>JAPVLO010000258.1:1312077-2624154 GCA_027257055.1 Cephalopachus bancanus
CAAGAATGATTCAGGAAAAACTTTCTCCTGAAATTAAAAGTGTCAACTTCAAAATCAGATAGCAATGTAACAGTGAAATTAATTTTGTACAATTGTATGAAAAAAAGGTTATATCCAAAAAATATTTCCATTTTCTGTCTCAAATTGATTATTTCTACCTCATGGTCTCCAAGCTTTCATAAAGGTTTTAACAGGAGATTGGAAGGAGTTTGCTGCCCACTCATGATGATGCTTCAAAAAAAAAAGGTTCTTCAGAATGGATCAAAGGCTGTAATTTCCATGCCATTTCTGTCCAATTTTCTTTTCTCCTAATGTTTTCATTTTTTGAAATGGCTATGATTGCAATCCAATTTTGCCCACACAGCACTGCATGCCTAAATGAACCATTTATCACAAACTTTTTGTCTTTTTGATGCTTGAGATTTTATTTGCTTAGAAATCTCTTTTTCATTAGTGTTTACAACTCAAGCTACATTACAATTACCTTCAGTAATTACTACCTGTTGCGGATTATATTATTCTATTCTCCAGATGTGGCATCAAAAGTTCCTATTTCGAACCAATTATATGTTAGTGCTGGAATTCATTGCTACTTCACCAAATACGAATCCCTTTATATATCCTTGAACATTTTAAAGTTTGACCCTCATCGTCACTTACAAATACTAAAACTTTAAAATATCCAGGACTGAAATTTCAAATCTTTGCCTGTGGATGAGCTCATAGACTTTCATGAACTTATTAGTCTGCTTCTTTATATCAGTTGACATATTTTGAATCGTTGTGATGGGATTGTTCAAGTTAATTATTAGTTATTACTATATGGCATTGAGTAATATATTTTAAGAAACATTAGTCAGCAAACATTTTTATTTAAATTCTTTTAATATGGTTTAACCTCACAAAGCTAATTAAAATTGTATATGTAATAATTATTGCAATGAGCATCATAACATTCCTTCTCCAAAAAAGAAAAATTCATAAAGGTATTAAAAAATTAGTGTTGGTCTAGAAAAAACCAGACTGTAGACCTTAATACACTTTGACTCCTTTTTTAATTTAAAATTTTTATTATTTTTATTTCCTGCGATTAGGAGGACACTAAAAGTATATTTATCAAAAGTCTGTTTTATTTTTTCATGTACATAGGGAATAATGAAGATAATTGCTAAAAATAAGTGTGATATTAGCTAGGAAGTAGAGGAAGGAAACAGACATAATGAGTATGTAGCTTAATTTTTGTTGATGATTGCAAAGATTCATATAAACAATATTTACATTCTGGAGATATTTATTTTTAAAAGTAGATATATGTTTTTCAGTCTGTCCCTTTTACCTTGTAGTCATATGCCACAATTTTTTTACTTTACACCCAAGTAGAGCTAAAAACCTTCAGAAAGCATTGTCTGATGAATTTCAGCAGACTCTGATCATTCTTTCACTGCATCGCTTCATAAGGCTGTATTTTAAAGTTTATTATTTTCCAAATTGCTGAAATATAGACACTATTTTCTTATTATTAGTATCTCCTGTTGTCTTCTGAGGAAAATTTCTGGAGTATATTAGCATTTCACGCTACTCAAAACATCATCTTTTAAAACCAGAACTTTGAATTGTGGTCTCTGTACTTTGGTGTGGTAGCATTATGGATTTTGAAGTCAGAATTTGGCTTGAATTCCAGGACTTTCATAATCAATTGTGGTCTTCAGAAATAAACATTGATTTAAATATTTTTGATTAATTACAGAGATTATGATCGCTAAAATTCATGTATAGCAAAATGATAAAATTTACTAACCTTTCCTTTTTGAAAAAAATGCTAACATTCTAAATAAAATTTGAAAACATATTTTTAATGAAGATGAGTCAAAGCTATATAGATTTATAAAATTGGATATATTATTAGGCATATATGGTACATGCATGCTCCAGAATATTAAATAGATTTATCTTCTAAAGCATTTGGGCGAAGACTATAATTGAATAGATAAGTTCTAGATATTTTTTAGAGCAGAGATTGTTCTGTGAAGTTTGAAATCAATGATTAATAAATTGATATTAAAAAAATTGAGAAAAGAACTTCCAAAATTCCAGGGTGCAAGGAAGCCATGAGTGACTTGGGACTCGGAAAATATGCAGAAAGAATATTATAGTTGCTTTTTGTTTTGTATTTATTAACTAGAGTATAGATAATATCAATAAAGCAAAGACACGCAACAAACCACATAGCAAAGAGTATATATGTTTACTCTTATGATTGAAATTTTCTTAACACAGAAATTTCCAACTAAACTTAGAATGTAAGGGATTTTTATCAGCCAATTTTTTCATCCTCTAGATACCAACAGCTGCAATAATATTTAAACAAAATGATAGATACTTGCATTAACTGACCTGTCTTTTGGTTTTTATTATTATAGAAAGGGTCTGACTTTTACTTTTTCTTAATGCCAAGCTCACTTTTTCCCGTTGTGAGGTACAATTTAACTCACAGCAGTCTCAATTTCCCTACTGAGTAATTCTCCATTAGGAAAATGGAGTTCCAATGATGAGAAATGACTCAGCAGGAAATTCAGTAGATTCTGACTATCCACTGTCTTTGTTAAGGGAAGTATGGGAACTATCACTAGTGAGTCTTTGTGTATTGATGAACCAAAGGTAAGTTTCTCTTGATATTCCTAGTTAATTCAAACCTATACAAGACATATTGTAGTATTTTACAAAAGAATCAAGATATGCACAGATTAATTTATCAATTGCTAAAGCTAATGCATGTTTATCACAATAAAATTTAATCCATCCATCCATTCATTTGATTTGCTCAGTAAATATTTACTATACAACTATTAAATGCCAAATAGTGTGTTAGGCATATAGTAGTGAGTAGAGATACAGCTTTAATAGTGAACAAGACAGATGTAGCTTTTCCCCTCAAGAAGCCTACAATGTCTGAACACTCATATATTAAACAAAAACATAATTGCACAATTATCTTTGTAATGATTGCATGAAGGAAAAGGATAAGGGATAAAATCCATGCAAAATAATTTCTAGTAGTACTTACTAAATAGGTTTATTTAGTAGTCCAAAATATTCAACTGGACAAGTTGACAGGGGAAGCTTGCTGAGGAAATATAACATTTACACTGAAATTCAATGACAGGGCATATGCTAGAATGGATAAGGCAAATAATTAGAAGGAGGTAAGACATGACTCTAAGGAGATAAGAAAGAGAGTAAGGAACAAAAGGGTAATTGAGAGAGGTAAATACCAATAAAAGAATTCTCACTCATAAGTGGGTCGTAAACATTGGGCACACAAGCACAAAGGCAGAACTACTGAGGCTGGACACTGCTGGTGGGGATAGGGAAGGAGGGGAGATAAGAGGTACACAACCACCCATTGGCTACCATGTCCACTGCCAAGGGGAAAGAAGACTCACTAGAAACTCAAACCTTACCTGCACACAATTTACTTATACAGGAAATCCTCACAAGTATCCCACAACTCTAAAGATTAAATTTAAAAAAAGTAAACTCTATGGCACAACTTACAGAAATATTTCCTTCAGATGTTGTTAGATATAGCTTCCTATGACTTTGTGGGAACTTAGGTGGGTGCCTGGGATCTGGGTGCTCTTGGAAAGCATCTTCAAAGAGAAAGTCAGAAGCCACTTTTTCCCTTATCTCAATGTAGACTAAAGAGACAGCTAAATCATACCCCCTGCCAACTGAAAAGAGGAGGTCATCTCTCCCTGAAACACGTCAGGGGAGGGATTTGAGTCCTGGGACATCTATGCCTCCCTATAAAAAAAGGACAGTATTTTGTCAATATTGTTGGATGCACATTAACAGGTGTTATTGACTCTGCTTTTCCTGTCTGCTTTTGGGATTCAGAAGAAATAATTTTGGTACTCTGCCAATATATTACATAGTGGCAATAATAGATGGCACACTTTATTGGTAGAAACTGAAAAGTAATTTGATTTATTGTAAAATAAAGGAGCTAATTTTGGAGAAAATGATGGATCAAGGAGGTAATGATGGATGGGTCATTAGCAAAAGCCTATTGTGGACAAGTGTGATGTGCTTTATTTTGTCCAGCACCTCTCTAAGACTCCCTATTACTGTATCTCAGGAAATCCACAAGCGTTGCGCAAATCCACAACCACAGCAGGGGACTGCTTCTCCCAATTTGTTTTCTGGAAATATCATAACACTTTAAATTTTGAATTCAGATCTCTATCTTCTGGTATTAGAGAGATCTGTAACCTGAGCATAATCCCTGAACAGCAAACCACAGGCCCGTAATCAGTATCTCTATAAAATTGTCTAATTATTCTTTTAAGGGGGGAACAGAGTAGCATTTCCCAAAATGACTTGAGTTGTGCTCCTCTCATTTTGATCAGGGAATATGATTTTTAATGAAAAACTAGAAAAAGAATGCTTTAAGGAATTTGAAGATGGCTACTTGCTCTGATTTTGGGTTTTCAAAATAATACTGAAGACAAAATGATGAAGTTGTGGATGAAGCATGATTAAAATCTGCAGCAGTGTCAATGTTGTCTTTGATTTTTCTTACATGATTATGGCAGCCCCATCAGAGCTGAGCACCCACCACTGCTGTGACTCAGTGTTCCCTGTAAAAATGACAGTTAAACTCAGAATATTAAAGCTTTTTTTCTTATATGACAAAGAAAGACTAAACTTCCAGGTAACAAATTGGGTGAAGATATAAACTAAGGAGAGTTACGAGTGAGCAAATTTACATATGCTTGCCTAAAAGAGGGCTTAATAAGTTATATTACACACACACACAAATGCTGCCAAACACAACCGGTTTATCATTTTAAAGGTAGTTTAATTAAATTACTTTCTGGGTTACGAGTTATGCGTAAGTGATTCTTACTAGTATCATTGTTCCTATGGCAACGATTGCTCCTACCAACTTGAAAAGATCTTAACAGGATCTGCTTTTAAGAATCCATTTTTGGAATATTATCAGAGAAAACTGTACATTACTCTCTATACCTAATTATACATCTTTTCTTAAATGTGAGATTTTCTCAAAATCATAGACGCACAAGGCTACATGAAGGTAATCTAGGATTTGAAGTTTTGTTATTACGTCAGCTTCTCACTAGTCCAAGGACAACTTGTACTTGACCTCCTGCCTTAAAAGGCACTTGAGACATAGGATTATATCCTTAGTATTCCTGTCAGTTTTCATTAAGCAAAAGTGATATTCCTGCAAACATTCTGCAGCTGACATAAGTCCCATAAATAAACTATTCTTTGACTCAGAACACTGGAAGACTCAAACACAGGCATATTCAACAATAAGTGATAGAAGTCTAAAAAGAATTCTGGTTCTCAAGTGATTAAAAATAGTGACAGCCATTTTATTCTGCTGCTCAAAAGACAAATGAAAGTTCCTATGAAACTGAGTCGCTTAGACTTGCTTATTTCTGCTCATTTTACTAATGTTTGCTTTTGATTGATTAAATTTTTCTCCACCTGCAAGCATTTTGCCAAAAGGAAGTATTCTAATCCATCTGTCTTAGTAAAGGACTGCTTCCTGGCATGTGAGATTAATAAGAAGTCATATTGTTAAGACTCTCATGGTTGGTCTGCATGGAGGTTGATTTGTTTTTCTTTATTTTTTTCTGGCTACATTTTTAGTTTACTTATCCCAGCTAGCCCTATATTTATTTCTATCTTTAGTCTCCTCCAGAAAATGAATATATTAAGCTTAATTTACCCAAAGGTGCATAATGTAAATTTTCAAGTTGTAGCAAAGAAGTTGTAGCTTAACTTCTCAATAATTTCTCAGCATAGAGCATTAGTAGTGAAGGTGAGATGCTTACCTGGCACCACAGGGGCCCTCTGCTTTGGAATTCTGCACAGGAGTGCTGTAATGTGAGTGAGCTGTGAGTCCCCAGGTACAACACCGGTGTGCACTGTCTGTACGTTAATCATTCACCAATGATCCTGACATTTCCTGAGGAGTTTTCCTGAGATATCAAACTAGGCACAGCCACACAGGCTTACTGCATGGTGCCTGGAACCCATTTCTTCTCTGACTTTTAGCAATTCTGCTCATATCTTTCAGTAGAACAGTACTCAAGCACATTCAAGGGCATTCCCCAAGAAACAATATGCTAATTCTGTATTTGAAGTTGCTGCTAGTTAAACTGGGTCCTGATGCACTTCAGCAGCACCCAAAGAAAGAAACCCAAGTCAACGACTTACATTGTTTAACCTAATGAATTATGCATCCTAATGCCATGTGTTCTTATGGCCGCATGATGCTCTTTGGAAAATATGGGCTCAGGAAGATACAAAAAAAAAATAACGAGAATGTTAGAAGCAATGAATAGCAGACTCCAAGCCCAACTAAATTGTGAAAAGTGGAAAATTTCCGAATAGCAGTTTATGTATTTTAAAATAGATAGTATCTACCTTCAGGCCCAAATAATCATTGCTCATCTAGATATGTTCAATATTTGCCCCAATTATTCAATGATCTCTCTTTTTCTCATTGACAATACCAGAACAACATTAGTTTTTACATGTTTGAACTATAAAATGCAAAATAATTTAGCTAGAATATATTTCTCATGTTTTTCAAATGTGTTGATCCATATAACCATAATAATGTAAGTGTAGAAAACAAAATAAATAGCTTATTTTAGTTGTCATTCATTCCACCTTGTCTAAAATCATATGTAGAATAATATATGCCTAAATAATAATAATAATAATACAAAATAGTTTATAGGTAGATACAAATATGCATTGTTTTTACATTTCTAAAAGAGTATAATTTTAAAGAAATAAAGACTCCATAAAGTGTCACAAGATATTATAATATAAAATTCTTTAGGCCTAAATTAGGAAAATTAAACATAAAGACTAGATTAATGTACACATGTATAGACTGATTTTAATTAGATAAAGCCAGTATGAAGAATGAATGAGAATAAATAAACATCATATGGAAGGGCAAAATAAATATTTGTAGCTGAATGAAAAACAGTATAGAACTTTGATAGCTGAAAAGAAAACAGATGGCACACATGCTTGTTTGCAAAGATAAAAACAGTTTTCTTCTAACAAAAATCAAGATAGAAAGCAAGGGAGAAAACCTGGCCTACATTTTTCATGTTGAACACTTAGGAAGCACTTTCTCTTCACACTGACTGCCCTTGACTGCCAGTTCATTCCAATATAGGCAGGCTGAACTCAGGGTGGGTTAGTGACTAGGGTATTGACACCAATCAAAAACGATTTTTTTGAGGGAGGCAAAGAGTAATCATCAGAGGGGTGCTGACACCGTGTTAACCTATAGGATTCTCTTCCTAAAGACAACCAGAGCTTCAAAAAGAGTAAAAGAGTCAGTGCAACCAGGGTGCAGTATAACACTGAGGTAATGATTTCCAAATTTTATCATGCATAACAGTCAACTGGGAGCTTGTAAAAATAACAATTCTTGGGCTCCCTCTCAAATGTAGGGAGGTGCTGATAAGCATTCCAGATGACCCTGATGCATGCACTCTGTAGATCCTAGATGGTAATGAAACGCACAGTCTTTCATACATCAGGTAGACCTGGGTTCAAACTCATTCATTTGTCCTAAGTCCACAGCAAACACTTAACTTTGCACACGGTAAAGACAATATATTTTTAGAGAAGTGACTCTGCTATTATTTTCAGACCAAACTACATATTGAAAGCACCCAGGTAAAGGTGGACTAAGTCTATAACAAGAAGTGTTCTGTTAGAACATAATTTTTATAGACACTAGAATTCTAAAGGCAGATATATTGTACCAGAAAACCTGCCTCTTCTTTCTCTTCCAGAAGAGGATGTGGGCTTCCTGTGTATAGATTTTGTAGAAGAACCTGTAGAGTCTGAAACTTGTAAATGGTTCCTTAATGGAAGCACTTAGGTTAAATTTGGGAATAGATAGAACATGAAACAATAGGATAATACTACAGAAAGAGGATGTAATCATTTTAATTTCTCAAACAGTACTACTAAAATGAACTCTATACCTATATATGATGAGTACTTAGATAACTATTAATCATCAGGGTATTTTTCCCAAGTCCAACTGAAGAATAACTATGGAATATTCCATTATATCCATAAGCCTAAATGAAACCAGAACCACATTTTGTGCCTTTCAAAATCACTATAAAACATGGGTATTTATTCAATGTCATGGTCAAAAATCATTCTCAGATGAGGAAATTGAAGTAGAGAGATGAAAGAGATGGTGTTCATCTGTGGCCTTTTCAACCTTGGTAAATTCCAGAATGAAGCTCCCTCATTGCCAGACCTTTGTGACTATCTGGATTCTCCCGTTGTTGCTTTCTCAAGTTCTCAGCTCCCAGTTCGCCTTTATTCCTGTCTCCAAGTTCAAGCTTTAAACTTTTCAATCTCAGTTGGGGAGGAGAAAAATGATGCTGTGAACTATCTTATGCGGAAGGCCTGGGACAAAGAACACGGACATCTTGGATATTGTTTCTGTGGGTGGCCAGAGAGCTATGAAATACCCATAGGTAAAACTGGTGAAATAGGAGCTGGGCTGAGCTACACCGGGGCCTGAGGTGAAGGAAAGACCAGTCATATACTGACCTTGCCTTTATTTAATATTTTAAGATTTTGTTCATCAGGAAATATTGGATACATTCTGATTTTTAAAATGTAGTCTTGAGATATTATTTTACCTTAATTACTGAAATTTTTTTCTCACTGCTTTTACTCTGCTCACTTGCTCCACTCTTGTCCCACTGTGGGCAAAAGCCTTGCAAAATATAACACATTTAACTAGGTGTGTACATGGGTATGTGATATAAATATACCAAAAGGTAAAAAGGGATGAGACTCACACTTGTTGAGAACCTACAGCATGTATGCCCTGTTTGTTGATAACACAAACACACACACACAATGTGTGTATTCTTATTTCATCCTGTGGATTCATTTGCAGTTTGTAGATGAAGGAAGGAAAACTTGAGAGGTTAAGTCCAAAGTTGCAGAGCTGGTGGATCAAAGGGAGGTAATGGAAGAAAGAGAGAGCAATCTGTTTATAAATGGAGTTCGTTGTAAACACCAATAAACTTCTAGTAACAGTTGTTATTGCATTTGGGAAATGCAGGAAAATATCATTCAAAGTTTTAAAAAATGGCAATAAATTCATGCTTTATCCATTGAGATTGAAAACGTAAATATGATGCCCTGAATGTAAGTTTCTAGTGGCATCTTTTAAAAATCTTACATGATTTCAATGGTTTCAGCTGATTTCTCACTATCTTAGTCTGAACTGCTGTTTTTTTTTTTTAGCAGTTCTTTTTGTGCACCCCAGTAATATTTTGTGAGCTATGAGATGGGAGTTAAATATTTAAATGTCAGAAGCTTCAGAGGTAAAGCATTTCTCTATCAATCAGTACTAGTGAAAGTTGTATGGGTTAGCGGCAAGATCAGGGAAATCAATATTAATTATTTATGTTGCTCTTCTTGTCATGGTGAAATAAATATCTGTGAATGACATGACGGTTAAGTCAGTATGTATTGGGGTTTGAGAAAGGACATGAATATCTATGATCATATTTTTATGCGTGACTGCTTGCAGGAGTGGAATAAATATCTGCCAACAGCATGACAGTAAAGAGATTTGTGCAAGGGAATAGAGAAGAAAAAAACATCCTAGTCAACACAAAAGCAGGCACATATAAATAAATACCAGTGGTGAGACAGGTCAGCCATGATAGCAAAGGGTTAGTGTGATACCAATTATATAAATAAACAAATTATACAATTACAGCTAAGTCAAATTTTTATTCACCTAAAATCAAATTAATGAAGTACAAACCAAAAACTAGATCTAATCACAATCTTATTTTTATACTGACAGTTTAACTTACAATATTTTCAAAGGTTTTCAAAGCAGAGTGATAAGGTAAAACATTAATATTATAAGGCACGTAGTCTTGGTTTTGGAAACAGCGTTTTTCTCTTCTAATTTATGGCTTAGGAGAATCAGTTACTGTCTCTGAGCCACACTGCTATTGTATAACTGTGCACAATGATAGCTGCTTTATGGGATGGTTGTATTAATGAGATAATGGACATCAAGATCCAAGTATAAAAAATTTTCATGTGTAATACTGGAACATATCAATTGTTGAGTAA
Source organism: Cephalopachus bancanus (assembly GCA_027257055.1). Lineage (NCBI taxonomy): Eukaryota > Metazoa > Chordata > Mammalia > Primates > Tarsiidae > Cephalopachus > Cephalopachus bancanus. Next base: position 1,322,278 of record JAPVLO010000258.1, read on the forward strand.
TAAATGCTAGATTTGACTGTTGTCATTTTGGTGTTTGTGGAGACAAAAAAATAATATTTTAGAACAAACATCTGATATGACCTATAGAAATCACTACCCATACCTTGCAAACATGTAATAAGAAATAGTTTATAATTTTTTTTTATTTCCCAGATGAGCTATACTTGCAGAATTAACACTGGGAAGGAAAATCAGTTTTAATATGCAGAATGAGTCCATATTTAAAATTGATCATTGCCAGTATAATTAATAAAAAACACAAAAATGTCTCTTTTTTTTAACCTAAATAGAAGGATTTACCATTTATGTGAAATAACCTAATTTAATAGATTTTTTTTTACAAAAAAAGTTTTACAAAAGCCACTAATTATTGGCCAAGAAGAAACATTTAAGCAAAATATGCTTTAGGTGACATGTTAAAAGTGAAAATTACAGAGATGTACCAGCCATCTTTATTAATAATTACAATGACATTATCACAGCATTATAAATAGAAGCTATAGAAAAAATGCAATAGTAATCTGTAGTACAAAAATAACTTGGAGGATATGTCCTTTTGTGATTGGGAACTATTTTACCCAGAACATTCATATAATTCGCAAAGTTTTACCACTGGCAAAGGCTGGCAAAATAGGGTGGTGGTTAAGAAGATGGCTTTGTACAAGTATGTTGAGTTCCAATCCTAGTCTCACCTCTTTTGAGCTGATGGATCTTGAACAGGTTACTAAACTTCTTCATTCTTTTTTTACCCCTTTGTAAAATTGGGATAATTAAAATATCAAGTTCCTAATATTACTATGAGGTTTAAACAAGATTATAAAGTTAGAAAATGTCTGGCTGTTAATAAAAGCTCAATAGGTAACAGCTGAAATGATGTCTATCCTACTAACTGGAATGACAGGTTTATTTTTATAATAATAAATAATTTTCTGTTTAAATATTAAATGTAAAAATCCAGCATTTATTCTATAATATACCAGTTTTTCAGTCTAAGTGAACTTAACCCAACTCCTTTAAAGCATTCAGGAAATTTCTAGGCAATGTTGTCTCAAGCTGCCCTTCTGGGCTTCAGAGCAATGACATGACTTAAAGTGAAAGCTTGCCACTTTGATTTGCTTCCCCAAGTTCAAATAGTAAAAGCTTTTAATTAGCAACTTATTTTAACTACTCTTGTGAAGATCTCATTTGTTCAGAAACTCAACCCCTCCACAGGACACTGGAATCTCTCAATCCTTTTATTTCTGTCAAGAGAAAAATCCCCCATTCACCACCAATGATCCCTGTTTCTGTGGCCCTAAAAGTAAAGGCACGACACTGAAGAGGCTGATGTTCCTACAACTGCCTTTTTCTATCGAGGGCAAGATGCTCCTATAAACCAACCAGATAGTTCCATCCAATTCTTTCACTTTTCTTTATCATAGAATAAAATGTTGAATAATTTAATGAGTGTCCAAACTTGCTTCCCAAGGAGCTTATAATTCCTTTGCAGGCTTTTTTATTAAGTAAAAGGCTGCATCTTGTTTATCTTGTCAGGAATGCCAATAATGAGTAAATAAATTAATTCATGAATTAATGAAACTGAGTCTTTATGATGGGAACAAAGTAATTAAACAATTTTTATAAATGCACTGATTAGCATGATGTCACAAGTCCAAACTCACTTCCTCTTCCCTGCCCCCACCTAGCTTTATTGGGGTGTAAGTGACAAATAAAGTTGAATGCTTTTAATTTGTACAACATAATGCTTTGATATACGTATAGATTGTAAAATGATTACCGCAATCAAGTTAGTTAACACATCCATCACCTCACACAGTTACTATTTTTTTTGTATGGTGGGAACATTTATGATCTGTTATCTTAGCAGATTTCAAGTATACAGTACAGTATAATCATGTATAGTTTTTATGTACCTCAGATCCCCAGACTTGCTTATTTTGTAACTGAAAGTTCGTACCCTTTGATCTACACCTCGTTTTTCCTATCCTCTATCTCCTGGCAACCACCACTCAACTCTCTGGAGAATGTCTTTAGCTTCTCTTAATTCCCAGCCCTGGGCTAGGCATGTGATAGATATCCACTGAACCTTTGTTACTTATTTATTAGTACCTAAAATAAGCTTAGAATAATTATATACTTAGAAAGAAATCCAGTTGGAAAAAATGTAGATTTAAAGAACGCAATAAGATGAGAAAGACATAAATCAAATGACATACTATTAAAAAAGTATATATTTAAAAAATTAAATGCATAATAAAGGAGCATTCTAGTATATTCTAGTTCAGGCAATGTCTTTGATTTCCTACTTTCATGAAGCCACAATCAAATCTTGGTGTGTACCAGTCATCAGAATGTGATAAAGTGCAAAGTCTTTATCGTTACCCTGACATTTTCATTTAGCTTCTGCTGAATACCCAGTCAATTCTTCCAATATTCAGAAAAAGATGTGCCTCAGTATTTACCTTGTCATTTTGATGATGCTATACATTTCACAATCAAACGGAAATTGTCAGGTCTCCTTTCTTTTATAACAATTCAAAAAAGACTTTGTAAGCCTGAATTACTTACATTGATTGAAGAAAATGATTTATTATTATTATTATTATTATTATTATTATTTTGAGTTGGAGTCTCACTCTGTCGCCCAGACTGGAGTGCAGTGGCCGCTCCCGGCCACCGCAGCCTTGACCTGCTAGGCTCCGGTGATCCTTCCGCCTCAGCCTTCCAAGTAGCTGGAATTACAGGCATGCGCTACCACGCCCGGCTGATTTTTTGATTTATTGTAGAGATGAGGTCTCGCTGCCCAGGCGGGTCTCGAACCCGCGGGCTCAGGCAATTCACTCACCTCAGCCTCCCAAAGGCGCGGGATTACAGGCTGAGCCACCGAGCCCGGCTTATTATTATTTTTTATGTTTCCATATTTTTCAGGTAAAGGAAAATATAATTATTCCGTTTGCATATACACAACACAGTTTCAAAACTTTCACATTTAAATTGGATGTAGATTTGGCTTTGACACCCATCAACAAGAAAAACAGTGTATGAGAGTTGAGGCAATTTACTGAATCATAGTGAAATCAGAATGTAGGTTTTTTATTGGAAAGAGTGGCAGAATATTGCCAGCATGACTAGTACTTCCAGATTCAAGAATAACGGATAATTTCTGGTATATGAAGCCTGCAATCTATGGACACCGGTGACTGCCAAATCCAGAATTCTAGCTAGGCCTGTCTCCTCAATTCTAGTCTGTTCATTGGGGATTTATAGAAGACATTCTGTTCTCTCTTCAAACTCTTAACTTTCTCAAATTGTGGTCATAATTTTCATTCAAAAACTTGTTACTCTGTTCAACTTTCATATTTCTATCAAAGGTGCCATTATTTTTCCAGTCATCAAGATGCAAGAGCAATGTTTAAATTTTTTTGATACTTGTACCAGCTATTGAGTTCTGTGTTTCTTCTTCCATATTGGTTTTTATAGATAACTCTTTTTAATTATAATTGGTTCCTCCCAAGTTTAGGTTTGTCACCTCATCCTTAGAGGTAACAATGCTAAACAAAGAATGTATAAGAAAGTCTTGAAAATGTTTTACTGATACATAACAATTGCATATATTTATGGGTCAAATGTGATATTTTGATACATGCATACAAGATGTAATGATCAAATCAGGCTATTTAGGACGTCTTTCACCTTTTAAAAAAAATTGCTATTTTTGTATTGGGAACATTTAAAATCTTCTAGCTCTTTTGAAGTATGCAATATATTAACTATAGTCACCCTACTGTGCTATCAAACTGGAACATATTCCTTCTGACTGAATGTTTATAACCATTACTCACCCTCTCTTTACCCAATCCCCACCCATCCTACCCTCTGGTGACTATCATTCTACTCTCTACCTCCATTAGATCAACTTTTTTAGCTTTGCCATGTGAGTGGGAGCATGGGACATTTGTTTTCCTGTGTCTGGCTTATTTCACTTAACAACAACCTCTAGTTCTATCTGTGTTGCTGCAAATGACAAGATTTCATTCTTTTTTTTTTATGGTTGAATAGTATTCTGTGATGTATACATACCATATTTTCTTTATCCATTCATCCATTGGTAAACACTTAGGTTAATTCATATCTTGGCCTATTGTGAATAGTGTTGCAATAAACATGGTGGTGCAGATATTTCTTTGATATACTGATTCCTTTTATTTAAATAAATACCCAGTAGTGTGATTGCTGGATTGTTTGGTATCCTATTTTTCAGTTTTTTGAGAAACTTCCATACTGTTTTCCATAATGGCTATACTAATTTACACTCCCACCAGTCATGTTTAAGAATTCCCTTTTCTCTGCATCCTCACCAGATTGTTACTTCTTTGTCATTTTGATAATAGCCATTCTAACTAGGATAAGATGATAGCTTATTATAGTTTTGATTTGCATTTCCCTGATGATTACTGATGTTGAGCAGTTTTCCATATACCTGTTGGCCATTTGTATATCTTCTTTTGAGAATTCTCTATTTAGATCTTTTGCACTTTTTAATTTGCTGTTTAGCTGTAAGGAAATCTTTTTAATAACAATTTCTATTAGAAACAAAACTCACTCTAGTTAACCACACTAAGAATTATTGTAGCATTCAACTATAGACACTCAAAAGAAACAAAATGGGATTCTCAACTCGAAAAGAAGAAAAACTTCAGTATAATTATCATAACTCCATACACATTTGGAACTTCCTGCCTCACTTCTTTTCTTTATCTCAATTCACCAAAGTCCCTTTTATCACACTAATATTGCTATTAGTGTTTCATATTTCTGATGGATAAAATAGGCTGTTCAAAGATTTGTTGTTTTTAACTTCTCATACAAAAAAGTCGAAACAAATATTTTATCAGTGTAGTTTCATTTTAGAAATTTAATTTTATAGCATTTTAATCTTGTATTGTCAGTGAATACATTAGCTAACTCATTGTTTGTCTTCTATGTGTTAGCCTTAGGCTTATGACACATTTTAGTATATATGATCTCTTATTACCATTTAAAAACTAGTTAAAATTTATATGAAAATTAAGGTTCACTGCACCCTACAATTGATCATAACTTAATTATGGAAGTCTCTAAAGTAGATCATCTCTAAGGTGCTTTCCAGATCTAACATTCTCTGATTTTTAAATGATCACCTGCAGCTATACATTTATAACTCTTGTGGATGGAATGAGGGACAGAGTTATGAGACACACTGAAAAAATCCCAACTCAAAAGAACTTAGAGTTAGGAAGACCTTAAAGTGCCACCATCTTCCTTCAAAACTTTATTGATTAGGAAATTGAGGTCCAGGAACAAGTGAAATAATTTTCTTCAGTAACTCAAAAAGGTTGTAATGCAGTAGGATTGTGATTTCCAGATCCTTGTCCCATGTCCTATCCAAGACTTAATTGGATTAAATGTCATTATTGCAATGATTATTTGTTTTACCTCTTCCCTATGGATTTTGTGTTAAGAACTATGAATGGGTTGAGAATCTGACCTACTTGTAAGCTAACAAGTTAGGCTGCTACAAATTCATGGAAGCTGGTAGAAGACATGAGACTCCTGGGATAAACACAAAGGACTTTGTTATATATGGGACTATTTAAGCTTTATATTTATGCAAGTTTCCCTTGACATCCAAGTCCCATGGGGTGATATGGCATGACACAGGCAGGCAATGTGCACATAGTAGGTTTGCATCACAACTGAGAAATCTTCATCTTAGAATACCCAAATCTTTTATAATGGGATGCAAACAAACCAGCCTGACCTTTATTCTGAATCAGTGGCTCCAAAGCACTTTGTCATATAAACATTCTTGAAAAGATCATCCAGAATCAAGGCAGCCAATTCTTATGTTTTCAAGATGTGTGGAAAAAGACATTCAAGGAGAACGATGGTAAGTTTTATTGCGTTTTGAGATGGTGGACAATATAATGCTTAGGATGGCAAATGATATTGAGAATAGCTGTTATTTCTTTTCTTTTCTTTTTTTTTTTTTTGAGTTGGAGTCTCACTCTGTTGCCCAGACTGGAGTGCAGTGGCTGCTCCTGGCCACCGCAGCCTCAACCTGATGGGCTCCGGCGATCCTTCCGCCTCAGCCTTCCAAGTAGCTGGAATTACAGGCATGCGCTACCATGGCCGGCTGATTTTTTGATTTATTGTAGAGATGAGGTCTCGCCAAGTTGCCCAGGTGGGTCTCGAACCCGTGGGCTCAGGCAATCCACTCACCTCAGCCTCCCAAAGGCACGGGATTACAGGCTGAGCCACCGAGCCTGGCGGCTAGCTGTTATTTCTAGAGTAACTGTTTCAGTTTGTTCAGAGCAAAGCTTGGTATAGATCAGTTAGTACTTTAAAATCTGTTTTAGCACCTTCTCCCTCAAAAGTATCTCACACTACTATATTTATTGTCACTTAGTTATAACTTACTGTGAGAAAACACTCAATTCCTGAAAAAGAATCTTTTCCAGATGAGCATAAAAATTCCTTGGTGGCTATGACTGTATACCCTAGAACTCCTGCTAGATCTAAGCAAATTTTTCCTATTTTTATGCATAAAGGAATACAAAAAAGTGTACTTGCTTTTATAGAGTTTCTTATAAAGAGCTGTAAACTTTAATCTAAAAATATTCTTTGAGTTTTGCTTATATATTGTATCTCCATTTGGTCATTTTCAGAGGTCTTTGAATATTCATTTGCAAAATAATATATTTCTGTAAATGTTTATAGTGTACCCGTATTGCATCATCTTTGATATAATTTATATTCCATCCAAAGCACTGTGACTTAAATGGAATTTTACACATTTGTACAAAACAGCTAGAAGATTTGTGCTTAGGTTCACTATATTAAAAGTCACCACCTCCCTACCTCCTGCCTTTTCTGGCTTCAGTATGCTGCTAAAAGGTGTTGGTTAGTGTCCTGATTTAAACTGCAAAATTTAACCCAGAGATTCTTAATTACTTTGTATCTTAGCACACTCTCAAGTACTAAATCTTTGCTGACACTCGGACTTCGTGGGGTTAAATATTCAAATATAGTGAATGAGACAGCAAATTTTACAATGTAGTCCCTCCTAGAGTACATCAATATTTCCACAAAGCTTTAGAAAATTGCATCCATGGTCAATACACTATTCAATTGATCTTCCTTCAACAGTGACTCTTCCTTTCAGTAGAACTTTTATCAGCCTAATTGTGCTCTCACACAGACCCATGAGGGAAAGTTTTATGTGTCTACTGAGTATTTGATCTTTCTTTGGTTTGGCATACATCTATACTCTTTATCTCCTACCCATAGCAAATTGTGTTCTGTTCTCCATGTATCTTGTGGCATTTCTGCTGAATGTTTCATCTGACCAACATTAGCTTAATAGCAAGCATATTTAATATTAGCAAAAATGAATTTATACACTGCTAAAATAAAACAATGAAGCGGTGGTAAAAGATGGAGAAAATCGTGTCTACCAGAACTTGTTTATGCCTCTGGGAAGAATACTCTGATGAGCAAAACTTGGGTAAGGAGGGTGAAGCACTAAAAGATTATGCTTAAGTAACAAATGTCACTTGTCTGCTTTTAGTGGAAGGTAGGTCCAGAGGATTTCTGAGCTTTTATTTTGTTTGAATAAAACATGAAACTTTGGGGCTAAATTGAAATTGTGTGAGACAATAAACACTGAGAGATGCCTCTAGCAGACTTCCCACAGTCTCTTCCTGGAGGGCTGTGGTCTGAGATAGGAGTCTCTCATGAACGTGAATGAAACATAATTGTACTTAAGTAGCATAGGTGCTAACTCTCAAGTTGAAAGCCACAGTTTTACTGAATTCAGAGTTGATATGAAAGGGTTGACAAACAAGCACAGGTAATTGGTAGGCGCTACTCTAACTACAATCTTGAGTTCAAAATATGGTAACAGAGACTCTGGTACCCTTTACACCTGCTCACTAATTCAGGATCTCTGGAGTACTATCTTATTCTGAATTTGAAAATAATTGTTACCAACACCATTTTGAGGTGTCCAGATAGACACCTTGAATGAGATCATTTGACACTGCATATGTAAATCCTCCAAAGTGACTATTTCACTGGAATTATTTAAGTGACAATTCTAGCTATTATTAAGCACATTTAACTATATATGTGTATATATATAAATATATATATATATACAATGAAGATACAAACTCTCTATTTAAAATGTGTTGATATTAATTTGTGTTTGTCTTAAAAATCTAATTAATTAGGACTTTACTCTTCCAGAAGATACTATCTTTAATATTCACTCATTTAACAATCACTGCATTATCATTGAAATAATTATCACTGAAATAATTATCACTGAATTCATCCTCTATGCCATACACTAGTGAACACAAGAAAGTCTGCTCTCATGAAGTTTACATTCTAATGGACTGCGACTTATGTTAATAAAAGAGATGTTACATTGTGAGAAGTGTTCTGAAAAAAGCAAAGAAAAATCTGAATGAGAAGAGTAGTGATTGATGGTCTGGGGGACTTACTCCCTATGGTGATGTCAGGAAAGGCTTCCTTGATAAGAAGGCCTTAATGCAGAGACAAGAAGAAACTTGGGGTCTATCTGCTCCGGAAGAGTGATTATCCCTGATTCAGGACTGTGCTATGGCTATTAATGAACTTCATATTGTTATTAGGGCAGTTGAAGGAATGGCTTTTTTAAAAAATATTTTAAATGTTGTACAAATAAGCTGAGAGCTCTAGCACTATTGTTGCTTCACAGTGTTTACCAAAGAAAAATGGAGTCCTGAACTAGGATGAAGAAAAAGGAGAAAACAACATTGTTAAGTTATTTTCCATTTGAACACTTTTTAATAGATTCTATCTATTTTTTTTTGAGGATTCTGTGGTTTAGCCTTCTATATTAAAGCAATCTACTGAGCCCTAAGACACACACCAAAGAATAGATTACTCTTCATCAGAAATAAAAAGATCCAAGAATGCATATACTAATCTTATAGTCAAAAAATTACATAAGGGCAGAGAATCAAGAAAAAATAAGTATCATTTTTGTTTTTTTCACTGTCTCTCAATTTTCCTCCTTTCTTTTCTAGTTTATCCTTCAGTCTTTTTTTTCCCTTTAGCTTCATTGAAATGAATTAAATTCTTCAATTATACTCAAGCTACTTCATACTTTTTAAACCTTTATGGATGGACATCTGATTAATATTATACAAAAATAGAAGACATATAATTTTCTAATCACCAAACATGACACACACATATATATATATATATATTTGTAGATATATCCACAATATCTACAATAACCACACAGAGGAGTCTTATTTTCTATCTATTTTCTACTCATTTTCTTCCCAAAGAATCTGAGAATGTATCATGTGATGATGATGACGATGGTGATGACAGTAAGGGTAATACTCTATTATTTCTTGGTCACTTTTCCCCCAGATTATCTATATTTTGTCTAATTATACTTTAAGTCCTTGCATTTGGTATTATAATTTTTAAATTTCAGATAAGAGAATGAAGATTCCGAGGTTTGGTATTGCCTCCAAGATCATATAGCAAGAAAACTGCAAATAGCACATTCAAATACCAGGCATCTATGCGGTTCCTATCATATAATGTTGGTGCTAGAGACTTCTTCTCTAAGGCAGGCCACATAATTATGAACAGCAGCATACTTCTGGCTATACTTAGGGTAGAGTCAAAATGTGTGAGTAAGAGGATGACTTTTAGAGAGTGAATCTTGCTCACCTTCTGCAAGAATTTTTTTTTTTTCTTGACAATTTCACTGTGGCTTCATTCAGAAAAACCTTATGGGGTTGTAACAAACATTAAATATTTAGATGTAAGTTTCTGTCACAGAGCCTGGCACATAGTATACACTTGATAAACGTTAGCCAAAACCACAACAAAAGCAATAACAAAACAGAATCGGGGTAGGGAGATATTACTTCATAGCATCTGAAAGTCTTTAATTAGCCTCCTCTTCACCTAAGAGGAAGAGTAAAGCTATTGAGGGTCTCTCATTTTTTTGTTGTTAAATTATTGGTCAAGAAAATAAAGAACTTATATTCATTCACTTTTTAAAAGCGTTCCTGGTTTATCTTAGATTCATTAGGAATCACTAATTAGAGTTATAACAGCAAAAATGGAAAACTAAAACTTTAGATTTTAGTTTTAAGGAAATGTAAAGTGCTTCTACTTTATTTTAGCCAGAGGAAAAAGATATATAAAATAAATTTATATGCACAAAAGTCCTGTATTCATGCAATAAATGTGTTTCTAAATTTTAAGTAAACAAACTATTTTCAATTCAATAATGCAATGCTGTGGTTAAGAGCACGGACTTGAACAAGTTACTCAATTTCTATGAGCTTCAGTTACCTTACCTGTAGAATGGAGGTGATGTTAATACCAAGATGACTAAATGAAATAAACAATGAGTGTTGTTAATATTTCTTAACATAGTTACCTATTTTGTTTCCTCTAGGAGTCCCTTCCCTGCTTCTGAAGTGATTGTCGAGGAATCTGAAAATGGATTCTACTTGTTTAACGAGTGATTTATCCTTTTCTATTTTATCTCTGCAACTACTTCCTACACACACACACAGTTTTTTTAGATAGCTTAGGAAAAAAAGGGATGGTACAGAAACTGGATCCACTAATAAAAATTGTAATGCTTAGACAGCCAATCTTAGGCACATTTTTAGATAGGCAGGAACTTAAGGTAGAGTTTTCATAGAAATCCACTAGCTTCTGTTTTGCTTAGTGTTAGAGCCTAATAGAAACTTGAGTAGATAAAACGGTAACTTAGTTGGAAGGTTTTAAAAGATATTATTTCCATCATAACTGAATTAAACATACATGGTCTGTGAGTGGCTGCAGAACTTGTCACTATAAGAAAGCGTACAATTCTCTCTTGTAAAACCAGGCTCTCCTCTCATTATAATTCTTAATTTTCAGTAAAATAACTTTTAAAATGATGAATGTTAATGATCACTTTACTTAGGATGTGTCATCATTTATATGAAAAATAGAGCAAGTTGGATGAATAGTTAGAATTATAACTCAGAGTCTTAGGCAATATGGGGAAGATAAAAAACATTTTTATCAAAATAATTGAGAATTTATTATTTACTAAGGACTGGATGAAAACAAAGCATTACCTTATATATCATCATGCTTCAATTAGCTCTTACTCAAACTTACCAGATTCAATTTATAGGCAATAAAATGAATGGAGCTTATATATAACCAGAAAAATTTGCCTTACTAATCATATTTGGAATATGAATTAGGTACATTCAAGTTCAGTAATAGCTCAATTTACAGGAAACTTTTGATAACTAGTTAAAAGTTCACACACATTAGAAATTTGAATCTCTTTACTGACTTCTTTCAAATTTCATATCTTTTCTACAGTCTTTTATATCTAGTTACATGAGTGATGGTAGTTTAGAAGAAATGACAGTGTACTTATGATGTGTGCTATAGATCTATAATTTGAAGAATCTTATAAATCTTGCCAAAAAACCTGATAGAAGACATCTACCTCAAAAAGGACTGAAAGCAATGACAAGAGAAGAATTTTTCATTAGCATGTATAGCTAAATTCAGCTTTTCCTAGGTTCCCTTTTTCAGAGAAGAAAGGCTTTTGACATTTTTTGGAATACATCTGGCTATCACATGTTAAAAACTCAGTAAATGCTAACTGACTTGAATTATATCTACTATATTGCATGTTGTTCAATACGCTGTCGTCAGGTTCTTGATAGCTAAGCAACTAGAAGACTTGACATTGCTATACAAGGTTTACCCTTTGAAGGACTGAAGACACTTCTTGGCTCCAGAATTTTATTTTTGAAAGTGTCTAATAAAAAATTTTCTTTCCGGTAGCATCTGAGATGACTCAGTACACATGTTTAGCAGACTTATTGTTCACTAGCAGTCTCTAGTCTGACCTTATACTTACACTAAGGCATACACACCCAGGAATGGACACTGGAGCAGCTTGTGGGTGATGATGGGGGTGGATTGTGATTGTCTGTATTTAGCAGGTCCTAAATGGAAACAGGACAAAAGTGTAAAATTGAATATTTCATTGCAGAGAGACCCTGCTTCTGAAGTCTACTCTAGGCTAGCAATGTTGACTAACCATCTACCTTTCTTTTGAGATCTATTTGATGCCACTGAAAACTCTCCCTACATTTTATTCAAGATTGTGAATAGGATGTCAGAGAAACCCAATAGACCAAAAAAAAAACCCCAAAAAACAAAAAAACAACCTTTCACTCTCCATTGACATAAGAGGCTACCTACTTCTGTTGACCAAAAACTTTCATATACTAGTTTCAGGAATGCCTGGGAAGGGGGTGGCTTAAGTGAGTCTCTGGGAGCTAAACTCAGTCAGGTAGGGCAATAAGCAGTGTGGACATGAGCAGTGGGTGCTCATGAGAGCAGAAGACAGGTTAGGAGTAATCTCAAGGAAAAGAAACAGATTCCAAACCTACATTGCGTGTGTGTGTGTGTGTGTGTGTGTGTGTGTGTGTGTGTGTGTGTGTGATTATATATAATATACATACTTATGGAGGACAATGTGATATTTCAGACTGAGGCCCCACAATTCTATAAAGACCAATTTGGGACAACACATAGTGTCTGACAATTTGAAACAATAAAGCTCACTACAGTGAGCACCAGTTCATACCTCTACATCATTACATTTGAAAAAAAGAGTTTTCAAGGTGCAGTGGGACCGTATTTGGAGGGCAGTGTGCATAAGCATGTGCCATCTAAGTCCAGTTTTACTGATAATGTGTTAGTTTTGATAATTTATATGCTGTGAAATACTGATTGTTAAATAGCAATTTAAGAAACATGATAACCATGAAGATGCCTTAAGTAGCTCTCTCCAATTCTGCAATTTGTATTTTAAAAATTATAAATAAATTAATTGCTCTGCTCTCCTGAATCGACTGGGTTTGCATCACCACATAAGGACGCTCTGACTTGGGTAAATATTTTTCTTTCCAAAGCCCAGACACGTTTCTTTGCATGGTGCTATTTCCCATAAGCAGTAGAGCGGGTAGGGAGTTGGGGAGTTGCATTCATTGCTTCTGGGGAGGCCTTTGAATGCAAATGCTAAGCTTGATTGGCTGGCCCAGTCTCTTGGATCCTGTTGTTCCACAACAGGTCTTTAAGAGGCAGCTGGGACCTTCACTACATCTGGCTATACTGAGGATTAAGGAAAGAGGAAGGGAGATGATATTTTTCCCATCTGTGCCTCAGAGGATGCCTAATTAGTTTCCATCCTTACTCAAGGGGAGAATAAAGCTATTTAAGTAATTTAGCTTAGGAAAAAAACTTATGAATTAATTCAGAAAGTAAAAGAATCTTCCAAAATTATTTGAAATGTTCCTCTTTGTTTCAGCGAGTCCTCGATTTTTCAAGTTCATTTGCAAGCAGACGTTTCTGCTCACTAAGCCCTAACACCAATGATGTCAAGTCAACTCTCTAGACACCTAGTTAACAACTTCCAGAATATAAACTCTTTATAAATTTGTGTAAGACTGGGTGAGAGAAGGATTTCTGGTGAGAATGACATTTACTGAATTTTAAAAGTGAGGAGGACCAACTAGAAAAAGTGAGAATGTAGTTAAGAAAGACTTTCTCAGCAGAAGAAATAGTCTAACTAAAGAAAAATCAATATAAGAACTTGTGTTTCTGGAGAAAAATATGGAAGTCAAGATTGAAGAGGGATGAGGTGTTATAGAAGAAAGTATGAACCAGATCAAGGGGTGCCTTGTTAGGGAGCTCAATCTGTTTTTTACAGGAAATGGAAAATCACTGAAAGTTTTAAAAAGGGACATGGCACATTTGCATAATGTGGACAGACTTTTCCAGCAGTGGTATGGGGAACAGAGTTGAGGGCATTAAGACTGATGGCAGGAGAACCTGCAAAAGTCCAGACAAGAGGTGAAAATAGACACAATAAGGAGAGGTTAGTGAGGAGGGAGAGGACACAGACAGATTCTTTGGTTGCTCTTGGATAATGCTGAGGAAGTAAAATTTGTAGGAGAACATTATGGATAGTGGAGAAAAAGAAAATGACCATCCCTTTCCCACCTTGGCTGGATAGTACCAGCAGCCACTGAAGAATACAGGAGACAGAGTAAAGGGAATAGGAAATTTAATAGTGGATATTTGGAGGATGAAATATCTAGGGAAAAGGAAAGAGAAATGTTTAACAGACAGTTTAATTATGGGTCTGAGGCTGAGGAGAACACTAACAGTGAAGAATAACGGGCTTAGGAAGTAGTCAGTGTATGTAAGCAGCAAAGGGAACTAAGTAAAGAGATGAGATCACCCATGTCAATTATGTACTATAGAAAAGCAGAGTGCTCAGGGTAGAAGCCTGTGCAGCAGAGGTGAAGAGCCAGCTGAGCATGTTTGGTAAATTATTTAATACCTCTGAAAGTTGAGTAATAACTACTTCATTTTTGTGTTGTGGAACTTAGAGGAGATAACATATGCATGATGTGATTCAACCAACATTGATGTTTACTGACTGTTTCTTCTTTCCTAATTTTTACACTATGCTGTCTGCTTTATTACATGGTTGAGATGGTAAACTTGGTTAACATCATTTTAAACAAGAGCAGAAATACAATATACCATTAGTTTTTACACCACGACTAGCACATGAAAATTGTGTAGACTTGAATGAAATGACTTGTCTATTCAAATTTTGTGGAAAAACCTTTCTTAAAATTATACTTGAAAGGTGTTTAACATTATGATCATGTGCAACCCAAATTTTGAAAAACCTAATCTAGTAAACTGTTGTACATATACCAGGTATATTTCCAGAAACACCAGCTTCTATATTAAAATAATTTTAGCTGGAGTGTGATAATACATAACCAATAATTCATAGACACACATTTAAATGTCAAAATGACTCATTCTAATGTGCTATCCACAACTAGTGATAATAGGGTAATGGGGCAAGTGATAACACAGTTCAAGAATAAAGGATCTTGTCAAATAACAGCCTGGATCACCTCTACAAGTATCAAATTATTTGATGAAATATGTATACAGAGAAAATCAGAGGCAAGAGCAAGGAGATCAAACACACGAGTGCCTTTCTTGACTTTTTGCTATAGATTTTCTAACTTGTGTCGGGCTCAAATTTATTCTGTAAATACTGCTATTTAAAATTGATGATCGCCATTTATGAAAAGTTTCCGCATTTAGGCTCTAATCCCCTAACTCTGAAGGTAGTGAGTTTTAAGCTGCTATCCTAAGAGTTACAGAATTTCATTCAAAAGTAAACATCAGCATTTATGATATCTGGCCAACACCATCTATGTAATATATACGACCTAGCTCTTACATGGGCCAATGACTGAATTGAAAATCTTCTCTGTACAACCTATTTATTTTCTCTTACTTTTTCCATAGCTTTTTTTTTTTAATATAGAAAAAGCCTATCCTGCGGTACAGGCAGGTGAGCTATGTGTAGCTGTGCATCCCACGTGCAGAAGCTGGGATCTACCAGGCCTAAAGCTGTAGCTGCTGCTAACAAGAGATTGATCACACCCAGGCTCACATGTGGAAGCTTTTTGCTTGATGTGAGTTTACTCTTGAAGAGTGATGGTGTGGAACTGCAGTCAGCAGTCATCCACCGTGGAGTTGGTTGCTCCTTCTGAAATTGAAATAAATCGGCTGAGGGAATGTACAGAACAGCAGTTGGTGAGTTTAACACGGAGCACTGTGGGCCCACATGGATAATGACTGTATTATATTAAAGCAGAGAAATGCAAAGGGAAAACCCACTTAAGAATATTGTATTTCTCAATACATATCAAGGCACCAAAATATGTAAATAGACCTTTCATATTTTAATTGTAGTAAAACTGAGTGAAGGAGGAATTTAATTAGCCTGTGAATAATTTTATTGGGATCTCCATCTCTCACTAATCTGTCTTTGTGTATTGCTGGTAGATTAATCTCTCCAGTAACAGGGTTTTCAAGAAACAACTTTGAAGCTCAAGAATTTATCCTTAGTCCAGAACAGAAAGGCTTTAAAAATGTTTGTACTGTGGCTTCCTCATTAATCTGGCTCCCCACCAATCCCTACATGGATGCTTCTCTATTTGGAGAGCTGCTTATGGATATCAGAGGATCCCAGATAGAAGTCTGCTTGACCTGTTCACTGGAGGGGGAGAGGAGCAACTGGCCCATTCAGCCTTTTAGAGGCCAAACTCAAATTCAGGTATAGGCCTTGAGATACACGAATGAATAGAAAATTCTACTTTACCTCTCTCATAATTTTGTGAAAAAGAGATAGAACACAGCAAATAATTATGCTATGATAAAGTGAATATAAAATGCTATGGGAATTCAAAATCAGCAATGGTGATGGGGTTGACTGCTTGGAGAAGAATATCGGAAGGAATTCTGTTGTAGATGGAAGAGTATGAAGACTAGTATAAGTGAATAAAGCACTGACTTTGGACTCAGAAATCCTGGATTTGAATCCTAGTTGAGTAATGCTGGGTATGTTATATGAGTATTTTAACTTATGAGTTCCTCATTTATAAAGTAAGATACAAATAAGAGGGTGATTTGCTTGGTTATAGATTTTGTGGGGTTCCTAAGGCAACACCTCACCAACCCATAGAGTAAATACTCTGCCTTCTTTTTTTTTTGAGTTGGAGTCTCACTCTGTCGCCCAGACTGGAGTGCAGTGGCCGTTCCCGGCCACCGCAGCCTCGCCCTGCTGGGCTGCGGTGATCCTTCCGCCTCAGTCTTCCAAGTAGCCGGAATTACAGGCATGCGCTACCACGCCCAGCTGATTTTTTGATTTGTTGTAGAGATGAGGTCTCGCTGCCCAGGTGGGTCTCGAGCCCGTGGGCTCAGGCAATCCACTCACCTCAGCCTCCCAAAGTACTCTGCCTTCTTAATTTTCACTTACTTTTTACTCTAGTGGACATTGTATACAGTGCTACTAGTGTAAAATCCTAACCACTGCCCCCAGGGAACACTAATATAAATTTTAAACTTTTCTGTTGAGCTTTTTGGGTCACCATCCCCTGTAACTCCCAATAGATATAGTAATGCTACTAAAAAGAATATCAGTAATAGCAACTACAAATGTGAGCTGAGGGCCAACTTACTTGGCCATCTATTATTTGTTTCCTATAATTTATCTCACTCAATCCTCCTCTAATCTATGAGGTAGCATTGTTATTCCCATTTTAATGACAAGAGACCTGAAATTTAGAGAAGACAAATGACATTTCCAAGGTCATGCAGCTAATTAGTGACAGAGCCAAGTATCAAGCATAGATTGATTTTCAAAGGTTGTCTGCTATCCTTTTCACTTCATTAGACTCGACCTCTTTTGCACCTTATAACTTCCAGAGTGTAGAGAAGAGAGAAATTGGGTAAGAACTTAATACATATTCCCTTGACCGTCTAACAGCTCAGAACTCTACTGAAAACACTCAAAGCAGCTTTAGACTGTGGAAGGGAACCTAGGTGGTATGTTGAGCAATAAACGAACAGCAGACTGTGTTAAAGTTCTTCAGAGCATATCTGACATCTCTCAGATTTCCAACAAAAATGAGTAATTTCAATTTAAAAAAATTGCTTAATATTCTATAACATCAGGGGAGGAAGCTGTACTTACTTTATGGTTTTTGCGGGAAGAACAACAAACATGTTTTGTGCAAAGACTAGATTCCCTTACTGCTCTTAAAACACTATTTTTGAGTCATCTATGGTGGTTAAATATTTATCTAGGCAGTGTTGTCTTTTAGATGAAAACAGATACATCAAGGCAAAGAAATGAAAGGTTTCTTAAAAAGTTCATGGGGTAAAGTTATTGATTTATTGATTGGTTGATTGATTGCAGAGAGATCATTCTGAATATGAGCATAAGAAAATATATAAGAAATGCATCTATAGGAAAAATATTTGTTGCTATGTAAGTGTAATTGAACCTTTTAGCTAACAGGGATAATTGTGGAATGTTCTCTTTAGATAGTTTTCTGGAATTATTTGCAAACAGTCCTGCCCAGAGGCAACAAAAATGGACTAGGCATGTTTTTGAAGCTCCTTTCAGAGTTACAATTTTATGATATTGTAATAAATTTCAAGATGACCATGGGGAGTATGTTGTTCTACACAAGCATTTTACTGCTACTTTGAATTTACAGTAATTGGAGATAATTTACTATTTTATGAGGCATAACAGAATAATTGCACCATTTTCAACTTTAAAGAGAAAAGAGTAGGAGAGGTCTGGTCAGGATGATAAATGAGACCCATTGTCCTGTGAATGTTCTTTTTTTTTTTTTTTGAATGCAGAGTTATCACATACAAAACATATTCCAGTTTTTCATCTTTTAGCATTTTAATCTCCATTGTACTAGAATGTCGGCAATTTGGTGTTTTTGAGTTCATATGAATAAAGCTGAAATTTTCACTTGTAGAAATCCTTTAATTTTGCTTACATGTGGCATACATATTGAAGTCACAATCTAGTGGGCTTTTCCTCAAAGACAAATTAGTATTTTGATGAGAAGTAAACAGATCAATATAGGCCTGGACAGAAGTGTCTTAACATATCCCGTATTTTGGGAACATACTTCAAAAAGCTATATCTGTCTCAGTGAAGAAGTGTCCTCATTGCAAATATGACCAAGAGTCAAATGATGCATGAAGGAACTTCTCCATGGTTGAATAAAACCCCAGAGGAAAAATACTGCAAGGGGAATTGTGACTTAGCAGTATTGCCCTTTACAACTGTGGAACTGAATCATGGGATTCAGGGGTGGGAGGAGAGTCAAGCATCAGCCTTCTTTCCTCCCAGTACCTGTAGCTACCAATGAAGGAGCAGAAGTCTAAACTTGTAAGAGCCATGATGCTACCTCCTTTCACCTCCAGATTATTCTGTGGGTACCAGGATTTGGATAGTGTTTCTGAGCTTTCCTGAGAGGCAAAATCCAACAGAAAAAAATTTCCCTTGGGCTCTATACTGCATGGATGGATAGAGTGAATCACTGCACTTAATTTTTCCTAAAAATCAAGCTGTCGCATACAAAGACCTTGTTGGATTTTCTTCCTTACCTCTCACCTACTCATCCTTCAGATTTCAATTTATTCATAGGACTACCTTAATCCACCAAGAGAGTTCCCAGAGTACAAGGTATTTTCCTTAGCAAAGAAAGATCAGGCTCTTGCCTGGTCTTTTTCTTTTACCACACTACTTAGTTTAGCACAGGTGAGAACCATGGAGGTGTCTGTGCACTATTTATCTTCAGCATACAGCATGCTTCCTGCTGTGGTGTCAGAACACAGAAAGCACTGACTGAATGGATGGAGGAAGGCAGCCCAGATGGGAGGGACAAAATAATCAGAGATAATTTTCTATTTCTGAGGCAGAACTGACTAGGATCATGGAAATTCTGTAAATATCTAGGTTAAATGTCAGTGGGACTCAATAGCAAGTTTTTGGAAAGCGGGGTTAGTGGCGAACTGATCTTGTATTAAAACTTCACTATTCCCTGGTATGTAATGCTGCCTTCCTTGTTCTCTGGCAATGTTTTCTAAAGTCACATCGCAATATGAATAGCTGCTCAAGGAAAATAAAGGGATTACGTGACTAAATAAGTTTGAAAAGCACTGGGTTAAATGGTCAAATAGATTTTATTTTTAGGCAGGACATATCAGACTTTAATGTACTAATGTGAAGTATGTATAATCAAAACAAAGAGATATGCAAATTTCCAAAATTTAATTGGCAATAGAAATTTTCTTTTGTAGATCATCTCTTGGGATTTAAAGCCCGGAGAGGCTCTTTTTTCCCGACAAGTATAATATTTATAAATATATTTATACAATATTTCAAGGGCTCTGTAGAATGAAATATCTGTTATTAAAGAACTGTTTGTTCAGTGCTTATAAGTGCAAAATTCATTGATCAGCACGGAAGCAAGTATCTTTCTATTTTACTTGGTAAAAACATCAAGTCAAATTATTGAAGTTGATCCCCTAAGATATTTAGAGGTGTCAATTGTAATAATTAGCAGAATATACTTAATGTTGACAAAATTAAAACGAATACATACTATATAAAATATTTTGGTTAACTTATTTGAGAAAAACAAATATTCTAAAAATGGGTTCTTTAACTTGACCATCCTGTAGAATACATTTAGAATTGATAGATATCTGGGCTTACTCATTCAGCAACAATAACCTTAGACAAGTTCATTATCTCTTTATATACTTCTGTTGGTGTTTGTGAATGAGTCTACCAAAACTTTGATTTGTCTAATTTATATGTTTTTCCTTTGTCTGCACTTCCGCACCCTGCCAGTTTAGATGTCACCTGCAATAACTATGACAAATTGCTGTGTGCTTTATGTTTTTCTTCTTTTTAAATTTGCAATAGAAATTCACTATAACTACCAAAGGGAGTCTAGTTCTGAGAAATAACAAACCTAATTTAACCATACTGAGTTGCAATCTCACACCTTAATAGGTATTTTGTTTAGTATAAAAACTCATCAGTGAGGACTCTCTTAAAATCATTTTATCTATTTTAGGGAATAAATTAAAAGAATGTGTTTATTTCAGGTCACCTGAATACTTTATGTGATATAATGGTATAATTAACTTATGTTACTTTATCATACTTACCTTTGAAAACCTGACCAGTATCCCTGCTTTTATTTTCTCACAGTATTCTGCATTCACTTGGTAGATCAATCTCTATAAATCCCAGCTCCAATAATGTCATTCTCCTGCTCAGAACTCTCAATGGCTACCTATTGCTTGGCAAATTGTGAATGAATTATTCTAGCCTAGCATTTAAGGTCCTAACATTTCACTCTTATACACCCAGTTTTTATTCTCACTTTAAACTGGCTCTGTTGAAAACATGTTCCATAAATTTCTACATTGTAACTTTATTTAATGTCTCTCACTATCAGAATGACCGACATTATTCTTGTCTTTTTAAAAAATGTATTTCATACAATTTAATTTTTTACCTTTTTTAAAAGCAGAATCCCTATTCTTTTTATTTTTTTTTAAAGATTTTATAGTTTTAGATTCAGGGAGTACAAATGCAGGTTTCCTGGTCTTGTAAAGGTTATCCCACTCTTCAAGTTTTGTCTCAGATTCTACCACTTTCATGTGCCTGTCCTTAATCAACCTCTAGGTGGCATCTCTTTCTTTTGGGAGCCATAATTCCCTATTAAATCCTAATATCCTAGCACATTGCACCAAGTTTGTTACATAGAAATACTTAATAAAGATCGTTCAAAATGGAACTATTGACTCTCTTATAGTATCTCTTTATTGCCTTGAAGTTGTATTTTTTTCTCTGATCCTTCCAAATGAACTTTAGGTTTTCTCATGGGCAAAGAGTGTATCTATTATTTACTACCACTGTGTTTTGCAATAAACAGTTAACTTGAAATGGAAAGTTAAAAAGTTCTGTGGAATGCAATCACTTCAGTGCAGTAAAATTTTTTAGAGCATGAAATTTGGTTTATGGGAGGTAGCTCTTAGATTTTTTCCAGGAGATCACTTTCTCACCTGGGTTGTGAAGGAAACAATACTGGGCATTGAGTTCAAAGACATGAGTTTGAGTCTAACTTCTTTTCGTTGCAATATTTGTGACCTTGAACATTTTTTTTTTTTAGCTATTCTGTGTCTTTGCCTTCTTATTATTTAAAAATGAGACTATTGTGCTCACCATAGGTGCTCATCATGATAATTAAAGTAACATATGAGAAAATGCATTGCAAACTGTGAATACTTTGAAATCTATTTCTATGTATTTGTTCATTCAACAAATACTTCTTGGGTGTTGAGTCTGTGGTGGGCATTATGATATTCTTTTATTTTTATGACACTGATTAATTATGATTATTACAATTTATTATTACTTTAGGATGAATAAAAAACTCATTGCCCTTGCTTAGAAGGTTCTGATAGCCTAGAAGAGACAGACATATAAATGTAGAGGATTATAATACAATGTGTGTGTGTGTGTGTGTGTGTGTGTGTGTGTGTGTGTGTGTGTGTGTGTGAGAGAGACAGAGAGAAATGTTATGATAGGAAGGAGGGCAGGGTGCTATGAACAAGGAGAGGAAAGGCACCTAAAAAAGAAGTGTGGGGAGAAGAAGGCTTCCTGGGAGAGATCATTTGTAAGCAAAGAACTGTAGGATAAATTATCCCCAGTGAGCGGTTAAAGAAAATGTGGCACATTTATATGATGGAATATTATGCAGTCATAAAGAAAAATGAAATTGTGAACTTTGCAGCAACTTGGATAGAATTAGAGTCTATAATATTCAGTGATCAATCATAGGAACAAAGATCTGAGTACTACTTGTACTCACTCATAAGCTGACCCTGAACATTATTAACATTATTATAATACTATAAGAAAAGGACTGGCAGTACTGGTACACTACTATCGATGCACATAGCATCAATAAGGGTACCCACACTTTACCTGACAATGACCACTTAAGTACCTAACCCTGAATTGTACCCCACATCTTTTTTTTTTTTTGCAAGAAAGCGTGTTGCAGGAGGAGAAAGAGTAGTTGAAAGGCCATGCCCATAAGGCATGTGAAAAGTGAGTTGGGAGATAGAGTGAGTCCAGTACATAAATATTCCCTCTTTGATTCTGACATTCTTCTCCAGGGGTTTTCCCTTCTTTTCTCCATCATCCTCAGCCCCAAGCTTTGTTAGGAATAGTACTCTAGACATGGTTAAACAATAAGGACTTTCTTGTAGTGCAGCTAGTATTTGTTTATGTTTTGAGGATAATTTCGATTTGGAACATTTTTCATTACTCTACATTATGTGGTGAATATTTTGAAAAATAAATAGAAGGTACCCAGAGTGTAAATGAGCGGCGAGCGAGGGACACTGCTTGCTGAGTTAGCCCAATGCCTACATCATCCAATTCCATCATTGTTGTTGCATGTCCTTGGGCAAATCACTTAATCATTAGACTATAAAATAGCGGTGGTCCTTAGTTATAAAATTAGTATTAAGTTTAAAAGAAGTAATGCAGATCATAACTGAACATTACATGTGGCTCTTGGTAAGAGATCAACAAATGTTAGCATTTATTATTAATTTCCTAAGGACCGATAACAGGCACATTTTTCTGTGCACTTTATGCTTTATGTTCAAGTCTATATGTGTTTAATTAAAGCGCTGCTTCAATTAGCTGATACATTTTAAAAATGTACTGGCTAAATCAGACTGCTAGATGAAGTATTAAGGTTTATAAAATTAAAAACCCATTTTATTAACCAATGATGTAGCTAAGATACAAACTTCTGATCTCAATAATTCGCTTTAAAGTGTAGTTGTGCAGCTGGGCTCGGTGGCTCAGCCTGCAATCCCGCGCCTTGGGAGGCTGAGGTGAGTGGATTGCCTGAGCCGGCGGGTTCAAGACACGCCTGGGCAACTTGGTGAGACCTCATCTCCACAATAAATCAAAATATTAGCCGGGCATGGTAGCGCATGCCTGTAGTTCCAGCTACTTGGAAGGCTGAGGTGGAAGGATCGCTGGAGCCCAGCAGGTGGAGGCTGAGGTGATGGGAAGCGGCCACTGCACTCCAGTCTGGGCAACAGAGTGAGACTTCAACTCAAAAAAAAAAAAAAAAGTGTAGTCGTGCTATTTGTGAATCTGCAATAAAATGCTTTCTAAATTTTCATATATCTCTCATGATTTAAATGAATCAGATTCTTTCACTATTCATAGGAAAGTAAGATCAAAACACCATAAACCCTTATTTTGGGAATAAAAAGTGTTTTTGCTGTTTCTATTCATATGTTGCTATGGAACTCTTAAACAAAAAACAGATTTCTTTTTTCAAGTTTTTTTTCTTTGTGTGCCTTATCACAGAGAAAAACCCAGAAGAAAATACAGCGGTCAGCTATTTTTTTGCGGGGAAGGGAGACAATTGACCTACATCTCTAGCCATTTCTTGTGTAGGACTCTGTAGTCATAGCAGTATTCTGTTCCTTTTATAAAAATGGTTTCAAAATTTTAGCCACTTCTTTGGAGTACTTGTCTTATAAAATGGAGTGGAAGTCAATAGGAGACAATATGAAAAACATCATCATGCTCAACTGAAATTAGGGTGAGGTGAGGTATTATCAATAAAATGTAATTCATCCAAAATTTATTTAAGGTGCAAAAAACCCCACAAACTTGATTGTAAAGTATTCACTACATTTTTAATCATATGTGGTTAACTTATTTTCTCTTATATCTCATCTGGGGTTCTTTGACAGTAGTAATATGTAGTAGAAGATTTTTTTTAGATATATTATTATTCACTGTATTTAAAGCCTTATACAGGAAGACAAGTACTGTGGTTGAGATTTACTCTCAGAGGCCACTAATAGGTTAGTGTGTACCAAAATAATAACGAGCAACACCGGGTAGGTAAAGTTTCAGATATTGGATTTAAAGAAAAAGGATTAATCCCTCAAAATATCATAGTTTTTAAAGGAGTGGAACAAAAATAAGTGGCAAGGTTAAGAAAGATACCCTTTAAAGGGGAGACTTTATTTAAATACCTAATCTTTGTTTTCTATAATAATGCATTAAATCTATAGAATTTGCTATTCGGAATGCTTTCACATATATCACATCATTTGGGTTGCACAACATTGCCAAATGTTATTTTTTTTCATTTTACATCGAGTTGAGAAAATTTTGCTTCAAGTTATGTGAGCTTCCAGGAAAGATGGCAAATAAATATATGGTGTAGCCAGGAATAAGTGTTGGCATTCCACACTTGAGTCCCAGTACCATCTCAGACATTTACTTAACTTCTCTGACCCTCAGTTCATTTATCTCTAAAATGGTGTAAGTAGTAGTACCCACTGTATAGGATTTGATGATTAAAATATTAATGTCTCTGAAGAGCTTAGCAAAGTATCCAGCATAATGCTCAAAATTTTGGCTATTACCAGTATTACGGTAGTTATTGCTATATCTACCACCTAGCATCCCTAGGAGAAGCAATAGCATATTTTCATTTCAAATACCAAAATGTTATGAATGAACTTACTGGAGAGAGAAATCAAGGCCATAGTCATGTTTTATACAAATAAATTGTTAAGAAAAGTGGCGTTTTAAAGAAGTACTATATTTTAAGAAGTTGGAGAACAACTAAGCGAACTAACTCAGAAACAGAAAACCAAACACCATGTGTTCTCCCCTACATGTGGGAGCTAAATGGTCACAAAGATGAAAATAATAGATACTGGGGACACTAAATGTGGAGAGGCAGGGAGAGAGGTTAAGGTTAAGAAGTTACCAATTGGGTATAATGTTCACTATCTGGGGAACGGGTCACATGAGGCCCAATCCCCATCACTATGCAATATGTCCATGTAACAAACATGCACTTTTACCCCTTGAAATCTAAAATTTTAAAAAATTTCTAGCTTCTAAAGTAAATTTAAAATACTTTTTATCTTCTTGGTTGTAAAAGTAATATGTTATATTGCAGATTTTTAAAAAATCCACTAATGTATGAAGTGAAAAATAAAAATGCATCATGATCTAACATTCAGATTTCCATGTACTCATTTTCATTCCTCTCAGTAAGGCATGGGAGGGCCTCTCTCACTGTATCCTTATCAGTCTTAACATTGTAAACCACAAAATTACAAGAATAAAAAATGGTGTCTATTTTGTTTTTAATTTGGTTTGTTACTAGGGATATTGAACCTTAGCTTTTTACTTATTGTGTCAATTACTTGATAATATTTATAAAATATTCTATTAGAATAAATTTAGCACTGTTACTGATACATATCTTTATATACTAAAGATATCAAACATTTGATACAAAGATTGTAAATATTACTCCAAATTTTCATCTCTTATTGCTTTAATAACCTTTTTAAAAATTGAAAAATACAATCAGAAGAAAGGAAAGGTCACCCCCACTAAAAAACATATAGAAAAAAATAAATAGTGGTCTTATCTTTCCACCAAACTGTCTTAGTCCCATCCTCAAAAGATTAGTATTGTTATTGACTTGGCATATATCTTCATCTTTGCTCTTTGAAAAAAAACATTAATTCATTTTTTCTTGTATAAAAAAGTCATGCCATTGAATCGTAGCTATCTTTCAATTTTTATTATTCCAGATGAACTTTGGAATCATGCAGCTAACTTCTCAAAAATATACCAATGATATGCTGAAGGTTGCATTAAGTCACTACATTTAAAGTTCATATTTATATGGTATTTATTTCCATCCAGGAGACCATCTAGTTCATATTTCTATTTATGTAGTTTTTAAAAAATAAGACCTTACAGTTTTCTTGATGTAGATTTCTAATAAATTTGTTAGGACTATTTCTGAATCTGTTGTAGCTTTTTTTCTTAAGTTGTTAATAAATTATTTTCATCTTGTAAGTAGTCATCAGCAATACAAAATCATGTTGCTGCTTTTTAGGCATTTATATTACATCTAAATTCTTGTAGCAAAAGTCTTCAAGAATACCTAATAGGTTTCCTGATAACTCTCTGGGGCATTATATGCAGATAAGCATGTGCTCTGCAAATAATAACTTTGTCTTAATCTAAAATAATGAAGAGAATAATCTTGTTACGTTTTTATTTTAGTGGTAATACTTTTTAATGTGAATATTAAAGTTTATCATATTCATTGATTTAATTTCCTTTTCAATCTCTGGTACAAACCTATCTTATATCATCAATAGTTTTAATGCATTATTGGAATTACTTTGCTAGTACATTTTTAATCCTTTTGCATTTGTCTGTGTTAATAGCTGCATTTTTCACCGTGTTTATTCATACCATTGATCAAATGTTGCAATTATCAGGAGCAATAATAATCATTTTACTTTTTCTATATTACATACTATTACTTGAATTATAAAATAATTCATTGGTAAACTGTCTAGCCCTAGAGTTGTTAGATTAAAAAAAATCCTGGTTTATTACACTATATTTTATATGTCTTGAGTTAATTTTGATCATTTCTGGTTTTCAAGATATTTAATGGACATTTTCAAGTCCATTACAAGTACTAATATGTACTTGTAATACTATTTCTTTCCTTTCTTTTTTTTCTTTTTTAGCAGGATTTATTGAGAGGACAGAAATGCTCCCAGAGTGGGAGGGGACCTGAAGGGGTTACCCCGTAATACTATTTCAGTATCTTATATCAGTTATATTTTAAAATCTCATTTATAATTTGATTTATAGGCATAAGCATGCTTATTTGAAGAAACAATAATTTTTTTTCTATTATCTTGAATTCTCATCTAAGATATGGGGTGAATAATTATTAAAATGAAACAATGTACTAATTTTTAATTTATATATGCTGATTTTGTTTTCCTTTGTATCTATTATGATTAAATATAACATGGTAAAAAATGTGTAGCAGTTAAAAAAAAAGACTTTTATGATAATATTACTTAATATGCATTCCTAAAATGCTGCCATAGGATTAGAATAATTATAAGAGAAAATAATTTCATCACCTTTAGCTATTCTGTCAAAGAAGAAAGTTTTTTTTATATTGTTAGCAGAACTTATTTTCTAGGCAGCTATTCTGGGTCTGAATATTTCACAACTTCCTTAGGAAGTTATTCTAGGCTTTAGAAATGGAATGTTTAAAAAAGAAACTTTCTTATAAAGGCTTTGTAAGCAAATTAGAAATATACAGAAAAAAGACATAAAGTTCAAGACTTTTACATTATTTTCATTATGAGTGTGAAGCATTGTTAACAATTTTTAAATCAGTTATTTGCCATCCTATAAACTGAATGTCTGTGTTAAAATGTTAAAATTCACTATTTTGGTATTATTTCTATTTAGCAATTGACAGGTAGAATATATTCTGTGCTCTTCTGGCTTTTCTTTGATCATATAAATCACTCCTTCCCTATCTCATTCATAAACTCATTCTTCTGGTTTTGTTAGTGAAATATACTTGGACCTTAGGACTATGTCTTTAGTATTCTGCTCTTTTATCTTCATTCTCCCTCTTGGCAATCCAACAGACAATCAGAGATTCAGGTTTAATCTGAATGCTGATGGTCCTCCAATCTGCGTTTCCAACCAGTACTTTTCCCTTATTTTGGTTTTGCACTTCCAACTGCTTGTTGGATATCTGCAGGAATCTCAGAACAGCATGTCTGCAGTTGAGTCATTTTCTTCTGACTCAAACTGGTTCCTTCTAGTACCATCTGTACTTCAATTACATATTCTCTCAGGCCCCCTGCTTTGAAGCCTGTACTCGTTCACTTATCACAAAGTCCTGGCAAGTTGACCTCTACGATGTCTGCAATCCATTTCTTTTATTTGGTCTCTACTGTAGAACAAATTAAAATGCTTCTTATCTTATTTCCTTATCTCCAATATCCGAAATATTCTGTAAACAACTGCTATGTTAATCTTTCCAAAGCCTACTGCTGATACATCACTTTCCTGCTCAAAAGAGCTTAGTGCTTTTCTCCTGTTTATGGAAAAGTCTGATGTTTCATATTCTGCTTACTCTGGTTCCTATTTTATTTTTAGACTCATCTTCCATTCCCTTTGTTATATATACCAGTTAAACTGAACTAAGTTCTGTTCCCCCAAATACTCTAGGATGCTCACATTCATTAGTGACAGATACTTTGCTAGCCCTGAGCATGCATTATACCAAGTAGTATTCATCATAAATACAAGATAAGCATTATCATTATTTTTGTATAAAAATGAGGCAACTCAGTTTGAAGAAATAGATAATTTGGCCAATGCCAAACAACTATGAAGTGGAAGAATTTGAAGCTAAGCCATTTGATCCCAATACTCATGCAAATTCACCCATTATGTTCTACTTGTTTTGAATTCTTACTTGGAGATTTCTGTTCTTTCTACCTGGAATATCTCTCCTTGTTGATCCTTCACTTCACAATTTGACCTCTGTCTACTTCTTTAATCTGACCTCATTCTGCACCACCCCTGTTTTGTTCTAGTTATACTGCGTTTTTATTTTTGTTTCTTGAACTCATGACAATATTGTTTCAATCTCAAGATTTTTAAACCTGCTATTTCCTCTTTCTGGAATGTCTTAGTCCTTGGATATTTGAGACTGGCTTTTAATATTTATTCAGGGTCAGGTACGATGGTTCGCGCCTATAATCCCAACACTTCAGGAGTGAGAATTGCCTGAGCCCAGGAGTTTGACACCAGTCTGGGCTACTTTGTGAGACCTTGTCTCTAAAATAAATTTTTAAAAAATGAGTCAAGCATAGTGGCACAAACCTGTAGTTCCACTTACTTGGAAAGCTGAGGCAGAAGGATCATGTGAGACCAGCAGGTAGAAGCTATGGGTAGCTGTGAGTGTGTGAGACTCTGACTCAAAAAAAAAAAAAATCATTTAGATCTTATGTTTCCAGAAAGCTCTACTCCACAAAAAGACCCTTTTGTCACCTCTTTCAACCAACTCACCCACAATAGTATTATCCTATTATTGTAATTGAACTTACCAATATCTGAATTTACCTAATTCAATATTTGTTTATTAGAAGGCATGAGAGTTGGGATCTAGTCAATCTTGTTCTATCACTCTGTCTAGACTTCAGACAAATGCACTGTATGGTGCTAAATTAATGTTTGTGTAAAGAATAAATAGATCTTTACCTATTAATAGCCTACTAATACTTCAAGATCCAAAATTAGAACCACTAACAGTTTGAAGAAATGGCATGATTTCTGCATCTTCACCATTTTAATCCCCAAGTCATAATGACTCTTTTCTCTAAATTGCCTTAGCATTTTGTAACTAGTAGAGAACTTGCCATATGTGCATTATACATATTGTGTATTGTGTTTCTTAAAATTCCACTCTCTGCCAGTTTGTAAGATCCCTAAAGGAAGGTATGATCTCATAATTAGTTTTGTAAGCACCACAGACTCCTTATTTATATACTTTGTAGAGTGTCTCACTAAATCTCTACTAAACTTGAAAAAAAATTCTTCATATTTTGAATTACATTTGGAGATGAATGTTGTATAGTGGAGTAGACCAAATTAAAGAAGAGTTATTTTGAGTCTATTTAATGACATCAACATAATATTTTTGATAATAATCTGCCATATAACATTGCAAGATTTTGCAAGACAAACACTATTTTCCAGTGACAATAGCTCACAATAATACTGTAAAACAATCCCAGGGTAGCTATTTTTAATATAACTTTTTGTCACTGTAGGAGCTTTCTTGCATTAATTTTTCTCTGTTCCCTGCCTTGTGTCCTTAGTATATGCATAAAGAATATCTATTAAGTTAAGATTGCACTGCTAGGTGGGTAAGTACATTGTTCTTCATAGCACAACTAAAAGTAATATAAACATATTGGATTTATATGTAAGGATTATGCCATTTTTCAAAAAGAAGAACAGTTATTATATGACTACATACTTGTATAGTTTTAAAAGTAGCGAAGTGCTAAAACAGATCATTAAAAATCTAAATCAATTCATAGTTTAATGTCAATCATGCTGTATACAGATCAGTCTCCAAACTAAAACTGACTCAATTTTTGTTTTCTGATTACAAGAGTGATTCATGATTATTCATTCCCTTATTACAGAGAATTTGGAAAATAAAGCAAACATAGTACACTTCGGAAACCCCATCACTAGACAGCAAGTGTTTTGGTTAATACTTTTTCTTTTTTTATGCATATTTTCACAAATATTTGCAGAAGAGTTGTATCTATATTGTTGTGTGGGATCCTTTCTCTCTCCTCCTCACATTTCTCCTCGCATTTCTCCTTCTCCTTTATTATTTTCTCCCAACCATGTGCTGGGAGTGTTTCCTATGCTTATAACTTTCTTTTTTTTTTTTTTCTTTTGAGTTGGAGTCTCACTCCGTCGCCCAGACTGTAGTGCAGTGGCCGCTCCCAGCCACCGCAGCCTCCACCTGCTGGGCTCCGGCGATCCTTCCGCCTCAGCCTTCCGAGTAGCTGGAACTGCAGGCGCGTGCTACCACACCCGGCTAATTTTTGATTTTTGTAGAGATGAGGTCTTGCCAAGTTGCCCAGGTGGGTCTCGAACCCAGGGGCTCAGGCAATCCACTCATCTAGGCATCCCAAAGGCGCGGGATTACAGGCTGAGCCACCATGTTTTATTACCTTAAAAATGGAAGATCATGTAACATTATTTAATCAAGTGTTACATAGTTTGACAAAATTTGGGAAGCCTCCATGGCAACATATGAATAACTGCGATTCTGAAACTTTAGCATGCCCAAGATTAACTAGGGTATTGACTGGAAATGCATCACCTGAGAATCTGATATGGAGGATCTGGATATGGAGCATAGAGTATTAGTGTTGTGCCTTTCAAAATGGGAACTAGATACATCTCCAATTTAATCCAGTAAGCCAGCTGCTGTCATAATGAGGGATCGTGTCTATGCCATTTACATAAAATCACACAGGACATAATTGATATTTTATTTCAAAATGTACCAGTGTTTGTTTTTAACAGACACAGAATTTTTAAAAAAAATCTCATTCTTTTAAAGATATTTATCAACACATTTCTTCACATTCTTGGAAAAGACAAGCTATATATGGGTTAAAAATTTTGCTTTGTAATTACAAAGAGACTACATTAGTCATCCAAGAAGTTATCATTCCTCCAATATTTCTGATTTTTGAATAACTCTTTACTGTTCTATCTCAGGAGTACATTTCTATCAAACCAGATGCTTTACAACTATATGACTTTAAATTATTAATTTTTATTCCTCTCTAAAGGCTAACACTAACCAGGCATATGTTTATTTCAAATTGCATCATTTCAAAATTCTCAGTTGCTATGAATAAGTAATGTTTAGACAAAAAGAACATTATTGTGCTAAAGCTTCTCTTTTATGGGAAAAGATATTCCTTTGAATTAATATATTTCTCAATCGGTAGGAAGGATTTAGTGACATCATAGAGGAATTAACAATTTTTTCAGGATCAGGACAATGAGCCAAGTAGCAAAATTCATCTCCTGGCTGTGTTGCCTTTATTCGGTAAAGTTTATATAGGTTTGTCATTGCCAGGATTGGACAGAGCTACTAAGGATAGCACTAAGGCAACCGATTTATCTTTTATTTTATTTCCTCCCTTCCTGTACTCACAATGTAGAAAATTACCATTGGCTGCATTTTTTGAAATCATTTCCTCATTTGTCCTTGAGTGGCTACCGAAAGGCTCTGAAAGAAAAAAAATCGATACTCACATCGGACCAGTTGAAGTTGCTCTTCAACCAATCTGTTTAATGTGTTGTTCACAAGTTCTGAAATAACGCGTGGAGAGGCAACAAATTTGGGATCGTTCTATGCTTAAAGCAGATCTGACTTGGGAGCTGCTTATTAGTTCGCAAAGAGATTCAGCTCCTTGACAGGTCCCAGCAGGAGACTCTGTTAGTGTGTGGTTTTCTCCTGCCGCAGCCTTGGAGGGTGCAACATGTTCAAGATTGTGATGGAGCCAAGAACTCCAGAATGGAAACGTTACTATGAGTCACCACTAGCCAGAACTTCAAATTTTTTTTCTTAGTGATAAATTGGATACTTTGTAAAATAATATCTGTTTGAGGATAATATAAAAATATTTATCTGAAATCACATTTTTTTATAACCTGAAATTCTTGTATATACTTCAAGATGAAGTAACATAAATAATATTATTTGACATATACAATTTTATGTAGCCAACATAAGTGGAGTCCCTTTGCTGGGTGTTTCATATTTATTGACCTCTTGTTGACAATATTTTTAGAAATTCCAACCCTTGTTTTATTATTGGCATACAAAAACATTGTTACTAGGTACTGAATTCTGGAAAAAACAGGTTCAAAATAATTTGGAATTATTAGGGATCCATTCTACCTAACTCATTTGGAGACGACAGCATAATGGAAGAAGGGGAGGCCTCAGTGTCAGAAAGCTCTGCCTCTTTTTAAACATGTGACTTTGGGCAGGTTGTTGAGCCTTTTGCAGCTGGAGATTCATGTATCAAGCTAGGTGTTAGTATCTCTTTCATTATAAATATTGAAAAGTGAAACAAAATAAAGAATGTAAAACTCCTATGGTCTGGCACAGCATAAAAACCTGTCGGATGGTGGCTAAGATGAAACATAAGCCAAGAGAAGCTAAGTAAAAACAAAATTTAATATGGTTGGGGAAAAATGTTTCAAGGGGACCATGGAATGTCTAGTGGATTTCAGGTAAACGTGTGTGTGAATGTGTGAGTACTATTACATGCTCAAGTGTGCACACTTGAAACTGACTAGACCTCTGGTCTCACCCTGAAAGGAGGTAAAGAAAGTAAGATCTTCCCTAGAGTAGAACAAGCAATGTAGCTTAAAAAGTCCTGATTTTCCATCTCTAAGCAGTATCCTTGAAAGGTAAAATGTTCTATCATTATTAACTATAAATTCATAATTGTTATAGTTTTGCTGTATAAATTTTTCAGAGCTCAAGAGGACTGTTTTCCTTTTATGAGTAAAGCTATGGAATGTCTTGTTTGACAAGATCTTAGTTTTATTTTATGACAGTGATGGTTTTCCAGAGGGACTTTCAAGGATTACGTATTATCTTATAGTGATACCAGTTCCTGTGCTTAGTCATAAGAAAAGGGAGAAATTTGTTCCTAAAGTCCCTCCAAAAACTACTTTTTAAGACCTAAGAGACTTAAACTCTTGGGATAGATGATGCCAATGACTGCTGTCTAATGGGTCACTCAGACAATTTTAGGCATTATCATTTTAATTTTGCAAACCAAGGAATATAATTCAAACCAATACAAGAACTAACTTGCATACATGTTTTCTTCTGCTAATCTAAATTTGGAAAAAAAAAAATAGAGACAAGGAGCAACTGTTACCACCTCCACTCAATAGATCTGGCAGTGATGACCCTGGTAGAAAATCTTACCTTTCTTTGCTGTCCCAGGGTCCCAATTTGCAGGCTCCAAAATAAACAGGGTGATTTTTTTCTTCCTCCCTGGGTTACCAAAACTGTTGTGGACAAAGGGAATTTTTTCTCCCTTTCTGAAGATTCAATAATCTGAGTATATAAAACAAACTGACAATAGACAGATTCACAAGAAAAAAGTCATACAAATTTATGATGTGCACATGTACACAGAGTCACACGATCATATGACTCAAAGAAGGGCCAGATAGCTAAAGCTTTTATATTGTACACAAAGGAATAGAGGCTTGCAGCTCCTGGAGGGCGGTGAGGACAGGTTATAGAAGGGTAAGGGAAAGAAACCATGAACAGAGGCGATTGTCTTAATGTACAGATAAAGTCTCTCAGAAATAGCCCTCAGGAGGAATAGGTGGTAGCCTGTGGTAATGGTTTCTCCTTCAGACCTTTAGAAGTGTCAATCTTTACTCACCTTTTTCTGTGACTTAATCTTTCATATATCCAGATAAGAGAACCTCAGAGAAAGCCTCTGCCTTCATCCTCTGTTTGCTTTACTAAGATAGATGTAAATTTTTTTAATGAAAATTTTGTAAATAAGATACAAAGAGATAGCTTTTCAGGGTTATTTTTGTGTCTGCAGCCCCTCTGAATAGTCATCTCAAAATATGCCAAAGAGGCACACTTTGGGCAGCATATTTTGGTTTCCCACATTGACTGGGTGGGATGGGACATCTATCCACAAGAATTTTTCAATTTCCTGAGAAATTGACCATGGAAGCAAACTTTGCTAAGTATAACTTGTGCTTTAAGAGATGTAGCCCAGAGGATAAGGCTCGTAACACTTCCTGAGGCAGCCAGAGAAACATTACACTGCAAAGATGATGATTAACTGACCTTTAAAGGATGAGAAGAAGTCTGCCAATGAGAGGAAGCATTTAGGTGAAATTAGCAGTATGTTAAAGGGAACAGAGGAATGTGATAATATCTGTTTGGAGAAAAACTAAGTGTGATTGGAAGGAAGAATAGTAAAAGATGCTGCTTTGACAGTAAGTAAACAACTTTGAACAGTGGCATGCTTTCATCACATTGGAAGCATATAGAAAATGAAGTAACTTTGTTGTCAAGTTCAGGTAAAAGTCTATTGCTATAGTCACAGGGAGGTGGTACAAAGAGGGTCAAACAGATTAAGAAACTGGGACAGATTGAAGAGATTTTTAGGAATCAGAATCCACATTAGTCAATGACAAAGTACAGGAGGGCAGAATGAGAGAAGTGAGTAAGTAAAGGATAATAATTCCTGTGTCATGAATCAAAATAGAGTATGGAAGAGACATTGGCTGGGGTTGGATCAGGGCAGAGAAGGTAATATACCTGATTTTGGAAGTGTTGCATCTAAAAAACCTGTGATTTGAGCTGAGTATATGCTTGGGAATCTTTACATAAGCAGAAAGGTTGAAGCCACAGATATGGATGTAATTAATTAATGTAGAACAGGTAGAGGAAAAAGGGACATGGGATGAAGCAAAACATTTGAGACTATCCCAAGAACACAAGTTTATTCACTTACTGTTGCAGTCAAAGTCCAAGAGAATCTGAGTATGCCTGTTCCCTGTATATTAGTCTAAAAGACAGTAACCATACATCTGAAGGATCTCAAGCATATACTTTTGTAATAAATAAATTGGCTATATTATAAATTAAAAACTTTTTAGAAGAGCTCTCATCTTAAACAATAATTTTTACCTATGAAAAGATCAAAAACTCTTTTATAAAAGGGGAGACACAAAGAAATAAAACCATCACCCTTAAAAAGTCTCTTAACAATATAAAAAAAAACCCAGATATCAGTTTTATAACAAATTAAAAATTTTTTTAAATCAGAAATTTTTTTACATCTCTGGGCCCTGGATTTAAAACTTCTTGTCTCTGAATCCAGCGCTATTTTCTCAATAAATTCTGTTAGGTTAGGTGAGACATATTTTTAAAGAAGTAGTTTATAAGAATCAGTTTTAATTATTTATTTTGAATTTGTATAACTCTTGACTTTTTTTGGTACTCATTTATTAATGATCCTTTTCACTCCCACGAACAGCTTTTCCCCCCTGTCTGTCTTACAAACGTGTTGTCTCTTTTAAAGTTTCCAAATATTGAGGGCAAAAAAGCGATTGTGCCTTTGTGTGAAGACAGCCAGACAAGTTTGGGAGCCCCAAGAATATGGCT
Organism: Cephalopachus bancanus; assembly: GCA_027257055.1. NCBI lineage: Eukaryota > Metazoa > Chordata > Mammalia > Primates > Tarsiidae > Cephalopachus > Cephalopachus bancanus. The sequence goes on from JAPVLO010000258.1 coordinate 1,358,562, forward strand.
AGACATAAATGTGAATTGCATCTATATGTAATCAGTGAAGCTTTTCTTTTGGCTGTCTTTTGAGTCTGGCTTTGGATTTTGAGAGGGTTTTGGATTTTGAAAGGGCTGCATCTTTGGAGACCTTGGTTAAAGTTATTAAAAGAGTTATTAATGTTGGTCTTGAGTATTATTTTTGGAGTTGAATCACTTATTGATATACCTTCAGTTCAGAAATCTAGTTTATAGTCAGCGCATGATAAGAATTTCTTTGCCTTCTCTCCCAAGCTAAAATGAAACTATATACAAAGAAAAAAAGGCTATTTAAAAATTGAAGGAAATGAAAAATCTTAAAGGTCTTTTCTATTAATACTGGTAAAAGAGTCTGGCCATGCAAACAGATAGTCTTAGCTTGCTTTATAAATTAGTGAGTTTTATATTATTGTACCTGTCTTATAACTAAAATTTAAAAATGAAAACTGTAATAGCTTTGTGTCTCTCTGTATGTTTGTGCATGCATATACATATATACATGCATGGTATAATTTGTGTCTATGTTATGGTCCAAGTGATGCTCAGCTGCTCCCCTTGCTACCAATAAATCAAAGAGGCAGGGAACTGGTAGAAAGAAGTTTATTTCTGAGTTCAAATCCAGGAGCAGAAACAGACTCAAGGTCCTTCTAAAATGGTTTTGCTCACCTTCCAGGCTTTTACGGTTCACTTTTATAAGTCCAGAGTTGTTAGAACCCATACATTATCCACATGACCAGCAGAGCATTGTATAGAACTTGAGTCCCAGCCACATTTATCGATAGTGACATTTTTCGGTCCAGACTTCCTGGTGCTAAGTTTCAGGGATATTTCATAGCTCTTATCAGTAAGGCCCAGCAGAAGCATTTACCATAGAGTGAAGGGAGTCTACAAGGCCTAAGACATCATTCATTACGCAAAAGTTATAAAAAAATCACAGTTATGATTACATTGAAACAAAAGTTATACAAATTTCAAGGCTTACAATTGCATTGATACTATATTATCAAACTTATAACCCCCCAGAAAAGGGGAGTAAATGGAGATTTGCATCTTTCAGTTGATTGTGTGTAGGAATCAAGGATCAAGGAAGTCAAGGATCCCCTGAAGTTAGTTACTGGGAGTGCGCAGGAGATAAGGGGAAGTGCATCTTTATTAGCTCTCAGCAATATTGTTCAGGAATGTATAGGAGCACTTGAGGCCTGGCCATGCCCTTTTCTAGGGGTTGTGACAATATGAACAGACATTACCGGGTCTCTGTGTAATCTACATGGTATAAACTTCCTTGAAGGAATTTCAAATTGGCTTAAAAATAAATGAATATTCATAAATTAGATATTTCTAAAATTGCCAAAAATATAATAACTAAAATGCTTTTTAAGTTCATGTGACTTGGTAGATCTTCGATAAATAGAACTAGTTCAAAAGTGCTGGTTTAAAAATAAGTAGATTAAATAGATATAAGTTGTATTTTATAATGTATTTACTTAAGGTTTTCATTTTTTATTTTTTGGTAATTACACCCTGAAATTTTGCTAGACTAATTCTGCTAGAATAAATTAAATAATATATATTCACTAAATATCTAGATTATTCCTAAATATGATATAATACTGAAACATTAATTTCTATATTTTTAAGTGTATTTATTTTGCCTTTTTTTTATAAGGAAAGGAAATATATTTGGGTCAGTTAGTAAATATGTCCTGTTCCACATTGAAATATTATTCTATGAGAAATTTTATGTTTTTAGAAATTACAAATGTGTATTTATAAAATGCATTAATACATAATAGTTCAAAGTTATTTATTCCCTAGGTTTTTGCTGGAAATTAAGGTTGCTGAGAATTAAAATTTTAATTAATATGTGTCATTAAAATTGCTAGAAATAAGGGAAAATTCTTTTAATGCAGGTGTACAAGAAACATAGAATGCATTTTTGGTGAGGAAGGTTGTAGGGAGACATGATATATATATATTTTTAATTCTATCTAGTTTAGAGGCTATAAAAGTTTGTTTCAGAATGAGGAAAGGATATAGGTAAAATTGAATCAATATAGAAAGCTAGGAAGAGAAAAGGGAGCAAGAGAAAATCTTGTATGGTTAAACTGAATAAAGTTGAATAAAATGATTATAAAGGTTTTTTAAAAAAATGAGCCTTAATATAAAAAGTGCTCTGATACATAGCTAAAATTTGGCTTTCTATTTTAAAAAAGATTTTCTTGTTGTGTTGATAAAAAGAGAGATTCTGTGATTTATTAAAATAATTTTGTTTCATGCTGTCTTTATTATGTCTCTGATTTCCTACAAAAACTGACTTAAAAATTTAAGATTTTTCTACAACTATACAATTTGCTTTTGAAGTTTTAAAATTATCATTCTGGTTTAAATGAATAACTATTATTTTATAGTAAAATGTGATTCTATTTCTGATAAAATGTTTTGTACATTTATTTTTTGACAAACTTGCCAAAATAAAAGGTAAGTCTGTTTTACCTCAAATTAACTTTTGAACATTCCAGAAGGATGCCTGTAAGTACAAAAAGGAGCTATGAAACCAATTAGAAGCATATTTAATATGTTAAATTAGATGGGAAGTTCCAAATAACAAATATTTAACCTCCTTTGACTTATATTTGTACTTTTTATTCTTTCCTGATTCCTCCAGAGTTTGAAGACGATTTGTAAGTAACTATTTTTATTTTATTTTATTTATTTATTTATTTTTGAGTTGGAGTTTCACTCTGTCACCCAGACTGGAGTGCAGTGGCCACTCCTGGCCATTGCAGCCTCCACCTGCTGGGCTCCGGCGATCCTTCTGCCTCAGCTTCCGTGTAGCTGGAACTACAGGCGCGCGCTACTACGCCCAGCTAATTTTTTGATTTATTATAGAGATGAGGTCTCGCCAAGTTGCCCAGACGTGTCTCGAATCCGCGGGCTCAGGCAATCCACTCACCTCGGTCTCCCAAAGCGTGGATTACAGGCTGAGCCACTGAACCTGGGAACAATATTTATTTTAAAGTCACAATAGTTATTTGCATGCATTCAATAAAAATCTGTTCTCTTTATTAATGTGTTCTAAATTCGTATGCGATTCCTAGAAATATATAGTTCTGATGTATGTTATTAGTATAATTATTATGTTAAAATATTGTTTGCCACACACAACCAAATTGCTTTGTCAATTAATAGTTATAATGAACTCCCATTAGATTTTTAAACTATGAGCATTCTAATTCTTGTTTATCCACAGACGTTGGTTTTAATTCTTTTCTAACAGCATCTGGCAGTCAGCTAAAGTTCAAAATTGCTTTTCTTCAATAAAATTTATGGAAAAGACTTTGACTAATACTCTTGAATACAGGTTTCTAATAACTTTGAGATCATATTATTGGACTGGGTACGAATTTTAGAGCTCATGAAAAAACTGGACTAATAAAACTGCTAACTCAATATCAAGCAGAAAACGTGTTAATTACATGAGACTAAACTGAGGAAAGATTATACTTTTTAATGAATTTCTATTGTTTAAAACGTTGCTGATTCTTTTATGTTTTATTTTATGGATAAAAAATACTTTTTTTAAAGCTATCAATAGCTCATAGCAATTTAATAAAGTATACTCTTGTGAGCAGAATTGAAACATTTACTTTTTATGTCTTCCAGATCCCTCCAGAGTTTGAAATCGTTTTGTAAGTAACTATTTTTATTTTAATGTCACCATAGCTATTTGCATACATTCAATACAAATCTGTTCTTTTTGCAGTAGGACACAATTGAAAACACTAGTTATATTACCAAGGTTTTGACTGAGATGTCTTATTTTCAGATATGATCAGAGTGCTTTAAGCAATTAAAGTAAACTTTATCGAGCCAATAAAATCCTCATGGAAAAACTGCTTTGGAACCTTGGATAAATGTTTCATATGGTTGCCTTTTAAGTGAATAAGAATGTCACTTCCTGAGAGGCCCAGAAAAATCAAGATATTTTGGGAAGGTTGAGAAGAGAGGTATTCATCCAAGTCTACAGGTGTTACAGGCACAATATGAGGATGAATCCTTGACTTGTCTTTTCAGCCTCAAGAGATTTTTAAAAATTTAATCTGAGATTCCTGGTGAAAAGTTCCAGCAAAGCAAAGTTTAATTAGAGCTTATATGTTCAATCATCATTTTGCTGTATTCATGTAAATGATCAGGTCAACTGTAACAAAATTAAAAATTATTTTGCAAATAGCTTAGTTGTATTGTGGTTATTTTTGGCAAAAATAGAAAAATTGGAAACAAAAAAGTGTATTTTAAAAGAAAACTACAGTGCACGTATTGTTAGATTTCAGTCCTGTTAATTTTTTAAAATTTGAGATTGTACTATTATTATTATTATTATTTTTTGAGCTGGAGTCTCACTCCATCGCCCAGACTGGAGTGCAGTGGCCACTCCCGGCCACCGCAGCCTCGACCTGCTGGGTTCTAGTGATCCTTCCACCTCAGCCTTCCGAGTAGCTGGAACTACAGGCGCGCGCTACCACGACTGGCTAGTTTTTTGATTTATTGTAGAGATGAGGTCTTGCCAAGTTGCCCAGGCGGGTCTTGAACCCACGGGCTCAGGCAATCCACTCACCTCAGCCTCCCAAGGGTGTGGGATTACAGGCCGAGCCACCCAGCCCAGCTGAGATTGTATTATTTATCACTGATTTATACTGGGGTCTGAAAATTTCAAAGCAAGTACTAAGGGAAACCAAAATATCCACCCCAAAGAATGTTTCTTTGGTATACTTCAGGGTGGCTATTCAGAGGGGTTGCAGACACAAGAATAGCTCTAAAAAGCTATTCTTTTATTTTAAAAAATGTACTTCTATCTACATTAGTAAAGTAAACAGGGGATGTAGACTGAGGCTTTCTCTGAAGTCTTTTTATCTGGCTCTAGAAAAGATTCATGCACAGAAAAAGGAGACTAAAGGTTGACACTTTTAAAGATCTGACAGAGAAACAATTAAAAACTTTAAAAATAGGCTACCATCTATTCTTCCTGAGTGCTATTATCTGAGGGACTTTGTACAATAAGTCAGCAGCCTTTGTTCACAGTGTACTTCCTCCCCTCATCTTCCCATGACCTGTCCATACCACCTCAAAGTGCTCCAAGCCTCTACTAAATTCTGTATAATATGAAAATTTAAGCTATCCAGCACTTCTCTGAGTCTCATATTTATGTGTTTTTTAATTCATGTACATGCAATAAATTTATATGCCTTTTTTCCTGTTATCTGTCTATTACCAGTTTGTTTTATATTCTCAAGTTATTGAAACTTCAGAAGTGAGAGGGGGTGAAAATTTCCCCTCTAAACCAATTCTTTGTTACTAAACAAATTATGATTTATATGAGACCCAGTACTTCTTAGGGGTTACTGGTGGACCTAGTTATTTAATAACGAGGAAGCATTAGATTGATGGGTAACACAGAAAAGTGTAAGAGGCATTATGAGAGATGAGAATAACTGGGGAAGACAGGAAGGACCAATAAACAAGATGAGGCAGATATGCTGGAATGATGTATACTTGGCTTTAAGTGAGACTGGAGAAACAGTTTGGTAACCTACACCTTTAGTTTGATTGTACAAACTTAAGATGATATCTATTTTCACATCTTAAAAACTTTTTAAATAGAATAGTTTTACTACAATAAAAAGAAATTGTATTTTCAAGTGGAAAAAACAGAATTTGTTCTATCTTCAAAAAATATCACTCACTAAAGCAAGCAGGAGGTATAGTAAATAAGCTCTTATCGAAAAGACAAGTCTCAGAGAAAAACAGATACGTATTTTAGTCTATTTTTCCATCTCACTAGGATGTTAGCCCACACAAGACAAGCTACAGAGATTATTTTCACCCTAACATTGTTACACAGTTGTTGTTGGAATAATCACATGGGGAGCAATCAATGCTATACAAATGTTTCAATACAAATATGCTTTTCCTCTGAGTTTTGAGTGAATTGAGGTACAGATAAATGAACCTGCACAAGGGAGGAGAAACTATATCTCTGTTTTTATTTTCAACTAGACCAGGGTTCAGTTTGGCTTGGAGTTTAGCAAACTAAAAGTAAGAGAAAGAGAAACATCGAATTGCTGCTCTCAACTCTTGTATGAGGCAAAATGAGATAGTAGCAGGATACTAGAAATTGTTTTTGGAATATATGTGAGGTGGGTGTTATCCCTCTTTGTCATTCTAATACAGATATCTGGAGTCTTCTCTGCAAACCTGAATCCCCTGCATGGAAGAGTGGTTTTAATTTGAACTCAGGGAGTATATCATCTCAATTTGGGTCCTGGTTTGGGTACAAGTCATTTTGGTTTATTTAATTGACTTCCACAAACAATTATTGAGACTTAATCATGTGCCAGACACTGTGCTAGGCAGTGGCAGTACAAAGATGAAGAAAATGCAGCAGAATGAATAGTCTCGAAGGTGAGCAAAGCACGCAAACAGGTACTATAATGTGATGAATGTTAAGACACTTAGCTCAAATCAACTTGTTTTGAAAATTTTAGCTGCTGACAATCAACTAGTAAATGAGCTCAGACTGTTCACTCTCGTCTTCTAAACCCCAATCATTTACTTCCAGTTTTAATTCTCATTACTATTTTGTGTATTCCTTCTGATTCAGCTCCAAACAATACTTCTTTTTATAAGCCTTATTGTCTCCTACCTCTCACCTTGGATCTTCAAACTATAATAATATTTTTCTTTTTTATTTCTATTCCTCTTTTCCAATCCAAGACAATTCCTTGGTCTTCTGCAATACCATATCATATTCACCAATTTATTTATTATCAACCTCTCTAACATGGACATTTTAATTTATATGGTTATTTTTTTCTCCTCATCAATTTTCTTCCATCTCAAGTAATGACAGTTTCAATCTGTCTGCTTAAGCCAAAATTCTGGAACCTCTCTCTCTTGAGCAATATGTGTCTAATCCATTAGTGAATTCTGCCTGGCAAACCTTCAAAATATATCCAGATTTTGACTTCTTGTCTTTGCCCCTTACATACACAAGTTCTAGTCCAAAGCCAGTATTCTCTGTATAATCTAACTCTTCTGTTCTCTTCATCCTTGCCCTCCTTCAATCTATTCAGAATGTATACTTCTTTTAAAACCTAACTTAGTTTGTGTTTCTTTTCACTTAAAATTTTAAATTCTTATTGTGGCTTATGCACCCTCTGCAATCTGTGCCTTTCCTTCATCCAGCAATTTTTCAAATTGATTTATTTTCACTTTTCCCCCTCAGCAACTCCACCTTAGCTACCCTGTAATCTCCATGAAAACCAGACTTTTTTTTTGCCTCACTCATGGTGCTTAAAGCACTGTGGCATGCTATCACTACGGGGGTAACAGTTAAATTATTATTATTAACACATATATTAATAACATATAGTATCTCATTTATTCCTTACCATAATCCTAAGAGGAAAATATGGTTTTTATGCTAATTTTACGGATGAAGAATTGAGGTACAGGGGGGCAGCAGGCACACAATAATTTTTTTTGCATTATCTCACTCAACTAATAGTCACTGAATGTACTCAGAGCCAGTTCTCCAACTTGACAAAATAGGAGGAATATTGGTTTCATACCTGAAGGGGTTTTTATAAAAGGGAGAAAAAAATGAGCAGGTGAAAACAGGAAAGTGCTAAATGTAATGCCTCGTACAAATTGTGCAAATGTCCTATCTAAATTCTTTTAACTTGAATTCTTTTTGTAACAAAGGATCAAACTTGGCCTTTTGATCACTCACTGTCAATATTTTTCCCTTTTTATCCAGCTTGTTATCACTTTCTCTAGAAATGCTTTCTTGAACTTTCAGACCGAGTTAATGTCACTTTCTTCTGGTACCCCCATTCCCAAGCCATGTTAACACTATTGGGCTTGATGCCTCTTACTCACTTCTTGTTCGCATAGCTTCCTTCTCCACCAGACTAGGAACCCTCCAAGGACAGGAACTTTGTTCCACTCATCTCTGAGTTCCAAAGTTCAGGTACATCAGAGGTGTCAAACACATGCTTTTTAATGAATGGGTAACCCAGCAACACACGGTGACTAACAACTTAAGAAAATATAATATTTGAACCTAAATGAGCATTAAGCTATGTATCTAGTAAGAGAAAGTTTAATTTGATTGGCTTAGATAGAATTAAAATAAATGTCCGATTCAGATGAATTACCACACGTTAATGATTTCCCTAAGAGACTTGTGACAACTCTCCTTCTGTTGTTTTAGTAGCGTTCCCATAAACCAGACATTGAAGTTCTATTTGCAATGAAAGTCAGAAAACAACCGGGAACATTACAGATTTTGGCGATGGATTAACAATTCTGCAAACATAATACCCACAACTTAATTCAAAACAAAGACATAATTTAGAATCACAAAGCTAGAAAAGGCCTGAATTGTGTACTAACACAGCTGTGAAGGTAACTCTGCAGACGGGATTTCAGTTTTTCATTTGGATCTGACTCTTGTAACTCTGTCTTTTTTTTTATTCTTCAGTTCAGTCCTATCAAGCTATTTCAAGCTTGTCAGAATTAAAGTCAAAAGAGTATTACAATGGTTATTGGAAAGAACATAAGATTAATTTGAAGTAGACAAAAAAAAAGGCATTTATAAATGAATGTGAAGTGCCCAGAGGCTTACCAAGAATACCCGGCTACACACTAGGCTTTCAGCTTGGATATACTGAACAAACCATGCCAGGGCCTTGGGAGAAAACCCCACATCACGTGTCATTGGAAGTTGCTCAGTCAGGCACACAGAAAGACACCTTGCACCAATGATATTTGACAACTCTGGCGGTGATTGTTCTGCTTCAGGGCCAACTTGTGCAAAGTCTGGGCAAGCCAACACAGAAGTAGTTCATAAAAAAACCAGGCTGTCAGAATCATCTCTACAAGGCAATGACTATGACGCTCTTTGTAATGAGCATTTCACATGCTTGTGTAGCCGGGAATGATTCAACCACCAACCTATCCAGAAAAGTCAATACTAAACTGCAGAAGATGGAAGAAAGTTCCTAACAATAGTACCACTTGGTCAATATTTATTCTAATCTGCAGAAAATAATTAAAAAAATCACTGTGTTCTGAGATTTGCTGCTTTCTAGCCATCACCTTTTAATCTAACTTATAGCATTTTGTATTTCTAGTGACTGATACAGAGAAAATATGTTACAAAATGTGTGTGCACGCATGCAAGCACGCATGCGCGCGCAGCGCACACGCACGACACACACACACACACACACACAACACACACACACACACACACACATCCTTGTGCCAGGCAACTAGACTATTTTTCATACATTTGATTAATTTTATAACAGTGATGATGATGTTAATGGTAAATTGAGCATAGATCACTATCGATTTCTTCTTTATGTGCAAGGCACTTTCTTTTATAAGTGCTTCATGTAAATTATTTTAATTGAAATTCACAATAATCCTATAAGGTTAGTTACATGAAGCTGGTTGTAGAGTAATTAAGTAATTTGGACAATGTCAGACTGACTAGTAAATGAAAGATTTGAGATTCAAACCTAATGATCATATTCTGGGGCCCACAATTTTCTCCTTAATTAATAATTTAGAGTTCTTCTTGTCTACTAATTTTTTCAAAGATTTCTCTGAGTTTTTCCAAAGTGCTCCTTGAAATGTCTACAAGAATTTGGGGAGAGTGCTCCATGTCCTCTTCTCAGGCTTCAATTTACATATTTGACTTTTGCATAAAATTTCAACTGAACCAAGGGCTGAAGCACTGAAAACAGATTTGAAAACTACTTTCCTATTCTTGTTGAATGCTTTCATTTACATGGATGGTGAAACTGAAGCCTGGAGAGATGAAGCTGAGTCTCAGGTGTTATGGTGCTACTCCTGGTTACTGGCAATTTTATAAATAGGATCCAGCTCCCCTGACTTAGATCAGGTCTTTTTATGTGATCATGACCCTGCAGAAGGCATCACAGCCCTGACAGAACCTGGTCATCACACTGCAGTAGCCTCCACTGTGAGCACTGGAGAAGGCTTCTGCTTGGAGGTGGAGTCAGCTGTATTTTCCATCACATATGTACTTCCCAGATGATTTAAAAATCAGAAGAAACTGGCCTAAACATTTGCAAGTAAAAGATTCATTGTTGTACAAGTAGAACATCACTAATACAAAGATCAGAAATATGAAATGCTCCAAAATTTGAAACTTTTTGAGCACTGACATGATGCCACATCTGACATATTTTTTCCACTATATTAATGGTATGCTGTATATATGTATATATATGTGTGTGTGTGTGTGTGTGTGTGTGTGTGTGTGTGTATTACTACTAAATACTTATGAGTGAATAAGTGCAAGAAAATGATTACTTATTGGAAGCATAAAAATTTAGTCAGAACGATGGTGATACCACATAACAACAGACTGTCCACATAGGTGGCTGAGATAGTGACATGTTTGCTTTCTGATGGTCAATGTACAAAAACTTTGTTTCATATACACAATAACTAAAAATTATAATTATAAAATCTACTTCAGGCTATGTGTATAAGATGTGTATAAAATATAACTAAATTTTGTGCTTAGACTTGGGTCCTATCCCCAAGATAACTTATTACAAATATGCAAATATTGCAATGTCTGAAAAGAATCTAAAATCCAAAACAATTCTGATCCTAAGCATTTTGGATCAAGGTTATATAACTTGCATTATTTGTTATATATATGCACTATTCTTTTTAAACTAATAATATCTGGTGAACAAATTTATCTATACCAAATTTTACACTACATATAAAAAAAGTTAAAACAATAAGCTTAAGTTTAAGCAGTTTTGTTCTTTTTTACAGTTTTACTTGCATTATGTTTTGCAATTGAAATATTGTACTAGAATCAAGTTATATATTGGGCAAATGTGTACAACTTCCTCTGAACTTTAGAAAACATCTGCTAGCATTCAGAAAGACCATGTGTGTAGAATTATGGTTCTCAAACCTTTTCCAGCTGCCATAGCCTGTGCAAGCCCAGTATGAATATCACTATAAAGGAGTAAAAGAGCTCAGCAGTCAGATGTGGGCTTCAATCTGGACCTCAAATTTCGGCAAAACACAGAACCTCTCAGACTTTGGGTCTACTTACACAGAATGGTAGAGTCACCACTGCATAGCTATTTGGAGGATAATAGGTAAATTATGTGGAGTGGCTGGAGACCAATGTATGTCCAATTAATGCTGGCTATTAAATTGCAATATCATTCCTTTCACCCTCATATTATCATTGTGATAATTATGCTTTCATCCTTGAAATTTTTAACAATATCTAGGTGAGTAAATGGACTATGTGTCCCTCAACATTTATGGAACATTTATTCAGGGCACCGTGCCAATTGTTTTATATATGCAGTATTAGTACATTTGGCATTACAATACTGTGATGTAGATTCCATTATTATTTCTACATTGAGAGAAAATAACTCTATCAAAATTCAAGTCTGCGTGAGTGGTGGCATCTAAACTGCTTCACATGTGATATTAAAGCACACCACCAGCTTCTCTATACTTCTGTCCCTTTGTGACATTGGACACCCTCAACTTGCCTTTCTCCTTGAAAAATTATTTTATGTTCTTGTTAGGAGATATGCTTGATTGTGAATCTTGCACTATAATTTTGATTTCATCTAATATGAAAGTTGTATTACATAGGATGTCCACTTCCATGGACACAGATGGTGATATCTTTGTGTCAGGGCTCTCTCTCTCTCTCTCGAATCAAATGTCACGTATCAGCTAAAGCTTTTCTAACTTTTCTCTCCCTTCTCAAATGTAATCACTTTCCTGAAGTTGGTATATATTATATCTATACATATTTTTATATTTGATAAACGTGGATATCTATGTGAACAATATATGTAATGTTATTTTCTAGATTTCAAGTTTGTATGTAAATACATTTTCTACATTTAATACATTTTTACAATTTCAAATAGTTAAATACTCATTTCTTTTGCAACTTGTTTTTTTAAAAACACATGGCTGTTGTAATTTTTTTCAGCTAATACATGTAAATATGGTTCATTTATTTTACTTTCCTTTTATGATCCTATTGTGTAAACATAGTTTATCCATTTCCCTACTGAAAAATAATTAGGTTGTTGTTACATTTCACTTTTACAAGGGGAGCTGACCTGAGCATCCTGGCATGTAACATCTCATGGAAATGTGCTAGAGTGTCACTAGGGAATTCATCTAGTAAAAACAAACAACAACAACAAAAAAACTGAGTCATAGCTCACAAGCATGTTCAATTTTCCAGACATACTGGAGATATTATTTTTTGCGGTGGTATTAATTTATAGTTCAGGTACAGTGCTTGAGTGGACTTGTTAAGGTCTGAATGCTTTGAAGGTAACAGAGTTTAAATTTTGCCTGATGTCCTTGCTAATTTATATGGGAGCTGGTAAATCTTTCTTATCAAATTTCACTTGAGATGTTTAGCCTATAAAACCTAGATATTCAACTTCCCCATCTTTTTGTGATTCTTTTTTGTCTTGAAAATGGAAGAAAATGTATTTACATATACATCCACCAGCATCAATTGTGGTTTCTTTCAGATTCAGATTTAGGCAATATGGTTTTAGTGTAGTGAATTGCTTCCCTTCTGTTTCATAACAGAACTTTCTCTAACTCTCCTTGGACCTGAAGGTTAATTAATAATCATTAAATCTGTTTTGTTTTGGTGCCAAATCATTTTGATAAAAAATGAATGCCCAGTTAATCATATTCAGGTTAGTGGTTGTCAAATATCCAGATGTCCAAAGATATGCAGATGTTTGGTACAACGTAAAAAGAAATAAGAAATTTGTGTAACTTCTCCTTTTTTGTCTAAATATACTGATGCTATATCATTGGATAAATGTCTATATACTCAAGCCTCAAGCTATTTTTGTACAGGACCCAACAATTTGATAAATATAAAATGAGTATTAGTCAAATGCTTAATCTCAATGAAGAAGATTTGCTTTTGAAACAATGACTTACAGATGAGAAGTAGAAAATATTGTATTTTGAATCTAAGTTTCTCTTTATCCATAGCAATCAGTACTATCTGAAAGTACTGATCTTGTTTTTAAAGTATTCCTCTTGAGTCATGAAAAAAGGAAAGATGACCTGTTTTTCATGTTTATGGATCTGTTTAAGGTTAACAGCAGCCACTGCAACCTTAAGACCTGAAGTCTGTTTTATCACTTCAGTGTATTTTATTTTAGTGTATGTCAACTGTAAATAGTTCTTTGAAATTATTGTGGCCTTTTGAAACACAAAGATGATTTATTCTTATGTTTATAACATAACATGCATATTTCATAGTTTCTGTGACTGATAGAGAACATTGCTATAATTAAGCAAGAAAAAATCAGTTTAAATATCTGACAATATCATTTCTACTATCCTACTCTGATTCATCTTTACAGTATATATTTATTTATAAAAATCTAGGTAGTGAATTCACATGACAAAATGTATACCTTAATTTAAATGAGATAGTAATCTGTATTGATGGGAATTAAGATTTAGCTTGATAAAATTTCTTTTCTACATTCTAAAAGAACAATAATAATCCCACAGATACATATTAATCATCTTATAAAGTTCTAAGACTTTCATAGATTAGATTCAGGGGCCTTTGCTATATCTAATGATCCAGGCAGATCAGGAGGATTTAAGTCATTCTCTGTGTTTTAATATGAATTATACATCAAAGTAAAAATTATTTAATCTCTACTGTAGGAGAGGCAAAAATCAGTTGAAATATCTTTCTTATGTTCTTGCAAATTTATGACAATAGTTTCTATATTAGTTTTATATTTTACTGTGATTGCAAGTTACATATTTTCTATTCATTATGTATAGGGTATTTTTAACATAAGAAGGACTAAGTGTGCTGAGGATTTTGGGGTGTAGCCTTAATTTGTCCCCATCAGAACAGAATTTTTAGGTGAATCTCATGCATTCTTTTTTAATTCGGGGACCTTTAAAAATTTTCTCCCTAAGTGAGTATATTTATCACTTACTGTTGATTACCACTATTGAAGCTCCATGAAGTCAGTCACACCATGTGGCTTAAGTACCCATTAACATCCAGGGGCAAGCAATATATGCAAGACCTTTTAGTAAATCTAAACAAGGAAATAGTTGTCTCTTTCTCCCCTTCTCTCTCTCTCTCCCCTCTCCCCCCCCAACTTCTCTTTCTCTCTCTGTGTATGTAAATATATTTTTTTTCTCTGAAATCTAATACTGACATTGAATAGAATCTTACAGAATATTTTGCACCTCAAAAACTAGTTATGGGTTATTCCCTTAAAAGGTCATTTGTTCATATTAGAAAAAAATAGTGGAAAATATAAAAAGGTTTTGGAAAAAGCATGTGTATAATTAGAATAGATTCAAGCATTTAATTATCACATCTGCCTCAGTTACTCCAGAGCTCTGTAATTAATATGTCATTTAAAATAACTCTTTTATTAAGCTCCTACTATGTCAGGCATTGAATTAAGCACTTTACATATATTGTCTATTTAAAAAATCTTCATAATGATTCTCCGATTCAGAAGATATTGATATTTTTACTGTTTAGAGATGAGAGAATTTAAGGGCTGGAGAGACTAAGATCCAAGAAGAGAGTGAAGGTGAGTAGAAAAGCCACAAATAGCTCTCAAATCTCTCTGAGCATAAAGCCAAGCCTTAACCTTCTTCCCCAGCATTGCTCTGCTGGTCAGAAAGTTAAATTACAACTGGACAATGAGCAGGGAAAAAGGGTAACCTTAATTTCATAGTTCTATTGAAGCTTATAGAAATCATTTGCGAAAAGTCTTTCATGGGAAGCAATAGTTTTAAAAACCGGATGCATGCTTAAATGAAGTTTAAAAAATGTTCTCTTTTCCTGCTAACTTATAAATGTGGGCAAAGGTATTTTAGAAAATGTATCAAAATGTGAATAGTACTTTTTGATTTGAAACGGAAATGCAAAAATGAGCCAAACCAGAAAAAAATGCATGCATTTTTTTTAAGAGCATAGTATTTCTAATAGGCCCAGCAAGATGACCATGATCATGGCCAGCTGCTCTTTTTATGTGACATTAGTTTCAATCAGTTTTTCATAGTCCCCTTTAACTCACAATTTGTAGGAAAAGTAACAACATATTGAAAATCAGAAAGTACATAATACTCTTGTCAAAATTTATGTCTTGAATTAATTCTCATCTATTTCTGCAAATACTGCATAGTTGACTCCTCAGTACCTTACTTAATACTACTTTACTTTAGAAGACAGATATTCATTAAACATCCTCCATTTTCCCCCCTTGAATGCCCAAGACAATCATGATTGACCCAAACAACTATGTAATTTCCATCCCTAGTTGGATCTGTCAGGAAGGAGTCAGAATTCCATTTCATTAACAAGTGGCAATGGAAAGGGAAATGGGCAAGACATTGGAAATTGTACCCACCCTTGGGCCCAACCGAATATAAAATAGCAAATTTCCATGTGGGTACTGTGAGTGTTGAGTCCTATAGTGTGTGGGCCATTGTCATGGTCTGTTTGATGTCATAATTAGTTGGATGATAGTGCTTTTTCTCTGGGCAGAATAGCCCATTTCTAGAAGGAACATAGCAATGTTGCAGGAATAAATAGCTTCTCTATCTATAGAGGTGGGGGTTGAGAAGTAGGATCAAGGTTTTAGCCATGAGAGCTTAGGCTCTGCAGGAGACTGAAGCAGAAACTTCGTGGTAGGTTAATGCCTTGGCAGAGCTAGAACTTCCTGGGCATATCCACAAGACATTCCAAGCCATATGCACTGCTGGCCTGAGGCCTGCAATGAAGCATCTGATCTTTGTCAGGATTGGCTCAGGAATTCACATGTGGATTAAGCAAGTGAGAAGTATGGAGAGGAGTGGGTAGGTGTAGGGAGGAAGTCACAGGCTAAAATCATCACTGCAAATTCTAGTAAAATTGAGGCATGAAGTTCTGCAATGAAAAGTCCACTGACAAATCATATATATTTATTCAGAAAATTAAAATATCATCACAATTCATTTTAAACACCAATTTACCTAATTATTTGGGATCTCTTAGACAAAGTGGCTGAGTTTTCATTTTCAAAAATATTCTTAAGGCGTTATTAATTTATAGACAATCTTTTATGACACAATTATTCCACACATTTTTTAGTCTTACAAATAGACTCATACTGAAGGTTTTACATTTATAAAATTTCCATTATGAAAAGCAAAAACAGAGAAGCAGGGATCACAATTGCATTTCATCTAATCTGCTTAATTTTGAAAGCTCTGAAACTACGTACTCAGCTCCAAATAAAGCAGTTAAGAATGAATATGAAGTATAAAAGTAATTATATGTAGTGTTACAGTGTTTATTTTTAGGAAATTTTAGTAATATTCACTCTGCTCTTAAAGTTGATGGAGTCCAGGATGCTTCCATTAAAATGTTATTATACCCTGGCATTTGAGAAAACAGTGGAAGCAGGAAGGTCAGTCTCACCTGCCCCTTGCCTTTCTCCTTGAAGCAAGTCATAAGATCCTCATTTCAGAGGTGTTCTACACCTAGAGGAAAGGAACATCCTTATTTCTGAAGACACAGGGACACAGAGAAGAATCTGAACAAATAGTCCTTGTTAAATACCCCCCAGTTTATTACTATTAGGTCTTACTTCCAGTCCAGTTAACCTACTCTACAACTACCTGATTTTTCATCAAACTTAGCCTAAAAGTACACAGATCTTCCTGTTCCTTTGGCTTTCAAGGCTCCCATTTCATGTAAAACTTATAAGTAAATCTTTTGTAAATCTATCTGTTGTTATAAAGGTCTCAGCCATGAGCCCAGTATGATAATATTTTCTTCTCTACGATGTTGATGCAATTTGTGATTTAAAATTATCTAATGCATATTTATCTCTAATCTGCATGGTTTCTTCTTATGGTTTTCTAAAAATGTATAAATGACTATAAATATAAAAATTCTGATAGGGCAAAATTATGCCAGTGATCATTTTAATTCTATTTGACCTAGACTTGAGATTTTTCTAAAGAGAACATCTGACAAACGTGATGAATAGTTGCATCACAGACTGCAGAGGTGTAGGTGACCTTGAAGATCAAATAGCCAATATCCTTATTTTATACATGAGGAAACTAAGACTTAGGGAGGTCACACGACTGACAGTAGAAATATTAGAGCTCGAACATAAATGTTAAAGCATCAGAAGTCCTTCTTCACAGCTTAAAAAGACAATTTTGTGTTTCATCTTAAGACTCAGGCAAACATAGCTCTATTTACTTAAATCAGGAATATGTTCTTTGGCAACTATGCATCAAGCTTTAGAGGCAGATACTTGCTGTGGAGAAAAAGTTTATTATTTGCTAGGGCTAGACAGAAAAGCCTGTTGGGAGTAGTACAGAAAAGAGAAGTTCTAGTGAAGGGATAAGAAATTCTGGTATGAGGGGAAATATTCAAATGAGATGTAACAAAGATGGAGACTGGGTCCACAGATCAAAAAAGAAATTCACAAGTCTTGATTATTTTGGATAGAAAACAAGAGACTGGATGATTGAGAGGGAGGAAATCACGCTATCTTTTGCAAGAGTATGTAAAAATAAAGAGAAATACATTTGTTAAGGTATGAGTTTCTACAAATATAGGGTTTGCTCTTCTGATGCTGTTTTCGAAATGTACTATGGAATGTATATTTGGCATATATAATCAAAAAGCCTTAAGATGCCGAATATTTATAATGATATTTTTGTTTGGGGCTTCAGAGAGAAGTATATAGTCTTTCTGGTTTTATTTACACTACATAAAAAACAAGAACAATATCCAAACAGTCCTATTATTGGGTTGGGAAAGAACTTACCTTATCCCCAAGGGTCCTGGCCCTTTCAAGTACACCAAGGATATATAGGGATAGTGGATCTAGAGTCATATTCTGAATTGGGTTTGAGTGGACACTAGGGGAAGACTCATCTACTGATGTTCAGAGAAAGTTCAATCTATCAGGAAAACCTTGACCTGTGTCAAGAAGCACAATAGCTGGACACAAGTCTAGGGAAAAGATAAGAATAGGAGACTGAGAGGCTGATTTGGGATATCCCATTCACCTGGAAGCAAAACTCATGAATGAAGAATGAGTAATATGCTGACTTTTTATTCAGAAAATGTAATCCATGGGTGAAATGATCACAGCAACCAGTCCAGAGATAAGAGAACAAGACAAGTTGATACTAAGAGAAAGATGGAGTTCCAGGATAGTAGAGACTGTAGTACTAGGAACCTACATGGTCAGAGACTTAGGCACGAAGATGGAAACAGAATCTGAATACAAATGCTACACGAGTGTCACTTGGATCTGGAGTGAATTAAATTCCTGATTTACAACTGGGACAGTGCTGAATCCACATGCCGGGGCCACGTGGGTCACAGCTGTGTGGAGATGAGGTCTACAGGAACTAAGCAGTATACAGTGTGATAGAATGTTAAACGGAGGGTGAAATTAACAAATTTGGGCATTAGAGTTCTTATATGTGGTGTTATTTTAAAGATTAATGAGTTGTTCGTAAATCCATAGGATTTGGTTAGAGGTTTCATTAAATAAAAACGCTCTAGAGTCTTGGTCTCTGTTGTAAAATGCAAAATGTGTGGAGTCTAACATACTTATAGAATGTGAATACATTATTATTTATAGTTGGAAGCTAATGACTGGAATGAAAGCAGAACAATTTAGTTAAATAAGCAAATAATCAAAATTGACAACATGAGTGTAAATAAGGCCCAGATTAATTAAGTTGCTCATTATTTTTTCTTGTAGCAGACATTACTTTGTGTTTAGTCTGTAAGGCAGTTATATATGAAGATATATAGATGTGTGTGAAGACAGGCAGAGATGCACAGATAGAAGGAAAAGCAGACAGGCCGAGAGAGGTGGGCAGACACACAGCTCAGGATCAAGTTTTGATGAATGTCAAAGAATGAATTCTGGCTAACAACAAATTCTGAGAGGGCAAACAAAAATTTGTCCCTCCCCTTACTCTCCTCTGCTGCAGGTTACTGGACTCTCTACTCCTAGACATTCACTATTCTCCAGCCTCAGGGATTTTCACTTGCTGTCTCATAAGCCAGGAAAGCTGTGGGGGCTTGGACCACACCCTCCCTTCCTTTGCTCTCTGCTCAAATGCTTCCTTACTGGAGAGATCATCCCTCTGATATACGTTGTGGCGACCGCCTGCGGCTTCCCCTTGCTCCTAACTCTGACGATATTCTCCATAGCGTTGATCATTATGTGACTACTTCCTTTTTGTGTGCCTTTATTTGCTGTCAAACCCCAACTAAGATTGTCCAATTGAGCAGATGACGATATTAGCACCAGTTTAAATTTGAATTTCAGATGAACAACAACAACAAAAGTTTTTAGTGTAATTAAGTTTTAAAAGTTGTATCAGACATACTTATATGAAAAATATTGTTAGTTGTCCTTATCAGTGCTTATACTGAAATCTTTTTCATTATTTAATTATTTAAGTGGTCCAAACATTGCGTGGAACATAATTATAGTAAATATTTATTAATTGTATTTTATTTATTAATATTTATTAATTGTTTACTCAGAATTCAAATTTAACAGGACATCAGTATTTTGTCTGGCAATCTTTCCCCCTTTTTTCTGCCGACTTCCTCATTTAGAGTTTAAGCTACTTGATGGCAGAAACTTGGAATAATGTGATCATTACTATATTCCCATTGCCTTCACTAGTGCCTGGTATGGAACAGGTTCTCAATATATATTGTTTTAATGAATTAATTAATCATTCCAAGTTCCTGGAATATTCATTCCATCCCACTATTTTCATCTTGGTGCAATTTCTTAAGGCCAATATTTATACAAATATAGCACTTATAATACTCCCCTTGGTGTCATGGAAAACATTTTGTTTTCTCTGTAGGGTCTAGCAAACAGCTTGGAATTTTCTAGATACAGTAAGTTTGTAACATGCAGCTATAGTAAGAAAAAATAGAAAATATTTTTGTGTACCATTTATGCATTCTTGAAGACTACAGGGTACTCAAATACTAAAAGGTAGTTTATTTTCAGGTTGGACCAGTATATAAATGTAAATAATTATTACAGATGAAATTTGTCAATCTTATGCAATGTAAATATTTGTTTATGTGTCATAGTATTCTCAAAAATTTAAATTTTATTATATTCACATTTTTTTCCTTTGAAATTATACCAGTATGGCATTTAATAGTACCTCCCACCCAGCTCTGGTGGGGGGAGGAGGGGGAGAGAGAAGAGAGAGAGAGAGAGAGAGAGAGAGAGAGAGAGAGAGAGATATCACACAATAACCGTGATTAGTGATTATTCTATTTTAGAGAGTTGTTGCTCTTTTTTGTACCCATTTTTAATTGGTAATTAAATCTAGTTTATCTTCTATGTTGTTCAGAGAAGATAATCCTTTTTATATTTAAAGCCAGAATAAGAAATGCTGCAGATAAAAAAGTGAAATAATGACAGCTGCATATATAAAAGTCCATATCTAGGACTGTAACCCTGTAACCTGCAAGAAGTTAATGTTGTTTTATTGCAGGATGTTTTAATTAAACCCAAGAGGGCAGAAAAAAACTTGTTTTAATAAACACTTAACTGATAATAAGTGTTGTATGTTGAATTTTGCCTCCCAAATAAATATGTTGAAGTCTTAATCCCTGGTATTTATGAATGTAACCTTATTTGGAAATAAGGTTTTTGCAGATGAAAGTAGAGTTAGGCCATGTTTGAGTAGTGTAGACCCTAAATCCAAAATGACTGGTGTCCTGATAAGGAAAGGAAAAAGACATAGACACAGAGGGAAGACAGAGGCAGAGATTGGAGTTAGGCTGCTACAAGGCAAGAAATGCCTGGGACCACCAAAAGCTGGAAGAGGCAAGGAAGGATCTTTTCCTAAAAAGATCTGAGGGAACATTGCCTGACTGATGTCTTGATTTTGAACTTCCAAGCTTCAGAACTGTGAGAGAATGATTTTCTTTTATTTAAGCCATGCAAATGTTGGTTATTTGTTATGACAGTACTAGCAAATAAATACAGTAGGCATTTATAAACATTCATGTTTGGAAATCCAGTTTTTCCATTTAAAATATTTACTGCCCACAAAAGTGATTACTTCTTTTCTTCCACTCTCTTAGCACATATTTATTTATTATTTATTGTAACTTCAGTGTTCATTATAGTGACTGGCACAAAGGTAAAAAAAATTGAATTACTCAAGAGATTATTTTTTTAAATAACATTTACAAAGATTTCTCTACACTTCAGTTCAATAGTGGACTGAAAAAGAAGGGTTTCTTGCTCTCAACTACCAACACGTATTGAATAGAAACTGTGAATTCCACCTATTTTTATGTTGCTTTTCTAGTTATTCAGATATTCTTTGAAGAGAATGAGGTTCCGAATTTTAAGTTATTTGCTTCTTTTGTCTATACATTTTCACTTTTGAAAGGCAGAATTCTCCTCCTGTACTCAGATTTTGTGTTTTGAAGGGAAATTCGGTTTGCGTTTTCTACTCTTAGGTATGCAGAGCTTGAAAGGTTTTATTTGGTCAGATTTTGGCTAACTTAACCAAACAATTTTTAATATTACTTTCTAGTTTAATTTTCTGGAACAAAATAAAGTTTAGAAGATAGAAAGCTTAAAATTCTTTAAAAAATACTATAAACAAGCAAACAAACAAACAAAACCCCCAAAACTGTGAGTAATGGAAATAGGAACTTGAAATAACAGTGTCATGTCAAATATAAGCATAGCCACAATATAGATTCACAATAACAAATGATGCCACACTTCTAAAAGAAAAATAAAAGCTTCAAGGTTAAAAAAAAGTTAATGCAATGCCAATAATTATTTAGACTAAAAAATAATCTGACTTTCTTTGTCTTTTGGCAAATTAATTAGCTATTCATTTATCACCATAAATTGTTGATAACAGCAAAATTCCCTCTCAGGAGCATTGTTAGAATGTTTTGTGAGGTCTATAAAGCATTTTGAAGACAAAAATGTTAAGACTTGACAAATGCTGTTTCACTGAGGGATGTGTATCTAGATTCCTTGGTCTATCCTGGTCCTTTTGTGGTTATATAAACTAGCAGGAATTGGTAATAAACAGCCTTTAAAAGATAGACTTTGGTTATAACGGAAGCATTGTTGTGTATCTATGACACCTTAAATAGCTTTTGAAAAATTTAAGAGGATGAAAATGGAAAGCATTGAACACTTACAACCCTGCCAAGTATTATGTTCAAGGTTATATTTGAGCATCTTTTTATATTAATTTTTCTTATTTATTATTTATTGACTGTTGAACAATGGGATATTTCATTCCATTCTATTCAGTTTTTTCATTTTGCCTCTCAAACAGCAGTGCATGTATTTTTAGACGGTGATAAAAGTAAAAATTATTCTTTCACCCAAGCACTTAAAATATAAAGAGTTACACAATACTTACGTTTGTCAAACAAACCAGGCTCCAGAAAGGAATTTTGACATCTAAAATGTATCTCTAGTTCATGTTTATCATATGTTTGTTGCTGGACACACTTCAATATTTTTCCATTAATGTCAAGTGGCATTTTGTAGCCATCATTCTATATAGCAGGGATTTTCAGATCCTTTTTCATGTTTTGCTAATTTTAAATTACTATTAAAGTTAATATTATCATATCCATAAATAAAATACTAGAAATCACGTAAAGACTCAACATGCAAACACAACTTAGAAAAAATATGAATGTGTAGAGACAAATATGAAATGACCACGTGGCAAAATAAAAAGTTTATAAATGATTTTCAGCAAATACATTTAAACAAAAGCCTAAGTCAGCATTATGGCCTTAGTTGTGTATGTAATATATTTTGTGAAGCCTAAATCATATAAGAAACAGTACATGAAAGATGTTTTAAATTAAGTTGCCAACTTATGGATCTAAGACTTTTTTAGCTGCTGTGGTTTATAGTATTGTAAAACCCTTACCGGAAATATTACCTATGGTCTTATTATTCATTGCCATTTGTAGATGAGCATCTGCTACCCCATTTTCTTTCTTCTGAAAAACACATAAATTCACTACAACAATTTACCCATAAAACTGTAATTATTAACTGTCTTTCCTTTATTAGACCCTATAGCTTTGGTTTTAAAATTGTCTTTGGCCTAAAAGTGAAAGAAGAGTATTGAAATGATCCATATTTATTTATTCTCTTTTACATAGATAGAAACATGCCAGATATATTGATCTCAGGTGTTATTACTATTTATAAGTTGAGTTTTGAAATTTGATTTGCTAGATCATAAAAGTGAGAAGGAAGGTAAGTAAATAGCAACATTTTTCCATATTGGCATTCTTCTTCATAGTCCATGAAGAAAAGATGAATCTTTATGTAGGTTAAGAGCCTATATATTAAAGATACCACACATAAGCAAAAAACTGTCACTCCAAATGAGAAGTTCTGGGTTAACCTGCAGAGAGGAGTTTTACTACTGAATCTTAATAAAACTGAGAATTAATTTCTACAGGATGATATAATGTTATCTTTAAAAGAAGATACTATTTTCCTATTTGCAATTGCTAAGAAGTTATATTGTTTTGTATAAATATTTGAATATGAAGTAATTACATATTCTCATTTTTATACATTATCTTTTTCATATAGCTCTTCTGATGGAAATCTCTTTAAAACTCGACATGACTAACAAAACACATTGCATTTAGCATTTCTGTTAAATAGTTGTGAATGTGACATTAAAATGTCAATTGAAAAAAACTATTTGTCAAATAAAAGTGGAATGTACCAGACAAAGATAATATCACATCAGTCTTCATGGAACTCATTAAAATGTATATAGGCTGGGCTCGGTGACTCAGCCTGTAATTCCATCACTTTGGGAGGCTGAGGTGAGTGATCGACTGAACCTGCAGGTTCGAGACCAATCCAGTCAACTTAGTGAGACCTCATCTCTACAATAAATCAAAAATTAGCTGGGCATGGTAGTGCGTATCTGTAGTTCTGGCTACTTGGAAGATGGAGGCGGAAGAATTGCTGGAGCCCAGCACGTTGACACTGGAGTAGGTGTGACTGTGCCACTGCACTACAGCTTGGCCGACGGAGTGAGACTCCAACTCAAAAACAAAAACAAACAAAATGTATGTAAACCAGGAGCAAATAAACAATACTATATGAAAGATAACTCAGTGGTCTGGTTAAAAATTAAATACTAACATTAAATGCGTAAAACAGCTTAAGACTATCTTAAGAATTATCTTAAGACTCATTTGATAAAAAAACTACTCTTGTTTAAAACACTCATGAACCATGTTCCTGATGATTTGCCAAATAAAACTTTCTGTAACAACTATGTAACTCAAACTCAAGAGTTCATGACTAGGTGTTGTGTGTGTGTGTGTGTGTGTGTGTGTGTGTGTGTGTGTGTGTGTGTGTGTATTGAGTTGTAGTTTCACTCTGTTGCCCAGACTTGAGTGCAGTGGCTCCCAGCCACTGCAGTCTCAACCTTCCGCCTCAGCATTCCAAGTAACTGGAACAATAGGCGAGCGCTACCACGTCTGGCTAATTTTTGATTTATTGTAGAAACAAGGTCTCACCAAGTTGCCCAGGCTGGTCTCGAACCTGCAGGCTCAGGCAATCTACTTGCCTCTGCCTCCCAAAGTGCTGGGATTACAGGCTGAGCCACTGAGCCCGACCTTGACTACGTATATTTTTATACCTGATGATATTGTAACATGCAGGGATTTGAAGATCATTGATGCTTGTGAACAAAACCCCAAAAAACCCCCAAAACAGCAACCTGGAATTTGAGGAATTAATTTAAAATATTCAGGAGTTAATAGGAATATTGCATGACAGTGCAGGTTAGGGTGTTACAAGCATGAATTATGCATAAGTATTCTTCAAAGGAAAATATCTTTGAGGATCTCGTAGTGGGGCTTGATGATCCTCTTTGAGAAACCATTGCTTAACAACTGAAGTTGTATTAAAATGTTTTCAGTGTTGGATAGTCATTGGTAAAGTAGCTGCTTTCTGTTAACAAATGGTAAAATATATGCATTTTTAGATTATTATAAAAATGAGAGGATGGAATTTTAAAAAATGGTCCCAATGGTACTTACAAACTCTCAGAAAAACATGCTACTAGGACCCTAACATAAAAAACACCGAAATAGTAAAAATAGAGATTCGGAATTCAATTCCTAGGACTTCCTCTTATTAACTGTATGAAAATCATCCAGTATCCCTGAATCTCTATTTTGCAATATGTAAAAATAATACATCCGTCACAGGATGATACAATTATATTATTAGACTAAATGGGATAATGGGGATAAAACTACTTAGTAGGGTGGCTGATACAACATACAACTCACCAAAGATTCATTCTTCTCTTTGTTTTTTTGTTGTACCAATGTACTGACTATTGAAAATGTTGAGGGTAGAGGAGGTGGAAAATCAGTTGTTCATATGTGCTAAACACATTTAAATAAAGGGCCCTTTTGTTCCTATGGAAATTTATTTGTTGAGTGATAGCTATAGAGTTTTAATAAAGGAATAATATTATAAGCATAAAACAATTACAAAGCACAACTATCACTCTTGAGCTATGGAAGAATTTATCTACTTCACATATGTGAACAGTTTATCCCCAGAGTATTTTTTTCAACCTTCATCATCAAAGGATTAGGTCCCAATTATAATTAATTCTTTAATAATGAAATTGATACCCAATTCAAGTATTTAGACCAGATACTAGATTTGAGTACACTATAAAATATGCTTTTGAGTAATTATGTCCCAACTAATTATTTTAGACAGCTTTTTAAAGTTTGATTTACTAATTGGACTCTCCAAAATTGAAAGCACGAAATAGGGCTGTCCAGCCCACCAGAGGCTTCATTCCATTTGGCACAAAACCAGATGGAAAGTTGACTTAATTTGTGCTATTTTGCATGGTTGGGTTTGACAAGTGTGTTTGGGCTTCATAAAATAATCAAAATTCATTTTGGCCTACATTTTTGCATTTTCAACCCAAATCAATATGATTATAAACCAAAGCATGGCAGGAGCTCTGAGAATGAATGTCTACTTCTGCCTCCTTTCAGGCTTGCTGCATGTGTGTGTCTTTGTGGAAATAAAAATGTAGAGGTGATATTGCTGATGATTATATACAACCCTGAAGTGTGGAACCTTATAACATGTTCTATATTGGTTTCTACTTGTTCTGTGTGGTCTTAAACAAATGTATTTTGAGTGTCCATTTCTAGTCCAGGGCAGTTTGATCCTTGAAGGTATGCCAAGATAAAGAATTGAGGAAATTTAAGTGAATCTTTAAAGTCCAGAACCTGATGTCCATACCTTGACTTCTCTCATCTGCCTTTCTACACCTCAGAGCTGGTATTGACATTTTTCCAGGAAACTTCTACAACTTCATGTTACAAGTTCCCCTTAGAAGCTAACTGCTTGACCTTGCTTGCATTCATATTTTGTTATTTGTTTCAAAGTTCATGTAAAGCTATTTGGAAAGCTGTGGTTCTTATATGATCTTAGCTTTCTAAGAAAAAAATTTTATATAAGAAACTCCAGGTAAAGCATTTTAAAGATTTCTAATAAAGACTTCTAGGAACTGACTTTCAAAAGTTACTATCAATATAGATTTCTAATATTTTTAATATTTAAATGTCATTGAGATGCAAATCTTCACATTTCAGTTCCATAGTTCCATGACTGTATTTTTCTGCTCAATGCAGAAAGCAGAATTTAGTCAATTGTAGGAGTTCACTATATATATGAACTGTATTTTTGTACAATGGTCATTTTAAAGGATAGAACTATGTAATAATAGAAAACCACCTTGAACCAACATCTATAACATTTCGCTCTTCTTGACATTTTGAAGAATTTAAAAAATCTCCTTTCTCTTAAAAAAGCATGTCTGTTTTATTAGCTGGGGTGAATCTCACAGTGGGACAAACTAGCTGGCTTGCTGTAGCAGGAAGGTTTCCCCAATGTTTGGATGAATGGTCCAAAAGCACACTCTACGCACTGTATGGAGGCATTGTATAGTAACACACAATGTGCATTTCTAAGCTACTTCTGAAAGTTTTGAAGCTTCATTCAGCTATATTAATGTAGACTCAGTAGCTCATATTAATATTTCTTAGGACACTAAAAGATGATCAAGTTGGAAAATGCAATTACTTATTAGGGTCTAAGCTAATGGATTATGTGAAGGAAACCAACCAGACTCAGCAAGTGGAAATCATTAATTATAACAAAGAGGTGAAACTCTGCCTTACTTTCCCCCATTTTTAAAAAGCGTTTTTTATGTACCACGCATTGTATTAGGTGTGTTACAAATATTATTTCATTTCTTTCTCATTAGGCAATGGTCACTACTCTCATTTGATAAATTGTTAGACTAAGTTTAATTCACGATATTTACTGCAAAGAATTGTAATTTTGCTCATGGCTTCTGGGAATTGACTCTGCTCTCCCTCCCCTGATGATGACATGGCCTCAATGTCCTTGGCTTTTTAAAAGATTATTTTTTATTTTGACAGAGATGGGGGTTTTGCTATGTTACCCAGGTTGGTCTAAAACTACTGACCTAAAATGATCCTCACACCTTGACCTCCCAAAGTGCTGGGATTATAAGTGTGAGCCACCGTGTGCGGCCAAGTTTCCTTTTGAGAACCAAAAGACATGATGTTTAATGTGAATCAGAAGCATAAAGATCATAAATTTAAGATTGCCTGAAATGATGCTGTACAGTTGGCATATGAAAGTGCAGTGTTGCAGAAATAATCGAGGTTTGCAGGTCTGGTTGCGCATCCAGTTCATAGACAGCTGTGAGCCCCCTCAGGCACTGTGGGGATCAAAGAAAGCTACTCCGAGATATGACACTATCCTGTGTGGTTACCTTGCTTCTGGTAAAATGTTATATTCTTTGCTAATTAAATTGAAAGCATAACTTTACCGCATCTGGGTGTGTTAGTGAGTATGTGTGCAAGTGTGTGGTCTGTGCATTTGTGTGAGTGGATGAAAATGAGTGCCGTATAGTCTGTGCGTGTGCATGCTTTTGTGTGCTGGTTCACGTGGTGCTTACGTGTGTGGCCTTTTCCCTCGATCCATAATCCAATTCACTTAGGTAAAATATCACTTTATCTATCTTATGAATAATTACTTCATTCTTTTGTGATTTTTGCCACTCTAGGACACTAACTTTCCTCTTTCCTCTCTCTTTTTATTTTTTATCTTTTAAAATGTCCTGATCGTTACCAAGTAAGCCATAAGATAATGAAAAGAAGGAGAATTCAAACCTATTTATGCAGCATCTTCTATGCACACAAGTGCACAAAGGCTAATACATGTCTCTTTCTCATTGTATCATTTTGACTTTCCTATTGATCTTGAGAGATAGTGGAAGCATGTGTTGGTCAGATATGATTCAGAAATTGGGAAGTGATTTTGAAGGATGTCAAGGTACTATAATAAATATTCAACATCATCCTTGACTTTTTGTTTTCTCAAGATTTTGTATTTTCCTGTTTATCTTCCTTCCTGCAGTGACTGCTGACTATTGTTACTGAGATATTTGTTTTTCAGGAGCAGAAAGATAGGAAGAAACAAAGAAAATCGTCCTCACTTGATATGTTCCCTGCTCACAAGGTATGGCTAGAACTGGGACCAAGCAGAATGAGAAATCTTCCTCTGATATGCTGTGCAGGCCACCCTTGAGTTTCTAACCAGAATGGGGAAGAGCGGTAGAATGGCAGTCCTAAAAGTGATAGAAAAGTCATGAGTTTTCTTAGGACTGAAGAGGGCAGGGCTTGGGGGATGAGAAGGAAGAAACGAAAGCTACAGAATGCCTGAGCAGGAGAATGAAGAGTAAGTGTTGTGTGTGTTGGGGGCGGGGGTGAGTAGCGGGGAGGTGGGGTGGGGGGAGTAGTTTGTTTCTTTTAGGCGCACTGGTTTAAATTAGCATAATCAGTCCCATAAAGCCACTCCCCACAAAAAACCTCCCCCCATTTGTGATGGGTTTTGTTTTATTCAGGAATATTTCAGTGTAGTAGTTTGTAGATGGGGGCCAGAATTATTTTGTTTTCTCACTTCACCTGTTACATGATAAAAACATATAGAAAAGCCTGTTTCTAATATTTGTTTGCTAAGAAGTAAGCAAAGATTTCATTTTATCATATATAAAAGCAGAGATATTTTAGCAATCAAAAAAATGAACTTTGTTATTAGTGGAAATAAAAAATCTAAGAATTGACTTCTAGACTTATATAAAACTATTTCTTTCATCTTCACTGTGAAATATCCCTCTGAACTATTTATGTTCTCAAAATAAATTTATTTGCTGAAAGAAAACAATGGGTATTATAGGAAATAATATGTAATAAATTAAATCGTTATGTTTTAATTTACATTTTGGGCTAGCCTTGCTTATTTCCTTCCTTCTTCCTCTCGTCTTTCTACAGAGGAGGGTTTTTCTCTTTTTCTTTTCTTTTTGAGTTGGCGTCTCACTCTGTCGCTTAGACTGGAGTGCAGTGGCACACTGCAGCCTCAACCTGCTGGACTCAGGTGATCCTTCTGCCTCAGTGTTCCAAGTAGCTGGAACTATAGGCACGCGCCACCACGCCCAGCTACTTTTTTTTTTTTTTTAATTGTAGAGATGAGGTCTCACCAAGTTGCCTAGGTTGGTCTCAAACCCGTGGGCTCAGGCAATCCTCTCATCTGGGCCTCCCAAAGTGCTGGGATTATAGGTGTGAGCCACCAGGTCTGGCCCAGAGGAGGTTTAAGTTAGGAAAAGTAAGGCCAGAATCCTGGGTCAAAGCTCTGATATTTGAAAGAACATGAATACTTTCTGAACTGGTGAGTAGGTTAGTTTGGTGTTCCCATGGAGGATAGAGGCTACCGTATATGTTGCTTTATCTGTTTCTTTATTTTCCTCTATTTAATCCTACAGTCATTTTTGTTTGTTCTTTTCTTTACCCAATTGCAATTTCTCATCCCTAAATTATTTCAGAGAATCTGTTATCATTGGGTTCTGGAAATACTAGTGATGAGACAGAAATGTACTTATTAGCCTTTATCATGTTACCTAATTTGTAAGACTGTAAGTTTCTTTTCTCCCCTCTTTCCCCTCTCCTTTCTTCTCTGTTTATTTATGTACAGGAATGAATATTATGCTTTGGGTTATAAGGTGATATAGGGACAGACTGCACAGGGTGGAGTGTCTTTAAAGTGCAGAGATGCCACGGGCTGGGATCCTGGTAAAAGACAGCAGAAAATAGCAGCTATGTATGTATTTCCTACATAGTTTTCAGGGGCAGCGCAGTTTGGTCTCAAAAACATTATTATGCTTTTGCTTCAGGTAACCATTGCTTGGGTAAGCATAATCTTACAAACTCTTCGAGGCATTTATCTACCAGCAAGTTCTCCAACTGTCTTCTCCCCTGATAAAATACCAACATAAATGAGTAGTGGTAGAAATCAAGCCTTATTTCAAATGATGCAAACTGAACAAAGGGTCATATTTCAGCACAAGAAAACCCATTATCCATTTCTGAATCTAGAGCCTCACGATGGTCTCCCAAAGAGTAAGATGAGCTGACCTCTGTGGCTCACACCTGTAATCCCAGTACTTTCAGGAGGCAGAAGTGAGAGGATCCCCCTAAGACAAAAGATTTGAGTCCAGCCTGGGAAACTTGACGAGACCTCATCTCTACAATAAATAAAAATTTAGCTAAGCGTGGTGGCACATGCCTGTGGTTCCAGGTACTTGAAAGTCTGAGGCAGATGGATCGCCTGAGCCCAGCAGGTTGAGGCTGTGGTGGCCGTGAGTGTGCCACTGCACTCCAGCCTGGGCAACAGAGTGAGACAATGACTCAAAACAAAAACAAAAACAAAAACAGAAAAAACAAAGAGTAAGATGAAATGTAAAATAGAGATATTTGTTTTGTAAGGTTAAAGGAAGTACCAGAAGTGAAACTGCTATGTAAACTGTGAAGTGCTCTGCAACTCCAAACAATATTACTATCATTTTTTAATAATTAAAAGTCAATCACAATTGGAAAGAGAGAAGTATTTACTTTTATTTTGAGCAAATCACTTAGCTTCTCAGAGTCTTAGTTTTCTCATCTGTAACATGGGTTAATAGTACCTACTTTACAGAGTTGTCAAAATTATAATGTGAAAATTGCTAAGCATAGATCTTGGCATATAACTACCATCTATTGGTAGTTATATTTATTATGATTATAACAGACATTTCTAACCATCCACAATTTTAGAAAAATTCCACATAAAATTTTATTTTAAATTGTGCTAACAAAACAAGTACTTGTAATTAAAGCTATCTTGTATTCCAGGTGTTCAAAAAAAAAAAAATCAGAAAATACCTATGACTTTGCATTTCATATTTCAGTCAGCATAGAGGATTTCCAAGAATGAAGTTTAAACCTTTAAAGAATAAGAGGTGCATTGGAATGTCTGGAAGAATAAAACAAGAGAGAGAAGAAAAATGAATAACAGAGAAAACACAATTCTTTTAAGGCAACAACACAGGCCAAGTGGGTGATTTTCAGAATGATAATAAGCTCTCACCACCCCATGGCTCAGGGCTGCTCCAACTTCATGCACAGTGGGGAACCTTCTAGGCTCCTCAATATCAAATTGTACATGCAAGTTATTTGTAACAGAACATTGAAAAGTCAATGAAGGCAGACCTGGTAGGCAGCTACTGTCAGAAAACATCTGAATCAATAGGACACTATCAGAATTGTCTTTCCCAAGCAAAACACAAAACTGTATTAACCAAAAGCATGACAGCACTGTGAAATTTTCTCACTACAGTAACTTCAAGTAACACAGACCTGAGAAAGCTGGCTTCAGAGCCTCACCCAACAGGTCAGAAAACAACAAAGAAATGTTATTATGAATCATATTGTTGAGGTGTACCTGAGAGAGGTGATGTCTCTGAACAAGATGCAATGTCAGACACTTAAATCTTCAATCATTTCCATACTGCAAGAATACTGAAATAAGCTAGCATAAGCTAACAAAAGGATTCTTTTTCTTAAACTTATCTCTTTTTTTCCCTTTCTACTGTTACTCTATTACTAAGTCTTCTACAGAATGGGAGATTAAGCAGAAAAAAATAAGAACAAAAACACTAAAACATTTGTTTTCTACTGCTTAGAGATAAGCTTCAAACACTTTAATTTAACCTTCAAACACTTTAATTTAACCTTCATGATCTCATTACAGCCACAACCTTAACCAACTAACCATGCCACATACTTGACTAAATTCTTTATCAATTAAAATGAGAAGCCAGCATGAAATAAGTCATATGAGGTTCAGATGGGAGGGCCTTTCCTTTGTAAAGGTTTTTAGGCAGGGTTAAGCTGTGTCCACCTGCTGGCTTCGAAAGCACTGCTTATCTTCATAATATTGAGCTAAAATTAATTTTAAAATGGCCATCCATTCCACTGTCATATGAGTTATTCAAGGGTGGAGATTGTCCTATTCATTCTTGGGGCCCAGCACCATGCATGGCGCGTAAGGGGAAGTAACGCGGTTACGGAGCAAGAGCCTTATCTCTAGAAGTCCTGTTCTCAAATTCCAACTCTGCCAGTATTAACGGTGAAAGTCACATAACCTTTCTGACACTCAGCTTCCCCATTTGTAAAATGGTGATGTTCACTTTTCAGTGT
This sequence comes from Cephalopachus bancanus, assembly GCA_027257055.1. Lineage (NCBI taxonomy): Eukaryota > Metazoa > Chordata > Mammalia > Primates > Tarsiidae > Cephalopachus > Cephalopachus bancanus. Next base: position 1,391,458 of record JAPVLO010000258.1, read on the forward strand.
GAGGATTAGAGGATAACATTTGGTTTTAGAAGACAAGTACACATGAGGGTATGAGTGTGTATCTTGCATTCAATACCACATGTTCTCACTCATAAGTGAATCCTGAAAAATTATCATAATACTATAAGAAAGGCATTGGCAGTAGTGGGAAACTGCCAGGGGAGTGTGGGATGGGGGAGGGGCACATTTCATCATTAAGGGTACCTGATTTCAAATCAGGTGAAGTGGGAACCAAAGTGAGACCCAAACTTTATCTGTACAGTAGCCAATTGTACATCTAACCTTGGATTGTAGCCTACATCTTAAAAAAATGTTAGCTATAAAATTATTTGCATGCACATGAGGAAAGCTTGTTGAAAATATTAAAGCATGAATAGATAATTTCCTTCTTGATTTGAAATTCTTGAACAATAATATTCTAGAATACACAGATTAGAAGTTAAATGGTAGTATTAGAAAAATTTGAAGGCTATAAATTTGCATTCCTATTTTTAATATGTGCTCCCCTCCCTATTATTCTATTTAATTTTAGGAAAATGGCAATTTAAAAAAATTCGTAGCTGAACATATCTTCTAAAGAACGTCAATGCATAAAAACAGATAATCAAATGAAAACTGGCTAATTCCAATCTAAGCAGTTAAAATGTGGCATATTTATGACTCATATTTTCTAAATTATCTTAAATCCATCTATTTCTTTTGCTAATTGTCTAAATTGAACTAGTTTTCCATGATTAATTTTAGGGTTTATGATATAAAAAGAGATATCTTACAAACCATGAGCCCATTACATTTCTATATTTGTATCTTATTCTCATATTAAGGAGTTGGCAAAAAGATTCCATTTCATAAAATTATTCAATAAGTTATGAGATGAATGGATACACAAAATGTGATATATACATACAATGAAATATTATTCAGCCTTAAAAAGCAAGAAAATTTTGGCACATGCTACAAGATAGATAAATCCTATACTAAATAAAATGAACTATTTACAAAAGGACAAATAACATATAGAACACTTATTTGAGGTACCTAGAATAGTCAAGTTCATAGAGACTGAAAGTAGAACGGTGGTTGCCAGGGAGTGAGAGGAGGGGAAAAGGTGAATGATTGTTTAACACATATGGAGTTTTAGTTTGGGAAGATGGAAAAGTTCTGGAGATGGATGGTACTGATGGTTGCACAACAGTATGAATGCACTTCATACTACTGAGCTGTACACTTAAAAATGGTTAAAATGGTAAAATTTATGTTATATATATTTTAATGCAACTAATGAATGTCAAATAATAAATTACAGATTTGAGCATATGGCTAAAGATGCAGTTCTTGAAAAGAAAAGCTTTTTGCTACAGGGACTTAGATTTTGTTTGGGGACATAGATTAATCTATCTTTTGTGAGAAAAAATAAGAGAACACAGAACTTTTAATAAAGCTCCTGCTGTGATAGATCAGGGTAAAAAGTTGTCACTTTGGTTCAAATAGCATTGACATCTACATTGTGCCCAGGGTCTTATATATGAAGTTAATCTGTTGACCATGCTTGTAGAACTCACTCTTATGCAAAGAGAAATTCATCAAATACCATTTCAAGGTAACACATGAAACAATTTGCTTAGTGTCTAAGAGTACAGGTTTTAACATTATATAGACCTGGGTCTGCATCTGGCTCAAAATTTATAAGCTGTGTTATTTTGAACAAGTTAGTTTTTCTTTCAGAATCTCAGTCTCTTCGTTTATGAAATATGAATATGAATATGCACTTCACAGGGATGAAATGACACATGAAACACTCAGCGGAGAGTAAGTGTTCAGTAAATGATGTCCACTATTTCCATAAGTCCTGAGTCAAAGGCATTGGCTGCTAGCACCACCTGACAATATCCTTGCATGGCTAGGTGCAAAGGTCTGGCCTGGTCTCACCATGCCACTTCCACAATCGTTGATGCCAACACAGAAAGAACACAGAATTTATTGATCATGGCTAGTGGGGTTACTATTGAAAATATTTAAATCATATGCATAGCCAGAGTTAAAATGAAAATTGAAAAGTAAAAATTGAAGATTATTTTCTTCATTTGAGTTGTCAGATATCAGGAATGGCATAGATAATACAAATAAAATGATTTCCTTCATATAGAGGAAACACAAAAATTTACATTATGAGTGGATGTTTTATATTTGGGGTATTTAAAGGAATTAAAATTAAAATATGGGTAAAAAATATTATTTAATCATGTACTTTACATTTACTTTTTACATTATTAAAAAAAAGAAGCACAGTTCATCTCTAGCCTACTTAACACAGCTTTGCAAAAGCCACTGGAAAAACGTGTATGTATTAAGATAAAGAAACTATGGATTCCTAAGTAGAGGACTGGAAAAAAAATGTCCCACTTTAAGGGCCATCAGAGCTGCTGCATCTAAGTCTGAAGCCCCCCTCCTATCTTAGTTCCTGTCCCCAGATATCTTCACCTATACTGCCTATGTTTATTACTCAACGACCTCACACTGCCGAAAATTCTTTAAGTCATTTGTTTATTTAAGTAAACACTGCCTATGTTTATTAGTCGAGGACCTTACACGACCGAAAATTCCTAAAGTTATTTGTTTATTTAAGTAAACAATTATAGGATGAGGGTGGAGTAAAGGGGAAACAGAGGAGACACAGGATGCAGACCTGATGTGAATAGTTTGACAGCTTCTTTTTCTTTGAAGTTTCCCGATACCAGCTGTACTAAGGCATTTTGGTCAAGAGAAAAGTTGGGTTAGGAAATGTGACGCCAAAACCATTTTAAAGAAAAGGCGGCTAGAAAATATCAGATGGGAAGCAAAATTATCTCAGGAATAAAAGCAAAGGTGAGACACAGAGAGAAGGCTGTGTGAAAAGCTATCTTTAGTTATTTTTAAAATTTTGGGCAGGGTCAATTGAGTATCAGGAAAAATGGAGATATATTTTGCTCCTTGCTTCCCTCTCACTCATACGGTCACCATAACCAATGTTATAGATATTGTGGTTCAGTGTAAGCTGTGGGTTTTCATGGGCTTGTTTGTACTACCAGTCTGGATAAATATCCATTTTATAAAATGGAAATAAAACATTTAAAGATAAATTTTGTTATATAACTGATTCATAAGTTGGGGACTGCCTGTATTTCTTCCATTCTTCCAGCTGTCTCAATGACAAATCTATATATTATATACATTATATACATACTATGTCATATGTAGTGCTCTAAGACATAATTTGGGGGTGTTAAGAAAACCTAATCTAAAATTAGAACAAAAATTTAAATACAAAAGAGAGGAAATTTCCAAGACTAAATAAATCCTTCATGGTGCAAATATTATATATCTAAGAAAAAACAAATAATTTCCCTGGAAACGTTATAGCAAATTTTGCAATGTTACATACAAATGTAAAATGGTTAAGAAAAGTCCTGAGCAACTTGCAAAATGGGTGCTAAGAATTATTTCCTAAAATATATTTCCGATTATTGAAAATTCACATAATATCACTTTTGGGGGTCATATCAGTTACAAACCAATGTATTTTGAGCATTTGTTTAGAAACATTTTTCCTTAGCCTGAAACTTTTTGTACAAATTCACAAATATAGGCTTTGCCAGGATTCTTTTGAAAGTGGAAAAGAAAAACAATAGCAGGATTAAGCTATTCATATTAACCATAAGAACAGGGGACATAAATTGCCCAAATGTACAATGGAGCATATGTTAAACTAGGTTTTTCATATTTCAGAATAAAAAAGAAATAAAATTGTCAGTATTTGTAATGATTAAATTTTAAGGGAAGGAGAAAAATGCTAAGCTATTCACCATGAATTACTGTCTGCTGAAATAGGAATGGTTGTTATTAAGATTGGGATATACTTATCATTAGAACAATAACAAGATTTGACATTAAAAGGAGAAGTGGTATTAGTATTGATATCCCATGTTAATATTATAAAAGGATTTTTATGGCATTTGCAAAAGGATAACTAAAAAAATCAAGCCACTTAAAATGGTAAATACATTTTCATCAGAAGATAATTAATTGAAGTACTAAAATGAGGAAGAACTCATAAAACATCTTTGCTATGAGAGGGAGAGTTGGATTAAGCAAATACTCAGGTTACCTAACTCTTTAGACTGCATGCACACATATACCTATACACAATAAACATCATCCTAATGAACTATGTTAAAATAAAATTTTAGACAAGTAACGATTAGTCAAATAATTACTTACAAAGATTTTCATTAGAGTTTTGGTTGAAAGAAGTTTGCATTTGGAAAAGAGATTTAACAGTTCTGAGACACTCATTTATTTTATATCAGTGTGTTCAGTTAATAGGGCAGATAGAAAAGAATGGTAAGTGGTTAATTAGGACAGATTATTTTCTCAGTTCTGCCACTAGATGTGAGAGTTTAGGTAAATGACTTGACCTGTCAGGTCCTCTATAAATGATAATATCAGAGGTGGTAATCTCTATAAAATGAAAATATTAGAACAGATAACATCTAAATTTTCTTGTAGATTTATGTCACTATTATACCCATATATACACATGCAAGATTTTTTATTTTTTTATTTTTTTAATTTTGTTTTTGAGTTGGAGTCTCACTCTGTTGCCCAGACTGGAGTGCAGTGGCCGCTCCCGGCCACCGCAGCCTTGACCTGCTGGGCTCCGGCGATCCTTCCGCCTCAGCCTTCCAAGTAGCCGGAATTACAAGCGTGTGCTACCACGCCCGGCTGATTTTTTGATTTATTGTAGAGATGAGGTCTCGCTGCCCAGGAGGGTCTCGAACCCGCCGGCGCAGGCAATCCACTCACCTCAGCCTCCCAAAGGCACGAGATTACAGGCTGAGCCACCGAGCCCGGCTCACATGCAAGATTATACTTTTTGATTACGCAGAGTTGTTACCTCTAATAGAGAAATGCTGACTAAATAAAAAGTGTGAGGAGCATTCACAAATAATATTTATAATGAGTCACATGATGTTGTATTGGTTATGGTCTGCTTTCTATTAGAAACATTCTTACTGAAAACTTCTAGCTCTATTAGTTTGCCAGGAAAGCTAGGTTGTTAATAACTGTCACACCTTGAGTGAAAACATCAACTCTCAGTTGTATTTAAAGAGGTTTAGTAAATCTAGGATAAAATGAATAGTTTCCAAGAAGGATGCCCATACATCTGAATTATTTTTTAAAGATATTCTCTATTATTATTATCTAGTGTAATCAGAGTCCACAAAGAGCAGACTCATGAAATTCTCGAAAGTGCCACTGAGTGCTCAGTAATCGTGAGAAAAATAAAAACAGTTGACCCTTGAACAACAAGGGTTTTTACTGTGCAGGCCCATGTATATGCATATTTTCTTTTGTCTTTGCCACCACTGAGACAGCAAGACTAACCCCACCCCTTCCTCCTCCTCCTCAGCCTACTTAACATGAAGACAACAACAATGAAGACCTTTATGATGATCTACTTCGATTTAATAAATAATAAATATTTTTTCTCATCCTCATGATTTTTAATGACATTTTCTTTACTCTAGCTTACTTTATTGTAAGAATACAGCATATAATACTTATGAGATAAAAATGTGAATTAATATAAGACTTCAAGTGTTACAGTAACATATTAGCAGTAAGGGTTTTGGAGAATCAAAGTTAGACAGGGAATTTTGGACTGTGTGTGAAATTCTGGACTACTCAAGGGTCAACTTTATTTTAAAATACATTTTCCAATGTTCTTTTCTTTTTATACTCATAATATAAGAATATATTGTATATGCTTATCTTTTATCTGATATTTCTTATCTTTTTTAAGCACAAAAACCTTTTATGAGTTATAAATGCAATGAGCTTTAAACTTTTTTAGTAATACTTCAGTTAATTACAAACTTGTTCTTAAGCTCTGGGTTTAAAAGCAAAATTATAGGCGGTTTGTAGAGCTTTCCTATGCTAAAATCTTTCATTCATACAGTTTTGATTTGAATATAATTTATAAAATCCCATTTATTATTCATGGACAAGCAACACAGGCATAATCTATAGATAAAGACAAGAAAATAGTCACCGTTTTATTTAGTATATTCATCTGATATCATGTTCTATTCCATGTATTGGTCACCCCTAACTCATGAACTCTTTGGAGGCTAAGATATATTAAGACTCTTATGTTTTGACAATTTTATTTATTTGAGTATTTCTCTTCATAAATATTTGTTTAAAGAATAAACTATGCTTTTTATTATATGGACTTGAATTACAAATCATTTTTCTTTGTATGTTATTTATGAGTTATTTAGCATATAATTGTTAAATAATAGACAAAATCTGAGAAGAAAAACTGCTCCAAACTATACACACACACACACACGCACACACAAATGCACCAAAAAGAGTCACAATTTCCTCCTTGGAAACATGTTGTTACTTTTTCTAGGATTACTCCAAATGAACAGAGATCTCATTACTCAAATGTAATCTCTCCAATGTATGCCACACTAAATCATATTTCATTACAATAATGGAAATTATAGTTCAAGTCAAAGAACTTTATATAGGTCACATCTGAGCAATAGACCAAGTAACTTATATGTAAATCAGAGCAGAAAAACAGTCACTGATGGCTTTTCACACTGAAATTATACTTCAGGGGCTTAAGAAAATGTGAGAGGTAATGTAGATATTATCTGGCTCTTACATAAAGGGCTTAAAACAAATATGCCTAGTTCTGACATTTAAAAATTTAACCACTTACCAATAAATAATGTACAGAATTGAAATTATGTTAAAACTGAGTTATACACATAAAAACAAAGCCCTAAGAATCTAATCTTCTAGATACTGAGAAATGTTTAAATTTTGGCTGAATGACTTAGTTGATTGTTGGATTATTAAGATGATGGGGAAAAAAATCTATGCCAAAGAGAAATTTCTTATTTATTTTTGATCTTATAACTCACTCAGAGTGGCAGAGTTTTAAAAATGGTTATATATGATAGAAAAGTCTGATTCTTAAATTATCCTTGTACCTAGGACTATGTACACATGCCCATAACCTGCTCTGAAAATTCATAATAGCCTTTCATGTATTTAGAGCTTATTTTCAAAATCAAGGGAGTGTTTTACAAAGTGTAAAACTTTTGAAGCATGAATTTTATATATGTTTGTTTTAAAAATTTAAAATGCATGGTCATTCATTACTACAGGAAAAGTAAGCAGTGGAGTGCTTTGTGTAAAGTTAAGCGGCAAGTCCCCCTGACCCTTTCAAAAATAAATAAAATAGACTTCAGATAATTCCATTTATAGCATCATGACCATGATTGATCATACCTAATCATTTAAAATTCAGATGTGATTTATGCATTAAAGTTCTTTGGGGCCTAGAAAATTTTATTATGTAATTGTATATATCTTAGAACAACTATTTATGAATTTCTACTTTTAAATGAAATATAACAGTTTTTTGAACTTTATTTTAATATATATCAAGGTACAGCCTTTTCATTTTGCCAGTTTACTAGATTTTACTCTAATATTTTTGTTGGAAACTTTAGAGAACTGTATTTTCAAACTAAATGATATTAAAAGGAATAAAATATGTGTCATCAGTATGGATTTTGCTTTTCCATCTTTATTTTACTGTTCTTGATATTCACATATTCAAAATTTATAATTTCCTGTATTTTTGAATTTTTATTATGTCACCAACTCCACCACAAAAATGGCATCAATATGTGTTTAATTTTGCTTAATTGAAACATATTAAAGAAAATTATTATTACTATCAAATAATAGTCAAACAAATAAATACATTTTGTGGTGAAGCTGTGAGAAGACTAGAAGCTATGAGAAGATTTTATTATGCAGCCATAAAAAAGGGACAAAATTATGAACTTCACAGCAACTTGGATGGACTTAGAATCTATAATACCGAGTGATCTATCACAGAAACAAATAACTGAGTATCACATGTTCTCACTCATAAGTGGACCTTGAACAATTATTGTAATGTTATAAGAAAAGGATTGTCAGTAGTGGGAAATTGCCGGTGGGGGGTTGGGGGAGGTGGGGGCATGACTGGTAATAGCGGGATTGGCAATAGTGGGGGGGCATACCTCATCAACAAGGGTAACTGCATAATGAACAGTTGTATACTCAACCCTGAATTGTACCCCACATCTTTAAAATAAAAAAGAATATACTAATGAGAATAAGCTATCAATATTAATTCTGCAAAAAAATTTGTTGCCATTTAAAAAATAATTCCAATTCAATGATTATAAACAAACCAAGCACATCAATGGTGTCTAAAATTTTGTTCAAAATTAATAAATTTTGTCTCACATACAGAAAAAGTGAGGTACTTTGATGAAATTTAACTTATTGCTGTTTATTCTTTAGAATTTAAGATGGTAAGATGCTAGACAGTAGATATGATGGAGTCAATATGCATTTTCTGCCCTCTATATCATAAATATTGCCTTGCTCTCTAATTATTTTCAGTTTATTCCAGTAAACTGAAATTGAGTTACAAAATGTTCTACTTGCTTACTATGATAATTTATTATCTTAAATAAATAGAAAGGTGAATATTTCTCTAAATGACATTTGTAAGCTCTAATTTTACAGAAGAATTATTATAAATATTGCCATTAAAGTACTTACTGTTCTAGTAGGGATTCTGGAGTATTTTGTTCCTTGTTTTCTTTCTTTATTTTTTTCTAAAAGGAAAACAATATGTAAAATGGTTAATTGACTACACATAGTTCAAAATTACAGACTGTCAAGACTATATTGAGTTTATTATGTAATATTTCTACTAAAAGTCTTGCAGTATATGCATTCAAAGATAAAATAAAGTCATATGTATATTTAGTATATATTGTATAATATAGATAGATAGGATGGATTTTAAAGTTGTTTGGAGAGCTAGAGAACAAGAGTCTGTGGACGGTTTATACACTGATTTTGTGAAAAGTAAATCATGCTTTTATACTATAGTGTTGAACTTGAAAATTAGAATAACACTAATCTAAGCAGACATTAGAAAATATTACATTGATATATTCATTTAAAAAAAGAATCCTGTAATTCTTAGTTAAATGCTTGACATTATATTGAATACCAATGTGATTATTATAAATTAACCTTATACATTTCGTGTAATTTTTAAAGTTTGTATTTTTTACTGAAGCTAGGAACACTTCAATATGTTATTCATATTTGCCCATTTTCAGAAGCGAATCAATATCTAGATATAACTCACTATTTTAATACATAGGATAAATACATATGTACATAATATGTATGTATGTATACACACAGACACACATGCATATACATGTATATAATATATTTTGATTCAATCAGGCATGAGGAGAAAAAAACTAAATAACTGCACATCATTGCTTTAAAAAGAACAACTTTCAGTTTAGAGAGCAAAAAAATCAAATCCTTCCCAAGAGTCAATACCAAGAATTGCTTTAATGTAATAGAGATGTCAAGAATTTCTAATTTGGTTTGACATGTTAGCAACTCTTTTTTTTTTTTTTTTTTTTTTTGTGTTGGAGCCTCACTCGTCGCCCAGACTGGAGTGCAGTGGCCGCTCCCGGCCACCGCAGCCTCTACCTGCTGGACTCTGGCGATCCTTTCGCCACAGTCTTCCGAATAGCCGGAATTACAGGCGCGCGCCACCATGCCCGGCTAGTTTTTGATTTATTGTAGAGATGTGGTCTCGCCAAGTTGCCCAGGCGGGTCTCGAGCCCGCGGGTTTAGGCAATCCACTCACCTCAGCCTCCCAAGGCACGGGATTACAGGCTGAACCACCGAGCCGGCTGATAGCAACTCTTAAGTGAAAAATTTCAGTGCTAGAGACAAGTACTTTTTAATGTAATTTCTTATCATTTTTAGTCTTCAAAAAATTTGGGTAGGATGAAAACGAAGAAAGAATGAAATATTTGAAATAGGTTTATAATAAGCTTGTTACTCTGTTTTTAAGAGTTTTCAGAGCATCTATTTTCAACAGAACCACAAAAAAATTACAATGCCAGCAGCTCTAGCTATTGGCTCACAAAGGTACTCAGTGGACAAGATCAGAAGTGACAGCTATATTTCCAAAGCTGTACTTCCTGCATCTGTCCAATGGTTAAGCCTCCAAGGTCTGCTTTCCTTTTTCTTTTGTTCCTGGTTGAAACTCAACTATTTTCTAGTAAAATCCGTTAGAAAGAACAGTGCTAAAATGCACTTTGATTTGCCTGACCATTTCTTAAAACATGACTTTGAGCCACAATCAATTTTAGGTAAGATTTCTATAGATAGTTTTAGTATACTGATTGTTATTCAAACAAAAACTACAAGTTTCTATGGGCATACATGCTAAGGTAAACAGAGTAACATACAACCTTTTACAAGAAATATGAGAAAAAAATATTAAAGGAAACAAAGTCTTTCTATTAAAAAATGAGAAAATTCCTGACATTGTGTATATATTGTATATTATTGCTTCCCAATGGGGCAGACTTCCCAAAGAGATGCAGTGAAAGGATTAAACAGTTTCTGTGACTTATGAGCCATGTGCAGGGATTTGATTTCATTTTGGTTTTGCATGCAATATCTATCACAAGGATGAATGGGCAAACCTGTTCTACTGTAAGGGACAAACAACTGTTTTGCTTTTCATCTATGCTCTGAATGTGTATGTGCATAGTATTTTTCTGGTAGCTAATTTCTGTCTCCTGCATGTATAAATAACTCCTTATTTCAGAAGAAAAAAGCAAAAAGGAGCACAGGATTATTTTGTACATTTTCTCATCTATCTGGTTTTTCAGTAGTGTAATTGGCATCAGTAGGTCTGACTCAGACAGTTTCCTGGTATCAAGGCTGGATACTTTTATGCTTTTCTACAATACACTTTAAAAATAAATGCATCTGTTTAGGTAGGTTTATATGTTTTTCCCAAAATGTTATATACATTTATAGTCAATAGAGCTGATGATGCTTTAATTTTCTTTTTATCCTGTTTTAGACGCAGTCTTGACATGGAGAAAATTTATTTATCTGAGGTTTAGGAATTGCTATTGTTTCAACACTGGCTAGAAACTACTCACACCTTCTAGCCCTAATCAAAATTTTATTTATATATTAAGCAAAACACTGAATGCTTGAGGCATTATAAATTCTACAAATACTTTATTTTTGCCATTATTTTGAAGAACGAGCACTATTTATATCCGTATTAATGTTGAACATTTAAACGTGTAAGCCCTCTTTTAAAAAAAGAGGGCTGACTTTCAAGAGTAACAAATAACGAATGTTTACATCTAGGTTTTGCTTTTTAATATCTCAAATATTTTATTTTTGCAAAAAAATATTGATTTAAATGAGATTTGAGTAACATGGTACAGAGCTAAATATTTATTTAGGGTTGGTTTTAAAGCAGGCACTATTAATTCCTGATCTAGGACCACTTATAAACATTATCCCTTTAACCCTGGATGAACTGGGGTGGCAAGAGAATCCTAATCCCAAGGTTTAAATTTCAAAACTGTAAAATATTGATGAACTCAATTTTCTGTCTTAGATCCTCTCCTGCTGAAAGGTCACAACTTGTAGTTAGAACATAGATGCAAGGTTGGTGTGCTATTTCCTCAGCACAGATATCTCTAATCCTAAAAGATTTTGTTAGATATCTTTGGGTTTACATTCTTATTCTTGGAACAGCAGTCAGCAAGCAGAGATTACTTTTGAAAAGGATAATGTCCAGGTCATTACTGACTGAATGTAAGCTTTTAAACACTTACCATGTAATGCTTTAAAAACAAAACATTGCATGGCAACTAAATGTATGATTCTGGATAAGAGCCCAGACAAATGGAAAATAAAAAAAATAGCTATTAAGATCATTATTGGGAAAGTTGATGAAATTTGAATATGGACTATGAATTAAATAATGGTATTATATCAATGGTAAATTACCTATGTTTGATAACTGGTCTGTGCAATGTAAGACAATGTCCTGTTCTTAGACAATACTTTGAAATATACACCAAAGTATTTAGGATAAGATATAACATGTCTCCAACTGATTCTCAAATGGACAGGAAGAAATTGTAAATATATATATAGTTATACACACATGTATATATTTATATATATACATATATTCACAGAAACAGAGAGAAAGAGGAAAGAGAGAAGACAGGGAAATAATGATATGACAAAATGGGAACAATTAGTGAATCGAGGTAGAGGGCATGAGAACTTGTACAATCCTTGAAACTTTCTGTAAGAGTTTTAAGTATAGAGAAACAAACATTGCCATAAAAGATGCTATACAACTATCTTTTAAAAATATTAAATAGTAATAAGAGATCCTTTTCAGAATCAATACTATACTGCACTAAATTTGGACTATTTTTATTTTGTTCATTAAGCATGCCATTATTTTATTCTAACTATAAAAGATAATGATGTCTTTCTTGACAACTATTGAAGAGTATTAGGCATTGGAAGGAAAGTCATCCATCCGTCAAGTAACAGAGTAAACAAAGAGATGTTCTATAAATAAATGCAATCACTCTGGGAAAAAGAGTATGAAAGATGTCCATGAACAAAACATGGACTTTATTTGAAATGAAGGTAGATGGCCAAAATAATGTATCTCATATTTAGGGCAGAAGATTTTTTCTTTTTTTCTCTTTTGTGTCTAACCATTGACAATCAATTAGGGAGCTTAAGACTATAAGCCTGTTCTCATTATGATAGAAGTGCATGTTTAGCAAAAAAGATTTTTAAAGAGAGAGGAGGCAGGGATGAAGGAGCTACTAATTTTTCTGTTGTGACACTTTATAATACTAGTCAACAAACAGTAAAACATTTGCTGGCCGTCAGAGTTACAATAACCACACACTGGGTTCAATCATGTTTAACATTTTTATTATACGCTACATAATTATTTTAGAATGAGGGGAGAATAATGAGGCAGAATGGTACGAAGTCAAGACAGACAGTATGTACGTTGAAAAAAAGGATGAAAATTAATTAAATGAGAAGCTTTGGGCAAGTTAATTGGGACTGAGTGAAGATAAGGGCACTATTAAAGCATAAATAAATAAAACTATTTAAAAGAAGGTGTAGCAGAAAGTCACATTGAGCACAACAAACAGAGAATAACTCTGCAAAAATATGTCAGGAGCAGAATTGTGCCTATGGGGGCCTCTGCTGGCCTCCAACCCCTAGAATAGTGCCTGTCACATAAATAAACGTTTGTTGAATAAATAATGTTATATATTGACAAAAGTAAAACTTTGTACCATATAATCCTAGTTCTGCCTCTATTCAGTTTGTGACCTTAGGCAAACCACTTCATCTATTTTGACCTCAATTTCATCAGCTGTGAAATGAGAGAGATGGAAAAGGTGATTCCATAAGGTGCCTTCCCTCTCTAAATATTTCTGTATACAGGTATTTTTATTTAAATGGGCAATTGGTAACATTTTTGTTGGAGAGAATAGCCTGATATGAGTTCTAAATAAAGAGAAATGGGAAAAAAATAGGAAACCTGAATAAAGGAGCAATGCACTGATTCAAATAATAAAAAATAAATCCCACGGAAAGAAACTTTAATATGGAAGAAAGAATGCAGAAGGTGATTTATGGTTCTTGTATGTTTGACGTGACATTTATAGGTACTATTGAAACTGGCATGCAGATGTAGAAACCTCTATCTTCTTTACATTATAATCAAAGTGACTCTACACACTTCCTGCTCCTACATTTAGGGTCTCCAAGTGAACAGAAATGAAGAGTGTTCAGAAGAAGCTATAAAACGGTCAGAATTTATGTAAAGATTCTTTTACAACAAAGTCATAGAATTGGGACTGCCTGCCACAGAGGAGAAAAAGCTGAAGAAAGGAGCATCTATATTTAGTTCCTTGAAGAGCTAATTGGAGACCCATCCAGCACAAGAGCTGTAACCTCCATGAAGTTCTTTGTATCAATACTGGCTTCTTTATACACTTTCTTTCATAAAAGCTTGCCAGACACTTACATTCTGTAACAAAGAACCCAGCACTTATACATGATCTATTTTCTCCAGTTTTATATATGCTGGTTTTGTCTTGACAACTAGAAAAGGTCGTGTGTCACAAATTTGTGTCTCCCTACAATAGGTGTTACTTAAAATGAGTAGATGCTCAATAAACACTCATCAATGGATGGGGATGGGCAGAAAATACTCAGCCTAAAAAGTAGAGAGGACTGCTGATGGGCAACTGCTGAAAATGGTGACTTCTCAGTTATGAAGCTTGGATGGTGATTCCGGGACTCCTGTAAATTCCTCTACTGCACTTTCTTTTTCTTTTTTCTTCTCATTGTCATATTCAAATGTTTTGGGGAAGAGAGGTCAGGAGACTTATCATATGGGGTGAAAATTCTTATAGGAATAAGAAAACTGGTAGGCTAGTGATGGCAGAATTAATGTCCTTGTGGACAGGAAGTGGCAGGCAAATGGAAGAGTTGCAAAAGAGGAGAAAGGCACAAGGGAGAGAGAATGCAGAATTGATGTATTTCTAGAGGATAGTGATATCTATGCAGATCCTGGTACTCCCACAATTAGAGACTGGAGAATACTGAGATAAAATAGACACACCATTATTGACTTTAAAGGAGAAGCCAGTCAAATATCTTTACAAAGGGCTGCAGTAACTCCACATTTATGACAGGACAGAAGGTGTCAGTGAAGTGACGAGAATGAACATAAATTTGAAGTAGGTTATTCAGTGCAGGTTAGCCATAGATAGATACGTTTCTTTTAGACAGTTTAATTAAAATAGGGTAAGCATTAAGAAATCTTTCTTATTCATACACAGCCTTCACCCAATCAGCCAGGCACACCAGGCGTGACCATCCTGAGGGCTGGATAGATTTACCAGTGCAGCAAATCACAGAAACAATAGGGAATTATCTAAAACATAGACATGATGTTCTAAGAAAAGCTCAAGTCTAGTTAGGCAATAACTTTAATTATTTAAAAGGTCCTTGTGACCTTAGAAGGTTGAGAGATGGTAATGAAAACTTATGATCAGACACCCGTAGTCCACCACTCTTAGATCATGATTAGCTTAGTAATTGTAAAATTATAAAGCTTTTCATCAAAGGCAAACATGCAATTTTTCTTTTAAGATGTACATATTCTGTCTTAAACTATACTTAGGACTCACTCTGAAATTCTTTCCTGTGGCCAAGTCAAAAGAACTCGTGGAGCATCATATCACACCCCACCCAGCATCAAATTGACTCAGCCTTCCCAATTTTTTGAAAGGTGAGGTAGGAAGAATGGGATAGCAATTCTCTACATATACGGCTTTGCAAGAGAGAATATGATTTATTTAAATCTTGGTTTGCTGTATATTCAAAGCCAGGAATGTGTCGTTGAGCAAATGAGTGCGATGTTGAGATACGACATGAGATTTTTTATAGTTCTGTGCTGATTGGCTATCTTTAGGTACTTTGCTGCATTCTGAGTTTAGTTTAGCACCATACCTGCCAGGCTGGAAATGCAAGGCCAGCCAGGATAAAACCATAACCTGGAGAAAGTGGCCTTTTGTCTCTACTGCTGCATGTCCAAGTGGGGAAAATGTGGAAATAAAATAGAAAATAAGCAATTTCTCATGCTCAACTTATCCTAAAGATACCATCTTCTTTACCTCTTTCTTTAAAACACTAGCTTCAGATGCATCAAAAGGGTGTACATCAACTAAAGATAAACCTTTAAAAAAAGGATGTATGACTATAAACAACAATACAGATTGATTCACAGGTATTCTGGACTTTATATTCACATGAGGCATTCCCAATACAGAGATCCATTGTGGGTGGTTATATGCCTACTTTTACAGAAGCAGCATAGTTTTTTGAAACAATTATAACTGCTATTTAATAAACTGCATTTAACTGATAGTATGCATTTATCACATTCATCTTCACAAGGAAATGGTGAAGTAGGTGATCATTTTTACATATGAGCAGACTCAGTTCATAACATCTTTGGAGTTAATATGTAATGGAACTAGGATCTAAATTCAATTCTGTCTGTCTGAATCCTGTTTTTCTCTTGCAACAAAGTCTCTCCAGTGCTGAAATGGACTGTAAGAAACCAATTTTCTAGACCTTCCTTACTATTTATTGGCTGTATCACCTTTATTTTCCTTTAAGTTTTCTTTATCTTAATTGTTTTATTTGTAAAATGGGGATAAAACAATACTTACAAAGGAAAATGGCTAGATTAACTGATTTATTGAAGTGTTTTTGATTTCTAAATGTTATTGAATATATCTAATATGAGAGAAACAAAAGCTTTGAAGCAACAAGGCTTTCCAAGGAAGGTTTAATTTAATGAAGGTTCAATTTAATTCTTTAAATTGATCCATTCTCTTGGGGCTTTTGCCTGAATATCATAATTTTTACATTAAACAAAAACTTCTAAATTCAACATGACAGCTTCATCCACATATCATGACTTAATATTGTAGGATTGCCTTCAGTATACAGTTATAAGAACATCTGTCATACCACTTTTAACTCCAGAACATCTATTTTCACATAGTTCACATAAAATTATATTAGGCGGAAAGATAAAACCACATGGCCAAGGAGATCTAGAGATATGTTTTTTCCTAATTGGAGTCTACAAAATGTGAGTAAATGCCTAAGCTAAGAGCTAAAGAGTAGAGAAATAGGTAAAATAAGTTACATGGTGACTTGAAATCACAAAAGACCATGTTAACTTAGTCACACTCTCTTTCAATGTTTAGTATTTCTTTAATTCTAAAAGTTCTGGAAAAGAAATTTTAAAAATTTACTTTAGATAAAACACATTTTAAAAGCTACTTTCCAGGTTTAGATGTGTGGGAGTTGGAATACCCATGAACTCACAGTTTCAGAACACTAGACTCTAGATCTCCCATTAATGGATGGAAACTGATTGACACATACAAAAGATCAAAGTAAGGGAGATGCTAAGAAAGAAACTCATCATAGGAAAGAACCTCAACATCTATCACAATACTACAAGAGTGGCATTGGCAGTAGTGGGACACTGCTGGGTGGGCATAGGGAGGGTCACATAATGTCACTAAGGGTACCTGATCCTAAACCAGGGGAAGTGAGGACCAGTTGAAGGTCCAAACTTCATCTGCACATAGACTACTTATGTATCTAATCCTGATTTATACCCCACATCTTTAACATCTCATTGATAAGGGTACCTGCATGGTGAATATTTGTATACCTAGTCCTGAATTGTACCCCACAATTTAAAATAAAAATTAAAAGAGGAAAAAATAAAATAGAGTAAAATAAAGAAAAAAAGAACCAACCCCCTAATTCTGACCAAAGTATTCTTTTTCTTAAAATGAGCATAAATGCAATCCTGTAAAGTTCTAAATCAATGATTTATTCAGAGAGGAATTCAAAGATGTTTTAAAAATAACCTGTGTTTGAGAGAAATGGCAACTATTCAATAAATTATAGAAGGAATGTATAGTTCAGTTGTACTAAATTTTTCACTAGAGAAAGCAGGTGGGTACACTAGGATTAGAGATTTGGGGAAAAGTTCAATACAATTTCACTTAAAAATTGACACTATTTTACTGGGTTTGAAGGAGACTCTCATTTCATCCATGAAATGATATAATAAATAGAATAACAGCAGATCAAATGAAGCAATAACATGGATGAGCTGTTTTCTCAGCTTCCACTCTTTGATCCTTTAGGTGTCTAATGTGAATGACAACTAATTTTCACTGACAAAATAATATGTTCAAGAAAAAATATCAGACAAATTCTTTAAAACAGACCAATTTCCTGGGAAGTAAGACTCTAGGCACACTAGAAAGGACTGAATTTTTGGTCCTGTGATATAAAACTCAACTAAAGAGACCAAACCTCAAATCTAAATTTAAATTATTTTGGAATTATATACTATAGCAAATGCATTTTTGCTTTGTTTTTCAGTGTTGCCTTTGTGGGATTTGGCATAGATTTCCTAAGCATTGTAATTTTCTCTTTAGTTGTAGTTTGTATCATTTTTGAAAAGAAACTGTTTTTATTACAATTACTTCTATATCCTTGAAATAGGGGATAATCAGGAAATAATCATATAATAATTCACTTTAACAGACTTTAATGGAGTCTGTGTAACACTGTCTACCACATGTGGATTTTTAATTTTACTAACAATCATAACATGAACTAAAATGTCAACATAATGAAATCATTTGAATGCTAACCATATCACGAGTAGTAAACTTGGTTGGCAGAGGTTGATGGGAAGCATAGACCTTCTAGTTGAATACAAATCATGGTTTTATTGAAAA
This sequence comes from Cephalopachus bancanus, assembly GCA_027257055.1. Taxonomy (NCBI): domain Eukaryota; kingdom Metazoa; phylum Chordata; class Mammalia; order Primates; family Tarsiidae; genus Cephalopachus; species Cephalopachus bancanus. The sequence continues at coordinate 1,409,856 of JAPVLO010000258.1, forward strand.
TATACTGAAGGAAGCCCCAGTGAAGCCAAAGTTCCAACTCTCTAAACAGGGAAATCTCAACACGTTTTTCTATAGTGGCATTTTAGGAGTTGTGTGGTATAAAAAGAAGTATAAGATAAGGTCCCTATCTATAAAATTCATATTTCTGTCATATATATCTTAGTACATTGCATTGACATTTGTTTTTGCTATTGTTTAAACCTATGGCATTTGAAATTTCCCAAGGTATCCTATGCAATTAATCTTCAATTCATGGTACCTAGCACAGTGCCTGGCATATGCATATAAGGCTCTAAATAAAGTTTTTGAATTAAACTCTTGAAAGGCCCAATGAGTCCCCCTTTTCTATTGAGTATCCTCTCACTGAGAACTTACTTTGCTAATCTGTGGTACAGTTGAGTCATGGAGCTACAATTACACTTAGACTTAAGGCTAGCTATGCTCCTGATTTATTTGTGCACATGAGAAAGGATACTTGATTTCTACAGGATAGTTAGCTATTACGGAGGACACAAAATAATTTTCTTTTATCTCCCATGACATTTATTTATTTAGATTTATAACCTACAGATTTTCCTAAAGGCTTACCTGAAGTTTGCATAATTAATATACTTTATGACTATGAACAGAAAGAAAAAGAGGTACAAGAAATACTTTCCCATATGTAGGCACATACTCTAGACATTTCCCATGAGTAGAAATTCCAAAAGCAGAGTATTGTATCTTACTCCACACTACCTCAATTTTTTTCTCTATCCCAGTCTGATGACTGCTACCCCTGACACCTTAGCCTCTTGCCCGTTAGTTATGCACCTATTCACTTTTAAATTCTATGAGAAAGAGCTGGGATTAATTCTGTGACATGTTTAATATGAAAATTACATGAAAGAGTATTAGTACTTTAACAGGGAGTAAGAGCTGATTGACTTAGTACTTTTGGGATAATCAACCCACAAATATAAAATTGTCCTGCATTTTTTGACAGTTGTAACAGATTATCCACCATCTGAAGTTGTTTCTATCTTGCACAAAGTTCATATTCCTTTATTAAAAAGAAAGAAATGCTAAGGAGATAAGTAACATGGAAGATCCAATCAGCACATTAGGTACAATATATTACACAATTAAATTTTATATTATTATATAAAATAGAAAATCAGAAGCATCTGTAGAAGGTATAAAATAAAATTTACATATTTTTAAAGGAAAATGTTCTTATCATTAATTTTTCAAATAATAGACTTTCAATACAGAAGGAATCAAATAATTGTGACAATAATCAATGTCAATATGCTCAATGCTATTTTGATTATTATTTTAATTAATCTAGACTTTATTGAGTAATCTGATTTTAATTAATGTTATTTATATGAATCAAGCCTTAAAATGTAGGTGTTTATTCTGTATTTCAACACACATTTTATTATTTATGAAATATATATAAATGTATATATACATTTCTCACAAACTTATATTACATACATTATTTCTGAAATATCTATACATGAGCAACAGCTCCAGAAGCCCAGATGGTGGTCATGGGAAGTGAGTGCACACTGGAAATAAGATGAATTGAAGCACACTATAATTCCACGGGAGATGTGACATACGAGGAGCAACCCAGAAAAACCAGGAATTTATTTATTTTAAAATTGTACATTTATTCTTACAATTTAAACTTTAGTCATCTTCAAATTACTCTCCATTTGATGCAATACACCTACCGAGACACTTTCTCTACTGCATAAAAACAGTTTTTGAACTCGTCAGTTTTGATGCCTTTTAGTGCTTCTGCCTTTTTTTGTTTCACCTCTTCTACATGGCAAAACGTTTCCCTCTGATAACTTTTTTCATCTTTGGAAACCAAAAGAAGTTGATTGGGGAGAGATCAGGTGAATAGGGAGGGTAGAACACAGGAGTCATGATATTTCTTGGTCAAACATTGCTGAACACTCAGTGTGGTGTAGGCAGGTGTGTTATCATGGTGGAAGAACCAGGCACCTGTTTGCCATAACACCAGATGTTTCTTCCACAAATTGTGATGCAACCTTTTTAAAACTTCCAGATAAAAGCTTTGGTTGATTATTTGATCTGGAGGAACAGATTCCAGGTGTACTAAGAGGAGCTCACCTTCCAAAAGATAATTCCAGATTTTTGGGGGTCCCACTCATCTTAACTTCTCTCATCTAAATCTAGTCATTCTTTAAAGAAAATGTAGACAGAACTGGGACAAAGTAGAAATAATGGTATAACTCTACATTTCGACTAATTTAAATATAAAACTGTTTAAAGAACGATTTCTTTTCATTTTGTGATGGCTTCACCAAAGTAATTGATGTAATTAATTTATAATAAATATCTATTCAATATATTGTATTGTTAGACTAACTTGGGCAAAGCATTTTCCAAAAACACTGTTCAAAATATAAAAATGAGAAATCTCAGAAAAATTTCTGCTCTCGAAAAAATTTTAATCAAGAAGATGGAGTTTGGGAGAGGAAATTAAACGCATTCATAACTCTATATAAGGCAGACTATGATGATTTCTCTATACCTAAAAACTAAAGACCAGTGGGACAGCAAAAGCCCTAATGACAAATGGTCCTTGGAGAATGCTCATTCTTTCTAAGGGTTTTGATTGAGAGAAGTGTTTTAGTTATGGAGGAAAAAAAGCACGGGACATATTTGGATACTAAATGATAGCTTGGTGACAGAAAACTAAGATAGGTATGGGAAAGAAAGAGATAAGACTAGGAAAGTAGGTTAGACCACATTGCAGACAACCTTAGAATGAGGTCACAAAAAGCAACAAAGAACAAATTCAGGTTTCTCACAAAAACAGTTTATAAACTCAAAAGATTAATATAGCCACAGAATTTGGTAATATTTCTTTGATCAGGTAATGACTTATTTAACTTTGTGTTTCAACAATATTTGAGTAAAATAAAATACTGTAAGAAAAATTTTTAAAAAGTGAATTACAATGTGCATAATATTTTTGTTTCTTTCCTAAAAGTGTACTTACCACAGAAACTTATGACATGTTGAAGAGAAAGTTCAGACTAAAAATCACAACACTTTCTACAGTTTATTCTACATGGCACTGATAATCTGTACTCAAGGGCAAAAAAGAAAAGTAAGTGTGTACAGTGCAGCAAGTTTGACATAAAAACTAAACACAGTTGGCATTTATATGTACTGGTATTTATGCTATATATGTGGTTAGCAACATAACATTCAGTTAAGGTTATTGTTCTTTCCACATTTGAGCAAAGAAGAAAATAATTATCTTGATAATACAGTTGGTTATAAAATTATCTTTACCTGCAAAATGTTACTGTAGAAATTCTTAAAGGAACATTACAGCTATGATTACTTACAATTACCATGTAACCTCTTATGCCCACACTAAGCACATCTATATAAATAAAATTTCATTCAAGCTTCTTTAACTAGAAAATAGCATTATATGCATGAAAAATATTTCAATTTAACTAATTTTACAAGTGATGCTAAATTAATCACCAAGTCAGAAGTTGAGAATGTGTCTGAAATGGAATGGTTAGATGAAGACAGAGTATGTATTGGGTTTCATATTTATTTACCCTTTCCATTGCTTGGTTTTGAGAAGCACTCAAAAAATATATTTGTTCTAGCACTACAACTTTCCAGAACAACTTTAATCATTTTTTAAAAAAACTGATTTGTACAATGTAGCAAACTAGCACAGTGTGTAGATTAAAAAAGAGAAGAAAACAGTTTGCACTGTTGATACTGATGTATGGAGTAATTTTCTCAGACTCTTTCAGTGCAATCTGCAACATATTAACAAAGGCTATAAAAAAAAAACAACTTGCACTACCCATAACACACAAGGGGGAGATATTGAAAAGTTTGAAAGCATATTGATATCTGCATTAGTAGAAATTACCTAGGAATGAGAAACTATCCTATTACCATGGAGGGCTTCAAAAGCAAAAATATATCTTGTACAGATTCCTGCATAAGAGACTAATATTCCAACCACTGGATATTAAAAAAATGAAATATGTGAGTACCTATTATTAACATAAAAGACTCATTTGAAATAATGCTCTTTGAAATGTAATTACTGTTATTATTTTACCATGAATGGCAGAATCATCCACATACATTTTCTATTTCTTATTTTCACTTCAACTACTCAATTGCTTTTGAGACTAGGTCATCACTAAAGTATAATTTTTACTTTAGACAATGCATAAAAATCTTCTTTCAGTTATACAGTCATCATAGTTACATATTTCATTGCTCAGTGAATATACTTCATTGTTTCCTAATACTATGATCAGAAAAAAGGTACTTTTTTTTGCAAAAAATAAGAATATATTAATTGTTTATCAATTATGTCTACATGGATAATACTGTCTTCTGATTTTTTATATTTTGGGGGAGAAGGGGTCGTTGATATAGTCTCAAGCTTTTTTTAGCCAACAAAGATGTATTGAGTGTTTACTATGTGCCTGATATAGTAATAAGTGCCTTGAAAACAAGGTTCACAATACACACAGAGACTTTACTCTCATGGTGTTTATAATCTCTGCAATGAAAACATCTGCTCTTATTTTCTTGATGGAAAAAACTCTGAATAGCACTAAGCTCTATCCATTTTTTAAAAAATTTTTGTTCTTTGAACGTTGAACCTCTGTAGCATTAGGTTGACCAGGAACATGCATTATTTTGCAGCATTTACACTTAACATTTTAGAAAAAATAATATAAGAGAAGAGTATGTTTGAAAGTGTATTTTTCGCCGGGCTCGGTGGCTCAGCCTGTAATCCCGTGCCTTTGGGGGCCTGAGGTGAGTGGATTGCCTGAGCCCGTGGGTTCGAGACCCGCCTGGGCAGCGAGACCTCACCTCTACAATAAATCAAAAAATCAGCGGGGCGTGGTAGCGCATGCCTGTATTACGGCTACTTGGAAGGCTGAGGAGGAAGGATCGCCGGAGCCTAGCAGGTCGAGGCTGCGGTGGCCGGTAGCGGCCACTGCAAACCAGTCTGGGTGACAGAGTGAGACTCAGACTCAAAAAAAAGAAAAACAAAAAGAAAGTGTATTTTTCTATTGGAGTAAAGAAATATGTGGTTAAATTTGACAGGATTAGTGGAATACAAGTAATAATTCTTCAGAAAGAAAACCTGGGATGGCTTTCAACACACAGAGCATGATTTTTATGAGGTTTTCTAACACATTCATCATTGAAACACCTTTGAGAGGATAAATTAAGCATGTGTTTCTACAATATTACTTTTACAAGCAAGTAATAATCTTGTCTTATCAGTTTGGTCACATTCGATATCCTCTTTTTTTCCCTTTATTCTGATCCAACGTGGAGATCTTTATCAATATAGAATATGCCTACATAAAGAAATGGACAAGTTTAAATGCATATACATGGGGCATGTAAGGAGATATGTCCATCCCCAGAGAGCCTATCTGACCATCAAACTTGACCAATAGTTGTTGTGAGTTCTTTGGCTACACTGGCTTCTATTTGTTTAAAGCAATGCAAGATATCAGATGTGATGCTATACATTTATATTGTTGCAAATAGATTGTATATTAATAAAGCTTCTGATTTATGTTCTTAAGTAATTAATGTTTAGTGCTCCAAATGAAAATATCTATAAAATACTGCATTTTAGTTTGATTTTTTTCTAGGAAAAAAACTCTTTTTTTTTTTGAGGTCACAAATTGTCTCAAAATGTGTATGATTGTCACTTGCCTAAAAATTTCTGGCTTTTAACCGGCCCAATGCTTTCATTCCACTGAGTGTTTCAAATTATTTACATATATTTAAATATTATACATACTATTTATTATATCTATATAATAAAATTTATCAACATGGGCTTTTTATATATGCATATATGTACACTTAAAAAAATTTGGTAGACAGTGTTCATATTGTGAAATATGGTGAAGTTCTTACTCTCATGGAATCAAGGAGTATGTGAACCAATGTTAGTCTAGGTAATAATAATGTCTATGAAGAAAAATATCGGAAGGTAAGGCTCAACAGAATTAAGCAGGAGACAGCATGAGAGTCTATTTGAGGTATGGTGGTCAGAAAAAGCCTCGCTGGAAAGATATTTAAGCAAAAACCAAAGTAAAGTGAGAAAGACATCTAGGTGAAGATGTAGGTAAGAAACTTCCAGGCAGAGATAACCGAAAGTTCAATGACCTGAAGCAGTAGAGAGTTGGTTGTGTTCATGAAACAGCAAAATAGCAAGAACGTAATTTCTAAAATGGCAGCATATATCCACAAGTAGGATATACTGGATTGTATGGTAGTTCTATTTTTAATTTTTCGAGAAAACTTCATCCTGTTTTCTATAATGGCTGCACCCATTTGCATTTCTACCAACTGTGTACAGGATTCTCTTTTCTGCATACACTCACCAACATTTGTTATCTCTTGTCTTTTTTAAAATAATCATCCTAACAGGTATGAAATGATATCTCATTGTGCTTTTAATATATCCACAAGAAATGAAATGAGTATCTCAAAGAGATATCTCCACTCTCATAGTCATTGTAGAATTATTCACAATATCCAAGATATGAAAACAATTGAAGTGTCTATTGATGGATGAATGAACAAGGAAAATGTTACACACACACACACACACACACATACACACACACATATATATGCAATGGAGTATTATTTAGCCACAAAAAAGGAAACTCTGCCATTTGCAATAACAAGGATTAACCTCAAGAACACTAGGCTAAGTGACATAAACCAGATACAGAAAGACAAAACTGTATGATTTCACTTATGTATGATACCCCATATGTTTGAACTGAGGCAAACAGTGACTAGAACAGTTATTACCAGGGGCTTTGGAAATGAGAAAATGAGGTCAAAGGGTACAAATTTTCAGTTATAAGATAAACAAGTTCTTGGGATCAAAGGTACAACATGGGTGGTGATGAATGTGTTAATTTGATTGTGGTAATCATGACACAATGAATGCATGTATGATAGAATTACATTATATACTTCAAACATTTACAATCTTTGTAAATTAAACATTTAAAAATATATTAAAATATTTTCCAAATATTAAGATCAGAATATTGTTGAAATAGATTCAAGCAGATGATAAAAAGACATAAAAGGAACAAATCAATAATCAATTCTATGTGGATTTTCAAATAGCTTTAAGTATACCTTAATGGATAAAAAAGCAAATAAACCAAGTGATTCCAATAAAATCAAATCATAATGTTTTATTTAATATAACTTTTCACTCTTTCTAACTGGAGAACGGTGATTTCTTATCAAGAAAGAATATGTTAAATGGATAAGAATAGGCAGATTTTTCTAGTGATCAATATACAAATGTATTATACATCTGGAGAATGCAACTACCTCTGTGAGTCTTCACTTCTTCATTTCTATAACTAGGGCACTATAGCCTCCTTGATCAGAAAGCAATAATAATTCTGTGTACTGTACTTGGAACATGATTATGCAGTAGACAGAATTCCTATTATCAACAAGTTAATAGCTTTCTTCTTTCTTGAAAGTGTTCAAACAGAAGCATAAACTGCTATAACCAGTCTATCAATGTAGAATTATAAAAGAAAGTGATTTAAAGTTGATTTCCTTTAAAACTTATAAAAGCTCAAATAAGTGAAGCATAAAACTAACAAATCGAGCTTTAAATTATAATGCTTTGTGATAATATTATGCTAAAGGCATTTGTATTTCAAGAGTCTTTTTAAAAATTTAATTAATTATTTTTTTTTTATCAGTGTCTCACTCTGTTACCCAGGCTGGAGTGCAGTGGCATGCTCGCAGCTCACCACAGCCTCAACCTCCTAGCCTTAGGCAATCGTTTTGCCTTAGACTTCCAAGTAGATGGTACTACAAGCATGTGCCATGGTGCCTGGATTTTTTTTTTTTTTTTGAGATGAGTTCTTGTTCTGCAGGCTGCTCTCAAACTCTTCGGTCTGGGATCAAACCGTCATCCCACCTTGGCCTCCAAAGTGCTGAGATAACAGGCGTGAGTTACTGCTCCCAGCCCAAAGGTCTATTTTTTTTTCTTTCCTCTTTTAATTTTTATTTGAAATTGTGGGGTACAATTCAGGGCTAGGTGAACAAATATTCACGTTGCAGATACCCTTATCGATGAGGCATGCCCCCCACTTCCCAAGGCAGATATTGACTACTGTCAATCTCACTTCCCCACAATCTCACTCCCCTCGCCACAGTTTCCCACCACTTTCAATCCTTTTCCTTTTTTTTTTTTTTTTGAGTTGGAGTCTCACTCTGTCGCCCAGACTGGAGTGCAGTGGCCACTCCAGGCCACCGAAGCCTCGACCTGCTGGGCTCTGGCGATCCTTCCACCTCAGCCTTCCAAGTAGCTGGAATTACAGGCACACGCTACCACGCTCGGCTAATTTTTTTGATTTATTGTAGAGATGAGGTCTCGCCTGCCCAGGCGGGTCTCAAACCCGCGAGCTCAGGATATCCACTCACCTCAGCCTCCCAAAGGTGCGGGATTACAGGCTGAGCCACCGAGCCCTGCTCAATCCTTTTCTTATAGTAATACGGTAGTTGTTCAAGGTCCACTTGTGAGTGAGAACGTGTGATACTCATCTCTTTGTTTCTGTGAGAGATCACTCAGTATTATAAACTCTAATTTCATCCAGGTTACTGCAAAGTTCATGATTTTGTTCTTTTTTTATGGCTGCATAGTATTCCATTGTGTATATGTACCACATTTTTTTATCCAGTCCTCTTTTGATGGGTAGCATGGTTGGTTCCATATTCTTGCTATTGTGAACTATTTTCAGTATCTTATATCTAGCACTGATGGAAAGATTCACTTTAACGTAGTTGTACAATTATATACAAACATAATCTACTTTTCCTTCATAAAATCAAAACGCAGTTCCCAAGAGTGTCTGTATGTGTCAATATGAGCAACCTACTCAAAAGATCACTTGTACAGGGACAATGTGTAGTATTTTTTAAAAAGCTCGAGTCAGAAAAATAGGCTCTATCCCTTGCTACCAACTAGTAGCTATAACACATATATAGAAACCTCTATATATGTGTTTGCATTGTATGCATTGCAGAGTAAAATACACAGCTTATATATACATATATGTATATAAAAATAAAACATATATATATGTTAAACATGTGCATGTGCTGTGTGTGTGCCTAAAATCAATCATATTTTTATTCTACAATGTAACATAGGTAGAAGTTTGACACAAAGTATACTTCTGGTTCTTTTCTTTAGATTTATAGGTCTAGAATAATATCCTCAAAGCAAGCTATTAAACTCATGTATTTAAAAATAGTTATTAGAAATGCCAAGTTTCAATATATTTTAAGCATCATTTTCAGGCTTCCCAATGCTTCTATAAAGTTCAACAAGCAAGTATCATTACAGTTCTGGCTTTGAATTTGAGAGTTTAAAGTCAACTGAGAAGAGATGGAATCATGTTGATGAGGCCCATGATTCACATTGAAGTAAAATTAATGATGGCTCTGATAATCCCTTTTTTGTCTCGAAGAGAAAATGACTCTGAATTCAGGCTTGAGTTTTTGCTACATGTATCATGTCAAAATACTTCTAGACAAACCATAACCACCCACATAGTAAAACCATGCAAGAACTTTGGATATAAAATCAACACTCAGCCTTGGTATTCACATTAATTAATTAATGCACAGATGTGGATTTTAGCTCATGAACGGACAAATTCTATCTGCCTAAAGAAACATCTCCTAAGCCCATTTTAAATAAGTGTGTTCTGCTTTTCAATTGACTATTAAAAATCACAATAAAGGCAGGATAAGGTACCTACTATCCTGAAAATACAACAATAACAACAACAAACCATATAAGCAACAAACGGAATTTCAAGAAGACAACAGATCATTTCGGGGGAATGAGGCTAGACTACATTTTTCTTTGACTTTATTCTCTGATCCAAATTCTTCCTTAATAGCGATAGAATAGAATAAAAACTATAGCTCACCAGACATTCCAAAGCATCATTTCAGCATCCCTTGACAGAAATGATATTTCTAAACTCAATAAGGATTACAGAATGTTATAGAATGCACCCTAGAAGGTAACTTCCAGAGGATAGCAGAGATCTTGCCCATTTTAGTCAAATTCTATTTTCCTAGCACTTAGACAATCTGGTATGTTATACTTATCAGTAAATATCTGTTGAATGAGTGAATATTGAACAAACTGCTCAGGAATTTATTCCTAGTCCAGGATTTTTACAATGGGAGACAGTCAGTTAATATTTGATTATTCAATGAATAAGTGCCCCTATAGCTCTAGAATGGTAAAGTTACACCACACATTATATTAACATATTGTCAAGCAAAATTCTGGCTTTGAATAATAATACAACAGCTAATCTTGGCCTCTGAGCATAAATAATCTTCACTTTTTGAAGCAACAGCCTGGAGTTCTGCAATTAATTCTGGCATGAATCAAAAGGCACAAATAGGAGTTTGGGGTAGGTGCTCTCCAATACATCTGTCCTTGAATTAGTCTTGCTGCTTGCTGGTCAAACATCTCTCTCAATCCCATTTCCCAGCGAACAAGTCTTTGAATTATCCTTTAGCGAGTAAGTCTGTTTTCAGCCCCCAATTCCCTACCATCCTTGTTAGACACTCAAGATTGATTAGAATCCTATTCATTTTCATCTGTTCACCCTTCACACTTCCTTCTTTAACCTTTGTTAAGACAGCAGTTCTCTCCCTCTGTGGGGTAGGATGACCTTCCAGGCAGTCTTCTTAAGAATTTAAAACAACTCCTGCTGTCTGTTAGGTAATACTATTTGATCAATGTGAAATTTCCTAATACTGACAACTGTACTGTGGTAATATAAGAAAATGTGCTTATTCTTAGGAAATACACATTGAAATATTTAAGGATAAAGATGGAGGCTGTCTCTTACCTGTAGACAAATGGTTCAGGAAAAAAATTGTGTGCATGGAAAGAGAGAGACTAATGGAGGGAACAATAAAGTCAATGAGACAACATATCATTGATGAATCTTGGTAACGAGCATATGGGAATTTTTTGTGCTGGTCTGGTAACTTTCCTGTAGGCATGAAATGACACAATACAATTATGAAATAATAAATTTGTTATTGTGAATTATAAAATAGGTAATAAAAAATAAAAAGTTACTAATGACAATGACTATAGGCTAGCTCTTTAATATCTGGTCCCAGAGGATACACTGATTAATTTCTAGGCTCTGTCAATTTCTGTAAGTATAGATTGCTCTCAACAAAGTCTCAATTCATACTCCCTCATTTGAGGGCTGAGCCAGTCACAATACCCTGCCTTTGAATTTTCCTGTTGTGGATGAAGTGTCAGCTGTGGGAAACTCCATGTGCTATAGCTGAGGGTCTCCAGATGGTCTCTCTAGCATCTCATTCTCTAAATCTCATAGGAGAGAGTAGTATTCTCCATCCCTTACTATCCCAGGAAAATCTTTAAATAATAAAGAAATTATTTAATTCCAACAACATGGCTTTTCCTAGTTCTACCTCTTTATACAATTCAGGTAGAAGTGACGTTGTCAAACCAGTTTCAAAAATTGCCTTTGAAATGTCTGTGGAGACTAGTTTTATCACTCATCTTTTGCTTTGGTTTTTTAGACTTTTGTTGAAACTAGGACAAAAGAGTCACATTTAAATACCTAGTTACAGTGACAACTCATAACACATGCCCTCCAAACAAAGAACAATAATTACTGATTTCTTTCCAGGATAAGTTTAAAAACTGGTATGAAAGCAAGATTTTGTCTAAAGGTCATTTCTAGCACTAAGACTACAGTGTAAATAGATTTGCTTGTCTTTCGAAAGCTGTGTCCTAGGTTGTTTTTCTGTTTATTGTAGTTCCCAATTTTAAGCAAGGAGGAAGCTTAATCTAGCACAGTGGTTCTCAAGCCTTTTTAAATTTCAGTTTTGGTCTCAGAACTCTTTTATACTCAAAATTTAAGGACCCATAAAAGCTTTTGTGCATATGAGCTACAACTACAGATATATAGCCTACTAGATATTAAAAGTAAGAACTATAAAGTATTATTAATTTATTTAAGTAACAAGCAATACATCCATAATATACCAAAAAATTATTTTTTCAAGCCAAAAATATTAGTGAGTGGTATTATTTTACATCTTTGCAAATCCTGTTAAACATCTGATTTAAGAGAAAACAGAGGAACTCTGCTTCTTTGGTCAATTTGTTGCATGTAACCTCTAGAAACTTCTAGTATCTAATCATTAGAGAACCAGATTTAAAATGGTATTATGAAAACAGTTTTAATCTCATAATCTGCCTATGAAAGGTCTTGGGGCCCACAGGGTACCTAGAATATATGTTGAGAACTACTGTGACATAGCAGACCATTTACTCGTTTTGAAATGACAACTTGAGTTTGAATCCCAGCTTTGCATCCAAATAGTTTTAAGGTCTCTGTCAAATTATTTATCGTATTGGAGACTCAGTCTGTCATTTAGGAAGTAAAGATAATGTTTCTTTGTAGAGAATTAAATAAAATAATATATTTAAAACATCTTTCAGTAGTTCAGTGCAAATCAGTTTGTACTCAGTGAAAATAAGTTTCTTCTCTTTCCTTTTTTTCTGCAAACCCACTGGCACTCAGTTATATAGTCAATGTCCATAAAGATTGATTTGTGAACATGGTAATGTAGTCTACCTCTCTGTTTCTCATTGTCCTCAGTGGAAAAAAAATAAGTCAGAATTTGTATATCTGCCTTACAGTACAGCTATGATGACAAAATAAAATAATAGATTTGAAGATGATTTGGAAAAAGAAAAAGGACATTAAATACAATAAATAGACTTATTTTGGCAATGGAATAAAAATTTTAATGAATAAGTTTGCTACATAGATGAAATTCAACTCTGAAAAATAAAATAAAAATATAAATTTTCTTCAGAGCATTTTTTTAAAAAAACCCCTAGCTTTGGACACCATAAATTTTCTAAACCCTCAATTTTATCATTAAATTATACAACACACTAAAGGGTAAAATATATTTTTATGGGTAGATAGAGGCTCTGTTTTTCCAACATTAACTACCTTTCTAATTTGGGGAATTCAATCTCTGCATAGTAGCTTTCATCATTATAATGATGTGTTGGAGGTCAGATGTTTATCCTTTCAGATCCAAATTGCATAATGCTGTAATTCTTTTTCTGTAAAGTAATAATTGATTTTTTTTTTATTAAAGAAAAGAGATATCTTCAGTATTTTGGGCACATCTCATCACTACATATATATATATGCACAATTTTAATTGAGGGCCATTTTTTACAGAGAAACAGATGAGGTAACTTGATAATGACCATTCTTCATACAAAGAAAAATAAACCAGTATTAGAGGAAGAAATTTACCAGAAGAAGAAATGGTTCTTATTCTACTAGGCTCATGATAGAATCTCTATCCTTTAGCTCCATTTCTTGTTTTTTTTTTTTTTTTTTTTTGAGTTGGAGTCTCACTCTGTCGCCCAGACTGGAGTGCAGTGTCCGCTCCCGGCCACCGCAGCCTCGACCTGCTGGGCTCCGGCGATCCTTCCGCCTCAGCCTTCCAAGTAGCTGGAATTACAGGCATGCGCTACTACGCCCGGCTGATTTTTTGATTTATTGTAGAGATGAGGTCTCGCTGCCCAGGCGGATCTCGAACCCGCGGGCTCAGGCAATCCACTCACCTCAGCCTCCCAAAGGCGCGGGATTACAGGCTGAGCCACCGAGCCCGGCTTAGCTCCATTTCTTTTCTCAATAGTCCAAAAGCAATTTTATAACTTAGTTGTCGCCCAGCTAAATGTGCAGCCTGCTTCAGAGATTAGCTTATGAAGCCCAACCATACAAAATGGTATATCTGAAGAGCATCTGAATACATTTGCAAGAATGTTTTTACAATTGAAATAAACTTTGCTTCAGTATGTTTTTCTTTTTCTTTAATTTCTGATGTAGGCTCACAAAAACAATTAGCAAAAAAAGATATATCAAGAATAGAAACTTACGTAAATTGAATGAGGCTGAAGAAGCTGTGGTTTATATATGCAAGTATATTAAAGGTCTAGCGTGCACTCATGTTGACTAAGTCTGAGATGATGTCAGAGTTTCCTACCTCATTAAAGTATTACTAAAAAGCTGTATCAATTCTTCATGAAGCCATTTGGAGTGATCATCACACTGTGTTTTTATTTTACCACCCATTAGGTAGCCTTGCTTAGCATTGGCCTAGGAATTAAACACCACAGGTTTCTTCAAAGAGTTCATAGAGTAAACAATATTCAAATATTAGAATGATGAATTTTCTTCAGAGCTGCTTTCTTTCCAGAGCACAGGACACCCAGATCCACTGCTATGGACAGGTAACAGCAGGCATTAGAAGCAATATAAATTCATGGGTGTATTCATCTACTTTTCTACAGGAGAGACAGAATTAGGAAAGAGATGCCTGGCACATATACTATAATATGCAGAATAAAGAGATCACACTTGTTTAAGTTCCAGCACATATGTGTTATTTTCCATCATTTATATTGGTTTCCTGCAGAGACTTTATATTTAAAAAAATAAAAAGTCGACTTCCTATTAATAGTACATAATATTTTCTTCTATTTCAAAGAGGAGGCAAATAAGTGTGCACTTTCATTATCTTGACAGGGAAATGTCCTGGACATCTTGCTAATTGAAATGGCCAACTTCCTAGGCTCAAATATCTGTCAGGTGGACTTATTGCAGCAACATAATGCTAACCACAGGCACAGATGAAATGAATCACATTCGCAACATGCTGCTGGTTAAATTGATTTAGGGAGGTAAAAATTACACGTTGGAAAATAAACTGATGATCACAAAAACATACTTTACAAAACTGTTAATTCATACTGATGAGGAACATCCTCAGTATTGTACTTCATTTGCATTCAGGTCACAAAACTGTTAATACAGAGGTCAGGGGAAAAGATAGTGGGCCTTCCAAATCATTGATTTTAGATTTGAAATGTCAGATTCTATAACGACTTGGAATGCAGTATTCATTCTCTTGCCATATGAATGGACACTATTTTTGCTTCTCAAAATGAGGTTTTTGCATCAGCTCTCTGAGTGTCCTATGACACAGTATGTGACACAGAAACAATTTGTAGTGATGGGGAAAGGAAAGAAAACATGTATTATTGCACACAGGAAACATCTACTTATTAAACGGGTTATGAAAAATGAAAGCATTTATATACACATAACAATAATCGATTAGCATTTTGTTTGACTTCACTTACAAAGTCTACTCCTGGTCTCTTCAGTCAACAATTTCTTCTTTCTCTGACATGAAAGGAGTTACAAAAAATGCTGTAAGTTGTTTCCCTACTTCTGACTCCCCATCCCAATGTAATTTTGCCCATCAAAGTTAAAAACAACTAACATAATACCAACCAGGCAGATACGTCATAGGTTAAATGGCTCTCATGTTGATTACTCTTGATCATTACATTCATACAGAGAGCAGCTGTGTCAGGTAGACAATTTGAATTACAATGTTTGCATTCATTTTTAACTTTATATGTATTGTAATCCTGATATTAATTATCACTGTGTAGATTGGTTTACATAGTTATACCCTCTATAGGTTTTGCAATACAACTCTGAAACTGCTGATGGTAATTTAAATTAGTTACCACATGGGTAACAGCCTTCAGATTTCTGCAATAATTTTATAGAATAATTCCCTCAAATCAAATTATTTGAAGGACAGTAACAGAATACTCATTAATAAAATATTAAGCATATATATTTATAGACTGTGAGATCACATTGTACTGTCTTTATGTGACTGCATTTCTCTCTCACTCTTAGATTGTCAGGCCATACCCAGCAAATCTGTTTCCCCTTGAGACAGGACAGGGACTCAAAAACTGCTTCTTGATTGAGTAAAGGAAAGAAGTAAGATAACAAGAAATATAAAATTGAGGTTTAGTAACTCCTTAATTTAACACGTCCTACTTTCAATAGGAATTTGACAAATAGCTACCACTTAAAAAATACTTGTGTACTGAGTAGAACATAAATCACCTTACCTGTGTTATTTCATTGAATTTTAGAAATAATTATATGAGGCAGGTATTATTTCATTTTAAGCATAATATAATTGAATCTCAGAGAGACACACAAAGTTTTATATCTACTGATTCTTAGAACTTATATTAACACATCTTTCCCAAATTATTTGCTTTAACTATCACAAAATCCAGTCTTTGGTCACGTTTATTGAAGCTAAATAATTATTCCCATAAGGAACATTCTTTTTTTTTTTTTCCAGAAATATCTTGCTGCTCAACTCTAGGCACTTTCCCATCCCAAATGGTAAGTGTTTTTCTCTAGGCCTTTATATGACCTAAGTTTGCCATATCCAACCAATGAAATCCATTTCCCCCACCACTTTCCATTCTAGATTCTGATTTTCATTTAGAATTTGTGTCATATGAGAGGAAAGATTTAGTGAATATATGAAACTTCAAAAAACCCTTATTTATTCCCCCTAAAATGAAATCTCCTCCTAATAATAGAAGAAATCCTGTCTCCTCCCTCTCTCTCATTATCCAATGCCACCCATGCTACATTATCTTTCTAACAAAACCGAACAAGTATTTTTTCGAATCAATCTTTTTTTAACCATCCCCTCTGACCTCTTCACCTTCTGCCTGGACCATTGCCATGGTTTCCATACTAGACACGCCACTTCTAATTTGGAAGGACTCTTGTTACTCATGCTACTATTTATTACTTTGTTGACAGAGACATTTTATCAAAGTGCAATCTAATCGTGTCAATTTTCTGGTTAAAAATCTTCAACAACTGGGCTCGGTGGCTCAGCCTGTAATTCCGCGCCTTTGGGAGACTGAGGTGAGTGGATTGCCTGAGCCCACGGGTTCAAAACCCGCCTGGGCAACTTGGCGAGACCTCATCTCTACAATAAATCAAAAATCAGTCGGGCGTGGTAGCGCGCACCTGTAATTCCGGCTACTCGGAAGGCTGAGGTGGAAGGATCGCCGGAGCCCAGCAGGTCGAGGCTGCGGTGGCCGGCAGCGGCCACTGCACTCCAGTCTGGGTGACAGAGTGAGACTCCAACTAAAAAAAAAAAAAAAAAAAAAATCTTCAATAGCTGCTTCCTGAAATCCTTTAGCAGATCGTGCAGGACCTTTCTCAAACTAATCTCTTTTTACGCTTTCAATCTTTTCATCCAACAATGGCTCCCAACTCTTACATGTTCTGATCATGTTGAAGTCCCCTTCCCTGCTCTTCTATATCTTCTAATTTGATATCACACACATAGCTCACAAACCCTTTTTCATCGATCAATTCTGAGGTAAATAAATACTTTGAAAAATAATCAAATCATTATTACTTTGGTGAATCTTTTACCATATTTTTTCACACTATCCTACTTAATATTTCTTTGTTTATGTATATGCCTCAATTATAAATTCAACCACGACTTTGTGATTATTTGTTTATATACCTGATTGTTTCACTAGATTGTGAACTCATTGAAGATAAGGGCTATGGTGAATTATTTTGATAGTCTTAACATCTAGCATACTGCAAGATATGAAATAAGTACCCAATAAAAGTAAGGATAAAATGCACATACTACTATTATTTTTAATATTCTTATCTCCTGATCTGAAGTCATATTTTTCTTAAGTGGGACTATTGATTTATTATAAAGCAGAGAAATTCCCAGCTCTCAGCTACTTGTCTTGAGGTTGTTTTCTTTAAAGTCAACTTTGGAAATCTTGTGAAATATTATGGAGTCAATATACTTTCCCCTTATTCCCATCAGGGCTTTCAAATAGATCAAAAGTTTTCACAGCTGGTAACTTCAAAGGTGGGTGATGTACATACGAGAAGTGATACAAACACAATAAGACCCTTGTTTATATCTGAGAGCAGGTAATTAAATACATTGATGCTTTGCCTCCTTAAATGTCCGAAGTCATTACAGCGAATATATAGTAAAATAAATTCATGATGATCTTTTTTTTTAATAAATTAAAAAATTGAGAGCGCGAACGCAGTCCCCCACTGCCACAAATTATGCAGTCGAGTTTCCCACATTTGGGGAAATTGCAGGGGTCAGCATATCCAGAGTGCAATGGATAAGCCTCGCCCTGGGAAAACCACCTTCGTGATCATGGTATCTCCCCTGCCAGGTAAGTATCATGATGGTCTTAATCCATCATTTTACACTCACTTTCTAATAAAAATGAAGAATTTCCCCAAATTTATGCCTAGTTAGTAGCTACTTATTAAGCTGTTACAAAGTAAATGGGAGACCTAATGCAGATGTTTAGATACTGAGCATATACAGGAACTTGACATAATTATTGTGACTTCCCATGACATCATTAGCAACAATTTTCACTCATTTTAAAAATCCACTTCAAATTAAGTTGCAGAAAGCATTGCTACCTATCAAATACTCATGGATTTTGTAATTGAGTTTTCCCCTTTAAACGCATAAATATACCAGAAGATAATATTTCTGGCACTGGCGCCCTTAGCAAATAATTTAATTGATTCCAGATCTGAAAAACTGACCTCTATGTAGTTTTAGTTGCTCTCCTTCCCTGAGTTATAAATAAAAAATGCAACAATGGTTTTCAGTTGAAATATAATTACAACCAGTGTGACAGCAGTTGCATCGAGGACAGCTGTTTAAATAGGAACAATGTGACTCCAAAGGTAAACATAATGCTATGGAAGCACACTAGATGCAGCCTTAATTCTAGAAGCAACAAACACAACATCAGAGCATTGAATAGCCACGGACCTGTTCTTTTTATCTTTTATCTGGAGATAATGTGTGACAAATTTCAGTAACACATGTCATACCTCACACAGGTGCTGTGATAGTGAAAAACTATGAAATATTTGATATAATCAGAAAGATGCAACTTCTGTTTTCATCTTTTTGTGTCATTACACTCAGTATTTAGAAGTGGTAACATAAGAGTAATAGATCAAAGCTATATCCATTGAATGTGTTCAGTGAAGAAAGAGCTATCATCTGACCCAATTAATCTTGTTTTGGGATAAGTGTTTGATAAATTATTTTCCAGAAGGGAGGCACCATGGCTCATTGCACTTTGCTTCCATCTTAGATCTGCTGTGGACTCGCTGTGTGACCTTGGCAAAGTCATTTAACCTCTTCCTATGTGAGATTTTTCACGAAAGTGCAGTTATCCTGGCTTACCTAACATGGCAAAAATAAATACTAGCACGATATATATATATATATATTATATATATATATATATTTTTTTTTTTTTTTTTTTGAGTTGGAGTCTCACTCTGTCGCCCAGACTGGAGTGCAGTGGCCGCTTCCGGCCACCACAACCTCGACCTGCTGGGCTCTGGCGATCCTTCCGCCTCAGCCTTCCAAGTAGCTGGAATTACAGGCATGAGCTACCACGCCCAGCTGATTTTTTGATTTATTGTAGAGATGAGGTCTCGCTGCCCAGGCGGGTCTCGAATCCGCGGGCTCAGGCAATCCACTCACCTCAGCCTCCCAAAGGCGCGGGATTACAGGCTGAGCCACCGAGCCCGGCAGCACGATATATTAAATAGGCATAAATGTGAAAGATTATTGTTATAAAGGATAAACATGATGGCATAAGAATATTACTGTGCCTCACATAAATCTCTGAACAAATTGCCTTCATGTAGAATTGTTTTTACAAGTAGGTATTTTGGTTTCATTTAAACAAACAGGAGCCATTATATTTACATTGGTCCATTAGATATAGATATTCTGACTGCATATCTTATCTGGTTAAATATATTTAATGCACAAACTTTTATTCTGATTTTCAGGCTCTGACTCTTCTGGTTTAAATCATTAGCAAAGCAGTAAGTGATAGAGACAGCATAAATATTAATCAGATAAAACAAATTGCCAAAGAGACAATACATGGTATGAATGGTTGAGCACAGCTATCAAAAGGAAGAAAAGTCAATTAAAAAGTTGGTTACTTGTTGTTATTCAAAATAAAAGGACATTATTACAAACATTTAAATTGGAGTCAGGTCTATGTAGCATAAGCTTATTTAGAGTACATCTTTAGATTTGGACCTTTTGAATGAATTTAATGTGAACAATTTAGAATATATTACTAAAAAGAAGAAATATTTTCATTAAATATAGGCATGACAAGGAATAGGTAAAGGGAATAAGAATTCTAACAATTATCTAGATAGTACAAAGCATTTGAAAAGAGCTGTAATCATATTTGAGTATGAGTTTTAGATTAGACATAAGGAAAGGTAAATTGTACTAGCTATGAGAGTTGTTACTGATGAAAGTATTTAAATTAGTTTTTCATTGGAAGTTGTCAAAAATACCCTAGATTTATTTTTTAACAAATTTGGTATAACCATAGAATCTTGCTATATAAAGAAAACCTTCATAATATTAATCTCTTAATATTTTCCCCCAGTCCTTATATTCTACATCTATCTAGAAGAAATGTGCTTCTTAAATACGTCAAATGAAGAATATAGTAAGTGAAGAAATCTGCCTGTAAGAGATTGACTAAAACTGGGGCTGCATGTTGTAGTCTTAGCTAATAAACAATTAATTCCTCTCTGTATTATGGGTGCCTATTACTGGACCTGGCACATAGCAAGTATTAAATCATGCATGATTTAATGAACCCACTCAATGGATCTGACACTCTTAGAATATTTTAAATTCTTCATTTACAAATATTCAACAAATATTTATTGAGCACCTACTATGTTTAGGCAATAGGATGAACAAAAAGACATACAAAGGCACATGCACAGGCGTGCACATGGGCACACACACACAGAGTCTCTGCTTTAAGGAAATATTTAAGCAAATAAATTCATGAAAGAGAACAGAATGGCAAACTGAAAAGGGCACTTTACAAGACATAGTTATTGTTTAATAAAAATTGACCTTGACTGAGATTCAAGACAGGTTTATCTAGCAGTGACTCCAGAGTTGCCATGTGGAAGGTGAATGTTAGTGGGGCTAATGTGGAAGTGAGCAGAAGGGGCAGAGATCTCCAGATAGAAGAGACTGCATGGGAGGAAGAGGAAGTAGAATGTAGCAGAAGGGGGTGTGGCACATTTAATAAAGCAAAAAAGAGGGGTGATGCTTCTGGAGGTGAGCTGGAGGTATGTCCTGTAGAGCATAGCATCACATTAAGGTGATGATGTCATCATAATGAGCGATGAAAAACTACAGAAGGAAAATGACCATTCT
This sequence comes from Cephalopachus bancanus, assembly GCA_027257055.1. NCBI lineage: Eukaryota > Metazoa > Chordata > Mammalia > Primates > Tarsiidae > Cephalopachus > Cephalopachus bancanus. The sequence goes on from JAPVLO010000258.1 coordinate 1,431,228, forward strand.
GGTTACAGAACAGTGGCAGTATGGAAAGAAACACAGGAGGAAGCTACAACGTGCACGATCCTTTTTTTTCAGCAGCACAGAACAGGTGTCTACAGAAAGGTGTCAGTTTCTGCCCACATTCTTCACAAAGACCCAGGAAATAGAACACAATTTCCCTCCAACTCTTTCTGAAAGCAACAGTTAGTTAATGGTCATGTGGCCACACAGGTCCTACAAGTGTCATGATTACAAATACGAGAATTGGAAAAGCCTCAGTGCTTTCCTTACATATTGAAAGCTCACATACACTTACATTTTTATGAACAAAGAAATGTTGTTTGCCGTTTGGATATCAGGGTAGTACCTGCTTAATTATGCTTGGGTGGGAGATGTTTGTGCTGGGTGTGGCTAAAAGGCAAGACATCATTCAGGTGACTTTGGTCAAATTTGCCTCCAAAACTTATGTGACTATTTAGTTCCTAGTTGTTTTCTGTAGCAGACAAAGTTGTTGTAAAACTTTAGAGTACTGATTTTCCACGTGTGGTCTAATACCCCTGAACCAGTATCAACGGAGCTGGTTCCTAGAAATGAAGATTCTGGGCTTCTTAGTTCTAGACTTTCCAAGTTCTCATCACAATTCTTTATAATAAATGGATTAATTAGCTTTCTTCTAAGCTACGATGTAAACTCAGGGAGTCACTGTCTATTGCATCCTAACATCTAACAGAATATCTGGCCCTTAATAAATACTTATTGCATGAAAAAATATATTAAATTCTAATGCAACTTCTTAGCCCTTATTTTTCTTAAGAAATAAACATCAAATTCTGGAAGAACTTCTCAACAATGATTGGCATAATGGACCAAATCTGGTAGTCTGTCACCATCTCGGTCACTACAACCCTAGTCCAAGACACCACCATCCTTCCCTTTATGGGTAAATACAAATATGTTTGAAAAATAAACCATGCTCATGGGAGCAAGATTGCTCAAGAATTAGGCGGATTTTAAATGAAGAATACTTTTGGAGGATCTAGCTTTATAAAAAATGCTTTCAAATATTAAAATGAATAATGAAAATACAGATAAAAAGGGTGGAGTCCAGAAAAATTCTGAGCATCTGTAGGGCTGGCCTAAAAACTGATAGGAGAACAGGACTTTATGAGACTATAGTGCAGGGATAAAGGAAGAATCAGTGAGAATAAAAAGATCAAGGGCATCTGGGTGTTTTAGTGGCATTATAGAAGGCATCAAAGGTCTTAATAAAAATCCAGGTTTAATAAAAAATATAGTAGAGAGTAATTTAATGGACTTTGATAACTTGGGTTTCAGATATGGATGCTCTCCTTTCTCACTTTCATATCAAGAGGTGTAGTCTTCATGAAGGAAAAAAAGGCAGCAGGAAGAATGCTATTACAACAACTTAGTCCCTGTTATGAACATGTAAGAAAACATTTTGAGAGGTTTGTTCAGAATGAAATGGAGAATGCCACAGCTGGCAAACAAAGTGAGAAAAGGGCATGAGATGAATATGTGTGAGATGTTTCCCACCTTTTATTTTCTGAGGGAAACAAGGGACACCTGATCTAATCTTGAACTTAGACTGAAAAAAAAATCATTCAGTTTGTTTCCATCCAATTTTCATCTTGTCATAGTCTCTTTTCAATTCTAATTCTATTGATTTTTCTACCTCTCTCTCCATCACACTAGAAAAATATTGAAAGAACAGAATAAAGAAACATTAACCTACAGTAAAAGGAATTGCATAGCATTCATCTAGCAATAAGAAGAAACGCATAAAACCTCGAGTATAGACTTCAGACTCCATACAGCAGTATTCCATTCACAGATGCTGAAAAGCATGTAAAAATTCTTGGAAATATAATCAGAGTTCAGTATTATGAATCCAGGAGAGAGGATAGTGACAGCAATGAGGGAAGAATGTCATGAAATGTAGAAGATGCCTTCTTTGTCCTAAGTTTTAAGTATCAGATCTAGATTAGGGAGGAAAAATTGATAACAAATGCAAGAATCGATAATAGGACAGTGAAGCAAATAGGGTTGATATTGATGAGAACACAAAGAAGGGATTCAGGTTAAAACACATGAAACTTCTAAATGTTGACAATCTAAACATTTAAAGTTAACAAAATAATCAAAGTGTTGACTGGATTGAACTTTTTATGTCTTACAGTTAAGAACTTGAGTATGGGTTTTTATTTATTTTAGCATTCCTGAATGACAGATGATCTTAGGCCCAGTCTTTAAACTTGCTTGAGTCTCAGCCTTTATCAAGAAAACGAAAATAATTATGCTATTTACTACACAGAGTTTTTGCAATAATCAAACGAAATAAAACAGGCAAGTGTTTATCATGGTGCTAGGGAGCAAGTAAGAACAGAATACATGTAATTTAGTATCAATAGCTATGATTTGCTTTGATGCCTTTGCTAATACTCATCAATAATGAAGCATGCAGATCACCAAAGTTTCCCTGAATGTCAGGGAAAACTGAGAGTAGGTTTACCTACTGTTTTAGACAATCCACAGATTATTCATGGCTTAACATGAATAACTGGAATTCCAAAACACAATTAAGAAAAGAAGGCCAGAAGGTAATATAAAGCCAGAATGGTAAATATAAATCACTAGGATGTAAATTGTTAAATAGGAATAACCAACACATAGTATCCATAGAGATTTGCATTTTCACACAGAAAATACTAAAAATTTACAGAGCTTTAAAAATACCATCTTGTATTACACAGCAGCCATAACAGAAGTTGTCACATAATAACCAAAAGAGGTATTTTAATGCGAGTTAAACATTTAATGAAAGTGAAACTCTCAGATTTTAAATTTGATGCAAGGCCTCTAAATGGAAAAACAATGTTTCAAGTCATCTTGGAAGCATAAACATATTTAGTACAAAGCTAAAGTCGAATTGCTTGAGATACAAAATCCTGAAAGTAATGAATGCTATCACTTCCTCTCCAAGCTAAAATGGAAACTAGTATTTCTAGCCAATTTCAAAATTTTGGTCCTTCCTAGAAGAAGACCTTGAATGAGAAACCTTTCTAAGTTTTTTTACTCACAGTCACATCTGGTTGTTAGCAGATGAAATTTCCAAAAATTCCATCACGATGTTTTTTTTATAAAAGAAAATTGTTCTTGAATAATATTTTCTTTTTTAGATAGTTGAGAAAATCAATTGATGGAGTTTTTATTGAATACCTGCTGTGTACTTCCAGCTATGCTAAACATTATGGGAACAGAAGATATTGGGGCATTTGTCCAGAAGGACATTAGCGGGGGAAATTAGGCCAGCACAGAACAGGAGTGAACAATAGTAGATGGCACAGGGAGCACTTGGAGCACCTTAATGCATCCAGCTTGCTGCTGAGGCCAGGATCCTGGAAATCCATTCTTTTCCTCACTCCATTCTTTCTCTCACCCTCTCTGTTATTAAAGTCTATCTAAAAAGCTACAGTTTCCAAAAATTCCATAGCACAATGATTAGAAGGCTTTGGTTGGGACTAGTTTAGGTAATAACCTATTAACGATAATGAAGCTGACTACCAAAAAACACAATCATCACATATAACATGTTTCTCCCCTGCTTTGGGACAATAGTTTCCATGTGATAAATAACTAACTTACAAGTAAACTTAAAAATATATCTTAAGTTTAATTTAAAAACTACTTGAATAAATTATGAGCCGTGGAAGTCCAGAGGACAGGAAGGCCAACATGGCCTGGAGTAATTAAAGAGGTATCACAGAAGAGGGGCTTGAGATGATCCTTGAATTGTGGTTGAATTTAAATAGCTAATACATTTGGTCACATAATTTCCCTTTGCCTAATTTTGAGGGGAGATTTTCTTCTCTTCTATGCCCAGTTTCTCCTGGCTCTCTGCCATGTCTGTCAGCAGTAGCAGCCCTCCTGTTGAAAAATGACCAACAAGGTAATTGTGAATAATTGCAGGTTGAAAACACTGAAAACTTCCATAAACTGAAATGTTAATGTGTAGAGCAGCTACCCACTCGGAGTATATTTGTGTGTTTGCAAACCTACTTCTTTGAACTCTCCTGGTGTTTCTCAATAATTTACAAAGGATCAGAGTTTCAGAAGCTATATATTAACTGATGTCAATAATCAATGCAAGACATCTTAATCACTTGTAAATAAACTGTGCTTCAAAGTAGTTGATCATGATAATAATGTATTTTGCCATAAACTTTGTCACAGCTCATCATGGAGAAGTAACAGTGCTACAGGATCTGTCTGTGATCTTCCACCTCAATCAGACTTAGCAAAACTCTGAAGCTTTCTGAGAATATCTTTCTGTGAATACCTAATAATCCTCCATAGTCCATCCCAGATTACCAAACACAAAAGAAAAAAATACACAGAAAAATAAAATAGATGGGACAGATGTCATTTCAGAGGTTCTCAGAAGATGGCACCAAATACTCATCCCTACCGACAGCCAAAAGATAAGAAAAGCCAGACACACATGCTTGCAACGTCATCATTCTTAGCAACATGACTAGTTTCTCAAGAAGAGCATCTGCTGCCCAGACCTATTTGTGGTCACTGCTGCTTCTGCCTTTTCTTTTCCTCTCAGAGAATACTCCAATTACAACTTGCTATGGATATCACTCCTTACATAACAGCTACACTTTGGCCGTGGCAAATTCAACCAAGCAGGTGCCAACTGTTAGCAAATTGCTGCATTGGCTAGTCATAACCAAGTATTCTCTTGATGACAGAATCTAATACTTTAATTTCTAAGTCTTACATTAGATGATCTTTATACATGATCACAAGTCGAATTGCTTGAGATACAAAATCCTGAAAGTAATGAATGCTATCACTTCCTCTCCAAGCTAAAATGGAAACTAGTATTTCTAGCCAATTTCAAAATTTTGGTCCTTCCTAGAAGAAGACCTTGAATGAGAAACCTTTCTAAGTTTTTTTACTCACAGTCACATCTGGTTGTTAGCAGATGAAACATATGGCCATTTAGCATCCTAAATGGTGCACCAGAGTCTTTCAATGCAAACCAGCTAGAGAAAAGAAACAGGCAAACTGAGTACCTGTCTAAACTGCAGCACTCCCCGAATTATCTGAGTCTAATCCATGAGTACAGAGGTGTTTCCATGGTGGTAAGGACGATTTTAGAATGTGAGTATGGATCTAAGTCCTCATGAAATACGTACCTTTAATTTGACCAGTTCTGAACTTGGAATGACTTTTTAAACTAAGTGAAAGCTTGTAGAACTCTGACAGTTTTAATTCTTTTCTGGCATTGTAATTAGTAAACTGCATAGTCAATGCTTATTTAACTGCTTGTCTCTTCAGTCTATAGCCTCCATGTTTATGTAGTGGTCATGCCTATTTACTCTTAAGAACCTTGTCTAGCATCTAATACATACTATATTAACAATAATGCTAGTATTCAAACAAAAATTTTTTTTTTGAGCTGGAGTCTCACTCTGTCGCCTATGCTATAGTGCCGTGGCATGCTCACGGCCATCGCATCCTTGACCTGCTGGGTTCAGACAATTCTTCCGCCTCAGCCTTCCATGTAGCTGGAACTACAGGCACACACTACCATGCCTGGCTTATTTTTTGATTTATTGTAGAGATGAGGTCTCACCAAGTTGCCCAGACTGATCTCGAATCCCTGGGCTCAGGCTATCCTCTCATGTCGGCCTCCCAAAGTGCTGGGATTACAGGCTTGAACCACCGCATTGGCCAAAAATTTTTTTAAAAGATCATTTCTGAAGAGCTTCCTATGGGTCAGATACCCTGTTAAGTGTTTTACATATGCTGTATAATGTAATACAAGACTAATGTACAGCAACCCTGAGATAGACACTATTATTAGTTTGAATTTTGTATACGGAAACGGTAGATTATTGAATAGATATGACTTGTCTTAGTGCTAGAGCTAGTAAAAGAAAACGAGGATTGCAATACAGGTTTATGTGATCTTAAACTTCATGTTCTTAATCTCCATGGGAATATGGTTTCTAATAATAAGAATTTGTATAATTGAATTTCATTTTATTATATGAATAAAATATTGTTAAAAACTATTATTAAATGTGTTCAGATATATTGTAAATTAATTCATAACCTCTTCTAAATGTCTATGGTTAGCCTCTAACACATGATGTTGGTTGTGACCCATGAAACAAGGTATTCTGCTGACTTCCCATATAGCTAGGATAAATAAAATTAGCAGAGTCACAGGGAAGGCTTATTTTCGACTTAAATGGCTACAAGAAAGTTTTGCCCACATAGTAATGATCTTTTTTATAAGATGCTGTCTATCATGGCTTTCAAGTTAAGTTCTAGGGAATCCTAGTGTGTCATGGAGGTGTTACACAAGTTAAGTTTCATGCTTTTGTATAAATTTTGCTTTGAAAATTTGAAATTATATTAACATATTATTCACCAAACTAGTGTCACTGTTTAATAGAAAGGATCTTAGAGTCAGCTATAATGATCTATCACTTATAAACATAGGTAACTTACACAGGGCAAGTTACAGAAACTTTTCTGCTCCATTTGTTTTATTTAAATATGAAAATAATAATATTTTCCTGATAATGTTGTTGTGAAATGAAATTAGATAAAGTGCTTAAAGGAAGCTGAGACATAGTAGACACTCAGAAAACATTGGTCTAGATCTATATCCTAATTGTATTCTTATTTTCATCCTGTATTTATGAGCAACTGCTACTATACAAATGAAATATCCAAAAGCAGATGCTACATCAAATCTCTCATTTTTATCTCCAAGCCAACAAAACAAAATAGCTTAAATATAAGATATTTATCAAAAATTTATTCAAAGTACTTATGCTAATTAAGGTAATCCATACAATTACTTATGCTAACTAAAAATATATATAATAATAATGGCAAATTTGTATAGAACTCAATATTTTCTCAATGTTTTCCAGGACTATTCTAAGTGTTTTATATTCAAATCATGTAATTGATCAGACACAAGAGAGAAGTAAGTGGATATAAGCTGAATTAGTTACATGCTATAATTATTTTTACAGAAATTGCAATAGTCATCACTTTTATATTTATGATCTAATTTATTCATTTTCAGTAAAAATGTAACATACTTTAAAATATCCAAATATGTTACTTTAAGAGTTTTAGACAACTGCTGGCTTTCACCACTATTACCTAACTGTAAATAAAAAAACTTCAATGAATATATTTTTTTCTTATATATATGCATGTAAACTACATTGATTGTCTTTTCTTGATTAGAGCATTAGATATTAAAAATCAGGGCCATTAGTTATTTGGAAGCATAGAAAATGGAATTCTTAGTGGCATTACAGTTATACTAAAGATGAATGTTAACTATTTTATTGTGGTTTCTACTTACAGCAAATTTTTTACATAATTGATGCTTTCTAAGATACTGGCAATTGTTACTTTAAAACTGGAACAAAAGAAATTAATCCTTTTCAAGAGAGTGATGATTCAAACCAGCAGATTGAAAAAAAAAAAACTAAAAACACAGCTCTAATCTGACTTCAAAGCCTACATTTTTATTTGTAGAAGTAGTACTTTCTATAGAATTATGTAAAATGAAATGAGACTTTCCAACATTTATAAATGGAGAAAACAGACTACATCATCAAACGGTAAAGTATGAATAGGTCACATTCAGGAGTTTGGAAAGATCTACAGTATAATACAAAGGATGCCCTTTTGTAATCAGAAACAAAGAAGCAACTACTCATCAATGACACATATTAGATTTATTTTACTGATACATTATTTATTTGACTTAATATCTCTCAAAATTTTTCTGGTTTTGTAGTGATGTCTTAAGCATGTGCCTTTTTACATTTACAAGAAATTAGAAAATCTATTTTATAAGCTACAATTCTGCTACTGTGGATTAAAACAACAATAACATATGTTTGCAATATTGCTAATATTGATTAAGACTGATGTCATTTGAAGAGGAGACACGATGGTGGAAACCCAGGTGTGCTTGAAGAGTGAAGATTGCATCATTAAATGGATTTTTTTAGGGAGAAGGGAATCAGTTCTGGACCAGTAATTTCCAAGGCACTAGGTCCAGGAGATGTCATGTGACAGAAATACTAACATTTCGGTGCACCAGTCATTGAGCCAAAGGCACTATAATTTTTAAGGAAAAAATGGAATGGACTGTTTGGCTTGAATATTCTGGCCAAATTCCAAGTTAAGAGATTGCAGTCTGCTTTTCTTAAGTCCCCCCTGTAGTTTCTTTAGGATGCTGTACTCTCTTTCAATTCCTTTCTTAAATGATTTTGCAGTATTATTGTGATCTGTTAAACAACTGCTGTGTTCCACTCCAGTAGTGGGTAAAGTGATTTCTATGCTCTATACAGTTTGTAACACACTCCTTAGGGGGTGAAAGGTGCTGAATAAATGCTAAGATTCTGCTATTCATTTTAAAAGAAAGTTACATACTGATCTTAATGTAACATGTCTGTTTAAAGTCCAGTACTTTAGATTTCATAAAATAATTTCCAAACAATGTGAAAAAGAATTCAAGCTTTTTTTGTCTTCCATTTTTCTTTTTCCACCTTTACCTCATTACCTAGTTTAACAACAATGGAAGGCTCCTAAAAGAATGACTCAGTGATTTTGAGATTCAAGGAATATGTAGTCATTAAGCAAATGCAATGTGTTTAGTGATGGTAACTAGATTCACAGTTAGAGTAGACTTGGAATATAAATGAAATAAGCTCAGGGCAAGAGTTCAGGGAATCTCAGCAAACACAGCATGAGAACACATTCCATTAGCTCCCTAACTGGATATACCAAAATTGAGGCCCAAAAGCCAAATTTCATTTATTAGAAAAAACTTTAAAATGTGAAATGATGAGGCATGATTTTAAGTATAATTTCCCCCTCAAAATAAAAACTACAACCATGAGAAAAAAGCCAAATAAGACATATTTTTTTTGAGGTCAAAAGGGTATTGCTCTCCTCTTGCTAATGAAATTTCTGTTAAGAGTAAGTAAATTGTTCATAAATGAAAATTATAATAAACAGTAAGCATGCACCATGATTGTTTTTATTTTATTGTCTTTCTGACTGAGAAGGGAGTACTCTCAACTAATGCATTCCATTCTCTCCTAAACTTACTTTTTCTATGTAACTTCTACTATTTTTTTAACCAAAGGATCATAGTCAACTCTTAATAAAACTGATTTAATTTTTTTAAAGGGATAAGAAGGAAAGATAAATTTTTGTACTTTAAAAAAAGTCTGTAAACATTTTATGCACCCTAAAATAGATTTTTTCTTAAATATTTTAGTTATTTTCCCATGCAGATGATTAAAATAGTGAACACTCTTAAAATAGAATTATAAGACCTTGAAATTACCGAAAGCAAAACCTCTCGGTTAATTCCACTTCTGAAATTAATCCATATATTCTGTTCAGCTTCTTTTAAATTCAAAGCAAGAGCCAAGAAAAAAAAAGTCTTCTTGAATGAAAAAGTTGAAATGGAATCAACACTCAGATGATAAACTTCACATCAAAAGAAACAGATGATAACTTTGTACCTTTCAGTAAGAGAATATTTTAAAATCTGCATCACTTTGACAAAAATATTATCATCTGAAAAACAGACTTTACAATGTGCTGTTCTCTCAGACATCATTGATGCTAAGAATAGACGATAAATTGGTAGTATAGAGTGCCTTTCAGTTCCAATTTTTCTAAAAGCACTTCACAAAGCAATTAGTCAGATAATGGCAGTGTGCTGACTCCTTTAGCCTTTATATAGTCACTAATAGCGCATGATCTTTCCACCATTAGAATGGATTGTAGGGAGAGCAGTGTAACATCTTTAGTTCTTAACTTTAGTCATAGACTCCGCTTAAATACCTTGTTTACACTATATTCTTATTTATAAAATAGTTTAGAGTTAAATTTTGCACTAAAGAAAAAAAACCTAAACACTGATTTTTTAATCCAATTACTCATAGGATTTAAAGTCAATATCTCTAAATTTTCTGTGAATGATGAAACTTTAGAATGTTCTACTGTTACTCTGGCAGTGACTTCATTATGAGATGGGATTTTTGTTTTTAAAGAAATGAACTTCGTGTTGTATAAAGGATTTGTAAAATATCATTTTAGTCCATCAAATACAGCATGGCAAATAGGTGAAGTGGCCATTTAATGACAATTTTAGCTACTGAAAGGTTAATCTAGAATTCTTCTGGCACTTCTTAGACTTGTAACTTTTACACTAGAACTGTAAATAAATTAAGGTGTAAACAATATCAGATCTCCACCTACCAAAAAGGAACCCTTGGGCAAACGCATTGGAAGCATGAACTCCTAGAATTCTTGGAAAGGCATTGTTCAGTTATCTAATTAATTTGAAACTATTTGATAGTGTGGCTAATATTATTTTGCTTATTATTTGCAAGTAAAGATATTTCTGAAAATTTAAACTGCATTTTTTTGGAATTTCTGAGTATATAGATATTTGACCAATAGATATTGATATAAAAAGTAAACCACTTGGTCTAATGGCAATATTTAATTCAAAAAATATGATAACTTTTTTTGTTAAAAACAAAATACTGATTGGAGTTTTTGGTATCAGATAATGCATATAACTAAGGCACTATTTAAAAAATCCTTCCTCATTCTTGATAGCTTCAAAGTATAATTTCTCTTTGAGGATAAAGAGTGTTATATATTCAAAATAAAGAATATGTAAAGGCAGTTCTAAAAAGTGATTTTAAAATGTCATTTATGTTCAGAAGTAAGAGAAGTATTTTGTTTCCAAGAAGTTCACAATTTCTAACATTTGCACTGCTTATCTAAAAAAAAAAAAGCACTTTGCAGCTGAATCATAACCTAGTAATGGTGAATTAGTTTTAAATTGCTTTAGAAATATACTCTGTCCTATATTCTAACACATCCCAATTCAATTTAATATAATCTGATCTAATATCAGTAATGTTTGCATTTATTTCACACTTCAAACTTTCTGTATATTTCCATGAACTTCACTAATACATTTCAAATAATCAGTACTTCTCAGTATAAAACACTCAGTTGTATAATCAAAACCCTGGCACTTATTAAATGCAAGAGTTTATTTAAAATGTGTGGTGATTAGAATCTTTTCTCTCAAAACACATCATGTTGAAGTTAATGAATTCTTTGTAGAAATATTAGCCAGCATCTCCAGTTTACTGATGATCCCTTCCCCTATTCTCACTAACAATAAATATATTAACTAATAATAGTGACTGATTCCTGAATAATCTCAAATTCAGTGACAAAATTGCTTTACTGGAACCTGCATTATACGTACCTATCCTCGCTGCAACATACAAATTCAAATGAGTGTGGGATTAATTTAACAGTAGTTGCTATTAATCACATGTGTTCTGACAGACATACATTTCATACAAAATAGACTATTTCTGCCAGGCTGGAAGGATTAGAAAAAGAAGGGTGATATAAATCAGAATTGAACCTGTCATTAGAAGGGCTGTCAGAAGCAGTTTACACCATGGTTATCCTGGTTTTGGTCAACACCATTAGTCTCCCACTTTTAGACAAAAATATGAAAACATGTCAAAGATCTAGACTCTAAAAATAAACCCCAGAAAGTAAAACCATAGATGCACAAAAGAACCCTCCTTACAAATCACACCATCACGTTACCTCCGAATCACATGCCACCCTCTATGAGGAGTGTTACAAAGGTACAAAAGCACTTAGGATCATAGCCAAGCACATGGTACTGCTCTTGAATCATGCTGATATAGAAGAAAAATAGAAGATATGAATTTCCAAAACTACTTGCTGGATCAGAGCTTGCTATTCGAATATTTATTTATTGGTTAGTTGCTAGAATACAAAACTACAATAAGCCATGTTCCGTCATATAGTCACAGTGTTTTTACTCTAGAATGTCCATGTTACTAAGAACGAGACTTTCTAAAATAATTACTTTTCACTCCACCCTTCCTTTGACAAGTAGTAAGTGTGGTAGAATGAACATTTCTACCAAAACCAAAGTATTGACCAAATTTTCACTGGATTTTGCATATACCTGTATGACGACTTGTTATACTTAATATTTTTGGGTGCTCATTGTGTGACAGGATGTGTACTAATGCTTTATGTCCAATAGCTGATTTATTTTAGAGAATGATTCTATGAGGAAGCTCATGTTATTGCCTCAGTTTTTCAGAAATGGTAACAAATCAGCAAAGATCACAAAGCTAGCAAACACAGTCACGATTTGAATAAAATTAGTTTAACTTGAGGACCCTTACTTTTAAACACTATACTGATTTTACACTGCTTCCCAAGATTTCCCAAATATCACATTGTTGTTTAGATATCACTTCATGATTTAATATCCTTTCAGCAAGTGTTACTCAGTGTCTGCATGCACAGGCCCTATGCTAGGTGCTAGGCATTAAGTCATGACACAGCAAAAAGAAATAAAGAAAAGAACAAAACATGGCTTCGGCCCTCAGAGGGCTCACAGCTCAGTAGTCTGGACAAAGCGAGCAACAATTTCTCCTGCCAATGTCATCGATAAGGGTTGTACTGAGTTCCTACATTTAGGGTTATTTTCCAATGAGGGTGAATGAAATTTGTTTCTTGTTGAAATTCTGACTGCTGCACCCTTGCCCTGACTTTTTCTTTAGCTAATTTAAAGCTCAGTATCTGTAAAATATCTCCATGTTTGGTTTTAATTTTGATATTTTTCTTTCTTTGTAGGCAAATGAAATACAATTACTAGCCGGGCTCGGTGGCTCAGCCTATAATCCCGTGCCTTTGGGAGGCTGAGGTGAGTGGATTGCCTGAGCCCGTGGGTTCGAGACCCGCCTAGGCAGCGAGACCTCATCTCTACAATAAATCAAAACATCAGCCAGGCGTGGTAGTGCATGCCTGTAATTCCGGTTACTTGGAAGGCTGAGGCGGAAGGATCGCCGGAGCCCAGCAGGTCGAGGCTGTGGTGGCTGGGAGCGGCCACTGCACTCCAGTCTGGGTGACAAGAGTGAGACTCCAACTCAAAAAAAAAAAAAAAAAAAAAAAAAAAAAGAAATACAATTACTTTTAATCAAGAACAGTACAAGGCAAACTATGAAGAGAGCAAGGATTATTTTAGGGACTTTCAGATTCTACTTGTGTGTGTGTGTGTGTGTGTGTGTGTGTGTGTGTGTGTGTGTGTGTGAATATAATTCTTTTGTTCCATTCCTTCCCAGATCTATCAAAATCTGGTCTGGGCAAAGATTTGAAATGAGTCAATTTGTAGCTTGTTTCAAATTTAAATCAACTTGGTACTTCCTTGTTAAATGTGGTCTGAAGACTCTGAGCTTTTGTAAATTTCCGACTTTAGAGATACTGAGAGACAGAAGTGACTGTCAGAACTAACCTCACTTCTCCAATGTTATTCCTTGAAGCATTGCCTCTCTCTCACTTTCCATTAGTCTATTGGGTGAAAACATACTTTTTTTCTAAAATAATGTCCTCTGCTAGACACTGTCTTTTTCCCCATGTGTCTCTTCTTCATTACTGCCTTTCTCTTCTCTTCTTTCCCATCTCATCCTCTCACCACACCTCCAATCTTTACTCCTCCATTTCTTTTTCTAGCACAGGGAAAGACAGAATGAGGCTAAGAGGTAGAGAAAAACCCCTCAGTGCATACTCCACTGGTGTTCACTTAGGAACTCAGGAGAAAAGACACAGCTGTCTATCCCAGACTTCTTGTGTATAGTTTAATCCTATTTTTTAAAAAAGCAAACTATTACCACCCTCCCTCAATGTATAATTATGTAATATCTAGCAGTCAAGAATATAAAACAATTTAGGTAACATATAAAAAGCATGTGTCATTAGGGATAATAACATGATACATAAATTTCATGATATTTAGGTTATCTCTTCTTTTTTATTTTAAGGACACAGTGAAAATAGTCATGCAAGAATCTATTGAGTTATCTATCTGGGCCTTCCTAAATGAGAATCGCCCACACTATCCACAGGAATGTTTCCCAACAGCTATGTTTTTGTTCCAAGAACAGCTTTTCTGACTATAGCTAATTGATATAGGGCAGTCCTCTCACTCCAAATTGGAATCAAATTACTTTTTTGCCAATTTGGAATTTGAGCTAAGAGATATGGAGTCCTAAGCTGTTGGGCCTCCAAGAGACTTCCAGCAACCCGGGAAAATCTGCCTCTGAGCTCCCTGCATTTGCTTTGGAGCCCACTTTCTTTGAGATGCTGAAGCTTAATGCTTCCTTGAGTTCTGTAAATTACTCCATGTCTTTTTAAAATAAAATCATTGAGATTTATGCAAGCTCTATGGTTTCTATGACTTACCAAGATTCTTAATATTGTGATCAGGCCTATATTTATCCTGTGAATAATCCAAGCCCTGTTTCTTTGAGTTTCTTTTAAAGCATTCCATTTCCCAGGCCACTTTTGTGAGTTTATCTTTGTTCTTTGCCTTTCTGATTTATTTGACCCATTTTTTGTATTTTGCCAAACTGGAATATCATAGGTAAAGCAGATACATTAAATTGTAGGGTGTGACATAGAACTCTGTAGCATCCTCTAATCAAGTTGTTCGTGGGCTGATTCTACTTAGGCTGTTTGATGTGGTATTTAGAAACCTAACTCTTGATCAGATAACAGCATCAATGTGACCTTTCTGAACTTTGACAACCTTCAAGAATAACTTTTACCCTCAGCATCAAAAATAACCATCAAGAGAAGTTTGAAGCTTTTCCCTAGAGCTTTAACAATGTTCTGACAAAACAGAACAGAGATCTAGCAGAGTTCCCATTTCATGCTTTCTCTAAATTGGACCAATATAGGGTAGCTTGTTTCAGAGGGAAAAGGTTCTTTTGCAAGATTTCCCTAAAAAATTCTGAAACCAACTCTTCCATTAGGTGGAAGTCAGGGCTTAGTAACATTTCCCTAAGCCAAAATCATGGCTATAGAGGTGATCAGGAGATCCTCTTGAGAGTAGTTGGATATTATATTACTGTGAATGCCTTATTACTATGAATGCCTCTTTTTGTAGCTTACCTAATGCACTGAGGCATTGAAACATGTAAATTAAGCGAAAGTTGATAAGGCTCTTTCTATTCTTTTCAAGTTAATGATATGAAGGTAGGAAAAAAGAGAAAAAATTATGTCCATTGTAACATCTGTAGGCCTTTCTGCAATAATCATGGAGACAGACCTGGATCATTAGTGACACTAACATTGTGGAAAACAAAAAGTTCAGTTCAGAAACTTCAGGCAGATTTTTGGCTCTAAAGTGAGTAACCTTACATAGAGAAAGAAAGCTATCTTTGTTTCTGAGAGAAAGGATGTCGTTTTCAATTAATTGTGATGTTATTAAGACTGTACCCAAATAACATCACAATTAATTAAAACAACAATAACTTGGGGTTTGCTTACATGTTTGGGTTCACTTCTTATTCCTTTTTTTTAAATCTGGTGAACCTCAGTAACGACACCAGCAATTGGCACAGAGTCAAAGGAGACTGGGTAAAATCCTCCATTAGCTTTTTCCCAGCTAAATTTACTTTGGAGAACCAACAGATGTAGATATTTAATAGAAATTAATCTCTCTCTGATAGTCAGTCTTATAATGCTCCATGTTAATACTGATTACACTGATGTACTAAGATATGCTGGCAAAATGCTGCTGTAATACAATTTCTTTGCTGCTAGAAATGAATGCTCTTGAGATTGCTCTTGCTTACATAGCTGCTTCATGTGATTACATCTTTACACAAATGTTAATTACTCTCAGGAGAATGCTGCCCAAATTGTCAGGTGGGTAGAATAATCTTGTAGTACCAAGGAGTGACATAAAGGCTATTATGGATATTGTTTCTTACTCCTATTGTGATCTGAACTCAACTCTGATGAATTTAGGGCAGATAGCAAAACCTCTTTAAATGGCAGCCTGCTAATCACCAAAATCACTATCTAAAAGTGGATATAGACTTTAGCTTTTAGGCTATTCCAAAGTTTGGGTCAAGTTTCAGTGAGGCCAAAGACACACAGCTATGCCTGGGGATTCTTTTTAGAACTTCAATCAGTGGTTCTCAGACTTCATTATGTATTAAGCTCCCCCTGGGAGATGTTTAAAAATCCTCATGTCCAGACCTCAGTTCAGACCAATTTTATCAGAATCTCGGGAGTGAAACCCAGGTATCAGTATTTTTAAAACTCCCATATGATTCCAATCCGCAGTCAAGGTTGGAGAATCACTGGCTTCCATGCATTGTCTCGCTGTACTCAGCCTATAGATGGGTGAGCTTCATCGGTTGTGGTGTGGCCAATCTTGAAAAAACAAAATGAGAGACTCTGAAGAAAACAAAAGCCTTTCAGCATTGCATGTTGATGGTCAGAAGCATTAGTTTCAAAAATATCAACCACAGAAGAAAAGAACATTTTTAAAGAAAAAAAAAACCTCCACACACAAAACAATGGCAAAAATACATGATGCAACTTCTACACTAAATGCAAAAGAGCTGGATATAGCAACAGGCAGACTACTCAGTGAGTGTCTTATAAAAGGAAAAACTACATCGATAGTCATTTATTCTCTCCTCAAAAATGAAGGAACAACAATATATGAATGACTAATATTTTGTTTATGATGTCTGGTGTCATTAAAATGTTAAAGACTCACCTTAGTGTTTTGTTAAGGTTTTAGACATTAACAAAGTTAGTTCACGGTTCAGTTCTTACAGTAGATCATCAATATTAAATATTGGGGAATAATACCTAGGAAAGTAAATTATACTTGTAAATTGATTGTTGAAGGAATCTACTTGAGAGGAAACAATTACATAAAGAGTATAGGAGGAAATTTGATGATGGAAATCCCAGACTGAGGGAATGTTTAAGAAAAACCATGCATTTGAAGGACTTATCAAGTTTTGCATCACTTTATGAACAAAGGAAATGTAACTTTCTTTGTTTTGCCACCAGTCTACTACCAATCAGAGAAAATGTCACATAATTCTTAAGAGTTTGTGTCAGCTTTATCTTTGTCTTTACCACATACCTGGTGCTCTGAACATTGTTGGAACTCAGGAAAATATCTGTTAAATATGAGTATGAAGAAAAGCATCAGACCACCTCTAATACCAGACAAACTCAGAGTCTAGATATTTAAAAGTAATTGTGTAGTGGATAGGATATTGCCTTACTTCTTGAAAGATATTATTAGGTTGAACTATGTGAAATCATCATTTTTCATAGATCAAAGACAGTCAAATATCAGCAATCTTGTTTGGTTCACATATTTTTTTTTGTTTGCTTTAAAAAAACCTGGCTTAACATAAATGAGCACAGAGTGTCTGTTTAGTTTGAAAGCTTTTCTTTCCAGAAGATAGATGTTATGAATATGCAACTGATTCTAGAAAAACAAAAGTAGGGTCCCAGCAGAACAACTGAATCTCAGACTGGGCATCCATGTCAGTAAGCAACATGTAAAACAGCTTGTCAAGACCTAAAGTCATGGGCATCAAATATTCAAGGATGACTGATTCGATGCATCAACCTGATTTCATCAAGAACATGAAAAATGAACATTCTGAAGGGAAAATACCAAACTCACAGAAAATAAGAATAGAAGTATTTGAACATTACCATCTTTTCTTGCAAGATACACTCACTCTGCTCAAAAGATTATGAAGCTCAGTCAATATTTGAGTACACCTGCTTGTTCTGATAAAGAATATATTTTCTGGGGAGTTCCGCTAAGATGGCGATGGCATAGGTGGAATTGTGAGATTCTCCAAACCCTGATGGTGAACCCAGATCCAGTTCCCAGCTGTGCAGCTGATCCCCGGTGCCTTGCACACCACCACAGCCCATCATAATGGATCACCAGGGACCCAGAAGAGCAGAGAGAAAGGATCTGCGAAAGAGGAACTGCCACCACGGCCATTCTCCAGGCAGAGATTTGTATTGCCCAGCCCACCTATGAGCAGCCTCCACCTCAGTTCCTAAGGGACCAAACCTACATCCCGCTACACAGACAGATTATAAGGCAGTGGAAAATAGGTTCAAGTGTGCTCATACACCTGTCAGTGGATGCTGGAATCAGCATATAGATTCTGAATCACAGCTTCCCCCTCAATTAAACCTCAAAACTGCAAAAAGTACAGCCCACAGCCCACACTCCAACCTCAAAAGTGAACAAAACCAGAGGACCCTCATAAGGAAGAACAGGAGATTGCACAAATGAAGCAAAAGCAACACCACTTTCCCTGAAAAACAGAGTTAAAGAAGGGGAGGGAAAGGGGAAGAGAGAGAAAAATCTACACAAATGAAGAAAAACCAAAAGAAGAATATGGGTCTCTCCCAGAACCCTGGAAGGGCAGACACTGACAAAAAATGACTTTGGAATGCAAACAATGAAGAGCCCCCAGAATGACTGGTCTCAAACTACAAACTTAGATATCAAGACATTAATGGAGAGATTAAAAAGAATTGAGGAGAGACAAGAAGAAATTAGAAAGGAGCTGATATCTGAGATAACAGTAATAAAAAATACTGTGAATGAAATAAATAACAAACTGATAAGCATGGAAAGCAGAATTACCCAAGCAGAAGAAAGAATCTCAGAGCTTGAGAACCAAAATATAGAACTAACCCAAACTCTTAAAAACCACAGAAAACAAGCTCAAAAAGACAGAACAAAACCTTCAAGAGATGAGCAATTACTTCAAGAGACCAAACCTAAGAGTAATTGGCCTCCTGAGGCAGAAAGAGAGACAGAGACCACGCTGGAACAAACTTTCCATAAGATTATTCAAGAAAACTTCCCTTATCTAATCAGTGATGCAAAAATTCAAGCACAAGAGATTCAGAGAACCCCTGCAATACAACAAATGAGAAGACCAACTCTCAGACACATAATAATTCACCTAAACAAAGTAAGTGTAAAAGAAAAAAATTCTAAAGGCAGCAAGAGAAAAAGACCAGATCACCTACCATAGAAGACCAATTAGAATAGCAGCAGATTTATCTACAGAAACCCTGCAGGTTAGGAGAGCTTGGAGCCCTATCTTCAAAGTCCTAAAAGATAAACAATTTCAACCAAGAATAACCTACCCAGTCAAGTTAAGCTTCATCAGCAAGGGAGAATTAAAATCTTTCCCAGATATCCAATCCCTAAGAACTTACGCTGCCACGAGACCACCTCTACATGAAACACTTAAGAAAGTACTAAACACAGAAGAAAAGGAAAAAAGAACAACATTCTTCACAAGAGTACAGGAAAAAGAATAAAATACACATGAACCAACCCCAAAACCAAAAGAAAGACAAAAAACCAAGTGGAAGAACAACAACTCTATAAGAACTCTATGATAGGGATGAACTCTCACATTTCAATAATTAGCCTGAATGTGAATGGACTAAATGCACCATTGAAAAGACAGAATGGCAAAATGGATAAAATATCACTAGGCAACAATATACTGCCTTCAAGAGACCCATCTCACTAGAAAGGACATGGACAGACTCAAAGTAAGAGGATGGGAAACAAATTTTCAGGTGAATGGAACACAAAAGAAAAGAGGAGTCACAATCCTAATTTCAGACAAAATACTATTTAAGCTATCAAAAATTAAAAAAGATACAGAGGGCCACTACATAATGATAAAAGGTTCACTCCATCAACAAGAAATATTTATCCTAAACATATATGCACCCAACATAGGAGTGCCAACTTTCATAAAGCAACTTCTAGGAAAACTAAGAAAAGATATTGCCTCTAACACCATTATAATTGGGGACTTTAATACCCTACTAAAAACCCTTGACAGATCATCAGGACAAAAAACCAACAATGAGATCCAGAACCTCAATGTGACTCTTGACCAAATGGACTTAATTGATACCTGCAGAGCATCTATCCAAAGACCACAGAATACACATTCTACTCATCACCACATGGAACGTACTCTAAGATCGACCACATACTTGGGCATAAATCAAACATAAGCAAATTTAAAAGGACTGAAATTTTACCATGCAACTTCTTGGGCCACAGTGGAATAAAAATACACATTAACACTAACAAGGTCTCCCCAAAACCCACAAAGACATGGACACTAAACAGCATGATGCTAAACAACTCCTGGATCAATGATGAAATCAAAACAGAGATCAAAAGATACCTGGAAACAAATGAAAATGAAGAAACATCTTACGAAAATCTCTGGGACGCCATGAAAGCTGTAGTAAGAGGGGAATTTATATCCCTACAAACGCACATAAAGAAAATGGAAGGATCACAAATTAACAGCCTAACAAGCCACCTAAGGAAGCTGGAAAAGTAAGACCACAAAAACCTTAATTTCAGCAGAAGAATCCAGATCACCAAAATAAAAGCCCAAATCCAGGACATAGAAGACAAAAAGATAATACAAAAAAAATCAATGAAACAAAAAGCTGGTTCTTCGAAAGGATAAACAAGGTTGATGGTCCCCTAGCTAGACTGACCAAGAAAAAGAAAAAAAAACCCAAATAAGCACAATCGGACACACAAAAGATGAAGTCACAACTGACCCTGTAGAAATACAAAAGATCATTAGAGACTACTCTGTACACTTGTATGGAAGCAAACGTGAAAACCTTAAGGAAATGGAGGACTTTCTGTCATCACACAACCTGCCAAGGTTGAAACAAGAAGAAATTGAGACCCTAAATAGACAAATAGCAATCAAGGAAATTGACTATGTAATAAGAAAACTACCTACAAAAAAAAAAAAAAAAAAAAAAGCCCTGGACCAGATGGCTTTCCAGCAGAATTCTACAAGACATTTAAAGAGGAGCTGATACCAATCCTACTGAAGGTATTCCAGGTGATTGAGAAAGATGGAACTCTCCCCAAATCATTTTACGAAGCTAACATCACATTGATACCCAAGCCGGGTAAAGACCCAACAAAGAAAGAGAACTACAGGCCAATATCTTTGATGAACATAGATGCTAAAATTCTCAACAAGAAACCAGCCAACTGGATTCAACAATACATCTCAAAAATCATCCATCATGACCAAGTAGGCTTCATACCTGGGATGCAAGGCTGGTTCAACATTCGTAAAACCATAAATGTAATTAAATATATCAACAGATGTTGAAACAAAAACCACATGATTATATCATTAGATGCAGAAAAAGCCTTTGATAAAATCCAGCACTGTTTCTTGATAAAAACCTTGAAAATCTAGGCATATGAGGAACATACCTCAAAATAGTAAATGCCATCTACGAGAAATCCACAGCCAGCATACTCCTAAATGGACAAAAGTTGGAACCATTTCCCCTGAAAACTGGAAAAAGACAAGGATGCCCACTCTCACCCCTCCTGTTCAACATGGTATTGGAAGTCCTGGCTAGAGCAATCAGAGAAGAGAAGGCAATCAGGGGTATCCAAATAGGAAAAGAGGAAGTCAAGTTATCTCTCTTTGCAGATGACATGACTGTGTACCTTGAAAACCCAAGAGAATCTGTCAAAAACCTCCTTACACTAATAAAGACCTTTGGCAAAGTCTCAGGATATAAAATAAATGTGCAAAAGACAATCGCATTTCTTTATACCAAAAATAAACAAACAGAAACCCAAATAAAAACCACAATTCCATTCACAATAGCCACACACACACAAAAAAATGAAATACCTTGGCGTGTTCCTAACCAGAGATGTGAAAGACCTTTACAATGAAAACTACAAAACACTGCTCAAAGAAATCAAAGATGACACAAACAAGTGGAAAAATATCCCATGCTCATGGATTGGAAGAATCAACATTGTGAAGATGTCCATCCTACCTTAGGCAATCTACAGATTTAATGCAATACCTATCAAATCACCAGCAACATTCTTCTCAGACCTAGGAAAAACAACACAGGAATTCAAACAGAAACACAAATGACCAAGAATAGCCAGAACAATCCTCAGCAAGAAAAACAAAGCAGATGGTATCACATTACCAGACCTCAAACTTTACTATAAAGCTACAATAATCAAAACAGCTTGGTATTGGTATAGGAACAGGAATATAGATCAATGGAATACAATTGAGATTTCAGAAGCAAAACCTCAACTTCTCAACCAACTCATCTTTGACAAAGCCTCCACTACCTACCACTGGGGAGAAGAGAACCTATTCAGTAAATGGTGCTGGGAAAACTGGCTGACCACATGCAGAAGATTGAAACAGGATCCCTATCTATCCCCACACACAAAAATTAACTCCAAATGGATCAGAGACCTAAATGTAAAACCTCAAACCATAAGAACCTTAGAAAATGAAGGCCATACCCTCATGGGAATTGGAACTGGCATCCAATTCCTGAAAAAAACCCAAAACCCACAGGCCATAAGAGATAAGATAGACAAGTGGGACCTCATTAAACTGACAAACTTCTGTAAGGCCAAAGAAACCATCAAGAGAGCAGGGTGACAGCATACAGACTGGGAAAAAGTATTTGCCAACTCCAGGTCAGACAAAGGCTTAACATCTTGGATCTACAAGGAACTCAAATGTGCTGAAAAGAAAAAAACAAACAATTCCATTATAAAATGGGCAAAATATATGAACAGACACTTCTCAAAGGAAGACATCCAAGCAGCCAACAGACACATGAAGAAATGTTCAACCTCACTAATCATCAGGGAGATGCAAATCAAAACCACACTGAGATACCACCTAACTCCAGTCAGAATGGCAATTATCAATAACAAAAAATAACAATTGCTGGAGAGGGTGTGGCAAAAAGGGAACACTTCTACACTGTTGGTGGGAACGTAAACTAGTGCAACCTCTATGGAAAGCAGTGCGGTGATTCCTAAAAGCTCTAAATATCAACCTTCCATGTGACCCCACAATCCCCCTACTGGGAATATACCCTGAAGAACTCAAATCACTCTATAAAAAAGATACCTGCACACGTATGTTTATCGCAGCATTGTTCACAATAGCAAGAACCTGGAAGCAACCATGCTGCCCATCAAAGAGGACTGGATTAAAAAAATGTTGTACATATACATGATGGAATACTACACATCTGTAAAAAAGATCAAAATCGTGAATTTTGCAGCAACTTGGATAGAACTAGAGTCTATAATACTGAGTGACCTCTCACAGAAAGAAAGATCTGAGTATCACATGTTCTCACTCATATAGTGGTCCTTGATCATCCAACGTAATGCCATAAGAAAATGACTTACAGTGGTGGGAAACTATGGGGGAGGGAGGGGATGGGAGATGTGATTAATGGTAGTAAATATCTGTCGGGGGATGGGGAGACACCTCTTATCAACAAAGGTGCCTGAACGAAGCATATTTGTATACCTAACCCTTAACTGTACCCCACAATATCATAATAAAAATATTGATTATAAAAAAAGAATATATTTTCTCCCTCATTGTGTGTCCTTTCACAGATTGGGATTCAGGATAATTTAGGCCTGACAGTTTCATATTCTACTTTAGAAAATAGAGAAATGTAATACAGGCCTTAAGTCATTACACATAAAGCTATCAGAATGGATGAGTTGTGGGTAGATGCAAGGGGATTTTATTAGCATAAAGTAGCCATCTTGTTGCTGACCAAAAAATGTCAGAGAATAAACATAAAAGTGTGTAGAAGACACGAGTAGAAATTTTTCTCTGCAGTCATCATAGTATCATGAATCCTAAGGAAGGATGCCTAAAAACAGTTCTTGCATAAACTAATGACACATAATTTGCTTTTTTCCCACAAGCTTCCAAGTGATTGGGCATGTGTGAGTTTCTGTTTGTTACGTGCACATGACATCTGCAGCTCAACTACTTTACTTAATGCAATAATACAATAGCAAGAAGACCACTCAAGGCAATCCCAAACACTGAAGATAATCACAGTACTTCTTCCTCCCAGTATTCCTGGATGTTGGTTTGTGCTTCTTATGTTTGAGTGGTATTTTTTGGGGGGAGGTGTCTCAAGTTGTACTAGGTGGCCCAGTTTCTTCGATCTATGTTTTTAAAAACATTTTTGAAAAACTTTGATGCATGCTAAGAAATACATTTTACAGCACAATTCCATAGATAGTACAAATATATAACAAAAATTTCACAAAGCAACACTAATCCTCGCTGCATTTGACATACATATATTTCCTATTTAATTTTAATCAAAATGCTAGTCACAAACCACTGATTTGATTCCACGAGTCACTAATAAGTTACCGTCCACTGTTTCACAAAAACTATTTTAAGCTATTTCTTGATAGGACCTCATGCCACTGATGAACTAGAAGTCAAAATAGTATGGAAAACCCATATCTACCTTCACATCTTGTCTTAGGGAAGATGATTTAAGGACCTCTTAAAATTATTGTATATAAAGGACAATATGCTGGATAGCTTAACCACCTTGTCTGAGGTCAAATACAGGCTTCTGGTAGAGTTAGGATTCAAGTCTGGGCATAACCACTTCTAAAACTCTTGAGTATTCCAATCTTCTACAATGATTTTTAGGTAACAGTCATTCCCTGGCATTTGTCACCTTCTACATAGGACATAGGTGAAGAAAGTACTGTTCCTTTTATTTCCTGATAAGTGAACCTTCCTGGCTACTAGGGTTACTCTGACTTGAGGAAAGGGCAGTGAGATAACAGGACAATGACTTTGGTGAGGAGCCTTGCCCTCACTTGCCCAGGGACCCCATCTGCATTCTGATGCCCCAAAATAAAGATTTCAGGATATAATGGCTCTTCATGTAATGATCCTCACTTTAAAGTGATTACTCATTTTCTCAAACAGTAATCTACTCAAAGCCAAATCAGTTTGGCATAAACATACTCACACACAAAAAATTGAGCACAATTTTGTAAAATCTATAGATGCACAACTATCAATTTTATAAATAGAACTCAAAATTATAAGAGTAAGAAAAGTAGTTAGCCTAAGAAAGAGTTTAGAGAAAAAGCAAGACTGAATGTCAGAGTTTTTCTAATCACATTTGAAAAATAAAAATTATTTCTTTAGAATTTTTATGGATAAAAATGTTGATTCCTGATTTTAAATAAACAGTGACACATCTTTAAATCCATTCCTCTTTTACACAAAATGATTTCAAATGACTAATTCTCTTTTTAAATTGCAAATCAAATTTCACATTTATATGTAAAATCCAAATGAAACAAAATTACTTATCTAGAGATCCACAATTCTTAAATCTCTATTAATTAACTGCAATGTTTTTGGCATTGGCTACAGGCCAAGGAAACAAGATACTCTATTACAAATTTTCTAAGAAATACAAACCCCAGCAAGCTTAATGTAAGTATAAAGAATTTATAAGGAAGAGTCTTTCTCAAAGGTAAGAATACCTTCTTTAGATCTTTACAATTTCAAATTTGCCTAGAGTCAGGCAAGAACTATATAGCATCTTAGGGTTTCTTTTAATATTATGTTTCCCTCAAATATTCCTTTAATTTTGATGCTTATTCAAGTGGAGTAAATGGAGTAAAAATAAAAACAAAGAGTAAAAAATCTGATGTTCATGTCATTTTTATTCATAAATTATTAGGTAAGAATAAAAGTGGTGACTGGGCATGGTGGCTTACGTCTGCAATTCCAGCACTGGGAAGGTTGAGGTAGGTAGATGGCTTGAGCCCTGGAGTTTGAGAACAACCTGGGCAACATAGCAAAACCTAGTCTCTACCAAAAACTGAAAAAATAAAAAATAGAAAGAAATAAGATAAAAAGCTAGCTGAGTGTGGTGACACAAGCCTGTAGTCCCCGCTACAGGATGCTGAGGTGGAAGGATCACCTAAGCCCAGGCGGTTGAGGCTGCCATGAGCCATGATGATCATGATCATGCCACTGCACTGCAGCCTGGGTGAAAGACTAAGAATACAGCCCCCCAATATAGATAAATAAACAAATAATAAAAACACATAGATAAACACAAATGCTATTGTTTGCAGGTAAAAAAGAGCAACAAAATAAACATGATCACGTTCATTAAAATGCTATGCCTTTAAAGTGAAACAAAGATTCTCATAAGACCACTTCAGCTTGTTTTGTTTTAATGCTTCATTCCTTCATGTATTTTTCAACAAAGCATGGTCCCTTGCCATAGGTGTTTCTCTTTGATATGCGTGAGCTTGAGTTGCAGCATGCATACCATATTTTCCCCAATATTAGTTTGATACAGCACGTGTGGCTGTTACTTTGTATTTTCCTTCTTTATTACATTTTCAGAATCAAAAGGAGATAAGCTCTTACACCCGCCATTGTTATCAATAACAAGGAGACAAGATATGTGAACAAAATGAAATCTGAGATGTCAATAGGAGACACACTGTTGTAAGAAAGAACCAGATAATTAAATTTAAGAAAGAACCTAAATTTTGGACTTTGCACAATACAGTGTGATATGGCAGACAGAGATAAGAATTTGTACTTAAAAACACGTGTAGATATCGAGTCACATTGTCTTTTCTATAACAGAACAAACAGAACAAAGTAGCTGTGTGGGAGGACAGTGTAAACCAGATAGTCATAATTTAAATGTCAATGGATTTCTTGGGTCATAGTTTTGAATCAGAAAAACTACAATAATAGGAGAGCTGTGGCAAAAATATTTTATATTACATATTTACCTAACCCCACCAGAGGACAGAGGCTTCTGTCTTTTATTTGCTTCTGGCACAGTACCTGGTATATTGGTGAGTCTCAGAAAAAAAGAAACATTTAGTACCTAGTGAGTCTCCCAAAGAGATTGCCAGTGAGTCGCAGCATTCACAGACACCTAACACATTCATGTGCACAAACTCATGCGCAAATACTGTTCAATAATGCTTTTACTCACGGTATACAAACTCAGAAACCTATTTTCTGAAATTCAGTTTTTTCCCATTCATTGGTGACTTTTCTAAGCTCTTCTATTATTCTGCTTGTCCTATTTATGGTTCTTCAATGGGTCTATCTATTCCCTTCTTAAGCTGATATAATCTTTGTTTTTTCCAGCAGCCATATAAAATGAGCATTATGTAGAGAGGATAAAGATATCTTGGCTGCACAGTGGGTATATTTTTGGTGGCATCATTCGGTCTTGATTTTAAATACCACCTGTAAGAGGATGCTTACTCTACCGGACATATATGGTTACCAGTACGTCCTAGTTTTTTTTTATTGATGACAGAACATCAGTCACAAGACATGACTCATGCTTGTCCTATAAAATGTTGATAATACCTTTCCCTTTTGTAAAGGATGGTGTAGGGATCAGTATTTGTTGTAGCTCTGGAGGAAGACACTAGGGAAACCTGTTGATAGTTTTCAGGAAAAGATTTTCCTCCCAAATCAGAAGGTAGAGCTAACTTTGAAAAGAGCTTATTTCTGCCTTTCAGTTATTCTTCTTTTTCTGTTGCCAGTGAGGACATCTTTAAGATGCTTGCAAAAATGCTAGAAATGTGGGGGATGGACCAGGAGACTCTCAGAGAGATTTGATATCAATATCTGCTGAATCAACTTTAGTGCTCTCTAGAGTTATACCTAATAAACAGATATAATAAAGTGACATAACAAATGTGAGTAATATTTAAGTAACTTTTAGTAAGGTGCTCTTTAATGTGCTGTTGAGAGTATCTTAATTTGATATCTCTCTCCCAGACTTTTTCCCTGCAGTCAAGTCTCCTATATTTTAACTGTCTAATTGACATCTTTTGGAAGTCCAATGATTATATATATATATATATACATGTATACACACACACACACACACACACACACACACACACACACATATATATATACACACAAAACATGTTTACTCCTCTCTTACCTCTTCTTGTTTGATTCGTCCCTATCACACTAAATGACCTCACCAAGATGCTCAAGACAAAGACTTAGGATAATTATTTGATTATTCCTTCTCTCATTTTCCATATCCAATCCATAAAAGGTCATAAAGGTTCTACTTTTAAAATATGTCTCAGGTCTATTAACTTCTCACCATTATATAGCCATGTACCTAATCAAAATTAAATTACCAGCCGGGCTCGGTGGCTCAGCCTGTAATCCCGCGCCTTTGGGAGGCTGAGGTGAGTGGATTGCCTGAGCCCGCAGGTTCGAGACCCGCCTGGGCAGCGAGACCTCATCTCTACAATAAATCAAAAAATCAGCTGGGCGTGGTAGCGCATGCCTGTAATTCCGGCTACTTGGAAGGCTGAGGCGGAAGGATCGCCGGAGCCCAGCAGGTCGAGGCTGCGGTGGCCGGAAGCGGCCACTGCACTCCAGTCTGGGCGACAGAGTGAGACTCCAACTCGGAAAAAAAAAAAAAAAAAAAAAAAAACCAAAAAAAAAAATTAAATTACCAACCTGGATTATTGCAGTAACTTTTTACTGTTCTCACTCTGTACTGTTGACACTTAAATACTCTTTTCTTCACAGTATCTGGAAAGAATTTGTACAATAATCATTTCATACTATTTCCTCATTGAAAACACTAGGTGGAAAATTCAAACTCCTTATCATTTCTCACAAGTCTTTGCATGATTTGTTTCCATCTAATTCTCTGACTTAGTATCTTCAAATCTTCAATCATATCTCCTCACTCGCTCTACACTGGGCTCTGTTATTTTGTCTTCTTCTTCCTTATATTTGCAAGGATCTTCCAGGAAACATTATCAAGACTCTTTCCACATTTTCTGTATCCAGTTCACTTTTGATGGGCAGTAGGATTGGTCCATGTTTTTACTATAGACATGATGGAGTATTATGCAGTCATGAAGAATAAAATCATAGACTTCACAGCAACTTGGATGAAGTTGGAGACCCTAATACTAAGTGAATTATCCCAGAAATAAAGAACTGAATACCACGTTTTCACTCACTAGTGGGCCTTGAACATTAGTCACATTAGGACAAGGGAGGGATTGGCAGTTGCTGGGCACTGCTAGAGAAGGCAGAGAGGGAGGGGTGACGGGGCACATGACAACACAAAGAGTACCAGGTCCATTACCAGGGGAGTGAGGGCCAGGTCGAAATACAAACTTCACCTGCATGCAGCCTACTTATGTAATTTATCCTCATTGTACTCTGTATCTCTATAATAAAATACGTTTTAAAAACAAAAACAAAATGACTCTTTCCTTCACTCTTTAGGGTTTTATATAAAGTAACTTTCTCAGTAAGGCCATCTCTGAAAAAGCTACATAAATTATATCCCATGTACACATCAAATCCTCATTTTTTCCTTGGCATATATTACTAGCACACTTTATATTATATATATGCACATATATCACTATATATAATATATATTACATCATATTAAATATATTAAAATGTAGTTTATATTTACATAAATAAACTATATATATATAGTTTACTGTGCATTTTTTCAATACAATGTAAGTTCCATGATGGCAGGGATTTGGCTTATTTTGCTTACAGTTGTATTTACCAGCACCAATTATAATACCTAACACATTGTATGTATTGAAAAACTATTTGATGGGTGAGTGAATTAATAAGTGACTGGGTGAGTGAAAAAGGTGACAAGTCTAATCTCTTGGCCATGTAGAGTAGTCCTTGGAACAGTAAATATTGGATGAATGAATGACCAGTTTGTAATAGAAGGTAGAACATCCCCCCACGGTTCCATTACCTTTTTCAACTGGCATGGAAATTTACAGGCTGGCTTTTGTTAAGGAGTTTTGCATCTGTGTTCATGAGAGATATTAGTTTACAGTTTTCTTTTCCTGTAATGACTTTGGTTTTAACATTGGTATAGTGCTGGTTTCAGGAAATGAGTTAGGGAATATTTTCTTTGCTTCTATCTTCTGGAAGAGATTGTAGAGAACTGGTAGAATTTTTTCCTTAAAGAAGAAATTTGATAAAATTCACTAGTGAACCCATCTGGGCCTGGTGTGGGAGGGCTTTTTAGGGTCTTTTTACATGTGCCTAATGCAAAGTGAATATCAAATGGTAACTGTGTATGCAGAGAGTCCTGTGGGCTCAAGTAAGTATATTCTCAATAGAGTGGTAGCAGGGGAAGGTCATATATTGTCTTATGAGTTCTTGTAATGACCTTCTATCCTGTCTAGGGTAAGAAAACAGTTAAATAATATTGCAGAAGATAAAATAATTAGCCTACATTCTCATTAATTCAGCCTGAAACTCTTTTTTCCCCATATCTTGAAAGAGTCTAACTAATGTTCTGTGCCTATTCTGTGAGGGCCTTTAGCCAACATGTGACTTCCTCAGTCCATCAGCCTCAGAGTCCTTCTATGTGAAAGATGTATCTTTTTGTCAAGCGGGAAAAAAGCACCATTTAGAATAAAGTATACCTGATAAATGCAAATTAAATTTGGAGAAGACACTGACTCATTAAGAAAAACGTTTCTCATGCTCAGAAAGGCTGCTTCCACATTTGTACTGATCATAAGGATACAATATCTTCACAGTGTTTGTTGAGGAATGCATCCTGGTATATGAACTGGCTCTGCAGACAGTTCCAAAAACATGGCAACAAAATATTTTGAACAACGGAAGCATTTCTGAAATCTAAGGTGACCATAGTAGAAGACAACACTCACTTGGATATAAAATTCAGTACACAAGACTTTAAAAAAAAAGTTTTATTGTTTCATGGCCATGCTTCATAAAATTTTAGTATTTTTTGATTCTGCATTGTGACTTTTTAATAAGAAACATCAGAAACACTGAAACAGTTTCCTACCTATTTTCTGAGACTGACAATGATGATGACATTTTTGGAAAGAAGAAAGATATGTATCTAATCCTTCATGTATTATGGAGAAAACACATCACAGTCCAGAATTCTATTACAGAGAGACATACAAACAGATACATATTCTGTTTCATGAGCTGAGTTTCAGCATTCATATAGAATGAATTGATGATGTATAATCCATTGATGATTTATATTCCATGAACTAAAATATGTAGTTTCAGGACATAAGTGGGAAGGCTTTTTTACAGTGAAAGAATAATTTTTCCCCTGTGAAAAGAAATCTGAATTTCATTATGTACCAACAATAATCATTAGTATTAAAGACAAAATAACCTTTATGTCACTTTATAGATACAATTGTTAATTAATAAATATATTCAATTTTAAATTTTTGAACAATAAGTACAAGAGAAAGGTAGTTTTCAGTTACTTCAATGTGTTAGCTAAAACACTCCAAAAATTGTAACCACATCAAAAAAAATCACTGTTTTCTAAAAAAATTTACTGACTGAAAAAGAATTTTGGGGAAAACACAATAGACTTTAAACTGTCATATGTTCTAAGGCATCAAAGAACTTCAAACTAAATGGTATATTAAAGATATACAAAATAAAATGGAATAAATATATAATAATAAAATTTCAACTTTATAATGAACACAAAGATTATTTTTATAAGGTAAGCTTTATGCACATAAATCATCTTCCCTATTCACCAGAGACATTTCTTTCAGTAGAAAAATAAAAACTATTAGATTTTTGGTTTGAATATTCTTGCCTAGAAATTGGTGGACAAATACTCTCCTGTCCACAACAAAATGAAATCAGATAAAAACCAGATAAGTTTTGGACACTAGACCACATCAAAAGCAGGCAAAATTGAAAATAATTTTTAAAGTTGTATGTATTTTCTTTTCTTCTATTTTCTTTTAAATTTTCTCCTTTTCCAAAGTGATTTTATTTAAAAAAAAAAAAGACAACATTGTTGGTGACTAAAAATAGACTAATGTAAATTTTTTAACTATAAATAATTTTCACTTGGGGAATATTTTTTGAAATTATTTCCTTGCTATTTCATTAGACTCTATAAAGAGAACATTTGACATTCAAAATAAACTGAAATATACAGACCATAAATTATTTTATAAAGTTTTATTTATGACTCAAAATTATAAAATTAAATTATAAAACATTTCCTTATGGTCATACTCAGAAATTAACCAGCAGTATATAAACAGTTCCAATATTTTTAGAATTAAAAGTCCTAAAACAATATAAATAATTTATTCTCATGTCTTCTACTTGAAATGTGCCCTCTGATATGAAGGGCGTTCATAAAGAATGGTGACCGGGGTGATATTTCTATTCCTAGAAGAGCACTTTCTTGGGTGCCATCAGAGAATGATCATTTCTCTTCCTATATAACATCAAAACAATTACTAAACTCAAGGATTAATATAGTCACTCTGCACAATCAGCTACCATTTTGAGTAGGAGTCATTTTAGAGACAATGTAAAATTTGTTTTGGAATCTTTCTTGCTCAATCAGAATGTAATAACAAAATAATAAAACAACTAATCACCTAAAAAGCTGTGATATTGTGCTCATATTTCAGAAAATCTTCAGGATTATTACACTGAGTATAGTTTCTGTACTTATTTATAAAAATGTGAAACTAGGAACTAATCCAATGGAGTATTTCTCCATTGTCAGGCAGAATTGTACTTAAAAAGATATCTGACTTAAAAAAAAAAAATCAAGAACAGATTTCAACAGTTTCTTCTGCAGAACATGACATCATGCCATCCATTATTCTTTTCTACAATTTCAGCAAGTTTCTCTCTTTTTTGTTCTCAGTGTACAATGTTTCTCTCAATGGTATACGATTACTTTAAGTCCACACTTGTGCTCTCCCACTCCTGCATTTTAGCATCTTAAAACATTTTTGCTCATTACTTGCAAGGCTATGTCACAAACTGTAAATAGTTGTGGTTTTGTTGCTCTTTCTACCTTTTTTTTGAGTTGGAGTCTCACTCGGTCGCCCAGACTGGAGTGCGGTGGCTGGGCTCCGGCGATCCTTCCGCCTCAGCCTTCCGAGTAGCCGGAATTACAGGCATGCGCTACCACGCCCGGCTGATTTTTTGATTTTATTGTAGAGATGAGGTTCGCTGCCCAAGCGGGTCTCGAACCCGCGGGCTCAGGCAATCCACTCACCTCAGCCTCCAAAAGGCGCAGGATTACAGGCTGAGCCACCGAGCCGTCTTCTACCTTTCTTTTAACTATTTTTCAGTTGTGGGAGCTAAACTTGAACTCAGGTCTCTAACAAAGTGATCGTACCCAGCATTAGTTTTTGTTTCATTTCTATATGAATACCTTAGAATAATGCATATTTTTTAAACAGCAGCATATTGATAACTTGGCAGCTATTGTGAACAAAAACTCTATCTAATTTTCTGTGTAATTTTTAGAATATATTAATTAATCATTATGTGTGTCAATATAAACTTTTAACACATTTCTATAAAGTTCTGTTATAGTTTACTAATTTATAATCATCTTAATAAATAGACACATTATCTTCAAGAAGGAAATAGAATGGGAATATTATTAATTATTATACAATATTTATATGTCATTGCATTGCTAGAGTGCTCTGAATTTTTAATTTCTTGGTAAATGCTATTCAGGGCATAAGAAACTATATCACAGGTATGTCAAAAGTTATGATTGTTTTGTGAATTTTTATCTAGTATTAGAGGCAGTGAAGTTATTCATACAAATTTCTTAATGAATGTCTTAGTAATTTGTCTTAGTAGTTAGTCTGTCTCTGGGAGCACTCAAGTCTTGTCCTAAGTAAAGACATACTCTTCATAATAAATGTTCTCTGCATTTTGGTGAAATCCTGGTTGCAAACATTTAGGTTTGAAAACAATTATTCTGGAGTTCACTGAATTAACAAGACACTATCATTCATGAAATATTGCTAAAGAAAAATTTTGTTACTGACACATCTTTATGTTTCAAATGTTTTAAAATTTTCAATGATATATTAGAGGTGCCTTATTGAGAGCCAGTTCAGTGGCCTGAAATATAGAAACTTTACATTGCCTTGATCATACTTCTTCAGTTATCTAAACTCTTGCATTATCATTCCTCTTAACAGCAGCTTCAAATGTGAAATTTTTATGTTCTTCTAAGATTGTCCTTCTAGTTCTTGAGTCATCACTAGATGTAACCTATGGCATTTCCAAGATGCGCATCTAGAAATTTAGATGTGTACACACATAATACCATCCTGCTCTAATATCCTGAAATAATGTGAAAAAATTATAAACAATTAAGTGGCTAATCCTTTATACCATCTTTGTGGCAAGTATACACAGTAAATATAGGATAATTAGGTTAGAGAGTGCAAGGAAGGTTGTAGGAATAATTGGAGTAAGTTCTTGCCACATAGTTTATGATCATTGACAATTTAATACAGAAGATTTATTCTGATGTGTTGGAATAGGACACTTAGTTACCAGAAAAATGTAATTAAGAAAAATCTCAGGATAAGAAAAGATCCTTTGAGGCCTTGTCTGTTGGGTATTTGATTCCATAATGGCCACATTGGAGCCATACTGGTATTACTTGTACCCAGCTATATGAGTGCAATTTCTCAGGCAATTCATCTTTTCTAATATGTAAATTTATGCATTTCTTTGTCTCTTCCACTTAAGAAGATGCAAAAACCTTAAAAGAGTTAAAATAAGTAGATCAGATTAATTTTAGTGCAAGGTTAAAAACAAGAAGAATCCATGAGATTTAAGGGAAGAGTAGTATCATTGACTGGAACATATTTGGAGAAAAACACTAAAGAAAAACATGATTAGAGTTATTGGAGGAACAATATTTTGGTGGTCCTATTGTTTATGTATTTGATGCTTGTTAACAGTCTACCTCTCCACCAGAATGAAATCTCTGTGAGAACAGGGGCTTCATGAAATTTTCATGAGCACAGAGACAATTGGCTTGGAAGAATAACCGACATTGTAGGTGCTTAATGAAATCATTGTGGCATAAAAAAAGGTGTAAATGCAGGCTCCACGATGGACAAGCTTTGCTGGACTAGGGAAAAATAGACTACAAAGACAGAATGATTGCAAACCTAAGTGTAGGAAATGCTATCTAGCAAGTAGATATGTAAGTATAACCGATAATAGAGTATCTGTCACAAAATATCACTTCCAAGGTCTGGGGTAGCAGAATCATTTGGGAAATAGACACATGTTTTGAGATGATACCTTCATTCTCATATTAAGCCTGGGTTTTCTTTCTTTCTTTTTTTTTTTTTGAGTTGGAGTCTCATTCTGTTGCCCAGGCTGGAGTGCAGTGGCATGCTCATGGCCACCCCAGCGCCAACCTGCTGGGCTCCAGATCTTTCCGCTTCAGCCCTCCAAGTAGCCAGAACTACAGGCGCGCGCTACCATGCCTGGCTAGTTTTTTGATTTACTGTAGAGACGAGGTCTCACCAAGTTGCCCGGGCTGGTTTTTAAAGGCTAAATGGAAGTGATGGGGGCTCCACTTAGGACTGGAAAGACCTCTTTGAAACCCAAAGAAAATAATAATATAGAGACCTTCTCGTTATGGACTTATTCCCTAGGTTATCAACACTCCTAGCCCTCCATTCCTAGCCACAGATTCCACATGTTCTCATCAACTATTTAAATTTAATACATAGAAAATAAGGAAATAGTACAATATAGAATACAAAAATTCAAATAAAATATTCTTTGCATTCTAGTATCTGAACTAAAAGGAACAAAACATGCACAGTATCTAATACATGGTAGGTATTAATTGGTCAATTAAATATTTAGTGTCTAATATATAATAGGTGTTTATTTGGTCAATAAATATTGGGTCAATTCAATAAATAATTTATGAGTAAAGGCAGCAAATTGATAAATTTGGTTTGCTTCAACACTTGATGCTGAACTTTGTGAGAAAAACAAAGGTTAGAATTTCTTGGAAAAGTGGACTTTAATAAAGCCTTGAGTGGTGAGTTGAGTCACTTGGAGAAAAAGTAATTTGTAGATGGATAGAGACTCCACTAACTCCCCCTTTACTTGATTTAGTGGTGCTCGATGGATTAGTATTTGGCTCACCATCTCTGCTTAACCATTTCCTCTACACTTCTGCTTTCCAAATAGATGTGTAACTTCATAGTTATCTACTCATTGTAAAAGAATTGAATACACCTGTTCTTCTGAGTCATAAACATAACCATTTATGAACATCTTTTCTATTTCACAGCTGGCTCAATACGGCTTGGCTACCTACACTATTTTGCCTTCCATTCTCTAAATCTCCCCAGCAGTTCTTCACTCCCTCTCCTTTTCCTCTGCTCAGGAGAATACTGCTCACATTAGCACCCCACTTTCTCTATTTTCGAAAACTATCTTACCTTCTATTTTAATTTCTAATTTACTTATAATCAAATTTGATTTCCTTTAATGCTGACATTCAAAATAAGTAATTTAGAAATATTTTGTCTAATCGGTTTAATTTGGGGCATCATATAATATTGTTTTGTATTAATCTTCATGTCAAATATTTATTTTACAAATCATACAACTTGACTATAATGTTATGGTTTTCAAAAAATTGAACCTGGATGTCAAACATCATTTATTGCATTGTTTCTATGTGAAAATGTGTTTTGAATCCCAAATACTTAACCTATAAATGCAACTTCTGAAACACAACCTAACTGAAGTTAGTGCCTGTTGGTACTCTAAACAAAATCTTTAAAACCAACTGAAAGCAAAACAAAGCAAAATAAAATTCTGATTTATAGAAGGACTCTTATGGATTTGGAAAACACTCCAACCTTTTCAAGACATATTTATTTTTCAAAGAAAGTTAACCTGAAAACCTAAGATTTTGGCCATTTCCCCTTTTTAGACCTTGTCTCAGTGAAGTATGCTATGTAGAAAGCAAGAATTAATTTTACGGGTCAAGCATTCTCTGTAGTTTTTCTACTAGGACGAATGTTGATTGTTGCTCTATTTCAGTGTCTGAGGTAATGACAAAATTCTCTTTTCATGGCTCAGAAGACAGTTCTTTGTCCCCTCTTTTAAGCATATACTTACTTTAGAGTTTTATATATTAAGCTGGCAAACAATATCTAACTTGGATGTACCAAAAATAAAGCTGGGGGATGATTCTCATACTAAGATTAGATAATTTAGAAATGTTCATTTATTTAAAAAACAATGGGAAAATCTCAGCCCAAAAGCTTGTACATAAAGTAGCTTTTGAAAGTAAGACTGCTAGCTGGACTCGGTGGGCTCAGCCTGTAATCCCATGCTCTGGGAGGCTGAGGTGAGTGAATTGCCTGAGCCTGCGGGTTCGAGACCTGCCTGGGCAACTTGTTGAGACCTCATCCCTACAATAAATCAAAAAAATTAGCCGGGCATGGTAGTGCGCGTCTGTAGTTCCAGTTACTTGGAAGGCAAAGGCGCAAGGATTGCCGGAACCCAGCAGGTTGAGGCTGCGGTGGCTGGGAATGTGCCACTGCATTCCAGTCTGGATGGCAGAGTGAGACCCCAACTCAAAAAAAAAAAAAAAAAAAAGTAAGACTGCTATAGTCCTCTCAATGAAAACCATAACAAAAGGACAGGTTGAAATTTTTAAAGAAGTGATCTTTATTAGATATATCAAATGTTTAAAGGTAGGCTTGTTATTTAGAAATCTTGGTAAACTAAATATTTAAATGTAAAAATATTCAATTTACAAACGGTGAATTTAATACCTTTTTCTATTATAGAGATCTTTCACTATTTGGCAACTTAGGGATACTTTAAAATTAATAATATCCATAACCTTGACATCTTTAACTAACACTAAATAAGAAATTTTAGTGTCAAAATACTTAGACTCATATTAAAAGGGAAATGAAATAAATAATCTAAAATGATTTTTGCAGCCCAGGAAATGTAAATTTGTGGAAAAAATGAAAGCCAAACTAAATTTACTTTTAATGTTTTTGATATCAATTATATGTCTAGAGTTTACAATATTTTCTATCAGTTGTTTCCTTGCTAGGAAGAGCAGTGGTTCCTAAACTTTGGAGTTCATTGTAATCAGCTGATATGTGCATTTAAAATGCTAGTACTGGGATGCCCATGCCCAAAGTTTCAGAATTAAGTTTGGCATAGAATCCAGGAATATATTGGTATCGGTTTACTTTAAAACTAATTATGAAATGTTTCTTAAAGTATTTGTAGAATAGAAGATGAAATGGTTCCTAACAGACATCAAGGTATAAATGAACAAAATAAATATTTTAAGATCTGTATGATAAGAATCACACTGCCAGAACAGTAGGGACTTGCCCTTCATTGTAAAATCAGTCAAATATCTATTGTATATAAGTATTGTGACAATCGTTTTTCAGAAAATTAAAGTTCTATTGATACTGGAAATATGCATTTTAGAACCACTTTGTTTTAGTAGACCATGTGAAACATGTATAATTTGGGGAAAAAATGTTTCAACAATAACAACTGTGATCCTACACTATGGTATCTTAACTGTGGGAGTATCTTACTTATGCCTATTACTGAAATCATTCATTTCTAAAAGTTGGAGAACTTGTAATTTAGTATACCATAACTTCATAGACAGATTTTATTTATTTATTTGACTGTTTATTTATTTTGAATAGGAGTCTCACTCTGTTGCCCAGGCTAAAAATGCAGTGGCATGCTCATGGCCACTGCATCCTCAACCTGCTGGGCTCAGGTGGTCCTTCTGCCTCGGCCTTCCAAGTAGCTGGAACCACAGGCATGCGCAACCACGCTCGACTAATGTTTTTTTGTTTATTGTAGGGATGAGGTTTCATGCCAAACTTAATTCTGAGTCTTTGGGCGTGGGCATTTCAGAGCCAGCATTTTAAATACACATAAGGGTGATTACAAGTTGCCCAGGCTGGTCTTGAACCCCTGGACTCAGGCAATCCACTCGTCCCTGCCTCTCAAAGTGCTGGGATTATAGGCGTGAGCCACCGTGCCTGGCAGAGACAGATTTATTAAATAAGTAGATTAACTTATAGAAATATATAGTTGATTTATTCCTATATATTTTTAGTATTGGTGACTCACTATAGCAAACGTCCTCAGAACAAAAAAAGATGTAAGTAGTGAAATTAAGTCTTAAAGACCGAGCTTCACGTAGTAACATTATTTCTCCTGTATACAATAAGTGTAATGTGAGAGAGAATTCCTTTAGAAATCCAAAACTTCACTGGCATGGGACTCCAAATAAAGATCAGTGAGATAATCTAATCATCTCCCATTTACTTCATAAAATTGTGTTTATCCCTAATAAAAGTGTATTAGAAATGACTTATACCAAAGGAGTAATTTGATTGGCTAATGAAGAGTCTAAGAATGATAATTGAATTTGATGAAATTCATTAGTTAAGACATTCAAGCAGATACTTTACAATCCCAATTATGTACTCCAACATATGTAATAGTCACAATGTGATATATGCGCTTTGCTGTTGAATGGGGCATATATGAAAGAATGAGACATAACATGGCACAAAAAACATCAGTCTGAGACAAATTCTGCTCTCCTCTCCTACCCCCCACCCAATACTCTTGCTGAAGTATCATCTGTGCAGCAGGCCACAAAAGCACAGAGGCAGATGACACAGCATATTCTTTTAGGATGCCAGGCTGCTCAAGATCAACTACAGATAACGAACCATGACAACTTTGGACTTGACAGAGTACAAAATGAGGGTGGGAGAAAGCAGACATGCTATACAAGTGGCCAGTGTCTCACCAACTAAACCAGCACTTCAAAAATGGTAACACTAGTAATACTTGTAATTTCAGAAGATGTGACAAATACGGATTTTCCTTTTATATCACAATTTTCTAGCAAAGAGGTACAGTTCTTCAATCTTCTACTCCCCTTCTCCTGCACATCACAAGATACGGTTGGGGAGGGGAAGTTGATCATCAACAGGACTATCAAATATTTCAATTTTTTCTAATACCTTAATTAGACAGCTCCAGTGCAACAACCAGGGATGAAGCAAAAGACAAATGGACAGCCTTCCAATCTGAGTCCAGGCGTTTGTTGTTCAAGCTGCTGCTAGTTCTTGCTAGCTCTTGCTAGTTTTCCTGTTTTCCCTTGAGAGAGAGAATAATAGAAAGAATCCATGAAAATGCTGACCTGCAACTCTGCACATGCTTTCACTATTGACTGGGTGTAGACTTCTGCTTAAGCAGCCCATTCATTATTCACATTCTGCTCTAGCTTTCTCAGTTCCTGGTTGTGCTGCGGCTCCAGGTAAAGGTCCAATAGGTATGAATCAATGCTGACATTAAAAAAAAATCTGGGAGAATAAACGTTTTAAAAAAGCAACTTTTTCATTTTCTTCTGGCATCGCCTCTTCAACAGCATTGGTCTATAGAGAAGAAATAGCACGTACTGCCACGGAAGGCACCCAGTGGAATTTCCAACAGCAGGGGGTTATCTCCAAGCAATTCGCACTTTGTTTTGCTAACAAGACTCCATGTTAGGATACTGGAGTGCTATCCTTCTCTGGCAATGTTCCCCCATCTTTTTAGAATTATTGAAAAGCTGAGTCTATTTTGATTTGTGAATCTCTTTGTAAGCAACAGCAGCTGCAGCAGTGCTAAAAAAAAGGAAGACATTGCTATTTACCTAGGAAGGACATTGAAATACTGCACATACAAAAGCATCTGAGTTGTAGGGGAGCTCTATCAAATATTTTAATAGACCCCTTCCTTCCTTGCTTTTTGTGTCCGTTCTTTCTCTCTCCCTTCTTGTACATTCTTTTCTTTTTTCTTTCCTTCTTTTTAAAAATTCTTTCTGTTCTCTTTAATATATTCTCTCTATTGTGTTTATCTATTCTTTGATATAAAACTGAAAAATAATTTTGCCCCGCACTTCTACTATCTTATATTTGATAATTTAAAGTAATATTTTTAGAATATGAAAGTCTCAAAAAACTGGGGAATGAAGTACCATAATAATTTCACAAAGGTGAAAACACAGGTAGGTAGAATTCAAGTTATTGGCTGAATCTTGTAGTACCAATCAATAATTGAGACTTTACACAGTAGAACATGTATCAAAGCATCACATTGTATACCATTAATGTATACAATTTGTCATTTGTCAATTGAAATAAATTAATTTTAAAAAGAACTGAGGCTTTGCATATTCCAGTGGCTACGATACTAATCATATCATTCTA
Source organism: Cephalopachus bancanus (assembly GCA_027257055.1). Taxonomy (NCBI): domain Eukaryota; kingdom Metazoa; phylum Chordata; class Mammalia; order Primates; family Tarsiidae; genus Cephalopachus; species Cephalopachus bancanus. The sequence continues at coordinate 1,472,332 of JAPVLO010000258.1, forward strand.
CTCTCTTTGCAGTTTAGTTTTCAACTCTCTAGAGGAAGCTGACATGGCAACACTCTGTTATTTGAAGATTCGAGTTTTCCTACTACAAAATAAATGAATACATAATCCCCTACAGCTTTCATTATTTTCTGAATAGAATTTTATAGTTCCTCTGCAGTTATTAAACAGTCCTATTTGTCAACTAATGGATTGAAATCATTCTGGCATAAATCCACATAGGAAAATCTGAGAATTTACAGAGTTTGGTAAAATCTTAGTCCTTGATTTAAAGAAATAGATGCTTCATAAGAGAGTTCTATTCCCTAAGTGGCTTCTGTGCTACACTTTGCCTGGCTGAAATGTTCAAGGGACACTTGAGTCGAGTTCAGGTTGTTTCTAATACTACTGTATTATCTGTGATTCATTTAATGAACATAAACTGAGTATCTATTTTAAAGTTTTATGGAATTTTTTCCCCTTTTGGCCAAATCTTGGGGATAAAAAAAGAAAAGGTAGGTTTTGCCTCTGAAAAGTTGGGAAGAATGATATAAAAACAAAAGAAAATATTACTGTAGCTTGAGAAGTACTATGATGGAGGTTTAGGACATGCTAGACATTGAAGAAAGATTATTTCCATCCTCAAAAATAATTCTAATTTTTCATTCTGAAAGAAGTAGAAAACATCACCAACACTGTATGTTTGTCATAGTTCTGTGTATATCCTTCAGAACACTGAGCATGATGTGATCAAACAATAATGTCCTGAGCTATTGCTACCTGGGATTACTTAATGGTTTATGCAATTGTGGTTATTCACATTTGGATTATTTTTCAGCAATAAAATAAAGTGACTTTCCCCACCAGAAAGCATTTAAAACCTTTTCCCCATGACTACAATTCTCAGAAAGTATATGATTCCTCAAAGAGGATAGCCACCAGAATCAGATTCTACATGTTAGAAGCCAAATGAGGTGGTTTATGCCTGCAATCCCAGCACTTTGGGAGGCCAAGGTGCCCAGGAGTTTGAGGCCAGTCTTGGCAAGACTTTGTCTCTACAAAAAATAAAAATAAAAAAAATCTGCCAGGTGTGGTGGCACAAGCTAATAGGCCCAGCTACTCAGGAGACTAAGGTGGGAGGATCACCTGAACCCAGGAGGTTGATGCTGTGGTATGCAGTGATCATGCCACTGCATTCCAGTTTGGATGACAGAGTGAGACCCTGATTAAAACAAAAATCTTCATTTTAGAGAAAATACATGATTTACTAATACACACCCATTTTAGAAGCCAAATAGTAAAGATTAAAAACCATCTGTCATCGGGATTATGAGCCTACAAGCAAGCAGTAGACTTCCAGCAGAGTCTGAGGCAGGAACAGTGCATAACATAGATTAACACACAGATTTAACTAGAATTGTTTGCTCAGTCTCATGGTTTAAAGGATACTACCAACTCCCATCAGAACCTACTTTGCCATGTGTCTCATAAAACTTTGTGTTGCCAACTGAAGGAATTTTTAATGGAAATTTATGGTTTAATTATCTCAGAAACAATTTTCAAAATGCCTAGTCTATGCCAGGCAGGGTGCAAAGTACTAATAGTAAAAGTACACTTGAAAAGGAGAGGAACAACTCTCCCCACCTCATCCCACAGAGCTTGCAGTCTAATGAAAAAAAATACATGAGAAACACACGCATATCAAGAGCATAATGTAAGTCTTTACATAATTTAAATAGTTCTAAATTTAAAAAAATACAGGTCAGGATTCTAGAAAAGTGAGACCAGGGCAACCTCATCCAGAACTGGATTCCATACGGAGTTATATTTAGGCAGAATATTGAAAAATGAGTAGAAATTAGTTGGGTTTGGAGGTGAGATAGGATTAGGGTTTAAGGTGGGAGTAATATGCATGTGAAGATCTAAGAAAGGAAGGAGATTTATATGTTTGAGAAATTAAAATAAGTCAATATGGTTGGAATATAGGGAATTGAGAGAAACATGGAGGAAGATGAAGCTAGAGGCAGGACTGGGTTAGATTCTGCTGAGGGTTCTATGTGAGGAAGACCATGAGAAGCCACTGGAGGATCTAATCTTTTTAGTTGCTTTTTGAAGAATAGACTGGGATGGGGGTGGGAGTGAAGAGAGAGGGAGAGGGCATTTATCATGATTTTTAAAAAATTTCTTGTTTCTCTTCTCAGGATAAAAATATATTGATTTAAAAATAATTTTCTGACTCAACGTTTAGTAGATTGATCTGTTTTCTTAATTTATTAGTAATGCTGTATTTTCTTCATGGTACTTATGATTACCTAACATAGTCATGCATCAAATAATAAAATTTCAGTCATGATGAACTGCATATACAACGATGGTCTCGTAAGCTTGCAATACTGTGTTTTGAATGTTCATTTCTTATGTTTAGATACACAAATATTTACCATTATATTCGAATTGTCCACAGTATTCAGAAAACAGTAATGTGCTATACAGGCTTGTAGCCTAGAATCAATGGGCTATATCATATTGCCCAAGTGGGTAGTAGCCTATACCATCTAAGTTAGTGTAACTACATTCTATGGTGTTTGCCCAAGTACAAAATTCCTAATGCTGCATTTCTCAGAAAGTAACTCATTGTTAAACAAAGCATGACTGTGTTTTTTTTTTCTTTAGCTGCTTATCTCTTCCTTTCACCACCACAACTACTTGAAAATCTATAATATCTATTTTTTTTGTTTGGTTTATGGTGCATATCTAAAATCTAGAGCATTACTTAGCATAAAACAATAGTAGCTCAACAAAATACTTCTTGAATGAATAAATGAATGGATTATTTTGAAAATTGTCTCCAAGACACTAGAAATCATTTAGTGCTAATCTTCTTGCAAAGTTACTCTTATGCAAGGTCAACTTGCATGATAAGGTGGAGCATGGTGGTTTAATGAAATGTGCCCCTGGTTATTTGTCATTAGAAATACGTTTTAGGTTGATTCCATATCATGGCCTTTGTGACTAATACCGCAGTGTATATGGGAGATTAGATACATTTTTGACATACTGGTTTTATTTCCTTTGGCTATATATTCAGCAGTGGAATTGCTGGGTCATATGATATTTTATTTTGAATGTGTAGAGAAACCATAGAATGATGGTTACCAGGAGCTGGGGTTGTTGGGAGAGGGGTTGGGGAGATGTTGGGCAAAAGATACATTTCAGTTAGCAGGAATAAGTTAGATCTATTGTACAAATGGTGATTACAGTTAATATGTGGTACTTTTAAAAACTGCTAAGGAGTGGATGTAAAGTGTTCTCACCACAAAAATAACTATATGAGGTAATACATACATTACTTAGATTTAGTCATTTCACAATATATATATAGACTTCAAAACATCACGTTGTACACATAAATACATACAATTTATCTGCCAGTTTAAAAAAATAAATTTTAAAATCCCAGTCTTCAGAGTTGTTGTAGCTTATTGAAAGTGTACGAATAAAATCAGATTAGGCAAAGCAAACATATACAAAATAGAAGGTGAAGAGGGTAACATAAAAGCAAAATATACTTGTCTTAACATACTTCTCTGAGACTTTTAAGTTCAATTATTATAGAGTAAGTGTCAATCATTTTCAGCACATTCGCTAAATGCTCTCATAAAACTTTGAATAATTTAGTTATTATCAATTTAGAGATAAATGCAAATAGTGAATTTTCTGGCACTCATCATTTGGCAGGGGGAATTAGGGAAATATAACATAAATTGAATGTATGTATTTATAATTTTGTAATGTTAAGAGATTCTATTTTTATGACAGAAATGAATTCATTAAAACTCATAGACAAAAGAAAAAATCTAACGTCAGAATATTAATAGATTTTTTTCAGAGTGATGTTTCTTGATTTATTGATGTTTTCCCAAATGAAATGAGTACCATAAGTTTTGTTGAATTAGATATAACTTGGTTTAATATACCAAATACCTTAAATAATCTAAAGGAATGCACTTAAGAAAATTACTTTTTCCAAGAGAAGCTGTAGAATTTATTTGCTTATGACATCTTTAATTTTGACTTATGTATATTCATTTTTTTCATAGTTTAATTTTATAAGGCTAATTTGAATATTACTTTAATATGGAAAATTAACTTTATAGTAGTCAATGTAGGTTAAAAGACTCAGTGAACCTTGGCAAAGAAAATATAATGATTGGCTTATGATGCATTACCTGGAATTTTGACCTTATGTACAAACAAATCATAGATGATATACCAGCAAATTACCCAAGACATGAAAATTGAAGGAATAATTATATTGAAATATTTTTGAGACAAGATGTCTATAACGTATTCGCATAAAAATAATCTTGTTTGCAAAGAGCAGAGGCAAAAATTACGGAAAAATGTAGAGGAGCTGGGTTTTTACCTGAACGAATTATTTTTTCCCAGTTACAGAAATAGTTTAGGATTAAATGTTTTGAAATTGTATGAGAAACATAGAATGCAAAAACTACTTTAGGGTTATGTATTTCTTGGTTTCCTTACATATTAATGGGAACCATAATTCCAAGAAGTTTGCAACACCCCTGAACTATTATGTAAAATTGTATGTGTTTGTGCATTTCCGTGTTTTCAACAGATTCTTAAAAGGTGTCAATGATTCCCCCCTTTAAAAAGCATGTTCAGAAATAGAAATTCACTTGCCCAAAGTCTCACAGCTATTGGGAACATAGTTGAAGATCATTCATTGTTTCTTATTCTCAGTCTAGTCAGTTGAAAAGTGCCCTTTTCATTATAGACTGCATACTGTCCTGCTATAATATATGGTCCAAGTCAAACCATCATAGCACTTGATTTCTGCCTAGAATTACAAAGTTGAAATGGCATAAAATACTTAGAAAAACAAGTCTTTGCTTTATTATTAAAATTAGAATTTGATTTTTTTAAACAAAAATTTTGGGAAAAAATTCTTTACCATGTTATTCAATGTGAAACGAAAGCCGTAAGGAACTTTATATAATTTTTCTTTGTGAATTGTCTTGTCTGATTTAATCTACGGAACAATGCATCTACTCTCTTTTTTTAACTTCTAAAATCTCAACAGACAATGCTGTGAATTTTAACAACCTATTTTTGTTCAACTGATTGCCTTTATTTCTCTATTCCTTTGTTAGTGAGGACTAATGAATATATTTTTTCTTTTGTAAACTTATCTCAAATTGGATTTTAAATTATGCAAAACAGGCTTGGTCTTCTTTATAAGATAAATTAAGTTAGAAAATAATTCTAGTCTAGAGATTTGCTAAAGCTACCCATAACAAGAGAGGAATTTTTAATGCACATGATACAATGAACAGTGAAGAGTGGTATATTAGTTGCTAGATAACTAATAACAGCAACACTAGCAGGAGTTGACCACTGCAGGAGTTTAGGTAAACTCCGATATGAAGTGCAGGAACAATCTTTGGGAGAATAAATTTGGGAAAAGCACAAAAAACATGAAAAGTCAGTCAGTCTCTCTCTATCTCTCTTCCTCTATACATATACACACTAGGCCTAGGCAGATAGAGATGGATACATATGCATTTTAGGAAACTAGAGTCAGAGTAAGTGATTTCATCTCACTTGATTTTATGCTACAACTCTCAATTCAGCAACAATTCTTAAAGCCAATAAGTTAAAAGTTTACTGTGCACAGCAATCGTTGTCTTAATTGTAGGAGACTTTCTGATATGTGTGAATGGAGACAGGAACAAAAAAGAGCAAATCCTTTGAGAGTCAGAAATCTAGGGAAACAGCATCTAGAAATCTAGAGAAATAAAACTGTACAACCAGAACATACTGACATATTCTTAGATTTTCTTTAGTTTTGTTTGCTTGTTTTAAGTGGTACCTTATTAGCAAGTTTTTGCACAAAGCATAATTGATTAATACTTGTGCTATTTAATACATTTAAACTTAAATAATTTGAGACAATATTTAGTGTTATAAAATATATAACTATTATCATTTTATTATAAATTCAATATAAAAAGCAATGAAATATTATATGAAAACAATTTTTTGAGTAATATATATAGCTAAGGACTGAATCGATCTTTTAAAAATTGTCAAGTTTTTAAAAATATTAATTGATTTACTAAAAACTGTTCGTTTTTGTTTTCATTGAGTTCCTTTTTCAGACGTTGAGTTCAAATCCCTGCTCTAGCACCTCATGGCCGTAATCCTTCATTTCATCATCTAAAAAACCCCAGAAACAATGGGTATAATAGTAAATCTCCACTATACTGCTATGAAGATTTGATAAATTAATTCAATTAAAATGTGTAGCACATTATAAGCCTATGGCTTATTACTTGGTTGAGAATGTTGAGTAATTAATAGTGATATCTTTGATCTGCAAACCTCAGATTTCTAGTGTATTGCTAAAGGCTAGTGGTAGTAGATCATTTACCACATTTTTTACTATCCTCTGAAGAAGATAATACTATTATTTTCATTTCACAGATTAGAAAGTTCAGGAATAGAATGATTATGTAACTCGCTCAAGGTCACACTAGCAGGAAGAATTTGATTCAAACCCTCTCTGAGATTTGAATCAAGAATCAGGCCCAAGCTATTAGATAAATCTTTTCCGCTTGTACTAACAAGTGAATTTTTATTGCTGAAAGATTGACTCATTTTTGAATACTGCTGAGTTAGTATACAATGTCAAATGAGCTTAAGATGTTGATGACTAGTTTTAATTCAGGTAAGCATCTTTGCATTTTCTATTCAGACTCAAAATGCCTAAAACCAAAGCCAACTCCCATAACTTTGTTTTCTGTCTTTCTCATTTGGTCACATGTTTTTGGAGTTTTACAATAGGTTCGATTCACAAATATATATGACAGTTTCTTTGGTCCTTAGCACCATATGTGGTCATTTTTGCTTTTCTCCCTCTTTCTGTAATCAGAAACATGTCTCCCAATTTTTTTCTTCTGTATTTCCAGTAGACTCTTGCCTTTTTATTTCCATTTTTGTCATCGATACATTGAGACCACTAACTGAGCTCTTTCTCGCTTTATACCTAGGCACTGCAACAAGCTCTGGAATAATCTTCCATGTCCACTCCATCCTAAGTACTATCAGATTAATTTCCTAAAATACTTGTGTGCATAACCAGTTTCATTATTAAGAGAAAAGATACTAGTGGAAAGAACAATAGACATTGAATCCTGGATCATTACCTATAAATTGTCTCCCTGAAGAAAATATTGATCATTTGCCAAGGCATTTTCCATAATGTACCCCGTGGCAATGCAACACTATAAATGCAAGACTGATGAATCATGTCATTTCCTATTTATAACCTTTTATGACTCATGTCTGTTCTGATGATCAAGACTGAGCTCTTTATGTTTATATTCCCTTTATTTCCTGGATGCTGCTGACTTCTCCAGCCTCAGCTCATTACAATTCTCTCATTTTTTATTTCATAATCAGATCAAGTTTCTAGAATAAGTCAAGCGACTCCCTTTAATCCTAACTGAACTTATTCCTATTCCAATTCCTTGTCATAATCCACAATGCTTTTGCTGGCTGGATCTACCTCTCTCTGTCTTCCTCAAACTTCTCTGACCACACTGGCCATTCCTTCAGTCCAACAAGTTGTGCTCTCATTTATTCCAGTCTTTTTTTCAAGTGTCAGTTTTGTTGTGAAGTCTTCCATTGCCACTGTACCTTTTCTCTATATAATCATCCCTTGATATCCAAGGGAGATTGGTTCCAAGACTTCCTATGGATACCAAAATCTTTAGATGCTCAACTTCTTGATATAAAGTGATGTAATATTCACATATAATCTATGCACGTCCTCCCATATAATTTATTTTTAGCTCAAAATAGAAGTTTATTAAAAATATTTTATTACATAATATTTGATTATGGTAGAATCATCTCTAGATTACTTATAATAGCTAATACAATGTATACACTATATAAATAATTATTATACTGTATTGTTTAGGAAATAAGGACAAGAAAAAAGTCTGTAAAAGTTCAGTACAGATACAATATTTTTAAAAACTATTTTTGATCCATGGTTGGTTGAGTCTAAAGATGAGGAACCCATGGATACATAGGGCCTACCGTATATATATTTTCTTTATAACATTTATCACTACATGATTATAGAATATGTTTACTTGCTGATTTGTTTATTTTCTTTTTGTATAATGTATGGTGGCAGAAATTTTTGTCTTCCCTCAACCCATGATAACTGTGCCTTGGACAGTATCTAGCCCATAGGGTCACTGTATAAATGTTTGTTAAATAAATAGATTTTTCATGTCTCAGCTTAGATATTTGTCTGTTAATAATATTACTGAATCTTACATTGGCATGCCCCATAATATCTGTGTTTGGTGTCCTAGCACACCCTACATTATGCCTGACAAAGAGTAGGTAAGTGCCCAACAAACATTTGTTGAAGTAATGAATACAGGTGTGAGGGGAAATCCTTTTAGGTCTATTTTCTTCCCAGAATTTAGAGTACATTAAGAGATATCAGTTACTATTTTCAAATTGGTTATAAACATACATGGAACATTGAAATTCACAGAGAAACTTTCAATAAAATGGTGAAGAATATGCAGCCTCTTGAATTAGTTTCCCGTTTCCTTGGGCATTACTCATACAATGTTCTGTCTACATATTTCAGAGATTCCATAGTTTAATTTTTGGTGAGGCAGCAAAAGGGTGTATGGATTCTTATGATAATATGATGACTCTTTCAATAAATACACACACACTCATTGTATTGTTTATGCTTTCAGAAGATCAAAACCAGCCTGAAGTTCAAAATAGACTCCTAGTCCATGGACTTGGGTTAAAAATCTTTACTTCATTTCTTCTCTAGTTCTGTTCCCTACTAGTTCACAAATATGCAATTTTCTCTGCACATTATATATTAATTCTATATTGCCTCCCTTTTAAACCATAGACTCGTCTTTCTTTTCAATAAACCTTTCATTTATTTCCGTATATCTATTAAATATTTAGCAATGTAGCTTCCCCATTTTGTTCTACCAAAGTCATCATTAACGTACTGATTGTCAAATCCAACACTTAATTCTGAACTTCTCTACATTATTATGATTGTTAAGCATTTTTCCTCTCTTTGTTTAAAAACTTTGTTTCTATGTCAACACACATACTTCGTGTTTTTTTCTGTTTTTTGTATTTTATCTCTTTTTCCTTTTCTGCTTTAGCATATATGTGCTTATTTCCCCAGGGTTTTATGCTCAGCACTCTTTTGTTTCCATATTCTTCCATGTACACCAATGACTGCTACGCTGACTCTGTAGTGTACTGTAGACCCAAATTTCCAATTGATGGTTATCTTCTCATAGTTGTCTTGCTCATATATTAAACCCTCAAACTTCAAATGAAATGCTGTTCACTTCTCCCACCACTTTTTCTAATTTTGTGTTCCTTAGCCCAGCATCTGATAAGAAGAGTTGAATTCATCTTTGACTTCTCCTAATTTCCACTTCCATATCTGATTGTCACATATTATTGATTCTTCCCCTGAAATATCCCTGGTATCCCTTTCCCGTCTATTCTATTGGTCCCCTGACTAATTCAGGCCCTTATAATGTTATTGCCTATATGTGCTTTAGCTTTGTAACTGATGCCTTGCTTTTAATATCCTGTCACTTCCATCCAAGCTCCAGATTGCTCTGCCCTCTAGCCTTGTTCTCCCTATACTGCCAGAGCACGTTATATTGTTATTAAAGAACTCACTTGATTCTTCCAAATACTGCAGTTGATTGTATATGTGTCTGCTTTTTCCATCGAATTATCCTTTCCTCAAGGGCACAGGTGATTTTAATCTTTTTTTACATCTTCCATAGTGTCACCTTGCCCACAGATGTACTTAATAAATATTTGTTACGTTAAGCATAAGACGTCTGAGAAAAAAAAAAACACGTTTCATAAAATATATCTTCTTTGTGCTAGGCTGACTAAGATGCGATTCTCACTGATATAAGGAAATAAAACTGCATTGTTATTCTTAATACCTTTGCTCAAATATTAGCCAATATTTTATATTATCTTTGGTATTTAGTTCTTGAACAAGAAATTATTCAAAATTATAACACACTGGAAAAGTTAAAGAGATTTAGAAGCATAGAAGCATATATCAACTGCATATGTAATTCAGAAATCAATGATGGTTTTACTTAAATTTGTCTTAGTACCTATTTGCAAGAAAAAGAACATTATTTTTTTGGTATGTTTTATATGAATGAGAACTCAGAAACTGTAAGCATGTTCTCCAACATCATATCAAAAAGACATATTAGTTGATTAAGTCACATGCCTGAGATTTTGAATCATACTTTTGGGTATGATTCACAGGCTAAGGCACTATAAGTAAATAACTGGATGACTTACCTTGTAAAGTAAGTTTTTATTCTGACTTATGTTTTTATTCTGACCTATTTGACATAAGTGATATGATAGAAGTGTTTGACATACATCTTGTGAACAGCTAAAAATGGGTGTAGGAGAAAACTATTCTCTACAGGTTGCCAGGCAAAATAAATCGGCAAGAGGGTGTGGTAGAAAAATTTTAAGTCCTTAGTATTAGATGGACTTGGGATTGAATTGTGACTTTAACACACATCCAGGAATCTTGAGGAAAATTATTCAGACTTTATGTTTTCTCATTTTTAAAATGGCTTTCAATGTATAAGTCCGTTATACATGGGTAAATGAGATGAGATATTATAACAAATAAATGATTCAGGTATGTAAATGTTTAGTGATCAGTAAATGTTGGTCCCTTCTCCTTACCTTGCTTATCAACAGAAAATAGACACAGTCAAAAGAATGTGAACTCAACTAATAGAGGGTTAATTATATTTACTTATTCAGGAATATTTGTTGATGATTTATTAGGTTCCAGGCAATATGGAATCTTTAGTGACAGAGTGTAGTATGACGGTTGCAGAGCCTGGAGAATGATCTCGGTTCGTGTTAGCTCTAGGACTTATTGGCTGTGTGCTCACTGGCACGTGGTTAGCCCCACTAAACCTCCCATTTCCCACCTGTGAAAACTCTTAAAAATTACTTCCTTTAAAGAGTAAGTAAAGGGATATTCGATTTACCAGGCAATTAATTTTAAAAATGTTAAATATTATTGAAACTGTGTCCCAAATTGTTAAAGACATCAATGACTAACAGAAATTCTTGAGTTTTCAAGATGGCAGATAAGAAAAGAAATAACTAGCTGAAACTCTCTCAACTTGTAAGAAAACAAAACCGGCTGAAATCACTTGGAATCAATATGGCCAACTAGTGTCTGCAAATATTAAGTTTTCTGACCTTACTGCCTTAATTTCCACCACGTTTCATACTAATTTTCTGAATTTGCACATGAGACCCATGAGTTAGCATGAATAGATAAACTGAGCATGACTGAGGTCTTCCCAGATCTCCTCTTTTCTCACACTAATTACCTACTAACCTCAGAATCCACCCCATAAACCTCTAAAAAAAATTGTTGCCTGAAATTCAACACAGGGAGACAGAGCTGAGCTGCACTTGATTCCTTGTTAGTTGATTAACAATAAAAAGCCTTTCTTCTCTCAAAAACCTGGTGTTACATTATTGTCCTCTAGCGCGTTGGGAAGTGAGTCCCCTTGATTGGTAACGTTATCAGTAAGACTTGTATACGTAGAATTGAGTATCTGATTTGGACTTAAATGTCTTGTATTTGAAATATCAGTAGGTTGAGCAGGCACAAATATCTAGTAGAAAGCTGGAAATACAAGATTATAGGCTGTATGCTTCAGGAGAGCATAGATTGTATATCATTTGCTCAGCATTATCTTTCTGTGCTCATGGTATTCTCAACCAGCATATAAAAATAAAGAAACCACAATTGGCAAGCTAAAGGAAGAGGAGAAACTACAAGCAAACTATAAAGAACAGAAATAAAAACGCAATACACACAACATGTTGTCCGGGAGCACTCTGCCCTTAATAGTCACCTTTTTGGTAAACAATACAAAATCATATTATCTAATTAAACCTCTGAATAAAAGTTATGTTTAAAATGTTATAAAATAAAAACTAGCATTTTCATGAGCTGAAATAGAAAAATGATCTCTCTCTCTTTTTTTCATTTTAAACATATTTTTTATTTTAAAATTGTGGTGTCCAGTTAAGGATTAGGTTTACAAATATGCATCGTTCAGGCACCCTTGCTGATAAGGGATAGACAGATATTGACTACCGTTAGTCCCACCTCCCTTTCCCTCCCTACCCCCCCCCATAGTTTCCCACACTGTCAGTTTTTTCTTATAGTATTATGATAGATATTCAAGGTCCACTATATGAGTGAGAACATGTGATACTCAGATCTTTGTTTCTGTGAGAGGTCACTCAGTATTATAGACTCTAGTTCCATCCAGGTTGCTGTGAAATTCATGATTTTGTTCTTTTTTATGGCTGTGTAGTATTCCATCGTGTATATGTACCACGTTTTTTAATCTAGTCCACTCTTGATGGAAAGCATGGTTGGTTCCAGGTCCTTGCTATTGTGAACAACGCTGCGATAAACATACGTGTGTAGGTATCTTTTTTATAAAGTGATTTGAGTTCTTCAGGGTATATTCCCAGCAGGGGGATTGCAGGGTCATATGGGAGATCGATATTTAGAGATTTTAGGAATCACCACACTGCTTTCCACAGAGGTTGCACTAGTTTACATTCCCACCAACAGTGTAGAAGTGTTCACTTTTCACCACTTAAAGGCTTTTAAAAAATCCCACAATATTTAACTTTTATTTTCTAAGAAGTGGATCAGACAACAAATATTGTTTTACAAGATGGGGTGGAACTAACAAATATAGGGTAATGACAGTGAATAGTAAAATTTTGAATGATTAAAATTATGAATGATGTTTTAAAGCTTAGAAAGAAAACTAGGGCTAACTTTTCCTTGTCAGATTGGGTCGCATTTTTATTTACTGCATATAAAATATATCATTTTCCTCAACAGCATATCCTAATTTATTTGCATTAGTAGCAGTTAATACATAAGATATTATTATTATTCATATCAATATTTTAGAATTGCACAGAATTATAAATTCTTCACATTCATTTTATGACAGCAACTTTGTTACATATTAGAGTAAAGCTCTTTATTTTTGCTACCCTAAGAGTAGAAGAAAACTCATTAGCTTCTGGGACCGAAATGTTTTTCCTTTCAAAGAACTCCTTTTTGTCTCACAGTTTCTCATTCTAAACAACCAAGATTGCTGCAGGAGGAGACTGAGACAGTTGCAGTAGGTTAAAGTCATAACACTTATGGGTATATTTGTTTCCTTTAAGATTTTAAAATTTACTTTGTTATCTCTGTAAGGCTATAGTTTTGCAACATCTTCTTCAGAGCACAAGTAGTAAAAGAATTTATGAAATACATGGCATACTCACGATTACAATTGCGACCACTCAATGTAGGTTTGATGTATACAATCATACCATTTTCAGTGGGTTAAGTGCCTTTTCTCAAAATGTTCCAAAGTTAAGTATCACCCTCCCCTACTTAATGTATTAACCCAAAATTTAAAAAGAAAATACTAGCTAATAAAGGACTTCTTTTCTCTGTTAAACTGGTATGAACCTTTTCAGATACATGAATATGAATATAAGGAAGGGAAGATTTAAATTGAGTTTGGACATTATTCTAATATAGAACTAATTTAAATAGAGGGAAAACTACTAATGAAAATTTTCAAATTATCCTTTATTACAGATTTTCCAAGAAAATACACATTCAATTAATTATTCATTCTTTTTTCATTTATCCTACACATATATGGTCACTTACTGTGCGCCAGTCACTGTGTTGAGATTTAAATTACAATAAAAAATTGGTTGGATGGAGCCTCCAGAGGAGAGCATTTCAGGGAGATGATTCAGCATGTGCAAAGTTTTCTCCAAAGTGGATGAATAGGTACTCAGGACAGCTGAAGCATAGAAAGCAAAGTGGGAGTGAAATAGTATTCCATCGTGTAGATGCATTTTTAAAAATCCATTTATCTGATGATGAACGTTTAGGTTGTTTCTACAACTTGGCTACTGTAAACAGAGCTGTAATGAACATAGGAATGCTAATATCTCTTTAAGATCCGGATTGCAATTATTTTGGATAAATTTCAGAAGTGATACCGCTGGATCATATGGTAGTTGTTTTTAATTTTTAAAGGAGCCACCATATTGCTGTCTATAGCAGCTGCCCCATTTTTCATTTCCACCACCCGTGTGCAAAGAGTCCAATTACCTGACATCCTTGCCAGCACTTGTGTTTTATTTTTGTGTTTTGTTTCTGTAATAGCCATCCTAACTGGTGTGAAACATCTCTTTGTGGTTTTAATTTGCGTGTTTCTGATGATTGGTGATATTAAGCATTGTTTTATATACTTGTTGGCCATTTGTATGTCTCCTTTGGAGAAATGTTTGTTCAAGTCTTTAGGCCAATTTTTAATGAGGCTATCAGTTTTGGGTTGTTGGTTTTTGGGTTTTTTTTTTGCTATTGATTTGTAGAAGTTCTTTATATATTTTGAAATGTTGCCCCTTATTATATTGAAAATATTTGTTCCTATTTCTGGTTGCCTTTTCACTCATTGTTTGTTTCCTGTGCTGTACAGAAGCTTTTTAGTGCGACATAGCTCTACTTACCCATTTCTGCTTTTGTTGATTGTGCTTTGGTTTCACATTCATGAAATTACTGCAGAGACCAATGTCACGACATTTTCCCTTATGTTTCTTCTAAGAACACAGGTATGTGCATAATAAATGTTGTATAGACACACAAGGGAATATCAGCCTTAAAAGAGAAGGATATCCTACAATATGCAACAACACGAATGCAACTATGCTAAGTGAAATAAGCCCGTCACAGAAGGACAAATACTGCATGATTCCACTTAGATGGGCTATCAGAAGTAGTCAAACATATAAAATTTAAAACAAATTGTAGTTGCCAGGGGCTGAGAGAAGGGAAAATGGAGAATTGTCTAGTTGGTATGAAGTTTCAGTTTGTGCAAGATGAATTAACTCTAGAGATCTTGTATTAAGTGTTCTTATCACAATAAAATAAAAAAGGAAGTCATTAAAATTGTTAAGCAAGGTGGGGAGCTCAAGGTGATCAGATCTGAATTTCAAACATCATTTTCGTTATGGCATGGTGAATCGACTTCAGTGAAACAATGATGGAAGAATTAAGTTACAAAATTATTTATTTCCAATCTTGATTAGTCAACTTCCTTGTTCCTCTAAATCTTATTATTAAGAATAGTTTGAAGCCAGGCTTGGTGGCTCAGCCTGTAATCCTGCGCCTTTGGGAGGCTGAGGTGAGTGGATTGCCTGAGCCCGTGGGTTTGAGACCTGCCTGGGCAACTTGGCGATACCTCATCTCTACAGTAAATCAAAAAATCAGCCGGGCGTGGTAGAGCGCACCTGTAGTTCCAGCTACTTGGAAGGCTGAGGTGGAAGGATCACCGGAGCCCAGCAGGTCGAGGCTGCAGTGGCTGGGAGCTGCCACTGCGCTCCAGTCTGGGCGACAGAGTGAGATTCCAACTCAAAAAAAAAAAAAGTTGTTTGAATGGCAGCTTGTACTTAGAATATTTTTTAGAGATTAGAATTGAGAACACACACAAGCTAATCTCTCTCCCTTTCACTCATAAAAGATATACATGCAAACATTCACATATATATACTTATCCCATTTTTCCAATCTCTTTACAAAGTTAACCTACTTGGTTGATGTAATTAGGTCATAAACTTTGAGATAGTTTTTTAATAGTGATTTTCAGTGTCTTTTGATGATTTATAGGCTATGGGGGATAAGTTTGTACAGGGAAAAGTAAAGGTACTTGACCTATAAAGTGATTGTGATATTAAAATTACATTTTTATATTTTTTATTTTTTAATTTTAAAGATGCGGGGCACAATCCAGGGTTAGGTACATAAGTGGTTATAGTACAAGTGAAGTTTAGGGCTCCCATTGGTCCTCACGTCACCAGGTTTGGGATCAGGTACCCTTATTGATTTTATGTGCTCCCCTCCCATGGCAGTGATCCACTACTGCCAATCTTTCTCATGCAGTATTATAATACCCTCCAAAAGAATGTGACTGAGTATTCACTGTTTTCAAGGAAGTATTCTAAACATTTTTTCTTGTATTAAGTTATTTAATCTTTGTAAAATCATATGAGATACTTCCTATATATACAGGAGCCATTATATAGTCAGCCTCATTGAGATAATTCCCTAAATTTGCTAAGTGACCCAAACATCTGCATAGATTATATTAGCAAAATCCCAAACCTTGAAGTAAGCAAATCTAAACCAAACTTAAACCAAAAAAAGCCCCTTAAAACCAACCTCATCTTTTAAAAAGGAGGAGAAGAAACCTATAAAACAACAACAAAAATCCAGTACCTTTATCTCAATACATTTGTTATAAGAAATTAAATGACACTAAAAAAAATTACAAAAATGTTAGAATTTCACTTTTAGTCTTTGATTAGCTCTGAGTAGCATGAGTCAAAAAGTTGTCATTATGATGGGGTCACTAAAGTACAGTATCAGGTACTTAATAAATTATTATGTTCACTTGCAAAACACGACACACCAAGTTGAAAAAAAGAATGCTGTGTTCAACAATTATTCCAGTTCAATGATACAGCTTGCATCTTCTGGAAGGATGATCATGTTATCTGTACTAAGAGCTATCTTCAGCCTAAATAGTTTCAAGTTACCATTAGTAATGCCCAAGAGTTCATTACTAAGCAATACTGATTACAACTACTTTCTCATGTTTATATGCTATACTTCTGTGATCCAGGGAAAGACCAGACTACTATAAGAGATGTGATTACAAAGATAATACCTTCTTTGTCTAGAAAGACAAACAGGAGATGATCAATTTCCATAAAGAAATGAAAGTAGCTGATTGGTTCAATATGAATGTGCTTAAAAATAGAAAATTGGATGGAGTTGGAGACCATAATACTAAGTGAATTATCACAGAAACAAAGAACTGAATACCATATGTTCTCACTAGTAACTGGGCCCTGAACATCAGTCACATTAGCAGAAGGGAGGGATCGACAGTCGCTGGGCATTGCTCGGGAAGGGAGGGAGGAATGAGGGTAGGAGGCACACGACAACACAAAGAGAACCTGGTTCACTATCGGGGGAGTGAGGACGAGTTAGAAGTCCAAACTTCACCTGCATGCAGCCTACTTATGGAGTTAATCCTCACTTGTATCTCACATCTCTATAATAAAATAAAATTCTAAAAAAAGAAACCATGTATCATTAGAGTTTAAGAGGATAAGAACTATTTAAAGCTTGAAGTAGCAAACAAGACAACAGCAATAAAAGAAAAACTAATATTCTAAACAATGGGCATATTGAGTACAGAAATAAACTACTTCAGAAAGGTAAATGAAGAGATAAGTATTTTTGAGGAAAATTTTTGATAAATAATGGATGACAGGTCCATATCAGGCAATATAAAAATAACTTTAAAAGTTTTATATTGCTTTCTGCCTCCATCATGTGTTCCTTAGGGCAATATATGAACGCACCCCATGGGGCTAATAGAAATTCTTGCAGTTAAAGTATAAACTAATATTTTTAGTTTTTCAGGAAAAAACATTGCAAGTTTTTGTTTAAAATTTTTAGCTAAAGCTGGGCTTAGTGGCTCAGCCTGTAATCCCGCGCCTTTGGGAGGCTGAGGTGAGTGGATTGCCTGAGCCCGCGGGTTTGAGACCCGCCTGGGCAGGCGAGACCCTCTCATAAATAAATAAAATAAATTAGCCAGGCGTGGTAGCGTGCGCCTGTAGTTCCAGCTACTTGAAAGGCTGAGGTGGAAGGATTGCCGAAGCCCAGCAGGTTGAGGCTGCGGTGGCCAGGAGTGGCCACTGCAGTCCAGACTCCAGTCTGGGCGACAGAGTGAGACTCCAACTCAAAAAAAAAAAAATTTTTTTTTTTAGCTAGTCTGCTTTTTTTTTTATTTGAAAAATTTCAAAGTGTCCTTTGTTCCAATTCACATCTCCCAGTAGCCATCTCTGACCCCACTGATTTAGGTGAGAACCCTTCCTTGGTACCTCAGCATCCTGTGACTCCGTCTTAATTGACACCAATGGTGGCACTCTGTCCTGGCTTCTGTACTTGGTTATCTCCAGTAGACTGTGATGTCCCAGAGGAGGAAGTATGTGAATATGTCTATCTGTTACACCAAGCTCACCAAATGGTTTCATTAGTTGCTAAAGGGACTTAGTTGTTTTTATTTGTCTGTTTGTTTAAGATGAAGGAAACTATGTGAGAAAGATTGAGTTAGAAATATATATTTTTTTAAATGTAGACATTTTTGTTTATTCACTCAAGAAATGAGTATTGACTCTGCAGGTCACTGTATCACCAGATTGCAATATATATTTAAATTGTGGCAGAAAATATGGCTAAACAATTCCTGAAATTCATGTCATTATTTGAAATACTTGTTTAGAGAAAAATTGAAAAAGTTAAAAGTTAGCAGGAAATCTCTCTAAAAGAATGGCCCCAAACAGGGTTAAAATTCAAAATAGTTAAGGTTTTCTCTTTTGCTTTCTTCCTTCCATGACAAGTGAAACTCCCTGCAAAGCATGTGAATGGTAAATTGCTATTTTTGTTAAATTTCTTTACTAACATATTGACTATTAGACCATACAGTTTTTAAAAATTAAGATTTCAAAATACATGTGAATTGCATTACTTTGAATTAATATGAAATCTTTAAACAGTTCTGAACTGTAGTTCTTTCCAACTCTGGCTTTGTATCATTTTTCAAAATCACCAGTAACATTTCTTTGTTTATTGAATCTTGTAGTTCAAACTCTTCACTGACATCCCTCAGAAACAATTGCTTCACATGGCCTTCCTTTCATGGCATAACATCTAAAAGCACTTACAATTCCAAAAGACATGAGGATATTATCTCACTTTTCCACTGAATTCTCTCCTAGTTTATATAGCTGGCACTGCAACTTTGTTTTTATTCATTTGAAATGGAGTAGAACTCAGCGGTATTCCATGATAAGGACACCTTAAGAAGCCCTGACATCTGTTTTCTAATAAGAACTAAGTCCTATGTTTGACTTACTGTTTCTTTTTAGATGTCTCTTGTTAGAATCATCCAGTAGAGTATTATGCATCTCAAAGGGAATACACCCTCATTTACATTTTAAGGTAGCAGTGTCAATTTATAAACAATGTAATTGTGATATCAGATGTGTAAAGAAGGATTAATGAACACTTGAAGGTCAATAAAGCCAGTATTTTTACGTAAGCCAGTTTTTAAATTTAAAATATTTTAAATAAAGTAATTTCAGTAACTCTGAACAAACATCTTAAATGATCACATTTGCAGTTACATAGAATTTTATTCTAAATAAATGTATAAGGGTATACATTTAACAATAAGATACTTCTTGCTGATTTAATGCTTTAGAACACTACCTACTTCCACACAATATAGTGTGTGTATGTGTATACACACTATATAAAAATGTTGTATATATATATATATATATATGCTGTATTTTTATAGATTTTTACCAGTTTGCATATTTTTATAGCTTTCTATCCGGTTGTCAGAGAGTAACTAAATTAAATATTTTGCTGAAAAATGACAGAATGAAGTTTAAAGTTAGCATGTTATAAGAATTAACATTTACATACAAAACAATTTTACATGTATTTAAAAAATAAAATAGACTTACAAGTCCTATGAATATTTTTCTCACTTGAAATTATATGGCTCTTGAACGATTATCGTACTTGCACAAATTAATCAAAATGAGATAAAGTATAGTGCACTTTCTGTATTTAAAATTATAGATGGAAGTAATGACTCAATTACTAAAGACAACAATGCATTGTATTTTGACTGATCTTTGTTATATTCTTGAACATTACTGGTAGGGACTAAGTAAAAATTCTATAAATAGAAACAAATAAACAAAACACATGGCAAGGAAGTGATAGACAAACCTCCTCTTTGTTTGGACTTGTGAAACAAATTTAAACATATTTCAAAGTGTTTATTGATTCCATCATCTCTAAGTGACAGCTCAGAAGCATAATCCCTTTATTAAAGGGTACTTGGAAAAAGGAAATAAAACTTTATCTCAGATTATCCTTCAACAAGAAAAATGAAAAATACATTAAAAATAGTTTTCCTTCTCCATAAAAATTAGTTTGAACTAAATTATATAGACTATGATCACAAATGAGGCTAAGTAAAGATTCAGGGGAAAAAGGAGAAATTAAGAGAAATTAAATTTCTTAGTTATTTTTAACGTTGTTTGAAAATTATCTGAGTGCTATAATGCAAATAAAAATGCAGGTTGAATAAACTCTTTTTAAAGTTTTAAATGATTTCTTAACCAAACAATTTGCTAAAATGTTACTGATTTTCTACATTTTTGTAGGGCTTCTATATTTATTTATTTGGCAAATATTATCTGAAAATATCTTACAAGATCAAGAACGAACCGGGCTTGGTGGCTCAGCCTGTAATCCCAGCACTTTGGGAGGCTGAGGTGAGTGAATTGCCTGAGCCCGCGGGTTCGAGACCCACCTGGGCAACTTGGCAAGACCTCATCTCTACAATAAATCAAAAAATTAGCCGGGTGTGGTAGTACGTGCCTGTAGTTCCAGATACTTGGAAGGCTGAGGCGGAAGGATCACCGGAGCCCAGCAGGTTGAGGCTGTGGTGGCCAGGAGTGGCCACTGCACTCCAGTCTGGGCAACAGAGTGAGACTCCAACTCAAAAAAAAAAAAAAAGATCAAGAACTCCAGGGTTTTTTGCTTATTTGTTTGTGAATGTATACAGAACCTTAAAAGCTCAAACAAAACACAACAATGCATGTAGTGCATTCAGGGCAACACGGAATTAATTTGACTTGCAAAGAACATCATCTTTTCTTTTAGGAAGAAACAGGATCCAATTTTGGCTCTACCCACCTTTTGACTGTGTGGCCACAGATAAATTACTTAATACTTCTGAGACCAATTGAAAGTTTCAAAATAAAATTAATAATATTAATCCTACAGAGTTTTTTCAATTGGCTGAAATAGCTTGAGTATTATACTTAATGCTTGAATAATGCAAGTGGTAAGATAAAAAAGTAGAAGAATTTTCTCCAAAATATTTATAAAGCATTTTTATTTAAACAGAAAAGAAAGAATAAATGCTTCTTAGGTATTTTTCTTAATAATCAGTATAAAGATTTCTCAAAGAACTAAAAGTAGATCTACCATTCAATTCAGAAATCTCACTACTTAGTGTCTACCCAAAGGAAGAGTGATTGTTATACAAAACAGACACCTACAACCACAAGATTATAACAGTACAATTCTCAATTGCAAAGATATGGAATCAACCTAAATGCCAATTAACTGATCAGTGGAATATATATATCATAGAATACTATTCAGTCACAAGAAAAAACAAAATAATGTCTTTTGCAGTAACTTGGATGGACTTGCAGAGCATTATCCCAAGTGATGTTACTGACGCAGGAACAGCAAACCAATATCTCATGTTCTCACTTGTAAGTAGGAGCTAAGCTAAGCATCTCTAAAGGCATATAGAATGGTATAAAGGACATTGGAGACTCAGGAGAAGAGTGATGGGAGCACCTATCAGGGGGACAGTGTGATGGATATACTTAAAGACCAGATTTCCACAGCACTGTACAGTTACATACAGCAAAAAACAATTTGCACCCTTAAAATATTAATTTTTTTAAAAAAAGTAGTAATAAAAAAGCTGGTACACAGATATAGTCTCCAGTAAATTTACAATTGATAGAAAAACTAAGCAGATGTTTGTCCATATGTTTTCCTAAACCAGCAGGCAACTGGTGCAATTGAGGAGATGCAACTTTCAGTAAGGAGTGTTTTTCTGACATTATCTCCTTGGTCCTTTAATAAAATGGCCCAAGGGCAGAGTCTATATTCACTGTACTGGTATTCTTATTGAAATCAGTGATATGGGTCTCCTATTTCACTTGATTTTTTTTTCAAGTCAGGATAAACTTTGTGACCTAGATGGGTTTGAAAACTGGGCTAAATGTGCTCCAGAGAAGGAAGTCTACTAACAAATTTAAGGAGTAACTCATCAAACATACTGAGAATAGAGACAAGGAGTACAGCTAGAAAGGAGAAAATTATGAAGTATATAACATTTAGTATGTAAAATGGGTTTCAGACTAATTCCATAATTCCAGGATTTTTATATCTGAATGCCAAAAGTCGTCAACAGGAGAATCTTACTTAGCAGTAAAATATGTTATCTTCATAAGTAAAACTTCCATATGTCTTTAAGTATATAATTATAAATAGTCTTCTTGCTCACTTGCTTTGCTTTGCTTATACGTTTGGCTTTCTGACTGAACCATTTAACCATGGCTAATAAAACTATGTGTACTAAGTTTTGTTTCATTTATACTTTTAGTTTTCTAACTTAACTATTAAGGAAGTTGCCTATCAGCAGGATTTTAGCAAATGAACACCTGATTGGTGATAAAATTAAAATTAATGGTTACTTATTTAATTAATTTTTTGAGTCAGAATCTCATTCTGTCACCCAGGCTGGAATGCAGTGGCATGATCATGGTTACTACAGCCTCAATCTGCTGTGCTCAGGCTATCCTTCTGCCTCAGAATTCTAAGTAGCTGGGACTACAGGCACGTGCCACCATATTCAACTAATTTTTTGATTTATTGTAGAGGTGAGTTCTTGTCATGTTTCCCAGGTTGATCTTGATTTCCTAGGCTCAGACATTCCTCTCATCTTAGCTTCCCAAAGTGCTGGGATTGCAGGCACGAGCCACTGAACCTGACCTGAAATTGTATTTAACATATGTCAGTGTCAATAATGGATAATTTTCTGCTATACCTGCCAATTTTCATGAGCCATGTCTAAGTGTGTTTGTCATCTGTAATCACATAACTCCTCAAACCCACCTCAACTCTTAAGTTTCTCATCACTGTATCTTTATTGTAAGGTTTTAATGTTGGTTTTATAATTCTTCAAAATTAACAAATCACAATAAAGTAGGAGTAATTTAAAATGGATTGACACATTTTCATTCATTACCATTTGTTCATTCAACTAACACTTATTGAGTGTCCATTAATTCCATGCATTGTGCTAGTTATGAGGTGCAGCTATGAAAAAAGAGATTTTCTCCTAGTCTATAGGCAGTTGGCACTTAATAGAGCAAACATAATTTGACTAAAAAATGGAGGATTACAAATTAAAAACAGATACATTTACTACCAGCACTAGAGAAAATTATTATGTTCTCCACAAAAATCAGAAGGAAACATCACAATAAGCAAACATTTTAGAAAAATGATCCATTTTTTTCCAGAGATCTATACATTTTTTTTTAAAGTCAGGTTCTTACTCTGTGTTCCAGACTGGAGTGCAGTGGCATGATCACAGCTAGCTTTAGCTTCAACCTCCTTAGTTCAAGCAATCCTCCTTCTACCTCAGTATCCCAAGTAGCTAGCACTATAGGCATGCACTACAGCATGCAGCTAATTTTTTTATTTTTTGTAGAGATGAGGTCTCCCTGTGTTGCCTAAGCTGGTCTGGAATTTCTGAGTTCAAGCAATCCTCCAATCTCAGCTTCCCAAAGTGCTGGAATTACAGGCATAAGCCACTACACCTAGTCATATATATATATATATATATATATGCATATTTTTATGTATCAAGCTACCATCTATGAAGAGTTTTCAATATGTTTCTGGAAAATGCATATTTCAAAAGATGCATGGATATAAAAAAGTTTTTTTTTTTGCCCAAATAAACTCACAGTATCTTGTTATAACATGTTTGAACAGTATCTAGTCTGAGGCACTACGAGTTATAAGACATCAGTTTGAATAGAACTCCTACTAAAGCAAAATGAATTCTGATAACACTAAAGCAAGAAGAAACATCAAATTTATGGTGAAACGTGACTGGAAGAATGATGAAATAATTGATACTTTATGAAAAGTTTATGGGGACAATGTCCTCCCCCCATCAGCAGTTTACAAATGGATAATTTGTTTTAAGAAGGG
This sequence comes from Cephalopachus bancanus, assembly GCA_027257055.1. Lineage (NCBI taxonomy): Eukaryota > Metazoa > Chordata > Mammalia > Primates > Tarsiidae > Cephalopachus > Cephalopachus bancanus. Next base: position 1,496,504 of record JAPVLO010000258.1, read on the forward strand.
CAAGACAATATCGAAGATGAAGCCTGCAACAGTTGACTATCCACATTAATTTGTGAGGAAAAATAAATCTTGTTTGTGCCCTCATAGAAGAGGCCAATGATTAACAGCAGAAAAAATAAATCAATAACATAAACATAATCAGGACTGAAAAATTAAAGTTGAGCATCTTCTTCCTTCATGAGTGTCAAAATTGTTGCACCTAGATCAGGTGCAGACAAGAGCAGAGCTTTCAATAGAAAGTTTAAACAAATGGGATCAAGATGTTGAAGCATTTCTTCAAAGAATTGTAACAGGAGATGAAACATGATTTTACCAGTATAATCCTGGAGACAAAACACAAGCAAAGCAATGGCTACCAAGAAGTGGAAGTGGTCCAGTCAAAACAAGAGCAGACTGGTCATGACCAAATGTCATAGTAACAGTTCTTTGGGTTGCTCAAGGTTTTCTTGTTGACTTTCTGGTAAGCCAAATAATGACTACATTGATTTATTAGGAGAGTATTTTGAGAAAGTTATTCAAGGCTTTAGTGGAAAATTATCCAGGCCCAAAAACTATAGGAAAACAAAACAGACTTATATGAACCTTATGACAAGGATAAACTCTCACATTTCAATAATCAGCCTGACTGTGAATTGACTAAATGAGCCACTAAAAAGACATAGAATGGTAAACTGGATAAAATAGCAGGACCCAACAATATGCTGCCTCCAGGAAACACACCTCATGATAAAGGACACCAACAGACTTAAAGTTAGAGGATGGAGAATGAACTTTCAGAGGAACAGAAAACAAAAAAAGTAAGAGTTGCAATTTTAATATCAGACAAATCAGTTTTCAAGCTATCAAAAATTTAGAAAGATACAAAGAGACACTATATAATAATAAAAGGCTTAATCCATCAACAAGAAATAACCATCCTTAACATATATGCACACAACACAGAAGTACCAGGATTGATAAAGTAACTACTAAGTAAACTAAAAAAAAGGCATTGACTCGAATACTATCATAACTGGAGACTTAAATACCCCACTGACAACCCTAGATAGATCATTGAGGCAAAATATCAGTAAGGAGATCTGCAACTTCAACTTGATGCTTGACCAAATGAACTTAACAGATATCTACAGAACACTCCACCCAGCAACCACAGTACATATATTCTACTTATCACCACATGGACCATGCTCCAAGATTGACCACATCCTTGGAGATAAATTAAGCATAAACAAATTTCACAAGATTGAAATACTGCCATGCACCTTCTGACCATAGTGGAATAAATATAAATATCATCACCAACAAGTTTCCCTCTAAAACACACAAAGACATGGAAACTAAATAGCATGATGCTGAATAACTCCTGGGTCAACACAGACATCAAAACAGAAATTAAAAGATTAATTTCATTTGGAAACAAATGAAAACAAAGTCACATCCTACCAAAATATCTGGGATGCCATTAAAACAGTACTAACAGGGGAATTTATAACTACACACACACATCAAGAAAATAGAAAGATCACAAGTTAACAGCCTAACAAAGCACCTAAAGAAGGTGGAAGGGAATGACCACCAAAACACTAATTTCAGCAGAAGAAGCTATATGACCAAAGTAAAAGACAAAGTATGTGACATAGAAGACAAAAATATCATAGAAAAAAAAATCACCAAAACAAAAAGCTGGTGCTTTGAATGATAAACAAGATTGACAGACCCCTAGACACACTCACCAAGAAAAAGCCCAAATAAACATAATCAGAAACACAAAGATCAAGTCACAACTGACCCCGAAGAAACACAGAAGATTATCAGAGATTAATATTCACACCTGTATTGGAACAAAATAAAAATCCTAAATGAAACAGAAGACTTTCTGACATCACACAACCTCTCAAGTTTGAGATTAGAAGAAATCAAGACCCTAAGACCAATGACAACCCAGGAAATAGACTCCATCATAAGAAAACTAACTTTTTTTTTTAAAAAAAGGCCTAGACCAGATGACTTTCCAGAGGAATTCTATGAAATTTACAAAGAGGAGCTGATATCAATCCTACTGAAATTATTCCAGGCAATCAAGAAAGACAGTACTCTCCACAAATCATTTTATGAAGCTAACATCACACTGATACTCAAACTAGTTAAAGATCTAACAAAGAAAGAGAACTACAGGCCAGTATCCCTGATGAAGATAGATGCAAAAATTTTCAACAAGATTGTAGAAAATTGGATCCAACAACACATCTCAAAAATCATCCACCATGACCATGTAGGCTTCATCCCCATGATGTAGGGCTAATTCAACACCTGCGAGACCATAAATGCAATTCAGTACATCAACAGATGTAAAAACAAGAGCCACATGATTATATCATTAGACGCAGAAAAAGTTTTCAACAAAATCCAGCAATGCTTCTGGACAAAAACTCTTGAACATCAAGGCATAGAAGGAACATATCTCAAAATAGTAAAAGCCATTTATGATAAACCCACAGTCAACATTTATCAAACAGACAGAAATTGGAAGCATTTCCCTGAAAACCAGAACAAGACAAAGCTGCCCACTCTCATACCCCCAATTCAACATAGTGTTGGAAGTCCTAGCCAGAGTAATCAGACAAGAGAAGGGAATCAGGGTATCCAAATAGGAAAATAGGAAGTTAAGTTATCCCTTTTTTCTGGTAATATAATCTTATGCCTTGAAAACCCAAGAGAATCTGTCAAAATACCTCCTTGCACTGATAAAGGACTTTGGCAAATACTCAGGCTACAAAATCAACATGCAAAAGACAATCACATTCTTATACACCAACAACAAACAGGCAGAGAACAAAATAAAAAGGACAATCCCATTCACAATAGCCACAAAAAATAATCATCTTCACATCTTCAAGAGACTTTTACAATGAAAGCTACAAAACACTGCTCGAAGAAATTAAAGAAGACACAAACAAATGGAAAAATATGTCATGCTTATGGATTGGAAGAATCCACATTGTTAAGATGTCCATTCTACCCAGGCAATCTACAGATTCTACACAATACCCATTAAATTATCAACATCATTTTTATCATACCTGGAAATGACAATACAGAAATTCATATGTAAACATACATGACCACCAATAGCCAAAACAATCCACAGCAAAAGAAACAAAGCAGGAGGTATCACACTTCCAGACTTTAAACTTTACTATACTATAAGGCTACAATAATCAAAAGAGCTTGATATTGGTACAAGAACAGGCATATAGACCAATGGGACAGGATAGAGATTCTGGAAACAAAACTTCAATTTCTCAACCAACTTATATTCAACAATGCCCCCACCAACAACCACTGGGGAGAGGAGAACCTATTCAGTAAATGGTGCTGGGAAAACTGGATGACCACATGTGGAAAAATGAAACAGGACCCTTACCTATCACCATACACAAAAGTCAATTCTAAATGGATCAAAGACCTAAATGTAAAACCCCAAACTATAAGAATCTTAGAAAATGCAGGAGACACCCTTACAGAAATTGGAATAGGCAACCAATTTCTGATCAAAACCCCAATACCCATGTCATAAGAGATAAGATAGACTAGTGGGACCTCTTCATACTGAAAAGCTTTTGTAAAGCAAAAGAAACCATTAAGAGACTGGGGAGACAGCCTACAGAATGGGAAAAAAATATTTGTCAGCTGTATATCTAACAAAGGTCTAATATCCAGGATCTACAAAGAACTCAAACTTGCCAAAAGAAAAAAAAAAATAGCTCTATTAAAAAGTGGGCAAAATAGATGAATAGACAACTCTCAAAAGAACACACATGAGCAGCCAACAGATACATGAAAGAATGCACCTTACTAGTCATCAAATAAATACAAATCGAAACCACAGAGATACCACCTAACTCCAGTCAGGATGGTCATCATCAATAACTCAGAAAACAACAGATGCTGGGGAGGATGCAAAGAAAAGCGAATGCTTCTACACTGTTAGTGGGAGTGTAAACTAATACAATCTCTGTGGGAAACAGTGTGACGATTTCCAAGAGATATAAAAATCAGCCTTCCATACTACTCAGCAATCCCCCTTCTGGGAATATACCCTGAGGTATTCAAATCGTTCTACAGAAAATGATACCTGCATATGTATGTTTATTGCAGCACTATTCACATTAACAAAACATGGAAACAACCGTACTGTTCATTGAAAATGGACTGGATAAAAAAATGTGGCACATATACATGATGGAATATTATGCAGCCATAAAGAAGGACAAAATTATGGACTTTACAGCAACTTGGATGGATTTAAAGACTATAATATTCAGTGATTTTATTACAGAAACAAAGGAATGAGTACCACAAGTTTTCACTCATAAGTGGACACTAAACATTTATCATAGTACTACATGAAAGAGATTGGCAGTAGTGGATCATTGCCCTGAAGGAAGGAGGGAACATAACATTAATAAGGGTACCTGATCCCACACTTGGCAAAGTGATGACCAATGGGAGACCCAAACTTCACCTATATGATAGCCATTTATGTACCTAATCTTGAATTGTACCCCACATCTTTAAAATAAAAAAGAAAAGAAAAGCACCCAGATAAGCTCCACCAGAAAGTTCTTATCACAACAATACTCCTGGTTATTTCTGTCATCAAAGAAGGGCAATTTTGTGAGAAAGTCCATGGGAAATCATTATACATTCACCTTACAGTCTTGATTTGGCTCCTTCTGACTTCTTTTTGTTTCCTAATCTTAAACTAATTTTAAGGGACATCCATTTTGCTTCAGTTAATCATGTAAAAAAAATACTACATTGACATGATTAAATTTCCAGGACGCTCAGTTCTTTATGAACTAAATGGTATCATTTCTTACAAAAGTATCTTGAATTTGATGAAGATTATGTTGAGAAATAAAGTTTATATATTTTTTATTTTTGTCTTTTAATTCCATTTTCACAAACTACTGAAGTTCCCTCATATATAGGAGATCGAATTTTGATGAAATATCATAGAGTAATTTGCTACTAAAACATGGAATCTCTACACAAATGTCTTTGTCAGTCATTAATTTTGATTAAGACACTTTTTTCATTTTTAATGAGTATTATAATTCAAGTTAAAGTGATTGCCATCATTTTCCCCCAGTGTTTGTACCACATCATTGAAAACATTAAACTTCCTCAAATTCCCTTTTAATAGGGGGAGGAAGAAGGATATTAACTCAGTTAAACCTCAAGACACTTAATGAGGCAGGTGCGACTATTTTCCAAATTTTACCAATGAGAAAACTGTGGCTCACAGAAGTTAAATAAATTGCCCATCATAGAAATAACAAATAGGGGAGCTGGAATTGAAACTCAGGCAGTATACTTCCAGATTATTTGATTGTATGTTTTATATTAATGTTAAAATGTTCCAGATGTTTCTCAGAATGTTATTAAATGCACAACCTCCCTACAGTGCCAGTCATTCTATCAGTGTTGATACTTAATTATTACCAAGATGCTCTGTCCCAAATTACACACACAATACAGAGTAAAACATCTTCATTTTGCAACATTTTTTTGTATTGAAGTTTCCAACTTTACTCACACACCCTGACCTCTTATATCACCCCATTTCACACATATCCACTCATTTATTTTCAAAGAAAAATATTAATCTTAAAATATGTGTTTGACCTTGAAATTTCAAAAGACAAGTAAATGCAATTGATCTACTAGATGGCCATGGTGCAAACTGACATTATATTTGAGTGTTTCTCTCTCTCTCTCTCTCCCTCTCTACACACACACACACACACACACACACACACACACACACACACACACACACACACACACACAATATCTTGGCAGAAAATATAATACATAGTCCCAGAAAACTGTTAGATAATGAACAAGAAAATATTATTTTCTTTCTGGACATTATAATAATGTAGTTCAGTGACACTAAGATCACCAATTATACCTACTGCCATGGTTTGAATGTATGCGCCTCACAAGGAATGGAATTAGGCCCTTATAAAAGGAGTTTGAAGGCCTGGTGCGGTGACTCAAGCCTGTAATCCCAGCACTTTGGGAGGTCAAGGCAAGAGGAGTGCCTCAGTCCAGGGGTTTGAGTCCAACCTGGGCAACTTGGTGAGATCTCGTCTCTACAATAAATAAAAAAATAAGCCAGGCATAGTAGCACACGCCTGTAGTTCCAGCTGCTTGGAAGGCTGAAGCGGAAGGATAGCCTGAGCCCAGCAGGTTGAGGCTGTGGTGGCTGTGAGTGTGCCACTGCGCTCCATTCTGGGCAGCAGAGTGAAACTCAGATTCAAAGATAAAGAAACAAACAAGTAAGTAAATAAATAAATAAAATAAAAGGGCTTAGAGCTTGCTTGCCCTTCTGTGTTTGAAAGACACATAGAATGTGCATGCCATCTATGAAGAATGGGACCTCACCAGACACCAAATCCACCAGCACTTTGATCCCAGACTTCCCAGTCTCCAGAACTGTGAGTAATACATTACCGTTGTTTATAAAATACCCAATCTAAGGTATCTTGTTATAGTGGCCAGAATGACCTAAGACACCAACAAAAACCTATATGATGAATGAGGATTGACATATCCCCGAGGCCCTGCTGGTTTTATACCACTTAGAATCTGCTGACAAAACCCGAATGGTGTGTTTGAAAATTGGTCAAGCAATACTCTTCTCATTTTCTGAAATTTGATCCTGCTGATCATTCAGATACCACCTTAAGATGTCATGTTGGCCAGGCTCGGTGTCTCAGCCTGTAATTCCTGCACTTTGGGAGGCCAAGGTGAGTGGATTGCCTGTGCCCACGGGTTTGAGACCACCCTTGGCAACTTGGCGAGACCTTGTCTCTATGATAAATAAAAAATTAGCAGGGCTTGGTAGTGCTACTTTGAAAGCCAATGCGGAAGGATCGCCTGAGCCCAGCAGGTCAACGTTGGGGTGGCTATGAGCGTGTCATTGCACCAGCCTGGGCAATGGAGTGAGACTCCAACTCAAAAAAAAAAGATGAGATGTTGTATAACAGCTGGACAAAACTAAATAGAATTCCTAAATTATTGTTAAACTTTTAACAATTATGTTTTTTCCTTTTAAGTATTTCAAAATATCTTAGAAACTGTTTAATTCTCTCTTCAAAATGAAGTAGCATTAATGATATCAAGAAGTAGTGCTTTTAGCAGTAGTGGGGAACTGCTAAGGGAGGAGGGAGTGGGATCAGCAATTGAGGGAAACTGCCAGGCGAGGGAGGGGCATATCTCATCAACAAGGGTATCTGCAAAATGAACATTTGTATACCTAAAACTGAATTGTACCCCACATCTTTAAAATAAAGAAAAAAAGGAAATGGTGCTTTTATAGGAGAAAGAATTAAAAAACTAAGGATGTGAATTATAACATTGAAAAGCAAATCTCAAAAGGCATATGAACTCAGCAGTTGCATTCACACAGTTTTCCCATCTTCAAGGTTCAGATAAAGATTTTAATTAGCTCCCTTGAAAACTGTTAACACTACAATAAAAATTCCATCATCACTTCCTTTTCACATGGTACTCAAGATAATCCCAAGAATTCAAATTTCTGATTAATATTGCAATAAAAGAGTAGAGAAATATAATGCAGGCAATATTGCATTGGTTTAAGTACATCTTAGTAAATGAGTCTTTGATAGTTAACATTTTATCCATATAGATGAGTTATATATTTTATTTTCCCTCATGCTAATATTTAACAAAATCCCAAATGAAAAATACTTATTTAAAGTGATTTGCAATAATAAGCATGCCATTATTGGAAAAAATTCTCTAAGGAAATTGTTATACATACAACAGACTGATGAAACATAAATGAGTCTATTATTAAGAAGATATTTACATATATTCTCTTTATATCTGTGACCATCCCTGTTTACTTTTACCATAACTAAAGATGGACAGCGTACCATAAAGTCTGTCATTCATCATCTGGTAATCATTTTGATAATTTAATCAATTGCTATGTCTTCAAATATAAAATTTGTGTTATATTAGCAAGAAAGAAGTAAAAGAAAAATTTATTTATCAAATGCGTGCTCATTGAAGTTGGAGAACACAATAATAGGAGATAATGTTTGAGTTAATTGTGAAGCTGTAATTTGCAGCAGCCTTATTTTCATGGTCAAGGTGACTTCTGGACATACTGAGCGAATCCTTATACAGAGCTGTACCAAAGGGAAAACAACATGTGTCAACCCTGTGGGTGGAGGTGACATGCAATTTAAAATGTCTAATTACACATTTCACCTCAGCTAAACATCCTGAAAGATGACATGATCTAATTGCAGATTAATGCATTATTTTTCTGAGACCACAAATGAAACAGCTACAGGAAATATCTCTCTAAGTCATCCAAGAAATCTTTCAAGTACCTTTGTTCGTCATGTAAATCGGAATAATTTGGTTGCAAATCACTGACCCTGAAATATAACTAGCCAGAATATTCATGGATATAGAAATATCATTGAAGATTGTTTTTGACTTTTGAATAGGTTTAAAAATCAGCCCTGGCTAGGGACCCAAAGCAAACCTATTTAGTGCTAAAAAAAAAAAAAAAGGAAATTGGACACACTACCTTCTCTCTTTTCCTTTCCTCCCACAGAGTCCTTACTTCTCACTTTCATACTCCTTGTCCCATCTTTTTTTCTGAATATTTTATGCAAAAAGAGTAACAACCTTTTTCTTCTAAGTAATATTTATATTTTATTAACTTCATACCATGGTTTGAATTTTCAATTTTCATTAAAGATTGTGTTTGCTGGGTGTCTACATTCTTTCAGATATTGCTCATGGTGCATTGTTCCAATATGCATGACTTCAAGACAACACCTCAACTCTATTTAAACCAGGTAAGACTTCAGGATTGGGTGACAATGCTGTTCATGCAATATGGGTCAGTGTATCCATAATGTACTCCTGTTATGTAAAATGTGCCACTCTCTATGCTGATAATAAAATGATTAACTAACTCCCTCTAAGCTCCCCCTAGGAACTGTGAAAAATAAATGTAATGGGGCGAATTGCAGTCCAGGAGCAATGCATGTGTGCTCTAAGGAAGCAGACTCTTTTGAGGTGGACTCAGGCCAGATACACATATGTCCTTTTTATCTTATCTCTATATCATTTGGTCCTATGCTCATACTTTACTTTTTTTTAACTTTCAGTAGACTCACGATGGTTTAGACACACAAATTGTCCTTCTGAATCATTCATTCATGCATCAGTTCCTATCACCAATTTTTATTGTGCCCCTACTATGTGGTTAGAGGTTGTGGGTATTGTGATGAAGAAAACAGACTGTTCTGCTTCCAGGGAATTTGTGGGGATGAAATAAACTAAATATTTACTAAATTTCAATTATTAAGTGTTAAATATGAGAAATAAAACATTCTATCTTCATGGTTTTTGACATTTAAGGTCAATTTTTCCTTTATTTAAACCAATTTAGATTTGCTTTGTTTTAAAAAGTCAGCTTAAAAAAAACACACAAAAATCTCAGGATCTAGAGTGTGATTCAACAAATCTATGTAGTCTCTGCTTAGGAAATACCACAAATGCTGGCCTCTTTTGATGTAGAAAGGATTATGTCATCCTGGACAACCTCGTATTGCAATGGTCATTTTAGGATACCAGACTATACAGTGATAAATTTTTACCCTATGGAAAAAAAGAACATAAGGGATATAGGAATGTAGTGATTTTATGGGGCTGAAACCTGACAAAACTGTAGTCTAGGAATATTCTAGAATTACCACTAAATAATAGTGACAACAGTACTTTTGGGTGTAACTCCTATACAGTATTCATCTGAACAGAGGATGAGTCATGGCACCCTGACAGCCCGTGCCGAGTTTAAAACAAATTGGGCCTATAATTTATAGTACAATAGAACCCAAGACAGAGGCACATGCAGTCCAGGCTCTTTAAATATTCTATAAATAATAGCTCAGAGAGGCACAATTGACAATGAGCAGAGGCTGGATGATGAATCATCAAGTAGTTTAAGTAAAACCCTGCCTGATTAAATGCTTTGTTTTTAAACCACCTGCATCAGTGTCTGCTGTAGCAGGACAGATCAAATTGTTCTCGCTCTTTTTTCAAAAAAAAACAGACAGGCTTACAAATGATAAGTTTTATTATATTATGAAGCTGATGCCAAGCTGAAGTGCTGAGTATTGTGTAATTCTAATGATCTCCATTTTGGACCAGGATTTCGTGCCAAGCAATGTTAAAGACACGGTTAATGTAAATGATCAAGTTTCTCAATGGCTTTGGGTTGTATGCTCATAATTTCATCTTGCTCTTCGTGGCCTGGAGAATTCATCTTTCCATTCGTCACTTCAGGAGTCTTTTTTGTTTATCCCACCAACCAGTTACCAGATGCTATGTCGACTAAGCTAATTAGTGGAGTCTCCTTCGAAAGCTGGTGCTTGCTGAGTGTGGTCATTAGAACAGACAGAAGTGCAGACGCTAGAGATATCCTGAATGACACAGAAGCTCCAGAAAGCGCTCTTGCAGTCAAATAACTGGGAGTTGCAGAGAGGTTGTGACTAGACAATGGCAAAATACCCTCTCAGGTGAACAACAACAACAAAAATCTGGTCATTCATCTGGCTGTTAACATGATGCCCCGTGGTGAATTGACCAACATGTTGACAGTGGTGAATCGATATAGACTAGGAGAGTCTTATTTTAATATGAATCACTTTTTATTTCTTTATATAATTAGAAACTGACATCACATATTAAATGATATATTTTATACTAGTGCTTCTCCCTCCTTGGAGTATCCTGACCATTTAAAATTTTTTTGTATTATTGCACCCCATATTAATGCTGTCCTGGAAGACTAAACAACTACAGTGCTCATATGCCTTCTATTTTAGAATCCAGTACTACCTCTGGACTGCCATTTCACCTTATATTCTATATTATAACAATTCCTTGCCCATTATAGTAGCTACCTGTTATATTGGATATTGAATTTGTGTCTAATTTGTTTTTATATCCCCAGAGTCTAATCTAGATCTAGTAAATAACAATTGTTTCATAAAAGTTTTGTTTAATAAATAAATGAATGAAGCTTCTGGCTCCATAATAGATGGACATGTAGATAATTAGAAAATGATGAAAACATTTTAGTCAAAAGAAAAAAAAAGTCTTTGTTTTGTAAAAAAATATAATTGAGGCTTTATTATGAAAACAATGGTATTACTGAATTAGGCAAAAGAGTTAATTCATATACTGAGAGTCTGGACTTGACTGTTATCTGGAGGGAATTCATGTGTCCATTTATATAGAGGACTATCTCACTTCCCAACCAAACCAAACAGTTTCAATGTAATATAAAAATGCACTGGATATGAACACTTTATCTTTGATGTCCATGGGTGATGTCATTTTGTATTTAAAATGTAAAGATATAGAAACTCATCATTCTTGTTAAAACTATTAGCAAGTTACTTTTAGCTATTGGCAATGGCTACTCCATTTTGGTCTGAGTAGCCACATTTCCTTTTAAGAATGCTAGGTGAAAGAACGGCACAGTTTTTATGTTCTTTTTTTAAATTTTATTTTTGAGTTGGAATCTCACTCTGTTGCTCAGACTGAAGTGCAGTGGCCACTCCCAGCCACCGCAGCCTCAACCTGCTGGCCTCCGGCGATACTTCCGTCTCAGCCTTCCAAGTAGCTGGAAGCTACCACGCCTGGCTAGTTTTTTGATTTATTGTAGAGATGAGGTCTCACCAAGTTGCCCAGGCGGGTCTCAAACCGGCAGGCTCAGGCAATCCACTCACTTCAGCCTCCCAAGGCGCGGGATTACAGGCTGAGCCACCAAGCCCGGCTAGTTTTTATGTTCTTAAAAAATAAAATTGGATTTGTGGTTAGGAGAATCAATTTTGAGAGTCAAACCATCTGATTAAAAAGGCACAATCTAACCAAATAAATACATCTACATTTGAAGAGCCTTTCTTGAAGTTTGTTGACCTGAGAGGAGCAAACAACTGGTTTTGAATATTAGCTTTGCCATATATTAGCGACGTGTCCTTTCAATGAACTTTTTAACCTCTCTAAAACACATTGTCCTCTATTGTAAAATAATGCTCGTGATTTTACAAGCAAATGCTACGATTACATTAAATAATACATTAATTAGACCCTGGTAATTTGCATACATTACACTGAAATTGGTCTCTTTCCATTACTAAGGTTTATTTGAAACTGTGTCAAAATGTAAATTCTACTAGAAGTATGTGTTCTGCATGACTGTTTATTTGTTAATTTACATATATTGCATGATTAATTATATTATTATATTAAAATGTGCTTTAAAAAAGGATTACGTAAATGAATTATGGTACACTCATTTAATAAAACACTGTAGTGACAAAAACTATAAAATAGGTTTTATGAATTGATATGGAATGTGTATGCTTTATATAATTGAATAAAAAAGTAGTCTACAGCAGGGTACTGCAGATAAATATCATTAATGTAAAAATACATATTTATATATAATCAAAAGTATGAAGAGATTCGCACCAAACTAATGATTGCAGTTATTTTTAGAGGGTATAATTCCAGGGAGGATTTTTCTTTCTTTGTGTGTCTGAAAAACTATTTGAGAATTGTGGTTGAACAGAAAAATGTTAAAAAATTTGTGACTTTTGAAAAAAAAATCTGCCGCTATGTGCCAACGTTGTTTATAATATTAATTTACATCTAGCCTTCTTATTAAAGTAGAGTAAATTTATATCTTAAAGGTTTCCATAGTTCCGATAATTCAGTATAATTGGGTTGCCCAGTTTCACATTTTTTTCTGTGTGTCCATTTGGGCTTATAAAAGGGAACTACCTAACTATTCTCTGTGGCTGCTCTGTTCTTCTCACATGATTCTTTCTCAATATGTGATATAAACTAAAGCAACAGATTTAGAAGTCTGTTGTATTTTCTCACTCAGAAATGAATTTCCTATCCTGGCTCCATTGAATTATTATTTTTTTAGGGGAACTTATTTCGTCTATAACCCATCTTAGATATTTTCTCTAGCAATGACTCAGATACACTTGCCATTGTCAGTCAATTTCTAGAATACAGACACTTCAAAGTGAATTATAAATGAAATGGTGTTGTGAAGTCTCTCAAACTGAATACTATGTAAGGTTTTAAAAACGGAGCTATATTATTTTGTGAGAACTCTCATCTTCTAAACTTACTTGGAATTATCTTGAAAACAGATATATTTTACTCATTATCATAACTCCACACAGAAAATTGGTTGGTATTACTTTACAAAAGTAATAAATTTTTCACACCTATATAGATTCTTGAATATTCGGATAATATATTTATTTTATATTTATATTTATAATTTTTCTGCAGGAACTCCATAGAAATTCTCTGTTTCTAAAATTATCTCCTACAGCAAAACTACTAAGGCATTCTTTCTAGTATTTTTATGTCTGTGGTTCCAAAAATAGCTATTACTTTGAGATATACCATATTTTCCTATAATTACAGTCCTTGATTTGGAGAAGTCCTATAGCCAATCACTAGACACTTGGTATAAAGATAATCACTGAATTCAGTGTGAGAAAAGGAAAAAATGACCCTATCTAAGACACTGAAATTTGACAGTTGTTTTAATATAATGTAAGAGACCCTGATTTTTTGGTACAGGAAAAAAGATATTTTAACTTAGGCTTCTGTAAGGAATTTACATTCACATTTACACAGAACTAGAGATATGATACATTTAATATCAGGGCATGTTATGGAAACATCTCTCCATGGACACTATGCAAGTGCTTATCTCACTTCTGGCACAGTGCACATGAAGAAAATGAATACTACTTAAAATGCTGACATGTTCAGTCTAATTGAAGATGCTCATATGTCTGTGATAAGATGAAAGGAAAATGAATTCTTGACCAGATTAGAATCTTGAGAACCTGTCAGTCAAACCCCACTTGTCATGCCTCAGGTTGATTAAATTCATATAACCCAATATACACATGAATATATTAAATGCAAATTTCTCTGTGAAGTCTAAATTAATAAACAGAATGAATAAGGCTCATTTTATAAAATTATATAGGAGAAACATAAAATGACCAGCAATTGGTATATATTATATCTACAGAATGTATATCATTAATAATAGTATATTTTCATTAAAATATGGGTTATGAACTATGTTAAATACTGCGTGCATCATTAATTTTCTGTCACAGTATGTTATAAAAATTTAAAAGGCAGTAATTAACCTAACTTAAGTGTTTCTTAGAAGCCAGCTGTTAATTTCTAGATGAAATAATACTTTCTCTAAATTATATTTTGATTAGGAGTAAAGATAGCAATGACTAAATAAGAAAATTAAATGTCATTAATTATATAAAATGTTATTCCATGACTAATTCCTTCATTTTCAAAGTTTTTAATGTACCAAGTTATAGTAATATTGACTTTAAAAAATTATCTAAGTTATAGTCCTCTTTTTCCTAATTGAGTGGTTAAAATAATCTGCAGAACTGTCCATGTACTATATTTGTATCTTTTGCTCTAACTATTATTACGTTTACTCATTTTAAATATTTCTATTGTTTTTAAAAGCTCTGGAAAAAATGAACTTGAAAATGTATAGCTGGTATTTCAGGATGCTACTGGACTATGTTGGTATTTTATTAGATTAAAATAAAAGATTTATTAAGATTTTTAAAGATTAGTTTATATAAAAGACTTACATTAATTTATTTTTCTCTTATTCACATAAAGACTCGTCTTCTTTATGCTCTTTTTTAAAAATAGTTCCTCCTGCAACAGGTTCAAAATTTTTAAACTAATGAAAATAATCTCTATAAAGACTAACAATCCATTAAAGAAAACATAGGAACAAAAACTAATAAACAAACAAAATCATTGTTATCATTCAAAGCTACATTAGCTACTTCCTGCTTTAGGCACTAAGAATATGATTAGCTTGGGAAACACCAATTTAGCATATATTTCAACATTTTAATCTTGTATCAGTCATTTTCTCATAAGTGTATCTTTTTCTTTTTTAGATTTGGTCAAACTGTTATCGGGCACTGTTTCTCTCATCTGGCTGAATTTGATAGCTTGTGTGATAGTCCATAACTCTAACTCAAATTGTTTGGCTTGGATTCATAAGAGTCCCAATTCACTAGCCACTGTGCTCCCAATTCCAGGTGATGATGTATACCCTAACCTGAATGTGAGTGATACTTCTTTCAGGAAAAGGGCCTTTTACCAGTAAAATTTCCAATGTAAAAATACCTTCCTTTTTCCTCTCCATCATTTGGCATATTTTCACTTTGCCAAGTTATACCTAAAAACCCAAGAACTGGGCAGTACATGAGGGACATCATCATCTGAAACACCTTCTTGAAGAGTAGCTCTTAAATCTGTAATATTCCTGCTATCTGCCAGGAAACTGTGGTTTTCAGTCAGAATGGGAAGGAACCAAGCTGGTGGAGAAAGTAGTTGCAAAAATCTTTCAGGAATAGAAAAAAAAATTCCAAAAAACCTAAAGTGATATTTTATCACAATGTAGTAAAAAGTCATTCATTGTTAATAAATAAATATCATTAAACATTTTGAGAGATAAAACTTTTTTTTAAATCATGAGATGTAAAATACCCTCTATACTAAGAGGTAGACTCAACAAATATTTATATACTGTATTCTGATCCAATCCAGTGCTTTTATTGTTCATTGCAAAGCTAGGATATTTTAGCTAAAAATGTATCTTCATTGGTTATTAAATTTGGTGAAGAAATATATAATCAAAAAGTAGATATTACTTATTTAGTGCCATGTTATGGGCACTACAGAACTACTGAGTCTAGCGATTCAAGAATAATAGCTCCAGGTTATACAAATACATGCTTTTGCTCATTAAGTATACTAGAATGTAAGATTCTCAAGGGCAGGGCATTTGTCTTTCTCATTTCCTGCTGTATCTTGGTTTAGGAGAACATTCAGCAGATGTCCAATTTCCTGTAGAGTGAAAAAAAATCCGTTCCCTTATCACAGGTGATCTCTTGGAAATTTTTATTTCATTTTTAAAATATTTTGAAAGAACATTTTATTAAAATAAAAACAAAAAGATTTTATATTCGAATTCTCTAATATATGAACAATTTGTGTGCTTTTAATCTGCTGCAATATTGCCATCATAGGCCAATCTTTATAAGCTAATACCTGTTTTTTAAAAAAAGACCTGAATTTTTCTTTAAACAGCATTGAGCGGAGACATTAAAGAAGAAACGGCATATTATTTATTTATTTGTTTATTTATTTATTTATTTGAGTTGGAGTCTCACTCTGTCACCCAGGCTGGAGTGCTGTGGCACGGTACCGGCCATTACAGCCTCCACCTGCTGGGCTCAGGTGATCCTTCCGCCTCAGCCTTCCAAGTAGCTGGAACTACAGGTGCGCGCTACCACACCCAGCTAGAAACTGCATATTTTGAACTAGACTTCTCTTATTCCTCCTCAAATCTTCTTTTTAAAAGTTAAAGGATATTAGAAAAAGAAGTAAAACCAAGAAGGGCTGCCTTGAACTTTGTGGAGACTATAGGAGACACGTTGGTTGTGGAAGACTGGATCAGAGATTTAAGAATAAGAAAAGACTGAGCAAAATCACCTACCCTTTACTTTCTATATACAAATGGGAGTAATTTCCTATTAATATTATGAGATTCATGTCTTTGAATTAAACTGTCAAAATCCACATTATTAATGAGGCATAACGCTTATTTGACTAGATTAGCACCAAAGACTGATGATTCCATGAATGTGCTGCATAAGTATTGCTAATCTCCTTTCCTGAACAGAGGAGAGAAGTTTGGCTTGGTAACATTTGTCTAATCTAATCATTGACTAAACTAAAATTGTGTAATCTTACAAAGAAAAAAATTTATTCACATAATATACATATAAGATATGCATGAGTATATTATATGTACATGTATGCATATGCATATTATATATGTAATATTTGCATGTAATATATGTGTGTTTATGCATAAATATTACATCCTACAAACAAAAATATACATAGAAGAATATCTTAGGCTGTTAATTCAGCTAATTAACCACAGATGTTCAGGTAAGAAAAAAATCAAGTCAAGATGCATTTATATTCCCAATGTCTGAAAATAATTCATAAAAATGAAATATTTACTTATTTGTAAAAAAAACAAACAGTTTAATTGCTGTATTATTTGCAAGTTCAAATCTGTCCTGTGCTTATCTATGGCTACACATTCTTTTAAACTTGTTTTACTAAAAAATTGATAAAGAAGGAAAACTAATGTGGTAGTGATTGAAGTTATTTAAATAAAAACTTATTCAAAAATTTAGTTTCTCCAAAATTACATGTAAAGGAAAAATTAAATACTGTACCAAATAAGGTAATTACAATTAAACTGCATTTCTGTTTTGAATTTATCACAATTTAATTTAATTTATTTATTTTTTATTAAACATATATTTTTTTAAATTGTGGGGTACAATTTTAAGGGTTAGGTATACAAATATGCATTGTTCAGTCACCCTTGTTGATAAGGGGCGTCCCCCTGTTTCGAGACAGATATTGGCTACCGTTAATCCCACTATCACAACTTAATTTTATTTATTTTCTTTATTTAATGCGGCTTAATGTCATTTCTCTCGTGTTTTGGTAACAGTAATTTTTATTTTATTTATTGTAGTATAGAAAGCAGCTTATTGTTTGAACAATTCTCTAAGGAAATTTTTGATAGCTGCATTTTTTTCCTCCAGGGATTTGTTGCTATATTGGCATTCAGAGCTCCCAAAATAAACAAGACTAAAATGAAGTGCACTTGCAAACATTAGATGGTGCACAAATAAAATTAATGTCCAGAGGTTGAATTAGAAGATTATTTCCATTTTTCAAGTAAAAACTATTCTGCCTACTGTCATTCACTTATCAAAAATATGTTAAGCTTTTACTTAACCTTATCTCCAGGACAAAGACAAATGGAATTAACCTCTTTAATAACTAACAAAATCATTCCTGTACTACCAATGGTGAGCGGAGAGATGGCATTTGCCAAATTTACTGCCATTTAACTTTTTTAAAAAATAAAAACTGTCCTCTGAGCATAGTGAATATTTGGGATATGATAAAAATTAAGAATTTGTTGACATATATCATTTTTTGGAGATTCTTTATGTTAAAATAGCAAAAATTTTAAATGCTATTTATTAAATAATACATCTGAAAAGATATAGGCTTCTGAAAGATGTAAATTGCAATGTTTGGTAGATATCACATTTAAAGAAACATCTTCATAAGCATGCAACATTAATGTTTTAAAACAATCAATTCACTAGGAAGAAGTTAGAAGTTCTAATTTAGTATGAGGGTCAAGTTAGATGGACCAAGTGATGGAGCCTTGTTAATGGTAACTGTCAATTTCACATAGTTTTATTAGGGAAATATCTAGGAAGGTAAAAAAAAAAAAAACCACACATAATGAGTTGTAGCTGAGAAGTCTTTTCAAAGCTATTGTGGCATTGTAGCATGGTACATGTCACTTAAACTTAAAAATCTACTTTTTCCAAAACTGACATAGCATGCCATGGGCTAAAGCTGTGACCTGTGATATGGTGATATGGTGCTCTGTGGGAAAATCTACCTACCAATGTTATGAAAGAGTGGTAGATGATTGAAAAACAAGACCCCAAATGTATCAGAAATGCATTCTATGAGGGGGACCTAAAAACCCTTGGAATTTATTAATTGAAAAATTGTGTATTTATTCTTACATGTTTAAACTTCAGTCACCTTCAAATTTTTCTCCATTTGATGCAATACACCTATCCAGATGCTTTTTCCACTGCTCAAAGTAGTTTTCAACTGGTCAATTTTGCTGCCTTTTAGTACTTCTGCCGTTTTTTGTTTCACCTCTTCCACGTTAGCAAAACTTTTCCCTTTGAGAACTTTTTTTGTCTGGGAAACAAACAAAAAAAGGCGCTCAGGGTGAGATCAGGTGAGTAGGAAGGTGCAGCAGGGGTATCATCCATTTTTTGGTAAAAAAACAAAACAAAACTGGTCAACACTACTCAGTGCAGTGTAGGCAGGTATCATGGTGGAAGAACCAGTCACCGGCTTGCCACAAATTGGGATGTTTCTTCTGCAAATCATGCATGAGGCAACCTTCTCAAAACTTCCAGATAAAACCTTTGGTTGATCTGGAGTAACAAATTCCGAGTGCACTACAAGGAGCCTGCCCTTCAAAAAATAATTCCATTTTTGGGGGAGTTTCCTCTCGTATATTATTATGCTCTATACAAAGGAATTTAGTAAATACTCTCTCCCTTTTCAGTTAATATTTATTGAATATCTACTATTATTGGGCTCCTATACAGAGAATGATGTGGGAAAAATAAAAGACCTGGTCAGTTTTCCTGATTATTTCATAAAATGTATACAGAACTTAAAGCACCTTTTTTTGCCAAGATCTTTGTATTACACACTATACAACTGTAGTTCATAGGAGTGAGGTAAACAGAAAGAGTTCATTATAAACTAATGCCCTGTTTTACCAATACAATAAGCTGGTGCCATCTTTTAGGTAGTTAAGGAGACTTAGATCAATGCAGTTAACCACAAAACAAGAAAATAAATGCTTTCAGGCAGAAGGACATAGTTCTGTAGAAGTTCAGAAAAGGGCATGGATACTTTCATATGGAGAACTCATGTAATGCCAGGTAATTTGGATTTTAAAGAGGAATATATATATATACATATATATATATATTATATATATATATTTAGTGGGAGGAAGAGGGAAGGAAAGGGGTTGGGAAGATGTAGAGAGGCTATGAGAATGACTTGGAGTCTGGAAAGTTAGGCATATTTGGAGAATTATTGGATTAATTATGGTCTTGTGCAAGTAATAAAAAAATGTCTGGAGACAAAAGGTTGAGGATCAATTGTGAAGGTCATTAGATGCCAGAAGGTCATTAGATTTAGCATGCAATAATGGGTAGCTGTGATTGCTTGGACCAATGTGATGTTTCTGAAAAATTAAATGAATAATTAAGGGTTAAAAGGCAAGGAGGCTGAATAAAGAGAGAGAGGGAGACAGAGATTCTAATAATGAGGAGTCAAATGAACTTGGACTTGAGGTCTGATGGTGTTTGCTGAGTGCACTGTTAGTGAAGGATGTTGGGATAAATCGATGGGTTCTCCACAAAGACATCAGAGTTATACAAAAGGGGCCAAAGGGAAAATAGTAAACCAGACTCCAGTGTTCTCAATGCTGAGAAGAGTGCTGGGATGAGTATGCAGAGAAAGGGTGTTTGCATGAGAGGAAAGTAATGGTCCTTGAGTGGCAATGGGGACTGAGGAGAATGTCATCCTATTTTCAGCCCTCCTCTCTCCCACTTCACCCCCTGGTGTAATGAAATGAAAAGCTTCCACCTGGGATGCCTTGTCTTCTTGGCAAGTGACCTAACCAGGTGTCTATTAGCCCAAGGAGGAAGAAGCAGCATTTTGTAAAGAAAGGCAGTATGCAGGCCAGTTGTAAAGGCTGTTGGTTGTAGAAATGGCAATCAATGGGAAATATTTCCTCAAATACTAATATTTCATTTTGACCAGTAGTCAAATACGGGAAATATGAGCTTAAATGGGGTACAGATCCAAATGGTTGCCTAATGTTAACTATGGATTAAAAGTTATCTTCTACTTTTTTGAAGCATGTAGTGGATATAACATATAAAATCTCCCTCAAACATTTTGTAGCAATGAAAATGATCCATCTCTAATGTGTTACACGGTGTATATGTGTGTGGATTCTACTAAGGAATGTTCTAAATAGCATGTATCTTACTGGAGGTATTCTCACAGAGCACAAAATTAAATATTCAATATCACCAGGTCAATTTAGTAAATGTAGTTGCACATTCGTTTTCAATGTTGACCTTTTGGAAAGGGGAAGTATCATTGGCCTAGTCCACTAGTCTAACCTGACATATTACTTTAGGGATTTTGAATTCTACTGATTTACAAAAAACTTCCATAACCATTTTCTCTTCTTTAGGGGGGAAAAAGATATTTAAAAATAAAATTAAACTCCATGGGACCATCCAGAATATTTTGTCATGGAGTACTTTTGTCACATTAAATTTTACATAAAGTGTCTGGGTGCAGTGGTTCTGGTCTATAATCCCAGCACTTTGGGAGCCTGCAGAGGGAGGATCACTGTAGGTCAGGAGTTTGAGACCAGCCTGGGTACTATAGTGAGACATCATCACTACAAAAATAAAAAATAAAAAATTAGCTGAGCATGGTGGCGCATGTCTACAGTCCTAACTACTGAGGAGACTGAGGCAAGAGGATCAAGTGAGCCCTGGAGTCTGAGGTTACAGAGGTTGCAGTGAGCCATGATTATGCTACTGCATTCTGGCCTGCTGACGAAGTGAGACCCCGTCTTTAAAAAATAAAATAAAAATAAATAAAATGAGCTATTAGTAGAACTTTAAAATAATTTGTTTTACTTCATCCTTATGATAATTGAGCTCATAAAAAATAAATCTTAAAATGGAATAGAGAGAAGTGTATGTTGAAGTATGTTAGCATAGAGAACAGTCAGGAGACTCAACACTTTTCATTCTTGTTCTTATCTCCTCTGAGAACAGAACAATAAAGAAAATCAGATTCAATAGCTTTAGGAAAAAAAGTTATCAACTGGCATTTTCTGAGTAGTGACTAAGTAAAGAACATTGTGTTAGGCTCTGGGAACTTTCATTCAAGGACTTCTCATTTAGGTGGTGAGACGGCAAATGCTACTTTATACGGTTATAGCTATATAGATATCTATATTATATATTATTATATATCTGTATTATAGAGTTATAATATGCATATATTATGTATCGTCTATCTATATCTATCATCTATTTATATCTATCTCCTAAAGTTGGAGAAAATAAAATAACTCATGAGAATTGAGGTTGGTAAGTTTCATGGGATGAAGAGGCACTTGACTGGACTTTTAAGATAAGACATAAGCTATGCTAAAAATGACAAAACCACTTAGCAGATGGGACACTGTCAGACAGCTTAAACTCTCTGTAAATGTAACGTGAAAGATGATTTTCATCTGGGCCATCATTGTCTTCCATTGCTCATCGTGAGACTGTAGAAGATGGTTGTATGATGCCAAGGTCATGCTTATAAAAACAATAACCTACCTCTTCCTGAACACTTGTTACCAAGCCACATTGGCAATATTCTTGGTAAGTGAAGAAGTGAATCAAGAGTCTCAATTTCTCTCATACAACCCAAATGCTTGGGTGGTTAGTTTAGACTAGAGCTAGTTTTTTTCTGGAGGCAGGGGACTGGATTAAGTATCTAGAGATTCTTCTAGCTGTGTAATTATTTTCTATCGATTTTAATTATCCGCAAAGCATGAAACTGCTGAGAGCTCGGATTCCAAAGCCATGACCTAAATGTTCTGGAGTACTACCCTTTCCCCTGTTAATGCAGTTCCCTAGTCTTTATGGGACAATTAATGCTGCAGGTAAATCTTTAGGAAGCATTTGTCTTTTAACAGTGAACATAAGGAACTTAAATCTTAACAGTGAGATTTAAGTTTAGAAGCTTACTTTGCAAGTTCAAAAGGTGACTTTGATCCCAGATGTCTGGAAAAACAAGAATATGAAAAACGCTATTGTCTTTAACAACTCATAGTCCACATTTGCATTTAAATGAAATGTCCTTTGAAATGCTTTCTTTTTCGTTAAACTATTCAACAGTTCATTTTAGGAACTAGGTTTATTTTATTAAAAAATAATACCTGCTTAAAAGTTTTAATTTGTGGTAGGAAATTCAGCAATGGCACAGATCTTAAGGTTTTTCAGATGCACCCAAGTGGTTCTCTGTCCTGTTATTTGGTAACTGCATGATGGGTGTCCTCCTAAAGAAGCTGATTTCTGGCAATTTCTAATCTGCTACAGGGTTTTGTCCTCATTCACAGATCTAGAAAAGCATCCTATGCATGAGCTACACAAAGACAGCAGCTGTTCCCGTAGTGTTACTGTGCAGAGTTATACTTCCTGGATAGCCTAGATTTACGCCTCCAGCCCGTCTGTCAACTTATTTGAAGATTATTTTTTAATTTGTGTTATGAGTAAATCATGAGTGATGAGTCACAGGACTTCATAACATTTACTTTGTTGATGAATTATTCTTTTCTATAATTTAGTATGCTTGGCATGCTTATGTGTGTATGTGTGTGTGAGTTTGCCTGTACATTTTAGACCCTTTTACTTCCCTGCACCTGTGCAAATAGAGGGAAGGTCATTATCTCAGATGATGTGTCCATAGACACCAAAGGATAAAACAGGTGATATAACAGCAATGAGACACTCCTGAAGTAAATCTGGTGAACTGCTGTTAATTCATATGTTATGGCAAGGTTTTCTTATCAGTAGAGCCACATTTCTCAATTTCTATTTCGCTACCAGCTTTATCCTATTAAACCCAGAGGAAAGGGTACGTTGTCAGACATGGTTTACTGAGTACTGGCAATGATTAGGACTTGCTGAAGGTTGTTTCAAGTTATATGTTGTTTCTGTGTCCTATTTTCCTAGAGAAAAGCAGTGTTGAATAAATAAAAAGAATAAATAAAAAATAAATAAAAAGAATAAATAAAAAGATTGAAAAGAGAGGGGAACCCCCCCAAATTTAGCTACTATGGGAATAGTGATGGAAACAAAGAAAGAAGCAAAAGAGGAATGTAAAAATAAAATGATTTTTACCCTTGGCTGTAATTCTTTTAAATATAGTTTAAAGACTTTCAATTTTAATCTCTACATCAACTGTTGACTATCTCACTTTCACATTTCTTTGTATGGTCAGCATTACATTAGTAGCATAAAATTACGATCTCAGCAATACCAGTCACATCTTCTCTTCCCCGAGTAACTGGAAAATCACACCTAATTACCTTAAATAGCATTCAAAAAGTAGAAATTAGCGAGCTCTAGATTTTAGAGAAATAAAAATTCTCTATTTAGCTTTTCTTACTGATATTTTTATGGGCAAATTTATTCTGAATCATTTTCAGCACTATAACATTATAGAATTTTCCAGAAATAGTGTTTCTTTTGTTGAGAGAATTCTGAAGAAGTTAAGAATTTATAACTATCACTGTCTTCTTATAAGATGACATATGTATACCCTTTTTCTTTTAATTTCAGTTTGAGAGGAAGAAACAACTACTATAAGAATATGGCTGTTCTATTTAAATAGTTGCTTAGCATGACTTATTTTGAATTTACTTATTTTTTGTAATACAACCACATTCCTTTTTTATTCATCATAATGTTTATGTTTTATAAAAGTACTGGAAATGCGACTAGAAATTATGTTTCAATGATAACTCTCTTTTGTGCCTTCCTACTAATTTAAGCTACATTTTCATTGTTGTTTGTTACCAGAATATTTAATTCCTACTCATCTTATAGAATGTAAAGCCCTCAAGAGCAGCTTCTCAAGAAATAAATAATAAGTAATGACAATAAAAGAGGATAGCAAGGACATCATCTATATTGTTCCCCACCATCCACCAGAGTCCAGGCGAATCCTACCCAGAAGGTCCAAACTCAAAGTGCTTTGGGAAAAAAAGTTAAATAGCAACATAACCTATTGGCCTAGGTGAACTAAACATTCCCCTGAGCTTGACTAAATTTTAAGGTTGCTTTCAGACACTAGGCCCTTGATCTCTCTTTTCTTATAGCATCTACTTTAGAAAACTTGTAATTGCAAAATCTTTCTCCTTTGAAATGCAAATCTTTTAAAAAGCTTCTTGCCAGTTTTACATCCCAGAAATGTCTTTCTCAAGGACCCGGGGGTCATCCCTTTGAAATGCAATCATCAAGGAAGATAGTGCTTCTGTTTCCCTACCTCTGTTGGAAGGTAGGCACCTAACTATCGTGGATGCCTTGTTTCAAGTTGTAAATGAATTTCCTGCCTTGAAGATACGAGAAAGTTTTATTTTCCATTTGGTAAAGCCAATCAATAAATACATATTGCCTAGCATTCCCCCATCCCAGCTCTTAAGATTACTTCTACACTTCCTTTCAGTGAAGTATAGCATTTTCTCTCCTATTGTCATAGCCTTGAGTAGTCTTCCTTGCGTGTTTATGCAAAGTTGCCAAACTGGGTCAAATTAAAAAAAATATTTTTATATATACAATATATGAAGAATACATATTTGTATTACTTAGTAAACATGATAGTTGGTTTCTTTTAAAGGAAACATTGCAATTAAACTTATCTTCTAATTACCTATAAATATCCAATTTAAAGAAAGAAAAAAAGGCATTTTGCAAAGCCAAATTACAAGTATTATACTGAAAGTTGCTCAAAAGATGTAACATATATTTAATGATTTATGAAGCCTTAAATAACCAAGACACAATATTATAAATTATATTGCTGCAAGCATGTAAGTCATCTTTTAACTTGGTACTCCTTAGGGTTCACAGAATCATAGTGGTCAAGTTATTAGAAAACTTAGAGATAATACCGATTCAATTACCATATGATATAAATGAAAAAGGAATGAATACCATGTCTTTATCTAAGTAAACATTCCCAAATATGACATCAATTTATCAGTTAACCTTTTCTACACTAAAATTTTCCTTTTAAATTGTAATTCTTTGAAAACAAAGTTTAAAATTTCAACTCTAAAAAGAGTATAACTCTAAAAAAGTGACATAAATACAGTGACTCTATAAGAAAAGAATTTTCGTCAAGCTTTAAAAATTATATTCAAAGCTTTGTCTAGGTACTATATCTCTTCCCTGTTACTTTAAACAAATTAACTCTTCATGCTTTGAAATATTTTATAAAACTAAATTCTGATTTTCATATTATATGATCAAATGGGCTTACTCTGTTTTAAGATATCGTTTAAGGTCACTACAGATAAGTATGTTTCTTTTCAACTGATTTTACTACTTTTTTTGTTTTTATATATGTTCTTAGTGCTAGTAATTTGGTAGCTTATGAAAGATTATCTCTTTTTTGTTTTGATATATACAGATTTCTTTTAACTGCTATCTAAGAGCCATTTCATTGCCATTTCATTGGCAAATGGAAAATTAAAATCTCCAGAGTATATAAAGGTGTGAGTCTTAAATAGGATTAATATAAAAGCTTTTCTCTGAATTCTCAACAGAAGACAAAAGCAATTAATCCTATAGTTTTATTTACCAAACTAAACTCATATTTCAGAATCCATTCTTGTGTATTCATCTTCCTTTTTGGAGAGTCCTATTTCTGTTCAGTTTTATAACTTAGTATTTAGCCTCCCTTTTGGTGAATCACATCATATTTTATGAAAACAATAAAATTTAGGTTGTAGAAAACACAAACTATGCCTACACTATGGCTGTTGGTCCTAGTATTCTGCCTGACTCATAACAGGAGCTCAAAAATTTAGTAATTGAATAAATGATTTAGTGAATCAATGAGATCCAGAACTAGCCTCTCAGAATCTTCTCAGCAGAGTGTCTGCTTTGAACTTTAGAGAAACTCATGAAAAATGCAGCCAGTGTCACTCAGGGGATAGAATGTCTCTGGAGCCATCTCAAGACACATACTTGCTCCTGAGGTTGGCTCTCCTAACTCAAAATTCTCTAATTTCAATAGGTTTCATCCTTAGAACTCAAATATTTTAAACTATGTAATTTTCAATTATAATCTTTTCCAGGTTTCTGCATTTCAGTCACTAAAAATGAATTCAACCAAATCTAGACTTGGACAAAGCATGATTTCTGTGGAGTACAGGCCCAAATCTGAGGTTTTTCACATGTCAGTTACCAATATGTAAAACTTTTTCTCTAAAGGCAGAGACCATGATGTGCTAGAATTCATAAATTCAAGATTCCATCTACCTTCAGAGAATTTGGAGGCCATGCAACTGCTCCTATGTATGTACTACTCTCTAAAGACAAGGGTTATATGCCACATTTCTCAGAAAAAGCCTGACTTATTTGTCTAGTAAATTTTAGTGTATCTTTTTCAAAACAGCTCACATTTAAATTTAATCTACATATTTTGCTCTACAGATTTTGATTTCAATTTGAAGGAGATTCTTTTTCCTCTTTATAGACAATGAATCTAGGTTTTGACTAGTTGACAAGTGTTTTCAATTTCAGACGTGAGATAAAACCAGTGGTTTTAGTACCACAATTCCTGCTTGTTTAAATGACTCTTAAATCTTTTCCAAGTAGAATGAACTTCTGTTGACTCTGAGTCTGGAAGCCAAATTTGTTAACAATACCAAAAAGATACATAATAATGCTTTTACTTATCACAAAAGATTTCTGTAAAGATCAGAAACATTTTTATGAATTATGAATGTTCTAATTAATTCATTCAATAAAAATGAATTATAGTAGTCCTTCTTTATGCATGGTTTTGCTTTCCACAGTTTCAGTTACCCATGGTCAACTGTAATCCAAAAATAGGTGAGTACAATACAATAAGATATTTTGAGAGAGAGAAATACTTCACATTCATATAACTTTTATGAAAGTATACTGTAGCCGGGCTTGGTGGCTCAGCCTGTAATCCCGCGCCTTTGGGAGGCTGAGGTGAGTGGATTGCTGAGCCCGCGGGTTCGAGACCCGCCTGGGCAGTGAGACCTCATCTCTACAATAAATCAAAAATCAGCCAGGCGTGGTAGCGCATGCCTGTAGTTCCAGCTACTTGGAAGGCTGAGGTGGAAGGATCGCCAGAGCCCAGCAGGTCGAGGCTGCGGTGGCCGGGAGCGGCCACTGCACTCCAGTCTGAGCGACAGAGTGAGAATCCAACTCAAAAAAAAAAAAAAAAAAAAGAAAAGAAAGTATACTGTTATATATTGTTCTCTTTTATTATTAGTTTATTATTAGTTGTTAGTCTCTTACTGTGTCTAATTTATAAAGTAAACTTTATTATGTATGTATAGGAAAAACGCAGTATTAATAGGATTTGGTACTATCTATGATTTCAGGCATCTTGAAAGGTATCCTCCAGAATAAGAGGGATCTGCTGTTTGACCAATAAAACATATGGACTGCAGCCCTTAAATACAAAAGATTACACTCAATTTCCTCTAATGAATTTCCTGTGTTTCTGGAAAGAACCAGACAAACACACACAGCAGGCATGTCTCTTAACATCTAAATCCAATGGGGATTCTACTTCATCTTGGTCTCTCTCACTCCTCCCTCACTTTCCATCTCTTTCTTTCTTGATGAGGTGAAACAAAACAAAGATACATAAATAATGTTTGCCCTGTATATTTTATGCTAATATCTGTGATGAAAGTTCAAGGTAAATTACCAAAAAGCATTAAACTTTCATTAAAATAGATAGTCTCCAAAGTGATCTGAAACATGAAGTTCAGGGCATTTGACATATACCTCTATTATTTCAATAGTTATTAGTTATTAATACTGCTAGTTAATAAACTGTACTAGCAAAATATTAATATTTTTTCACATGGTCTGAACTTCACAAGTGGTTTTGATTGAAAAGAAATGGGATATTGAGAAGTGGGACCTTAGGAACCAAAACATTAAACTTAAGTCAAAATCAAATTCTTTATCCGGCTGAATTCAAGGACTTAGAAGCTATAAGAATGGTTTTCCTGGGTTATTATTATTTTTATAATATGTGCCCAATTTTTTTGTAGCAAGTTCCAGCTCCATTTTGACCCCTTTACATCCCCACTCCAAACTTCAGTCTCCCTTCTTTAAGTAAGCGTTTCTCAGAGGTTCTTTACCATAGCCAATTCTTTTTTTTTTTTTAAAGTCAGGATCACAGAAGGTGACATGTTGAGGTCAAGACTGCTCTAATATTAGTCATACAGATTCATCTAACCATATGCAGATCAACCAAGTATAAAGCAAGATGAGAAAGAGAGATTAACATGATATCTATGTCCTAGATATTTCTTCACCTTTTTGAAATATTTGAAAATATTTCATCTTTTCAAAGTAGAGAAAAGTAAGTTAGCAATATTACTCAACTTGACTGTTTAGAGGCTTTCTTTAAAATCAACAAATAGCCGGGCTCGGTGGCTCAGCCTGTAATCCCGCGCCTTTGGGATGCTGAGGTGAGTGGATTGCCTGAGCCCGCGGGTTCGAGACCCGCCTGGGCAGCGAGAACTCATCTCTACAATAAATCTAAAAAATCAGCTGGGCGTGGTAGCGCATGCCTGTAATTCCAGCTACTCGGAAGCTGAGGCGGAAGGAACACCGGAGCCCAGCAGGTCGAGGCTGCGATGGCCGGAAGTGGCCACTGCACTCCAGTCTGGGCGACAGAGTGAGACTCCAACTAAAAAAAAAAAAACAAAAAAAACCCCAAACTAAAATCAACAAATAATTTCCAAAGATACCAGTAGTGATGCAAGATAACCTTTATAATTTTGAACATCTTCATGTGACAGTGATTTATTTTTCATAGAACTTTAGATTTTTTTAAACATAAGTAAGACGTTCTGAGTTTTTGTTTTTGAGATAAGGTATGAGTTTATTGACCTATAATTGAAGATGAAATAAAAATGAATAATTGTTTTAACACAAGAACTGGTTTAGTAGAATTGAATGGACTCCCTTCTATCAAAGTGAACAAAATATTTGTGTAACACTGTATAATCTTTGATTTTTATTGGTAAGAATTGGTAGAAGTTAAATGAGTTCTTGAAGAGTTTGCATATTATTCCCTAGAGGCAATTGACAAGAAAATTACATAGAGAGTCAAATAAAAAATAAATGATGACTATAAAATTGAGTGGAATATGATTTCTGTATGATATTAATATTTACACACATTTTAAACATTTCACATAGAAAACTTAATTTAAAGTAGATTTTGCTTTTGCAATAAAATTCAAAACAAATTACTTAAAACTGACAGCTCATTACAATAGAATCCTTTTGAATTAATATTTTTATATGACATGAGAAAATTTTGAAAGCAGAAATAACTTTATAAATGCTTTCAAGCAAACATAATTGGTAGTGAACATAATCCTATGAGACAAGTAAAAGATACTGACATATTTTCTACTGCTGTATATGAGGAAACTGAGGCACAGAAAGCATCAAGACAGCAGGCATATATTGCTGTCATCATCACTATCAGGTTAGACTCTGAGAGTATAAGTTACAATTAGTTTCTCATTACAAAAGCACTTACAATTAAATAAACAAACTAAGCAGAACAAAACCTAAATTCAGATAGCCAGATTATCTTAGAAAGATATTATAGAGGAAGAACAAAATTTAGTCTCACAATTTCACCAGCAAGGGAAGACTTTATAAGCCAAATTGTCATTAAGAACAGAAAGGAAACACACCTCGCAGTACGGGGAAGTGGCTGTCCAAACAGACCGCCCTGATAGACCAGTCATGCACAGACTCAGACTTGATCACCTCTAGGAGAGTTATCCTTGTCAAGTCATGTCAAATTTTAAACATTCTTGTTGGAAGTGGCTCTTGTTTAGCTATTTAGGCATGGATGGGAGAAGTGGGTGCGGAGAACAGACTCTGCTTTTACCAGCACTCCTTCCTCTCCTGACTGCTCAGCACTCTACCTTATAAGATTAGTCATCTGCATGACCGGCACACTTTGCACCCAAAGGGCCTCTGTCTTCTCCAGAGGCAGCATCAAATAAATTGGTTCATCGCTATTGAAAGACAGTACTTGTCAGCAAGGAGCACAGAACAATAGAAGCTGGTAGGACAGCTACAGAAAGTCTGTTAGAATTCTCAAAACAAAATTGTTAAAATAACTCCTAGGAGAAAAATAAATTCATTTCCATCATGCCCACACACTTGTTCACTCATTTCTAAGTAACCAATTTGAATTCTCAAGACACGAATTGAAGTTTTGAGTTCTATGGGCAGAAGGATGCCCTCTGAATATTTAACTTCTTGAATTAGTGATGTTCACTGCCTGGGGCATTTTCCAACAACTGAAACAATATTCACGATTTATTTACTCTCAAGTATTGCAACACATTATTTCTTCCCAACAGCCTTTTGGGGTAGATATCATTTTTACCCTCATTTAACAGATGAGAAAAATGAGGTTCAAGGAAAAAAAGTAAGTTTGGCACACGGTTATATAGCTATGAAAGTGGTCGAGCTGGGGTCTCTGTTTTACTCTAAAACATATGCCTTAGCTTTACCTGTTGCTCATTGTAATTTGAAATAATAAATAATAGAACAGATAAGAATACTGAGGCTCAAAATGAGTAAATTACATCTACTAAGTCAAAAGAAGAAATAGTTGCTATGTTTTCTGACTCTAAATTCCAAGACTTTCCATGACATCACTTGGCTTTTCTATAAAGCTTGTCTTTTATAAATCTTGATCTTTTCCTAATCAAACAAGTAATAACTACTGATTATAAATCATTCAAACACTACATATAAATTGCTAAATTAGGAAGTAAAATTGAGACTGGACATGGTGTTTCACACCTGTAATCCCAGAACTTTGGAAGCCAAGGCAGGAGGATTTCTTGAGCCCAGGAGTTCGAGATCAGGCTGGACAATATAGCAAGACTTTGTCTCTATAAAAAGAAGAAGGAAAAAAAAAAAGCCAGACATAGTGGTATGAGCCTGTAGTCCCAGGTTCTTGGGAGGCTAAGGCAGAAAGATCATCTGAACACAGAAGGTCGAGGCAGCAGTGAACTGTGATGGTGATACTGCATTCTGGCCTGGGAAACAGAGTGATACCTTATCTAAAAAAAGGAAAATTACTCAATAAAGGATGTGCTGCCTATTTTTTCAAAGATAATTGCTGTTAAATTCTTTTGTATATTTATCCAGATTTTCTGGTGATGATGATGATATAGGATACAACTATATATAATTTTCTGACATCTTGGTTTTTTAATTAATAATCTTAAATTTCATTTTACTATCCTGTAACTAGCAAATGCTCACTTGAACCACATTTAGAATAGTAATGAGTTAGATATAGGTTGGGATATGACACCAAATGGTTCCTCTGTGTTGACCCTTTATGTGGGCACAGAGAGGGATGTCAAATTCAGGATCCAATGTTCATATTAAAGCGAGATCCATTGGAATTACCATGGTAAAATAGCACCCGGTTATTTGGCAAAGTTCAACTATTAACATTTTATTTTGTTATTCTTCCTGAAGAGCAGAATTTAACATCTTTAAGTTTAGGATTTCTGAAGGAAAGCGTTGATTAAATGTTGGGTTCCTAGTTTATGATGATAATATTTGACCTTCAGCTTCATCATCATTATTGCCATTTCGTTCTCTTCTTATACAAGAAATTTCAGGTTAAAACTATCTACCATATTTCCAGATGATCATAAAAGAAATTATAACTTTCAGATATTTGTCCTCAAAATTAATATATGTGCTAGATTAGAATAATTCCTGTTAGTTAACCCCATGCGATTGGATTCATTTCAATTGCAGAAATAAACAATTCATAAGTCTCTATTACACACCAATCAGAGTAACATGATGAAATCCCATGCCATTCCACTCCAACTGGCCCAGGAAGTCAATTATCCCTTTCTCCAGTACATCCATGCTGTCTATCTACTCATGAGTCACTAAGTAGACATCTTGGCTATCAGATTGACTATTGTGGTATTGCAGTGCTTGTGCTCAAATCACTTTTATTTGGATTCATAATGTCTCCAATGCACAAGAATAGTGATGCTGGCAATTTGGATATGCCAAAGAGGAGCTATGAAGTGCTTCTTTGAAGTGAACAAGTGAATGTTTCTGACTTAATAAGGAAAGAAAAAATCATATACTGAGGTTTCTAAAGTCTATGGTAAGAATGAATATCTATCCATGAAATTGTGAAGAGGGAAAATAAATTTGTGCTAATTTTGCTGTCTCACTTCAAACTGCAAAATTTCCAGCCACAGTGAGTGATAAGTGCTTTGTTAAGATGGAAGAGGCATTAAATTTGTGGGTGGTAGACATGAACACAATCATGTACTGATTGAGGGCAATCGGGTTCACTACTATCTACAGTTTCTGGCTTCCACTGGGGGGGTCTTGGAATACATCCCCTTGTAACGTTAGAGAAAGCATTAGTAAAACTACTGTCCTTTAAAATGAAGTGTCAGATGCTTTCACAATAGTTACTAATGAGATAAGCTAAGAAAAAGAATGTTCAAAATTCTTTTATTACTGTTACAAATTAGATCAAATATGCCACATATTATAATAGCAGCATATTTCTTACTTTGTGCCAATTAGTATTAATTATTTCAAGTTCTAGTGCATACTTTTAAATCCTGGCAGATGAAAATAGTAAGGAATACTGAAAAACAAGCTATGGAGGAATCTATGGATTTTTGAGTGGAAGAATGGGGAAAAACATTAGAATAAAGTAACAGAAATGCAAACAGAAGCATCTTGTTGAAAAGGTACTTAATACTGTGCTATAGATGGCTAGAGGAAGACTATTGACATCTTATTCTCAATGATAATTTCTAAATCAGAGAGAAAAAGTTATTAGGATAATTTCCCCTTCTGTAATCAATTCAGACCAACAAGAAGGGAAGAAGTATTAGCTAGTTAAAAACATACTCTGGACATCTAGAAAGATAATTTCAAAAAGGGTCATAAATACTTAAGCATGATCCCATGGTCACAGATTATAGACTAGGACATATTTCGTAATGGATGGAAGAGACAAAATTAAAAAAAAAAACAACAACAAAAAAAACAGCATGCCTCACAGTTTTCTTACAGTAATAGTCACAGTTGAATTGTTTAGAATATGAGATCCAAGTTTTCATAGAAATAGCCTTACACAAAGATTGGGTGTCCAAAGCAGCACAAGGAAATCCTAGGGTTCAAGATGCAGTTGTACTTTATATGCATCCTGGTGATGATGTTTGAAAGTTCCACTTACTTCTCCAGCAGCAAGGAGGTGGACATAGAACAATTATGTGAAAAATCAGAAAAGAAAAAAAATCTTAAGGAGGGGCGATGATGTTAAAAAAAAATGAGGGACTTTGGAATCTCTAGTTATGGCAAGGAGAGACCTTGTGTCCTGAGAGGATGAAAGGGCTGTTATATTAATCTCATTTGGAAGATGAGACCTCAAAAGTGTGAAAAATAGATACTAAATAGATACTAACCAATTTTCCTTTAAGAAAATTATAGGTAAAACTGGATAACCATTAAAGTCTCTGCATACATGAGTAAGCATTTCCTAACATCTAAACTATAGAATTAGATTTTCTCTTCAATTTGAGTATAAAATTTACCAAAATGCATCAAAATTAACATTTTAAATGTATGCAACTTGTAATTTAATTCTAAACCCCACTACGAATAATGTGGACAATAAAATATCTTTAAATATATGGCTAAAAATGTAGAAATTATATCTAAATGTAGCCATCTCTTAGGAATATTCAAATAATGGTGAAGCCTAGAGGGTTATTACATTTTTGATCTTGATGTACCATCTCTATTTGCTTCTCATAATGTTTAAGAGTCATAGTAATTTGTGTCATTCAGAGTACTCTATAAATATACTTCTCTTTTTTGTTCCTTCCATTGCTTTTTTATGACATAGTAAAATTAAATGTTTTAAATTTTTAAATGAAGTTCTATAACTGTTATTCATGATCATAAACAGAAGCAAAAGATGCTGTATTAAAGTATATGATTTATCTAATAAAAATAACAAATTTTATTCAGAAATTTATTGCAAACATTAAACCATGAGAAGAAATCTGTTTTCTGACATATTTACTGAGTATCACAAGTATAGACATTAGAATCACTAGTTAAGTAAGCACAGACTTTAGAAAAAAAAATGCAGCAATATTAGATGTTTCCTGAAACAAAGCTTTTTCTCTTAAAGAAATACATTAAAATGAAATTGATTCTAATGATGTAATGCTTGCTTTATTTGTTTTTCTTGCAGAACATGACTTAATCTAGGAACCTTATCTTACAGAATTAGTTAAGCATGTAATCCTCTTATTTCTTCAGACATGCCTCAGGACTCTTTATTTGTTTCACTCCAATCTAACAATTATTATCTTTATACAGAATTAGAGCTATTTTCTTCACATTTAAGGCACCACTAAAATGAGTTCTCACCCTGATATGTTTTCTGCATTACTTTTACGATAAAATTATGCTTATGCCAAATGCAGTATTCATATTCTATTCTTTAAGAAATAAAATAAGCCATTAATTCTTAACTGGGATATCAAACACAATAGTTATCAGTTATGAGAAAAGTTGTAAATAATCTTTTACTAACAAGAGCTAAAATGCCAAAATTTGTGAGAAGAGTTTTATTTATATATTTGCATTCCAATTTAGTTTTATAAATAGAATAAAAATATACAATATACCAAGGGAGTGTGTAATTGAACACAGATGAAACAATATTATAAGATGGATAGCTAAATTAGACTTTTTAAGATCTAAATATGTGCCAGGTAATGTAAAATATATACATTTGTAATAGGATTTATTCATCAAGAGGAAAGGGAGATTGGATTAATACTTTGAGTATAATTTTTATACAGTTCTGACTTTTGATGTGTAATGTTTCACATACATACTTCAAAAAATTAGAAAATCAGCAAGTTGTGATGAAAAACTCTTAGATCTAAAATTCTAAAATAAAAACGTGAACAAAATCATATTTCAAATCAGTAGCATAGCCACACTGGATGGGGGAAACCTAAGTTTGCTTCTGAACTATTTGTACTTTAATACTTGAACTATTTTATGTACCCAGTCCAAAGACACAAAGAGCTCTAAACAAATGATGATTTCTAATTTTTTATTTTTTTTAGTTGGAGTCTCAGACTGGAGTGCAGTGGCTGCTCCCGGCCACCGCAGCCTCGACCTGCTGTGCTCCTGCGATCCTTCTGCCTCAGCCTTCCAAGTAGCTGGAATTACAGGCACGCGCTACCACGCCCGACTAATTTTTTGATTTATTGTAGAGATGAGGTTTCGCCTGCCCAGGCGGGTCTTGAACCCACGGGCTCAGGCAATCCACTCACCTCAGCCTCCCAAAGGCGCGGGATTACAGGCTGAGCCACTGAGCCCGACTTAAATGATGATTTCTAGTGAGTATCTTCACTGTTTAGATTCATGGGGTAACAATTTGGAAATTAGTTTCTATATAATCTAGGATGAGCAAATAAATAAGCATACTGTGAATAATGGAAACTAAGTTTTGCTCAATGAGAGAAGAGAGTTACGTATAAGGGGGAGAAGTAGAATGAACTCAGTATTGGTTTTGGAGGTGCTGGTTTGAACTTAGGGATTTTAAGATGACTAGATAGATAGGCATAAATTAGAAATAAATAAGTGGTGATACATACATTCATATAGTGTATGAATATAATAAATGTATTCATATAGATATGTATACTTTTATAAATATATATATTCCTAGTTCCTTGTTATCTACTGAGAGGGCCTAGAAATAATGATTCTGGTAGTAATGAGCAGCCTTAAGATTTCAATTTCTAAATGAATTTCTTCACTGAAAGAAGTTAAGGTATTTTTTGACATTACTGATTCCAGGGAAAGTAGAATGAAAGAAATGATGGAAACATATCAAAAGAACATAGGAGTCAGCTTGAAGGGGCTTCCTTTAGTCAAATCTAGGGCAATTTGAGCATCAAAGTAAAAATATGGAGGATTATAATATACACACAATTATATATTATATTATTACATCTATATACAATAATGTGAAGGATCATAACTCATGGAACAATATAAGTCTACACTGATATAATAAAATAAGTAGGGTAAAAAAATATTTCTTTGGTAGAAACCCAACTAATAAATGTAAAGAAAACATGGAATTAGGGAATATCTATTTAGCAAACATCATAAGATAGCACAAGAATCATCAATAAGTGTTAAACAAAGTGGGTAAAAATTTGACATTTTACCCAACAAGATGTTTAGCTATTTTCAAAGTAACTATCTAAAAAATACATTTTATTGCCAAGGGAACAATAATAACTACATTGAAGTTATTGACAGACATAAGCTTAACTAGCAAGTGCTATTCTGGGTAGGCATCATCTTAACACAATGATGATGTAATCAAAATTAATAATGGGGTAAATGGATATCATGTGTTTTCTGATATGATGCACAACAAAAGACACATCATCACTTTTATGGTGTTGCCACCAAAAGTACATAAAATAAATGTAATCGTGAGGGAATGTTAGACAAATTGAGAGTTTAAAAATGGAGAGTTTAGAAAATGTCAGGAAACACAAATCAAGATTGAGAAAATATTTCAGGATAAAGAATTTTAAAGAGTCATGAAAATGAGTGCAAGTCATAAGATGATATTTTCTTTGGATGTAAAAGACTTTGTTGGGACAACTGATGAAATCTGAATAAAGTCTGTAAATGAGATAATAGTATTATGACTAGCACCATGTTAACTTCTTGATTTATGTAAGATAATGCCTTTATTTTCAGAAAATATACACCTAAGAATTTAGTAAAGAAAAGGGGAGTCAGCTGGGCTCAGTGGCTCAGCCTGTAATCCCACGCTTTGGGAGGCTGAGGTGAGTGGATTGCCTGAGCCCGCGGGTTCGAGACCTGCCTGGGCAACTTGGCAAGACCTAATCTCTATAATTAAAAAAAAAAAAAATTAACCGGGAGTGGTAGCGGGCGCCTGTAGTTCCAGCTCCTTGGAAGGCTGAAGCGGAAGGATCGCCAGAGCCCAGCAGGTCGAGGCTGTGGTGGCCGGGAGCAGCCAACGGCACTCCAGTCTGGGCGACAGAGTGAGACTCCAACTCAAAAGAAAATGGGAGTCATCCCTGTAATTTATTCTCAAGTGTTTCAGGAAAATAATGAGGCACACATCACACACACACACACACACACACACACACACACACACACACACACACAGCGAGAGAGAGAGAGAGAGAGAGAGAGAGAGAGAGAAATTGGGGATTCTGAGTATAGTGCATGCAGAAATTTTTTGTACAATTCTTGTCTCTTTGCTATGAGTCTGAAATTGCATCAAAAAAAAGTTTTTAAAAACAGCTCTATGATGTAGTTCAATTATTATCCCTTTTAGTGAGTAAGTCAACTCCACTTTCAGGGTTACATATGAAGCACTACAACCAAGATTTGAACTTGAGTTTCCTCAGCATCTAAACTCTTTATCATTACTTTGTTCTGTCTTGCCAGGCTATGTCTATGGGAGAGTGTTTTACATATTAATAGCTGTCACACATGCCAACAAAGAAAATAAAAAGAGCTTTGTTATGGAACCTAAAACTACATTGCCCAATAAGTGTAGAACTAGCAGATATGCCTATTTAAATTTAAATTATTAAAATGAAAGAGTTGGTTCCTCATTCATACTAATCAGGTATCAAGTGCTCAAAAGGCAAATGAAGCTACTAGCCACCATATTGGGCAGATTAAATATGGAATATTTCGTTCACCTCGGAAAGTACAATTGGCTTGATGGTTTAGACCACAGGTTGTTATAAAATTGAAAGGGTGCTCCTTACATCCATCCACAATTGTAAGCAGGAAGCAGAGGAGATTTTCACATTTCACTTTGCATAGGGACAGTACACAGCACAATGTATAAGAATGGACTCTGGAGATTGCCTGGGTTCAAGTCCAGGCTCTACAGTTTACTAACTTAAGTCCTGTAAGTAACTTCACAAATTTTTGTTTAGGTTTCCTCATATGTTTAATGGGGATAGTAATAGTGTCTACCTCATGGGGTTGTGTGAGAGTTATATGAGTGAAATAAAGTTGTGGAACGAATATCCCTTTAAAACTCAAAGGCAACGTTCTGAGGCATATTGGGGGCAGAGATAACATTTTAAATGTAAAATTAAATATATATCTTTTGTCCATCAAGTCCCCATTTAGAAATACAATTAAGTGCAAGAGGTGTGGCTGAACTTGATGACTTTTAAGGTCTCTTTCAATAGAGACTCTATAATTCCATGATAGTAAGAGTATTGTCATTCTACATTAGAGATGGCTTTAAAATAATCAGCATTGGCTGGGCTCGGTGGCTCAGCCTGTAATCCCGAGCTTTGGGAGGCCGAGGTGAGTGAATTGCCTGAGTCCGCGGGTTCGAGACCCACCTGGGCAACTTGGCGAGCCCTCATCTCCACCATAAATAAAAAAATTAGCCAGGCGTGGTAGTGTGTGCCTGTAGTTCCAGCTACTTGGAAGGCTGAGGCGGAAGGATTGCCAGAGCCCAGCAGGTCAAGGCTGCGGTGGCCGGAAGCGTGCCACTGCACTCCAGTCTGGGCGACAGAGTGAGACTCCAACTCAAAATAAATAAAATAAAATAAAATAAATTAATCAGCATTTATAATCTGAAAGATTGTTTACATATGTCTCTTTAACATTGTCTGAGAATTTAAAAAATATTTTACAAATAAATAACTTTACTTTTTAAGCAGTTAAATAACTTCTTAATTAATAAATTGTATATTTATAATTTAATATAACATATAGCATTTCATATAATAAATTGCTAGCATAAAGTTAAATAATCAGACAATGGAAAATCCTAGGGTTGAACAGAGGTCTTGTAACTCCAATTTCTTTATGCTACTTGACTCTATTAGCAATACATTATGGTATATTTGTTGAGCACATTCTATATATTGGACATGCTGTTCTATATTGAGAAGAGTGTTGAATATGGAGAATTGGCTCTTCTGTTTAATACAATGGATAGTCCAGTTCAAGTTCTCCAAATTTTTCAGAGAACTCATAGTTCATAAAACCTTAACTGATTTAAAATTGCATGGAGAAAAGTCAAGTAATTCTGTACCAATTTGAGTTCGTGATCTCCAGGGGAACTTTTATGAGTAAATATTTAGTTGATCTTTTTGATGTAAGATAAAATATATTGAAATTTCTTCAGTGATGGTTAAAGGTGTTTAACTTTAAAATGTCATTTACTACCATGTCTTGGACCTAAGTTTACTCTTATACTGTTTTCATCCAGTATAAAAGTATGCAAAAATGTTGTTTTGCTTCTACAAAATCATCTCATTCTCATCATTTTAATCTCTCCCTGGGTCATATCTGTGCAACATTTTATGCAGATATATCAAATATCAAATAAAATTTGTATATAACACTATAATAATCTCAGTAGTGCCAGGTGGGCATATTCATATCTGATATAAATCGGTTTCAGACAAAGTTCATTGTTAAATACATCTGTGTCAAGATAGCATGTCAATGAGAAGAAGTCTGGTTAGGCATGTCTTTATTAATAGAACACTTTGCTTATTCAATTCACCATGGGCATTGAAATCATAACTGAGCTACACAATGAACATTACTGAAATTTTCCAGAGATTTATGAATTGCAGCACATGCAGATAGAGTTTCTTGTATAGACAAAAATCTATTTTAAAAATTTGAAGGATAGTATTGAAAGATTTTAATAACCACAATTTTAGTATTGTTTATTGATAATATTATTAAAAGTCTCCTCTTAAATATTTTGTTTGAGTTAAAATAATAATTAGCATCTACTGCTCACTTTCTGACAGATACTCTAATTAGTGTACCTTTGGTTGTTACAACCATCCGGAGTATTAGTTTCACTAAACAGTCCCATTTCATGGATTAGATAACTGAAGCAATAGATAACCCATTATAGTCACAAAGCAAGGGAGAAGTAATTTAAAAACAGTCAGGTTTGACCAAAATTACTCTTATTTCCCTATGTTGACTTCTGTTCATTATAGAATATTTTAACAATGTATTAAAGTAGTAAGAGATAGATTACATGTAATCACATTATATAATAACAGTACTGAAAATTTTGCTATAGTTTCTTTTTAATGATACTTATTCAATATGATCCTAAGTATTTCAAAAGTTATGCTACTAAATAAGATGAATGCCTCAACCTCAAAAAACGATGATGCAGTAAAGAAAACATGTAATCTATCAATAATGTAGAAACTGAAAATATGAACTCTGGGGTCAGACTGCTCAGAATTGAATCTTAGTACCTTATTTATCAATGGTATGACCTTGAACAAATTAGCTAATCTGTCTGATATTTAATTTTCTAATCACTAAAAGTTCATTATTATAATCATAATTATCAGCATCATATAATGCAAACTTGAATCAGATAATATAGATAGAAGCAAAGTTCAGTGGAAACATCAAGGGAAAGAAAGGGAATTAATTTTAGCTGAACAGATCACAGAAGACTTTGAATTGCCAGTTGAGACTTAATTGATATATGCCAAAGTAGCAGCAATATTTAAAGAAGTCTTTCCCCTTTTCTTAATTAAAAAAATTTCTCAATATGGTTATGTGAGCTTTTGAATGAAAAACACATATTTAGAGATCTTTTGGCTACAAAAGCTTACCAAAATGCATCTGGGTGGGTAACATTAAGAAGTGCAAGTATGTGGATTGAAAACTCAGTTGATTCTTGAATTCTTATTATACTAACCTCAACGTGTTAAAGCCATTTCAATATATCTCTTAGCACGAATTCAGAGTTGATTACATCATGTAATTGTCTTTTCATTTTCATTTGTTAAATGTTATTAATTAGCCTATAAAACAACTCAGTAGCAGACACTGGATTTATAACTTATTTGTGACCTTGTAAAACATCTTATAAAAGGCAGGGCATACCCTTTTTATATATTATTCTTTCTCTGGTGAGAAGTTGTCATTATATTATTAACTTAATTCTAGATTTCATGATTTTAATTTAATTTAAAATTCTCTTTCAAGCTTATGAATATAAATTTCTATGTATCACTCAAAAATGACAAAATTTATTCTTTTTAAAATTCTGATTTTGGAAGATAATTAATTTGTTCTGCTTCAGTATTTAAAAGAAGACTCAATGTTATCACTCTTTGAACAACAACAACAACAAAACCCTGATAATACTTTAGAATATATTGCCACTAATATATGATGTCTGAGGCTGGCAATGAATGCAAAAATCAGTTCTTGTATTGGTCTCTAGAGGAATGTATTTCTGTTATGCCTGAACACATAGTACACATTACTGAAATGTGCTAGAGTCTTTGGAATTGTGGCACACATACACAATTAGACTTTCTTCTATAGATAGAAATCTATTTTATGGATCTTAAAGATCTCCAGGGAAGTATTACCAAAATACTTTACCATTCCATCCCAACCTTTGATGTACAGGATATCTGGCATTACTTAGATCTAACACATTTTAGCTAGGGGCAAAGAATGATAATCTCAAAATAGGAGGTGTGCCTCTAATAGAAGAAAAAGGAAGCAGTAAATATACATGCAAGTCCCTGGAAACTTGGACATGGGCACATGATAAGGGCAATAGGTTTATGTTATACATCACTCCACTTGGAGTATATATCTTGGCAAAGTGAAGCAAAAATGTAAGGGGAACTAATAATTCTTCAGGCCGCGGGAGCAGAAAAATCAAGTGGCTATGGGACAGCTTAGCTGTCAAGTGGCAAAGACACCAGAGGAAGGGTTTTAAGTGAACTGTTCTCTTGGCTTGCCAGAACAAGCTCTGTATTTAGCTGCCTGGTTGCCTCAGTATTGGACTTCCTTTGACATCTTTCCCGAGCTTGTATCTAGCCAACCTGCAGATTCTGGGACTTCTCGAATGGTCTTCTAACATATCATTATATCACACAAGTTCCTCAGAGTTCATTTCCATTGTTTGTAACCTAGAAACTTTACCTGTCATGATTGTTTTGAATGTTTTTTAACTACATAACTCTTTTATTACAAAAGTAGCAAATTCACTGCTTGTAAGATATTTGCACAATGCACATGAGCACAAAGCCAAGAATTAAAAATCATAAATGTCAATAATTCCATTGTCTAACAACAAATCTCCTACAATTTTGGTTTATAATCTTCCATTTGTCTTATCTCCACAACTCGGTCTCAATCACTAACTCTCTCTCTCTCTCTCTAAATATATTATTTATTTATTTAAAAAATAAGATGCCAATATACAGACTGTATTGAAACAATATTTGATTTAGTATTTCATAATCATTTCTCATAAATATATTAGAGGTTTTTAAAGCAGCATTATACAGGAATAAATATTTCTTTGTATGGGTAAATTATAACTGATACTATAATGGCCAATCAGGCTGTATTCTTTTGCTTCCCATTATAAGTAATTCTATGAGAAATATTCTTTATATAAAACTTGGCTTTACTTGATCTTTCTATAGTTTTATTTGTTTTTGTCCAGAGGCTGCTCTGACGAGCACTACGTAAGTGCTGCACCTGCAATGATGATCATTTGCACTGTTCAGGAGTGTTGTCAGTCTAGGCAGCTCAGCTTTTCCTATACATATCAAGGGTTGTATTTTCCTGGCGTGAAAAGGAGCCAAAATGTAACCAGCTCATATACCCACAGGGCAACCCTCCTGTCCCAGTGCCTGTAGCTTTTAATTCCCTCAATCAGTCAACTCTACCCTGATATGGCTCTCCAGAAAAAAGCAAATTACACATTCATATTGCATGGACTGATGCTGGCGGTTTTACAGATAGGGATGAGTCTTTTGGCAGATAACCTGCCCAGAATGGAGAGAATGGCAAGGGAAAGACTGTTTTCACATCAATGCTTTCCTGGCTTCTCTGGAGGAATGAGGTTCACTCAGAACATGGATGGTGCACAGACTGGCTCCAAACCTCAGTACATAAGTTATACAATTATTTGCAATAAAAGACATGTCATCTGTTGTTTTCATTGAAGCATAGAGTCTGAAAGACTTTAATGTTTTCATGACCTTGTTAGCATATTTTTTAAAGCACCTAACAAAAATCCTGGAATTATTCTGTACATGCTAGATGTTACAGAGACAAATATATTATGTATGCAATTAAAAAATCCATGTTATGATTACTTGTACACTTCTGAGATAAATTTTTCAATAGAATTTGATATGAAAGTATGTAAAAGCCTCACTAAAGACTTACACAAATGATTTATCAACAGATTTTAAAAGAAGTTTTAAAACTCTTAAAATATTTATTTGTTCAATATGATATGAATTCTTAAGAGTTAGCCAGTTTTGTTTCTTTGTTTTGTCTATCCCTAGCCCAAGTTCTAGTCAACCTTAAATTTAATATGAGCCAAGATTATGAAACAATCATAACAGCTAATCTGATCAGGCAGGTATCTGGGTATGTGAGGATGGGTGGCAAAAAGAGTTAATGGAAATATATTCTCAAGAACAAAAGTAGAGTGGGTCCTACTTTATCCTGTGATGTTCAGACGAAAGCTGAATCCTGCAGTCAATTTTGGGTACATAGACTAATTGGGATACATTTAGAAGACAGAATGGTAAAGAAATCAAAGCCATGACTCATGAAAAATTGCCAAGAGCAGAGATGATGTAGGAGGATGAATAAAACTGTCTTCAAATACTTGAAAGACGAAATAAGATTTGTTCTGCATAGCCACAAGGGATTGAGCTATAGGTGAAAATATGAGAAAACATTTCAACTCAATATAGAAGAGAACTTTCTAGTAAAGCACAGGGTCAGTTGTAAATGCTTTGAGAGTTTATATTGAGACTGTGAAAAGAAAGGTTTTCAAGTTTATATTTTTAAAAAATAAATGCATGTGTGAAACA
This sequence comes from Cephalopachus bancanus, assembly GCA_027257055.1. Classification (NCBI taxonomy): domain Eukaryota; kingdom Metazoa; phylum Chordata; class Mammalia; order Primates; family Tarsiidae; genus Cephalopachus; species Cephalopachus bancanus. The sequence continues at coordinate 1,541,301 of JAPVLO010000258.1, forward strand.
GGGAATATAGGAACTCTCTGTACCTTTCTTTTCAATTTTGCTGTAAACTTAAAGGTGCTCTAAAAAAAGACTTAAAAAAGAAAATAAAATAGGTAGCAAGACAGTAGACACTATAGTTTCAATATTAAATAATAAACATAAAAACTTGGACAGAGAATAGAGTTTAGAAGCATATGAGAGTGTTTTGATAGTTTCATGGGAACAACTAACCAAGGTCCTTATAAATAAAGAATATTTCTCTTATTTTATATGTAAACAATAGGAAAAAAAGCTAAGTAGTTCAGAAAAGAGAGCAATAAGTAAGTGATAGCAAAGTACATTTAGTTGCAAGTAAACAAAAGGAAAATCAATGCATCTATACTGAACTTTGGGAGAAAAAAGGAAAATAAGTTATCAAAAGAATGTTGGTTTCAATAACCAAATCTGAACCTTCCTCAAATTTTCTTTATTGAAAATATTTTTTTGAATGATCTGCTTGCAATTATTTTTATTCCTGAATTCATTTGAGAATTGTGGGTTTTGTCATGATTTTAATATTTTTAAAACAGAAAACCATATATTTGGCTGAGTAATTTATTCAGATATTTTAATGAAGTTAACTAAAATAAAATACTGGCTCAAAAAATAGGTTCTATATCATGATTTTAAAACTTGTCTGGCAGGCACAACTACAGAGCTGAGCTACTTTAAATTTACAAAAGCAACAACTTAAACCTGAGTCTTCCATTAGACTTCATTTTTTGTAGCTTCACCCATCACTTTTAGTATGTTCTACCATTTAAATAAAATAAGACTAGCTTTTATTTAGGCATTCTCAGAAACATCTGATTAATGTCTAGAATAAATCATTCCTATTAACTTAGCATAACTAAAAACTAATATTTTTAATGACCATTTTAAAATAAATTAGAGCTTCTTGTCTTCATTCATTTGGGAATCTTAATAAAAATGTGTAGAATTTGGAATGCAAAGTGAATAACAAAGTCCTAAAACTGTCTCAAACAGTTTTCTTTCTTATCAACTGATATTTTTTCTTCTTTTTTATCCATCAATCTATACATGTTCAAGGTTTATTACAAAGTATGATGGGCAGAAAATATAGTACTTCTTATACAGGAGGCTGAAACAGAATGAAAGAGTGAGAATTAGGTTTACCAAACGTAGGAAACAAGGAGTAAAGCACAGAAGTCACACTCCACGGCGGCGCCTCTGAGATATTTTTCTTCTTAAAAACATCTATGAGCCGGCCTCAGTGGCTCAGCCTGTAATCCCGCGCCTTGGGAGGCTGAAGTGAATGGATTGCCTGAGCCCGCGGGTTCGAGACCCGCCTGGGCAACTTGACAAGACCTCATCTCAATAAATCAAAAATTAGCTGGGTGTGGTAGCACGCACCTGTAGTTCCAGCTACTTGGAAGGCTGAGGCGGAAGGATCGCCGGAGCCCAGCAGGTCGAGGCTGCGGTGGCCGGGAGCGGCCACTGCACTGCAGTCTGGGTGACAGTGTGAGACTCCAACTCAAAAAAAAAAAAAAGAAAAAAAATCTATGGTAGCAAGAAGAATCATTTAAAATAGCAATGCAATAGTAAAAGGACAAAAAATATCTTAAAATAATTTCAAAATTATAGCATAAATAGAAAAAAGAAATATTTAAAAATTAATTAGACAAAACTTTTTGTTTTGTAAATATGAAAAAATGGCAAGAAAATTGGCATTAAATGCATCTATATTTAGAATAATAAAATAAGACAAAACTTTTGACATGTCCTTTTATTAAATTCAAGTAGCAGTAAAAATTACTGTTTTGAATGTTGGGTGGTTACCAGGAACTAAAATATCTTCTATGTTATTCTTACTTTTCTTTCTTTTTTGTCCTCATCACCTTCTCATCCTATTTTCAGTCTTTTATCAGTAAGACCAGAAGCCTTGTCATTGCAACCTGTGGTTCTTAACCTTGGCTATGCATCAAAATCACTCCACAGGTTTTTAATGTTGCTCTTAGGGTCATATCTTAGACCCATTGAATCAGGCTCTAAGGAGGGACCTAGACATTTTCATTAAAAGAAAAAAAAAATCTCTGTAGTAGGGAGCTCTGTAGTAGGGACTCTGTAGTAGGGAGCTCAAGGTTTGGGAACCACTGACCTATTGTTAAAATAGTGACCATATTTTTGCGTGCAATCATCCCCTTCCTTCTAATCCTTCTGGGTCAGGCCATAGTTTCGATCTTTCTAAAGCATCTCTAAACATCACCATCCTATTCTGAAATCTTAAATAGCTCATACTTTATTTCTAATCTATCTTTTTCATGAGATCATTAGTCATCTTTCAAGGTACAGCTCAAAAAACACTTTCTCCAAGATACCCACTTTCACTACTCTCTATTTGGAATCCCCAATCATTCTGTAATATTCACATGAAACTTACAATTTTCATTTTTGTATTATGATAATCTGTGCATATACAAACTCTATTATAGATATCTCACAAAAGTACATATTTAGTTGTATGAATCAGTAAATAAAAAGACATAGAAAACAAAAGAGCATTACTGAATCAGAATTAAATTCAGAGATTTGGAGCTTATCTTACCCAGTGATCTATCACAGAAATAGAGAACTGAGCAACATAGGTTCTCACTAATAAGTGGACCCTAAACACCTCTCATAATACTACAAGAAAGTGATTGACAGTAGAGGCACAATGCTAGGAGATGGGGGACACATGATATCAATAAGGGTGCCTGATCCTAATCCAGGAGAAGTGAGGACCAATGGAAATCCCAAACTTCACCTGTACTTAGACCACTTATGGACCCAATCATGACTTGCATCCCACATCTTTAAAATAAAAAAAAGAAAAGAAAGAAATATTTCTAATATAGTATTTGAGCTGTTTATATCTTTAAGCAGACATCAGCAGATATAGGGACTCATAAATTAAGTCAAATCAACCTCAGAACTATAATTCACAGCTTATTTAAAATTATGTAAATGAAAGCATTAAAGTGGAATCTCATATATATACATACATATAATATGTGCATCAATAAAAGATAACAAATTACTTTGTAATTTGTTGTTGCTCCAGCAGGCTTAATTTATTAAAGATTAAGGTGCTTGGTGGTTAAGGTATATGAAAACATCTGTGCAGAAGTCATAGGCTATTATTAGAATATATTCCAGGACAAACCAGAAAATAGAAGTTTCTTTGCATTGTGTTTCTAGCTCCAGTTATGCAACTTACTCTTTAATATTAACACAACCACCCTCTTATTCCCACCAAGAGAAATAGTTTTCCAGGTTATCTTCACTGCAATCCCCATTTCTCTAATTTAAGAGATCCACAATTATTTCCCAGCATCTCTCTAAAAGCTTATGTGTGTGTGTGTGTGTGTGTGTGTGTGTGTGTGTGTGTGTATAGAAATGAATTTAGCCAGGCTCGGTGGCTCAGCCTGTAATCCTGTGCCTTTGGGAGGCTGAGATGAATGGATTGCCTGAGCTCGCGGGTTCGAGACCCGCCTGGGCAGCGAGACCTCATCTCTACAAAAAAAAAAAAAAAAAAAATCAGCCGGATGTGGTAGCACATGCCTGTAATTCTGGCTACTTGGAAGGCTGAGGCGGAAGGATCTCCAGAGTCCAGCAGGTCGAGGCTGCAGTGGCCAGGAGCGGCCACTGCACTCCAGTCTGGGCGATAGAGTGAGACTTCAACTCAAAAAAAAAAATGAAATGAGTTTTAAAACTATATTAAAATTGCAATAGTAAGATGAATATAAGTCATGTTTTACTGCTGCAATTACAAAAGGTGGTCAAAGTGGCTACCATCAGTGTCCAGACACTTCTAGTTACAGTAAACATCTCTTAACATCTCTTAAAATGTGTATATGTTTTTATGGCACCTGTGTGTGTGTGTGTGTGTGTGTGTGTGTGTGTGTGTGTGTGTGTGTGTCAGAATTTTGCTAAGTGATGAATTGATAGGTGATTAAAATAATAATTAATTAAAAATTTATGTCATCTTTCTAGTTAAAAAAGTCACACATGTTTTTTATTAGAATTACCCTGTGCGATAGGTAAAAAAAAATCTATATTTTGCAAATGAGGAAACTAAAACAAAATGAAATTAACTGACTTCCGAAAGGCAAATCCAGTTCAATTTCTTTCCAACATAGCTGATTTCCCAAAAATATTTAAATTTTTATGGGACTTCTAGAGATGCAATCAACATTTTGTATATCTTTATCATTATACTTTTCAATCTCCCAATGTGTGTGACTAGTGATACATAAGGTTAATTTGTTCATCATCTAGATCACTGGCTAACAGTTAGAACTTAATTACTATGAGTTTAATCATTTCATGCATACACCATTGTAAGTCAAGTAAGTTACTTATTTTACTTGGTCAAATAAATATTGCAAAAAAAATGGTTATCAATTAAGCAAAGCATAACAAAACAAACAACCTATATTGAGAAAATCGACTTAAAGCCTTGTTCAGAGCAAGGAATGAAGGAGAAACTCTGCATTTTTATAAAAATTATTATTGACATCATCAGATAAAATTGTCAATTAAGCAATCTGTAATAAAGCAAGCATAATAAAATATTTTTCTCAATTAATATGACAAAAATGAGTGTATTGGTTTAGTTTAAAATTTTCTAAGAATTCTTAGTCAATATTAGATTTTATAATGCCTGTAAATTGCTACAAAATGAATATGCTTAAAAATTATTAGCTTAGGGCTTCACTCATCATTAGAGAAATGCAAATCAAAATCACATTGAGATACCACCTAACCCCTGTAAGAATGACCATTATTAATAAAGCAAACAACAACAAATGCTGGTGAGGATGTGGAGAAAAAGGAACGCTTCTGCACTGCTGGTGGGAATGCAGACTAATACAACCTCTCTGGAAGACAGTGTGGCGATTTCTGAAGGAACTAGAAATTGACCTTCCATATGTACCAGGAATTCCCCTATAGGGAATATACCAGAGGAACTCAAATCATTCTACAAAAAGATACCTGCTCACGTATGTTTATTGCAGCTCTATTCACAATAGCAAAAACATGGAACCAACCGTGCTGCCCAATGAAGCTGGACTGGATAAAAAAAATGTGGTACATATGCACAATGGAATATTATGCAGCCATAAAGAAGGACAAATATGTGGACTTTGCAGCAAATTGAATGGATTTGGAATCGATCATACTCAGTGATTTAACATAGAAACAAAGAACTGAGTTCCATATGTTCTCACTCATAAGGTGGCCTTGAACAATTGTAATGCCGTGCGAAGGTGATTGGCAGTAGCGGAAAACTGTCAAGGGAAGGGGGCTGGGACTGGCAGTTAGGGGAAGCTGCTAGGGGAGGGAGGGGCAAGCCTCATCAACAAGGATACCTGCATGATCAATGTTTGTATACCTATCCCTGAATTGTACCCCACATTTTTATAATAAATAAATTAATTAATTAAAAAAAAGAACAGGGAACCAGCCATGGTAGCCATCAGAACTGGACTGGATAAAAACGGGTACATACACAAACACACACACACACACACACACACACACACACATTAAACTTTTAGGTCTTAACTCCACCACACACAAAATAAAAAATAAAAAATAAATTATCTTTTAAAAACCACAAAGATATACAATAAGTACATAAAATATATCCATAAAGGAAAAATAAATGAAATTTAGGATTTGGTTCCTTAAAAACAAGCTTTCTTTATAAGAACTTCATATGAGAAATCAAACTTATTGTGTCCACTTTCTTAAGACAAAGTGGAGATGTTCCACGTACTCTAAGAATAGACTCAATAACATCTAGTAGAAGTGAATACATTTAAAACAATTTTACTTACAATTAAGAATAAAATGCAACTTGACAGTCTGATGTAAATAAATCTACTAGATTAGTAATATATATCCAATCAATTGATATTCTCACTTGTTTTTATCAATCTAGGGCATATGTTAGAAAACTCTGATCCCTGAATGGGACTTTCCAGTGAGAATTTGAGGTTAGATGATTACAGAGCAACCCAAGGGTGTCAGCATTTTCTTCTACCTTAGTATATGTTGGTACATCTTACCAACTCATGATGCCCAATAAGCCAATAATAAAAATTTTACTTAGTAACAATATCTCCTTTTTAAAAGTATCTTTATTTATTTAAAGTTACTGGTGACTCCAAATTTACTACCTTTACCTTTGCGTGCCCCCACTGATTATTGAATCTTGAGAATACTTCCATTTCATAATGCCTCTCATTTATACTCACTCTCCAACTGATATCTAGATTATTACAATAACCAATGTCTTTATTTTTAGACCTTTTCAGAGCTGCTAGGATAATCTCTATTAAATGCTATCTTCTCAATAGTGCTCTATTCACCATCACATCCAGTCTTGTATTCAAAAGTATCTATCACATTCGTTCTCTCAATTCCATTCTCTTCAATCCTATATTTATTTTGACATAATTTTATATTTCAGCATTTTCAGTGTATTTATCATTACCTCATAATTTCCATTTTATATTTATCATCTAGTGCCTTGTACAGTATAGAATAAACATTAGGTATTCAATTCTTAAAGAGAAGAAAGAAGAAAACAAGAAAGGAGAGAAAAATTGGAGTGAAAGTATATTAAGATATATTAAGATAATACCCTTTCATTTTGTAAAATATCACAAATAACAATATTCTATCCCTGATATTATCTTTCTCAGTTCAAATTCCATTTCCTAAATGCTACAGAAGAAACTTACAGAAATATAGAAACTCACCCAGGAAGTCATGAATATAGGAAGGCAGACACAGATGTTACCAATTATGCTGTACCTTGAACTTTGTAGAAGACATCATGGTTTTATTAACACAAATTAGGAACTAACGTGAGCAAATATTCATCATGTTTAGTAATTTAACAAAATGGTTAGTCCCAGTGGGGAGACTCTAAGACAACATCACTTGCTTGTTTGGAATAAAAAGAGAAAGAAGGTAATGGCAAAATGCTTTCCCAGGATTTAAGTCATTTCACTTTCCTCAGGAGTCATCAGCATCACCATTACAAAATCTCACAAGAAGTTGTCTATACTTTTCTCCATTGTAACTGCTACTCACTCCTTACCACACACCATCACAGCTTCTGGTGCCATGACTCCACTGATATAGCTCTGGCTCAGATCCCCAGTGATGTTCATGTTACTAAATCTAGTGGACATTTTCCAGTTTTCAGTTGATCTCAAAGCAGGTTTGTTTTTTTTTTTTTAACAGTGTCTTCTCTTATTCTTAAAACATATTCTTCTGAGGTCTTCTGTTACATATTTGCTTTATTTTACCCCTTCCTTTGTTTCAGTTCCTTTGTCTCTTGCAGGCTCTTTCTCATGCATATAGACATGAAATGTCGGAGCACCCCAAGGGTCAGCCTTAGGTTCTTCTTTTTTTTATTCTATACTGTCTTCCACATCCACAGCTTGAATTACTACCTGAACACAAATTATTTCCTCTGTGCTCTCAGCCAATATATTCAATTTTCTATAAGACATCTCTCCTAGGATTTATTTCCAAACATACATTTATTCCCAAAATCAAATTCACAGTCTTCCTACACACTCGGTGTGTTTTCTATCTCAATGAATAACACCCACATTCATCTAGTTGTACAAGCCAGAAAACTCATCTTGACAACAAACTAATCTATTCACATCCACCTTAGTGCCCCTTTAGTGTACTCACAGTGTTGAAGCTTGGGTGGTAATTTAAAAATGAAATCTGATCATTCTTCTCTCTTGTTCAACACCTTTCAGTGACCTCTTATAACTCTTAAACAAATTAGACCATGACCTAAAAAGCCCTGCATGTCTATCTCTACTTCTTTGATCTTTTCTTACAGTATGACTTTCTGCATCCCTAGAGCTTCCACATAGTTTTCTTTTTTCTTTTTTTAAATTTTTCAGTCCCTTGTCAACTCTCTCAAGAATTTGCCTGGATTCTCTTTCTCATTGTCATAATCTAGTTAATTTCCAGTTTGCCCTCAGGTCTCAGTTCATATATACCTTATTGAGAAAAGCCTGGGATTCTTCAATAAGGTCGAATTTCTTCAATATGAGTTCTCAGGCCACTGTATAGCTTACTCTTTTTTTTTTTTTTTGGCAGCACCTTTTGGAGTTATAATTTTGCATTTTTTTCTATCATAATCTAATTACTCTCTTTGTCTAGACTGATTTTCACCAAGACAAGGGTTGTGCTTGTGTTTATTCCTCTTAGTATCCAAAATACCCAGTTTACATAAGAAACGAATAAACACCAATTGAATAAATGAATGTTTGCAGTCTGAACAGGATAGGTGCAAATAACCAGATATTTAAGCTGAGATGAAGAATCAATAAGGACAGGAAAAACTCCTAAGCCATTATATTCTCTGACATCCAGAGTCTAAGAAAATTAACGGTTTCATGTAATTTAAGGTTTAATGTAAGACTTTAGGCAAAGACTGAATATTTGGGAATTGAGACACTGAATGTGTGATAAAGGAAGTTGCAGAACCTAGGTAGGGAGGTCAGAGTTTAGTTTCATCCTTTTGCTTATCCAGTTAGTCAATCATTCATTCATTTACTAACAAATATTTGTTAAATGTCTGCTATGTCCCATGGACTATGCTAGGCATTTTGGCTACTAGTATAAGATGATGATTGCCCTTAGGAAGTTTACAAGCTAGTAGATATATGGTTCTGAGGCCCACCTTTTGGCAAGAAAGGAACTTCTAATTTATCTCTAGATCTGAATTGCAGTGATTCTAGGATGCACATGACCAAGGCAGAAAATGGCAGAATTGAAGGCTGATAATACCAAACTGAATAATGTGAACAAAGGAAGAAGTAAGGTTTCAATCAAACAACGTTGGTGATGGTCCTAGGGCCTCATTAGTACTTGACAACTTTATGAATTACTGTTGTTTAAACAGAGCATATTTATTAGAAATTAAAATAACCTGTTGTGTGTGGAATTTGACAGTTTGAAGACATATTATCAGATGGTAGTAAAATGAATTTTATAAATCCAAAGTAAAATGGATTATATTGAGGTAGGTGTGTTAGCTATTAAAGAATTAGTTTAATGATGGCAATATTCAAGGAAACAAACAGATTTATATTGATGAGTTATTATCTGTATTTTTCCTTCATGGAGAACAATGAAGACTAAATCTTTATTTATACCTGTGTATATCTGTTACTATTTAGGCTTAGGTAACCAGAAGACCAAGGTTTAACTATAAATAAAATATGGCACCAAATAAATCTGGTTAGAATGGTTTCTGTAAAAATTCTCTAAGGATAGAACAATGAGGGTATATATGCCCCTGTGTTTTTTTTCCCTATGTGTAAAGCCTAAGCTTGTATTTGTTTTTTTTTTGTTGCAGTTAGAATTTAATTAGACTCTTAAGAGTAAAAAGAAACTCTTATCTTGAAAAAAAAATGGAAAGACAAGAAAAAATAAATAATCTTTCCTACTTAAAAAATAGAAAAATAGATGAAGCAAAGCATTTTAGAAACAACTCACTTTGAGAGATGCTTTGTAAATAAATGACTGATAAGAAAGCATGGCATACTTTAGTCTCAGAAAGTCATTAAACTAATCATACATTTATATAAGATAACCATTCTCTTTGGAAATATTTACAATGAGTTAATAAAAATGTGATGGAGCATAAAATGCATGGAGACTAGAAGAAAAGATAATGTATTAATTCAGTGGTATTCTAGTAAAATAGTCATTTCTGGACAGAAACAAATCATTCGGTATCCCCATGGAGAAGGAATAGAGAGTGACATAAAATGCAACTCTCAAACCCTCTTTGTCCTGCAATGATTAGGAATCCTTTGGCAGATTGGAATGCCTTATATTCATTATACATTAGCGAATTAAAATCTCATTTTTAAATCATTTATTAGTGAAAGAAAATAATGAAGATCAATGTCCCAGAATCTGATTAATCTCAAGTAATATTCTGAAACTGATTTTCTGGACATGCCAGATAAGAGGTTCAACGTGGGCATATGGCTATTTTTCCAAGGGCCCAAATAGTGAATTTTGCCCTCTGTCTTTTCATGAGTCTTTTTTTACCCACTTCTGTTGTAATAGTTTCTTGAACCGATTTTATTTACAAAATGAATAGAGTCATAACACAGAGTAAACTGGAAGTATTATCAAAGAACTACTAGAACATGGCACAGCTGTGTTTTAGCGATTAGGGAGAAAAAAAATCTTTGCTTTAAGTTCTGATAAGTAGAGCAGAATGATTGCCAAAGATTTTGGTCTAAGAGTCAACTGTTGACTTTTGTTCAGTTTTATATTGCTGAGATATGCTTTTATCAAACTGGCAGAGACTGGCCAGAGCTTCTGGTTTCTTTGAAGTTGTATTACATGCCCTTAAGGTGGCATTATATTTAGAAATGACATAACAAATACTGAAAGAAAACTCATCAATCCTCAGAATTTTCAGATTTAAATTCAATATTTCAACTAAAATAATGGAATAAAAAATAATCTGTATCTGGAAATTAGAAATTCCATATCATTAGATAAATGACTATACAGAATTTTCTTGGAATTGTGGAGACTTTGGATATGGGGAAACTGAGACTAAGGGAAATAAACTAATATGTCCCAGGCTGAATCACCAGCTAGTGAAGAATCCTTAATAGATTCTTTTCCTCGAGTTTCTGAAAACTAGCACAAAGAGAAAAATAGAAAAAAAGTAAGATTACAGTAGTTTGGTGTGAGAATTCCTACTGCTTAAAAACATATTTATTTTGACCTTTTGGGCAAAAACAAAATCTATATATTTCCATTGTAACAACATGGCTACAGGCTGAGTAATTCCAGACATTTCAGACTCTAAGAAGAGATTGGAAAATAGTTTTTCTCCCTCTATGCCTGAAGGGTAATTAAAATTACTTACTCCCTTCAAAAAGCTAAGCAGAGAATTGGATCAATGCTTGGTATAAGCAGCCATCTTGATCATTTTGCTTCTATTAAGTCTCAAGAACTTGTGGTTTTGATGGTGATTTTCTGGTTATAAGACATGGGCAAGCTCACATTTTTATTTCATTTGACAAAATAAAAAGTAGCTTCATGACAGTAATAACTGGGAGGCAGATCAGAGTGTTTGACCTAACTACACATGACATTTTATATTTTGGCTTCAGACAGCTCATCTTTTGATATTTCCATCAGTACATAAAAGGAGAATTTAGTGCTTAATGCTCTAATAAGTGTGCAACTTCTGGAAAGAAAGATTGCTTTGAGGATGTAAATCTCTAAGTATCATCACCTAAACTTGATCATTTTGCTTTGCTAGAGAAACTCAATCTCTTGGTCCTTCATTAGAGAAGTGATATTTAAAAGAACCAATATAGATTATGCAATATCTTATGATTTAATGTATTTTCATAAAATCTCATTGATTTTTATACATTGTACATGCAGTCATGATGACAGTTTCAAGCTACACAATGAATCTATTTTATGGGGTGAATTTTGTAAGCATCATATTTTGACAGAAGGAATAAATGAAGACTTTGGATTCAATTGCCTGCTTTGCCACTTCCTTCTCCTTGATCTTAGATATCTTATTTTTTTCTTGTCTTAAAGTAGGAATCATGACACCCAGCTCAAGAGAATAAGTTATTGATTTTATAAAGTTATATACATGAAGCACCTGTTGTAGAACCTGAACAAGACAAGGTCTTCAATAAATGTTAAATTCCTTGTCCAACCGTGACTAACCACTCTTTGCCATTTAAGTATGCTTTAATGAATAAAATATAAAAATTGTATCCTTAAATAATTTACATCAAAAAGCTATACCAATAACTATTATTAAAGTGCCAGAATTGAAGCATTTTCGTGTATAGATATGAAGTCTCAATTATCTTTGTGTGTACACGCTATAGCATAATGCTTAGCACAATAAGCACTAAAATCAATGTTTTGGTGACAATATGTTAAACTGAAAATTACAGAATGATCAATATGACCTAGGGATACTATGTACTCTGACAGAGTAAAGACAGAGCCAGAACACTGCTTTCTTCTGGCAAGAGTCTTGTTATTTTCTTTGCTATGACACTCCTAGTCTGATCATTGAGACAGGCAGAACTAATTCTATGTCTACTGGAATTCCCACAAGAGCTCAGGACTTCCAGTTATCCCTCACACCTTCGATGGTAATTGTCACAAGAGTTGGCGGCCCATGGACAACTCACACTCTTGTTGTTGATAAGACTTTTCTCCCTTTCCTTTCTCCATAGCATTTTACCATCTGACATGCTAAATATTGTACTTTTTGGTACCTCTACCTGCCTCCCCTTATTATCATATTAACTACATGAAGGCAGGCATCTTTCTCTGTTCTGTGCAATGCTGTATCTTCAACCCTTGGAATCAGGCACTTGGCAAGTACTCAAAGCTATCTGCTAACTGAATGAACTTCAACGTGTCAAGAGGAAATATGTTTTTATATTAGAACATCATCCTATTCTTTTAAGTAAAACTACAGTAAAATCAGTCCACAAGAACTTAGTACCCCTCATACTCAATTTTATTTTTTTTTAATTTTTAAGATTTTATTATAGAAAAGAAATAGATCTCCTATTAAAAGAAACATCTTCATAATTGTACTTTCTAGATACACAAATTTCTTTATTTAGTCCATAACTTTATCCACTGGTTTGATTAGAGTGCGCTAAAAATAGTACTTTGATTTCTTCAGATTCTTTGAAATATATGACATGAAGGAGTACTTCTAAATTACAGATATGATTTTTATCTTACCTCAGTGAAGAAACAACTAATCAATGTGTAGGAAATAAGAGAAGTCTCTTTGGAAACAACAACAACAACAACAAATTTCCTTGATTATACCTTATATATAATTAGAATGATTTTTTACCTTATTAGAGTTTTAAGTTTTATGCCATTTACAACAATTTTAATAGCCCTGTAATGTGTTGTAATTTTTTAAATGATTTAAATAGCTTGTTAAATTTTTCTTTATTTTTCCTAGGTCATTTCTCTTAAAAAGAGATTCAATATTCAGGTATTTATGTATTTTGCTGAAACTAAAATTACTATAAAAATAAATAGTAACAAGAAAAAAAATTGTTGGATATGGTGGTTCACTCCTGTAATCCCTGTACCTTGGGTGGTTAAGATGGGAGAATTGCTTGAAGTCAGTAGTTCAAGACCAGCCTGGACAACAAAACAAGACTGTCTCTACAAAAAAAAAAAAAAAAAAAAAAAGGGGAAAAATTAGTTGGACATGGCGGCAGGCATCTGCAGTCCTAGCTACTTGGAAGGCTGATGGGAAGGATCTCTGGAACCCAGGAGTTTGAGGCTGTGGTGAGCCAAGATCATGCCACTACACTCCAGCCTCAGCTACCAAATAAAATCTTGTCCAAAACCAAACCAAAACAAAACAAAAAAACAGCAAAATCTCACATATTGTAGACACTATGTAATAAACTGTCAGGTGTATAAGAATAGATAGTTTACCTTTCCCCAAACTACTCCTGCTTGGAAGATTTTTAGTGAACAGCAATGATATGACTTTTGAAACAGACATTGGATGTAAAGCTGATATTATTGAATACTCAAGAAAATTCAGCTACTACTACTACAACTTTTTTCTTCAATTACCACTATAATCAACAAATAGGTTAAGTGATTTGGATTGGGAGGGTTTCCACTCCTCGATAAAATCAGTGAACAACTACTAAAGCTGATTATAACAGTAAGACCCAGTTAATCATTTTGTTATTTGGAAGTATATATACAGGTCAGTTTTTTTTTGTTTTTTTTTTAAGCAGTGGGGAGTGGATTTTTACTTCTGCTAAGAAGAAACAGTGGGCTGGCCCCAGAGAATATCTTTAATGTCATGGTGAAATACTACTAAAAAAAGATGATAAACTCTCCTGGTTCACAGAAGACAAAGACATTTCTCAAGATTAGAGTGGTCCTAAAATAACAGATTACATGGAGGGACCCAAAAGATCCCGGAATTTATTTATAAAAAATTGTATATTTAGTCATACACGTTTACATTTCAGGCGCCTTCAAAGTACTCTCCATTTGATGCAATACACTTATTGAAATGCTTTTTTCCACTGTTCAAAGCAGTTTTTGAACAGGTCAATTTTGATGCCTTTTAGTGCTTGTCTTTTTTTTGTTTCACCTCTTTCACGTTAGCAAAATGTTTCCCTTTGAGACCTTTTTTCATTCAAGGAAACAACAAAAAAGTTACTAGGGGTGAGACTGAGTAAATAGGGAGGGTGGGATATAATGGTTGTGCCTTTTGGGGTCAAAAAGTGCAGAACACTCAGCTCAGTGTGGGCTGGAGTACTTGCAAATTACCCATAATAAAATAGGCAAACACGCTGAAAGAATCATCAAAACATATTCGCTGAAGCCAGACACAGTCTCTGACAACAACGCTAGCTGGTACACTGATACAGATGGGTTCCTAGAACTCTCACCTAGTGGGAGAAGCTTGTACTACAAGGGACCTGCCCTCCAAAAGATAATTCTGTTTTTTGGGGGCGGGGGTGAAGTGGGGTGGGGGAAAATTCTCCGTCGTACCTTATAAAGTAATCATTGCCTACTATTGGTTGTATTCGGGTGAACTGAGAAAACATCTGCTAGAGTTGTAGGAGACATATTAGTTGGGAGATTGCTTATTCACCTCCTTCAGTCTTCCAGTTCTAGATCCTAAATCCAATGACCACTGAGACTCAATAAGATAATATTCAAAACCATTATATAGTCTTGAGAAGTAAAAAATCTGATTCTATTTAAACTTTTAAATCTACTAAAAGATATAATAGGTTTAAAATATCTGGTTCAATTATGCCTGATTGCCAAGACAATACAATGGCAATTGTGTATATAATTTCATCTGTCAGGTTAAAATCATATGCATAGTTATTAGAACATCAAAGATGTCTACTTGTATGTTTTTATGTTTTATAGATTATAGTTCATGGGAAATATTTGTCTCTTCCCCTCAAATGTCAAACAACAATATTATCTTTCAGCAATTTTCCTCTTAAGAGTTTTCTATAAAAAGAGAACTTCTTTGTGTTTGATGTTGATTTGTGTATCATGAGCTAGTCTAGAATTAATGAATTCATACTTGGGCAGAGATAGGTGGAATACTTGCAAACTGTTGGTGAGTAGACGCTGCATTGTTTATATATCCATGTTCTTCATAGAATCCGTAATTTTCCCTCCAGAATAGGTGCTCATTAAATACTTACTGAATAATTAACATTTTATGCTTTTTACAGGGTAATAGTGGCCCTCTTCATTGTATCTCAGCATTGTTTTAGCTTCCTAATGGATAAATCACATACACAACTTAATGTAAAAGTATCATAAGTGCTCAGACATGTAGATTGAGACGGATTTGAAATCTTACAAATATTTACAGGCAAAAGTTGTTTATAAAAGAATCAATTCAGATTTAATGTGCAGTTGTTTTTCAAATTGCAACATTTTGCTATAAAATAAAAAATGAATTAATTTGACTTATAACTAAATTTTGGTTCGTTGGAATTCTGATACCGTTATGACACATAGCTATTTAAATTCTTTTTGAACTAAAAATATTAGCTATTTGGTCCCCTTAATCAGAGAAGTTTGTTTAATAAATTCAAGTGACATACCATATTATGTCATTCTTTAATAGAAAAATATCAATAGGGTAACATTACTGCTTCCTAGTTTAAAGGGTACAATAATTTCTTTGTATAAAATGTAGTTGAGCCAGGCTTGGTGGCTCAGCCTGTAATCCCGTGCCTTTGGGAGGCTGAGGGGAGAGGATTGCCTGAGCCCGCGGGTTTGAGACCCGCCTGGGCAACTTGGCGAGACCTCATCTCTACAATAAATCAAATATCAGCCGGGCGTGGTAGCGCATGCCTGTAATTCCAGCTACTCGGAAGGCTGAGGCGGAAGGATCGCTGGAGCCCAGTGGGTCAAGGCTGTGGTGGCCGAGAGCAGCCACTGCACTCCAGTCTGGGCGACACAGTGAGACTCTAACTCAAAAAAAATAAAAATAAAAATAAAAATAAATAAATA
This sequence comes from Cephalopachus bancanus, assembly GCA_027257055.1. Taxonomy (NCBI): domain Eukaryota; kingdom Metazoa; phylum Chordata; class Mammalia; order Primates; family Tarsiidae; genus Cephalopachus; species Cephalopachus bancanus. The sequence continues at coordinate 1,557,444 of JAPVLO010000258.1, forward strand.
AAATATAGTTGAAAACTCTAAAAAGTTTTTGACATACTTATACATTAATTATGTGTAACTATTTTGTAATTCATCATTCAAGATTACGAAAATTCTATATATAATTATCATCTAAGTATTCAGAATATTTTAAATGATCATTTTTATTAAATAATTTTTGAAATTGTTGTGATACATGTATCCCTTTAACCAATAAACAAATTTTAACAAATGCAGAAATAAGAGCCTACTGATTTTACAAATAATTATGATGCAAGTGTTATTAAATATTTTGATATTTTCTACTTTTTAATATAAATTTTAAAAAAGATGAACAAATATTTATTTTGAAAGATAGGTTTCAGATTTGACAATTTTTTATTTCATTTCTAGCTCTGAACTACCATACTTCTTTTATACTGGTACAATATAAATGAATGTTGTCCATTCTCTGAGTTTAGAATTGATTCTATACAATTATGGCCAAATCCAGGTAACTTAATATTTGACCCCAACTCAGCTTTCAGAAATTATGTTAGCAGAGTCTGAATAGTAAGACTGGAATGTAAGGTCCTTGTTTTATGATACAGTCACACAAATGATTTTCAGGAAAAGGTGTTTCCAGTATGTTTATTTGAGACTTCAAATTTTTAATGGTGTCATGATAAGAGTCTTTCAGAGCAGGCTACAAATTCCATGACATCAGATGACAGACTACTGTCTTTCTGAAAGGGTCACTATCAAGTAAAACACATAGTTGTCAGTGAAATAACCAATTATCAACTTGTCTTATGCTTTATAGTTAATGTGTATGTGCCTTTTTTACATTTTTAAAGATGCTGTTTCAAGTATGTATGATGGATGATGGAGTCTGATCATATAACTATTGTAAGGCCAAGCACTCAACAACCAGTTGGTGTCTGAGGAGAATTGCATTGATCTTATAATCATCATTTTGTCAACAACTACATGAACAAATATTTGGACATGTTTTCAAAACAGCAAATTGTCTCTTCCAATTACCCTCCAATTTATACTTCTGTTACTAGATTGTCTTTTGCACAAATAATAATGGCTTCAACCACTAAAATAAAATCAAAAGCAGGCAAAAGCTTAGTTTTATTAATGCTGAGACAGAAATGTTAATTACAGAGGATAATGAAATGTAAAAGAACTCCCTTTGCTGTCTCCAATTCCTTTTGAACTTCTCAGGGGTTTAAATATAGTGTTTGCTTGGCAGATATTCATGTCTAGAAAATAAAGAAAAGGAAAAAATACTACACCAAATTAAAATCTCAAAATCAGTAACAATGCCTTCATCAATCATGAAGAAGACCCTCTTTTGGGAAAAAATTATTTTGAGAAGTTCACACTAAGTTCAAGTTAATATTTTTAGAAAATGAGTAATTTTAGCATTATAAAAATATTCATGATGTATTAAATCATTAAACTGAAAAGACTGTTCTTTCAAGTTAGAGAAGTAATGGATTAGATTCAAGTTAACCATATAGAGGTACATATACATACATTTACCCTTAAAAATCATGTGTGATGTTTTATGAATTAAGAATTTGGTGAAATAAATGAGTTGGATATTGTTTAGTAGAAATGTAGAAGAACTTAAAATACATTTCTGTAAAAGGATAAAAAGGAAAATATTATGTCAAATGATGTTAACTGTCTCTAGTGCTTGATAAACCACATTAAATTAAAAAATACATGCATTTTGACAGTGCTGAGTATTTAAATTAAGAGACAAGAATCTATCACTAACATAAATCCAAATTTATGTAACTATAAGAAGTATAGAACAACTATTCTTTCACATAAACAAGTTTTATAAAATTAGAAATCAGATACAAACAATATGCTGTTTACAAGTCTTCCTTGCACTTGGAGTTCAGTTCAACTCTTTGCCAGGTCTACAAGGCCCCAAGAGTCTTACGTTGTGTATGCTCTGCTGCCTTCTCCACTTTTCTCCTCTAGTTCAGCACCCTTCAGTCAAATGCACCTTCTTCCCATTTTTCAAACACACCAAGATCAGTTCTCTCCCTTGGGAACTTTAGCTCTTTTGCCTAGAGTAGCCGTCCCCAACCTTTATGGCCTCAGGAACGGTTTCGTGGAAGACAATTTTTCCACGGATGGGATTGAGGGGATAGGGAGGATCATCAAGCATTCAATTCTCTTCAGGAGACCACAGCCTAGATCCCTTGCATGCGCTGTTCACACTAGGGTTCATGCTCCTGTGAAACTGGAATGCCACCGTTGGAGCTCAGCTAGCTCTCACCTTTTGCTGTGTGCTTGGTTCCCAACAGGCCATGGACTAGTGCCCCATCCCCAGTCCTGATGTTGAGGACCCTTGGCTTAGAGAACAGGATACACAATCTTCCAGTGGCTCAATAAGTTTCAGTTCATTTGGGTATTGTTTCAGTTCAAAGGAGACTTCCTGGAGTTTTTAATCTAAATTGGACTTCTCTCCCTACAGTCATTCTCTAGCCCATCTTATTCTCATATGTAAATCCACTGGTTTCACCGTGTTTATTATGTATTAACATCAGTCTTCCTCCTGAATGTAAGTCCTTGAGAGCAGGTATGTTATCTGGCTTGTTTACAAATCTATTCTCAGTAATAAAGGCGAACCATGAAAAAATGTCTAATTTAAATTAATATTTGTAAGTAAAAGAATAAAGAATAAGTAAATAATCACAATATCAGTATTTTCCCCATATAAAACATCTATTTTATCACAAAAACTATGGGAATATAGTTATCCTTACCCACAGCCTCTCTTAGTCATGATCTGTACATCTATTAGCAACTTTTAATGACCATTTAACCTGTCTTGCACAGCCTCAGTCACCACCCATGCATCTATTAGCAACTTTCAATGACCATTTAACCTGGTTAGTCACAGTTGTGTTTGGTCTTACTGTGCAATTACAAGATAATGCTATTTTAATTTAGATAAGGAGTCTATCTATTCACATGATTTTCTCAATTTATATTTCCTACAGCACCTTAGACAAAAAACCAGGAGCTAAATTCAATTATATAACAAAATTAATGACTTCTCTTCAAAAGAACATCTTTGAAAATATTCTGTTTTACTTATAAAATTATCTAGCTATAAAATTATTTTGGAATATCATTAAAAAGTGTTGATAAAAACATAAAGCATATTGAACTAAGTATATTAGAGAGAAAGTTTTCACACAGTATTTTAAAAATCAGGTTCAGAGAATCCAATTATATTAAGTTTGCATATTAAACAAAGAACTGAACATTTTTAAAGAGCTACATTAAATTTCAAAGAGAAAATCTGAATAAGAAAACAGCAAAAAAGAAAAATCTCTTTTGGGTGAAAAATATTAATATTTCACATGTATAGTGTTAAAACTTTTAAACAGTTTTATCTTTAACATAAAAGAAAATTCCATTTCTGAAGGATGCATATGAAGAAATTGGGATATTCTTTTATTTTAAAGATACGACTTCTCTACAAACGAAATCACTACTAATTATTTTCTTCTTTATTGTAAATTATGCTTGAATTGGACTGCAGGATCAAAAATATCAGTGCTCCTGTTCTCCAAAACCCAGAGTGCAAAAGAAAGCCAGCTGGCAGGCCCCGCTGGCTGGCTGCCATTCTTGTCTGAGGTTGCAATGAAGTCCCAGGGGGAAAAACAATCATGAATTCTGTTTAACTAGGACCATAGAATGGCATTTGTTTCTTGATGGACTGTGGGTCTGTTACTAAGACAAACTAGATTAAAGTCATTCAAATCCTACTTTCTGTGACTCTGGGAAGATCAGAGGGCTGAAGAAGTTTTGAAAATAGGGATTATGTTGTTTGTCATTCTTTGACACAATGATAAAACAACAAAATGGAAAGTTAATTTTCAGGCACCAACTTGTTATTTTGACTGCTTTTTTCCACTTCAAGTTGACTGAATTATTGTGGCATGGTATACAGATGACCTATCTGTGAGAAGATAAACAACAAAAGCAATAACAATAATGATTTGGCTAGGCTTTGTTTCAAGGATACTGGCATTTATTCAGTCACATAAATGCTTAAAACAAGTCAACAGGGCAGTACTATTCTTATTCCAATTTTACAGATAAAAAAATGAGACAGTGAGGTTAAGTAGTTTGCTTGACGTTGTATAATTTTAAGTACAATGTGGGAGCTAAAAAAAATGTGACTTCAGAAAACACTTTTCAACCATATACATGGCAAAAGCAATTATAAATTGTAATTGCAGATATTCTAGCATTTATAAATACTTCTTTATCTTTCTTAAAAGCTTTATTTAGTAAGGTTAGGAGATTTGATTAATAAGGTTATTCAGTCTGAGATGCTCTACCCTTTAGGAGGTAAAGATGAGGAAGGCTACCCAAACCCCAGGTTCTGAGTGGGCCCTAATATTTGGTTCATTTCCTGACTTGAAAATTTCATCTCTGCCCAGGCAGAGACGCTGTGTACACGGACTTCATGAAATACAAACCAACGAAGGCACTAGAGGCTCGGCACTATTCTCTGATCAATATAATATTTCAAAAACACTGGGAAGGGAACTTCCTCAAATTTAAATTTTCAGTACAAACTTATCAACGATGACTTTTGTGAGCATTTGAAATAATAGTTGAGAATCTCTAGCATAGGCCCTGCCTGTGGCACTTAATAAATGGATCCTTGTCAGTGTTATTGAGTAAATCAGTGTGTAAGATCAAATTTGCACGAGTGTTAACGCATCATCTGACTACTCTTTTAAAGAATCAGGGTAGGCCGGGTGGAGTGGTTCAAGCCTGTAATCCCAGCACTTTGGGAGGCTGAGGTGAGAGAATTGCCTGATCTCAGGGGTTCCAGACCAGCTGGGGCACCTTGGTGGGACCTCGTTTCTACAATAAATCAAAAAATAATCTGGGTTTGGAAGTGCCCACCTGTAGTTCCAGCTACTTGGAAGGCTGAGGTGGGTGGAAGGGTCTTCTGAGCCCAGCAGGTCAAGGCTGTGGTGGCCGTGCCACTAGACTCCAGCCTGGTCAACAGAGTAAGACTTCAACTCAAAAAAAAAAAAAAAGAAAAAAAAAGTTCAGGGTAAAAACTCTTTTCTGTGTCTCTATATAACAGTCTTGGGTTGTTCATTTTTCAAACTTGCAGTTTTACGCAATAATGAAGATCTACTTCCAGGTTTGGAGAGCACCCAAGCCCAGTCTATAAGCATAACAAAACAAAGCAGTTTAACTTCTGGTCACTGAACATTTAATCCTACCCAAATTGTGCTAAGAATGGTTTATTAGGTGATATTTCTGTGATGACAACTTTGTACTACAGAGAAAGAAAAATTGCTTTTCTTTTAAGTTCAAAAATCATTAATAGCATTTGTTTGAGATAAGTTAGTCTAAATATTTTTAAAATGTTATTTTAAAGGAAAAAATACAAAAGCTACACTATGGCGCATTTAATTTAATTAATTTGAAGGCATTACACATTTAAATGCATGGTCTGCTGCTTCTATGGTCTATATTTAAGAACTAGAAGAAAAGTTTAATACATAATTTACCTTGAACATAGATTTAGTTGACTGCTGACATGGTCATAAATTTATTTAGATACTGTACATAGGTCAAAAGAACTTACAAGCATGATAGTGAGTTTCTAAGACTCAAGGTAAAATTTTAAATGATGACTTTCTGTTCATTGGAACTAAGTTTGTAGTAGAAAGTGATATTTTATAAGTTGAACTTTAAAATTCCTTATTATCTTTTTAAATATACAGAAAAGCTAGATTAAAAACTATTTTCCCATTTTTTCTTTCTGTATTAATAAAAAATAAATACATACAATTCAAAGGTATCTTCTTTTCACATGTTTTAGTATCATAAGATATATTTTAAAGCGTTTTAAATAAAAGTAGAATTAAATGGCTTCAGTATTTACATTTTAAACAATTAATAAAAATATCATTGACTCCTAAATACTACAAAGTTTCTTTTTACATAAGGATATATGGTTTGGAGATATTTCCTCTTTGGGGAGGATGATTGCTGTTCATTTCAAGATAAGCACATATCTTCTAATTTCAGAATATGGTTTTTCTCTCTAATAAAAATATGTTTCAGACAAAATTTTGGGTAGTCGAAAGAGAAGCTTCTTCACCCAAGAGATTTATACTTGTTTATTGACCACATTTTCTTGTCTGTTCAACAGAAAAGGGTAGCTAAAATATTTCCTTTTATAATTTACCCTGAGGTATCTTCCTTTACATATATCCTTATGTAAAAAGAAACTTTGTAGTATGATATCTTTATCATATATTTTCATATCTTCCTTCTTTCAAGTCTGTTTTCAGTGTGTTTCCTTGTAAGTCCTGTGAGGACACTGCTCATTCACTATTTAGCAAAACCGGGACAAGTGTAGAAATAGCCAGTTCTTTATTCAAACAGGGAAATAGCAATTTAAGTTAGCAAAAAAGAACAATACAGTTCTAATTTTATTCTGAATGCATAGGAAAAAGAGAATAATGTTTGTAGGTATGTAGAATTAGGTTTCTGGAAACAAATTCATTCATTTATTTGTGCGGCTCAGTCGCAGACTATATGCCAGAAATTGATCCAGGTGCTTTATGCATCTCCTGTCTCTGAAGTAAGTATAATTATTCCCATTTTACATTTGTGAAAAAGCTCCAAAGTTAAAAAAGAAAAAAGAAAAAACAAAACAAAACAAAAAAACACCCACTGCAGGGCAACTAAATAGCTGAGTTTGGCTCCTGTCCTTAAGTTTTTTCCATCAATTTTCTTTCTTCTACACTTTTACAATTTTTACAAGGTTCCTAGTATAGTGTGTAGACTGATTTCTTTAGAATGAAGAAACTAGTTACAGAGGCTATAAACTGCAATTTAGACCATAGATCCAAATATGGACTAAAACTTAAAAAACATTTTGTCAGTTACTCATGCACTTTTTATTGTCCTTAATCGACTAGGGTGAGCTCTTATTATTCAAAGACTTTGCATATTTCACAGTAGTTAATTTTTGTGCACTGTGGCTTCAAATATATGTTCTTGTTTAAAATATCTTGTACATAGCAAAAGATACACAGCATCAACAGATGGAATATTTTCATAAAGTACTTTCAAAAATATTTAAAAATAATTTTTAATCACAAAGAAATACAAGTATTTATTAGATAACGTTTCATTTTTCAAATGAAAATGCCATATTTCAAGTCACCAAATGTGTTTTTAGAATCTGTTTATTATGTGGGAGGCAAACAAATGCTAACTCTTCAGTGATTGCCAAAATAAATATTATTTTACATTGAGTATTTGACAGAATAAACATTATAGCTGAATTTTTTATTGTTTTATTTAATATGTGGATTACTTAATCCTATAATCCTAAATGTCATAAATTAGTTTTATAAGGAAACAGTTTTTTGTCTTTTCTCATTTTGTATTCAGTGGCTTTATTTCTCAAATATCAATTTTCTTACCAATTTTTCTAAATAACTTATTTCAATAAATATTTATTTTTAAAGTATATTGCAGGATGCTATCGAAAACCTCAGAGGAAAACACATAAGAATAGTGGCTTAGTCATAAGTTTTAAAAATTTGTATTTATTTGTTTTTAACTGACAAATAAAAATTATACATGTTGTACAATATGATGTTTTGATATGAGTATGCATTGTGAAATGCAAAATCAATCTAATTAAAATGTTACCTCACATAATTATCTTTTTTGTGATGAGAATAGTTAATATTCACTCTCAGCAATTTTCAAGTATGCAATATATTGTTATTAACTACAGCCACTATGATGCGCAATAGCTCTCTTGAACTTATTCCTATGAAGTTTTATGTCCTTTCACCAACACCTTACCTGTCACCAACTCCCCAGCCTCCGGTAACCATCATTCTACTCTTTGTTTCTGTGAGTTTGACTTTTTAAGAGTCCATTTACAAGTGTGGTCATTTGGTATTTGTCTTTCTGTGTCTAGTTTTAAATAGCCATAAATGATTTTCTAACTTTGTCCAAACTCTCTGATAAACACTTAAGATGCATTATCTCATTTAATCTTGACAAGTCTATAAAAAGAATACCATCATGTTGATGCCCATTTGATAGTGAGGGAACTGAGGTTCAAAGTGACTTGAGTGACTTGCTTTGTAATAACACAACTGAAAGTCATTAGGCTTGCGCATAGGTCTCTATTAGCCTAACTCTAGGCTGGAGCCAGGTGCCACTAGATTATTCTGATCATAGAAAAATGATTAAAATGCTTATACTTATAAAGTATAATTAACGGTGAAAATATATACAATCAAAGTGCTATAAACAAATTATAACATCTGCATAGAAGAGGAGGTATTTGGGGTTGAGTTGACCTTGAGTACTAGGAAGTACATTTCATCAGCAGAAATGGAAGGGAAAAAGATCTAGGCAGAGAGAAATTATGTAGGAATGGGGCCAGGTGTTAAGCTTTCCAACTCTTGCACAAATCTGAAGACCCATCTGAAGAAATAATAAAGCAGTAGGAATAAAAAATTAGTAGAAAGAACACAGTGCTCTCACCAATTTTGGTAAAATACCTTATTTTGGAAAATTTTACAATAAAAAGTACACATTGCTAGGCCCCTCATTTTCCTAGGCCTCTGGAAACATCTGTGTTCAGGAGAGACCCTGAAAGTTGAGATCTTTTAAGAAAAACACAGAAGGTAACTTTATGATGTTTGATATCATTGCCTTGATTGTGGCATAGCATCTTTATAAAAATATGCATTAAACTTATTTCTAACGTATTAACTTAATACATCAGGGTTTTTGTTCTTTGGTTTTGGTTATCTATAAAACGCAAGATAAATTCCATCCTTAAACCTATCTTGAGTTAAGGTTTTAGCTTCACTTAAAAGAAGTTTGTTTTCAGTAACACATTATCATCTACTGGTCTAGTTCAAGCAGAAATTATAGTATAACAAGTTTTATTTAAATAGAAGGCTTAATGTCTGCTCCAAATTTCCTAAGATATTACCATATAGTTTGGACTTCATGAGTACCTAAGTTTGGGGGCTTTTTATTTTTAGAGCATTCAGTGAACACTGGCACTTAAATTTTTCTCCTCTTCAATACAGATGGAGAAGAATGTGCTTGGATTAACTGGCTTTGAAAGGAATGCTTAATATTGATCCAAGTTTTGCAAACAAAATGGAATTTTGTAAAAGTTTACTTGAAATAGACATTATTATTTTCAGAAATAATATGATTTGTCTAGATACTCAATAACTTTGCTGCCAGAGTTAATAGTCTACACATTCAGTCGAAGGAAAGAAACAACTTAAAGCAAGATTCATTATTAGCGAATTTGCAGACATAACTTGGAATTTGCTATTTATCACTGTTTCTTTTGATATTGGAATTGTCCACAAATTCCCAGGAATTGTTTTTCACCATAGATTCATCCACACTGCCTGTATACTGATTGTAATAATGGCCGCCATCCATCTATCTGCACAATCCCAGTGGAGATTGACAAGCACTTCTGATGGCAAAGGCCATCAGCAGATAGATTTATCTGGGCAAATAAGCTACTTGTGAACCCAAACCATAATGAGAACATTGTAATGCTACTTATGCTTTTTTTTTTCAATTCAAAATTTGACTTACGTTAGTTTTAAATTCTCGGTTAAAGTGACTTTTCTCAAATTAGGATTCACATCTAGTTATCTCAAAAGTGTGTAATTCTTAAAACAATTCTCCTCCTCATTGTTATTTGTCATCACAAATTTTTCCATGAGACAATTTTGGGTAATCAAATGTATTGCTAAATCAAATACATATATTCGCCTCCTACAAATACCAAAATGATCTTGACTTCCCTTTGTCCAATTTATTAGTATGCATTATTTTTTAATTTAAATCTGAATCAGACTTCCAGAAAAATAAAATACATGCCATTTTCTCTGGAAGATCCATGTCTTCTATATATTTGTCAAAATCTAAAATTTGGGAGGCTTTTATTCTAAAGTGTGTGTGCAGGAAGGCAATATATAAACTGATTGTTTAGAGTCTATGCTGGCCATTTTTCACATTGCTAAATATTTTTTCTATTCTGGGTTATTGAAGAACAATTTATAAAATTTTTTTAGATCTTTTATAATAGCAATGACTGTTCCCTTGGGTATGTGTGTGACTAAGCTAATCTTTGAGTAATATGTGCAGAACTCAAAATGCGCTATAATTTGAGTGATAAGATTATTATTTTTAAAATTAGTGGTAGGTAGTAGGTAGGCTGTTTTCATGTTAAAAACATGGAAAAATAGTGTTTTTCATGTTAATGAATCCAAGAGGTTAATAGGTGAGTCTGCCTGGTTTTTATCAAACTACGTAAGCTAACATCCTATTTAAACCCCTTAGCATGGTTTAAGGATTCACTAAATCTAGAATTCAGATAGATCATACAAGGTATGGAAAAAATACCAGACAGATCTTGACCCTCAATTCATAAGCAGTAAGACAAACATAATATACATCAAGAGAAATAGAATGAAAAACTGTTAATATATAAAATCATAGCTATTAAACTTCTTCATAGTTTTCTTACATCTAGTGTTTCCCGAATATTTGTTACACATAGAAGAATCTATTTGAATAACTTTCAGCACTTAAGCCTAGCAGCACTGGCTTTGTGGATCTAAGAAAACACAAATGAGATGGCATGCAGCTCAGTTTGAGTTTGGCTTATTTTGGTTCCCACTACATAGCGTTTAAAGAGAGAATATAGAGGAATGACTGCTTGACAGATGTCCCTAAAGCCACAATTTGTGTTCTTCCTCCGGAGCACAATTCAAATTGTCACAGGTTTCTTGAAACATTTATGACAAAGTTTCCTTTGGTTTACATGTTCTGAGCTTTCTTAAGTTTTACACCTTAAAAAGTTGCCAAAAATTCTTCCTTCCTTATATAGGTAAATACCAATTAGCTGTCATTTACTGTGGATACTTTAAAATTCAGTAACATCGAGAACTTCTGTTAACTACCTTGACAAATTTGTTCCAGATATTTTCCTTTGATCAAACAGATACTAGGAACTATTCAATTTTTAACTTTCTTGTATAAAATGCAAACTTAGAAGACAATTGTGGTAATATAGGAGTCTGACTATGGAGTAAAAGTGTTGACTTTACTGCTCAGCTCAGCCATTTACTAGTTTTTTATTCCTGACCAAATCAGTGATTCTCTCTACACCTGTTTTCTTATATGCAAAATGCGGACAATGATACATAATAGTGATGTTTTGATTAGTAAATAAGAAAGAACATGTAAAATTATTTTGCACATGATAAATTACAATATATGTTGGTGGGCACTAATTATGTGTCATCCTGCTCCAAAAATCTTGCCAATGTCTTAACAAATAACTACAGATCAGGAGCTCATTTTGTGCCTAATGATCTGGGAGACGAAAGCATAGAAAAGCAAACAATAAACCAACAATAAAATAGACTTGATTCTGCCCACAAGAAGATTACAGTTCAGGTAAGAAGATAAGTAACATACATATATATGAAGAATGTGTAGGATTGATTCTAAATAAAATAGTGAACCATGTATATTTCTAAAATGTAGAGGGATTAATGTTAGGATCATAGTTCTAATTGCATAATTATTGCATAGTTGTAATGCTGAAACATTCTAGCAGATGGTTACTTTTCAGTCAAACCTCGAAGGTAGGGAAGTATTTAAAATGAATGAGGGGAAAGAGTGTCTGAGTCTCTAAAGGAGATCAGAGGCAATGAAAATGCAATGATAGTAAAAATGAGAAACACAGTATAAGGGAAAAAAAGAAGAATGACGTTTTCTGGGAAAAGGGGGTAAACTTTGAGAAAGATGAGTGAATTGGAGAATGAAAGTCTGGTTGCAATTGATAGAATATGTAAAGCTTGGGAGAAAAAGGAAAGAAAAAGAAGATGATATATGAGTAGAAAGAAGAAGAACAACCTGAGAAGCCTCATTCCTGAAATTAGTGTTATGCCTATAATCCTAGCACTTCGAGAGGCTGAGGTGGGAAGACTGCATGAGGTCAGGAATTCAAATTCAGCTTGGGCAATATAGCAAGACCCCTATCTCCACAAACAACAACAACAACAACAACAACAACATCACACACACACACACACACACACACACACACACACACACACGCACACAAAACAGCCAGGTGAAGTGGTGTTCACCTGTAGGCCCTACTACTTGGGAGGCTGAGATAGGAGGACTGCTTGAGTCCAGGAGTTTGAGGCTTCAGTGAGCTATGCTTATACTACTGCAACCCAGCCTGGGAAATAGAGTGACACCCTGTCTCAAAAAATAAAATGAAATAAAAGGTATATTATTTTTTAGATAACACTGGAATATTCAAATGGATATCTCTGCTCCCTTTAGCCATGAAATTTGAACACTTTTTTTTCTTTTAATCAGAAACAAAAGTCAAGGTGCAAAATGCACTGAATGGACTTAATAAAATTAAATTATAAATAAAATATTTAGTGTAGGTCAATGCAAACTGTTAGAGTAAAATTTGCTACTGAAAAACTGTTTGACATTTATGGGAAATAGACACAGTGCCTTTCCTAATTACATATAATGATGATCATTGTTATTAAGAGCAATTTTACAAAAAAATTCTTGATGAATATTTAAGACTTTCCAAATCCAAATGTATTTAAATCTAAGGATGATTAGTTAAAAGGTAATCTACAATGTATCATTTTACTATTCAACATTTTAAACCATGGAAATTATTAGTATCTCATATACTCAATATCTTCTGCTTTCTTTATAAATTGGTATCATCCAATCCATGGGCTCTTCATTGTGTTCCCACAACTAGTCAATACTAATTCCAAAGCTTTGTTCACTCTCTTTTCTCTCCATGGTGTAAGTTCCATGAAACTTTCATAAGTAATTTATTTTAAATCCAGATCAAGTCTTAGTTCTTCTTTTCCAAAATTATTACTAAGCGATTTTTCTCTATTGTATACCACTTCAAACTTATTTTCATACTGTCATTTACGGTGTCAGCTTCACTTATTTTGCAAGTCTTCAACCAGAGGAACGTGTTTTTGGTATTTTTGCCTATATAGTGAGTACATCTTAACCTCTTTGGAGTCTCAGTCGTTTGGCAATCTGATTGAAAACAAGCACTTATTCTCCCCCAAAATTCATATGCAAATATATACACCACATTTTTTTTGTATACTTATTTCCGAAAAAATGTTCTGAAAACCCTGCAGAAACATGGGTGGCAAGATTAGAAATCCTGAATTAGTGCTTAACAAACATCCCTGGACAAAGAAGGAATTCAATACATGTTTATCAATGTGTTAATATAGGTACTTAAATAGTCATTGACGGGTTTAACAAAATTAACTAAGCCAAACACTGTGGAAAAACTGGGACAAAAATGTTACCAGTCTAAAAGGGGAAAGTAACAAGGAATTTAGGAGGGGGAAAAAAGCTTTGCCCTTAACATACTAATCTAGCTACAACAGTCTTTTTCTAGTAAAGATTTGTCACCTATAACACATTTCTTATAGAGAAGCAGGTAGTAAATCTGTGCATACAGATTTACATCCAGATTACAAGATGCCTTAAAGAACTTTGTGCTCCAAAGTAAAAATAGAAGTGACAGTGAGCAGGAGGAAGGGGGAGGATATGGTAGAAATGCAAATCACACCCTTGCTTTCCTGATGAACCATGACTCAGAAGCTACCAAAGATATTAACCAATCAGCAGGTAGCAGCATGCTGAACTATAAAAAGTAAAGAGGAGTTCAGAAGATGGTTGGAAGAAGTGATATTGGAAGCAAATCGAAGAGTGAACAATTTCAACAAGATTAGTCAATATGATAATATCGTAGAAATATTTATTAGACATTTCTGTATCAAGCTGTATGCTAATCACTGTATGTGTGTCATATCTCAGTAGAATGAACATTTCAGAGCTCCATTATCCTTCACTAAAGTTAAAAAATGGAGATGGGTCTCTCCATCTACCAGGGACATCGTACACAAGAATTTCCAGGAGAGGAGGGTAAGATGGGGACTGCAAGTTGAAATATGAACAATCGACTTATTCCAAATTTACATAGTCATATGTGCAGACTTCTACAAACAAGGCCAATATCTAGTCCTCCCATCATAGAAATTGAAAAAAAATACCCTTTTTTTTTGAGTTGGAATCTCACTCTGTCGCCCAGACTGGAGTGCAGTGGCCGCTTCCGGCCACCACAGCCTCGACCTGCCGGGCTCCGGCGATCCTTCCACCTCAGCCTTCCAAGTAGCTGGAATTACAGGCATACGCTACTACGCCTGGCTGATTTTTTGATTTATTGTAGAGATGAGGTCTCGCTGCCAGGCGGGTCTCGAACCCGCGGGCTCAGGCAATCCACTCACCTCAGCTTCCCAAAGGCGCGGGATTACAGGCTGAGCCACTGAGCCCGGCTTAAAATACCCATTTTTAAAAAAAGAATTTAAAATACTTTTATTTCTGTGACTCTACAAATTTACACATTTTATTACTTCTCCTAATGACACAAACTAACTTCTTAATTTTCTAATGTAATGAGTTTGGTTACTAACTATAGCCTCAAAATAACTTAATTTAAATATTCCACTGGTAGTTTTTGGTGCATAACTTGAGCAATTCTTTTTAGAAATAAAACTCAGTTTGTTTTAAATATTTTGCTTGAAAATGTAAGCCCGACTTTAATTCGCCAAGAATGTTCATTTGTAAAATATAGTCAGGTTTTTGAAACAAGCACAGATGATCTATTTCTCTTAAAGAAAGACTAGATTTAGAAATTTTATTTTAGCATTTCAGGACCTACTTCATTCAATCAATAAGTATTTATTAAATATTAACTATGAGATATTGTTTGGGATAGAGAGATAATTAAGTTCCCCTCTTTACTCATGAGGAGCTCATGTTCTAACAGCAAAGATAAGCAATATACAAAACAGCTATGTTTCAGTAGTTCTCCCTTATTTATGAAAAATACATTTCAGTTTCCAAGTGTATGCCTGAAATCACAGATAGTACCAAACACTATATGTACCATCCACGGGAATTTTTATTTTTTGCTTCTTCACAATATCACAAATAAAAATTCATTCTTGCTGTAGATCTTAGCAAACTCAGCATATTTTTTTTTCATTTCTTATGAAGTCAAGAACATGCATCTTTTCACTTAAAAGAAGCACTTTAGAGCTACTCTTTGGCATATCTGAATTGCCACCATTACCACTCTTGCACTTTGGGTCTGTTATTAAGTAAAATAAGTCATAGTGCTTGCGTTCAAGCACTGTGATACTACGACAGTGTATCTGATAATTGAGATGGCGACTAAGTGATGAATGAGCAGGTGACACAGACAACATGGAGATGCTAGACAAAGGGATGATTCACGTCCTGGGAGGGATGGAGTAGGATGGCAGATTTCATAGAGCTACCCAGAACAACCTGCCATTTAAAACTTATGAATTGCTTATTTCTGGAAATTTTCCATTTAATATTTTCAGGCAGCGATTGGTCATGGGTAACTGAAAACACAGAAAGGAAACCGCGGATAAGGGGGGAACTACGTAGAAAGTGCAAATGTCATGGAAGACCATTACCTTCTCTAACCCAGAGAAAAATATACCCCCTAAAACTTCATACCTCACCTGGCATTTAGTCTATGCCTGCTGTGAGACTTCCAGTCACATGACTCAATAGTACATATAAATCATAAAAATGTGTTCAATGACTTAACCTTAAATAGCTTATATCTGCCTATTCCCAGTGCCTTTGATATAAGTATCCATTTTCTTCATTTGAGCAATAAATAATACAGTATCTTACACTTTTCTCTAAAAGTGTTTTGTGGGTCTTTCTCGGTTCTGTACATTAATAGTCTCCCTGAAAAAAAATCAAACATTTAAAACACTTCTAAACTGAATTTGAATGTAAATATTTCTAAACTGAATTTGAATTAAAAAGTAGCTGAATGTTCATTCAGAGCAGGAAATAGGTAAGTACTTGCTGACTGTGTACTAAAAACATTAGGAGTATGTACTGATTAAAACATTGATCATCTCAGACATTTTGGTTATAAACATCTTTTAATTCTAATGTGTTGCTATGCGGTCGACTATAATAAGCAACATTTAGGTGATAATTAATTTTAAAGAATTGCATGAAATGTCTTACAACTTTCAAAATGAGCCACCAGCAGAGTCTTTATCATTGGGAATGTTGATATCAATATATTTCATTTTTGCTTAAAGTGAAATTAAATGTAAAATACTAAAAAGCAAAAGCATTTTGTCCAAAAATAACTTTCCTGAAAAGCAATACCAATCCAGGTATTTGATGGAGAATAGCTCTTAGAACCAATTGCACTCACTCTATATTCATGAACCCTTAATGCTTCTCCTTCTCTGACGTTTTAGAGTGCATTACTAAGTCTTTCAAGCATAGAAAAAAAAATAAAAAGATATTCTTATGCTGTTCTCCCAGATGCCTTGAAGTTAGCCCAATTTCTATTTACTTGCCCAAGACAATGGCTGGTAGCTGGTAAGGTGACTGGAAAAGCATGTATAACATGCTAAAAATAAGATAAAGTAAAACCATTGTTATGATAAGTTCTACTGTGCATGAAGAAAGTTAAGTTTCACTTCTTATAAAAATTCTAAAGGAACATATTTCTGAGCTTTGTACTGTTCTCTTAATGTACTCAGAGGAAATACAGAGACTAGCTATCGAGCACTTTTGCTGCAATCATAAACCAACAAAGAGCAAATTCTCCTTGTTTCCACTCTTGCCCCACTCTGTCTATTCCATCAAGAACATTTTATTCAAAATAATTCTTTATAAAATTAAGCTGGATGAGTTACTCTTATTCTCAAAATCCTTCCATGTTTCCCCCTTCATTCAAAATGAAAACCTAAGTTGCCTCATCAAACTGCATGTTACCTATCTGATGAAAGCTTTCAGTGCCTCCTCAGCCCACTTCATCTGGTCCACATGGTCTCTGCCTTCCCTCAACTCACCGGGCAAGGCCTGCCTCTTACTCTGCGCAGTTCCTCACTTTCTCCAGATCTGTGCTCAAATGTGACCTTCACTGGCAACCCAATTTTAAAACGTTTTCTGCCTTCATCCCCCCAACCTGTTACTCTACTCTCTTTTTCCTGTTTTTTATTTTTTGATAGCATCCATTAAGATGAAACATATTAGTAACACATGTCTTTTCTTCCTTCCTTCCCTTTTTTTCTTTTCCCCCTCCTTCCCTTTCTCCCTCCCTTCCTTTCTTCACTTACTTATTTTCTGCCCTGACTAAAAGGTGAGCTCTTTTAGGGCAGGGAGTTTAATGAGACTGAAAAATTTGAACAAAGGTTCAGAGATTTTTGAACTAGTGAAATAAGATAGGATCTAGATCCTATTGTCACTAAAGCCAATGCCCCTACACTGAATCCAGTTGTAACACTTAGCAGATATATAACCTTAAGCAAATAGTATCATTTCTCTGTGCCTAGATGTTTTCATTTCCAAAGTAAGCATTATAATAGTTAAAAGTTCACAAAGGTTTTGAAGTAATGATTAAATAGTAATATACAAAAACACTTAAAATAGCACCCAGTATGTAATAAA
This sequence comes from Cephalopachus bancanus, assembly GCA_027257055.1. NCBI lineage: Eukaryota > Metazoa > Chordata > Mammalia > Primates > Tarsiidae > Cephalopachus > Cephalopachus bancanus. The sequence goes on from JAPVLO010000258.1 coordinate 1,575,114, forward strand.
AGCTCTATGCACATAAACTGCCATTAATAAATTTACCAAATTTTATAGATACTCCCAAAAATGTATATTTCTTTAAAGATATTCCACATTTTCTCTTTTTATTTTAAAATATTTGCCATGCAGCTAACACAAGCAAAATTATTTTTAACAAATTCATATTTTGAAATACTTAAAAATACTTAAACTTAACAATTACAGCCCAAAACGAAAGACATATTAAATGTGGTTATAAAATGTTATTAATAATAGTGTCTGAATATATGTAGAAACTCAAATATTAAAAATACTTTAGAAGATTATGATCTCAAGTGTTAATTCCTGATGAAAATATTTATTTTAAGCTAGATGTTATAAAATCTGTTAACAAGAATACTGTGTGGTATCAGAAAAATGGAAAATTTACAAAAATCTTTTTTTTTTTTTGAGTTGGAGTCTCACTCTGTTGCCCAGACTGGAGTGCAGTGGCCGCTCCCGGCCACCACAGCCTCGACCTGCTGGGCTCCGGCGATCCTTCCGCCTCAGCCTTCCAAGTAGCTGGAACTACAGGCGCACGCTACCACGCCCGGCTGATTTTTTGATTTATTACAGAGATGAGGTCTCGCTGCCCAGGCGGGTCTCGAACATGCGGGCTCAGGCAATCCACTCACCTCAGCCTCCCAAAGGCGCGGGATTACAGGCTGAGCCACCGAGCCCGGCTCAAAGATAGGTTAAATTGACTCAAACAAACCAAAATAGTGGTTAGTCCCATTAAAGTGGAATTGGATTATATTATTATATATCATCTCTACACTCTTAATTATCCATCACAAAATGAACATTTAAATTATCATATGCATTCAGAACTTGTAGTGTGCTAATTGGTGATTTAATCTAGGGAAGAAAAGACTACTAAGAGAAAGTCATATTTCACTTTGGATGAAGATGAGATTTGACTATAACTAATTCCAGTTCATGAAGACTCTTATTACAAAGTCACATATTAAGTTAATATACTCAGATGAAGGCAAATGGAAATGAATAAGAAAGAGATGAAAAAAGAAATCAACAAGGATGATTTACTCAGTTGTATCCACCAAAGATTAGTGCTTACTTAGTAAGTGACATGTATGCTAGATGGGCACTGAGGATATAATTGAAAACAATATAGAAACAGTTTCTACGATCATAGAGCACTTATATCCAAACTTATTTTTTGCATTGTGGCAATAAACACTAATTCTCTATTGCTATAATTTTATAATTTAATGTATTATTGTTTGAAGAAGATATAGAAATGCATTGATCTCAGAGGTTTTTTTGGACATAGTTATTCCCAATTAGGTAATCAAGTAATTAGAGTTTCTTAAAAAATCATATGAGCCTGTATTTCTGTAATAATCTCACTATTTTATCTTTAGTTAGAATATTTATTTTTCACTGCATTTTTTCCCAGATATTTTCTGAAAATGTGTTTTCTCACTCAGAGAATGTAAGATCACAGACTGTTCCCATTACAAAGCAGCAAATAAAAAAAAAATCTGTGATGCCATGATTCTAAGCAAACACATGTTATCAAATAACTGGGAAAAAAATCCTAGGCTTAAAATTTTAGCAATATATATTTAAAGTACTTCTCTTCATCCCACTTTAGATTTCCTTTAACTAAATTTAGTCTCATTCATATCTTCACCAATATGAATTTATAAATATATTTCTTCTTTAAAATCTATTAAGTATCCAACATCTTCAAAATTCAATTCTACTTAAGGTTTCCTAAAACATATTTTTAAAAGTTTCAATTATTGTTAGAATTCCTCTCTACCACACAGAGTTTGCCAATTCTTGACAGTTCTGGAGGAATTTTGAAAAGCAAAATATTATATTCCTATAATATGGAAAAACTGAACATTTACTCTAAGATATAAATGATAAATTTTATTTTAAAAATATCAGCCATATTACATAGGCTGAATTTACAAGTTTGGGGTTGAATGACAATATAAACACTCATAGAGTGATTGCATTTGTATTCAGATCAGATCCAGTGACTGTGGAAAGCAGAACTTTCTATTTTAGCCAAGCCTGCTCATCCTTCTTCAAACATACTAATCTACAATATTCTCTTTTTCTCCCCATTATGAAATAGGTATATTTCATTAAAGACTTGGGGATAAAGAAAGCATCCATTCAAAGTACAGTCAACACTCAATGCATCTCCCCATTTATTCAGCAAACAATTCTTGAACACCTGTTACCTGTCAGGTGTTGTGATGGTCATCGTGACTGACATTATCTAGCAGACACAGCTCCTGACTTATCGCAGTCTTTGTTCTTAGTAGACTTCTCATGGCATTGAATACACAATCTTATAAATAAATATATAATTACAAATTGTGTGAATGCTATAAAGAAAAAGTACAAGGTGTCATGAAAAATATAATGGGAGATTAGTTTTTTTTAATTGAGAGATCAGAAATAGCCTCTTTCAATTAAGTTGATGCCTGAGAGATGATTCAAGTTTAGCAAGAAGAAAAAGTCATTGTGAAACTGTATCTTGTCAAAGATAAGCCTACGATAAGCTTCTCAAAGACAGCTGATATTCTTCTTTTTTCTACTTTTCAATCCTCTCCCTTCCTCTGCCCTCTCCTCTCTATTTCTCTTCTCTTGAAAGACAAATTACCAAGCTAAAGCTACTTGACTTTTTCTGGGGTTCTAGATTGCATGAAATATACTCTTCCCCAAAGCGTAAATGGCTGATAATAAAATCAAGTTTATTTTTACAAAGATAGTTAGAAATTGCCTGATTTTGGGGTTTATTAAGGTAGTTTTTTCCTCCAAGACTAAATATATATTTTAAAATTCAATTAGGTTTGATAGTGTCTACTATGTGCCAGACATTTTTTATATAAATGAGAATATAAAGAAGAATAAGACATGGTTTTTAAACTTAGTGAGTTCAAAGCCAACAGGGAGGTAGACATACAAACTATGACAGCATGATAACATGTAATGCTAGAAATAAAATGAGTATTGTCTTAGCTTTGAACTAAGAAGATACATTAGAAAAAATTTCATTGAGGAGCAGACATGTAAAATGTATTGTCAATGATGGAAGCTATACAAAATGGATGTAATTAAAAGAAAAAGTTACTCATAGAGAAAGGACGGGGGGAAGTATTCGGAGGTGACAAATAATGTGATGAGCCAAGCAGTGTAGGTCATAACAGGTCTTGTAAAACACTTTAGGCATTTACATTTGTATTTTAACTTTGGCGAGCTGCATGTCAAGCAGGAGAATAACCTGTCCAGTCTTGCTTCAATTACTCAGGTGACTGTGAGGAAAATGGGTTTCAGGGAAATAAGACTCTGAGGTAGAAAAAACAGAAGGGAGAGAGAGAGAGAGAGAGAAGAGGAGAGGAGAGAGAGGGAGAGAGAGAGAGAGAGGAGAGAGAGGGAGAGAGAAAGAGGAGAGAGAGGGGGAGAGAGAGAGAGAGAGAGGAGAGAGGGGAGAGAGAGAGAGAGCGAGAGAGCGCACGTGAGAGGGCACACTTTGTTTTTGTTAAAATCAATGTGAAACTAGAACAAAAAATGTGGAATTTTTAGGAGGGAAATTCAATAGAATAAAGTTAATTGGATGACGATAGCCAGAAAAAAAATCTAAGATAAACATTTTTATAATATAATCTTTTTACTAGAGAGCTTAAGCTCCCATCCATCATTTAATAGACAAATTGTCATTTTGGCCTTCTTATTGTACATTGTAACTTAGTCTACAAATAGAATCTTTTTTAAATGCACCTTAAAAGTATAAATGTATCCTCTCTATGCAAAGTATTGAGACTGGTAAATTAATATTTTTAGTGGATGAGATGCATAGAGCTCTTCTAATTAGTTGAGAGATAATTCACATCCATTCATTGATTTATGCAACAAATATTTATGACACAACAACTATTGTTCTAGGCATTGGGGATGCAGGAAGTTAAAAAAATATGAAAACTCTGTCACCATGGCATTTACATTCTAAGAATCATAGGAGACAATATGTATGTAAGTAAATAGATAAATAAGTTAATTTTTAAAAATGACTTAAATAGTGATGAATGCTAAGAAGGAAAATATTGGTGTGGGAATGGGGAAGGCATAAGAGTGTTGCAAGACCAAGCAGGGAAGGCCACAATGACTTTGTGTAAACACACAAAAGGTTTGTAGAAGTGCACAAAAGATACTATGGTAGAAGAATATTCCAAGCAGTGGGAAGGGTAAGAAGAAAGATCTGAGGCAGGAATATAATATGATGATTACTATCTGCTAGGCTCTGGTCCACACAGATGGAGAAAACAGATCATACCTATCCTTATGAAACTTGAAATCTGTTTGTGGAAGGAGGTGCAAATAAAATAGTCACTCAGGTAAATATAAAATTTTAAACTCCGATAAATTCTGTAAAGGGAAAGTACAGGTCACTATTTTAAAATAAGTGTAATACAAGGTTCTGAGGGATTCTGAGAGTCAGGAAAGTCTTCCCTGAAGAAATGATATTTATGTTGAGATCTAAAGGATGTGTATAAGTTAACCAAGAAAGAGAGGGAAGAAAGTACTCTAAGCACCATAAACAGGATGTGTAGAAAGGTATTTGGAAAATTGAACACCGGAGAGAAGGCCAGTGGGGCCAGAGTATCTGAGTGAAGAGAACAATATGAGAAATGATTGGGAGAGGTCAGATAATGAATGGACTTGAAAGTCAAGTTAAGGACGGTAGAATTGCGAAGACAAGTTGCTTTAAATTGTGGTGTTGAAATGAGAATAGGGAAAAGTAAACATATCTAAAAGATACTCAGGAGCTCAATATTATCAAGACATATATCGAATTTGAGATTAAGAATGGGAGATATATGAAACAAATATGACTCTTAGTTTTCTAGATAACACAACTAGATGAATGATGGAATTATTCACTAGGATTGAAAGCACTGGGGAAGGACTAGATGTGCAGGTGAAGATACTGAGCTCAGGTTGTGATGTGTGGACTTTGAGATATCTTTAAGACATCTAAATAGATCTGCCAAATAGGTGATTGAATTATATGTCAGACTGTGAGTAAGATAAAATGATTTAGTTTGCCCTCCAAATTTACCAAAACTGCTGGTTCTGAACCAAATGGATACCATTGTTTGAGATTTAGATGTTGAAAAGAGAATCTTTTATTAATGAATAAACTGAATTGAGCACCTAGCACAATACCAGAGTTTATAATAATAATAATAGTAATAGTAATAATAATAATAATAATATCTGTTTGGCAGATCTATTTAGATGTCCCTCAGAGTATACCTCATGCATCATCTCCTATGTGAAGGATCACTCGATGCTAATTGCCCATTCACTCTTGTGTTTCCAAAGAGATTTATCATTTCCTGATGCAGCTTATTCCTTAAGATATCTGCCAATAATCTCCCCTTCCAAGCCTGGAGTGGGAGTAAGGGGGTATACATCCTATAATTTTGTAATTAGGGGTCATGTGACTGTGACTGGCTAATGAATTGTGAGCAAAAATTACATGTATATCTTACAGAATCAAAGTAAGAAATTTGCCAGTGCTATTTCCTTACTACAATGAATCCTTACGCTTTATTTTGAGATGACAGTGCTACAAGACACTGGAATTCTCATAGTCTAGGTTTCTGAATGACTATGTAAATCAGAGGACCCCTACCACACACACACACACACACACACACACACACTGATCTACAATGTACTACTAGTATGTGCAAGAAATAAAGCTTTAGTGTTGAAACCCCTGGGGTTTTTGTATTGTTTGCTACCACACAATATCCTAACCTATTCTATTTCACAGCTCATATCTGAGTATATTGTTACCTACTTATGGTTTCACTCTTAACTGAACTGTATTTGACTCATCTATTGTTGGCTAATAGTGCCTGAAAGTTTGTGCTCTAAATATTTTTGAGCAGATTAATGAATGGCTGAAAGATTGAATACATAATATCCAATCACTATGAGGATACTTAAATGGACAGGAAAGAAACCAAAGGAGTGTTTATGTGCCAGGCTACTCATGTCTAAATTTCTTGCAGCAAAATGCTATGGTCAGTTACAGATCTTCACATGTTAACACTGAAAGGTGTCAGAGAGATCACTTAATAAAACCCTTACATCAAGAACTTGATGACAGATTGAAGGTTCTTATGTTGTTTCTTAATTTGCACACAAAACTTTAAATACTTGTACTCAACCTTCATTGTCTGTTTTATAAACTGGCTCTCCACTAACTACTTCAAAGGAAGAGAAAGAATCTCCGACTATTCTCTGTGTCTTCCTCTACTCTACCAGAAAGTTCATCGGCAACTGAAAAGAAGAGTGCAATATATTGACTTCATTTCACCACAAAGAAAACTTAAGAGCTATTAGCTGAATTTCTCAGAGGGTAGCGTAACGACAGGCATCTGCTTGATTGAGATTGGTCAATAACAGCATTGGTGCAAAACTCATTGTGAATTTTAAAACAATGCAGTAAAACTTCCCACAATATTGCTTAATGTGAATATATCAAGAATATTAAATTTTTGTACAGGAATTCTATTTAATTTCATGCATTTATAGTATGATGATACCACATGTTCAAAATTAAGCCACTGTTTCTGAATATCTATGACATTATATTTACCTATGTTAATGGAATCTTAAATGAATTATGAGCATTTGAAAGTTAATACTTTTAAGAAAGTATTTTTAAAAGTACAGGTTGTTAACAATTGGTAGGATGCAATATAAACTTAGTTAGTTATGACCAGTAGTTTTTCTAGTGAAATAGAAAAAGAAAGATAATTTAAAAGTATCAGAATGCCTAAGGAGTAATATTTTATAAAGCTTTTGCTAATATTATATGCATGTGTGTTTGTGTACTGAGTTTAGATGTCAGTTGAAAATGTAAGAAAAAAATCAACTTAGTAGATTCATTTATTTAATAAATAGTCAATAAAATATTCACTCCCTACTGCCTGTCAGGCATGGGAGAGTCAGAGATGATAAAAATATCACTGCAAAATTCTGAAAAACTGGTATTTAGTGGAGGGATCAGATGCAATGAAAAATTAAAATACAGTCTGTAATCCCAGCACTTTTGGAAACCAAGGAGAGTGAATTGCCTGAGCCCACAGGTTCGAGACCAGCCTGGACAACTTGGCGAACCCTCATCTCTACAATAAAAAAATAAAAAATTAGCTGGGTGTGGTAGTGCGCGCCTGTAGTTCTGGCTACTTGAAAGTCTGGGGCGGAAGGATTGCCGGAGCCCAGCAGATTGACGGTGGGGTGGCTATGAGTGTGCCATTGCACTCCAGCCTAGGTGACAGAGTGAGACCCCCAATTAAAAAAAAAATTAAAATATATATGTATGCATGTATAGATGCATACATGTATAGATGCATATGTTAAAAATTTCTGATACAAAAGACCCTTAGTTCCAAAGATAAGGAATACAAATAGTATATCGTATATCACCTATTAAACCAGAGTAGTTTGGCAAATAAACAAACAAAAAAAAAAACCTTTCCATTTTCAAAACATGTTTTTATCAGCCCATAATGTCTATAGAGAGTCTTAGAAGAAAAAGAGGGTCATTTAAGATTGACGCTTTAATTATTACATTATTACTGATGCAGCAGATGAGTAGTATTGCAGTCTCCCAAAAGTTAATATGCTTTTGTTAAGCACCTGTGACCAAGATAAACTTGGGTTATTGAGTTCTTGAAACCAGGATATGAAACTAGATAGAGGAAAAATAATTTCCGGTTAATGTTCCGAGACCTGTGTTGTCTAAGTGATAATCGACACAAAATGATTTGTTTCATTATGTTATCACTGTTTATTCACTTTTGTTGCAAAATCTGAATCAGAGTTTTGTAGGGTATTATCAAATAAACACTCAAAGGGAAATTACATTGAAAAAAGTCATTACTGTGATAAAAAAGTGATCACTTAAATTCACAGAAATAATAAAATTGGGGTTAAGTCATGTATTTAATACGCTTTGAAATGAGGGAAAAAGAAGGAATATTAAGACCCAGCAATTCCCCTATTGAGAATATACCCGGAGGAACTCAAATTATTCTACGAAAAAGATGCCTGCACATGTATGTTTGTTGCAGCTCTATTCACAGTAGCAAAAACATGGAACCAACCATGCTGCCCATCGAGGCTGGACTGGATAAAAAAATGTGGTACATATACACAATGGAATATTATGCAGCCATAAAGAAGGACAAATATATGGACTCTGCAGCAACTTGGGTGGATTTGGAGTTGATCATAGTGATTTATCACAGAAATAAAGAACTGAGTTCCATATGTTCTCACTCATAAGCTGACCTTGAACAATTATAATGCTACAAGAAAGTGATTGGCAGCCGGGCTCGGTGGCTCAGCTTGTAATCCCGCACTTTGGGAGGCTGAGGTGAGTGGATTGCCCTAGCCCGAGGATTCGAGACCCACCTGGGCAACTTGGCGAGACTTCATCTCTACAATAAAATCAAAAAAATTAGCCGGGCGTGGTAGCGTGTGCCTGTAATTCCGGCTACTCGGAAGACTGAGACGGAAGGATGGCCGGAGCCCAGCAGGTCGAGGCTGCAGTGGCCGGGAGCTGTCACTGCACTCCAGTCTGGGCGACAGAGTGAGACTCTAACTCAAAAAAAAAAAAAGAGAGAAAAAGCGATTGGCAGTAGAAAACTGTCGGGGGGTGGGGTGGGATTGGCAGTTGAGGGAAGCTGCTAAGGGAGGGAGGGGCATACCTCATCAACAAGGGTACCTGCTTGATCAATGTTTGTATACCTAAACCTGTATTGTATCCCACAACTTTGTAAAAAAAAAAAGACTACAAAAAAAGGTATGCAGAAAGGTCAGCTATATGCCACAAAAGAAAAGCAGCTATTCTTCTAAATATATATTTTTTTTAATGCCTATAAAACACATGAGAATACATTTTAAAAGTCAAGGTAGAAATAGTATATATTCCATGATTATCACCATAAAAAATATAAGCATATGAAACAGACTGGAAAAATATTACACAGAAATATGACACCATATGTTTAAAGCATGAAAAGGTTATATGTAATTATTTTGTTTTGAAAATTTCTTTAATAACGGTTGCAGATTTTTAAAATTAAAATATTAAGGTAGGGTAAAACTCATGAAACCACTGTCTTTTGTCTAAGCAGACTAAATTCGTCTCTGCTTCAGGGCTTCTGTACTGGTTGGTTCCTTTGACTACAGTCTTTTGCCCTGACAGTTACAGGGTCAGCTCCTTTTCCTTTCTCAAGTCTATATTTTTATTTGACCAGACCCCCCCAGTGTTGCTCTACTTTATTTATTAGCTTGTGTTACAATTTCATAGTATTTATTACTATTTGAAACTACTGTAGTTATGCATTGTTGTCGTTTTTTAAATTGTCTCCTTCCCTAGGATGTAAGTTCTCTACAGGCAGGAAACTTGTCTGCTGTTTACTTCTGTATCCCAACATCCAAACAGGGCCTGGCATACAACAGGCATATCATAGTATTTACTGAGGAAATACATTATTCCCAAATATTTTCCTTCAGTTTGAGGTACAGCAAAGAGAAAATGTGTAGTATTTTTGTACAAATTGATCCTGTTGATTTGGAGCATATACAAGCAGTTAGGGCAATTGTAAAATAAAAAATTATTATGAGCTCTTGTAAATAACCCCTCTTCCCTTACAGAAGTAAAGAAAGTTTGAAATTCTTATTTATACACAGATAGCCCTGCACATATCTTCAGTTTGCTGCTCTGAGTTCTACTGAGGTGAATCATTTCAAGTCCTATAAATACCTGCTCACAGCATTAAAAAAAAAAAGGAAGGCAAAAAGAATAAGGCAAGGACATAGCCAGAGTTAAATGACATTCAACTCAGCCTTTAGCCTCTGATATTCAGCCTTCTCCCACTGGTATAATTATACCAGCTGCTAAATTATTGAATGGCAGTGGTGGGGTGGTTGGGGGAGAATAGGCCTGGTCCTGACTGCATTGCTTGATTCTCAATTTTCACCTGTGGCTGAAGCCAGAATATTCCTAGAATTTATGGTCATATGAGCTCCAAAATCCCTTTTCTTGCATAAGCCATTTTGAGTCAAGTGGCATTTTTACCAGTGAAAGAATCTGAGAGTTAATTCAAGAAAGAGAGAGCGAGCAAGAGTGGTAGGATCTGTCATGTATTAATAGAGTACCAGACAATTTGCACACATTGCTACATTTCCATTCCTGGGGAAACAAAACTTTTAGCAGTGAAATATTTTATTGAACGTCCTCTTTCCAAAATTGACTTCACGTTTCATGTTTTTATCATATTTCCATAATGACCATATTGACCTAAACCATGAAATGGATCAGTTTGATTATTACTCTTTAATCTCTTTGGGGGTACTTCTATCTCTTTGCCATAATCTGCTCTTCTTTTTCTGCCACTTATGAATTTAATGACTACGTGATTACTCATGATTGAGTGCTGACTCTGTAACAGATGACTTGGGTTTGATTCCACAACTTACTCATAATGTGACCTTCTGTAAATTACATAAATATTCTTTTTTGGGGTAAGTTTCTCATTTAAAAATTCTGAATAATTTAGCACTAATCCCTGCCTGGCCCCCAAAGGATTATTAAAAACACTGAATAGGATAAAGCATGGAAAGTACATGGGAAAGTGTCTGCCATGTAGAAAGAAACAAAAATTACCTGTATTCACTTAAAAATCCCAATAAATGCCTATCCTATATTCCATATAACCTTGCATTCTTTTTACAGGCCTTTCCCAGATAAAAACTCCTGTTTTCTTAAATAAGATCAGTCACAAAATCAACTGTAATATTCCATATTGCAGTGTGTACAGACATTAGCCATAACTCCCAAATGTGTTTGATTCTTAACACAAATAATTGCCAACATATAGATTTCACATTAGGGTTGGATAATACTTGGGGTTTGGATATGTTCCCATAGAGATGAATGTCTAACCCTCTTCACCTTGGACTAGAAGGGAAAAAGCATCTATAGAGTAAACAATTAATTCCACTGATGTTGGGCAAGGGAACAGTGAGAAACTGTGTATGAGTACCAATGAGAAGAATAATGCAAGGTAAGTTTGGATAGGCAATGGTAAAGCTACAACATTTATTATTCCAGTCACATTTCTTTGCACCCTTTGTGGTGGCTCAGAACTAAGAAGTTTACAAACAAGAAACAAATAAGATGACTTATCTGACATCAAGTGACATAGTAACGACTAAAGGCTGACTGAGTTTAATGACTCAGGCTTAGTGGCTTTTCTTGTAGATTATAAAAGTGTCCCTCAAATAATTTTAAAACACAAACTTAATTTATGTCAAAATTAGAGTCACAGCAGAAATCACAGTTTATTAAATGTTTCTTATCTTTTCAATGAGATAAATAAAGACTGTGTATTTAATATTCAGTGACAATATCTGATTTTTTTTTGTTTTTGGTAAGCAAGGACAAACTAGTTCTTATGTACTGGGAGAATTACAAAACATCTTTTTTCCCCCTTTAAATGCTGAGGCAGTGTGATTCAACAGACAAAATATATAAAAGACTTTGTAAATGTTTAACTGCAGGCAGGTAACAACATCTGAATCCTCTTTATTGTATCTATAAAATGGAAAACCTCTTTATTATCAAGATCAGATAAGGCAACATAAATTTTTTAAAAAGTAATGCTATACACCTGTCATTGACATAATAACTTATTACCAATAAGGAAAAAGAAAAATAGAAAAGATTATGCCAAATAGTATATGCCGGGATTTTGGACATTCAAACATAATTACATTGTTTCTTTGCAATCAATTTTGGTCTAGAAATGATCAGCAAGCCAAGCTTTACATGTAACATATATATATATATATTGAGTTGGAGTCTCACTCTGTCGCCCAGACTGGAGTGCAGTGGCCGCTCCTGGCCACCTCAGCCTTCCAAGTAGCCAGAATTATAGGCATGCGCTATCACACTACATGTAATATTTTAAAAACATTCCAATAGTGGCACATTCCATTTAAGTGAGCCAATTACAGAAACAAATTAAGAAGCTGCTCCTTTATTTATCTATATATATGTTTTGTGAAGCTAACTTAAAAGGTATACAAACTAAGAAGTTTCTTGATTGCTGACAAAAAATAAATCCAAGTGGTGGAGATTACTGTGGAGTGAGTACCAAACCTTCATTTAGTGATTCTGTTGGAAGATAGTTCATTAATACATGAAAAGAAAACAAGAAGAAAGAATGAAGAAAGCATAGGAAGAAGCGGGGAGTAAGAAGGGAAGCGATGGGAAAGGAAGAAGCTGTAAAGGAAACAAGGGAATGACTATATTATTCTTATAGTCAGCGAATGGAACAAATCTCTTTTACTGAGGCAGGGAGTTGTGATATGCGTCAATGTATACAGGTCTAAAAGTCTGGAAGTCAAGAAGAATAAAACTGTTACTATGTGTTCAACATATAAATGATGAAAAGATTTTCAAAGGCATAACAGAACTTGTCTCCTCCACTTTTGCCTGAAGGAGTTTGCTCTCTCCTATCATCAATATTCATTTTGTGTTGTCTAGGAGTGGTTCAGAACGTATCTCTGATACCTCTGGGAAAAAAAAGTCATCAGAAACTTACATATCAAGTACATTTAAAAAGAGAGAAAAGAAAAAAAAAAAAAAACGGCTGGGCTGGGTGGTTCAGCCTGTAATTCCAGCACTTTGGGAGACCCAGGCAAGTAGATTGCCAGAACCCGCAGGTTCGAGACCCACCTGGGCAACTTGGCAAGACCTCGTCTCTACAATAAATCAAAAATTAGCCGGGTGTGGTAGCCCATGCCTGTAGTTCCAGCTCCTTGGAAGGCTGAGGTGGAAGGATCACCAGGGCCCAGCAGGTCGAGGCTACGGTGGCTGGGAGTGTGCCACTGCACTCCAGCCTGGGCGACAGAGTGAGAGTCCAACTCAAAAAGAAAAGAAAAGAAAAAACAAAACAAAACAAACAAACAAACAAAAAACAATGAAAAAGCAAGGCAGTTTTGTCAATTAAAGGGTATGTTGGCTTTCTTTTGAAAAGTCACTTTCATGAATTTTAGGCTCAGATACAGCTCAAGGTGATTGCTTGGCTTTTTTACATTTAACATTATAATTTAATAAAACCAGTAAAATAGGTGTATTATTTTTAATGACATGTTGTTAACTAAACTTTTCACATAAGAATTTTCTGTACACAGACAGATACAACTCAAGTGATTTCAGGTATAGAATGATCTGGTTTATATACATTAAAATATGAAATCTGTGGCCTTGGATTTTGGGCATTGGTTAAAATCAAATGGTGATGTTATCGTATTTATATAAGAGGTCCCAGTGCTCTAGAATAAGCTCTAATGCCCCTGTGGTTCACTTTGTTCATTCTTCAAATCTGATGAAAATGCGAGGGATTAGGCAAAAGGCCAGCTTTGTAAACTAGGATCTGGCAGACACTCCAAGTCAGCAACAGATTTGAATGCTTTGCTACCTTGTCTTTCTCCTGAGAAATTGTGTCAACTTTTCTTTCTAATAATCTTACTAACTCAAAACTCCATTGCTAGAGGAGCTCAACCATGCCTTAGTAACCTGTTATAACACTTGTCTTTGCTTCAAAGGCCATTAAGTCATTTGTCTGAAAATCTTTTTATATAATTATTTTTCAAAAACAAGCTAAGTAGCAGTTTCCATATTTTATTGTAGGTAAACAAGACTCTACCCATTGTTTGAATTGCATAGACTATCAGAGACCAGTCCATCAGGAGGGAAAAATATACCCAATTAGCTCTTTCTCTTTCTCAAGGAGAGAGCAGACAATCCTAGATTGATATTTTAGTGAGTGTGGCCTCCTGCTGTGATGCTATCTTGTTGTTTACACTTGCAGTAATGCTCACATACAATTATGACAGAAAATATCTTATTAATAATCCATCCTAAAAGCAAGCTTATGTGTGATGTTTTGCAATATTATATAGATATTCTGTGGAAAAGCAAATTTTCAATTATCTGAAATAATGAGGATGAAGTGTGTGTGTATATTTAAGGGTCTCTATATCAAAAAACAGATGGGTTTTAAAATATGATTTGAAACTCTTTTGAAAAATTATTCACTTTTATCCTCTGGTGTTATTTAAGTAAAAAAAAAATTCTACACTGACTTATGGCTTAACATTCTCACCTTTTGTTTTGATCACTTGTGAGTTATCAAAAGAAACAGAAATCCCGTGAGAGAAAAGCTATTTTATAAATTATCCTAAAGCTTATCTAAGATTCAGCATCACATTTGAAATGTGTTCATGTACATTTGGTACAGTTCTGTATGTTTTGACTATTTCCATGTCCGTTTGCCTTCATGTTGATGAAAAAAATATGACAAGGAATCTCAAAGTAGCAATCAGTAAATCTAGTTACCAGCTTCCTACTCACAGTAGACAAGGGATGACAGGCAAGGAAGCTGGTCCAAAGAGGAAATGAACCTCGGATAAAATAGGAGACTGTCCCCTGGAGGTCACACCAAGGGAACTTCACTAGAGATTTGCCCGCTGTCCCTTCTATTCCCAAGTGATTGAAATGATGGCTGCTGTTAGGGAGCCAAGAAAAGAGGATGAGAGATATTACTTCTCATTTAAGCGACTGTAGAATAAGAATGTTTACATTTAAAACTTTTCAATTTTATTTGCATTTGAGTGCATATGTGCATTTTATTCTTGGTTAAGCAGTTAAATTATTTCAAGAGAAGATGAAAAGGTGTATTTAATACAAGAAAAAACACACAATTTCTTTTACTTATATAATGCCCTTTGGCAAAAATAATAATTATTTGAACTCTAAATACTTTACAATTATTAACAAAGCTTCATTTCACAAATAGAGAAACAGGTTCACTGAGATAAGGTAAGCGTCAGTACCATGCCTGAATTGGATTAATTGCATATTTCAATCAGAAATTAATTCCTAATTGAGGCACTTAGCTAAACATCCTGTGTACAGTATTGCAGTTGCCGTAGCATGGCTGTAATCTGGTACCTGTGATGAAATGCTGTCCAACAAGACTATTAGGGAGTTTAGGAAATTATATCTTTACCAAATAGTGTCACCAAATTCTCTCTCTCTCTCTCTTTTTTAAATAAGGGGGACAGGCAAATTGCAACTCCCAGGCATCCTGCAAAATAGGTAGGCCACCTTAGGGGCAAACTTTACCCACTCAGAAATTCATCTCACATTAGTAGTGAGGATTTGGGCGTCACCCCGAATCGTTATTTTCCTTACTTGTACGTTTAAGGCATACCAAGTTCTTATTCTAACTTAAAGGCCATTCTCATTCTACATGGAAATTCTCCAGCTCTCATTTTGTACAAATAGTTGAGAAATAGACAGTGTTTTTAAAAACCTTTATCTGCTTTATGATTTTCCAGAATTCTTTAACAAAATGTCTCCCTATGTGTACAATTAATATGTTAAATATACTATATGTGAGATGTTTATAGACATGATCAGTGTGCTTTCCTTGTATCTCTACAACAGCAGTAACCAACAAAGATGACTTTTTATCTCTTCTCATTTACATGACTGGTAAATAACGGAAACCAGTGCACGAGCATCCTTTCCAAGAGCTGAGTGTATTTGTAGAGACAAAACAAACTCAAAGAGAATTAGAGCTAGTCCTAAACAATTAGAATTTAAGATTTAAACAAATATAAATATAGAAATCACAGAAAGAATTCTTTAAAGTATCTGTTTTGCATTTCTCAAAGACATAACAGAAAATTCATTTCTGACACTATTATAAGTGTGTTTTAATTTCTTCCAGAGCTCTCATAAATATTGCCTAAAGTTAATGAAACTTGGATGCCATTTTAAAAGGAAGCAACTTTGCAACAGGCTCTGTACAATTATATTTAAAACTACAGAAATAGCATATCTGGTGCTTACTAGTCCTACAACATAGCAATATATTTACTGTGCACTTAAAAAAAGTTTGCCTTTTTTAATACAAATAGCAAAAATTTGTTTTATTCATATAGACAGGAAAGGATGGCACGCTCTCTTACTTGTAATAGTTAGTATATATTTGCACTATAATTTAAAATAAGTTTATTTACTATTGCTAATATATGCGATTGGAGTGACGTTCATATGCCTTGCTACCACAGTTCATGTAAAAGTAGCTCCACAAAAACACTCTTAAAATGACAGAGAAACTGAAACTAAGATGCTGTTTTCTTTGGAAAGATGAAATTCTTCCTTACAAAAATGGGCACACTTAATGGAGAAGTTTGAACCCGGTTTACAAAAATTATGGAAAAATATAAATCATTCCTTTTGGAACTAAATGAAAAGATATCAATTCACATTCTCCTTCCCCAAAATGCAATGATAACCATGTCATTAGATCATGTAAAAGATTAGGAACAAGTTTACCTTAATACAAATGTTGAAAGAAACATCTTCTAAAAGTCTTAGAAAGACACAAGCTTTATTACAAATCAATGTTCAAATCGCGGAGCAATATGATTTCAACTTATTTGTTACCTGTATATACAGGTGCATCTTCTTGTACTGGAAGTTTTTTCAATCATGATACATATAAAAATCACTTCTCCCCAAAGCCATGGAATAGCTATATAAAAGGAAAGGTCTACGTCCCTGTTAATATTATCTCTGGGTGTTCCCAGGTTTTCAACCAAAGAGCCATTTAAAGCATTCCCAAGACACTGCCATCATTCTTTAAATGGTACTTTTTACGTGAGTATCTCTCGTTTTAACAGATTATGTCCCAGTGTCCATTATTTCCAATTTTTTTTTAAAAGTTGCATAAGTTTCGAATATACATAATGTATATATGTACACCATATGATATACAGAGAGTTCCTAAAAAGGTATACACATTTGCGAACGTCATGCTTAAAATGTGCACACATTTTTTTCACCTCCTGTATGTATACATATACTTAAATCCTAATTGAAATTATTTATTTAGATTGCCATATAATTTATCTGTTTTAATGGCTTTTGTCAATTTTAATGGAAAAAAAAGATTCAAACTAAAATGCATCTCTTACATGTTAAATCTTTGGTAGAGATATATTTATGACAAGTAAATCATTTAAAAAATTTAAAATATCAGAAGTATACCAGATATTAAATTTAAATGTCATTATCTTTTAGTAAAATTCTTACATGACTTATACCTACACTATTCAGTAGCAGAAGTCTAACTTTGGTATGGGTTTTCTATAATGTTAGATGAAAATTTGCTCCATTATATTAAAACTGTTTTATTTGTGTATTTTCCCTCCCAAAATTATTTGCTTATTACCATTAGAAAAATAAATACCATGTTTTAATTTGGAATTAATAATATCTCTTCTCGGCCTTCACATAAACTGGAAATCATAAGAACTGTATTTCAGTCTCTTATAATTGTCTGTGTTGAGAGTGAGTCTTAAAGGCTAGAAGTCTCTAAAAACCTGATTTGGAAATTTACTCCAAATTGATTTAATATACTGACATCAAAAGTGATGAATTGATATCGTGTTTATGATGTTATTAGGCTAACGGGAAGTTCAAATTAACTTTCAGATTTCTAACACATTATGAATTTTATTTATTAATCTTCCAACTCATCTTGCATAAAATTGAGACGAGCTACAATTTTCCATTCTTGCTTTCAATTAACACCAAGTTTAATATGCAAATTTTATAAAGTATCCATTTTATATATATTCTTAGAACTATCTAGTAATTTAACCAGATAGAATAACTAATATTCTCCATTATAAAATGAAGTTCAAAACTACTCAGCAACTACTCTCCATCATGTGGTATTTCTGTGAAATTAGTATTTTAGGATTTTTCTTGTATAATAGAAATCCTCAGTTTTAACAAAAATATAAAATGTAGTTATCATATTTACTCTGAAACATTAATAAGATTTACTGAAACATCCTTTCAAAGGTGAAAAAATAAAGATTTTATGAAATTTTGATACAAGAATATTCTATGGGATGACAGAATAATAATTTTATATAATATATCTTTTAAAATCTCTTCTCAATCCACTTACTATATTGGAATTAGTTCTGATTTCTAATATATAAAGGTTTACTTTTTCAGAAGTATATGAAAAACTAAACACTCATATACACCTTCTTACATGTTGTTGCTATAATTAGCATTTGTAAAGAGTCATGAAAATAAATGTCACAAACCAAGCCTAAACTTTCACATTTTCCTAAGACAGTGAAGAAACAAGCCAACAAAATCTTATTTTTCTCACATGGAGGCAGCTGGTCCTTTTCATACATCTTTTCATGTCTAAACTTGCTAATTCAGTTGTACATACACATGAGGTAATTAAGTGATTGTCCTTTTGTCCTTGTAACCAAAAGGTGACACCGTTAAAAACTAGAGTTAGCTTTCAACAGAGACACTACATTTTTTAAAAAGTCATTTAAATGTCAAAGCACTAGAAGGAAGATCTTTTTTCTTTCTTCTAGGTAATTCTGCTTTGGGAGGACAGATAATTGCCTCAGATGGAAAATGGTTTGGAAAATAACACACATTATATTGGTGGCAAATGAACTCATTTAAGCTGGTGTATAAACTTATACACTAAAGATATGTGATGAAACAGTACTTTCTGGGGTACACAAATTAGTGTGGACAGTCAGGAAGAGTTAAGAGAGAAGATTCCCTTTTTCTTATCCCAAGTGAACATCTAGAAAGAAACCATAAGACCTGGCATTTCCCCTGATAAATCAAAAGAAAAGATGTATTTGGATACTAACATCTGTTGGCTTCTCTGCGCCCTTGTAGGACTCACTTGGAATGCTTTCCCATTACATCTAACTACGTACTTCCCTATGCCTCCTCCTATCTAACAGTACTATCACTTAGCTGTCTCTGACAAATAATAGGAAAAGCAAGCTTACATCACCAGTGGTGGAGTTAGAGACCGCTGGGGCTGCTGTCAACGCCTGTCCAACAAGTACCATTACTTGACCTATTATGCAGGCAGCCAGGGACACGTTGTTGTTTTGATATCTTTCTTTTAACAAGACATGAAGATCAAAAACATTTTGCTCTTCAAGATTTTTAAAATTTTAGGCTTTCTACCTTTACTTTCTAAACTTTGTTCCGGTACAGGAGGCTTCTTGGCCAATTGAGTCAACGTGTGCCTTCTAAAGGGAGTGCTGAGATTGTATAAGCATCATGTTTATGATCATTAAGTAATCTCATATTAAGAGGAAATAAGGCCAGGCATGAATCTGATATACAGACAATAAAATGCAAGTAGATAGTAGAAAGGTAGAATAAAATGAGAATTCATAACAAATGTAGCTTGCACATAAAAGCTAAATGACTGCTTTATTTCACCAAAGGGTTAATATTGGAGAAAGTGAATGTCAACATGTACACAAAACTAAATAGAAGATTAGCTTTCTGAAATTAGAAAGCCGCCTGATAATACTGTTGTCCCTTACAAATGTTTTGAAACTTCACATTTTTTTTGTTCCTCAACCCTCAAGAAAGTAACAATCCATTTTTAATTTTTTTTCTTTCTTGAAGAAACCTTTCAAAGTTCATACATTAACACTGATGTGCAATACCAAATTGTCAGTCCCACAGGACAGATGGAAACAGGAAAAGTCAGATGGTTGGCACTCAAAAGCAGCAGCAATTAAGCAGTTGAAAGTGGGTTGGATTGTCGGTTTATTTTTGTTCCATTTGAACGAATCAAGAGAGACATATAACCTTTTGCAAGGAGGAAATCAAGTCAAACTTGATGCTTCCTCTCTCTGACAGTCTGAGGTGGATGGCTTGTCTACTTCCCTTATTCAGTTTAATTCTTTATTCGATTTAATTGCTCTCTGTACTCTAATTTTTGCAGAGGTTGTATGCAAGTTTGTCCCCTGCCCCCCCCAACAAAAAAAGAAATCTTTCTCCTTTCTTCACACCCCTCTTTCCTATAGAAAGGCAATTCTCTCCAAGAGGAGAAAGAAATCCTGTGCATGCTTAGGGAGGGAGGAGGAGGGAGAGGAGAGGAGAGACGGGAGGGAGAGGGGGAGAGAGAGAGAAAGAGAGAGAGAGAGAGAGAGAGAGAGAGAGAGAGAGAGAGAGAGAG
This sequence comes from Cephalopachus bancanus, assembly GCA_027257055.1. NCBI lineage: Eukaryota > Metazoa > Chordata > Mammalia > Primates > Tarsiidae > Cephalopachus > Cephalopachus bancanus. Next base: position 1,595,324 of record JAPVLO010000258.1, read on the forward strand.
AGAGAGAGAGAGAGAGAGAGAGAGAAAGAGACAGAAAGAGGAAGCAAGAAGATGGGGGATGCCCAACATCAACTCCAGGCTCTAACCACGGGCGCTGTGCAAAGTGCTTTTCCGGGAGATGCACATGTGGTCTCCCATTTCTCACAATAGGCCACCCCGGGATCCCTCCCTAGGTCTCAGACTCCCACCACCAAACCCCAAGTGCATCCAGCAGAAAATCTTTCGGACGCATCCAAGCACCCAGGCACCGCCGGGGTGGCCGTGCCGCCAGTCCCGCTTCCTTACCTGGAACGAGGACCAGGAGGTGGTGCCGGGGCTCGGTTCCCACCGCTCTCGGCGCGCGGACCCGTGCGAGGCACACGCGTACTCCCGCCGCCTCCGCTCTCGGAGGGGCAGCCTGCAACACAAAAGGGGTGTGTGGGTGTGGGTGTGTGGGAGGTTTTCCAGGGCCACCAGCTGGTCCCAGCTGGCCGCCCCCACCCTACACACACCCTTTCGGGGCGCTGAGCCCCGCGCTCGACCGAGCACCACCCTGGGGGCTTGCCCGGTGTGCAGCCTCAAGTTGCCGGTGCTAACTGCCGCTGCCGCCGCCGCCGCTGCAGAAGGAGGAGGTGGAAAGACACCGGGGGCAGTACTCGGTCTAGAGCATCCCCACACTGCAGCTTCTCCAGGAATCCCTCCAGTGAGGAGGCGGCCGCCCATCATCTCCCAGCCCCGGTCTCCTGATTGGCTCCTCCACGGGTACGCTGCGCCTAGGAGCCAATCCCAGCGCACTAATAATAGGTGGATCCGCTCAGCCAACAGCGCCCATCCCAGTTCTGTTAGTGTCTCTCCATCCCCACAGCGGACAGGGACCTGAGAAGGGGGCTGGGGAGGGCTAGCGGAGGGGGTGGTCTAAGAGGGGAGCCAGCCGATCCCAAGGAGACACAATCAAGGGCATCGGACCACCCCTCTGGGTAGACTCAGGGGTGCCCCACAACCTGTTCAGCAAGCCGTATGCACAGGAGAGGGAGAGCATCATACAAAGCTTTTTTTTTTTTTTTTTTTTTTACTTTCAATCAAAACCTGCCCTGATACTGAGCATGCCCAGACTGCCACAGAGCCCTACGAGTTTCGATGTGTGTGGGTTCGCCAACTGTGGGTTTTTGAAAAGGTGGGAGCGGGGAAGGGAGAGGAAGAAGTTTGTCTTTGGCCATTTGACCCGGAGGAGTTGTGAGAAAGCGGGACAGGGTGGGGATAGGAAAGGATTCCGCACAAGTGTCCTCCAACTGAGCCACAGGGAGGTGGCCCTCTGGGCTGTCGGAGGCTCACGATGTTATTCTGCCGGGCTTCGGGGTTGGAGGCGGGGAGGGGATCATTTGAGCTCTGCCGGGTGCCTGGAGACTTCTGCTGAAGGGTGCGGTGGAGCAAGGGTGCGGGAGGAGCTCCGTCCCGTAGGTGGAGGCAGCAAGGAGTGACTCCACCCAGCAGCGGCTGCCAGGCAGTGGAGAGCGCACTGGGAGTTTCCACTGTAGCGACCAATAAGTTTGTAGACTTGGGTCAAGTGCGACGTTGTTGGGGATGCTTTTTTGTGGCGGCCCCCTCCCCCATCTCTCCCCACCCCTCGCTAGCGCCGTGACGACTAAAGCATAGGTTCTCTCCCGGCTTTCTCTCTTCCCAGCTGAACCGTTCTGCTCGGAAGTAAGAAGCTTTTCCCTTGTGAGGGCGGCGGTGACCTGATTGTCTCTAAGCTCTCAGGCAATTTATAGCTCGGTAATACCGAGAGATACCGAACAGGAAGGCTCAGCGGGTGGGGGAGGAGACCAGGAGCTAGGCGAGGGGCGGGTGGGAGGGGGTGAGCCCAGCTCCAGAGACCGGCGGGTCCGTTCCCTACTCCACAGGTGAAAGGGCTTCAAAATGCACAGAAGTCTTTCTTTCTCTCACTCACTCGGCCTTCTTTAATGGCCTTAGGACTTCCTATTCGTTTTGCTTAGAAATTCTAGCATTTTGCATAAACATGATCAATAGCCACATGTGAGAACTGTCCTAATTGGGCTCTCTATTTTACTGAGAAGATTATTTTGGAATCTCAGGTGAGAAAATAAATAGCTATGTCAACTCCCTGAGCCCATCCACTTTGAACTGGAGTTTTATTAACGTTGGTGTGCAAAGGTAACTGTAGCAGGAATTCAATTAACTGTAACACATTTATTCAAGTTTTTAATTAAGTCTATTTATGCAATGTTTAAGATTAAGATCTTTTTGTAAGTATAGGAGAGAAGAAGACAACCTTGATATAAATTTATCCAAGTCACAAATACTTGGTGTTTTTTGGTAATTATGCTTGCACAATAGGGGTTTTAGCATTAGAGATAGAAGTATGAAGAGAATGTACCCCAAATTGTAACTTTATGTAAATATCATCTTCCATTTTCTAAAATATGATGCAAGCTTTATTTTAAAATAAGTTTATATTTGGAGCAAGATGATAATAGAAGTTAGTTTGAAGTTGATTTCAATTATCTAGTGAAGAGGAAGAGGAGGAGGGGAGGAAGAAGAGGAGGAGAAGTAGGAAGAACGATAAGAGAAAGAAGGTCATGGAGGAGGAGAAGAAAGAAGAAAAGGGGAGGAGAAGGTGGAGGAAACCGGGAGAGAGGAGGAGGAGAGGAAGAACTAAGTACGTCTCTAATTTTGTTGGGCAATAAATATCTTTGTATGAGGGGATTATTGTACAGCTAATCTTTATTCTAAAAATACACCTACCTAGCACAATTTCTAGATTCCAACTATTAAAAACTGCATATGTGTCCTGTTTACTAATAGGTGCATGTAGAAACAGATACACAAAATAGAATATAATACAAATTTTTACATTTCTGTTTCAAACTTTGATTCTATCATCAACATTTTAACCAATTTCTTTTCCTGTTCACCTCCCATCTTACCGAACAATCTCTCTCTTTCAGTGGCTATATAATCTTTGCGGGAGGCTGCAGGCTAAAAAAAGAAATGGGCTTAACATGTGTATTGTCCTTAACTTCAGAATCAATTGCGTTTCTGCTAATACATATTAAGAAGTCTCTATGTATACCCTGGCTGGCTGTAGATACACTCTGGTTTTTAGTGGACTAAGATTTTAATTGTCCCTCCTATTCTTATCTTCTCCCCAAGTTCTGGAAATGGGCTGAAGACATCTTCCTGGTCCTACTGGTCTAATACAACATCATACTTTTCTGATACAGAGTGTATATCATCCGTCTCTTTGCCAATTATAGTAGACTCATTAAAGATTTTATTAAAAGAAAGTTCAGGTCAATCGCCCTGTCTCTCTCCTTGCATTCTTATTTCCCATTTCATAGGTACTTTTATATGTAGAATCTCTGTGTCTTTTGGTACTAAGACTTAGCTCATCCCCTGCTTGTGTGGTATTTACAAAAATAGTTTGCTGTTTTCAGAACTCCTCGTATCTATTTTGTTTGTTTTGCTTCCTTTTTCTTTGTTACAAAAACTTTTATTAACTTTTTTCTTCACATTTTTTCCCTGATTAAGATCTCATGGTCATTTTCTTTATTCCTTTTTTATTAGTTTCATCTATTTACCACTTTCATGCTTCCTTTGCCATCTATTTTAGGCTACAGGTTCAGAATAGAAACTAAATTGGATTGGGGCACTGAGAAGAAAAGTGTGTCTTATGGCAAGAGTGGGAATTAGGGACTTGAGAACTAGAAATTCATTAAGTGAAAACTTAGCCAAGGTTTTCTGGAGACCACAGAAAGGATACATATATGAGAGAGGTATCAAGAAAATTCTGCATGTTGGTGGAAAGGCTAGTATATCCTAGTCAATCAATTGCACTAAAGCATTCCTTTTAATCAAGACTCATATTCAGTAATTTTTTATCTGTAATAGTCATACTATTTGTCTGGTAAATACTATTTATAGATGTCATTAGCCAAGATTGTAAAATATATATAATAATAATCAATTTCTATAAATTTTTCTGTTTATTCTTTGTATAGTCATATCTTATCATTCTTTTCACTTGGTTCCTATGCATTTTCTGCCATTGTTTTTCAAAATACTTTTTGCTATGTTTTCCAAGACAGATGATTGAATAACTGCTTTCTGGTGAGAAGATTTGAGTAGAATTTCAGCTTCATCACTAATTGGCTATGTGACCTTGAAAAATGTAAAAACTACTCCTCTAAGCCACACTTTTCTTATCTATACTATGTACATAAAAACATAACATATATCCTTAGGTTTTATTGTGAACATCAAAAGGAGCAGTGCACATAAAGTGCTAGTTTCAAGCACATAGCAAGGACTTAATGTTTTTTTTTTTTTTTTTGAGTTGGAGTCTCACTCTGTCGCCCAGACTGGAGTGCTGTGGCCGCTCCTGGCTACCGCAGCCTCGACCAGCTGGTCTCCGGCAATCCTTCCGCCTCAGCCTTCCAAGTAGCCGGAATTACAGGCATGCGCTACCACTACCGGCTGATTTTTTGATTTATTGTAGAGATGAGGTCTCGCTGCCCAGGCGGGTTTTGAACCTGAGGGCTCAGGCAATCCACTCACCTCAGTCTCCCAAAGGCACGGGATTACAGGCTGAGCCACCGAGCTCTGCTCAAGGACTTAATGTTAACCATTGTTATTATTTTATTATCTCATTGCTGTGGCTACTATACTTTTTTTTTTTCCCCCAGGTATCTCCCATCATCTCATCCATTGAAATTAATAGTGAGCCATAGACTCTTTGCTTTTATGAGCATTAAGGTTAGAAGGGAATTAGTTCTATTTTATAAGAACTTGTTTATACATTAAACAACAACAGTCATCTGTCTTGCATGGGTTGTATTCAGACTGTAATTTCTAGGACATGAATAATTTATTTTTTAGATAATGTGGGCTTAAGTTTTTTATTAAAATTTAGTTTATATTATTTTTCAAAATTAGGGAAAATCAAATTCTGGTGGTAAGAAATTTGATGAATACTAATGTCTTTGTTTTCTAGAAAATGTCTTTAAAGAGAATAGAGACATTGTTTTGATTTATCTTCCATTCAACTCTCTCAAGATCATTTGTCCTGGAATTACTGCTAATAACTTTATAGCCAATTGGTAAAGAAAAAAATTAGAGCTTCCTGTATCAGAATTAAATAAAAAAGAATTAATCCTGCGGATTTTTAGACTGAACATCCATGATGTTTAAAGATAATCTAGAGTTGGAAGAAGAAAAAAAGAAAATAAATACAGATCAGAATCAAGTTTCTGAAGCAGAGCTTAGAGGCCCATAATCTAACTACAATACTTTACAATTCCCAAAGAAAAGAAAATAAAGAGCTAGCAGTATTCAATGTGGCTTTACAAAAGACTTCTTAAAGATATGGCTAGGAAAATATTGGAAATGAAAAGGAGGACAGTGACTCAAAAAGTAATATACTGTGTCAGACTGTTGACGTTAGCAAGGAAAATATCATTTAGGTGAATCTATCTCAAGGGTAAAATAAAAGTAGTTTGAGCTAATGTTAGCCAAAGGTCTTAGAAAGGAAAGAAATGATATATTTTTCAAATACTGTATCATACAAGGAATATACTGTGGTGAAAACTAGTTTGCTAATAAAGCAAGAACAACATTAAGGTTTATATTAATTCCCTTTGAAATCAGGGGAAGGATTTCAATTTAATTGAACACATAGAGAATTATAGTTCAACTACATCTTTCAACTTATGTGAAAAGTATGTCCAGAGAGACTAATTGACTGTCCCTAAGCCATAGAGGACTGAATATGGGGTGGGAGGAGATTCTGTGTTTTCAACAAAATAAAAATATTTTCATAATAAAAGATTAGCAAGAAGGACGGCAGACAATCAAGACCTCTACTTCCAAATTTGATTCTGCATAAAAACTCAGAAAAGACAGAAATGATTCATTCTGGGATGCTCCTGGAAGACTTTTTACAGAATGAATTGCATGACTTTGCTTCAATGTTTATGTACAGCCTGGACTGCTTTTCCCTTACCTAACTCTAAATGAAATACAATAAATTGGTGACTCTTAATGGAAAGAAGTTCATTTAGTGAATATCAAACCAAAAGGAAAGGTAAGGAAAGTTTTCTACCCTTAGCCCCAGCATAAAAGTGTCTCATAGATCTTGGCATATTTCTATCTGGATATTCAAATGGAAATTCAAGACTTATGACAAAGGTGGCCTCGAGATGGTACCCTGTGTGATTGGTCTTTTTGTCTGTGGGCATGCTTCTGCTCCAGATGGTGGTAGCCTATTGTGGATGCAGCAATAATGATGTCTCCTGGCCTATGGTTGTCCTGTAAGATTGTCCCTGGATCTATCTAAGTAGAGCTGGAGAAATAAATTTGGATATCAGGAGGTCAAGATTATAAATAAAAACAATTATTTTTGCAAAAACTGAAACACAGGTAAGTAACTTTTTGAAGATCACACAGTTAGTAACTGCTCCTTTTTCATCTCAACGACTATGACTTAACAACGTTAATACAAATTTAAGATGTATTAAAAATAACTGTGACTGTTTCAAGGACTACCAGTCTAGTCTAGTAGACTCTAGAGATACTAAATAACTTGAAAGATTGATATGGAATAGCTCAAATACTGTTTATTAATATAGTTATGACTACCAAGGGAAACCCATGAAGTTAGAATAGGGATATTTTGTTAGCCACTCTCCTTAATAAGTGAGGTTAGGCTGGGCTCGGTGACTCAGCCTGTAATCTCAGCACTTTGGGAGGTCGAGGCGAGTGGATTGCCTGAGCCCGCAAGTTCAAGACCCATCGGGCAAATTGGCGAGAACTCATCTCTACAATTAAAAAAAAAAATTAGCAGGGCATGGTAGTGCGCACCTGTAGTTTTGGCTACTTGGAAGGCTGAGGCGAAAGGATTGCCGGAGCCCAGCAGGTGGAGGCCACAGTGGTCATGAGTGTGCCACTGCACTCCAGTATGGGTGACAGAGTGAGACTCCAACTCAAAAAAAATCAAATAAATAAATAAATAAATGAGGTTACTGAGTTTTAGCTGTGGACCTGATAACTCTTAGAAATTTTTATTATGAAATAGTATGAATGGTTTAAAGGTCACTAATAAAGGCACCAGCCACTCGCCATCCAGCTTCAGAAATCAGGTATTAAAAATTAACGTCACCATTGCCCATTTCTCTCCTCAATATGATATTCCTTTCTAGCTGCACCACAAGGTAACCACTATCCCGTATTTTGTGATGACCTTTATTTTGCCACTTTTTTGTATTTTTTTGTATCCATATCTGTGATTAGTTTTACCTGTTTTTGACGTTCTTATAAATAAAAACATGTTGCAATATATATTTCTGCAAATTGCTATCTTAGTTTAAGAGTAAGGTTTGAGATTTTTGTATGTAGCTGAAGTCTATTCCTTGTCACTCATGTATTCAACTATATGGATATATTGTTATTTTTTACCCATTCTTCTGTCTTTAAATATTTGCTTTTTTTTAAAACATTTTCTATTATATACAGTGCTACATGGACATGGTCATACATATTTCTTGTTTCACATGTGCACAAGCTTCTGTTGAGTATACAACTAAGATAAGAATTGGATTCAGGTTTATCGATATGAAGTTTTTACAATTTAGGATCCTTTAAAAAAACAAAACAGTTCCAAATTAGGCATTGATGCTTATATTTATTTGTAACAAGTAGAGAAATCACAACAAATTTAAATTTTTTGTCAAGTTGGTGGATATCAATGGTATATTTTTGAGTTTTTATTTTGTATTTTCCTGTTTACTGAGAAATTTGAGAATAATGTCATAAGTTTAATTTTCTTTTTTTTTTTGTTTTTTTAGTTGGAGTCTCACTCTGTCGCCCAGACTGGAGTGCAGTGGCCGCTCCCGGCCACCGCAGCCTCGACCTGCTGGGCTCCGGCGATCCTTCCGCCTCAGCCTTCCAAGTAGCCGGAATTACAGGCATGCGCTACCACGCCCGGCTGATTTTTTGATTTATTGTAGAGATGAGGTCTCGCTGCCCAGGCGGGTCTCGAACCCGCGGGCTCAGGCAATCCACTCACCTCAGCCTCCCAAAGGCGCGGGATTACAGGCTGAGCCACCGAGCCCAGCTATAAGTTTAATTTTCATTCATGCTTTTAATCTTCTGTAAAATGCCTTTTCACAAATATTTTGTTCATATTTTATTTATTTTTATATATTTTATTTGATTCACTGAACTGCTTTATATAGTCTATTAATATTTTGTTGACTGTACGCACCACAGATATCTTCTCTCAGCTTGTGGCTCATATTTTGATTTTTTAATCTTTTCTTTTCATAATAAGCAGCTTACTTTTAGTGTCGTCTAATTCTATAATGTTTTTGCTTTTTAATCTCTATATTTATAAAATTAATAAAACTTAACTTTTTATGCTTGGGCTCTTAATATATCTAAAAATAATTGGTATTTAAGCTATGTGGCAGAATTTATTTCCATTTTTTTAATACTGATGACCAGTTTCACAGCAGTTTTTGAGAGTCTGTCCTTTCCTTATCAAACTACAACCTCTGTCTACATAATTTTTCTCTTTACTTATACACGTTTTTGTTTTTAAAGTCTTCATTCTGTTTAGACTATTTATTCCGATATCAACATACTGCTTTTATAATGCAACTTTATAAAGTATTTTAATATCTGAAATAACATTTGCCTTTCACTTCTTTCTTTTTCTACTGCCAAAATGTCTTGACTATTCTTTATCTTTAGTACATTTATACATATTTTTGAAAATTTACATTTGGGGGACCACATGTGTGTTTATTACATGAATATATTGTGTAGTTCATACATATTTTAAATTGTAAAATTCCAGCAAAAACTCAGTTAATAAAATGTTGGCATTTATCACATTTTTGTTAATTTGAGGAAAAAATTGTCATTATTATAACTTCTACTCTATCAACATTGTTTATATTTCCATGTATTTAATTCTTCCTCTAAATATTCCAACAAAATGTTAATTTTTTTCTTAATAAAGACACCGAACATTTTTCCTAGATTTAATTTAAATAGCAATTTTATTGCTATGATAAATTCTGCAACTTCAAAATATATGCCCTAATAAAAATAAGATAAATTGATTTTTGTAGAAGGAGTAAATAGAAATTATTCTAAACTAATACGAACAATTTGCAGATTATTCATTTTTTCTCTGGAAACAAATATATAGTCTATGAATGATGGCTTTATTTTTTCCAACATCTATCATTTGGGGGTTTTGCTTACTTAATGCATTGGGTGGATTATCTGCTTAAAGTAAGGATCCTACTAATTCACTTTTAAAAAAATGTTGTGATATGTTTCCAATAAGGATAATGTTTGCTGTAGGGCTTTTGATAAAATTCTTTGGTAGGTAAGAAAGTTCCCTGTTATTTCTGGTTTACTTTTTAATTTTTTAACTTTCCAGGCAACCTTGAAATAAATAAGCTCTAACACTTTGTACCTTTTTTATCAATTGCTGGATTTTGTTTGATAAAGTTTTGCTGAGGTTTTTTTCCTTTCCTATTGTTGTCTAAGATTGGACTATAATTTTTCTCTTGATCTATACTTGCTGGTTTTGAAATCAAGGTTACTGTAGCACATAATAAAATATATTGAGCATGTGTTAATTTTTTTATGGAGTGCAACTGTTTACATTTTATCTTATGGATGGTTTGTTATGAATAAAATTTTCTGTATTTTTCATCTAAAGGCTTTATTTGTTGCTTCTAATGTTAAAATATGTAATCTATTCTGGAATTAAATTTTATGTAGGTGTTAGGTTAGAGTCAAGATTCATTTTTTTTTTTCAGTGTGGATATCTAGTTGACCAAACATTGATTGGGTTATCCAGTGGACTCAGTTGGATCCACTAGGTAAATAAAACATTTTAATAAAACATAGTTTATTAAAATTATCCTTCAGATTGCCTGAACCCGTGGGTTCGAGACCTGCCTGGGCAACGTGGCGAGACCTCATCTCTACAATAAATCAAAAATTAACCGGGCGTGGTAGATCACGCCTGTAGTTACAGCTACTCGGAAGGCTGAGGCGGAAGGATCGCCGGAGACCAGCAGGTCGAGGCTGCGGTGGCCGGGAGCGGCCACTGCCCTCCGGTCTGGGTGACAGAGCGATACTCCAACTCAAAAAAAAAAAAAAATTATCCTTTAGCCAGGCATAGTGCACTCAAAGCCCTAGCTATCCAAGAAGCTGAAACAGGAGGATTGCTTGAGCCCAGGAGTCTGAAGCTTTAGTGAGCTATTATCATGCCTCTGCACTGTAGCCTGGGCAACAGAGTGAGACCCTATTTTAAAATATGAATAAAATAAATAAATAATGATAATAAAATTATCTTTTACTCATTGCAATGCAGTTGCAATTTTCATCCATTAGGTGAATGTACAGTAGATCTTTTTCTAGACTCTATATCTTGGTCAGTTGATTTACTTGTCTATCTTTATGTCACTATTATACTATCTTATTTACAATTGCTTTATCATAGGTCTTGAAACTGGTGATATAATATGTCTATACTTTGTTTATTATTCAAGACTGCTTTGACAAATATTAGTCTTCAGCATTCCAGTATATATTTTTAAAATGATTTTCACAATCTTCACAGAAAAATAACCATTAAGATTTGATTAAAAGTGTATTGGATTTTAAGCTGATATTTTAAAAAGAGTATAACACAATTACTCTGTAGTGTTCATCAAATGGGGGTTTGTCTCATTTTCTTGTGATTTGATTCAAGTTACTTCTAGCAGCAATATCACAGAAATGATTCTGTGTTCTCTGTGCATCACCTTAAGAGGCACATGTTCCATTGACTTGTTCCATTATTGGTGAGGTTAACTTTGATCATTCTGCTAAGGTCGTGGCTGTTATGTTTTTCCACTATAACATTATTATCTTACCCATTATAATTAATAAATGCTTTGTGCAATATTTTTTAAAGAGTAAATTGCATTTATAGTGGAATTTATGATCACCTGATATTTTTACAATATTGCCTGAAAATTCTAATCTATGAATCTGGTAAATCCCTCAGTTTACTTAGCTGTTCCCTAATTTTATTAATACTATTTTTAAATTTTCAGTTAGAGATCATATACAACTTTTATTAAATTTATTACTACATAGTGTTCTTTGATACTATTATACATAGTATCATATTTATAATTTATAATCATAGATTTTAAAATGATTTATAATCATAGATTTTATATGATTTTTATATGCATAATCTTATTATCTGTAAATAATGATAGTTTTATACCTTCTTTCAGTCTTAATATTTTTTCTTACCTTACTGCATTGGCAAGAAATTTCAGAAGTGGTAGCAATAGACATTCTTTTCTTATTCCGAAATTCAAGGAACATTTTAAATAATTTAACATTAAACATGTTTTTTGTGTTTTTTTGTAAATAACTTTTATTAGAATAAGAATGTCTCTATTTCTAGAGTTCTAAAGGTGTTTTAATAATTATTTGGGAATAAATTTTACTAAGTGTTTTCTGTATTGGTAAAAATAATTATACAATTTTTTTCTTTATATTATGTAAATTACACTGATTTGCTTTTAGGTATTCAGTTATCTTTTCTAAAATAACCTCAAATTAGGCACTAGGAACAATACTGTAATATTTTGCTGAACTTAATTTGCTAATATTTTATTTAAAATTTGTATATATAGTTGTGGGAGAAATTATTCTGTATTTGTCTCATCTCATATTTTTGATGTTTTAGTGTTAAAATTATAGTGGTCTCATAAAATGAGGTGCAAAACATTTTCTTCCATTTTTCCCCCAGGAATAGTTGTATATAACTTGTGCTAGTTCTTTTGTAATTGTTTGAAAAAATTTACTAGTAACTATATCTAAAACTGGAGTGTTTATCAGAAATTTCACTAATATATTTTATTTAAGAGTTATAAGGCTTTCTGATTTTTCATTTCTTTGTAAGCCCGTTTTGGTATGTAGGGTTTTTAAATAAATTTGTTGATTTAATAAGTTAAGTTATTCATAATATCCCACATTGTGTTTTTAATTTCAGGATCCTTATTAATATTCCTCATTTTCACTGCTTGTTGGTAGCATTCTATTTCTTTATATTTTGAACAGTCTTGATAGATGCTTATGAATTTGATTATGTTTAGAAAGTAGTAACTTCATTTTGTTTGATTTCCTGTTTAACACTTGTTTCTAGTGGAAAAGTTTTATTACTATTTTATTAGATTTTAACTTGCTATTTTTCCTCCAGACCCTTGAAGTAATTGTTTCTCTAATTTGTATTCTGTATTTTATTTTTTAAAATATATTCATTTAGGAAAATAAGCTTTCTTCCAATAAATTTTGTTATGTCATATCTGCATTACATTGCAGTTCAAAATATATTCTAATTTGCATTTTAATTTCTTCTTTAATTCATTGGTGATTTAGTGGTGTATTCCTTAATTTTCAAGCAGTGGGGGTTTTTAATGATTTATTTATTTATTTATTTATTTTTGAGTTGGAGTCTCACTCTGTGCCCAGACTGGAGTGCAGTGGCCGCTCCCGGCCACCGCAGCCTCGACCTGCTGGGCTCCGGCGATCCTTCCACCTCAGCCTTCCACGTAGCCGGAATTACAGGCATGCGCTACCACGCCCGGCTGATTTTTTGATTTATTGTAGAGATGAGGTCTCGCTGCCCAGGCGGGTCTCGAACCCGCGGGCTCAGGCAATCCACTCACCTCAGCCTCCCAAAGGCGCGGGATTACAGGCTGAGCCACTGAGCCCGGCTATGATTTATTTCTTTTATTTTACTAGAATGATTCCCTCCTCCCTCCCTCCCTCCCTTCCTCCCTTCCTCCCTTCCTTCCTTGCTTTCTTCCTTCCTTCCTTGATGGAGTCTCACTCTGTCGCCCAGACTGGAGTGCAGGCTGGGCTCTGGCATCCCTCTACCTCAGCCTTCCAAGGAGTTGGAGCTACAGGCACGGGCTACCAAGCCTGGCTAGTTTTTGATTTATTGTAGAGACGAGGCCTCACCAAGTTGCCAGGGCAGGTCTCGAACCCGCAGACTCAGGCAATTCGCTCACCTCAGTCTCCCAAAGTGCTGGAATTACAGGCTGAAAAAATAGATTACACATTCTATACAGAAGAACATATAGTCTGTTGTTAGCAATATTTTACTTTTGTCAATTAGGCTAATTTTGTAAGCTTTGTGGCTAAAATATTCTATATCACTATTTATTAATTTATTTGCTAACAATTGAAATAGTATTAAAGACTGGGATTACCACTGTGGTTATGGATTGTGAATTTAGTTGCTTGTGTTTTATAAAATCTTCTGAAGCTATTTATTTGGAGCAATCAGATTTATAATTGTTTTATCTTTCTATTGGATTAACTCCTTTTTGAATTATGAAATATGGTTTTTGTTTAGCAATGTTATATCTACTTTGCTTAAAAATCAGACTTCAAAAGAAGCACCTAACTTCAACTTTTTTTGCTAATACTTTCAAATGTATATATTTTTCATTGCATTATTCTCATCCCATTTGTGCTGCCATGTTTAAAGTATACTTTGTCCCATAAACATATTTTTTTTTTCTCATTTAAAAACATTTTAAGGGTTTAGTCAATTTATGTTTAATATAATTACTAATATACCTTATACTTATTATCTTACTGTTTTTCCCTTTATTTTTCTCCCTTACTCGCTTTTTGTGGTAAACAAAATGTTTTATTTCCATCTATTTACTTGTTATTTATGAAGTATTTTCACTATCTTTTAGTAATTACCTAAATCTTTTAGTAATTACTTCAAATCTATCTCTTACTACAATCTAATGTGCATACATATGTTTACCACATTTTCAATAAGGCTACAAGTTAGAAATAATTAACTCTGGTTATCTTCATTCCACCATTAGCAGAATTGTGGAAATTAATTTAAAATTACACAAGTATTTAAATATATAGGTTATCATTATTGATTTTTATGAATTAAATGAATTAGTACAATATTCATTTATCTTTTCTCACAAACATTTTTCCTGTTTTTAAAATTTTTTTTTTGCATTTCAATGTTTTTCATTTAGGTTCATTTTTCTAGACAACTGAAAAGCATCTTGTAACATTTGTGGAAATATAAGCCAACTATTCAAAAGTTATCTGAACATTAGTTTGCTTGAAAATGTCTTTACTTTTTTTTTTTTACTTTTTGAAGGATATGTTTACTAAATATAGAATTTAGGGCTGATAACATATGTTTTTTACCCCCCAGAACTTTAGATCCTTATTCTATTATCTTTTAGATTGCATTAATTTTGATGAGAAGTGAGTGGAATTTCTTTTTGTTGTTGTTAACTTCCACAAAGTGTGTTCATTTTCTCTGACTGCTTTATTATTATTACATTAATTCTTTTTATTTGTATAAATCTAGGAGGTACAAGTATAATTTTGCTTTATAAATATTTTATATATTGGTAAAGTCTGGTCTTTTAGTATATCCATTACCCAAATAATGGACGTTACCCATGTAAGCAATTTTTCATTATCCATTCCTTTCTCATTCTTTCATCCTCTGAATCTCAATGTCAGATAACTTTCTATATATTATTTGTTTCACCGATGGCTGTATAATAACTTAACTTACTATTTATTATTTGTTTCACCAATGGCAGTATCATTTGTTTGTGTGCAGTTTTCTTAGTGTTTATCTCGGTTGGGTTTATTGAGATCCTCAATATGTAGATTTAGAATTTTGATCTTATTAGGAGCATTAATCTTTAAAAATCTATTCTGACCATTTAATCCCCCCTTTCTTTTTTTTTTCTTAATAAGATTTCAGTTTTACATACTTTTATGTAATGTAGACCTTACTGCTTAAATTTATTCACAGATAAACAAAACTCAGGTCTTAAAAATGTTCTGTTTGCTTTCTTTGCCTCATTATTGATAGTGGTAGTCTATTGCTATACCCTTTCATAGCCTGCTCTTTCTTCTCAGTATCTCATTTGCTAATTATTTAGCTTATCAATTTTATTTTGGGTATTGTGCCTTCAACTTCAAATATCTGTTTTCAATCTTCTCTCTCTCCCTTTGTTATAAGTATGATTACCTTTAAAAACTTGAATTTGTAATTGCTCTTTCAAAGTCCGTTTTCTTTTTTTAAATTTAATTTAATTTTTAAAATGTGGCATACAATTCAGGATTAGCTACACACGTGGTCATCATACAGGTAAAGTGTGGGTACCCTTATTGATGTTATATGCCCACTCTCCCCTGGCAGTGTCCCAGGGTAGAAAATTCTTTTCTTGTAATATTATGATAAATGTTCAGGGTGGGGACATGTGGTACTCAGATCTTTGTTTCTGTGATAAATACTGGAGTATTATAGATTCTAATTCCATCCAGGTTGCTGCAAAGTTCATAATTTTGTTTTTCTTTGTGGCTGCATAATATTCCATCGTGTAAATGTACCAAATTGTTCCTTCTTCGCTATTTCTGCTATTTTTTCTGTGAATTGGTTTTCTTTCCTGATTATGTGTCATATACAGGACATTATGAATATTACATTGTTGAATGCCTGAATATTGTTGTCTTTAAAATATTGTTGAACACCTGAGTATTTCTGTCCTTTAAAGAGTGTTGAATATTATATTGACATGCAGATAAATTACTTTCAGATCAACTTGTTCATTTCAAGCCTTTTTTAAAAGTATCATTAAGTGTTGATCCAGAGTATCTTTCACTATTGGATTATTTAGCCTTCTTGCTAAAGCATGACATTTCTGACGTCTCTACTAAATGCTCCAGATCTTCAGCAAGGTTCTTCCGCCTGAGTTAGGAACTGATGGTCTCTTAGCCATTTCACACCCTCATGGGCTCCCTTTTCCCCTCCTGTGTATCCTAGTGTTCAGCCAGAGTCAAAGGAATCTTTATGCTGATTCCTGGATCTCTTTCTCTTTTTGGTTCCCTTCTTTTCAGCATTTTTCCCTGATAATTCCAACTGCCACAGACTGTGCAAATTGACCTCTTTTACGTCAGACAGACCCAACAGTGGTTTGTTATGCAGCAATAGAAAGTGAATGCATCTTTCTTTGAGACTTCGCAGACTTCAAGCACTGCTTCAGCTTCTCGTTTTGAACTGTTCAGAAAGTGCCTTCAGGCAGAATTTCAAGACTATCGTAAGAATTTGTTTTGTTCCCTCTATTTTTTTTTTCCTCTCTTAATTTTTATTTTGAAATTGTGGGGTACAATTCAGGGTTAGGTATACAAATGTTCATTGTGCAAGTGCCTCCTCTTCCCCAGGTGGATATCGACTACTGTCAATCCCAGCTATCCTTCCCCACTCCCCTCCACGCAGTTTCCCGCTACTGTCAATCCCTTTCCTACAGTAATACGGTAGTTGTTTAAGGTCCGCTTATGAGTGAGAACATGTGACACTCAGCTCTTTGTTTCTGTGAGAGATCACTCAGTATTATAAGCTCTAATTCCATCCTCGTTGCTGTGAAGTTCATGATTTTGTTCTTCTTTAAGGCTGCGTAATATTCCGTTGTATATATGTACCACATTTTTTAAAATCCAGTTCTCTTTTGTTGGGAAGCACGGTTGGTTCTATGTTCTTGCTATTGTGAACAATGATTTGATAAACATACATGTGCAGATATTTTTCCTCTTGTAGGGAATGTATTTCCTGTCCAATGCTGAAGACAGTTCTTTTATATATTTTGCCCAGTTTTCTAGTTTTATTTTTTTTATTTTTTATTTTTTAATAGAATGCAAGTTGGGTGTTCGTTTCTCTGTCATGGTTAGAAGTGAAAGTTTCTCACACTTATCTTCAGTTTTTATAAATATTTTCACTGGGTTTAAAATTCTGTTGTCAGTTGTTTTCTTTCAGCTTAAAGATTTCACTCTATTGTTTTGAGAGAGAGTTATCCATTTTTATTGTTGTCCTCGGAATGTAATGCTTCTTTTTCACACTGATCCCCTTTAAATTTTTTTGTCTTTGTATTACAGTAATTATGTTAACTTACTCCAGGTTGTGCCTTCCTTTGGTTTATCCTACCTCGAGTTTACAGAGTTTCTTTTATCTATGGCTTAATATCTTTCCTCAGTTTTGGAAATTTTATACTCACTGTGTCTTCATATATCGCTTTGTTTCTTTCACTTTCTATTCTGGGATTCTAATTACATGTGTGCTAGATTATTTTTACTGTGCTCTACCTCTGTATTATAGTCTTGCATTTTCTATTCCTTTTCTCTCCATATGCTTTGATTTGTAATTATATTGAATTTAATTATTTTTTGCAATTTCTGTCTTTTGCTCTGTTAAGCCCATGTACTAATGGTTAATTTAATTATTGTATTTTTCATATCTAGAACTTTCATTTGATTAATTTTTATAAGCTCTAATTCTTATTATATCATCTCTATCTTTTCATAGAGTATACTTTTTAATATCCTTTCTTTGGTTATCTATTATGACTATTCAAAAACTACTTATTAATTCCAATATTTGGATTACCTGTGGGTATCTTTATGTCTTCTATGTCAGGTTTATTTTTTTCTCTTCGTGTCCCTTGGTATTTTTTTTTTTTTTTTTTTTTTTTTTGGCATGTGGGGTGAGGGGGTGGGGAGTGGGATTTGGTCTCAAATTTTGATAATATTTATGTCACTCCTAGAATGTAGACCTTATTCTATTCAGTGGAGAGTCTTTAGGTAATTGAATTTAATAGTTGTGTTAATAGAGAAGTGAAATACAAGAAGATATTGGCTCAAGTTTTGTATATGTTCAGTTTGAAATGTTTTCCAAGGCTTTTTATATGACAATATAAATACAGAATTGAAACTAAAACAGAAATTCAAGTAAGAAATATGCATTGTAGGTTCATCTAACCATGGGTAAAAATTGAAGTGACAGAAGTAGCTCATGTATACAGTGATGAAAAGTCAAAAACTGAAAATAAACCTTGGGGAGTTTTTAAAAATGTAAAAGGTTAATGAAAAAGTGAAGTCTTAAGTAAAACTGGTAGAGGAACTGAAGAAGATAGTATTTGTCCTGCCAGATGAACATACCCTAGTTGTTCAGTCTAGAGAGAGATTCATATATAATATGATACTTAACATATAATATGTACTTAACAAATATTTATCAAATCTGTGATTAAGGAGCTGAGAACTACAAGTACTTTAGTAACCCTAGAACTCTAGTTGAGTAGTGCAGGCTTCTCAAAATAAATTTGCAAAATAAGGGAGGACATATAATGAAGGACAAACCTTGAATATCTACAAATAATAAGGAGCCATTCAAAGAGTAATACAGTCAGATTTTTTTTTCAGTGTAAAGATAAGCGTGTGAAGGAGTAGGGATTTGAAAGGAGATTATAGAATTAGACGTAGACTACCATTTCAATGGTCTCAGTTAGAAATGGTGAGAAATGGTCAGTGACTGCCTATTTTTGGAAATTGTGTGTGTGTAAAATCTAACAACTCCCGTTTGTTTATGTGTTGTCTCTAGCTGCTTTCAGACTACAATAGGAAAGGTGAGTTATTGGTACAGTGGCTACATAACCTACAAAACAAAGTATTTACTATCTGATCTCTTACAAATAAGAGTTTGCTAACCTTTGACCTAAGCAAGTATGTGGGCCTGAATGAAGTCAATGATAGTGAAATATATAAGATGGAACAACACACTGGGGAAGTGTTTAATAGACAAAATTAAAGCCTTCCCAGGCCTGAGAACAGAGGTGACAGAGGAGGGGGAATCTAGGCAGGATACTAGATTTCTGAGTCAGTGAATTGAAAAATTACTAGAGTCATTAACTGAGGGAGCAAATACAGAAAAAAAGTACAATTTTAAAAGAATGTTATTTTTTTGTGGCTATTGAAAATGAAATTGTGCTTTTTATTTGGTTTTCTGTTTGTTTATCATTGGTGGATAGAAATGCGATTGTCTTTTGTACATTTATTTTATACCCTGAGACTTTGCCAAGGTTCTTTATCAGTGCAAGAAGGCTTTTGGCAGATTCTCTTGGGTTTTCAAGGTATACAGTCATGTCATCTGAAAAGAGAGATAGCTTGATTTCCTCTTTTCCTATTTGGATACCCCTGATTGCCTTCTCTTCTCTGATTGCTCTAGCCAGGACTTCCAAAACTATGTTGAACAGAAGGGGTGAGAGTGGGCATCCTTGTCTTGTTCCATTTTTTAGGGGAAATGGTTCCAATTTTTGTCTGTTTAGGAGTATGCTGGCTGTGGGTTTCTCCTAGATGGCTTTTACTATTTTGCGGTATGTTCCACCTATGCCTAGATGTTCGAGGGTTTTTATCAGCATGGGTGTTGGATTTGATCAAAAGCTTTCTCTGCATCTAACGATATAATCACTTCGACACTGTTGGTGGGAATGCAAACTAGTTCAGCCTCTATGGAAACCAGTGTGGTGATTCTTAAAAATTCTAAAAATCGACCTTCCATATGATCCTGCAATCTCCCTACTGGGAATATACCTGGAAGAACTCAGGTCACTCTGTGAAAAAGATACCTGTGCCCGTATGTTTATCGCAGCATTGTTCACAATAGCAAGAACATGGAACCAACCATGCTGCCCATCAAAAGAGGACTGGGTAAAAAAAATGTGGTACATATATACACAATGGAATATTACGCAGCCATCAAGAAGAACAAAATCATGAACTTCGCAGCAACCTGAATGGATTTAGAGTTTATAATACTGAGTGATCTCTCACAGAAACAAAGAGCTGAGTATCATAAGTTCTCACTCATAAGTGGACCTTCAACAACTACCATATTACTATAAGAAAAGGATTGAAAGTAGCGGGAAACTGTGGGGAGAATGGGGCAGTGGAATTGACAGTAGTCGATATCTGCCTTGGTGGGGGGGGCACACCTCGTCAATAAGGGTACCAGCATGGTGAATATTTGTATACCTAGCCCTGAATTGTATTCCACAATTTTAAATAAAAATTAAAAGACAAAAAAGAAAACAAAAGAAAAAAAAATGCCAGTTCAATGTGGAGATTTTGGAGTCGAGTACCTATAGAAAGGAGATAAGATGGTGCCACATTGGTCAATAATACTCAGCTTTGAGAATGAGGTCAAGATTAGAGATACCAATTTGGAGGTAGAGTTATTTATCTGTGATCAAATTTATGGAGTGAAATAAGAAAGAAAAACCCTTGCCATTTGTACTATTTATCTTGCATACATTTTTTAACAACGAGCAATAATACTTACATCTCAACATTAACCCTGTCTATACAAGTTTCCTAGATCACAATTTCATATAAAGAATAACATGAATAGACACCATTATTTATGATAAATAAATAAATAAGAAAAGTTTATTTGGAAGGTGATTGATTAGATAGAGATGGTCATAATGCTCCGTTAGAGAATTCACAAAATCTATATAATTCATTATACACTTAAAAACTTAGTAATAAAAATTCTATATTAATTATTCCTAACTACCATATTTAATATTGCTTTCAAAGGAGAAAGCATCAGCACTATATCTCAGAATATAAAAAGATATTTTCAATATTAGTATAACTTACAATGGGAATACTTTGTATTTTATAGAGTATTTGTACCCTATTATCTTTTTTTATTTTTATTTTTATTTTTTTGAGTTGGAGTCTCACTCTGTCGCCCAGACTGGAGTGCAGTGGCCGCTTCCGGCCACCGCAGCCTCGCCCTGCTGGGCTCCGGCGATCCTTCCGCCTCAGCCTTCCAAGTAGCCGGAATTACAGGCATGCACTACCATGCCCGGCTGATTTTTTGATTTATTGTAGAGATGAGGTCTCGCTGCCCAGGTGGGTCTCGAACCCGCGGGCTCAGGCAATTCACTCACCTCAGCCTCCCAAAGGCGCGGGATTACAGGCTGAGCCACCGAGCCCGGCTGTACCCTATTATCTTAATCTCACAGCCTTCTGATCTCATCTCCATTGTTGCTACTTTACAGAGTATGAAATTGAGGGTCCGATCTCTTAAAAGGCTGACTAAACACAACAGAGCAATTAAGAGTACTGGGAGTGTAACTTGGTTCTACTGATGTTATGTCTATTGCTTTACTTAGTTTACCTCTGTGTTGTCTACATTGATAGTGTCAGCACAACTTTGCTGTTAGGCAAAATCCAGGAAAAAGTAACTAGGAATGGTTCAGGGTATATCAGTAAAACATAAACAAAACTTAAGGCAACTAGGCAAAGGAAGCCATTTTAATTCCATGATCAGAAACATTTTTCCCAAGAGATAAAACCACAACAACTATTGTGGTGTTAGTTTAAAAGAAAAATTTAGCATTTGTAATTTTGTGATGACCACGTGGGAACTGATTCTGTGCATATCATAACATAGAGGGCTTTGAAATTGATTAAAGGAAGGTCAAATCGGAGAAGATTGGTGGGAACAAATATGGACTGCATTGAAAGGAAACTCAAAAAACAGGTAGTAAAGATCTAGAGGGAATGGAGTTTAAGTGAGCTTGAATTGGTCTAATTGGGAAATTAACTTTGCTGTGCTGCCTATTTCTAAGGTCAGACATTTGTTGGTAAGAGAATAACCTTGGTAAAAATTGAGGTGCATACAATTAAGAGTTCTATGATTTGACTTCATTTTAAATGTGTCTGCAGGATGCAGCTTTCTTAAAAGCATTTTATCACAATTATGCAGAATATTTTGGAATATCTAATGTTAAATATTTATGATGAAAGAGTGAAGAACTTCAAATCATCTATTCAATGATTACTGATTACAATTGTTTTATTATTTCAAAATTTCTCTATTACTCTGCGTAGTGTGAGTTTCTTAACTGAACAAACCATGTGTTTATAAATTTTTTTAAGCTGAAGAGTTTTTATAACAAAAAATTGAACTGGAAATTAAATGTCATTAATACAATTGGAATAGATGTGTTTTAATCTCAATTTTAATGTATAGATTTTTAACTTTTATATGCCACTTTAAAACATTTATAGTATTTATATGCTTACAAACTACATGCTTAACAGTGCTAAAATGAAAATGATTAAGCCATCTACATTGTTACTATCACCAGAAGTTTACAGATATTTCACTTTTAAATATAAAATAGTTAAAAATTTAATTATAGTGCCTTAAAAAAAATCTGAAACAACTATTTACTAATATACTGCCTCCAGCCTCAAACCTGATATTTTTCAGGCACCCCCATCATTAAGTAGAAACCTATTTCATATATTGTCTTCATATTGAAAATTCTTCCTTTTGAACATCTCAGAATACATTTTGCTGTTTGCTTTTTACAATGCTGCTAGAGGTTTAAGTTATTTATTCTTTGTAATTATGAGCTTAAACATTTAGTAAGGATCTTACACATGAAGCTTATGGTAAGTAGTTTCATGTCTTCTTGTTCCTGTAGTTCTACAGCCAAGGGTCTGGTTATTGGTCTGGGACATTAATAGTAAGAAGAGCAGAACACGGATGGAGAGATACAAGGATAAACTAGAAATTGCCAGGTTCTTTCTGTTACACATTTTCCAGGTTCTGTCTGATCTGAATATAAGGACCTTCACTGACTAATAGCTGTAGCGTCACTTCTGTCTTCCATGTCTCAGAGAAGCAACTCTTGACCAACCCTATTTCTGCGTCATACATAGATGAGATTCTGGAAAACAGGATTCCCATATAATCACATTGACACAGGAATGTGTGTGTGTATGTGTGTGTGTATTGTGTATGTGTGTGTGTAATGAAGACATCAACCTATTGCATTGTTTGCATAATCACACGTTTCTGTATAAAAAAAGAATTTATAAATGCACTGCTAGACTTAATAAATGAATTTAACCAAGTCTTCCAATTGAATGAGCAATATACAGAAATAAGTAATTTCTCTCCATATTGGAAACATATATTTGAAATGAAATTTAAAATTATGCCATTTAAAATAACTTCAAAGAATACTAAATACCTAGAAATAAATCTAAAAAAAATGATAGTAGCAATACATTAAATATATAAACTTGCTGATAAAAATTGAAGGAGGCCTAAATAAATGGGGAAAATGCCATATTTTTGTATTGAAGGATGAAATACCTTTAAAATACAAATTTTCTTCACATTGTTTTATACATACAATTAAGTATTAATTTTGATCTAAATTGACAAGCTGATTAAAATTTTATATGAAACTATAAAAGTCTTTAGTTGCTATAAAGGTCTTGAAGAAGTTTAACAGAATTAGAAGTCTTACACTACTAGATATAAGGATTTATTATAGAGCATCAGTAATCATTACTGTGTGTTGCTAGTACAGAAAAAGATGAATAGGCCGATGGAACTAAATGTAGAATCCAGAAACACATAAATGTGTACAGTTACCTGGTTTATTACAAGGACATGTCTACCATTCAGTGAGGAAAGAATGTATTTTTAATAAATATACTAAGCCAATAGAATGTATTTATCTAATTGAGTAATTGGAAATGGATCATAGACCCAAATGTGAAAGTTAAACAGCAGAGCTTCTGGAATAAATATCTTCATCAGCTTGAGTAGGCAAAGATTTTTTTTAAATGAGCATAACTAACCATTAGTGGAAAAATTGACATAATGGACTTCATTAAATTAAGAACTTCTGATCATTAAAAAACACTGTTAAAAATTGAAAAGAAACATTATAAACAGAGAAATCATTTGTAATGCACATACCTCATAAAACTTCTAAATCTAGAGCATTTAAAGAGTTTTTAGCTCCTCAGAACACATAAAATAATAACTATTAAAGAAAAATATCGACAAATTTAGTTTCATCAATATTAAAAATCTCTTCAAAATAAAATTAAAAAATTGAATTGGCAAGCCAAGAAATATTAACAATTTCTACAAACTAATAATAAAAATACAGCTAAGAAATTTTTAAAATGAGCAGAATTTAGCAGACATTTCAGAAAAGAATATGTACAGTACATTAAAATGTGCTTAGATTATTAGTATTCCAGAAATGACAAATTAAAACCATGTAAAATACCCTTACAAAGCCTCCCAACAAAGAAAGTGCAAGAACAAATCACTTACTGGTTAATTCTACCCAACATTGAAGGAAGAATTAATTCCAATTTTTTTCAAGCTCTTCCATTTCCCTTTCTATGAGGCTAGCCTGATAAAATGTTAGACAGAAACATCACAAGAACACAGACAATACCCCTTACTTCCATATTTTTTTTTAAAAAGGATAATATACTAGTAAAGTGAATCTAACAGTATGTAAAAAGGACTATACCCAATGACCAAGTGAGAAATAAACTATGAACAAGTGAGATTTATCCCAGGAATTCAAGAGTAATTCAACATATAAAAGTTAATATAACATACTACATTAATAAACAAAAGTTTTAAAAAAAAAGAAAGCCCAGATGATCATTTTAATTGATCTACTGTAGAGATGAAGTCTCGCCAAGTTGCCCAGGCGGGTCTAGAACCGGTGGGATCAGGCAATTCACTCAGCTCGGCCTCCTGAAGCGTGGGATTACAGGCTGAGTCACCGAGCCTGGCTGATCATTTTAATTGATAAAGAAAAAGCATTTCAAAAAATCCAGTACCCCACAATTTAAAATAAAAAAATCCAAAAGCATTTCATGATAACAGTCAACACACTACAAGTAAAAAGGAAATTTCCCAACAAGATAAAAGTCATTTATGAAAAACTCACATCTAGCATAGTTCTCAATGGAGAAAGACTACAAGTCTTCTCCTAAGATCAGGAAAAATACATGAATTCCATTTGGTTACTTCTATTCAACATTGTCCTGGAAGTTTTAGTGCAAGCATTTAGGCATGTAAATAACATAAGAGGCATCCAAATTGGAACAGAAGTAAAACTATATTTATTCTCAGATGACATGATCTTAAATATGTAAAATCTTAAAGAATTAATAATACAACTATTAAAGAAATAAACAAATTCAGAAAATAGGATACAATATTAGCACTCAAATACCAGCTGAATTTCTATACTCTGTCAATGAGCAATCTAAAAACATTTCCACTCATAGTAGCATCAAAAGAATAAAATATTGAGAAATAAATTTAACAAAAGAGATATAAAATGTGTACACAGATTTTTTTTAAAAAAGTTGCTGAAATACATTTTAAAAAATAAAAGGCAAGACATTTTATTTTTATGGACTGGTAGACTTAATATTGTTAATATGGCAATACTTTCCAAAGCCTTTATAGACTCAATGAGATCAGTATCATAAACCAATAGCCTTTTAAGCAGAAATGGAAAGCTGATTCTAAAATTTATATAAGATTGTAAGGGACCCTGGATAGCCAACCAATATTTTAAAAAACAAAACTGGAAAACACACTCCTGATTACAAATTTAACTTCAAAACTATAGTAATTAAAACAGTGTGACACTAGCATAAGGATAGGCATATTAAACTAGTGAAATATATTTGAGAGTACAGAAATAAACCACACATCTATAACCAGTTGGTTTTCAACAAGGATGACAAGACCATTCAAAGTGGAAAGTTCAGTCTTTTCAGTAATGGTGATGGGGCAACTAGATTTCCTTATGCAAATGAATGTGCTGAACTTTTACATTACAATACATATATAAAGTAACTCAAAATGGATCAAAGACCTAAAGGTAAAAGTTACAGCTCTAAAATACCTAAAGGAAAACAGAGGTGAATCTTCATGACCATGAATTTTGCAATGATTTCTTAGATATGGCAACAGAAGCACAAGCAATAAAATAAAATAAATAAATTAGATATCACTAAAATTTAAAACTTTTGTGCATCAAAGGACACTATCAGGAGACTTAAAAACAACACACACGTATTAGTAGAATATATTTGCATGTCATATATCTGATCAGGTACTAGTATTCAGAGTACAGGAATATCTTGGAGATATTATGGTTTCATTCCAGATCACTGCAGTAAAATCAATATTGCCATATATCCCATGCACATAAAAGTTATTTTCATACTATACTATATTCTATTAGTGTACAAAAGCATTATGTCTAAGAAAAAAATGCATACCTTAATTTACAAATACTTTATTGCTAAAATATGGCAATAATTATCAACAAGTTATAATCCTTTTCCTGGTGAAGGGTCTTGTCTCCATGTTGATGGTTGCCAGCTAATCAGGCTGGTGGTTGCCAAAGGTTGGGATGGCTGTGGAAATTTCTTAAAAGAGGATAACAATAAAGTTTGCAACATTGATTAACTCTTTTTTTTCAGAACCCAAATTATCTGTACCATACAATGCTGTTTGACAGCATTTTACCAACAGTAGAACTTCTTTCAAAATTAGAATCAGTCCTCCCCAAACTGCCACTACTTTATCTACTCAGTTTGTACAATAGTCTAAATACTTTGGTGTCATTTCAATAATGCTTACAGCATCGTCAACAGGAGCACATTCCACCTCAAGAAATTACCTTCTTTACACATTCATAAGAAGCAACTCTTCATTCATTTAATCACATCTTCAGGATTCACTTCAAACTCTAGTTCTTTTGCTATTTTCACCACATCTGCAGTTACCTCCTCCACTGAAGTATCCTCAAAATTATCATGAGGGTTGGAACCAACTTCTTCCAAAGTCTTGTTAATGTTGGTGTTTTGACCTCTTTCCATGAATCAAAAATATTTTTTATGACATCTACAATGGTGAATCCTTACCAAATGGTTTTCAATTTACTTTGTCCAGACCCATCAGAGGAATCACTATCTATGCCAGCTATAGCCTTATGAAATGTATTTTTTAAAATAATATTACTTGAATGTCGAAATTACTCTTGATTCATGGGCTGCAGATTGGATGTTCTGTTAGAGGGCATTGAAAATATTAACTTCTTATACATCTCCATTAGAGACTTGGGATGACTAGGCACACTGACAATGGACAATAGTATTTTGAAAGAATTTTTTTTTTCTGAGCAGGAAGTCTTTACAGTGAACTCAAAATATTCAGTTAACCATGCTGTAAACAGATATGCTGTCATCTAGCTAGTTCTTAAGAATCATACCACATCTATTCTGTGTTCTATAAGTGAAAACAAAACTGGATTAAACCCATAATGAGATACCACCTTACATCAATAAGAATGTCCATTATTTAAAAAAATAAAAAAAATAGATGCTGTGTAGAAAAAGGAGCACTTATACACTGTTTGTGGGAGTGTAAATTCTATGGAAAGTAGTGTGGAGATTACTCAAAGAACTAAAAATATACCTACTATTTGATCTAGTGATCCCACTACTATGTATCTACCCTAAGGAACAGAGGTAATTATATAGCAAAGACACCTGCACTTGCATGTTCATGGCAGCACAACTCACAATTGCAAAGATGTGGAATCAACTTAAGTGCCCATCAACCGATCAGTGGATAATGAAAATGTATACGCCATGTAATACAGTGCAGCTATAAAAAAGAATGAAATGATGTCCTTCGCAGCAACATGGATGGAACTGGAGATCATCATCCTAAGTGAACTGACTCAGAAACAGAAAACCAAACAGCACATGTTCTCACTCATATGTGGGAGTTAAACAGTCACAAAGATGGAAATAATAGACACTGGAGATACTAATAAGGGGAAAAGAGCTAGGGTTCAGAAACTACCTGTGGGGTACAGTGTTTACTATCCGGGGAATGGGCCACCTGAGACCCAATCCCCAACACTACACAATATGTCTATGCAACAAATGCACTCATATACCTCTGAATCTAATATATATATATACATATATATCCTATGATTTCCAGAAAGGAAATGAGCATTGGCTTCAAATTCAAAAAGAAAGTTTCATCTACATGGAAAATCTGGTGTCTAGTGACTAGTAGCCACCTTCATCGAAAATCTTAGCTCTTAGCTATATCTTCTGGATAACTAGCAGCTTCTGTATTAGCTCTCACTGCTCACCTTGTATATTTATATTATGAAGATGGCTTCTTTTCTTAAACCTCATGAACCAACCAACCACTTCTCACTTCAAACTTTTTTTTTTATTTTTTACTACAGCTTTCTTTCTTCTCTTGGTCTTCATCGAATTGAATAGAGTTGGGGTCTTGCTGTGGATTGGGCTTTGACTTATTGGACTGTTTTCGCTGATTTGATCTTTTGTCAAGACCACTAAAACTGTCTCTATATCAGCAATATGGCTGTTTCACTTTCTTATCATTTGTGTGTTCACTGGAGTTGCACTTTTTTTTTTTAGTTGGAGTCTCACTCTGTCACCCAGACTGGAGTGCAGTGGCACGCTCCCGGCCACTGCAGCTTCGACCTGCTGGGCTCTGGTGATCCTTCCCGCTCAGCCTTCCAAGTAGCTGGAACTACAGGTGTGCGCTACCATGCCCGGCTAATTTTCTTGATTTTATTGTAGAGATGAGGTCTTGCCAAGTTGCCCAGGCGGGTTTCGAACCTGCAGGCTCAGGCAATCCACTCACCTCAGCTTCCCAAAGCACTGGGATTACAGGCTGAGCCACCGAGCCCGGCTTGGAGTTGCACTTTTAATTTTCGTCAGGAACTTCTCCTTTGTATCACACCTTGGTTGTTTGACACTAGAGGCCTCATTTTTGCCTAGCTAAGCTTTTGACATATCTTTCTTACTAAGCTTAATCATTTCTAGCTGTTGATTTAAAGTGAGAGATGAGTGACTCTTTCACTTGAACATTTAGACACCAGTGAAGAATGATTAATTGCCTTATTTTTAATATTGTTTTGTTTCAGAGACTAAAAAGGCCTGAGAAGAGGGAGAGAATGAGGGAATGACCAGTTGGTGGAACAGTCAGAACTTATACATTTATTGATTAAATTACCTTTCTGATATGGTCTTGCTTTGTGGCATCCCAAAATAATTACAATAGTAACATCAAACATCACTGGTGACAGATCACCGTAACAGATTGAATAATAATGAAAAAGTTTTAAATATTATGAGAATTATCAAAATGTGACAAAAAGACACGAAGTGGGCACATGATGTTAGAAAAATGGTGCTGATAGACTTGCTTGATTCAGGATTGCCACAAATATTTAAATTGGAAGAAAAACCCCACAATATCTGCTAAGTTCAATAAAAAGAGTTATGCTTGTATGCAAAGAATATTTGCAAATCATCAACAAAAAGAAAAACAAACCGGGCTTGGTGGCTCAGCCTGTAATCCCGCGCCTTTGGGAGGCTGAGGTGAGTGGATTGCCTGAGCCCGTGGGTTCGAGACCCGCCTGGGCAGGCGAGACCTAATTTCTACAATAAATCAAGAAATTAGCCAGGCGTGGTAGCGCATACCTGTAATTCCGGCTACTCGGAAGACTGAGGCGGAAGGATTGCCTGAGCCCAGCAGGTCGAGGCTGCGGTGGCCAGGAGCGGCCACTGCACTCCAGTCTGAGCGACAGAGTGAGACTCCAACTCAAAAAACAAACAAAAAAAAGAAAAACAACTTAACTTTTAAATGGGCAAAGTGCCAGGCAGGTGGCTCACACCTGTAATTGCCACACTTTGGGAGACGGAGGTGAGAGAGGTGACTGAGCCCAGGAGTTCAAGACCAGCCTGGGCAACTTGGAGAGACCTCATCTCTACAATAAATCAAAAAATTAGCCAGGCATGTTGTCGCTGCCTGTAGTTCCAGTTACTTGGAAGTTTGAGGTGGAAGAATTGCCTGAGCTCAGCAGATCAAGGCTACAGAAGTCTTGAGTGACACTGCACTTTAGTCTGGTTGACAGAGAGAGACTCCAACCAGTCTTACAACAGCAAGACCTTATCTCTACAATAATAATAATAATAATAATAATAATAATAATAAAACTAACCAGGTTGGTGGCACATAGCTGTAGTTCCACTGCTCGGGGGGCTGAAGCAGAAGAATCACTGGAGCCTAGAAGATCAAGGCTGTGGTGAGCTGTGATTGCCACTGCATTCCAGCCTGGGTAACAGAATGACATCCTGATTAAAAACAAACAAACAAACAAACAAATATATATAGCTTTTGATGGTCACGTGTAAGGTGAGTTAAAAGGGGATCAAGGGAGTGGTTATGAGTCCCTTGAAATATATATTTCATATTGATGAGGTACTGGACTGGAGTTTCTTCTTTAAGGAACATATTTGCCATCTAGCACCTGTTTAGGAAATTTACTGAGACATCTCTATACTGAATCTTTCTTCTCTGAACCTCTGGTTAAAGCCTGCTACTTTTTCAGGATATCATAGTACAAGTGTCCCTTACTCAATAAAGTTTCAGTATATTCCCCTCTCTACAAAATTAAACAAATTAAATCTGAAAAGAAATAACCAGGCCTTCTTTTATTCTTCCATTATAACACATCTTCCTTTAGCCTTCTCATACCAAGTACTCTTTTTCAATTCCTTAATCAACCTTGAGTTTTCTAAATTTTCTAAATGCTTTCCAAATAGTACTGTAGTACTCTGACTACAGGTAAGCAGCTCTTAAAGTCAAGTTAGAGTTTAAATCATTCATTTCTAAGTCATTCTAAAGTTATTCTTAACCTAAATAGTTGCAAACCACTGTATTTGAGTTCATTTTATAGGATAATATTGATGAGGTATTTTGTATTTGGTATGATTCAGGGAAAGATAGAGTAACACACATGCCAGTATTCCCATGTAACCAGAAGTCTGTCCATTTTTAAAGCTGCCAACAGTGGGCTATTTTATAGTCTCAAAATGCTTATTAATGCTTGTACTGAAGAGATTTCATTGCTTTCAAACATATAACACTGCTGGAGTTAACTTCTATTGCTTTCATTGCAGTGGACTGTGGGAAATTTTCTAATTCAAAATTTTTGTGTAGGGATTTTCTACTACATGATCTTTAAACATTATTTAATTAATTAATTTATTTAGCATTAAAAAATAAGGTCAGACATGGTGGCTCATGCCTGTAGTCCCAGCACTTTGGTAGGCTGACGTGGGAGGATCGCTTGAGGCCAGGAATTCAAGACCAACCTGGGCAACATAATGAGACCCTGTCTCGAAAAAAAAAGAAAAAAAAAGGAAGGAAGACAAAAGACAAAAAGAAAAAACAATTAGCCAGGTATGATGACATATGCCCATAGTCTTAGCTCTGAGAAGGCTGAGATGGGAGAATCACTTGGGCCCAGCAGTTTGAGGTTACAATGATCTACGATCACACCATTTCACTCTGGCTGGGACTGCAGAGCAAGAACATATCTCTAAAAAAATAAAAAAATAAAAAAAGAGAGAGGAAAATAAGTATGTTAAATAATGTTAAAAACATTAGTAAATATTTCATTTCCTCATTGTATATCTTGATTTGCATAAATGTTTCCTGTATGTAACAGAGTTTACAAGTGATGTAAATACGATGATTAATTTTTATTTTCCTCTCATTTCATAGACTATGAAATTCTACATGATTATGATATTTTCCATTGTGCAGTCTTTATTAAGCCTCCCAAATAAACAAATCTCCATGAGTTTCATCAACTGGAAGCAATAATAAAATTATGACTTATTAGACATCGTCAAGTGATGATATTATGCATGCTTATTGCTTTATTTTACTTGACAATTGAAAGTGGAAGGTATTGACATTTTTATATTATTTAAGAATTATAGGCAGGGCTCTGTGGCTCAGCTTGTAATCCCAGCACTTTGGGGGGCCGAAGTGAGAGGATTGCCTGAGCCTGAGGGTTTGAGACCAGCCAGGGAACTTGGCAGGACTTCATCTCTACAATTAATAAAAAAAATTAGCCAGATGTGGTAGTGCATGCCTGTAGTTCCAGCTTCTTGGAAGGCTGAGGTGGAAGGATCGCCCTAGTCCAGCAGGTTGATGCTGCGGTGGCCGTGAGCGTGCCACTCTGCACTCCAGCCTGGGCGACAGAGTGAGACTCCAACTAAAAAAAAAAAAAAATTATGAGAATAGAATAATAAAACCAAGGTCTTAGAATAGGGGCTTTTTGTTGAACTTGGATGATTCAAGTGAAGTTGAAAAATACAAATGTAAAGAATTGGTACAAATTAGTACAATCTTAAATATAAAAATAAAAATCTCTTGATACTCATGCTATTTTATTTAGAATAAGAGAAGAAATACGGGTTAAGTTGTGTGCAAAGCTGGGAAAGGAGCACTAAATGGGAAAGAAAGGTTAAGAAAGGAGGAAAAAACTTTTGAGGAAAAATAGCAGAAAAATAGCAGAGGAAACATTTCATCCATTGCTTTGTTAAACTCTGGTGTGTCCATGTGGCTCTTTGAGCTATGGCCACAATATTTCCTAGCTTTGGCCCCCTCCCCTGCTTTGGGGAGGTGAGTCTCCTCTCTCTAATTTACTTTCTAAATAAACTATATTTTCCAATCTAAATGTGTATATATATATATATAAAATAGCATAATTTGGAGTTTTAAGAGATAATTTTAGGAATTTTAATAAAATACTAAATTTTAATTAGGTAGGAATTATATAAATCATTTAATATGACAATTTTTTCATATAATGACTTTTTTCTTTATGTGTTAAGATAAATCATTCACTTATAGATAATTTTAAAAATTCCTCTAGTCATGATCCTGCAAGAAACTAAAACTTAGACCCTTATATGTCAACAAAGTTTTTAGGTTACATCATAGCAACAAAAACAAGCGAATAAATTTTAGGAATAGAGTTCTGGAATCTTTTACTGTTTTCCCAGTGCTAGCTCTATCATAAATCAGTATTTGTCATAAATCATATATCTGGTACTTGGACATTTCATTCTATTTCATTGGTCTATATATATCTATCACTTACTAATTCTGTTTTATTTCTATTGTTCAAGGTTTATAATAATTCTTTGTATCTTTTAAGCAAATGGCCTTTTCTTGTTCTTCTTCAGGAGTGTCTTATCTGTTTTTTACCCTTTTTATCTTGCTAATACATGTTAGAATGAGCTTTTCAAGTCCCACAAGACATATTTGTTTTAAAACATGACTGCAACTACCAGTCAGTTTGAGGAAGATTCAAGTTGATGAGGAGTCAGTCCTTGAGTTCATGAACATGGTCTATATCTCCATTTGTTTAAGTCTTTTTATATTTTTCATGTATTCACTAAACAACAAAAAATTTTTCTGAACATCTACTAAGTTTTAAAGATTCCTCCAGTGCAAGGGATCTGGCATTAAATAAATTATGAACAAAGAATGTGCTAGCCTTTCACAATGCTTATATAACTTATTATATCCCCCCAGAAATGTCTTCATTGCCTATTGGATTTATTGCAAAATATTATAAATTTTTATGTTTTTCTAAATAATTTCTTATTAAAATATATTTTGTTTGTTGCCAGAATTTAAAAGTACAATTGGTTTTTTTATATTGTGCAATCTTGTAAACTCTTATCAATTCCAGTGATTTATCTATAGATTTGATTTGATTTCCATTCAAATTCTGTACAATAAACTCCTCTATGAATTAATATAACTTCTGTTCTTCCTTTCCAATTGTTATACTTTCTAGTTCATCCTCTACTCTCCAATTTTCTGCATATTCTAGGACTTTCTGTATAATGTTAAAACCTGTTTATTCTCTATTTTACTGGCAGTGTTTCAAAGCATATACCATAAGTATAATGCTGTCTGTAGGTTCTTTAAAAGATATGTTTTATTAGTTTATGAAACATTTTTACTTTGCCTAGTATGATATAGGTTATTATTATTATTATTATTATTTGAGTTGGAGTCTCATGCCGTCGCCCAGGCTAGAGTGCAGTGGGATGCTCACAGCCACTCCAGCATCCACCTGCTGGGCTCTGGTGATCCTTCTGCCTCAGACTTCCAAGTAGCCAGAGCTACAGGCACATGCTACCATGCCCAGCTAATTTTTGGATTTATTGTAAAGATGAGATCTCACCATGTTGCCCAGGCTGGTCTCAAACCCTCAGGTTCAGGCAGTCCTCTCACCTCGACCTCCCAAGTGCTGGGATTACAGGCTTGAGCCACTGCGCCTGGCCTAGGTTTTTAGAATTATGAATGGATATTTAATTTTCTACAAAATGTTTTTTGGAGATAGTCCTCTTTATATCTTAATGTTGTTTACTGTGCTATTTTTTCTTGATCAATATTCCCAAATTTTAGACATTTTTTTGCTGTCTAAAAAGTATCAGCCGGGCTCGGTGGCTCAGCCTGTAATCCCACGCCTTTGGGAGGCTGAGGTGAGTGGATTGCCTGAGCCCGTGGGTTCGAGACCCGCCTGGGCAGCGAGACCTCATCTCTACAATAAATCAAAAAATCAGCTGGGCATGGTAGCGCATGCCTGTAATTCAGGCTACTTGAAAGGCTGAGGCGGAAGGATCACTGGAGCCCAGCAGGCGAGGCTGCAGTGGCCGGGAGCGGCCACTGCACTCCAGTCTGGGCGACAGAGTGAGACTCCAACTCAAAAAAAAAAAAAATAAATAAAATATATAAATAAATAAATAAAAAGTATCTTTAATCTGTATTTTCTTCCTATTTTAATAGTCTCTGATTTTATTTTTATTTTCTTGTTTCTTTCATTTTGCATCTATGCTGCTGTTTCTTTTTTTCCAAACTTCTTATAGATTTGTCATCTTAATTTATACTTAATATTTTATACTTACATTTTCCTCTATATTTGGTATATTATGTAAAATACTATGTACTATTTATACAAAATACTATATGCTAGTTGCTTTACAACAACCAAATGAGGTTGGTAATGTTATTATTCCCCATTAAACAAATTAAGTTCAACAAAGTTAAGCAGTTTTTCCTGTTCTCCACAGCTGAGTGGAAGTCCTAGTTCAGAAATGCCAGAGGATCTGATTCTAGAAATGATGCTTTTGGTCACTATGCTAGTGCTATCTTTCTACATTTATTGACACAGAGTATGTTTTAATATATTATTCAGTTATCTCAGTTATTCAGGATTCAAATTGAGGAAATAAAAGATATTGCTGAATCTTAAAACGTTTCCAGTAGCTGTCTTTAAGAGCAGGGATCTCTATATATATGTACATATATATTCCAATTTATTATTTTTGCTTCTATGTTTTTGCTAATTTTTCTATTACAATCATGCTCAACATTTAAAATTATAAGATTAATGCTTATAAAACCTTTATATATTGACAAATTTAGTTATTATTAAGGGAAAATAAAACAAAGCAAAACACATATACTCATATACATATATCTGATTGTTTATTAATAAATTATCAATGTTTATAATTAAGCATTAGATCGTATGAAAAAGTTTTCCAAATTCCTCCTGGTGTTTATGTGTATATTTTACATTTTCTTTGGTGACAATATGTTACATAAATAATACAAATGTAATGAACACTAAAGTAAAAAATATGGTGCGATGTACTTTTCTTGTTGTCATTACCCAGTGCTTATAGGAAATGATGGTGGCAAGAGGGAAACATAACAATGAGCCTTCCTACCCCTACAGCAACGTAAACTATTTAAGTAGTGCACATATAAGGATGATATAGTCATTGTTCCCAAGGTAAGTGATTTTCATTTACCCTCTGCAGCTGCATAAAGGACAACTTTCAACCACTTGCAGAAGTTTCTTTAAAATATTTCCTAGGATACTCTAAACACACAGCTTAGAAGTTTTCTTTCACAACATAAACCAGACTAAATTACTAAGATTTTCCTGCTTTCACTAATTCAAGGAGTCTAGTTGTCTATTTCCAGGAAAATAGCTTCTAGCTGACCATGAAGATCTGAAGATCCATTTTCCAGAAGTAATGCCATTTTGAAATTAAGATAAATGAAACTCCTCAAGATTGTGTCTTTGTGGGTGACCCAAATATGATCCCAAGATATGAAGTTTATAAACACAAATACTGGGAGTGCCAAAAAAATATGTACACATTTTAAGCGATATTATCTATGTATTACTTTTCAAAGTTAAATTGAATGTTTTAATATATTATTCAGTAGCAATGTGCAGTATGACATTCACTCAAAAATGGCATTAATCAAATAAATGCTAGGCAGAATAGTGACAGGCAGAATAGGCAAGGAAAATGGAGGAAGCATGATTGTCTTTGGAGGAGAGCAAGACCATTTTGAAGTGGTATTTGAAATTCCAGAACATTGTGGAAGTACAACTACAGTGGAGGTGTGAGTATGCAACAGAAACTCCACACACCTAGCAATACTTGTATTCATAAGTCAGAGACGGATGGTACTGTGTGTGAGGTACACAAAGGAAGATCCGATGCCTGCAGGGAAACAAGTCCTGTAGTAGTTCACTGTAATCAGAAGTGTCTGGATGCTGAAGGTAACCACTGTGAACACCTCTTGTAACTGCAGAAGTCAAATGTATCTTGTACTCATCTTTGGTCACTGGTATATATTATTATAATTTTAATACAATTTTTTCCTTTCTTAAAATGTGTATACATTTTTTTAGCACCCTCTGTAGATGGCCCATCTGTTACACTCTTTTAATTCAAAGTCACATCTTAACTATTCTATCTGTAGCTTATTGGGAGAGATCACAGAATTGGAAAATAATACTAAAAACTTTAGATTAGCTAATTAAAGGGCTTATTTTTAAAAATCTTGTTGAATGCGACCTAGTCTATGTTCATTTTTGTAATTTTGCATGCTAATAGTGCAGAAATGTATTAATAGTGAATTTTGATTTATTCCTGGGAGGAGCAGAATCCATGACTTTGAGGACTATTCCTACACAAAGTCAGAAATGTCATTGAGTGTGCTTTTGATTTCAAAATATTCTTGATTGTCATAATGCTTATTAGAAAATTCATTAAAAGTCCATCATGCTAATTTAACAGGGAGAATTTAAGAGATTTCTATTGGATAGCTTCCACTAAATTAATATAGAAGAATTATATCCAAAACCTTAGCTGCTATCATTAACAAATAAACAAAAGCTGTAATGATGTATTAGTTACAAGCAGAAGTCAATGGCACCATTAATGAGTGAATTTAAATCTATATATAAAACAAAATTTAGTAAAACTTTTTTCTAGTGCTTGATTTTTTTAAATAATCCGTTGATATTTGGTATTAGCGTTAGTTAATGCATCTTATATAAGTGCACTAATTTGACTTGTAGTAGGAGGGTAAGCTCTTCCTGTAACCTTGCTTCTGAGAATACTCATATCATATTTTCTCTTTATTCCTCTGGTGGTAGGCTCTCCTGCAAGGTGACTGACCAAAGCAGAAATGCCCATTTGGTAAGTTGACTGTCTCTGTGGGTCCAGTTAGCAAAGCAGTTTTGAGTTTCCCATTATTTCCTTGCTCTTAGTGTTTATCAGCAATAAAGGAAATATTATGGTTTCCTACATGTTGGGCTTTTATCTTCCTCTTCAGTTTGTTCAGTTTCCAGGCAGAGAAAGATACTCATTTTTGGGCTCCCTCAAGGAACCTAACTTAGAACATTCTGTACATTGGGTATATCAAGTTAGCCATTCTATTCTTATCCATTCTAATGGAAAGTCTTTCATATCTGGAAAAAAAATGTGCTGAATAAATAGAGGACATTCAATTATTTTGTGAATGAATCAATGAATAGCACAAAGTCTTAACAGTGTATGATTTTTTATTATCAATTTTTCTGTTGTCTATAAATATCTTATGGTGCATTC
This sequence comes from Cephalopachus bancanus, assembly GCA_027257055.1. Classification (NCBI taxonomy): domain Eukaryota; kingdom Metazoa; phylum Chordata; class Mammalia; order Primates; family Tarsiidae; genus Cephalopachus; species Cephalopachus bancanus. Next base: position 1,632,971 of record JAPVLO010000258.1, read on the forward strand.
TTTAGTTTATTTGTGAAAATGTACCACAATCTCACCTCCAACTAAACTTTTTTTTACCTCCACCTTGACTGGGAGTTACATTTTCTCCGTGAGCATTAATTAAGTTTCTGGTACTCTGTGAAGTGCCTGCATAAAAACAAATAAGACTCAATCCTTGACCTCAAGAGGTGTTTGTTGTAGAAGATTAAGTTATGTGAATTCATAAGCAGACATTCTGTTTTCCCTAGAAATGTAGAGTTAGAGCACAATTTTTGTGATGTTATAAAATTTTACAAGCACAGATGTCACGTGAAGCACGCTGATTGTAACTGAGGATACCTCTTTAACGTAATATTCTTTTTCCTCACATTCTCTCTTGTCCTGTTTGTTTTTGCTCTTGACACTTTTACATGACTGACTTATAGACGTTGTTCTTTCATTTCTTTTTACAATTTTTTTATTTTTACATTTATTATATTTTGTTATTTTATTTTTTTCTTTATTTTTTAATTTAAAAAATTTTTTATTATAAAGATGTGGGGTACAATTCAGGGTTAGGTATATAAATGTTGATTATGCAGTTACCCTTGTTGATGAGGTATGCATTTCCCTCCCCTAGCAGATTCCCTGAACTCTCAATCCCACCCCTCCTCCCCTGACAGTTTCCCACTACTGCCAATCCCTTTCTTACAGTATTATAATTGTTCATGGTCCCCTTATGAGTAAGAACATATGGTACTCTGTTCGTTGTCTCTGTGATAGATCACTGAGTATGATCGACACTAAATCCATACAAGTTGCTGCGGAGTCCATATGTTTGTCCTTCTTTAAGGATGCATACTATTCCACTGTGTATGTACCACTTTTTTTTAATCCAGTCCAGCTTCGATGGGCAACTTGGTTGGTTCCATGTTTTTGTTATTGTGAATAGAGATTCAACAAACATATATGTGCGGGTATCTTTTTTGTAGAATGATTTGAGATACACCGGGTATATTCCCAATAGAAGAATTGCTAGGTCATATGGAAGGTCAATTTTCTAGTTCTTTCAGAATATACCACACTGTCTTTCAAAGAGGTTGCACTAGTTTACATTCCCACCAGCAGTGTAGAAGTGTTCCTTTTTCTCTGCATCCTTGCCAGCATCTGTTGTTTGTTTGTTTTATTAATGATGGCCATTCTTATTGGTGGTATCTCAATGTGGTTTTGATTTTCATTTCTCTGATAATGAATGAGGCTGAGCACTTTTTCATGTGTCTGTTGGCTGCCTGTATTTCTTCTTTTGAGAAGTGTTTATTCATGTCTTTTGTCCACTTTTTAATGGGGCTGTTTGTTTTTTTCCTTTTGGTAAGTTTGAGTTCTTTGTAGATCTTAGGCTTTTGTCAGATGTGGAATTGGGAAATATTTGTCCCCATTCTGTGGGTTGTCTCCCTGCTCTCTTGATGGTTTCTTTTGCTTTGTAGAAGTTTGTTAGTTTGATGAGGTCCCATTTGTCTATCTTATTTCTTAAGGTATGGGCATTTAGGGTTCTGATCAGTAATTGGTTGCCAGTTCCAAGTTCCACAAGGGTGTCTCCTGTGTTTTCTAAGATTCTTATAGTTTGAAGTTTTATGTTTAGGTATTTGATCCATTTAGAGTTAATTTTTGTGTATGGTGATAGATAGGGGTCCTGTTTCAATCTTCTGCATGTGGTCAGTCATTTTTCCCAGCAGCGTTTACTGAATAGGTTCTCCTCTCCCCGGTGGCTGTTGTTGGAGGTTTTGCCAAAGATGAGTTTGTTGAGAAATTGAGGCTTTGTTTCCGGAATCTCTATCCTGTTCCATTGGTCTATATGCTTGTTCTTGTACCAATCCCAGGCTGTTTTGATTACTGTAGCCTTATAGTAAAGTTTGAAGTCTGGAAGTGTGATACTTCCTGCTTTGTTTCTTTTGCTAAGGATTATTTTGGCTACTTGTGGTTGTTTATGTTTCCATATGAATTTCTGTATTGTCATTTCCAGGTCTCAGAAGAATGATGTTAGTAACTTAATGGGTATCGTGTTGAATCTGTAGATTGCCTTTGGTAGGATGAACATTTTAGCAATGTTGATTCTTCCAATCCATGAGCATGGAATATTTTTCCATTTGTTTGAGTCTTCTTGGATTTCTTTGAGCAGTGTTTTGTAGTTCTCATTGTAAATGTCTTTCACTTCTATGGTTAGGAAGATGCCAAGATATTTCTTTTTTAAAAAAATTTTATAGTTGTGGCTATTGTGAATGAGATTGTGCTTTTAATTTGGGCCTGTGCCTGCTTGTTGTTGGTGTATAGGAATGCAACTGCCTTTTGCACATTTATTTTGTACCCTGAGACTTTGCCAAAGTCCTTTATCAGTGCAAGCAGGTCTCTGACAGATTCTCTTGGATTTTCAAGGTATAGAATCATGTCATCTGCAAAGAGGGATAATTTGACTTCCTCTTTTACTATTTGGATACCCCTGATTTCCTTCTCTTGTCTAATTGTCTGAGCTAGGACTTCCAACACAATGTTGAACAAGAGGGGTGAGAGTGCACAGCCTTGTCTTGTTTCAGTTTTCAGGGAAATGTTTCCCAGTTTCTGTCCATAACATATCAATATGTTAGCTGTGTGCTTATTTTAGGTGGCACTTACTATTTTGAGGTATTGTCCTCCCATACCTAGGTGTTTGAGGGTTTTTATCAAGAAGGGATGCTGGATTTTATCAAAAGTTTTTCTGCATTTAGTGATATAATCATGTGGTTCTTGTTTTTGCATCTGTTGATGTATTTAATTACATTTATGGTCTTGTGAATGTTGAACCAGCCCTCCATCCTGGGGATGAAGCCTACTTGGTCACGGTGGATGATTTTCAGATGTGTTTTAGGATCTGATTTGCTAGAAACTTGCTGAGGATTTTTGCATCTATGTTCATAAGGGACATTGGTCTGTAGTTCTCTCTTTTTTGTGTGTTTACCCAGTTTGGGTATTAGTGTGATATTAACTTCGTTAAATGATTTGGGGAGAGTTCCATCTTTTGCAGCTGCTTGGAATACTTTCAATAGGATTGGTATCAGCTCCTCCTTGTATGTTTTGTAGAATTCTGCTGGAAAGCCATCTAGTCTAGTGCTTTTTTTTTGTAGTTTTCGTATGACAGAGTCAATTTCCTGGGTTTTTATTGGTTTATTTAATGTCTTAATGTCTTCTTGTTTCAACCTGGGAAGGTTGTGTGATATCAGAAAGTCCTCCAGTTCATTTATGTTATCAAATATGTTTCTATATAAGTGTATATAGTAATCTCTGATAATCTTTTGTATTTCTTTGGGGCAAGTTGTGATTTGATCTTTTGTATTTCTGATTGTGTTTATTTGGGTTTTTTCTCTCTTTTTCTTGGTAATTTGGCTAGGGGTCCACCAATGTTGTGAATTCTTTCAAAGAATCAGTTTTCTGTTTTGTTGATGTTTTCTATGATATTTTTGTCTTCTAGGTTTTGTATTTGGGCTCGTATTTTGGTGATTTGGATTCTTTTGCTAAAGTTGGGATTTTGGTGGTCTTCTCTTTCCAGCTCGTGTAGGTGATTTGTTAGGATCTCAGCTTCTGATTTTTTGTTTTCTTGATGTGGGCTCATAGAGATATGAATTCCCCTCCTAGAACTGTTTTCATGGCCTCCCAGAGGTTTTGGTAACTTTTTTCATTTTTCATTTGTTTTCAGGAATTTTTTAATTTCTGCTTTGATTTCAGTATCGACCCAGTAGTCGTTCAGCATCATGCTGTTTAGTGTCCATGTCTTTGTGGGCTTTGGGGAAATTTTGTTGTTGATATTTATTTGTATTCCTCTGTGATCTGTGAATGTGCATGGCAAGATTTCAGCTATATGGAATTTGTTTATACTTGATTTATGGCCAAGGATGTGATCAATCTTGGAGTACATTCCATGTGATGATGAGTAGAATGCATATTCTGTGGTTGTTGGGTGGAATAATCTTTAGGTATCTATTAAGTCCATTTGGTTGAGTGTCAAGTTTAGGTTCTGGATCTCCTTGTTGATTTTTTGCCTAATTGATCTATCTGGGGCTGTCAGTGAGGTATTCAAGTCCCCTGCTATAATAGTGTTAGAATCAATATCTTTTTTTAGCTTACTTAGTAGTTGTTTTATAAATGCTGGTGCTCCTGTGTTGGGTGCATATATGTTTAGGATGAATATTTCTTGTTGGTAGATTGAATCTTTTATCATTATATAGTGTCATTTTGCATTTTAAAAAATTTTATAGCTTAAAGGTTATTTTGTCTGATATTAGGATCGCAATGCCTGCCTTATTTTGTGATCCATTTGCCTAGAAACTCATTTTCCATGCTTTAACTTTGAGTCTGCATGCATCCCTTGTAGTGAGATGAATCTCCTGGATGCAACAAATCATTGGGTCATGGTTTCTTATCCAGTTTTCCATTCTGTGTTTTTCAGTGGTGCATTTAGTCCATTCACACTCAGGCTGATTATTGAAATGTGATTTTTATCCCTGTAATGAAGTTCTCATAAAGTTTTTTCTTTGTTTGCTTGTTTTCTTTTGGCTTTGAGGTTGTTGTATGTGTGTGTTTTCAAGTTTCTTATTGCGCCGTATTCTCTGTTGATTCTTCGCTCTGCTGTTCTCTTGGGAAATGTGTGGCCATTCTTTTTTTCTTTCTTCTGTGTTTAATACCTTCTTAAGTGTTTCCTGTAGAACTCATCTGGAATCTGCATAATCTCTTAGGAATTGGATGTCTGGGAAGGTTTTAATTCTCTATCACTGATGAAGATGAGCTTGGTTGAATAGAAAATTCTTTTTTGAAGTTGTTCATCTTTGAGGACTTTGAATAAAGGGCTCCAGACCCTTCTTGCTTGTAGTGCTTCTGCCATTAAGTATGCTGCTATTCTAATTGGTTTTCCCCAGTAGGTAGTCTGACCTTTCTCTCTTGCTGCCTTTAGGATTTTTTTCTTTTATGCCTACCTTGTGTAGGCAAATTACTATGTGTCTAGGGGCTATTCTTTTCTTTTGATGTCTTGTGGGGCTTCTCTGTATCTCTTGTGCTTGACAGGTCACATCTCTGGTGAGATGGGGAAAGTTTTCTTGGATTACCTCCTGGAACACTTGCTCCAACTTGTTCTCCATTTCCCTTTCTTCTTCTGGAATACCAATCAGACATAGGTTTGGCTCTTGATATAATTGCACATCTCTTGTAGACTTTGTTCTTTCTGAGTCTTTTTTCTGTGCTTTTTGCAGACTGGGTTAATTCCATGTTCTGGTCTTCAAGTTCTGAAATTATTTCTTAGGCTAAATTAATATGGCTTTCCATGCTTGTCATCTTGTTATTTATTTCTTGGATGACATTTTTTGCTGCCAAAATCTGTTACAAGTTTTTTCAGTGTTGTATCTCGTCTATCTTGAATCTTATTCATTCTTTCCATCCATTCCCTAATCCCTGTCATATTCTAGGGCTAGTGAATAGATGAACTAACAAACAGTCAATAAATTTTTAAAAATTAAAAAATAATTGAAAAAACCCCTGCCCTCTTGTGGCAGCCTCTGTAATTGTTCCTCCAATCAGGTCTCTCTTTCAGGGTCACCTCTTTCACTCTCTCCTCAGGGTCCAAAGCAGGGAAGGAGGAGGCGCATTGGAGGTGGATGGGGCTGCAGTCTTCCCCTCCCACTTTCCTGTGGTCAGGGAGATCTCCTCTGGTAGAGAGGTACAGGATTGTCTCTTCTCCAGGTATGTACTCGTGTGGGGTGCCCCAGCCAAGCCTATCCTGGAATGGAGTTCCCCTATTGCAACTGACGTCCAGGTTCCGCCTGGGTTTGTCTCTCTCAGTCATGGCCCAGCTGTGTGAGTCTGACGTTCGGAGGATTGCTGGGGAAGAGGGTTTGGGTCAGTCCTGTACTCACTACTGATCTCTTTGGAGTCCTTCCTTGTCCTTTTTTGGCCACATGCTTTGTGTTGCCGCTGGATTAGGGTAGGGGGTGGGACACCTGGAATTCAGCACTCATCAGGGCCCTCTGAAGTTTTTGCTCTCAGGATATTCCCTCTGGGTCATGATCAATCTCTGAATAGTTTATCCACCAGTCACAAAGTTCGGGTCTGTTGCTCTGTGGTGAGAAAGTCGGAGCAGTTTCCTGCCTCACCTTCAAGATGATGGTGGGGTGCCTCTCTAGTCCTCTTCCCTGGGTTCTTGCTTTTGGAATTCCTCCACAGCCCCTGCTGCTGGCACCCTGCCAGTGGATGGGGCTGAAGTCTTCCCCTCCCACTTTCTCAAAAAAAGCCAGGAGCCGGCAGTTTCTCTCCTCCTTCAATGGTGAGGGAGAGCCTGGGGCAATATTTTCTCCCACCTTTTTTTCACAGGAAAACTTCTGTCCGTTTAAAAAAAACAATGGTGCTTGGCTTCTGTGACCTGGGAAGATCCAAGGAGATGTAGAGATGCTGCAGCACCAGCTGTTGCACCAGGCGCCTGGCTACCTGCTCAGGAGCCCCCACTTAGACAATCTCTCGCAGCATTTTCATCCCAGGGGGGATTTGCTGATTAAAAAAAAGAAAAGGAAAATGACCCTTGGCTTCTGCATCCCGCGAATTGCTAGGGTCCAAGTCCAGCTGCTGTGGCACCAGTTGTTACACCAGGAGAGCCCTGGCAGTCTGCTCCCTAGCCCTCCCTCTGTTAGCCACCTACATGCCCACTCGCTCACCAGCATGTACACAACATTTTCTGTGCACTCACTCACATGGGGACTTGCACACTATGACTGACTCAGCTGCCATCTTCCCGACTTCCAATCTCATTTCTTTTAATCATCTTTACTTCAGGAAGCTAACATCTTTAAACTTTCCTGTGTATTTCATGACTCCCTTCATTGAGAACAGTCCCACGACTAATAGGTGTGAAACGAACTAATCTAAATTTAATTGTAACTTCTTGTTGAAGACTGATTATACCCATTGTTCCAAGGGTGGATTCTTAACACAACTGTATCAAAATAATTCCCTTGACGTTTTGATACTGATATCCAGAAATCGTAGCCAGTGTCTGATACTGATTGTGCTGAGTAGATGAAAACTGGCAACTGTGAGAAAACCAAACTTCCAACCAGAAGTCAGAAAGAGAAGAGTTGAACACATGTATAAAATTAAGACTAGAGGAGACGGGGCAAGATGGCGACGGCATAGGTGAACTGGTGAGATTCTCTGAACATGAGTTCCCAAAAAGGCTATTACTTCTCTTCCCCCATCCCCCAGCCCACCACTAACCGTGCTGGTGCCAGGCCCGGGAACTTCCCATGCAAGGCCAGATATTGCGCACCCCCCACCACTGCTGCTGTTCTACTCATGTGTGGAAGTCTCCGGTCCCAGCCCCCTCCAGATCCCTCCCCGGCTGCATTGTCTCCAGCCCGACACCCGGCACTGCCAGTCACACAGGGACGCTCTGGGCACCCGCCCCTCAGAGACTCCAGTCCCTTTCCTGGCCAAAGTACCGTGTAGGGGTCTCAGCGCCACTCTCGCCGCTCACCGCCTTCCCTTTGGAACTTTGGAGCTCTGGAACTCTGGGTCCACCCTGGCTGAGGCACTCAGCGTGAGACCCCAAGCCGGAGGACCCAGACAAGCGGAGAAAAACAGATCTGTTTAAACTGCCTCGCCATTCTCCAGGCAGAGACTTCCATTGCCCCACCCACCTATCAACAAACTTTACCTCAGTTCCTAAGGCAACAGCGCGAAACAGGAGACAAAGCCCCACCCCTACGCTGCAATGAAAAACAAAGGGGAGAGGCTGGAATCAGAGATCACAGAAATGACTCTAGTCTGATCGCTTATTTTGACTTATGACTTTATCATTGAAACTGTTGGTTTAGATTACATTTGGTGTTTACCTTCTGACTTAAACTGTTTCTTGATTTTATTGACCTGTCTCTGTGTAACTATCAGTATTCTTTAGGGAATCGTTCTTACCTGTCTTTCTTCACTTCTTCCCGGCCCTGTGTCTCTCTCTCACCTGATAGTTGGTATGTATATCTGTTTTCCCTCTCGCACTTCTCTCTTTCTAACTCCCTATTGACCCCCCTTCCTCCATTATTTTCCTCTTTTATATGCCCCCTTTTTAAATCTAGGGACCAAGGCTGCATACTGCTGAATAGAGAGACTGTAAAGCAGAGGGAAAAGTGAACAAAGCCAGAAGACCCTCATAAGGAAGAACAGGTCATTGCAGAAGAGAAATAAAAGCAACCCCACCTTCCCTCAAAAACAGAATTGAAGAGGGGGAGGGAAAGGGGGAGAGGGAGAAAAATCTACAGAAATGAAGAAAAACCAAATGAAGAGTATGGGTGTCTCCCAGACGCCTGGGAGAGCAGACATTGAGAAAACTGACTTTGGAATGCAAACAATGAAAAGTCCCCAGAATGAAGGGTCTCAAAATGCAAATGCAGATATCAAAACAATAATGGAGAGATTAAAAAGAATTGAGGAGACACAAGAAGAAACTAGGAAGGAGCTGATATCTGAGATAACAGTAATAAAGAATACTGTGAATGAAATAAATAACAAATTGATAAACATGGAAAGCAGAATTACCCAAACAGAAGAAAGAATCTCAGAGCTTGAGGACCAAAATATAGAAATAACCCAAACTCTTAAAAACACAGAAAATAAGCTCAAAAAGACAGAACAAAACATTCAAGAGATGAGTGACTACCTCAAGAGGCCTAACCTAAGAATAATCGGACTCCCTGAGGCAGAAAGAGAAACAGAGATCACATTGGAACAAACTTTCCATGAGATCACTCAAGAAAACGTCCCTTATCTAATCAGTGATGCAAAAATTCAAACACAAGAGATTCAGAGTACCCCCACAAGACAACAAATGAGAAGACCAACTCCTAGACACATAATAATTCGCCTAAATAAAGTAGGCACAAAAGAAAAAATCCTAAGGGCAGCAAGAGAAAAAGGCCAGATCACCTACCATGGAAGACCAATCAGAATAGCAGCAGATTTATCTGCAGAAACCCTGCAGGCTAGGAGAGCTTGGAGCCCTATCTTCAAATTCCTAAAAGATAAACAATTTCAACCAAGAATAACCTACCCGGCCAAGCTAAGCTTCATCAGTGAGGGAGAATTAAAATCTTTCCCAGATATCCAGTCCCTAAAAACTTATGCTGCCACTAAACCATCTCTACATGAAACACTAAGAAAGTACTAAACACAGAAGAAAAGGAAAAAAGAACAACACTCTTCACAAGAGTACAGGGAAAAGAATAAAATATACAAGAACCAACTCCAAAACCAAAAGAAAGACAAAAAAAGGAAAAAAAGAAAAAACCAAGTGGAAGAACAACAACTCAATAAGAACTCCATGATAGGGATGAACTCTCACATTTCAATAATTAGTCTGAATGTGAATGGACAAAATGCACCACTGAAAAGACATAGAATGACAAAATGGATAAAACATCACCAGGCAACAATATACTGTCTTCAAGAGACCCATCTCACTAGAAAGGACATACACAGACTCAAAGTAAGAGGATGGGAAACAAATTTTCAGGCGAATGGAACACAAAAGAAAGGAGGAGTCGCAATCCTAATTTCAGACAAAATACCATTTAAGCTATCAAAAATTAAAAAAGATACAGAGGGCCACTACATAATGATAAAAGATTCACTCCACCAACAAGAAATATCTATCCTAAACATATAAGCACCAAACATAGGTGCGCAAACATTCACAAAGCAACTTCTAGGAAAACTAAAGAAAGACATTGATTCTAACACCATAATAACTGGGGACTTTAATACACCTTAGACAGATCATCAGGACAAAAAATCAGCAAGGAGATCCAGAACCTCAATGAGACTCTGGACCAAATGGACTTAATTGATACCTATAGATCACTCCATCCAAAGACCACAGAATACACATTCTACTCATCACCACATGGAACATATTCTAAGATCAACCACATAATTGGACACAAATCAAGTATAAGCAAATTTAAAAGGATTGAAATTCTACCATGCACCTTCTTGGACCACAGTGGAATAAAAATAAACATTGACACCAACAAAGTCCCCCCACAACCCACAAAGACATGGACACTAAACAGCATGATGCTAAATAACTCCTGGGTCAATGATGACATCAAAACAGAGATCAAAAGATACCTGGAAACAAATGAAAATGAAGAAACATCTTACCAAAATCTCTGGGATGCCCTGAAAGCTGTAGTAAGAGGGGAATTTATATCCCTACAAACACACATGAGGAAAAAGGAAGGAACAGAAATTAACAACCTAACAAGCCACCTAAAGAAGCTGGAAACGCAAGACCACAAAAACCCTAATTTCAGCTGAAGAATCCAGATCACCAAAATAAAAGCCCAAATCCAGGACATAGAAGACAAAAAGATAATACAAAAAATCAATGAAACAAAAAGCTGGTTCTTCGAAAGAATAAATAAGATCGATGGTCCCCTAGCTAGACTGACCAAGAAAAAATGAGAAAAAAATCAAATAAGCACAATCAGAAACACAAAAGATGAAGTCACATCTGACCCTGAAGAAATACAAAAGATCATTAGAGACTACTACGTACACTTGTATGGAAACAAACTTGAAAACCTTAAGGAAATGGAGGACTTTCTGACATCCCACAACCTACCTAAGTTGGAACAAGAAGAAATTGAGACCCTAAATAAACCAATAACAATCAAGGATATTGACTACGTAATAAGAAAACTTCCTACAAAAAAAAGCCCTGGACCAGATGGCTTTCCAGAAGAATTCTATAAGACATTTAAAGAGGAGCTGATACCAATCCTACTGAAGGTATTCCAGGTGATTGAAAAAGATGGAACGCTCCCCAAATGATTTTACGAAACCAACATCACATTGATACCCAAGCCAGGTAAAGATCCAGCAAAGAAAGAGAACTACAGGCCAATATCTTTGATGAACATAGATGCTAAAATTCTCAACAAGATCCTAGCAAACCGGATTCAGCAATACATCTCAAAAATCATCCATCATGACCAAGTAGGCTTCATTCCTGGGATGCAAGGCTGGTTCAACATTCGTAAAACCATAAATGTCATTAAATACATTAACAGATGTCAAAACAAAAACCACATGATTATATCATTAGATGCAGAAAAAGCTTTTGATAAAATCCAGCACCCCTTCTTGATAAAAACCCTTGAACATCTAGGCATATGGGGAACATACCTCAAAATAGTAAAAGCCATCTACGAGAAACCCACAGCAAGCATACTCCTAAATGGACAAAAATTAGAACCATTTCCCCTGAAAACTGGAACAAGACAAGGATGCCCCCTCTCACCCCTCCTGTTCAACATAGTATTGGAAGTCCTGGCTTGAGCAATCAGAGAAGAGAAGGCAATCAGGCGTATCCAAATAGGAAAAGAGGAAGTCAAGTTATCTCTCTTTGCAAACGACATGATTGTATACCTTGAAAACCCAAGAGAATCTGTCAAAAACCTCCTTACACTGATAAAGACCTTTGGCAAAGTCTCAGGATACAAAATAAATGTACAAAAGACAATCGCATTTCTCTACACCAATAATAAACAAACAGAAACCCAAATAAAAAACACAATTCCATTCACAATAGCCGCAAAAAAAATGAAATACCTTGGCATCTTCCTAACCAGAGATGTGAAAGACCTTTACAAGGAAAACTACAAAACACTGCTCAAAGAAATCAAAGTTGACACAAACAAGTGGAAAAATATCCCATGCTCATGGATCGGAAGAATCAACATTGTGAAGATGTCCATCTTACCTAAGGCAATCTACAAATTCAATGCAATACCCATCAAATTACCAGCAACATTCTTCTCAGACCTAGAAAAAACAATGCAGGAATTCATATGGAAACACAAATGTCCAAGAATAGCTAGAACAATCCTCAGCAAAAAAAAAAACAAAGCAGGTGGTATCACACTACCAGACTTCAAACTTTACTATAAAGCTACAATCATCAAAACAGCTTGGTATTGGTATAGGAACAGGCTTATAGATCAATGGAATAGAATTGAGATTCCAGAAGCCAAACCTCAATTTCTCAACCAACTCATCTTTGACAAAGCCTCCACCACCTACCACTGGGGAGAGGAGAACCTATTCAGTAAATGGTGCTGGGAAAACTGGCTGACCACATGCAGAAGATTGAAACAGGACCCCTATCTATCCCCATGCACAAAGGTTAATTCCAAATGGATCAGAGACCTAAATGTAAAACCTCAAACCATAAGAACCTTAGAAAATGAAGGAAAAACCCTCATGGAAATCGGAACTGGCACCCAATTCCTGAACAAAACCCAAAACCCACACTCATAAGAGAGAAAATAGATAAGTGGGACTTTATTAAACTGACAAGCTTCTGCAAAGCCAAAGAAACCATCAAGAGAGCAGGGAGACAGCCTACAGACTTGGAAAAAGTATTTGCCAACTCCAGGTCCGACAAAGGTTTAACATCCTGGATCTACAGCATGGAACTCAAGCATGCAAAAAAGAAAAAAAAAAAAAACCCCATTATAAAATGGGCAAAAGATATGAACAGACACTTCACAAAGGAAAACATCTGAGCAACCAACAAACACATGAAGAAATGCTCAACCTCACTAATCACCAGGGAGATGCAAATCAAAACCACACTGAGATACCACCTAACCCCAGTCAGAATGGCAATTATCAACAACTCAAAAAATAACAGCTGCTGGAGAGGGTGTGGTGAAAAGGGAACACTTCTACACTGTTGGTGGGAGTGTAAACTAGTGCAACCTCTGTGGAAAGCAGTGTGGCGATTCTTAAAAGCTCTAAATACCAACCTCCCATATGACCCCGCAATCCCCCTACTGGGAATATATCCTGAAGAACACAAATCACTCTATAAAAAAGATACCTGCACACGCATGTTTATCGCAGCATTGTTCACAATAGCAAGAACCTGGAAACAGCCATGCTGCCCGTCAAAAGAGGACTGGATTAAAAAAATGTGGTATATATACACGATGGAATACTACGCAGCCATAAAAAAGAACAAAATCATGAATTTCGCAGCAACCTGGATGGAACTAGAATCTATAATACTGAGTGACCTCTCACAGAAACAAAGATCCGAGTGTCACATGTTCTCATTCATATAATGGACCTTAAACATCCAATGCAATACTATACGAAAATGACTGACCACACTGGGAAACTATGGTGGGGGGAGGGAGATGGGATTAACAGTAGCAAATATCTGTCTGGGTACGGGGAAACATCCCATATCAACAGGATGCCTGAATGAAACGCAATTGTATACCTAACCCTTAACTGTACCCCACAACTTTACAATAAAAAAATATATAAAATAAAAAATAAAAAAAATAAAATTAAGACTAGAAAAAGAGACTTGGATATTGTCTGCTTTCCAGTTCTTGGTGCTAGTTCTTGGAAAGAAATGGTTGAATTCCTATGTATTGTGGAATATTGAGATACTCGTGTATCTATATGATATGTTTTTCTATTATCTGTCTATCTATTGAGCGATCTATCAACCTGTCATCTATCATTTATCTATCTATCATCTATCTACGTACCTACTTACCTATCGACCTACCTATCTAATCTATCAATCTCAGCCTAGTTACAGTGATATCCTGCAATTTCAGTGAAAAGAATGTTGACTTAGAATTTCTCTTTCTTTGCCTCTAACTTTCTCTAGATCTTCTTTTACTTCTCCTCTTTGTCCTTTGCCATATTCTTCTTTTTGCTGAGGTCAGATATAATCCTCTCCACTCTACTACTTCTTTTCTCTTTCTTTTCTTCTTGACTTTTTATTTCTATCCATTCTCTCTGTCTTTTTTTCTAATTCTCTCTCTGTTTTCCTTTTCTCATGGTACTCTGACTCTTATCTGCTCATTCTGGCCTCAAATTCCTTTCTAAGATTTTCATATCTGTTCTAATTTCATTGTTTTTTCTTTCATTCTTACTACATCCCACTCTTAAATCCGTTGTGCCTCCAATTTGAGACTTGTATGTACACCTAAAGCTTTGTTTAAGTTTTTTGAGCTCTGAAAATTCCATCTATGTAGATAGAAACTTATAGGGTTATACTGAAAATAAAAACAAATCAGTAAAAAATGAGTGCTGGGTTATATCTATTAATATATAAACACACTACTAAAGAACAGATATATCAATGTATAAATTTTTTCCTGTCAGGAGAACTTACCAAAACCCATGTCAGTTTTTCTTTTAGTCAAAGAAAAATCTTAAAATCTCAAATGCTTTGAGGTTAAAGAGTCATGTTTTTACTACAGCATACAGACAAAAATTGCAAGCTTGTACTATGTAAGAATCTGTTAAGTAAGGTTAAATCTTGTCTTCAATCAAAAACGCCACTACCTAATTGTCATTCAGCGTTCTCCTTACAGAAACTGAAAATATGCATATGAGTAAAATTTCCATGAAGGTAATGTTTATAGTCATTTCTGGGTTAAAGAACAAGATTTATTGTACTTTATAGAAATATATTTTCTGACATTTGTTCTATTGCATTATGATCAAAGTGCTGTACTGCTGAATATGGAAACTTTTGTAGGAAAGCTGACTGTAAGTGATTATGTGAAATTCTAAGCAAAGGCAGTCTCCATTATACACCCTGACTGTCAGAAATTCTTCGCTGGTTTTGTACTGCTGAATATAATATGATTCTGTCTACTGGAATTCCACAGGAGATTTGGGGTTGTTTTATAAGTATATAAATTCATAGGTATGCTGTTGTCAATAGTTTGAACTCAAAGAAATTAGTCTGTTAGAATCATACTCATGGCTGCTGATCATATTTTCTTTTATAAATAGATGATGCAGCCTTTTCTGGGAAATAAAAGGCCAGAGTTTCTTTTCAGATCTATGACTTGTAAACTACTAGACAAGAAAATTGGTCTGAGTAATCGTGTAACACCCTGAGCCACATTCTGAACCTCTCATCTATCAACCACTGAGTCAAAAATGTTTATCTCGTTATAATCATGTTATTTTCTTATTTTAATGCTTACTGGGGAGCAACTTTAAGATATGGCATGAAATTATTTTGGATCTTTTCATTTACTGATTTTTCATTTATGTATAAATATACAAATATTTTTAAAGATTTACACTAAAAGTTTGTGGACTTTAAAAACACTATTTCATCATCATTGCACTCAAGTATCTGTTCAAATATCTCCTCTTTAGAGAGGCTTTCCAGATTCACTTTGTTTAAAAGACAGCCTTCTCATTACTTTTTATGTCTATATGTTGCTTTAGTGTTCTTTATAGCCCATGCCATTCCTTTATATTATACAGAACTTTTTATCTGTGCACATATTACTTCTTCCTTAGCTAGAACATTAGCACCACAAGGGTAGGGATTCTCCTTTGTTTGTTCCCCACTGTATTCCATAACAAGGGATACAAGGGAAGACTCTTGGTGACTGAATAAATCATAACATTCACTAGAATGATAATGGACATAAACTAAATGATACACAATAGGAAGATAGTTGGATAACTTAGTATATGTTCATAACCTAAACCATTATGTAGATATTTAAAATGAGATCTGCTTGTATTTTAATAATGAACAATTTTTGTTCTTGTTGTTGCAATATATGAATAAAGCAAGACCTAGAATTACATTTGTAACATGATCATAAGAGTGTATGTATGTATTTCTAGGGAAAAAAGTCTTAGAAGGAACACCCCCAAATATTTATAGTACATGAGTGTGGATGAAAATGTTATGAGCTTTCTTGTTTTCCATATATTCTAATTTTTTGTAATTATTATTTATCACTTATAGCCAGAAAAAATGAAGCAAAAGGAAAGTAAAAAAGAAAATACAATAGTTATTGAGTATTAGAGACATATTTTTTGATTTTTTTGAGTGTTCACTATGCACAGGTATTGTTTGAAGTGCTTTACTCAAATAAAATTGACTAATTTTCATGACCACCCAATAAAATTATTATTTTTACCTCCATTTTAAAAATAGATAAAACACAGGTCATAATGCTTCCAAGGCTACCCAGCAAACAAGTGGCCTGCCTGGAATTTGAAGCCTGGTCTGACTCGGGATTTGTAGTCTTAACTTCCATTTAAGAATAAAGAAGGAAATAAGTGTTTCTGGAAAAGAATTTAAAAAATCTCATTTATACATTTAAATGTTATTATAACAAAGTAGAATAAAATGTATTGCTGGCTATTTGAAATAGCTCATTTTGGGCTTAAACATATAGAGTACAATGGAATATTTGAACAAAAAAATGAATAAATTGCTACTGGAATGTAAATTGATGAGTTACAAGATATATATTACATTAGAGATAATTATTGTGCTCTGGTGACATGCCAGGCTACTTTGGTCTGCAAGTGGTCTTAATAAATTAAAATTTCATATATACAAAAACTCTTTTCTCTATTTTTAGCTTCATGATGTCCACACTTTTCATACAAATAAACAAAATACCTGCAACTCTACCATTACATGGTAGAAAGAGCATAGGCTTTGAAATCTTTATAATTAAATTTGTTTGGGTTTGAATTTCAAATTAACTTTTCACTCTATAATTGTATTTATGAGACACTTCATTCAGATATATGATTTTAAAATGGAAGTTCGAGTGAGAAGCTTTACATTTCTGTAATGTTCAGAATAAAGGTCACTGCAATTCCTTAGAACCAGATAACTCAATTGTTATTTTCAAAATTAAGAAATTTGAGTATTTACTATCTAATGGTTAAAACAAACAGGTTAATTATTATAAGAGTGATTGACACCACAGCTGACACTTGAAAATACCTTTACAAAACAATATACTTGATTCTGTTCTCAGTGAAAACAGTTCAGGAAATTTAATTTAGGATGCCAGGTGGCACAATAGGTTATACACTAACTTGTCCCCTCTGGAAAATTAAATTTGAATTTGGCTCTGGTCACAAATGAAATGAGTCATTTGGTACATGCCACTAAGGATACTCACAAAGCCAAAATGACATTTCATTGAAAAATTACCTGTTAAGAAAAATGTCTGCAGTCACTAGGGATTTTTCAAAAATAAAAAATAAAATAAGCAAGTTATAGGGCAAAGAGAAAGAAATACTCAAGATTATTGTAGATTGTGGTCTTGCTGAAAGACTGGAGGAAGGAAAGTACTGTAACACTTATCAGCTTATCTTTAGCCAGGAACTCTGTAATTTTAGCCTGTACTTCAAGATCCTAGGATATTATTTACTTATTTTCCAATGAAAGTTTGCTTTTTTCCTGTCACAGGTTTAGCCAAATGCCAATGTGTATCAAATTATTATGAAGTACTGAGTTCACTGCAAACAACATCGAATTGTGATTTTGAGTCTTATGTTTAGATCTTTCTGTTCTTTCAGGCAAATTAATAATATAATTATAAGTCATACTCTCTTCTCCTTCTGGAGACTAAGAACATGTGCAATTGGTAAACTTTTAAAATAAGCTTAGGGCCGGGCTCGGTGGCTCAGCCTGTAATTCTGCGCTTTGGGAGGCCGAGGTGAGTGAATTGCCTGAGCCCGCGGTTCGAGACCCGCTGGGCAACTTGGCGAGACCTCATCTCTACAGTAAAAATCAAAAAAGTTAGCCGGGCTTGGTAGCACGCGCCTGTAGTTCCAGCTACTTGGAAGGCTGAGGGGGAAGGATCGCCAGAGCCCAGCAGGTCGAGGCTGCGGTGGCCAGGAGTGGCCACCGCACTCTAGTCTGGGCGACTGAGTGAGACTCCAACTCAAAAAAAATAAAAAATAAAATAAGCTTAGTTTGGAATTCATGCTTATTATTTTTATTGGCATACTTATCCATATAATGAACACATAGCAAGCATTTAGACAAATAATGAGATTAATCACAGAAGAGTAAAATTCCCCAAACAAACAATAAAAAACTGGTTCTTTCATATTTGCTATTAATAAATATAGTACAAAAATTTAAAAAATCATCTTAATTTCTTACATTTTGGATACCTTTTCCTGGATTCTAAATAGAAACTATTAACTTTGGTGAAGAAGGGAGGGTCTCCAAATTTGCGGAGACTCTACATTATGAATTAGGCCATGCCCAATTTATATTCTGCTACAAAGTAATATTCAGACCATGCTTAGCTATTCCATGACAGCTTTCAGCCATCCTCCAGATGGTTGACGCCTTCAACATGTAAGTGGTCCTGGGTATCTAAACCCTCATGCTTGCTCATGCTAGAGCAAACCAAAAAGTTGGGTAGTGCCTAGCCTATCGTTTTACTTTGAAAGGGAAATTCCAAATCACTAAATTCCATCACTGGGGAGTGGTTATGATATAATTTATAGCATGACTTGGCAAAGTTAATGGCAAAAATCTACTCACAGAATCCCTGAATTCAATTCCCAATGGTACTTCCTAGGTGAAATTGCTTAGCATTCTTACTGGATCTTGAACAAAAGGACAACCTCACTTCAAATAGATTAAGAGAATAGAGTCATGCAGCAAGCTCTGCAACAAAAATATCATAAGATTTGCATATTTTAATTCATCCTACCTTAATGTAAGCATGAAATTATATTTTTATAGAAAAGTATGCACTGACCTTTTGACAAACCTTACCTAGGAACAATGGTCTCAAATTTATTAGTATTCTCTATTTACATAGAAAGGAGAAATCATTGCAATTGGAATGATTAGGAAAAAACATAATAGTAAAGCACAATAAGCAGGTGCATGTAAAACAAATTCATCCAACTCTTCTATACAAAGGAAAAATAAGAAGAAAACGCTTTATAAGAAAAAAAAAAGAAAATGCTTTATAAGAATAGCTTCTTTTGTATGGACTAAAAAAATAACCTTCAATAAGTTATCTGAGGAACCCTAAAAACTAAAAAAAATATAGTTGATATTGTTGGTTTTGTGCAGTAACATCTAGACCTGTATTCTTTAGGAAGGGCTAACATATACAAATAATAAGAAACAGTCTGCAATTTTCAAGTATAATAAGTAAAACTATTATTTTGTTTTGATTTTTTCAGATTTAAAAAATCCAATATAAAGAAGTGGACAATTATGAAAACAATGAAAGACAAAGTTGGCAAATGTATTGTTTCACTTCTAGGAGATTTATATTGAGTTTGAGGCATTGTAAATAAAATTTTTCTTAGGCCTTTCCATGATTGCATATTTCTATCTCAGATGTTCTGGGGCAGCCATCACTTTTTAATGGGAGGCATAAAAACTTTCAATTTTACCCTCTAAATATCTTTTTAACTACAGCATTGGAAAGCACTTGGCAGTTTTATCAAATTTAAAATTTAGTCTTAGTTTTTCAAAGCTTCTTTTGTTGCCTTAAAAATAGAGTTCTAAATGTCTAACCATAATTTTTGAAAACACTTAAAAATCAATAGTAAGTAGAAAAGTAGTTCTGTGGGGCTTTTGGAATATATTTTTTCTTAGTAATACCATTATTTAGACACCAGTTTCTAAAAATTAAGAAAAAATATTCTGAGTTGGGATTTATTTGAAATTAGTATCATAATGAGAACACAATATGACTATTTTACTATATTTACAATATTACTATTACTATATTTTTCTAGTATTTAAAATTCTCTAAGATCTAATTCTCTAAGAATCTCTAATTCTTTGGGACCCTAAAGATATTTTACTAATACCCTTATTTTTAATACATTTGTTTTATTATGCTTCCAATTTATAAAATTAGAATGTAATATCACTATAAATAATATTTTTAGCTTATATTAATAACTTGGATTATGTCATTGTGTTTAAATTTGTTTAATGATTCCTTATGCTTTTAAGATAGAAAACCATATAGGTTACATGTTTCCTTTGGAGTTTTTGATAATAAACACCAAAATAAGTCTTTATTTTGAGTAAGAAAGTTAAACTTATTGGAGGGTCCACAGTGATAATTGGTATCTAATAAAGAAAGAGACATTCAGGAACAAGGCAAGTCTAGAAGTATACAAATCAGGAAGCACAAAATCACCCTTTTTATATGAAAACCTAGAGAGACAGCATAGCTTTCAGTTAAGAATATGAACTGTGACAGCCTGACTGGGTTTGAGACCAAGGTCTGCTGCTTACTCTTATGTGAACTTGTGTGAGTTTCTTAAACTCTCAGTGGCTTAGTTTCCTCATCTGTAAAATAGGAATAATAATACCTACTCCGTAGAGGTTTGTGCTAGTCAGGATAGGCCAAGGAAGACTCTGCTCTGAAAACAAACAACTTCCAAAATTTCACCAATTTAAAAATAACTATAGATTCCATGCTTATGGTACATGTTCACTATGCTGTCATTTTCATTCCTACATCCAGCCTGAAGAAGGAGCTACTCTTATTCAACTCATTGGCCAAATCGGCTACTTGGTTTCACCCAGCCAGAAAACTGTCAGGGAGTGTAATCTTATCACGAGTTCAGAATATTTGCCGAACAGTACCAATGACTAATAAACATTTCTAAATGAGGCAATATTTGTGAAACACTTAGAACTGTACCTGGCACATAGTGAGAATGTCTTTCAGCTTAATTACATCTAATTTTAATGATTACCAATCATCTTATTGTGTTTGCATTATCCACTAAAAATTCAACATCCAAGACTCAGCTTTACCTACTTGCACATACCTTTACTGCTATGGTACTATTGCCCTCAGTTTCCATAGAAGAAAATGGAAGAAATACTATACATGTTCTTTCCTCTCTAATGGAAGGGGGAAGGGTTTAATGTTGATGGTACCCTAAACCATCAAATGTTTACAGAATTACCCCCTAACTTCTGGACTTTCACATATAGCCTTCAACTTTTATATACATTTCTAAAAATAACATTCTCATATAGCATTGCTAACCCTAAAATTGCAAACATATCCAATTCCTTCCAGAAAGGCAAATGATTCAAAATCTCAACAGCTATTGCAGTCAGCTATAAGCTCAATACTTCTAGGTGGCACCTTTTATTTCCTTGCCTATTATTGTCCTATCTCAATAAAAAATGGTTTATAAATACTAGAGGAAAAAAGGTAGAAAAAAGAATGAAAATATAGGCAGAGACAGTGGCCTTCTCTTTCTGTAGTTGTGGTCACTCTCATGAGGGCGTAGTTGATATTCACAACTTTTCTATTCTAGTACCAATTTATTATTACCTTTGCCTTTAACCAGAACCTTACCTATGTTTTTTGCTGTTGTTTTTGTTATGTTTGTTTCAATGTGGAAAAATGACCCAGAGTATTCTTGTGAGATCTGAACTAATAATTATCCAACTTGTATTGGATTACAATAGTCTTTCATTACCTTTTATCATGGAACAGGTGACATCAGAGGAGTCTCTAGTTCCATTTATTTTTTAACCCAAAGCATAGTTGTTTTAAAAAAATACATTTTAGCCAGGCTTGGTGGCTCAGCCTGTAATCACGCGCCTTTGGCAGGCTGAGGTGAGTGGATTGCCTGAGCCCGCGGGTTCGAGACCCGCCAGGGCAGCGAGACCTCATCTCTACAATAAATCAAAAAATCAGCCGGGCGTGGTAGCGCATGCCTGTAATTCTGGCTACTTGGAAGGCTGAGGCGGAAGGATCGCCGGAGCCCAGCAGATTGAGGCTGCGGTGACCGGGAGCGGCCACTGCACTCCAGTCTGGGTGACAGAGTGAGACTCCAACTCAAAAAAAAAAAAAAAGAAGAGATACATAATAAACATTAAATACTTATAAACAAATGAATTAAATGTAATACTTGAAGGTAATAAGTGTGTGGGAAAAAAAAGAAAATGTAAGGAAGGAAAAGGAGGGAAGCTGGAATTCCTGAAGTAAGAAAATTGCAATCCATCAAACAAGCCACTTCCATAACCTTAAGTTTAGGATGGTCACTCAGTAGCATGAAGAACTTTGCATGGCCAGGTAGCAGTATCAGTTTTTAATTTGTGGATTTTGTTTTAGTACACTAAAATAATCAAGTGGATCCTTGCATTTCCTAAGGAGAAGAACCATGTCAAATTCCATGCTAGGAAGCCTGACACATGAGTTCATATACACAGATCATTTGCTGCATCCTATAGGTATAGAATAGCTTCAAACTTTGTAATGGTTTGACTCCCTAATGCTTGGAAAATTACTTTATAATAAAAATTTTATTATTTTATAATGCAATCTGGTTTTTGATGATTATGAAACTGATAAGGTCAATGAATCATAGTTTTGTATTTTACTTTTTCCCATAACCGAATTTCCTTGGCC
The DNA here is from genome assembly GCA_027257055.1 of Cephalopachus bancanus. Taxonomy (NCBI): domain Eukaryota; kingdom Metazoa; phylum Chordata; class Mammalia; order Primates; family Tarsiidae; genus Cephalopachus; species Cephalopachus bancanus. The sequence continues at coordinate 1,655,236 of JAPVLO010000258.1, forward strand.
CAAGCAATGATATCATCATACTAGATAATGGATAAGACATTTATCAAGTCCCTGGATGTTTGTGCTGGTATAACATAATGAGATGAGAAAATGAATCTAAATATAGGATATATAACTTTTCTTGTTGATCAGAGAGAACAAATCTAAATCTAGAATACACGTCTCTTTCATGCCTCTTCCACAATGGAAAGTGTCCAATGTTACCTATTTGTACCCTGTGGTATGTTATCGAATTGGGGAGAAGGGGTGGTTGTTATTGCTGGAAAAGTGGATTCTTATGTGAGGTATAGCTAGGTAATAAGCGGTGATTGAGTGAAGAACTGTGATACTAAGTGAATTCTGTCCTTTCCTGTCAAATGACTACATGGGTTAGGTAACTCATTGAACAGTCAAGTGACTGAAATGAGACTGAATAAAATACAAATACAAAGCAAACTCATGTCCTTGATTAAGTTTGTCTTCTGCAGAGAGATATTTTTGGTAAGCATGCTCATAAATCCAAAATATTTATCCACTCTAGGTTCACTTTAAAAGTCCAGGAACATCCTTCATTTCCCAAACCTCTCTCACCAATCCTCTAATATTGCTATTCTAAGTCCTTGAAAAAGTTCCACAGTCTAATTGATCTTTGATGATGATAGAAACATTATATACATTTTTGTCTTACATGGTGACCACCAAACACATATAACTGCTGAGCACTAAAAGTATGATTAGGTATAAATAAAGGGCTGAATTTTAAAGATTTAATTTAAGCTTAAATAGCCACTTGGCTATAACAGCCAACTTGTTAAACATATACCGCATGTGTATTTCTACCTCAAGCTCTTAAGTGTATTATAAAAATCGTTACCGTAGGAGGATTTTTCCACTTTATCAGCCTTCAAGTCTCCCCTGTTCCAAACCAAGCACATGGCTAATAAGTGAAAGAACTACTTATCAAAGACACGTCAGCTAAAAAATGATGAAACCCCAACTTGAACTTAGCCTTTTCTCTAGAGATGACACTCTTCACCCAGTCCAGTCTTGCCTTTAACCTACCCAGGTGCTTCATTCAGAACTTTAAGAGTCATCCTGGCCTTTTTTCCCCCTCATGTCCCACATCTAATTGGACATATGTTCTTGTCGATTATAACTCCTAAATTTTTCCCAAATCCATATGTGTTCATTCCCTCTACTTCTGCTTTATTTCAAGCCTCATCATTTCTCTCCTGCATTTAAACAAAGCTGTCTCTTTATTCATGTTCAATATAAGCGTGCCTAGTTACATATGAGAAATGGATTTGTGCCTTCAAATACTTTGTAAATGGTACCTCTAACTGAAGTATCGCTTCTTCTCCAGTTCACTGTCTATTTGACACTAGAATAATTTTCTATAACACAAATCTGATTATGGGTCATTCTGTAGCATATAATACAAATTCTTCATTATCAAACTTCTACCACTCTATACCTTCCCAGAGTTATCCTTTATCAGATTTTTCTCAATTCAGTCCACCTCCTGTCTACCTCTCAAACATTATTTGGGGCTCTGATACAAAGTCGTTCTATTGTCCTAGATTTGCCATTTGTATTCTTCTTTATCTGGAACATCCTTGACTACTCTTATGCACCATTAAGATTGCATGAATGATTCTAACACTAGTGACCATTACAGAATATCTCCTATGCCCCAGAGCTTTGACCTATAGTTTAAATCTTTGTGTGTGTGTCCCCAAGTAAGGACTCAATAAATATTTACAGAGGAAATAAATTAAATAACAATATCTACCTTTCAAAAATCTATTTTCTATTTTAGATCTATGATATTTTTTCTAGCATTCTCACACAATTCTAGATATTAAAAGGAAGACAAACAGGATATAAAACCCACTTTATCTTACTTCATTTATCACTTTATGCAAAACGAATCTCTTCTTTATGTCAACTTTAATTTTCAAATATTTTGATTTCTGGAATAGTTGAATGCCAAATTATTTATTCTTTTAACTCAATCCAACACAGCAGTGTAGCATTTAGTATCAGGGATTGTACATTGCATGAAGACATAAACTAAATGTCTTTATCTGACTAGCAAGTACTCAGACCTAGAGTAGTGCCTAATCCAAAGAATATGCTTGATGATTGTTTGTTGGACAAGTGAACAAATGTAAAATTATATAAAAATGTCAAATTGTGAAGGAAATTTGTCTGCATTTACATAAATGTAAGTAAATATTTCTTTCTCATAAGCACTTGAGAAATGAAAATTGCCTTCTAAGATGGTGTGGGAGCAAGAGGATACTTACATTCAAAAATAGAAAATGTGTCAATTGTTCATACTATTTTGAAGGTTTCTGCTAGCTTTAGACTCTTAAGTCATCTCATCTATCTACCACTCTATTGCTATTATATTTTTAGGTTTAAGTTAAATAATGAATGAAAATACGTCTCACATTTACATATTACATCTTCTTCTTTAGTTCTTTCCCTTAGGAAATTCCTCCCCAAAATGTCAATTCTGGTATGTAATATGTTGTGGGAAAATGTAGTCGTTCTCATTTCAACTACATAATATCTTTGCGTTTACCAGTCCCAGTTGTGGAAGTACATTTTTTAGATTTTTATTAGCGTTAGTTTAATTATTAGAACAATTCAAATTTCATTTAAAACATGCTCTGGAGAAAATGTCAGGGAGTATTACCTTTTAAGTATTAAATTTTGTAGGATTCTTTTCAATATGTTTTTCAATTAACCATGAAGATGCTGTCTAAGGTAAGAGGTACTTTTCATACAAATTCAGGCTATAATAGCTGAATTTTATTTGAATTCATTTACTCATGCATTATTAATTTAGAACACCCTTACTGAGTGCCTACTATGTGGCACCACTATGTGGTGTCAGCAAACAATGTTTTAAAAATATGAAAAATTTAAAAAGTGATTATAATACAGTTACCCATTTAACTTTCACCTTAATTTCTACAAAAGGAATAGATTAACTCTGATATGTACTAAAAATCATTCATATGAACCTTAAGTTTTATTTCAAAATGTGCTCCTCACCTTTTATCAATTTGCTGGAGTTTTATACATTTAAGTCTCACTCAACTTCTCTGAAAGTGTCAGAAGTATAATTATAGCATTTTAAAGCTATAGCTAATCTCAGAGATAATCAAGTCAGAAAATCAAAACAAAATTTCACAAAGATTTGACTGGATCTATTTACCCAGTTGTTAAAGATAGAGATAGGTAGGGCCCAAGTATAAAGATACTTAGTTCATCTCTTCTGAAGACACCATGCAGTATGTATTTTTCACCAGAGGAACTCAGCTTTCTTACTTAGCATTCAAATCTTAAAATACACATTAGAAACTGCTGTTGACTAAAATCTATTTGCTCTTTTTAGGGGTACACAATTTGACTACAAGTCCCAGCCTTCCTTGCAGTAAGGTGTAATCTGTCTTTGAGATCTAGCCAACCCAGTGAAGTGGTAGTGCTATGTGCCATATCTGGTACAAGGGCTAAAAAGGTGGGTGGGCTGTTCCATCCTTTCTTTCTACCTTAAATGGCTGAAAGATGGAGATGATAAGACTCTGCAGTACAGTGAGAACAAGATGGAAGAATCCTGGTCCTTCTAATTACTACTTAAAGAAGAGCTGCCAGAAGATCAAGTATTAACCATTTGAACTGACACATGAACAATAAGTAAACTTCTTTTGAGCTTGAGGCACTAAAATATTGTTGATAGATTTGTCTCTGCAGCTTTGCATTACATCTCATTTGAATTTTCACTGATTCCTTTGAATCTGAATATATAAGAACACGAATTGACTATTTCAATAAAAATTCACACTGAAACTTTTGCAAAATAAAGAGAGTTAGGTGAGAGAGAAAACTCTTACTTTAATATAGACTGTGAAAGTACAAGTATAATTTTAAATAGAGAAATAGTTCTAGTCAGACATATTTACTATATCTCATAATAGTTATATAATTGATAACTAAATGATAATTAGATAAATAGTTATTTAATTGATAACTAAGAAGTTTTAAAATCTTATTTCTGTTTAAGAAGTGCCGATAGGCTGTTGATAGGAAAGTAAATTAGTACAGCCATTATGAAAAACACTATGGAGGTTTGTCAACAGCTAAAAATAAAACTACCATATAGTCTAGCAATCTCACTGTATATCAAAAATAAAGGAAATCAGTATATTGAATGGATATTGACTGCATTCCCATGTTTATTGCAGCACTATTCACAATAACCAAAATACGGAATCAACCCAAGTGTCCATCAACAGATGAATAGATTTTGAAATGTGATTACATATATGCAATGGAATAGTATTCAACCATCACATAGAACAAAATCTTGTTGTCTGCAGCAACATAGATAGAACTGGAGGTCATTATTTTAAATGAATTAAAGTAGGGACAAAAAGGCAAATGTAGCACATTCTCTCTCATGTAAATGCTAAAAAATATAATTTTGTGGAGGTTGAGAACCGAATGATGGTTACGAGATGCTGGGAAGAGTTGGGGAGGCTGAAGAGAGGTTGATTCATGGGTACAAATATACAGTTAGATAGAAGGAAGTTCTATCTAGTGTTGGAAGCATAGCAGGTTGACTATAGTTAGTAACAATATATTGTATATTTCAAAATAGCCAAAAGGGAAGGTTAGAAAAATTCCCAATCCCCCAAAATGATGTGTCAGTATAGCTTTATAAAGTTTTTTTGTTTGTTTGTTTTACTTTTTGTTTTTGTCTTTTGTAAACTTTTTTGTGAAACTGTCTGACAATAAATGAAAAATCACTTCAATTACCTTTCTCAAAGAAGAAGGAATTACAATAAGGTTCTGGTTCTAGTTTAGTAATCACATACCTTGCAAAAGCATAGGCAAAAGCATATACACTGGGGTTCTCTATTGGTTTGATTTCATAAATACTTATGCTATTTTTCTTCATAAACTTTACCAATTCCTATATGCCACATATTTTTACAAAGGCAAAGAAGAGTATTTCATTACATTATTAAGCTTAAAGAAATATTTTGTTTCCACTATTACAATAAACAATGAGGTTATAAATATATACATCTTATGTAACACATAATAAACACATACATATATTTTATATAATATATTATGCTATATATAAAATAAAATATAACAAAATATAACATATGGATACCATATAAAATATACATATGTATACCCACACATCTATCTTTCTATTTATCTATCTATCATCTATCTATCTATCTATCTGACACAATACACATTACTGGACAGGAACATTTCACAGTGCTCATTTGTAACCATACACAAACATGCATCTTGTTCTTTTCTCCTATTTCAAAAAATGTAATGAAATATTGTTCAAATGTAATACAATTGCAAATTTTATATTTTTAAAGAGATATTCTCTGGAAATTTTGAATATTTGGAAAGTTTAAAACAAAAAATTAGAATAATGTCATCTTCAAATATACACATGTAATTAAAATGTAATCTTTAGCTATTGTTATTATTATAGTTATAAATACACTTCTCCCTACGTTAGGTTGACTGTTAATTGTGTTAGTAGGTGTTCGCTGTTTTATATTTTTGCCTTTTCCCACCCCGACCTATCAATATTTGAAAATATATTGAAATATTAAAATCCTCAGCTTTGATGGTAAACTTTTCAAAGTCTTTCTTTATTTACTTTCATATAAAGTAAATAATATTTACTTTATATGAAACCAAGTTTCTTACATGTTTTGCAATTGACATGATACCTTGGTAAATTTTTATTGTTATATAGTATACCTATCCATCCCTACTAATCTTTTCCTCTTTGATTGACATTTGCCTTGTATTTCTTTTTCTATCCTTGGTGTAATTCCTTATGAATTTAATTTATCTATTATGATCAAATAACATCAAGATTTTGTTTTTTCTATTAACGTAATCTGTCAGTATCTGCTTTCAATTTGTGAGTTACTCCATTGTCATTTGTTATAATCATTTTATTTGAAATTATTACTTTTTCTTAATTTATTATTTCAGCTTGTATCACCTTTTCTGTATTACTCCTTAATTCTATCTCACTTAAAAAATAATATCTGCATCTTCTACCCTCCATAAGATAAAAATTTTAGCACTGTCTGTTTTGTTGGTCTTCTCCAGACCAACCTCACTCTTAGTTCTGAATTTTTAGGTATTTAGTTTTTAAATGTCTTTATGATCACAAAATTGACAATGATATTTGATCATTTGTTTTTAATTTTGTCTTTCAGCATCTCCTGGGTTTTTCCTTTCTTTTCTAGTAGTTTATACAAAAATTTTTTGAATTTACCAAGACATCATAGTTAAATTACAAAATGACTAGACACTAAATTTTAAATTCTAGGTAATATCTATAGAAAATATGACTTAATTGCCACTTTGCATTGAATGTTAAAGATCAGATAGGCTAATTTTTGTTCTTTGTGTATTATTTTTGTCTGTATGCTGTGTAAAGTGTCTCCTTGTTTGTGAAATTCTTAAAACTTTCCAGTGTCTCTAAGTGTTGTACTTTTTTGTTTTTTCTTGTCAATTTGAAGTTGAGGATTTTTCGCTTTTTAGTATGAAAAATATAAAAAGTTGAAATAATAATACAGCAAACATCTATTTACCCTTTACCTAAATTCAATAATTAAAATAAAATTGTGATATTTGTTTTATCAGTCAGTATTTATATATGCATACCTGTATTATTTAAATATATTATGAATGCCATATTATTGACATTTGATACCATTTACTATATCACTAAATTATTCTGTATTTCCCATAAACTGGATGTTACATGCCTGCAGACATAATCAAATTTAAATTAAGCATTTTGTCTGCAACTGTGCAAGCACTTTTATTTTGACTTATTAATGATAGTTATCCTTACCAAAGTTAAGTGACATCCCATTGTCGTTTTGATTTGCATTTCTCTAATTATTAGTGAACTGAACATTTTTTCACATGTCTGTTGGCTGCTTGTATGTCATGCTTTGAGAAGTGTCTGTTCATGTACTTTACCTACTTTTTAATGGAGTCTTTTTGTTTGTTTTTTGTTTGTTTTTTTGGTTTTCCTTTCAGTTTGAGTTCCTTGTAGATCCTGGTTGTTAGGCCTTTGTCAGATGCATAGCTTGCAAATATTTTCTCTCATTCCATGGGTTGTCTCTTCTACATTGTTGATGGGGATGTAAGCCAGTTCAGCCTCTATGGAAAGTAGTGTGGCAATTTAAAAAGAACTAAAAAATGATCTTCTATATGATTCAGCAATCTCTCTCCTGGGAATATACTTGGAGGAACATAAAACACTCTATCAAAAAGACACCTGCACATGCATGTTTATTGCGTCATTATTCACAACAGCAAAAACATGGAACCAATCTTGCTGTCCATCAAAAGTGAACTGGATAAAGAAAATGTGGTATATATATACACAATGAAATATCATGCAGTTCTAAAGAAGAACAAAATCATAACCTTCACAGTCAACTTGAATACAGTTGGAGATCATCATAGGAAGAAACAAAGAACTGAATGGCACGTTTTCACTCATAAGTGGGCCCTGAGCACTGGTCACATTAGTACCAAGGTGGGGTCAGTAGTGGCTGGACATTGTTAAGGAAGAGAGGGAAGGGGGGGACTTGTGACATGTGACAATACAATGGGTACCTGGCCCACTACCAGGGGTAGTGAAGGCCAGCTAGAAGCCCAGAATTCACTTGCAAACAAGCAGATCCTCACTTATACCTCACAACTCTAAAATAAAATTTAATGAATAAATAAATTAATAAAGCATTTTTGAAAAGAACACATTTAGTTGATAATGCATACCTCAGAAAATGTCACATCAAGAAATTTGTCAGGTTGCTCCATTACTAGTGTTGCCAAGCATAGTGACTTAAGATCATGATTGACAAATGTCTCCATTGTAAAGAACTATTTTCCCCTTTGCAATACATATTTTAGGCAACACTTTTGTAGCTGGTGAATAGTTTTCTCCAATATCATTTCACCTAATGGCTTTATGGTTTTAGTAGCTTTTGAGACCTAGTGAGTTTTAAAATATGATATTCTCTCTCTCTCTCTCTCTCTCTCTCACACACACACACACACACATACACACACACATGCATTATGTTCATATTTAAATATTTAATATATAACAATCAATTATAGTTACTTTTTTAAAAAAATAAACTTGTTCCAAATTTGGCTATTTGAATTTCCTTCATACAACTAGCTTTGGTGTACATTAATATTTGATATCTTCTGTGCTTTCTGGCTCTGAATAGCCTAGGCTTATCTCATACTTGCACTGCTCCAGATCCAGAATCAACCATTTCGGCAAGACCACTTGGTTCCTCGCATTGCAAGTGATATTCAGGACATTTTCACTAGCGAGACTCATTGCTAGTAATATGGCTTTATTTCTAGGTATTTTTACTGGAACACTTCATTGAAAACATCATTTAAAAAAAATTTCTCCAATTATCTCTTGGTGTGACAATGCTTGTCTACTAGTAAGTATTTTAGATTGGTTTATAAGTAAAATACATTATGTATTTTTATTTTTAAATCTGTTTTTATTTAGGTCTGATACTTGAAAATCAATTTATCTCAGATAAAATGTTTGGCTTAGACTAATTTATTTTGCCTCAAACAATTTAAAAATATTGTCCCATTCTGAGTTTGTATTTTTCTACTGGGAACTTTTATACTCATTTTCATTTTTTCCTTCAATAAGTGGACTTTATTTTGTTTCTGTTTTTCGCTTCGTTGTTTTGTTTTTTTTTTTTTGGTCTGGAAACACAAATTTTCTAAAAATTTTACTGTGATTTTTTTTGGATTTGATCCTTCTGGATTAATTTTTCTAAGTACAAAGATGAACACTTTCTTTTTCCATTTATTTATTTATTTAAAAAGTGTAGGGTGCAATTCAGGTTTAGGTATACAAATGTCAATTATACAGGTACCCTTGTTGATGAGGTGTGCCCCACCCTTTCTCCAGACAGATACCCACTACTGCCAATCCCGCTTCCCTCCCACCAGTTTCCCACTACTGCCAATCCTTTTCTTATAGTATTAGGATGATTGTTCAAGGTCCACTTATGAGTAATAGCATGTGATACTCAGTTCTTTGTTTCTGTGAAAGATCACTCAGTATTATAAAGTCCATCCAGGTTGCTGAAAATTTCATGATTTTGTTCTTCTTTACGACTGCATAATATTCCATCATGCATATGTACCACATTTTTAAAACCCAGTCCTCTTTTGATGGGCAGCGTGATTGGTTCCATGTTCTTGCTATTGTGAACAATGCTGTGATAAACATACGTGTGCAGATTTCTTTTTTATAGAGTGATTTGAGTTCTTCTGGGTATATTCCCAGTAAGGAGATTGTGGGGTTGTGTGGAATTTAGGAACTGCCACACTGTTTTCCACAGAGGCTGTACTAGTTTACACTCCCACCAACAGTGTACAAGTGTTACAAGACAAAGATGAGCACTTTCAGTAGAAGATTAGGTCTCCTTGAATTTCAAGACATTTAATCATATTTAGTTTTGTTATACTATTTTTAGATATTCCAATTCCAATTGCATATATGTTGCATCTCCTTTTTAATGTATATTTTGAAATTTTACTTTATTGTTTTTGCTTTTTGCATTTATAATTTCTGTATCTATCACATTCAGTACATTCAGTCATATGTATTCTCCCCTGGAGAATTTATTTCAGTTTACTTTCTATTTCTCTTCAATTAATGTGGTGAATAATTTTATATTTTCCTATTTTCTTTTTTTAAATTTTTACTTCATTGTGGTATTTTTTATCTGCTACTATTGATTTAATTAACTTTAACTTATGTTGATGCTGATGTTGTGTTTCAATTTTCCTCTGATTCATAGTTGGCATGTTTTGGAAGTGTTTCTTTGACTGACAAGTTTTGATCCTTTATCTTTACATCTTATAAGAGCTTTCTACTCATGTGCTCCTTTTACTGTTGTTGATAAAATCTGTATCATTTTCCTGGACCAGCATTAATAGATAATTATGCCAGATGGAGGATAAAAGTGTTTGGATGTATTTGTCTGTTAGTTCAAGATTACCTTCTTTAGAGTGAAGGAGAGTTTATTTAATACATATTGTGTTGCAAGAAGTTTATTTTTATTTTATTTTACCCAATAAGCATATTTTCCCATGAGTATATCAGCTATTCCTCAGACAATCTGTAGGCCCATGACTGCTCTAAAGAGCTGAAGGAATTCAGAATGAATACGCCCTAGGATGAAGATACAGAGTCACCAGAAAACCACAGGCAATTCACATTTATTGCTTTTAATATTAGAATCAGAAAAGAATTTGCCTTCACTCCCTCCCCTACAAAAGAACAGTAGGAGAAGACCCTCTTTAAGTTTAATTTATTAATTCAGTAAGTTTAGAAAAAGAGGGATGGGAAAGTACTGCCCATATTTAGTTAATTTCACTTGTTTTACACAGATTCTCAAATGCTTAAGACATGAAATTTCACTCCTTACAAATCCCTGACCAGTACTGTAAATTATGGCCAATGTTGGGGCAGGCAATTGTTTGCTCCAAGGCAATGGGGAGAACTTAATTCCAAGAGTTAGTTTTCTATTTTATCTTTCTACAGTATGCCTCAGGCCAAAAGTTCTATTCTCTGCCCTTCCTCCCCATCCTCTGACACAAGACACACATATTATTTCAAATCAGAACCCGAAAAGCTTTTTGTGGTTTTCTCCATTTTGAGTGTTTTTCATTTTTCATGCCACATTGATCTTGTGAGAGGGAATCTGCCAATGTTTCAAGACTAAAATGGTGCTCTTACAAAAGAAAGACTTTAGGTTCCTGCAGTTTTTATGAAGAATTCCTGCAACTAGCAGAATTCTTAAACCTGTATGAAAATAACTTGTGAAGAGTTATCTTAATAAAAAGAAATTCATGATAGATGTGATTCTTACAAATTCTGTAAGTCCATCTTGCAGACAACTCTTGATATTTAAAAAGATGTTTACTTCACCAATATATTTGCTCTAGCAGAGAATCTTATGAAATAAGCTTTAAATTACATTTTTCTTAAAAAAAAAGAGATAGACTGAAGTTTTTAAAGTAAAATTAGAGGCAGGAAAAAAAAACAACAATGTTTTCCGGAAGCTTTGAAGTTAGTAAATTTTATTTTCACTAAGGCACAAAATGAGCAACAAAGAAACTGAAATTACTTTTTATATACATCTTGTGTACTAAGAGATATTAAATTTGGATCCAAATTTCAGATAGGCATATATCAGGCAACATAGAAACCATAAAGACATACAACTAGATAACTCTTCAACCTAACATTTGTTGATGGCATAAGTTAAAATTACAGTTTTGTAATCCTTGGTTTGTTTTAGATGCTATTTAAGGGGCCTAAATTTTTGTTCATAAAATAAAAGCACTTAGAGACTGAAATCTAATAAGGAATGACAGTAATTTAATATATGTGAATATATCTCATTTTCCTCTTCATCGTGAATGCTGACTGAAAAAATACTATTACAGTGGTACATTGATTTATAGGAATCTGGTACTGATTCACACAATGGACTAGAAAATTTACCTAGTCATTCAGACTCTCCAAGTACATAACATAGATAAAATCATCTCTAAACCCCTTAGGCTGAATTCTTTTTCTTTTTAAACATACTTTTTATTTTAAAATTGTGGGGTACAGTTAAGGGTTAGGTATACAAATATGCATCGTTCAGGCACCCTTATTGATAAGGGGTGTTCCCCGTCCCCAGACAGAAGGCTGAATTCTTGAATGGAAGATTTCACATTAACAAAATAAGCTAGGCGTGGTGGCTCATGTCTGTAATCCCAGCACTTTGGGAGATGCAGGTGAGAGGATTGCCTGAGTCCAGGGGTTTGAGACCAGCCTGGGCAACTTGGTGAGACCAATAAATAAAAATAAAATAAAAAAACACAGGTGCACACCTGTGTTTCCAACTCCTTGGAGGATCATCTGAGTCTAGGAGGTTGGGGTTGGGGTGGTGGTAGCTGTGAGTGTGCCATTGCACTCCAGCCTGGGCAACAGAGTGAGATTTCTACCCCCTACCCCAAAACAGCATTCTAACGTTCTCTCAGAAAGCTACTCAAGGTCAGTTTCAGAGAAAATTTTATGAGTGAAACAGGATAGGTTGCAGCTTTTCAGTAAAGTAAAAATATTTTTAAAATACCTTTTATTCTGAAATAAAAATTCTTGATAAGTTAAAAGTCTGAGGCAGGTGAAGAGCATTTATAGACCAAAGCACAATGTCTGTTACCTCTTAGAGATCTATATATCTCTATTTAATATTCCATTCACTAGAGGCCTTGGGATTTCAGATATATTTAAATAAATCAGCCTTGATTTTTCAGACAGAATTAGAGGACTTCTGATGAATGAGCCACTCAAACTTGTACATGGAATAGTGTAATGACAAAGTAAGAGACGATTTTAGATAAGTCTCAGCTAAGATTATAGTTAAAACTCTTGCTCAATTGGGTCTTGTCCATGCAGTATGCTCTTTTGTAGCTTTGTTTTATCAATGTTAACAAGTAGTACTTGTATTTTACAAAACCTTTCAACATTTATTACTTTCACAAAGGAAAAAATATATAAAAATTGAAAAAGATCTGTGAACTGATTTAAGGCCCAAATTAAAGTTTAAAAGATAAAACTATTATTCTATCTCATACTCTATCAATCCTGTAAAAAACAAAACAAATAAAAACCTTTTTTCTTTTCAATACTGGAGCAATACAGTAACTCTAAGATAAAATTGTACTGACATTGTTATTCATACTGAAATACCTCATAGTTGACTGGCTAGATCTATTTTTATTATTTTTTTCTATTCAGTTGATATGATTTTAAATTGGAGATATAACTATTTTTAAATGACTGAAATAAAGTTATTTAACTTTATGAAATAAGCAATTTTTCCTCAATTTGTAGTAGTAACCAAGGGATTTAGCTGTATTTTTTTATTTTGGATATAGTAGTAAAAGGAACATTATTGTCTCTGGGTCTATGAATAGATTGGGTCTGACTTAAGTAAGGCAGTGACCCTCTAAAATATAATACTAAATTATGTTAGTTTTAAAAATAAATCTATTATTCAAAATATATTTTGCAACACGATTAACTGCATATTAGTTATAAAATTAATATATCATCACTATAGAAATTTGGAAAACACAAAAATAGAAAGACAAGAGATGTTTCTAATCTACTCTTCTAGCTCCCAATACACTCAGCATTTAAAAAATTATTGTGGCCTGTAATCCCAGCACTTTGGGAGGCTGAGGCAAGTGAATTACCTGAGCCCATGGGTTCGAGACCAGTCTGAGCAACTTGATAAGACCTCGTCTCTACAGTAAATAAAAAAAAAAAGTTAACTGGACGTGGTAGCGTGCGCCTGTAGTTCTGGCTCCTTAGAAAGCTGAGGTGGAAGGATTGCTGGAGCTCAGCAGGTCAACCCTGGGGTGGCTATGATGGCCATGAGCATGCTACTGCACTCCAGCCTGGGAGATGGAGTGAGACTTCAACTCAAAAAAATAAATAAATAAAAAAGAAATAAAATTTATTGTGGTGTATTAACCTCCAGTGCTTTTCTATATATATGTATACATTTCTACATAAAATTGAAAACTATTGAAAACACATTTTCTATTCTGCTCTAGGGTTTTTCAAATTATTTTATGGACATTTACTCATGTTATTAAATAAGGGGGGGGGCAAAAAAAACCTGAAATTATTTTTTGGAGGGCAGGTTGCTTGTAGTACAGGGTTCCCCAGGTATGTAAGTGTTTTAGGAACCCATTGGCATCAGTGTGCCAGCTAGTTGTTGTGAGAGGCTGACTTCGGATTCAGTGAATTTTTTTTTTTGAGATTCTTTCAGTGCTTTTTGTCCATTTCATGACAGGTAATTTATGACACATTTGTCTACACCACTGAGTGTTCAGCAGTTTTTGATCAAAAAAGGGATGACCCTCATGCCCAACCCTCCCTGGTCACCTGATCTCATCCTAAGCAACTATATTGTTTGTTTGTTTGGCAGAATGAAAAAATTCCTCAAAGGGAAATGTTTTGCCAATGTGGAAGAGGTGAAACAAAAAAGCCAGAAGCATGAAAAGGCATGAAAGTTGACGAGTTCAAAAACCGTTTCAAGTACTGGGAACTGCATCTCCATAGTTGTATTGCATCAAACGGAGAGAATTTTGAAGGTGACTGAAGTTTAAGCATGTAAAAATAAATACATGTTTAAATAAATGAAATTATTAAATAAATAAAAACCGAGGTTTTTTTGATCCTCCCTCAAATTTTTTTAACAAAGTTTCAGTATCTACTTACTAGTCTATGAAATACCTGTGGCGTTATTTAACTTTTTTGTTTTAATAAACATTGTTTCACTCCTGCATTATGTAAACCACAATATAGTGGGTCATATGGTGGGAGAGGAGATAGGAAGAAACTGGATGGGCAGAGAGATTAGAGTCATCTGCTACAAACTTCTGCTATAAGCCGCATGCACTGGAGTGTGAACACCTATTTCCAGGTCAGTGGACTGTCTCTTTTGTATGCTTCTTCTTGATTGGCCTTTTTCAACCCTCTCCCAATTGATGCATTTCAATCCCACACAATAGTGCTTCTCTCTGATTGATGCTATCATCAACCAATCAGCACACACTCATGACTATATAAACACCTGACTGCAGTGGTATTGTCCGCACCCTCTTTCAGGTACCTTCTCAATTGTCTGAGATTTTCTGTCTTCTAATAAATTCTTACTTACTCTCTCATGGTATCGGTGTCTCTCATTCTTCCTGGGCGTGGGACGAGAACCCAGAACTGCTGAGTTAGGAGAGCTGCAGAACAAGAAGAGTTGCACACGCACTCTGGAAGAGCTGGACTCAAGGACCTGAGAGAGTTTCAACACTCCTTGGTGGCCTCTGGCTTGCGGGTACACCGAACTGGCAGAGCTATAAGCACTTCTCAAAGCTCAGCTCATCCGAGTTCCAAACTAAGAAAGCTGTAACACTCATTGGGGACTCTGCAGCTGTTGGGCATCCTTGAGTTCTCAGGAGCCACCACATTCCCCTATCCAGACGCCATCGTGTCCCTGGTCACTGCTTGGATCCAGGGCTGACAGTGCAGTTTCGGAAACTGCAACATCCCTTGGGGTCCCAGCTCACCAAATCCCGGGACAAAAACCTGCATCAGTGGGAATACTAGTTGAGACAGACATGGCCTTTGCTGGGGAGTTAGACATCTGAAAAAGTAAATAAATAAGGGAATAAATAAAAAAGAAAAATAATACAAAAGATAGAAATATAAACCAAAGGTGGCTACGAATAAATTTAAAAGTCCCAAATCAAAGACATTAATATACCCCAATTATATTATTTTACTGAGTACACTTAAAATTTATTTTTGTATTCTTTCTATATCCCAAGAAAATATCTTACTAACTTGAAGACACATATTCACAGTCTCAGTATTTCAATTTATTAGTATATCTTAATTCAAATGATAAATCTTCCATATGGCTGTGTAATTTGTGTTGCATTCCAGATGTGACATGAAAATTGATTTTACTTTTATAATTTACTATCTGATGAGACATGAATAGAATCAAAATCTCTGTTCTTTCCCATTTTGTAGCAATCATAGAAGGATAAAAAAATTAGGAAAAAAATAATAAATCTTTTTAATAAATAAATTTCTGCCAATTAAGATTGCCCTTTCAGTTAAACAGCTTAAGCAGACAGAAACAGTAATTTATGAAAAGTATGCAAACTCACTCATAAAAAGGATTTTCAATACAGCCGTATGTGATGGAAAAATAATTATCTAGGGCTGAATGACATAAGAAAAGAAGAAAATCAGTTCATGAATTGTATTGAAAATTTCATTGGATATTGTGTTATTTTAAAAGCTTTTTATGGTTGTCAAAACATTGAATTGCAAAAATTAAAATAGTAGCCATAAGGTTTTTAACACTTTATGTAAATAAGTAGGTGAAAAAAATCTTTAATTTCCATTAACCATGGAAAAACATTTTTAAGTTTTTTTAATCAACATTATTCTATTATTCTATCTTGCGTTCCTCATGTTAGCCACCGATGTAACATCTACTTTTTGATGTTTTTAAGGTAACATAAATATGAGGCAATTTAAATGTTTAATATGCAGTTTAAGAGGATAAACAATGTGGTTTTACAATCATTACTCACCTACTGGATGTTTGATATTGTGCTGGGCATGATGAAGGAATTCTGGGAATACTACTAATTTCCTTTGAAAAGTACATCTTACAAACTGCTTTACCAAATGAGAAAATCACATTTTTCAAACAATGCAGCTGGAATGTGGATTTCAGGGTATGAAGCCTGATCTAAATTCAACTCTATGGTTATCACTATTGAGCTCACTGTTCAAGGCCCCTTGAATCAAATTGGAGTAATGGAAACCATGAATGCATGAGGGGGCACCATATTAAAGTGGTAGATTTTAAGCATGATTAACAGTTTCTTTTATAAACATAGTCCTTTTTCTACCATATGAAGAAAACTTTTTCTGTTACCTTATAACTGAAAATGATATTCCACTTGTTTAATGCATTTTTAATGACCATATTTACCATGATAATAATACATACTCTGCATGTAAAGTTGGTTAGTTTAATCTGTTTCTTTATTATAAGCGTATGGAAGGCCAGGATCTAATCTATGTATCTGAGTCACTTTGTACATAAATGCACTTTATCCTCATAACTCCCTCAAATGTATTATCTTTGGTGATGAATTGAATCAAGGCCTTCTCACATATATAATATATTTAAGTGGTTGGCACTTTAAAATTCATATCAGTTGTGAAACTGTGCATAAATAAGGGTGTTGAACTAAGTTTTTCTCTATGAATAGCTGAATATGCAATGCATGGATATCTATGGATAGCCTGAACAGGCAACACGTGGATACCTATGAATAACCTGGACATGTAATACATAGATACCTATGGATAACCTGGACATGCAGTGCATGGATATCTATGAATAACCTGGACTTGTAATACTTGGACATCTATGGATAATCTGGATACACAGAACTTAAGCTAGTGACTCCGGCAGCAGCATCACAACCAATGAAACTAACCAGCATCTACCATAACCTAATGTACCAATTAGTTTAGAATGATTTTGAGCAGCTTAGACAAGATCTTTTTGGATCATTACAATAATGCCTTCCCATGTGAAAAAATAAATGTTAATTATTATAAAGTCAAATAACAAAAAGAGTAATGTTTATTTAAAGAAATAACTTAGTCATATGTTGAGTAACAAAATATTTTGTATTTTAGTTGTTTATTCATTGCAGACCGTTTGGAGTGTAGGTTAACTGGAAATTCATTTTATGCAGTCAATTTTTAAAGTACAATTAATAATTTATGTTTGAAAACATTCACTATACATGAAAAACAAATTAGCCCAAGAGCTCCCCAGCCCGCACTTCATCTGCTCAGTGGAGAGCCTGTTGGCATCAGTTCCTGTGGTTGGTTTGCAGAAGACCATCCTCCTAAATCCCTAGCAATCACTGGATATCTTCCAGAATCAGCTTTGATTTAAGCATGAAGGAGAATTAGTGCAGAGGTTCTGTCCAGCTCCAAAGCTCTAAGCTATTTAATCACTGCTTTGGCTCAGCCTAGGACAATCAGTACATCAGAGCAGTGACTCATTTCTGGGTGAGCTGAGTCTGGTGTGGACCTGGGTGGGATGATCATTTAATCATACTCTTTTTCACAGCAGGGACAATGGGTATATTTAGTCTTCAGTACTGCCTGAGATCATATTTGATCTACTGACCTGAAGATGGAAAACTTCCAGTAAGAATTGTTGATTCATGTAATACCTAGGCTCTCCTTTGCTTTCTATCTTTTAACTTTCCATACTGGAAGTGTATTAGACCTCATCTCAAGTACCTCTAACATTTCAATTTTTATTTCATGGAAATTAGATTGATTTTTCAGACTGGTTTGATTTTCCCTACATCTTAGATAGCCTTAATCTTATTTTGAGAATGAACCATTTAAACTCCCTGATTTTAGGACAATATTACTAGATATAATAATATATATAATATATAAAACTTATATAATAATAAAATAGAGATAATAATACTAGAAACAATCCAGTTTGAGACATGTTTTCAGCAGGTAATCCATTCCCTCAAGTTTTAATCATATTGGTTTCTGCTCATCTTTAAATTTGGGTACTGGTTTTTAAGAGGTATATGATAATTTACTTATATGATATACCAGAGATCTATAGTTTGTATTTGAAACATTCTTCATCAAATGTGAGATTATAATTTTATAGTATAAATAATGTACTGGGATCTATCATTTTACACATTATCATATGGCAATCCTGGTGAATATTTTATTCATGAGATTTTCAACCTATGTTTTCAAGATATTAAGCAATCTAATTATTTTTGATGAGTGGATACATGCAGTAACAGCAACAGGAGTACAATTTTGAAGCTATTTTCACATTAGCTCTGTATACAGACTTTAGAACACACTTGAAATGCAGAACTAGTAAAAAAGCTTATTAAAAATACAGTAAGGTGGTATCTACACCCACACTTGGAATGGAGGTTCTGAAATGTACATGTAATTGAACATTTTCTCTCATGCATAATGGTTTAATTCCATCAATTTTTCACTCTGATTATTCTATTACAAAGTGTCCCAGAAGAATCAGGAGTATTATTGGCTAACTTTCTATATTTATATTTACCTGTCCTCTTTCCTGTATAGCTGTTGCCATTTTTTCTTTTTGTATGCAAACCTCCACATATTCTAAAGTAGAAGAAGGTGGAGATAAAATAACTAGTGATTCTGATTCATGGTATAGGTCAAATACTATACACAGATCTGACTGAGCTGCCACTTCTGTGAATGTCTTCAGGAGCCCAAAGAAACTGGATTATTTAAGCTTTCATATCTTGCTTTGTGTATAGACTAAACTAAAATAATGACTGATAATAACTATCCTATGAAGAATGTAACTACAGTCAGAAATTATCACTGTTGTACACATTGTATGTGGAAAGGTTCATAGACCTTCATTTGGACAATAACCTCTTTAATTGTATCTAAGAAATACCAGGGACAACCTTTTACCTGGCCTTAAAAAGTCTACCTTGGGAATTGTGCCTTCACAGTTAATTGCAACAAGATATAGAACTGCTAGTTGGGCTGAATTTGCATAATCAACCAAAGGGGATTTAAACATTTGTGTTGCTGAAGAGGAGGGCTCGCTGATATATTGTTATGTCAAAATTTTCAATATTTACTAAGCCAACCAAAAATATATTTTATAATGGGACTGTTTGTGTCACTCCAAACAAATCTTGCTACATTCTGTTTCCCCCGCTTTTTGGAGGAAGAGAAAGAAAACCTGGAAACATAACATTTAATTAACATAACCTATTCTTTCATTTTGAGCATGACTCTGTGCTAGCAGTAGGATTCTTTAAACTTTGGGAAAGTAGACAGAGATTTTCTCCTAAGCCATTTGCGTATTCTTGTCATCACCCTTTTGTTATTCCAGCACTTGAAATTCTGGTTTAAGGATGTATCTTTAAGTGTTCTTGTTCTTTGAAAAATATCAGTAGACTTCCAGTGAATTTCTAAAAGCAGTGAAATTGCATTAATATTTTGTATTAAAATTACATATTAAAGGAGACAGACACCGACGTGGTCTAGAAGCAAGGCAGTCAGGTACTTAGTAAGGATTATGTTTGCTAACTTAAAAAGGGGGTGGGGAAGCTGTACACATCATCAGTCTAAAAACAGGTACAGGAGCACAGTTGAATTCAGGCTATGTCATTTATCCTATTGCTGCGGCGCCTGTGCAACCCATCCCCCACTCCTCTACTTTATTCTTCACTTTCTTCAATTTCTTCCCACATGGTTTGTTGCTACCACCTAGTCTCCTCCAAAGGAGGTGGGAGGGTGGACTGGCAGCTTCTGCTCCCTGGAGAGCTGGTGCAGCTAGAGTTCTGGAAATAAGCTCACTGTGAGGGCTGGCTTCCTTCTGAGCCCCGAGATTACACACTGTGCTAGCATGTTTGCAGTTCCATACTTTAAGCTCTGTGTGATTACAAATGTTTAATAGGCTAGTAAGATCACCCATAGGAAAACGTTAGTAGAAACTATGTTTCAGAACGATTTCCAAATGCTGCCCCTCAAAATCAGGGCGGGATTAAGAGGCTGTTCGCTTGTAATAGGATAAAAGTAGAGAGCTGCTTACTTCAAAGGCTTTTGGATCAAGCTTTTAAGGAGAGCAATTAAAAATGTATCCATAGCAGTATACCGATAGTGAGAGAAATGTGATTTTATTTTCTTTATTTTCAACACACAGATATGCACGAGACTCCTTACATCATGCTCTCCGGTGCCTTTGAGAAGCATCCCTTCCACTTGGAACTGCCCTGCACAATTTACAAAGTGTGACAATAAAATAGCAAAGGCAATTATTCTCAAATACCACAATGAGTGTCGACCTTCTTAGAAATTGCCCTGAGAGACTGTATGTTGATTACAGCAGTGCTAATGTGACTTAAAACATTTCTAGAACGCCTCTTCTTGAACAGTGTTCGGAGAGCCAATATTACAAACCACCTAAGAAAATGAACTTCATTACCTTGTAGTCACACCTCATCTTTCTCACTGCTGTGAGTGTACTGAGGATGAGTTTAAAAACGGAGAGGTTTCATAGCCAATCTGAATTTGATGGAATAGTATTTGTCACTGATGGTATTTACCAGTTTTCAATTTTTTTTAAAGAAAAATCTCTCAATTCAAGTATTCATGAACTGTTTATTGAATTTCATTCAGCAAGTAGTTCATGAATTGCTCAGCACCCAGCAAGAATGATTAATAATATCTACACTATTTCCATAGACATGGACTTATTATTATTACTAACTTCCAATATTTTCACATGTTAGGTCAAAAGAAAAAAATATTTAAAAACTCATGAAGAAGTATGGTTCATGAGCTTCCAGAAGATCCAGAAAATGAGACTGTCACCCGGGGTGAAGACTGACATAATATACTAAATAAGCTTGAAAGGAAATGTAATGCAGAAAACAGAAAAATACTATAATTAAAAATAAAATAATAGCTTTGTAGTTTTGATTACAATAACCAGTGAAGGAAAATGAAATTTGAATTTTTCAGTTGCATTTGAAAACTCAAACACAGAAACTATAAAGTTCTTAATTGAAAAACAATTCTTGGGCAACTCCCTCGGGTCTTCTCCCACAATGGGAGCTTTTCTGTCTTCTCAATAAATCCAACTTTCTCACCAAAAAGAAAAACAATTCTTGTTTCAATCTTTTTTTACTTCTCAAATGTATATATACTTTTTGAAAACCTTGATTATGTCCATTAAGCAACCATTGAAGGCGATACAACACATTTAAAACATTAAGTTTCACTAAAGTGCTAATATAATGTTAAACTCAAAAAATCAGTTTTGATTTATCTTAAATTATTTTCTAACATACCATGAGTCAACAGCTAATATCAAATAAATAGCATTCTAATTAAGCAAAATAACTTAATAAAATTTCTGAAACAGGTAGAAGGTCATTAGAAGGCTATATTGCAAATGTCTATACTCTTAAGACTGCAAAATAGAACTCACAGTTCAGGCATATCTTGAATATATTTCAGGTTTAGTGCCAGTAAAGTGAATATTGCAATGAAGTAAGTCACACAATTCTTTTTGGTTTCCCAGTGAATAGAAAAGTGATGTTTGCATTATAGTCTATTAAGTATGTAGTAGCATTGTATCTAAACTATATATGTATCTTTTAAAATCAATAAAAATACATTATTGCTAAAAAATGCTAACAATCATCTCAGCTTTCAACAAGTCATAATCATTTTGTTGTAGAGGGTCTTGCCTCAATGCTGATGGTTGTTGCCTAATCACGGTGACGATTGCTGAAAGTTGGAGTGCCTGTGGCAGTTTTAAAATAAGACAACAAATGAAATTTGCCAGATCAGTTGACTCTTCCTCTTATGAAATATTTTTGGTAGCATGCAATGATGTATGATAGCATTTTACCTAGATACTTCTTTTTCAGAATTGAATTGAATCCTCTCAAACCTTACCAGTGCTTTACCAACTCAATTTATGAATATTCTAAATCCTTTGTTATCATTTCAGCAGTGTTCACAGCATCTTCACCAGAAGTAGATTGCATCTCAAGAAACTAATTTCCTTGCTCATCTATAAGAAGCAACTCCCCATCTGTTAAAGGTTTATCATGAGATTGTAGCAATTCAGTCACATCTCAAGCTCCACTTCTAATTTGAGTTCTCTTGCTTTTTTCAGTCACATCTGCAGTTACTTTCTTCACTGAAGTCTTAGACCCCTCAGAGTCATACATGAGGGCTGGAATTAACTTCTCACAAACTCTTGTTAATGTTGATATTTTGACCTCCTCCAATGAGTCATGAACACTCTTAGTGGCATCTACACTGGTTAATCTTTTCCAACAAGTTTTCAATTTATTTTGCCCAGGTCCATCAGAGAAGTCACTATCTATGGCGGCTATAGCCTTATGAAATTTTTTCCTTATTACTCTTTGATGCTTGGACTACAGAGTAGATGTTAGGTAAGCAGGCATGAAAACAGTATTAATCTCCTTGTACATTTCCATCAGAGTTCTTTGGTTACCTGGTGAATTGTCAATAAGCAGTAATATTTTAAAATAAATTATTTTTTTCTGAGCAGCAAGTTTCAAAAGTGGACTTAACATATTCAGTAAACCATGCTGTAAACAAATGTATTGTCATCTAGGTTTTGTTGTTCAATTTATAGAGCGAATTTGGAATAATTTTATGAGCACTATAGTTTTCTGAAAAGTAAATGAGCATTGCCTTCGACTTCAAGTCACCAGCTGCATTAGCCTCTAACAGGGGAGTCAGCTTACGATTTAAAGCTTTTAAGTCAAGCACAGTCTTCTCCTCTCTAGCGATGAAAGTCCTAGATGACATCTTTTTCCAATAAAATGCTGTCTCATGTACATGAAAATCTACTTTTTAAGTATAGTCAGCTTCATTATCTATCTTAGCTAGATCTTCTAGATAACTTGCTGCAACTTCTCCACGAGGACTTGCTGCTTTACCCTGCATTTTGATGTTTTGGAGATGACTTCTTTCCTTAAACCTCATGAATGAACCTCCGTTTACTTCAATCTTTCTTCTGCAATTTCTTCATCTCTCTCAACCTTCATAGAATTGAAGAGAGTTAGAGTTTTTCTCTGGATTAGGCTTCATGCTAAGGGTTTGTCCATACCTTTTCCCTAATAGATCAAGATGTATATTGGTTATAACCTCTGGATTAGGTTGTGGCTGATTTGATCTCCTAGCCAGACCACTGAAACTTTCTCTAATTCAGTTATTAAGGTTGCTTCTTTTTCTTATTATTCATGTTTTCACTGGGGTAGTACTTTTCATTTATTTCAATCACTTTTTCTTTGCTTTTATAACTTGGTCAACTGGTATAAGAGGTCTTTCAGCCTATCTCAGCTTTGAACATGCCTTTCACCTTCCTCACTAAGATGAATTATTTCTAGTTTTTGATTTAAAGAGGAGTACAACTCCTTTTTTCATATGAACACTTAGAATTTCTTGTAGAGTTATTTCTTGGTATAATTTCAATATTGCTTTGATTCAGGGAATAGGGAGGCCTGAGAGAGAGAGAGAGAGAGAGAGAGAGAGAGAGAGAGAGAGAGAAATGACTGGTTGGTGGAGCAGTCAGAACATGCACAATTATTGATTAAGTTCATTGTCTTCTAAGGATTTGGTTTGTGGTACCCCAAATCAATTACAGTAGTAACATTAAAGATCATTGATTGCAAATCACCATAGCAGATATAATAATAATGCAAAATTTGAATTATTACTAACATTACCAAAATGTGGGATAGAGACACAAAGTGAGCACACACTGTTGAAGAGTCGTGGCTCACACACTTGCTTGAAGCAGGTTTCTATCATAATCCCTGCTTCCGTGATAAAGTATATATGGTATGATTGCTTGAATTATCCCTTTAATTTTGTGAATTTTTAAAAAACACAATATCTGCAAAGTGTAATAAAGCAATGCACAATAAATGGAGATATGTTTGTATATCTTAAATGTGCAGGAGGCAAGTAAACTAGTTATTTTCTCTATATTCCTCTAGCCTTTCTCATAAGCACCTACTCAGTGCTTACTATTCAGTTCTTAGGTCAGTATATGTGCAGAAGGGTTGTTTGGAGTGATGAACAATCATCACTAAGATCCAACAAGTTTTAAACAGAGTTTAGCACAGTAATTTAGCATGCTATCATGCTCAATTTATGCAAAAATAATAACTATTTTTCCATGTTTTACTTTCCTCTTCAGTGGTCAACATGACACCTTGGTCTATGAGAGGAATGTAGTCAAATCCATGCTGATTGATAAAGAAACAATATGCACATGCCTGCTGAAACCCAAGGGTTTTTCTGTCATAATCCCTGCTTCCTTGATAAAGTATATATGGTATGAGTGTTTGAATTATCCCTTTAATTTTGTTCAACTACTGATTTTTCTCTAAATTATTGGAGATGTGATAAAAGTTCTTGCTACCTAGTGAGTTTTGCCATCTTGTAGGAGAAAAAAAGAAGATGAGAGCCTAATTACTCTTTTTGAAGTGACTCCTAATGTACAAATAGGCTACTCTTGCATTTGTCATCTTTTCAATATCTCAGCATCCATCTGTCCTTGGGAACTTGCTACTAAAAATGGGGTACATAACAGGTAATGTCGACATCACCTGAGAGTTTGCTAAAAGTAACGAATCCCAGATATACTTTAGACCTATGGAATCAATGTCTGCATTTAAAAATACATCCTAGTGAATCTCATGCACTTCAGTGTTTGAAAAGCACTTCCCTATGAGATAGAAAAATCTGAGTATAAATTCTAATATCACCTCTTGAAAGTTCTGTGACCTTGGCTAACTGAGGATCTTATTCATCATGGGTTAAGCAGAAACAGTAATGTATGTAAGTGTTTTTGTGCACATATTTTGGCATTTAAGAGGGTTTCTTCCATCTCTTCTTGAGGACACAAAAAAAATCCTTAATGTCCTGTTGAGGTATCCATTTGAACTATTCCTCAAAAGATTGTATCTGACAAAGCTCTTTGTGCTTCATAGTCAAGCAGAGCTAAATTTTATACCTGCTCTGTCTCTTTCAAGATTTTTATGAAGATTAAATGGCATAAGTAAAGTAAAAATATCTAGTAATTTTTCTGGAACATAAGAATTAAACAAAGTTTGCCTACCGAATATAAGTTTTCTTCATATTGAGTAAAATAAATGTCATATTGTTTGTTTGTCTAAAACCAATAAACACAAATTCTAAGATTCAACTCATTGATCAGATAAGTTTAGATTTCTGGAGACATTTGTATTTTCAAGAAAGAAAGTAAAGCACTGAATCACTGACATATATTGACCATAAAGGCTTTCAGGACTCAAATAATTAATTCCTTGGTTATCTGGACATACTATTTTTTTCTCCTTTCTCTCTTTTAGCTATTCCCATTTTTATCTCTTAATTGACTGTCCTACACCTTCAAAGTTCCTGACTTTAACTCTTAGGTAAAAAACAAACTTTAAGAAATTAATTCACACTAACAAATAAAATTCTGGCACTAAATAATTTTTCTGTAAATAATTATACATCAAAAGGTAATATTTCTTCAAGTGAATTTTTATTTTGTTTTTATATTATTGAGACACACATAAGCTAATTTAAAATGCATACTATTTTATTTACAAAATATTTATTAAGAGCCTACTATGCACCAGACACTTATTTCAACAATAAGAACATAGTTCAGAAATAGACAAAAAGTTTAGCCCTGCTAGACTAACTGGACACCCACATGCAAAACAATCAGTGCAGGCACAGATATTATAACCTTCACAAAAAATTAACTCAAAATAAGTCATAGGCCTAACTGTAAAACACAAAAGTATAAAAATAGAATATAACAAAAAGTAAATCTACATGACTTTTGGATTTTGTGTTGACTTTTTAGATATAACACAAAAAGCACAATTCATGACAGAAAAAATTATGAGCTAGACTTCATGAAACTAAAAACTATTCTGAGAAAGATAATCTGAAGAGAATAAGAAGACAAGCTACACACTGGAGAAAATATTTGCAGTCCCTAGAGTTGTAATCCAAAATATGCAAAAACTCAAAATGCAACAAAAAGAAAACAAATAGCTGCATTAAGAAATGGGCCAAAGATGTTACCAGGCATACAGATGGCAAATAAGCATATAAAAAGATGCTTTACAGCACATGCCATTGGAGAAATGCAAATTAAAACAACAATAAAATATCACTACACACATCTATTGGAATGGTCAAAATCAAGGACACTGTCAACACCAAGGGCAGAACAGGATGTTGAGCTGTAGAATCTCTCATTCATTACTCCTAGGAATATAAAATAACACAACCACTCTGGAATATAGTTTGACAGTTACAAAATTAAGCATACACTTACCATATGATCCAGCAGCAACAGAAATATTTGACATCTCTCTCAAAGGAATTAAAAACATTTGTCCTAAAAACAAAAAACTTGCACAGGAGTATTTATAGCAGCTTTATTCATAATTGCCAATACTTGGAGTTAATCAAGAAGTTACATTAAGAAAATGGACAATTATTCAGCACTAGAAATAAATAAACTATTATGTCATGTAAAGATATGAAAGAGACTTAAGCACATATTTCTAAGTGAAATAAGCCACATAATGTATGATTTTAACTATATAACATTCTGGACAAGGCAAAACTATATAGACAGTGAAAACCTCAGTGATTGCTAGGAGTTGGGTCAGGGAGCTTGGGGAAGTGGAACAAATAGGCAGAGCACAGAGCATTTTTAGGATAGTGAAACTATCTGGTGTGATACTATGATGGTGAATACATGTCATTCATTATGTATTTGTCCAAATCCATAGAATGTACCATTCCAAAAGTGAACCATGCTGTAAACTATGCACTTTGGTTGATTATAGTATGTCCATGTAGATTTAGCAGTTGCAATACTGGTGGAGGATTTTGATAATGGGAAGGCTATGCACGTGCAGGGGCAAGGGATATATGGGTTATCTCTGTGCCTTCTGCTCAACTTTGCTGTGAATCTCAAACTGTTGTGGAAAATAAAACCTACTTAAAAAAAAAAAAGACCCTGTCCTCTTGGAAGTTATGTTGTAGTGGGGGAGAAATAAAACAAAACAAATAGCAAAATATATAGTAAGATGGTAATAAATTATATGAAGAATAAGCAGGGTGGAGCAAGAGAGACTGGAGGGAGTTTAAATGTTAAATGATACAGCAGGGGAGGCCTTACAGGGAAGGCAACTTTTGACAAAGGACATAGAGGAGATGAAGGATCCATCCGTACA
The DNA here is from genome assembly GCA_027257055.1 of Cephalopachus bancanus. Lineage (NCBI taxonomy): Eukaryota > Metazoa > Chordata > Mammalia > Primates > Tarsiidae > Cephalopachus > Cephalopachus bancanus. Next base: position 1,682,851 of record JAPVLO010000258.1, read on the forward strand.
GATGTCAGATGAAAGTGTTTTACAACCTTCAGGTGTCAAGTTCAAAGATCTCAAGGTGGAAATGGATCCGGCTTGTTTCAGGAGCAGCAAAACATCTAGCGTGTCTGAAGTCGTACACAGGGTGGAGAATAGGCATATGGTGAGATCATTTTGGGAAGTGTCACAGACAGGATATGGCCAGATTAAATGTGAGTAACTCACAGTTACATAATCTCAGAGGCATAAGACAATAAAGGCTTATTTTTCACTCATGCTGCACATATATACTAAGTCAACTGAGAGCTCCATTTTCCCTACAAAGAAGTATGGACACATAACTACCATCATTATCAATGTATGTCAACATAAGCTATATCATACATACAGTGGGGAAAAAAAAGCTGAAGAGGGAGAACTCTGTTAGGAATGAGCAAAATAATTTTTTCAAGAGATCCTCATATTTCTGAGATGCATAGACAGGAGTCCTGGGCCATTGGCCTTCATGATGTTTATCCTGGTTGCAGAAGCTTTCATGGGATTTATTTCCTGTAATCTGCTGGGGTTTTTTTTCTTTTCATTTTTTTCTCCTGGGGATGCAGACCCAGGTACTTCTGCAAGTATTTCTGTTTGATGCAGGACTGATAGAAAAAGTCACATAATCTGATCCTTTTATCCGTTATGTGCTGTAGGAGATGTAGAAAAAGATCAACTTGAATAGTTTCCTACTGGGGTCACTGGTCATTTTGTAAAAGTACAGTCAGTTCAACTAATGTTTCTTTTGGCTGCATCCAACCATGCTCTACTTTTCAGTTCTAGAATTTCACTTTATCTTTATAAATTCCAAGTATCTCAGGGAAAATTTTTTAACATGTCCTCTATATTCTAGAACATAGTAGTCATAGCTATTTCAAAATCCTGTCTGCTAATTTCAGAATGAATGTCATCTATGGGTCTTTTTTTATTCTCTCTTTTCTCTTTCATTTGGCTAGAGGTTTCTCTCTAAAGGTATATGATTTTAAAAACTAAATATTAGATAAAGTGTACAGAAAATTGTAGAGTATTAAGAGGCTTTACCAAACATATTCAATGTTTCTATTGTTAAACATACATAGTATGGAGTTTTTATTATCCAATCAACTTTGATTTTGAAGATGGCTTTCTTATTATTAAGGCTATGTCTATTCTTGGTTTATCTGTAATCTCGGATGTAATCCTCGAACCAAACCCAAGGTGTTCACTGGTGAATTTTGAACATTGATCTTAATGCAGGGAGACAACAAAACATTTTCCTTTGATTTTTCAGAGTTTGTGCTTGATTTATTAATCTTATGTCCTATACTGTTTTAAAATTTAACAGATATCTTGAGTGAAAACTGAGATGGCATTCTACCTGTTCTCTCCGCCATCCTTTTTACCAACAAACTAACTTTTTAAGTTTTAATTTTTTTGTCTCTTTATCCCCTAGGAGCTATAAAGTTATGCTGCTTCTTGATCTATTAGTAGAGGACTTCTCTCTGGATTCATGCTGTGTTCCTCACCTTACTGTCTTATGCTTAAAATCCTGAGCAAACTGACTGCAAAATGTTGGACTGCATAACCTTCAAACTGCTTGTTTATCAGGATTATGTCCCCCAAGTTCTGTTGACCTCAGTAGTTCTCTAATGCCGAAAAGTAAAAATTATTTTATCAGAATTGTCTTTTTGTTTTATGGTGAATAATTTGTCTGTTGCAACCTACCACAGCTTAGCCAAAATTAAAAGTTCATCTATTCAGACTTTTTCTAGTTTACCTATTTGTTAAGTTTCTATCTTCTTCTACATTATATGTTCTTTGCATCTGACAGTAAGAAGATTATCTGCAGTATTCATCATAATATCTCAAGTTCCTATTAACAGTAATTGTCATATCATAGAACTCAATAAATCTGTGTTGAATAAATGAGTGTACGAAAACCTATAAAATACATATGTGCGAGATAAAACCCAGTTACTCTTTTCTTTCCTTCTATTATTAGAAACAGCTAAGACTGGGGGAAAATACTTTGTTTTGGAAATCAGAAAAAATATTTAAATTTAACTTTTCTGACTACAGTTTTATCTATAAGTGCCATTACTATCTTACTTGTTTGTCCAAAAAATAAACGGTGTAATATTTTTGAAAGGAGCTTTTACATTTCAAAGCAGAATCAAATATTAGTTGTATCTGCATTTCTCTCATGTCAGTGAATAGCCAGCTGAGTAACAACAGTTCTTCAGTCTATTTTCACTGAAATGTCCAAATTAATTAGGACAAAAAGCAAAAGTAAAGAGCAAAATATCTCTTTCTCATTTATGTCAATGATTTCTATTTTTTCCTCATATTTCAATTCAGTTTTGCTTAAGCCATAGGAAAATAGGAAGAAGTGCCTTATAAAAGAAAGAAAAATGATTCAGCCATTCTGAAGGGTCCATTGATTTTATAAAACAACAAAATCCCTATTTAAATTAGTGACACTTGGAAGATTTTTGATTTTAATCATGATGGGTGATCACAGTATACTCAGTGTTTAGAGGTTCAAAACCTAATTCTTCCACTTGATTGCTGGAACTTCCTCATGTTTGACTTTGGTCACTGGCAATCTGTGAACAGGAAATAGCTGTCTATCACAAACTTAACCTAGGGTGAACTATATTAGTTTAGGATAAGACTTTATATTCAATGTATTACTTTACAATGATACAGGTAGTACTGAAATCCTTATTAAATGCTGTCTAAATAAAAACACTTATCTGGAAGTCTATCAAGAGAAAAAGTCATTTTCCTATTAATTGAATTGAAAATTATAGTCAAATTATGAGATTCAGAAATTTATATATTTTAGTTTTGTAAGACAAAACGTTAACCATTTTTAAAATAAATAAAATATTAATATTATCCTAGGCCTTTCACTGTTAGGTTTGCTTCAAAATACACCCTGATAAAAAAATATGTTCATCTAAGTTTTAACAAATCTATACATTCATTCACTAATTAAGCACACATAACAGCAGCTACTATATCAAGTAATAAAACCAGCAATGAATTCAGAGTACACATTTGTCTCAAGTCTTGAGAATTGCTCCTGAAAGCCATATACCATATATATAATCTTATATATATATCCTCCATATATATATAATGTATTTATCATATATACACCATATGTATATACTCCATATATATAATATATATCTATATACACACATATAGATATATATTATATATATCCTCCTTTTTAATGCTTTTTTTGGTTTTCCAATCTTGGTCTAGAAAAATAATGTTCTATAAAAATTAAAAAAATTTTCTCTTATTTAAAGTGAGAAAATCAAACAATATAATCATAGATTTAAGTATTTACTTTCACATTTTCAGTATTTTTATTACCTAGCTATGCATTTAACTACTGATAGTATTTAACAAAACCCATTCTAATTCGTATATACTTTTCAATGTTTATATTTATCTTAGACTAGTTACATAACATTATTTTTAGTAACCTAAACTCCCTGGTTATATTTGATTGGCAAATATAACCTCCAATGCAACATACTTTAAAAAAGTAATTTTATATACCTAAACTAATTTTCTAAGCTTATTTACTTCAAGCCAGAAATCTCATTTCTCAAGAATTTTCTTTTACCTAATGACTGTTTAGAGTAAAATTAGAATATTATTTTTTGATTAATATTCTTTTCTGGAAAGATAATGTTAAAAATGACTACTAAATGATTTATGGCACTAGGCCAAGAGTCCATTTAAACATTTTCAGGCATGAAAAATATGGTTACATAACGAATTGGAAGTAACAACAGTAATTGGAATGTATTTGTTCAAATGAGCATACTCTTTATTGAATATTTTTGAAGCATATAGCATGAAAAAGGAGTAATATAATTTTCATATGAAGAATAAAGAACACAGAAAGATTGAACAAAATGAGCCTGAGACTCACAGATAAAGTCAGTGCTTCTTGGCATTCACATCTTATACCCACGAACCACCTAATCTCAGATGCAAGTCAATTATAGGAATTCAATTAAAAATGTTCAAATAATGCAATAACTCCTTAAAAGCTCAAAGAAAATTAGCTTTGTCTAAAATTTTTCTATCATGAATCACATAGAACTTATTTTTATGTATATAAATTCTCGATCCTCCTTAGTTTCTGAAGATCAGACCGAAATTTTAGATGTATGAATTATGTTATAAAATATTTATATGTAATTCTTTTTAATTATTAATAATTATGAGTATTGATAATTTTAAGTTCATATCTCATAGTTCTATTTTTCTCTACTTAGTTGCATCTGCATTGAAATTACTCCAACAAATGATTGACTTTCTGCCTTTGATAGGATATTTTATTTTACTGTTATTACAAAAGCCACTCAAATTCAGCATCTCTAGGTTTTCTTTTAGCATATTAACATTTAATTCATGTATGCACATATTTAAGTAGAATGAATTTTCCCATTATTTTATCTCTTTATTTAAGTTCTCTATTATTATTATCACTTAGAAAGTTCCCAGTGGTAATATTTTACATACAGACCCACTAAAGCATTCAGAAAAAAATATGGTATATTACCTTTTTCTGAAACATGATCCAAGAAAAATTTAGTGACGGTGCACTGAGATATAAATAATATGCATAATTTTTATTTGTTTTTTCATCCTTTCAGACAGGAGGCTGAGGTTAGATGTAATTAATCCTTTCCAATATTGTATCAGATGGATTATTATGGAGAAAAATGTTGATAATGAACTAACTCAATTCAGAAGGGATAATATTAGAAGTAGTTGATTTGAATTGAAACACTAGGGATTCGAGTGAGGTATAAAGATATTTCCTGATAATTAGAGTTATTAATTATTGGAATGTGTTCTGGAGATTTGTTGGAATTCCCACACTTTAAAAATGGGCCCAAATAACAGGAAATCAGAAAATCCCCAATAGAAAACTATGGAAAGATAGGTTCTTTCTCAATATGGAGAGCAGCCAGCATCATATTTAAATGCAACTCTGAAAGCATTCTCATTATGACTTGAATTAAGAAGAGAATTACCAGCCTGATGTTTTATTAAGTCAGTAAGCCACAAATCAGATATATTGGCTATAATTTGTGGAAACCTGGCACCATAATTAAAAATATTTACAGGCAACCTGCTTTTCTATCTAAGAGAACTAATGGGATAGCAAAGTGTCTGGGTAAAAAAAAATACACCAAAATAAATAGCTGTGGTAAAAATAAAAATATTCATTAAAATTTTAACAATAAATGTGATAAAATTATATAATGAAAATTATAAAAATATTGTTATATAAGAGAAAACCTATAAAAGAAGAGGTATATTTATTCCATCTAGTAAGAAAAAAATATTTTTAATGTTTTCTCTATAATTATGGATTTAAGCAATTTTAAGTAAAACTTCAAATGAGAAATGCTTTATTTATTTATTTTTTTTCAGGAGCGACTTGGAATCTCAATTGAATAATATAGACAAAAAAGATTAACCAAGCCATTTAAAAAAGAATGCTGAGTAGTAATTACCTTGTCAGATCTTAGGAATATAACCAACAAAAAGTATTACAATTCCATAATTTAGTTAGTGTGACAATTTTGCAAGCAGTCTAATGCAGTTTTTTGATTTTTTTCTTATAAGTTCCTATGAAGAGATAGAAAAAAAAAAAGAAATAAAAATATCCACTTGAAAAAAGTAGGACTCTTGTATGGTGATAGGCAGGGGTCTTGTTTCAATCTTCTGCATGTGGTTTTCCTAGCCCCATTTACTGAATAGGTTTCTTCCCAGTGGTTTTGGTGGAAGCTTTGTCAAAGACGAGTTGATTGAGAAATTGAGGTTTTGCTTCAGCAATCTCTATACTGTTCCATTAGTCTATATGCCTGCTCTTGTACCAACACCAGGTTGTTTTGTTATTGTAAAGTTTAAAGTCTGGAAGTGTGATACCTCCCACTTTGTTTCTTTTGTTAAGGATTGTTTTAGCTATTTGTGGTCATTTATGATTCCATATGAATTTCTGTATTGTCATTTCCAGGTCTGAGAAGGATGATGATGGTAGCTTAATGAGTATCGTGTTGAATTTGTATATTGCCTTTGGTAGAATGGACATCTTAACAATGTTGATTCTTCGAATACATGAGCATGGAATATTTTTCCATTTGTTTGTGTCTTCTTGGATTTCTTTGAGCAGTGTTTTGTAGTTTTCATTGTAAAGGTCTTTCACTTCTTTGGTTAGAAAGATGCCGAGGTATTTCTTTTCTTTTTTCTTTTTTGCAACTATTGTGAATGGGATTGTGATTTTTATTTGATTCCCTGCCTGTTTGTTGTTGGTGTATAAGAATGTGACTGTCTTTTATGCATTAATTTTGTATCCTGAGACTTTGCCAAAGTCCTTTATCAGTGAAAAGGAGATTTTGACAGATTCTCTTGGATTTTCGAGGTATAGGATCATATTGTCAGCAAAGAAGGATTATCTTCTTCTTTTCCTTTTTGGATATCTCTGATTTCCTTCCCTTGCGTAATTGCTCTAGTCAGGACATCCAACACGTTGAATGAACGGTGGGTGAGGGTTGTGGAGGGGGTGTGGAGGGGTGGGGAGGGTGAGGGGTGGGTGAGAGTGGGGGGGTGAGAGTGGGCAGTCATCATCATAGACAAAAATTCACTCTAAACAGGTCAAAGACCTAAACATAAAACCTCAAACTATAAGAATCTTAGAAAACGCAGGAGACACCCTTACAGAAATGGAGTAGGCAATCAATTCCTGATCAAAACCTCAGATGTCCATGCCATAAGAGATAAAGCAGACAAGTGGGACCTCATTAAACTGAAAACCTTCTGCAAAGGAAAAGAAACCATCAAGAGAGCCAGGAGACACCCCACAGAATGAGAAAAAGTATTTGCTAACTGTATACCTCACAAAGACCTAACATGCAGGTTCTATAAGGAATGCAAACGTGCTGAAAGGAAAAAAAACAGTCCCATTAAAAAGTGGGCAGAACACATGAATAGATATTTCTCAAAGGAAGATATACGGGCAGCCAAAAGACACATGAAAAAGTGCTCAGCCTCTCTAATCATCAGAGAAATGCAAATCAAAACCACTTTGAGATACCACCTAATCCCAGTAAGAATGGCCCTCATTAATAAAACAACAAACAACAGAGACTGTTGAGGATGGGCAGAAAAGGGAACACTTCTACACTGCTGGTGGGAATGCAAACTAGTGCAACCTCTTTGGAAAACAGTGTGGAAATTTCTGAAAGAACTAGAAACTGACCTTCCATATGACCCAGAAATCACTCCACTGGGAACATACCCAGAGGAACTCAATCATTCTACAAAAAAGATACCCGCACATACATGTTTATTGCAGCAGTACTCACAATAGCAAAAACATGGAACCACCCGTGCTGCCCATCAAAGCTGTACTGGATTAAAACAAATGTGGTACATATACATTATGGAATATTAGTCATTCATAAATAAAGATAAACATATGGATTTTGCAGCAACTTGGATAGTTTTAGAATCTACAGTACTCAGTGATCTATCACAGAAACAAAGAACTGAGTATCATATGTTCTCATTCATAAGCAGACCCTGAACATTTACCATAGTACTATAAGAAAGGAATTGGCAGTAGTGGGATACTGCTGAGAGAGGGGTGGGGACACAACCTCTATAAGGGTACTTGATCTTAAATCAGCCAAAGTGGGGACCAAAGGAAGGCCCAAACTTTACCTGTACTATGTCCACTTGTATACTTAATCCTGAATTGTACCCCACATCTTTGAAAAAAAATGTAAAAAATAAATACTTTAAAATAATTTTTAAAAAGAAAATAACTAAAAAAAAAAAGAATAAAAGTAATACTCAAAGCCTAGTGGCAGTCTGTGAAATATTTCCAATAGCCACAAATTCAATATACATTCAATTAAAAACAAACTGTACTCCTCTGACCTAAAAATGGTGCAAATATTTTCATCTTAAAGAAAGTAGAAATATTTCTTAATTATTTTCTTTAGTAATGTTACACTTAGTCCATAAAAGTAAGAGTTTTAACAAAAATAATATTGGAATAGTTGTTGCACTGTCTGACTTATAGCTATCTATTTTTGTTATTTTAAAATGTATCCATCTAGCCATTCTTTTTAGAAATGTAAGAAAATGTGTATACATATATTTATTTATTCCCTTTTTTCTTACACAAAAGATAGTATATTTTATTTACAGTTTTTCACCTTTCTTTTTTCATCTCACATTATATCCTGGAGATCACTAATCACTGCATATCAGCATATGGGGATGTTATTCATTCCATTTTGCAGCTGTAGGATATATCATTGTTTAAACCAAAGTTTAATCCCAAACTGATGTATATTGGAGTTATTTTCAGTAATGTGCCACTACAATAATACCACAAATAAAAACTTTGGGCATAAGTAATTTTACATTTTTACTGGTATAGCTGTGGGATAGATTCTTATAACTGGTCTATTGGGTGAAAATGTAATAATTCCCTCAAAACCTTGTCTAGGTATTTTGGCATTCTTCATCATAAGGATTGTGACTTTTTACATTCTTATAAGCAATGCATAAGTAGTGCTGCCTCAATGAAACAGGTTTTGTCTAATTAGTAGATTTTATCTAAATAGATGATAGAATTTTAAAGTTCATTTGTATTATTATGAATAAGGTTGAACATCTTTTCCCAGATGTTTAAGGACAGACTATTTTCACTTTTTCCTCTATGAATACTCTATTTATATGTTTTATTCAGTTAAAAAAATGTGTTGCTGATTTTATCTTCCTCAAAATTTAATATCTCTTTTTTTTTTTTTTGAGTTGGAGTCTCACTCTGTTCCCAGACTGGAATGCAGTGGCATGCTCCTGGCCACCGCAGCCTCAACCTGCTGGGCTCCGATGATCCTTCTGCCTCAGCCTTTCAAGTAGCTGGAACTACAGGCGCATGCTACCATGACCAGCTAATTTTTTGATTTATTGTAGAGATGGGGTCTGGCCAAGTTGCCTAGGCGGGTCTCGAACCCACAGGCTCAGGCAATCCACTCACCTCAGCCTCCCAAAGCGCGGGATTACAGGCTGAGCCACCGAGCCTGGCTAAAATTTAATATCTTTTAAAATATTAGAACAATTAGCTTTTTGTGTATATTACATCTCAAATATTATTTCCCAGTCAAGTATGGTATTTGTATTTTGTTTGTGCTGTTCTGGAATGTAAAAATTTTAATGTCCTCAAATCTATTAGTTATTTGAGTCATATAAGGTCAGACAATTAAGTGCGTGAACTCATCATAGAAAAAGTGCTACATACCTCATTGTTGAATATTGTAAGGTCATCTTTGAAGTACTTCCCTTGAAGCTATGCACCAATGCCAGTACCTAATCTACTTGTCAAAGCAATTTTTAAACTCTTTTTCTGGAATGGCCATCAGAGTTGTTGTCATATTAATCTTGATGTTCTGAGTGTCATCAAAATATCTTCCTTTCAATATGTCAATATTTCCTTTATCTTTGGGTAAAGAAAAAAGCCAATGGAGGGCCAGATCAGGTGAGTAGGGAGAGAGTTCCAATATAGTTATTTGTTTACTGGCTATAATCTCCCTCACAGACAGTGCTGTGTGAGTTGGTGCATTATCATGATGGAAGAGCTCCCTTGGGACCATTTTTACACACACCTTTCTCATGCCAAGATTTTTAGTTATGATTTTTCTGTTTCTCTACCAATGATTATTTGGTCTACTATGCTTCTTACAGTCAGCCGACAATTTTGATACACAATTCAACTAATTATTGCAATGTTTTAGTCAGTTCTGCCCATTACTAGCTCTCCTGACCTCTTCATCAGTGATGCTTTCTCTCCCTTCAGAAAAATGTTTAATCCATTTGAGCATCGCAATTTTTTTCATGGCATTATCCCTATAAACCTGGACTAACATGTCCCTGATTTCACTTCCAATTTTGCCAAGTTTAACAATAAATGTAATGCTTGTTGCTCTAATTCAAGCTCTGACATTCTCACAACAGCACACAAAAACATGCAACAACAATAACGAGCACTACTCAGTAAGACACCACCTCATGTCAGCATGAACACAACTATGAGACACTGATATACCAAGATTATAAAACTTTACTGAGTTGTTTGTACAGTGCTGCCAGTGTCAGTACATGATGGAAAATAAGGAACTTAATTGTCAGACCTCATAGTTAAAAGTATTCCCTATTCTCTGAATAGAAATTAATTTATCTATGACTTCTTTAAGTACATGAAAGTTTTAGTCTTTGCATTTATATCTCTGATTCATTTACAATCTACATAATGGTGTGAGATATAGATTCAATCAAAACTCTTTCCAAATGACTATCCAATCGCAACAATCTTTATCAAAAAGTCTTTATTTGCCCATATATTTGTAATGTTGTTTTTTTCTTGTATACTACATTTCCACATGTATTTGGATCTACTTTTGGACTTTGGAAACTGTTACACTGGTAGATCTGTACCAATAATAAATTTATTTAATTATAGAACTTTCATAATGTTTTAATATCTGATAGGATTCAGTCCTCAATCATCTTTTTTTTTTAACCAGGGTTTCCTGTTCTTCTTTGTCAGCTTTTCTGTAGAAATTTTATAATCAATGCAGAAAAATAAAACTGTTGATTTTTTTTAACAGAAATCATAAAAATGTATAACTGAGAAAGAACTGGTATTTTTATGATGTTTAGCTTTTATATTTAAGAGTAATATATACTTTTTCACATGTTTAAATTTTTATGTGTTTTTTAATTGGGTTTTGAAGTTTTTCTTGTTTAATTATTGCATAACTTTTTAAAGTTTTTGCATATACTTTTTTTTTAACTTTTTGTTGTTGTTACTATAGTAAATAGAATTTTCTCTAACATTTCTTATAATTGGTTATTCATTGTATTGATTCCTATATGCTTATTCCTGTTCATTTACCATAGTCTCTTATTGTTTATAGTAGTTTTCTTTTACTGTTTATCATGGGTTTTCCAGATATAAAATCATCTGTGAAACTTCTTTCAATTTTTCATGTTAAATGACAATACTCTGATAACAGTAGCATTTCTTGTCTTATGTCAGAATTTGAAGAAATGTCTCTAGTATTTTCTGTGTATGAGTATTTAAATATATTGATCAGCTTTTTGTTCCAATAATGCTGCATAACAAGCAACTCCCCAATTAAATGATTTTCACAATAAACATTTATTTCTCCTTCTCAGATCTATGGGTTGACCATGACTTTGTCCGACTCCTCTGGCCTTAGTTGGACTCAACTCCAGGATATAGGTTAAGTTCAGTCTGTTTAATGTGTCTTCTCATGCCAGGATCCATGTGAAAGGAATAGTGACAATTTGGAGCATATTATTTTAGTCATATATGGCAAGAGCTCAAGAAGGAGACTTTATATGTGCAATACTTTTTTTTGTTTAAAGTGTCTACTTAAAATTGACAAATTGTTACTTATACCCATATTATTGGTCAGGCAAGTCATGTAGTCCAAAATCAAAGGAATAGGAAAGCATACTCATCCTACAGACAAATCTTGCTCTGGGAGAAAAAGAATTATAAGAAATAAATAATACAATCTACTATAAGAATGCTAAAACACATCTACCAATGTCTACTTTATTGAAAAAATATTTTAGACAGAAATGAGGTTTGAATTTTTGAAATAAATTTTTTTGTCACATACTCTAGAGAAAAAATATGATTTCTTGTTAGAACTATTAACTTATATTAATGATATGACTATTTTCTACTGTAGAACAATTTGTATATTCTTTAAATAAACCACAATTTTGTCATGAATGTTTTATTAATGTGCTATTGGACTGCTTTTATTAAGACTTTAAGATTTTCCCATCAATATTCATAACTGAACTTATTTTTTTAAATCAAGATCAGGTCTGAATGTCATTGATAATCTTATTTCTATTCTGTAACATGTAATAATATTTAGAAAAACAAATTTTTTAAAGTTTTGAAGGCCAGGCGGCATGGTGGCTTATGCCTATAATCCTAGCACTTTGAGAGGCCAAGGCAAGAGCATTGCCTGAGGCCATGGATTCGAGATCAGCCTGAGCAACTTGGTGAGATCTCATCTCTACAATAAATCAAATAATTTGCCAGGTGTGGTGGCGCATGCTTATAGTCCCAGCTACTTGGAAGGCTGCAGTGGAAGGATTGCCTGAACCCAGTTGGTTGAGGCTGCAGTGGACATGAGCATGCTACTACACCCCATCCTGGGAGTCAGAGTGAGACTCTGACTCAAAAAAAAAAAGTTTTGAGAGATATCTAGTATGAAACTATATAGTCCAGTCTTATGTTGCTTGTTATTGTTGTTTTGAATTTGCCAATTTTGCAAAGGAGCTCTTTGATAACTTTCTAGATTTTTCCTATAGCATTGTACAATTTCAATTTTTCTTACTACTAGTGTCAGCATTGATAATTATACCTTCTAAGAAAGTTATAAATAACTTCTATGTTCTCAAATTTACTTATAAAAGAGTATGCAAGATTGTCTGATATGATTTTTACCAAATTTCATGTTTTCTCTTTTACTATCCTGTATCATTTATTTTATTTGTACTTTTCCCCTCTGTTATTAAAAAAAAAGTGTTGCATAATTATGCGTCTATTTTGCTTAATTACAAATTAGTTTTTTATATCCATTCTAAAATATATGCACCCAACATAGGAGCACCAACTTTCATAATGCAGCTTCTAGGCAAACTTAAAAAAGATATTGACTTTAACACTATCATAGCTGGGAACTTTAATACTCCACTCACAACCCTTGACAGATCATTGAGACAAAAAATCAGCAAGGAGATCTGGAACCTCAATGTGTCTCTTGACAAAATGGATTTAATTGATACCTACAGAACACTCCACCTGACAACCACAGAATACACATTCTACTCATCACCACATGGAACATACTCTAAGATAGACCACATCCTTGGCCATAAATCAAGCATAAACAAATTTCATAAGATTGAAATTTTGCCATGCACCTTCTCGGACCACAGTGGAATAAATATCAACACCAACAAGCTTCCCCCCAAACCCACAAAAACATGGACACTAAACAGTGTGATGCTAAGCAACTCCTGAGTTGACATGGAAATCAAAACAGAGATTAAAAGATACATGGAAACAAAAATAAAGAAACATCTCACCAATACCTCTGGGATGCATGAAATCAGTAGTAAGAGGGGAGTTTGTATTTCTACAAACACATATGAAGAAAATGGAAAGATCACAAGTTAACATTGTAACAAGTCATCTAAGGGAGCTGGAAAAGCAAGACCACCAAAACTCTAACTTCAGTATAAGAATCCTAATCACCAAAATAAAAGCCCAAATCTGGGACATAGAAGACAAAAAGATAATACAAAAAATCAGTGAAACAGAAAGCTGGTTCTTTGAAAGGATAAATAAGATTGATGGTCCCCTAGCTATACTGACCTAGAAAAAGAGAGAAAAAGCCCTAATAAACACAATCAGAAAAATAAAAGATAACATCACAACTGATCCTGAAGAAATAAAAATTATCAGAGACTACTATATATACTTGTATGGAAACAAATTTGAAAACCTAAAGGAAATGGAGAATTTTCTGACATCACACAACCTCCCCAGGTTGAAACAAGGAGAAATCAAGACCCTAAATAGACCAATAACTAACCAGGAAATTGACTATGCCATAAGAAAGCTACCTACAATTAAAATTCCTGAACCAGATGGCATTCCAGCAGAAATCTACAAAGCATACAAGGAGGAACTGATACTAATCCTATTGAAAGTATTCCAGGTGATTGAGAAAGATGGCACTCTCACCAAATAATTTTATGAAGCTAACATCACTATGATACCCAAGTCAGGTAAAGATCCAACCAAGAAAGAGAACTACAGGTCAATATCCTTGATGAACATAGATGCTAAAATTCTCAGCAAGATCTTAGCAAACCGGATTCAACAACACATCTCAAAAATCATCCACCATGACCAGGTAGGTTCATCCCTGGGATGCAAGGTTGGTTCAACATTCGTAAGACCATAAACATAATTAAGTACATCAACAGATGTTAAAACAAAAGCCACATGATTATATCATTAGATGCAGAAAAAGCTTTTGATAAAATCAAGCACCCCTTCTTGATAAAATCCCTCAAACATCTAGATATAGAAGGAACATACTTCAAAACAGTAAGAGTCATCTATGAGAAACCCACAGTCAGCATACTGCTAAACAGACAGAAACTGGAACCATTTTCCCTGAAAACTAGAACAAGACAAGGATACCCACTCTAACCCCTCCTGTTCAACATAGTTTTAGAAATCTTGGATAGAGTAATCAGAGAAGAGAAGGCAATCATGGGTATCCAAATAGGAAAAGAGAAAATCAAGTTATTCCTCTTTGCAGACAACATGATTCTATACCTCGAAAACCCAAGAGAATCTGTCAAGAACCTCCTTGTGCTAATAAAGGAATTTGACCAAGTCTCAGGGTATAAAATATATGTGCAAAAGACAATCACATTTCTATACACCAATAATAAACAAACAGAACCCCAAATAAAAAGCACAATTCCATTCACAATAGCCACACAAAAAATGAAATACTTGATGGCTTCCTACCAGAGATGTGAAAGACCTTTGCAATGAAAACTATGAAACATTGCTCAAAGAAATCCAAGATGGCACAAACAAGTGGAAAAATATTCCATGCTCATGGATTGGAAGAATCAACATTGTTAAGATGTCCATTTTAACTAAGACAATCTACAGATTTAACATAATACCCATCAAATTACCAGCAACATTCTTCTCAGACCTAGAAGCAACAATACAGGAATTCATATGGAAACATAAATGACCACGAATAGCCAAAACAATCCTCAGCAAAAAACAAACAAACTAACAAAAAAAACCACAAACAAAACAAAAACAAAACAAAACAAAGCAGGAGGTATCACATTCCCAGACTTTAAACTTTATTATAAAGCTACAATAATCAAAACATCCTTGTATTGGTAAAAGAACAGGCATATAGACCAATGGAATATAAGTGAGATTCCAGAAGCAAAACCTTAGTTTCTCAACCAATTCATCTTCAACAAAACCTCTACCAGCAACCACTGGGGAGAGGAGAACCTATTCAGTGCTGGAAAAACTGGCTGACCACATGCAGAAGATTGAAACAGGACCCCTAGCTATCTCCATATACAAAAATCAACTCTAAACGGTTCAGAGACTTAAACATAAAACCTCAAACTATTAGAACCTTAGAAAATGCAGGAGACACCCTTGTGAAAATTGGAACTGGCAACCAATTCCTGATGAAAATTCCAAGTACCCATGCCATAAGAGATAAGAAGGACAAGTGGGACTTCATTAAACTGACAAGCTTCTTCAAAACCAAAGAATCCATCAAGAGACCGGGGAGACAGCCCATAGACTGGGAGAAAATATTTGCCGACTGAATTTCTGACAAAGGCCTAACATCTAGGACCTATAAGGAACTCAAACATGCTGAAAAGAAAAAAACATTACAAAGTGGGCAAAAGATATGAATAGATAGTTCTCAAAAGAAGACGTACCAGCAGCCAACATATACATGAAAAAATGTTCAGCTTCACTAGTCATCAAGTAAATGCAAATAAAAACTACACTGAGATACCACCTAACTCCAGTCAGGATGGCTATCATCAATAACTCAAAAAATAACAGATACTGGAGAGGATGTGGCAAAAAGGGAACACTTCTACACTGTTGGTGGGAGTGCAAACTAGTACAACCTCTGTGGAAAACAGCGTGGTAATTCCAAAAAGTTCTAAAAATTGACCTTCAATATGATCCTGCAATCCCCTTACTGAGAATATACCCGGAGGAACTCAAATCACTCTATAAAAAAGATACCTGCACATGTTTGTTTATCTCAGCATTGTTCACAATAGCAAGAACACTGAACCAACTGTGCTGTCCATTAAAAGAGGACTGGATAAAAAAAAAATGTGGTACTCGTACACAATGGAATATTACGCAGTCATAAAGAACAAAATCATGAACTTCACTGCAACCTGGATGGACTTAGAATGTATAATACTGAACGATCTTTCACAGAAACAAAGAACTGAGTATCACAAGTTCTCACCCATAAGTGGACCTTGAACAACTATCGTAATACTATAAGAAAAGGATTGACAGTAGTGGGAAACTGTTGGGGGGATC
The DNA here is from genome assembly GCA_027257055.1 of Cephalopachus bancanus. Taxonomy (NCBI): domain Eukaryota; kingdom Metazoa; phylum Chordata; class Mammalia; order Primates; family Tarsiidae; genus Cephalopachus; species Cephalopachus bancanus. Next base: position 1,699,154 of record JAPVLO010000258.1, read on the forward strand.
GGGGTCGGGGAGGTGGGATTGGCAGTAGTGGGCATCTGCCTTGGGAAGGGGGGGGCACGCCTCATCAACAATGAATATTTGTATACCTAACCCTGAATTGTACCCCACGATTTTAAAACAAAAAATTTGAAAGTTAAAAAAATTACTTGTTTGTTTGTCTTATTATTTGACTGCTTTTGATTGATTTATACGTGTCCTTACTTTTTCATTTTGCTTTTTCAGTTAATTAGCCTATTTTCTAAATTTTTTATTGATATATCATGTAGTGCTATTAGCTTTACTCTGAGAACTGCTTTAGCAGATCCTATAATACTGATTAATCATTTTATTAAAATTATTTTTGAGAATATTTGCAATTTAATTTTGTATTTCTCCTTGACCTAAGAGGTGATTTTTTTGTGTTTTTATTTTATTTTCCAGTGTTGGTGTCTTCTACTGCTGCTACTACTTGCTTTTCTCCTCCACATTCTAATTATGATTATTGTTATTAAAAATAAAGATCTGTTTAGGCACAGTGATTCATGCCTGAAATCCCAGCAATTTGGGAGGCTGAGAGAGGAGGATTGCTTGAGTCCAGGAGTTCGAGATCAGCCTAGACAACATTACAAGACCCCTCTCTATAAAAAGTACTTTTAAAAAATTAACTGGACATGTTGGCACACACATGTAGTCCCAACTACTTGGGAGGCTGAGGCCAAAGGATCACCTGAGTCCAGCAGGTTGAGGCTGTGGTGGTTGTGAGTGTGCCACTGCACTCCAGTCTGTGTGACAGAGTGAGACCCTGACTCAAAAAAAAAAAAAAATCCAACAAAATGAATATGATGAAGGAGACAGAGGCAGTGAAAATGAAAGAAGGATAACAGACAGCTGAACCAAGAAGTATGAGCATGAAGAAGAATCAATAAGAAGATAAATAATATCTTTTAAAGTGAGGAATTTTTTTTTTATCCAGTTCAGCTTCGGTGGGCAACACGGTCGGTTCCATGTTTTTGCTATTGTGTATAGAGCTGCAACAAACATATGTGTGCAGTTATCTTTTTGGTAGAATGATTTGAGTTCCTGGATAAACAAAATGTGGTACATATGCATGATGGAATATTATGCGGCTGTAAAGAAGGACAAATATGTGGACTTTGAAACAACTTGGATGGATTTGGAGTTGCCCATACTCTGTGATTTATCACAGAAACAAAGAACAGAGTTCCATATGTTCTCACTCAAGCGGACCTTGAACAATTATAATGCTATAAGAAAGCAATTGACAGTAGTGGGAAACTGTTAGGGGAGTGAGGGTGGGATTGGCAGTTGAAGGAAACTGCTAGCGGAGGGAGGGGCATACCTCATCAGCAAGGGTATCTGCATGATTAATGGTTGTATACCTAAACCTGAAACGTACCCCACATCTTTATAATAAAAATTAAAATTAAAAAATTAAAAAAGTTAGGAAATTTGTTTTAATTAGAATAATAACCCACTTGTATAAGTTATGAGAATCACTGCAATTCCTCCAAAATCAGTCAATAATATCAAATCAAGACTTATCCAATAAAAGTATTGAATTTCAAGAAGAGGGGTGGTCCATAGACTATAATCTCTGGGCTAGAAGGAAGTACTCTGAATTTTTTTACCATATGTAATAGAATGTCAAAAGGCAATGAAGTAATAGTGAAAGATTTTGGAACAAAAAATAAGGATTTAAGAAGTTTGTATAAAAGTTTCTTCCATGTCAGAAGACAATGAAATTTCCAGATACACAAAAGCTCAAAAAACATTCCACTTATGTAGTCTTATTGAATAAACTATAAATATGCACACACACATTCACACAAAATATACACTGACACAAAACTTTAAGATTTTCTAGTTACATTCAACAAAAATGTAAATATGATAACAAGAGTCAAATATTATTCCTAGTTTTTAGGAAAATTGATGATCAAACAGAAGTGGATCCTGCCTTCATGGTAATTTATAGAGAATAAAAGGGAAAAATAAAAAAATAAAAAATAACTTATAGTATACAATTTTGTTAAGTTTCAATATAATTCGGTTTTTGACTTAGGGGATTATTTTGATTTACTCAATTTTCTCATGCAGATTGCATGAATTTTGGCCCTAAAAGTTTATTCTCTTAGTAAGGGAATGATTTTTTAGCCACATCCATAGTATCACAATTCACATAAATATCTTTATCTTATTTAACAAACCCTTAAAATTGTTGTGCTGAAATGAAAACTAAGTCCTTCACAAATTTTCTTTCTCTACAAAGGGAATCCTTAACAAAGAAATTGGTGAAGTACTTATACACTGAATCCTTGGATTTAGAGATTTTTTTTACATAGAAAAAGACTAACAAACCATGAATTATATTTTATTTATTAGAACATAACAACTTGTTTGTAAAAATTTTGCAAAAAAATTTGTAAAAAAATTATCTGTTAGACATAACAACTTATTTGTAAACATGTGTAAATATTCCTGTGCGGGCCATTGTTAAAATAATATATAAAATAATCTCAACTATGTAAAGAAAAAATCTGCATAAGAATAAAAGACGATTGGGTTTTTTTGTGTGTTCTTTTTTTTTTGAGTTGGAGTCTCACTCTGTCGCCCAGACTGGAGTGCAGTGGCCGTTCCCGGTCACCACAGCCTCGACCTGCGGGACTCCGGCAGTCCTTCCACCTCAGCCTTCCAACTAGCCAGAATTACAGGCATGTGCTACCACGCCCGGCTGATTTTTTTGATTTATTGTAGAGATGAGGTCTCGCTGCCCAGGCGGGTCTCGAACCCATGGGCACAGGCAATCCACTCACCTCAGCCTCCCAAAGGCGCAGGATTACAAGCTGAGCCACCGAGCCCGGCTAAAAGACGATTGTTTTAAGGATTTAGTTATTATGGCCATAAGACTAATGTAACTAATATATATGGCTTCAATATTCTTAATGTACAAATAACTTCAAATTTATGTGACTTATTAAACCTACTTTAAAATACAAAGACTTGCACAGATAACCAAAAAAATACTAAATTATTTTATGAAATCATGTTCAACCTCACTTGAAGAAAATTCAAATTTACTTAAACATTTAGATACAATTTAACTTATCAAAAAAATTTTTTAAAGACTAATACCATGTGCTGACAGAAGACTTAAAATATAACATTAACTTTCCTGAAAGTATTTTGATAATATGCATTAAAAGATTTTAATGGTTATAACTTTGAGTCAGTAATTCTACTTACCTAAATTTAAATTAGGCATTATAGTCAGTAATGTGAATATAGATATTTTTATAAGGGTGCAACATATAGCACTTAAAATAAATACTTTTGGAAGTTTGGATAAACTTGTTGCTATGGTACAGGAGAATGCAACTCCTTTATAGATTTCTATGGAAATAGCTTTAAAAAGAAAAAAAAAGAGAGAGAGAGAATCCTGCATCAGTGCTGAAAATAGAAAATGAGTCGCCAGTCTTTTGTTGCTCACAGCCGGTGGTTAGCATGTAGGCAGAACAGACTTCTTATATAGACACACCAAGGCCAGAGAAGCCGAAGGGAGGACACTGTGGTAACACCCTCATTGAAGGAAAACTTGTTTTTAGGACCCACTCATATAAGGAGTTAGGGAGTTAGTGTGCATATACTACAGTTCTTAGAATGAGAAGCAGAATAGGTGGATTAGAAGCAGTGATCAAATAGCTATAAAAACAAAACATTTTTGCCCTGGAAGAAATTCTTGGACTTCTAATGAAATTTTAACTAAGGAAAACAGACCTAAACTTGGACAATATCTGATAATAAAAAGACAAAGAGAAAACAAAACAAAACTCTATAAATACTCTTTGAATGAAAATCAGGCTTTTGGCAGAAATCTACATAATATTGAGTATAATCTAAGCATTTTAGAGGTAAAAAGATTGCACAATCAGAAAATATTTATCTAACCAAGTAGTGATTCTTATGCAAAAACAACAGAAAACCATTTTCAGACTTTAGGAGGCCAATGTACTTTCTTTAAAATATTACTTAAATCCCAAATGACTGAAAGATAAAAAACAATGAAGAATTAATAAAAGGAGATTATGAGCAATAGAGGCAAATATTTAGTGAAAATTAATTCCTATAGTTAAAAATAATATAAAGACTTTATTCCGGAAAGGTAAAAATTTGTAAATATCATTAATATGCATAATGTAGTTTTCAGATTATACCAACAAAAACAGAGACTAAACATATGCAGAAAGTAAGACCGAACATGTCACTATGAAAACAGATCTAGATATTAAATTTCTGGCAGTCAATTTATCAAACAAAATAAACTTGTAGGAATGAAATTATAAAAACAGACTATTTTCATACATGTATTCCTGAATACCTTCCAGGTTTCACAGATTTTTAGTCAGTCCCAGGTTTTGACCAAAAGCCTAATTTTTCTAATGTATAAAGCCCAGTTTGATCTGAAGCCACAGTTGACTTCCTATTTCCTTTCTAGTCTTCCTGCCTACTTTATTTACTGATGCCTGATACTCTAGCAAGTAGAAAGGAAATGAGTTCCAAGTTTTGTCTCCCCTCCTTCAGCTAGGACAGCCTTGTCAGTGAACTCTCACCTGCAGCATCCTAATGCTGACTGTGGTTCCTCTGGTAACCATTTTTGACCCTCCCTCTTTCCTCACCATCCACATCAAATCAAGAGGTTGTTTTTCCATTGGGTTGACTGTTTCTTAGCTACCTTCCTCAAGGTTGCACAGGAAAATCCATAGAATCCTTACCTGACAACTCTGAACCTCAATTTGTTTCCAACACACCTCTGCCATGCCAGGCCCTGCCAGGCAGCATCTGGTCTTTAAGAATTTTCAGGTTTGACATAAGCTCCAGTGGTAGTTTGTTTCCAATCCTGGGATACTTGTCAATCTTCCTGAACACACTCTTGGGAGACTTCTTACTTCCTGGGAGAGAGTGTCAGGTTTGTGTCTACGAAGTTGAAGAAAGAAACCAACACTCTTTTCATAAAATTCCTTATTCTCTTCATAGAACTTGTATATATACTAGTGTGATGAGAGATGGATTAACAGATGCAGTTTGGGACACCTCCATTGCATGTCCTACATGCAATGTCTATTATCTAGAATAACAAGATACTTTGCACTGATTGTTCTCAGATTTGAGGTCAGACTTCATGGGAGCAGTCTTATTATTTTTTTTTTTTTGAGTTGGAGTCTCACTCGGTCGCCCAGACTGGAGTGCAGTGGCCGCTCCCGGCCACCACAGCCTCGCCTGCTGGGCTCCGGCGATCCTTCCATCTTAGCCAGAATTACAGGCGTGTGCTACCACGCCCGGCTGATTTTTTGATTTATTGTAGAGATGAGGTCTCGCTGCCCAGGCGGGTCTCGAACCCGCGGGCTCAAGCAATCCACTCACCTCAGCCTCCCAAAGGAGTGGGATTACAGGCTGAGCCACTGAGCCCGGCTGGGAGTAGTCTTATTTTAACAGTCTGTTAAGTATCTAACCCACTCTACAAATCCAAGTACTGAGTAATCTGGATCCTGCATACTTTTTATCCTCCTGCTTGCTCCATGCTTTCTAGCTACAATGCCTTTCTTTTAATTCCTAAATCTAGAACACTTTTAAATCTTAGCATGACTGGATCTTCATTCAGAGCTCGGCAAATGCAACCTCCTCAGAGTCCTTCCCTGCTCACTTATCTATAATATCTCATATTCCCTTTATCTATTTTAACTGCTTTATTGCCTTCATAGCACTTACAAACATCTAAAAAATGGTTTGTCTCTCTTCACTTGAGGATGTATCTTGGGAAATCAGGAATCTTGGCTACATTGTATACTACTTAATCTTCAGGAAGTAGAAAACTGCCTGCCCCAGGCTGTGTAATGCATAGTTACTGAATAGAATAAATAAATATAAAAATAGAACAAAATACTATAAGGAGTATCAGAATGGTATATCTTCTATACAAGAGGCAATTAATAAAAAAAGTGGAAGTAAAGCAATAATTCAAAATATAGAAAAAATTATATAATTATATACCAAACTATGCAAAATACTTCAATAAATTCCTACAAATCAGATTTATACAAGCATAGTCTCTAATGGCAAGGCAAAAACAATGTTAATGACAAAAATTTAAATAAAAAAATCATTCACTATTAAATTAGGAAAGAAGCAGTCTCAATTATTGTTTCAAACGAGACATCAAATAAATAACTTAGAAAAACTTTAAATAAAAAATGCAAATAATGCAGTAAAATTTTCAGTTAGAAACTAATTCATATGATCAAATTATTTCAATACTTAATGACTAACATGAAAAAATATGATAATCACATCTATTCAAAATTCTATGAAATGCACAAATAGAGCTAAATGAAGACTTTCACTAACTTTATTCACATTTATGTTTATATGTATTTTGCAATGTCCATTTATTGTTTTGGAATTACAAAGGCAATATGTAATAAAAGATTCATTTTTATAATTGTATGCTTATGTTTCTAAGCCATTGTCCCACAAAGCATTGCTTTACAGCATTTTTAATGTTTTTGTATAAAAGTGCAAAAGTGTCATTGTCCAAGAATGTTTGAAAAATACCAGGTTGATCCAAAAAGGAAATATTTTGACTTTAGAATTTTTCTGAAAAATTAATAGGTTAATGCATATTACTAATTTCTAATATGCCTGTCACATCTGTTTTGCCAGAAAATACTTATTTCTTTTTTTTTTTTTTTTTTTTTTTTTGAGTTGGAGTCTCACTCTGTCGCCCAGACTGGAGTGCAGTGGCCGCTCCCGGCCACCGCAGCCTCGCCTGCTGGGCTCCGGCGATCCTTCCGCCTCCGCCTTCCAAGTAGCTGGAACTACAGGCATGCGCTACCACGCCCGGCTGATTTTTTGATTTATTGTAGAGATGAGGTCTCGCTGCCCAGGCAGGTCTCGAACCCGCGGGCTCAGGCAATTCACTCACCCCAGCCTCCCAAAGGCGCGGGATTACAGGCGGAGCCACAGAGCCCGGCTAATACTTATTTCTTATATATCTATTAAAAATTCCTGAATCTAATATCTCAAGAATCTAATTTTTTGGAATACTATTCTATTATGGTACATGAAAATGCATATATTACAACAGTATTTTCCAGGAAAATATAAGTGACCAAAAGTGACAGAAGAAACAAAACAAAATGAACCAACACTCATTAAATTAGTACATAAAGTTGATAAACAATTATAATCAAGGCAAGTTATGTTCCTGGATTTGTGATTAATAGCGTTTAAAATAATTTTAAATGTAAAGTTTATATACACTTAGGAAATGGAAAATACAAATAATTGCCCAGTTAATATTATGAATCTTGCTTATCACTGATAAAAAACCATAAAAAAGACTTGAAAAGACAATTTACAGACCACTTTCACTTAGAGATATCCAATTTCATATAAAGTACCCAATAATATAATAAACTCTTGACATGGTAGGGTTATTTATGGGGTTAATCACATTCATGTGTGATTGATAGTAAAATAAAGAAGTAAGTACATGAGTAAATAAAATAATCTAAATCATTATTCTTTACTGTTTCCCAGTGTACTCACTTAAGAATAATGACCAAGGACATATAGAATTCAAAAGTCTTAAGTTTTTCTCTTGCTCTGATAAAAAGGTGATTTTTAAAAGTTTATAATTAATGAAAATCACATTTTTTCTTTAATTTTCCATGTCAATTTTATGAGATGGATTTTATTCATTTCTAAATACATCAATGACATTTATCAGAGGAATCTTAAGAATCAATATAAAGTTCACACTATGCAAATATATCTCTTGTATCTGGGAAGGCTAAAGCTGCAAAGTTCCTGTTGAGATTAGCATAGTCCCAACATTTAGAGTCTAAAGAAAGATAAAAAGCAATGAGACTGAACACTAACAAATATCAAAAAGGTCAATTATAAGCCTTGATCCAGTATTCTTCTAGAAGATTACTGCTCCTAAATCTCCCATTTGAGCAATTGGCACATTCATAAGTGAATGTTTGTTACTACATCAAATGGATTTTTGTTTCCACCATAGAAGGTTATTATTTAGAAATAGAATATTTTCCTTTCTCCTATTTTATTTATTCAATTATTAATTCATTCAGTTAGTAAGTCATTCAGTCATGTGCCTGCATGTTATACAGATTTACATGCAGAAGAAAGAATTTTTGAAAAGAAAAAAAAGTTAAAGAGCACTGACAAGTAATACTAAGGGCAAAATATTGCAGATAAAGATCATATCATCCAATGTTTTTATAATAAAACATAATATCTGCGAATCTGTAGGAATGGATGAACAGTGTGAATGAAAGAATACTCCCTCACACTTGAGAGGATGTTATTACGTGACTTGAACAAATTATATCCTTGTCATTAAAATAAAGGTACTATCAGAGAACATCCTGAAATATGTTACTGTTGGGAGCCAGTCATAGAGGCCCACTGAGCATTAGGGATCAGGAAGGGCCGTTGACCCCGAGACCACTAGGATGTGTTTGGGAGCTATTTGACCCCATTTCCTTCCCCTTTCTACTCAGCACTAACCAGATTAAGCTCCTGTGAGCTCAAAAACTCTGAGACCAGGACGAACACAAGCTAACTTTAGAAGCTCATTGCTCCCATTCTTCCACAAACTGCAGTTTTGGCTTTCACACAACTTATAATTCAAACTCGTGTCACATCTAAGAGCCTTAGTAGTGGTCACAGGCTTCTGGGTCATGATCTTAGGATTTATTGAAGGTGTAAATTGTAGAATACAGTTTTAGAAGACAGCCATTTTGTTGAAAGAATGTGGCTGGGTTACTTGCAGGTAGCCCACTGTGAACTTTGGACTGGGCCACATTCCAAACATTCTGGGATGGGCCACTTTCGTTTGTAAAGTAAATACTTAAGCTTCTATAGAATTGTTTAACTTGGCATAAATCAATCAGTTTAGGATGAAAAAGGTTTATAGAATATGTCAGTCACAGATTAGGTTATCCTTTGTTATGGGATTTTAAGATTATCATATGAAAAGGGTTTAAAGGCAATCATTGATTAAGTTTTCATGGATTAAGGTTTCTGGTGGGTGGGGGATGCCCCTCCCACATCTGACTTTGTGCATAAAAGACACGCTGTAATTCCCAATAACACACATTCGCTTCTGCACTAGACTGGAGTTCAGTCTCTTTCTTTCTCTCTTCTTCCCCCCAATCGCTGATGCTGTCTCCTCGTTTGGGGTACCCTGAACCTGGCTGGAGCTGGTCTCCGGCATGTTACTTTTGTGAGAATCCCCCAGAGAAGTTTCTCTTAATTGTTGGGACAGAACAAACAAATAACAACAAAAATTACCTAACTTGTAAACTGATGATGCTCTCCTGAATATAGAGAATTTCTTTTAGCATTATGGATACATGTTCACTTTTCTTCTTTTCTTTGTTTACCAGGAATCTGGTAAACGGACAAATTTGTGGCTCCTTTAACATGTGGTCTAGGAATTTGACACTTTGACTTCAATTTTATTTTTCTTTATCCATAATTTAGTAATCTATTTTATTCTATTCAGTGTTCACATTTCTGTAATCTATATATGAAAATGTTTTTGAAATGCAGCATGGTATAAATAAATAAATACATTGAGTCATCAGAGCCTTCCTATCTCTTAACATCTAATTTTCTCTATTTCCATATCATTATCTTATTTAGATCTTGAACTAACCTACACACTATAACATTCTCTTCACTAGGTTTTCATTATATCTGTCCTTTTAATACCACTTCCCATGTTATTCTATTTTTTTAACTTACCACTCTGATATTTCTTTTAACATTTTATTGATACAGAATATGATTATAGCCCTTCAAGGACTTTCTAAATTGTCTTTCTGAATTGATTTTTTAGCCAACAATATATAAAGCTTAGTGAACTCTTAGGAAGACAAATACAAAGAAAACTATACCTACCAGAGACAAATTTTGAAAACCAAGTATAAAGGAGAAGACACACCAAGTATAGGAAAATAAGTGTACATCACAGCTACCTTTGATTGGGAAAAAATTGAGGCTAGAACATAGAGGAGTGATGGAGACCATGTGTCATCATTATCTTTAAAATGTTGAAATAAAAATACTAAGAAAACAGTCAAACCCCAAAATGCCATGTCCAGTGTAAATATCTCTAAAAAATAAGAATAAGATAAAAAATTTTCCAGATAAACAAAAGATAAGAGATTTCATGCTAATTGAAATATTTTAGCCTGGAAGTAACTGATACCAGATAGAAATCCAGACACACAGAAGGAATGAAGACTAGCAGAAAGGTAAAGATGTGGGTAAATATGAAATAATATATTTTCCTTCTTTTGATGCCTTTAAAAATTAACTCACTATTTAAAAAATAATAATGGCATTATTGTAAAGCTTTATGTACTGATAGTGAGCATTTTCCCCCAAATACCTGTTAGATATTTGTGTGCATTTTTTTTTTTGAGAAATGTCCACTCAAATCTTCTGACCAATTTTAAACTAGTCTGTTTTTATCTTGCTATTGAGTTGAGTGCTTTTAGTATTTTGAATATGAACCCCTTTATCAGATGTATGCTTTGTAAATATTTTATCTCATTTTATAGATTGTTTTTCACTTTGTTGTTTTATTCTTTGCTGTGCATAAGCTTTTTAGTTTGATGTGATCTCATTTGTATACTTTTGCTTTTGTTTTGTGCTTTGGGGTCCCTATATATATGGACCAATGTCATAGTCATTGTCCAGACCAATGTCCTGGAGTTTTCCCTTATGTTTCCTTCCAATAGTTTTACAGTTTGGACTCTTACCTTTAAGATTTTCATCCATTATGAGTTGGCTTTTGTATATGCTATGAGATAAGGGTCTCATTTCATTCTCCTGCACGTGCATATCCAGTTTTCTCTATATCCTTTGTTTAAAAGGGTGTGGTTTCTCCATGGTGTGTTCTTGGCAACTTTATTGAAAGTCAGTTGGCTGTTAACTCATGGATTTATTTCTGGGCTGTCTATTTTGTTCCATTAGTTGATTTGTTTGATTTTATGAGAGTATTATGCCGTTTGGGTTACTATAGCTTTGTAGTATATTTTGAGGTCAGGTAGTGTGATGCCTTTACCTTTGTTCTTTTTACTCAAGATTGCTTTAGCTATCTGGGGTCTTTTGTAGTCCCTTACCAGTTTTAAAATTGTTTTCTCTATTTCTGTAGAAAATGTCATAGATATTTCAACTGGAATTGCATTGAATCTATAAATCACTTTGGCTAATATAAATATGTTAATAATATTGTGAGCTTCTTAAATTTATGTTTGAAATATACATATTAATTCTAGAAGGAAATTTAGAGATACCTTCATAATCTTGGGTAGCAAATATTTCTTAAAGACACAAAAAGTATTTAAACTTTAAAAAAATAAACCCAGTTGAAATTGAACTCTATCAAATTTAAAGCATTTGCTCATCAAAAGACATTGTGAAAAATTGTGTAGGAGCCACTAACTTAGAGGAAATATTATTAATGCATATATTTGATCTGGCATGTAACTGGTATCCAAACTATATGGACTATTTTAACAAATAAATATTAAAAAATAATGAAAACATAATGGGCAAAGACTTCAGAAGAGGCTTTATAAAAGTAGATATAGGGATGGTCAAAATGAATGAGAAAAGGTACCCAGTATCATTATTTACCAAAAAAGAAAAACAAAGAAAAGAAAAGAAAACTTAAAACTGAGATGCCACTTCACTATTAGAAATGGTAAAATTAAAGACTGCCAAAAATCCAGAGACAGAAACTAGATTAATTGTTTGGAGCTGTGGGGAGATGAAGTTACTGATTAATAGACATAAACTTTCTTTTTGGAATAATAAAAAAAAATTCAGGAACTAGATAATGGTGATAGTTGTATAGTATTGTAAATGCACTAAATTTCTCTAAAGATGATTTTTTTGTAGGTATTTTACCATAATTGAAATGACTTTCAATACCAAAAGTTGCCTTGTATGCGGAGTAAGGGAATACTCATATATTGCAGGTAAAAAGTTATCATGGTACAACCACTGTGGAAAACAGTTTGGCAACTTTTTTTTTTGGTAAAAATTTTAATAGTAAAAAATTGGAAACAATTTATTGCCCTTGTCAGGACAATAGATAGACATCATTCTATATAAATACGGTATAATCTTTTTCAACAATAGGAAATATGAGTTTCTATTATATGCTATAATATATATGTATCTGAAAAACAGTATTTGAGTGAAGGAAACCAGACCAAACGTATGTATTGTGTGATAGTTGTAAGAAATTCGCTGGGCTCGGTGGCTCAGCCTTTAATCCCATGCCTTGGGAGGCCGAGGTGAGTGGATTGCCTGAGGCCGCAGGTTCGAGACACGACTGGGAAAATGGCAAGATCTCATCTCTACAATAAATCAAAAAAATTAACCAGGTGTGGTAGTTCCAGCTACTTGGAAGGCTGAGGTGGAAGAATCGCTGGAGTTCCAGCAGGTCAAGGCTGCGGTGGCCTAGAGCCACCACTGCACTCCAGTCTAGGTGACAGAGTGAAACTCCAACTCAAAAAAAAAAAAAGAAATTCAAGAGTAGACAATATTATCATTGGGGGGCATAAATCGGAATATGAAGGGAGATTTTTACTTGGAAGGTAGCACAAGTGTACCTATTGAAATTATTAGGAGGTCGGGAACATGGCAGCCAAGCCAGATGGCCTCTACAAGTCCCCGTGTGAGTGAGTGAGTGTATGGAAAATTTTGTGTACATGCTGGTGAGCGAATGCGTGTGTGAGTGACTGACAGAGAGGGCTAGAGAGCTGACAGCCAGGGCTCTCCTGGTGCAGTGGCTGGTGCTGCAGCTGCTGGGCTTGGATCCTAGTGATTGCCGGGATGCAGAAGCTAAGCACCATTTTCTTTTTCTTTTTCTTTTTTAATCAACAAACCCTCCTGTGGAAGAAAATGCTGGGAGATACTGTCTAAATGGGGGCTCATGAGCAGGTGGCCAGGCACCTGGTGCAACAGCTGGTGCTGCAGCTTCTCTGCTTCGTCCCTGGCTCTTCCCAGGTCACAGAAGTCAAGCGTCATTATTATTTTTTTTTAATGGACAAAAAGGGTGGGGAGAAAATATCGCGCCAGACTCTTCCGCACCAGTGCAGCAAGAGAGAGACTGCCAGCTCCTAGTTTTGATTCACCACTTTAGCATCTGTCAGGGCACTGGCAGCAGGGGCTGTGGAGGAAGTCCAGAGGCAAAGTCTCACAGAAGAGGACAAGAGAGGCACCCCACCACCATCTTGAAGGCAGGGCAGGAAAGTGCTCAGATTCGCTCACCATGGAGCAGCTAACCACGGAGCAACATACCTGATCTCTGTGACTAGTGGATCAACTACTCAGGGATTGATGGTGACCTAGAGGGAATATCCTGAAAGCGCAAACTTTGGAGGGACCTGACAAGTGCTGAATTTCAGGCGCCCAATCCCCTGCCCTGATCTAGCTGCGGCTCAAAGGGTGTGGAAAAGGATGTGGAAAAGAAAAGGATGAGGAAAAACTCCAAAGATATCAGTGGTGAGTTCGGAGCTGACCCAAACCCCCTCCTCCCCAGCAATCCTCTGCACCCAGACTCACATAGGTAAGCCATGACTGAGAGGGACAAACCCAGTCAGGACCTGGATGTCAGTCACAATAGAACTCCATTCCTGGATAGGCCTGGCTGGAGCACCCCCCACTCCTGTGAGTACTTACCTGGAGAAGAGACAATCCCTTACCTCCACATCATAGGAGATCTCCCTGATCATATGAGAGTGGGAGGGGAGGTCTGCAGACCCACCCACCTCCACTGTCCCTCCTTCCCTCTTTGTTCCCTGAGGAGAGAGTGAAAGAGGTGGCTCTGCAGGACAGACCGGATTGGAGGAACAATTACAGAGCTGCCACAAGAAGGCAGGTTTTTTTTTTTTTTTTTTTAATTTTCAATGAAATTTTTTTTTTTTAATTTTTGACTGTTAGCTAACCTTCTTTTAAAATATTTTTCCTTTGTGCATGAATGTGTATATGAGGGTTTAGTCCATTCCCATCCAAATATTGTTTCTTTTCTTTTTTGTTTCTTTCTTCTATTTGCCGTTTTCCTTTTATTTGTGTATGTGAATGACTGAGTGTCCATCTTTCAATTTTGTTGTTGTTGTTGGTTTGTTTTTGCTCTTTTCTTCTTATGGGTTTTTTTATTTTCATTTTTTATAGTTTAAGATGCGTGTCAATATATGTGTGAGGGTTCAACTTGAATTCCATTTTTTCCCCCTTCTGGTCTTTTTGTTTTTCTTCTCTATTCACTTTATACCAGGCGTGTGTGTGTGTGTGTGTGTGTGTGTGTGTATGTGTGTGTGCTGTGTGTTTAGTTTTCTTGTTTTTTGTTTTATTTCACTTTGTTGTTATTCCAGTTTGTTCTGGGGGTGTGTGTGTGTGTGTGTGTGTGTGTGTGTGTGTGTGTTCAATTGCTTTTTTGCATTGGTTTCTGCTGTGCATTGTCATATGGAGTGGTGGTGGGGAATGGGTCTCAGGGAGCACATACCACAATAATTGAACATTGCAATTTGCAAGTAGTTTCTGAATCTTAGCACCCCATTGCCTACTTTATTCGACATTCAAAAATCACAAGAGACAGCTAAACTTCCCATCCACCATCTGTTTCAAAATAGAACAAATTCAGAGCCTGGATTAGGGAAGAATAAAGGACTGAACAAATATCAGCAGGAAAGCATCTCCCACTGACACTGAAAACAGAGCTAAAAAGAAAAACAAGAGATCTGTCACAAATGAGGAAAAAAGCCAAAGGAAGACCTCAGGCAATTTGTGTACAAAAGACAAAACTCCTGAAAAATCGGACCTTGGTGCCCAAACAATGAAGGTCACCAATGACTGGCCCCATAATAAGACAGGGATCATGGAATTGATGGATAGAGTGAATAAGACTCAAGAAAGACAAGATACAACACTGAAAGAACTTGTAACAGAGATTTTGGTAATAAAAATTTTCATCCAGGAAATAAATAACAAGATGACAAGCATGAAAAGCAGAATTAATGTAGCTGAAGAAAGAATCTCAGAACTTGAAGACCAGAACACAGAATTAACCCAGTCTGTAAAAAGTGGAGAAAGAAGACTCAGAAAGAAAGAACAGAGCCTACAAGGGGTGTGTGATTATTTCAAGAGGCCAAAGCTATACCTAATTTGTATCCCAGAAGAGGAAAGGCAAATGGAGAACAACATGGAGCAAGTGTTCCAGGAGGTAATCCAAGAAAACTTTCCCCATCTCACCAGAGATGTGACCAATCAAGCACAAGAGATACAGAGAACTCCCACAAGACATCCAAAGAGAAGACAAACCCCCAAATGCATAGTAATTCACCTAAACAAAGTAGGTACAAAAGAAAAAATACTAAAGGCAGCAAGAGGGAAAGGTCAGACTACCAACTGGGGAAAACCAATCAGAACTCCAGCAGACCTCTCAGCAGAAACAATACAAGCAAGAAGAGACTGGAGCCCTATACTCAAAGTCCTCAAAGATAAACAATTTCAACCAAAAATTTCCTATCCAGCCAAACTCAGCTTCATCCGTGATGGAGAATTAAAATCCTTCCCAGACATCCAATCCCTAAGAGATTATGCAGCTTCCAGACCATCTCTACAGGAGACACTTAAAAAAGTACTAAGCACAGAAGAAAGAAAAAAAAGAATGACCACATACTTCCCAAGAGAAAAGCAGAGGCACAGCATCAACAGAGAATACAGCACAGCAAGAAACTTGAAAACACACACATGCATTAACCCCAAAGCCAAAAGAAAACAAGCAAAGAAAAAAACTTTATAAGAACCTCATGACAGCAATAAACAATCGCATTTCAATAATCAGCCTGAATGTGAATAGACCAAATGCATCACTGAAAAGAAACAGAACAGCAAACTGGATAAGAAACCATGACCCAGTTATTTGCTGCATCCAGGAGACTCATCTCACTATAAGTGACACACATAGACTCAACGTTAAAGGATGGAAAATGAGTTTCCAGGTAAATGGATCACAAAAGAAGGCAGGATTCATGATCTTAATATCAGACAAAACAACCTTTAAGCTATCAAAAATTTTTAAAATGCAAAAGGACACTACATAATGATAAAAGTTTCAATCCATCAACAAGAAATATCCATCTTAAACATATATGCATCCAACATAGGAGCACCAGCATTTATAAAGCAACTACTAAGTAAACTAAAAAGAGATATTGATTCTAACACTATTATAGCAGGGGACTTGAAAACCCCACTGACAACCCTAAATAGATCATCGAGGCAGAAAATCAACATGGAGATTCAGAATCTAAACTTGACACTTGACCAAATGGACTTAATAGATACCTACAGATTATTCCATCCAACAACCACAGAATGTACATTCTACTCATCACCACACGGAATGTACTCCTAGATTGATCACATCCTTGGCCATAAATCAAGCATAAACAAATTCTATGAGGTTAAAATCTTGCCATGTACATTCTACACCATAGTGGGATAAAAATAAATATCAACACCAACAACATTTTCCCAAACCCACAGAGACATGACACTAAATAGTATGATGCTGAACAACTACTGAGTCAACACTGAAATCAAAGCAGAAATTAAAAGATTCCTGGAAACAAATGAAAATGAAGAAATATCTTACCAAAATCTCTGAGATGCCATGAAATCAGTTCTAAGAGGGGAATTTACATCTCTACAAGCACACATCAAGAAAATAGAGAGATCAGAAGTGGAGAGCTTAACAAATAATTTAAGGGAACTGGAAAAGGAAGTTCACCAAAACCCCAACTTAGAAGAATCCAAATCACCAACGAGAGAACCGAAGTACAGGACACAGAAGACAAAAATATCATAGAAAACATCAGCAGAAGAAAAACTGGTTCTTTGAAAGAGTTAACAAGATTGATGGACTCCTAGCCAGAATGACTAAGAAAAAGAGAGAAAAAGCCCAAATAAACACAAGCAGAAATACAAAAGATCAAATCACAACTGACCCTGAAGAAATACAAAAAATTATCAGACATTACTATGTACACCAATATGGAAACAAACTTGATAACCTAAATGAGAAAGGGGACTTTCTGACATCACACAACCTCCCCAGGTTGAAACAAGAAGACATCGAGACACTAAATAGACCAAAAACAAACCAGGAAATTGACTCTGTCATATGAAAACTACCAATACAAAAAAAATCCTGGACCAGATGGCTTTCTAGCAGAATTCTACAAAATGTACAAGGAGGAGCTGCTAATAATCCTTTAGAGAGTATTCCAAAACAATTGAGACAGATGGATATCTCCCCAAATCATTTTACAAAGCTAACATCACACTGATAACCAAACCAGGTAAAGACCCAACCAAAAAAGAGAACTACAGGCCTATATCCCTTATGAACATAGATACAAAAGTCCTCAACAAGATTCTAGCAAATCAGATCCAAAAAACATCTCAAAAATCATTCATCATGACCAAGTAGGCTTCATCCTCAGGATGGAGGGCTGGTTCAACATCCGCAAGACCATAAAAGTAATTAAATGCATCAACAGATGTAAAAACAAGAACAACATTATTATATCATTAGATGCAGAAAAAGCTTTTGATAAAATCTAGCATGCCTTCTTGATAAAAACCCTCAAACACCTAGATATAGAGGGAACATACCTCAAAATAGTAAGTGCCATGTGCGATAAACCCACAGCTAACATATTGCTAAATGGACAGAAACTGGAAACATTTCCCCTAAAAACTGGAACAAAACAAGGCTGTCCACTCTCACCCCTCTTTTTCAACATTGTGTTGGAAGTCAGCTCGGGCAATTAGGCAAGAGAATCAAATCTGTGGTGTCCAAATAGGAAAAGAAGAAGTCAAGTTATCCCTCTTTGCTGATGATATGATCCTATACCTTGAAAATCTAAGAGAATCTGTCAAAAACTGCTTGCACTGATAAAGGACTTTGGCAAAGTCTCAGGGTACAAAATAAATACAAAAGACAGTTGTATTCCTATAAACCAATGACAAGCAGGCAGAGACCCAAATTAAAAGTACAATCCCATTCACAATAGCCACACAAAAAAATGATACCCCGGCATCTTCCTAAGTAGAGAAGTGAAAAACCTTTACAATGAGAACTACAAAACACTGCTTAAAAGAAATTCATGAAGACACAAACCAATGGAAAAATATTCCATGCTCATGGATAGGAAGAATCAACATGGTTAAAATGTCCCTCCTACCAAAGACAATATACAGTTTCAATGCACTACCCATTAAGTTACCAGCATAATTCCTCTCAGACTTGGAAATGACAATACAGAAATTCATATGGAAACATAAATGACCAGGAATAGGCAAAATAATTCCTAGCAAAAGAAACAAATCAGGAAGTATTACGTTTCCAGACTTCAAACTTTACTATAAGGCTACAGTAATCAAAACAGCTTGGTATTGGTAGAAGAACATGCACATAGATCATTGGAACAGGATAGAAATTCCAGAAGCAAAGCCTCAATTCCTCAACCAACTCATCTTTGACAAAGCCTCCAACAACAACACTGGGAAGAGGAGAACCTATTCAGTAAATGGTGCTGGGAAAACTGACTGATCACATGCAGATGACTGAAACAGGACCCCTACCTATCACCATACACAAAAACTAACTCCAAATGGATCAAAGTCCTAAATGTAAAATCTCAAACTATAAGAATCTTAGAAAATGCAAGAGACACCCTTATGGAAATTGAAATTGGCAGCCAATTTCTATTCAGAACCCTAAGTGCCCATATCTTACGAAATAGACTAGACAAGTGGGACCTCATCAAACTGACAAGCTTCTGCAAAGCAAAAGAAACCACCAAGAGAGCAGAGAGACAGCCCACAGAATGGGAAAAAATATTTGCCAACTCTGTATCTGACATCTAGAGTCAGATGTTAAGGCCTAACATCTAGACTCTACAAGGAACTCAAACACGCCAAAAAGAAAAAAAAAAACAGCCCCATTAAAAAGTGGACAAAAGACATGAATAGTCACTTCTCAAAAGAAAATACATGGGCAGCCTACAGACACATGATAAAGTCCTCAGCCTCTATCATTATCAGAGAAATGTAAATCAAAACCACATTAGATATCACCTAACCCCAGTAAGAATGACCATCATTAATAAAACAAACAGCAACTGATGCTGGCTAGGATATGGGTAAAAAAGGAAACACTTCTACACTGCTGGTGGGAATGCAAACTAGTGCAACCTCTTTGGAAGACAGTGTGGAGGTTTCTAGAAGAACTAGAAATTGACCTTCCATATGACCCAGCAATTCCCCTATTGGGAATCAAATCATTCTACAAAAAAGATACCCACACACGTATGTTTGTTGCAGCTCTATTCACAATAGCAAAAACATGGAACCAAGCATGTTGACCATCAAAGCTGGACTGGATTAAAAAATGTGGTACATATACACAGTGAAATATCATGCAGCCATAAAGAAGGACAAATATGTGGACTTTGCCGCAACTTGGATGGATTTAGAGTCGGCCATACTCAGTGATCTATCACAGAAACAAAGAACAGAGTATCATATTTTCTCACTCATAAGCTGACCTTGAACATTTATAATGCTATAAGAAAGTGATTGACAGTAGTGGGAAACTGTCGGAGGCGGGGTGGGATTGGCAGTTGAGTGAAACTGCTGGAGGAGGGAGAGGCATACCTCATCAACCTGCATAATTAATGTTTGTTATCTAACTCTGAATTGTACCTCACTTCTTTATAATGAAAACATAAAAAATAAATAAAGTACAATAAAATAAATTAAAATATAGAATGCATTTTCTCCTCTTAAAAAAGTAGGATGTTTCATAATAATGTATCAACAGCATAACAGATTTCTATAATTCTAAAATTGTTTTTGTCTTAATAAAAACTTCTAAAACAAACAAACAAAAAGAAATTGAGGAAATATTCTATATCTTGACTGGGGTATTGATTACATGGTTTCATAGGCATTCATCAAAATACACAGGATTGTACTATTAAGACTTCTAGATTTTATATATGTATTATATATTTTATATATATATAATATATATATACAAGTTTTACTACAATTAAAAGGACTTAACATGTTAAATATGACCCTAGTTTTGTTTGTAAAAGAACATGGCTCAATAAACATAATTATATTCATTTAAAAAGATAGAGAACTAGAGTACTGTATGCCAATTAACATTTGTTTACTTCTAGGGGTAGATATATGTAGGACTTTCACATTCTATGTTCCAAATTTTGTGGCTACTCTAGATCTTTGGCATTAGTCTGAGTGGTCAAAGTGGTAAAATTGACATATAAATTAAATGACCAAAATTCTTCTACATAATGGGATAGAATTTATGATATTACGTTTAAGAACTAAATGATATTTGTCAAAATGTATCATATGTTAAACTACAAAAAATATTTGAATTAATACACAAAATCAGAAATATCACAGAGCACTTTTCCTGAATACCATGTATAGTTAAAATAATGTCATACAATATCTATAAGCAAACTAGCAAAATACCAGATAATTGGAAATAAATTTGTAGTCTCCCGGTTTCAAATTATTTAGGAAGCAGGTCAGGAATACACCAAATCACTATTCATACAATAATGACAATAAGTATGCATTGCAAACATTCTTGGTGGATATAATAAAACCATTAAACAGAATGACAAATGATAAAAAGTTTAATCTTTATATACCTGTGGTATATAAAGAATTCACTCAAATTTACATGAACATCAGGACAGCAATAAAGAAGTGGGATAACAACATGAAAAAACACAAATGAGAAATAAATCCAGCATAAAATGTATTACATTATAAGCAAAACACAAGAAGAAGTAATAGTCAGATATAATTTTATTTAAATTAACATAAAAAATGCAATGCTGATGATATTACTAAAGGCTGCCACACTCATAAAATTGGTGATGATATAACTTGGGAATACATGTTTATGATTCACTAATCTTACTCTTGGGAATATGTTTTAAAATACCAGTTTAGTTTATTTAAAGTTGTAGCTTAAAGATATTTATTGAAGCTTTATTAATAATTGCAAAAATGGGAATGAACACAAATTCCCTATAATATAAAACTCATTAAGTTAATTAGGGCTTATCAGTTCAATGCACTTTGAAACAGACATGACAAAAATAATTATACTCGCTATTTGGTAACATGAATTATTCTACTATGCTATATTAAATTTAAACATACAAAATACATTTTGCATGAAATTTTATTTTGGCATATTTTTAAATGTTATAAGTTAGACAGGATGAACAGAGAATAGTGTCTGAAAGTGTATATAAATTCTTAATAAGGCTACCTTTTGGGTATGCAATTGCAAGGACTTTTTACTTTTCACCATGTACAAGTATTTTTTAAATTTTCTTTTGTCATAAGTAGGCATCTCTCCTATAATAACTATATACGTATATGAATAAATATGTGTATACATGCATATTTACTCTAATCCCCAACTTACAACAGTTTGATTTAAAATTTTTGGACTTCATGAATTTTTTTTTTTTTTTAGTTAGAGTTTCACTCCATCGCCCAGGGTGGAGTGCAGTGGCACGCTCACGGTCACCCCAGCATTGACCTGCTGCATTCTGGCAATCCTTCCGCCTCAGCCTTCCAAGTAGCCAGAACTACAGGCATGTCCTCCCACGCCCAGCCAATTTTTTAATTTATTGTAGAGATGAGGTTTCACCAAGTTGCCCAGGCTGTTCTCAAACCTTTGGGCTCAGGCAAATCCTCCCACCTTGGCCTCCCAAAGTGCTGGGATTACAGACTTGAACCACCGCACCTGGTCATGATTTTTTCTTTAAAGGATGTACTCTCATTTTAAGTCAAGGAGCATTTAGACTTACAATGGTTCAATTTTTAATTTTTTGACTTTACAGTGAGTTTCATCCGAGTAATAAATGCATTTTGATGTCCAATATTTTTGACTTATGATGGATTTATCAAGAGGTAACCCTATCTAAGTTGAGGGGCATCAGTAATATGTATATGCATATATATGTACTTATATACACGTATGTATATGTATATACTCGTATAATCATTTTATTTTTATTTTTCAAGTGCTTGATGCTCTGTTCAATAACAGGTATATAGAAACAGTTACATTTATTGCCTTCAGAAGTTCTCAGTCTACATACAGTGGACCAGGTGGCCTGTAAACAGATTATTGTAAGACAGCATGAGAAAGTTAGCTATAGTGACAGAGTAAAAGTGCAAAAAAATGCGCAGTCCACTGACTGACTATAATATTATAGTCAGTTTTTAAATGTTCTTTACCTTGTTATACTATTATTTTGTAAAAAAAATACCCAACTAAATATTTCTAAATATTGTAACTTTTAAAAATTTATGTCCACACAAAAACCTGCACATGAATGTATACAGTAACTTTATTATAATTTCCAAATACTGGAAGCAGCCAAGCTGTTCTACAATAATAGGTGAATAGTTAAATAAACTATAGTGTATCTATGTAATGTTTTGTTATTCAACTATAAAAATAAATGTTCTATCAAGACAAGAAAAAGATGTAGAGGAATCTTAAATGCATATTGCTAGGAAAATAAAGCAGTCTGGAAAAGCTACATAGTATGATTCCAATTATATAACATTCTAGAATAGCATAACTGGAAAAAATAAACTTATCATTGGTTGCCAGGAGTTCAGGGGGCAGGGATTAGCATAGGTAAAGCACATAGGCTTTATTAGGGTAGTAAAATCGTTGCATATGACAATCTGATGGTGAATATAGGACATTGGGCATTTGTTAAAATTTATAGAATTTACATGCACAAAGAGTGAACCTTAATGTATGCCAGTACTTAAGAAATTATTTAAGGAGTTGAGGGAATTCCAAGACAGAATGATAAAAGAATCTGACTGTATTGCAAATATGTAAAACAACCTCACCAAATGGCGTAGGAGAATGGAGCTACCTAAGTTGTTGGGAGCCAGCTGTGGAGGCCTGCCTGAGCGTTAGGGATCCAGTCGGGCTGCGGACCCTGAGACCACCAGGTTTGGTTCAGGAGCTGAAGGCCCATTCCCTCCTTTTTTCTTTGCTGTTTGGCATTACCCACTGGCAGGGACTTTTATGATCTAAGCATGAAGTTCTGAGAATATGACTGGCATGCCTGACTCTAGAGATCCATTGTTCCTGTTTCTCACAGACTGCGGTTTCGGCTTTAAACTTAACACAGTTCAAACTCAGATCACATTTGGGAGCCTTGTACATGATACAAGCTTCTTTATAAGACTTAAAAGTATATTTGAAGAATTAGTATATACATTTAGAGAGCTGTTTCCAGCTTTAGATGGTATAGATGATTATCTACAGTTACCAAAAATGGCCCAGCACGAACTTTGGACTGGGCCACATTCCTAAGGGCCCAGCATCCACTTTGGGCTGGGCTGCATTCTTTTAAACCGGTTCTTTAGTTACAATTAGTGTAGGATTTTTCTACTTATAATAGAAACTGAATTTATTTTATTCATAGAAAGTATTTTAGAATAGGTCATGCTAGGTCAGGGAATTCTGTTAGTCCAAGCATGATCAAACATGATACTTTAAGATTTTATAAGAATACAGCTAACTTTAGAAATTTCATTGTTCCCACTTTCTACTAATTGTGATTTTGGCTTTAGTACAATTACAGTTTGTATTTGGGTTTTATTTTAGAAGCTTTATTGTTGATGATCAGCTTTATATACTAGGATTAGGAATTAGAAACTTTTATAAAAATTAAGATGATACATAAGATTCTAAAATACCCATTTTGTTAAGAAATCATAATCAATTGTTCCTGGAAATGGCCCAGCATGATCTTTGGACTGGGCCACATTCTTTAGGAACTGGTTTGAGCTATAATTAAGAGTTTTTTATAGTACAGGTAAAGTTAACACAATAGAAAGGTGTTAGGATTTTAGTCAATCATTAGGTGTTAGGTATGTATAAGTTTTAGAAGTTATTGATTATTAGGATTTTATGATGTTAGAATTGTTATATTGCTTTTGAGGAATATAAACCAAGCATGAGGAGCAGTAAGATAATTTTGGGATTGTCCTTCCTCATGCTTGGGAAAACGCCTGGTGGGTGGGGGACACCCCTCATTCACCTGGCTTTGTGTTCACGTAATAGTCTTGTGATTTTATTGGGATTGTCCTTCCTCATGCTTAAGAAAACACCTGGTGGGGGGGGTGTGCCTCATCCACCGGGCCTTGTGTTCACGTGAAAGTCTTGTGATTTAACATGTGAAAATTTGGGATAAAAGACTCACGGTTGGTCCCAATAAATGGCTTCTGCTCATTTCACTGAACAGTTGTCTACTTTCTTTCTTTCTCTTTCTTCCTCTTTATATCTATCCCTCCATCTTTCTTTTAATATCTATCCCTACTACAGAATTGGCTTCTGCACTAAACAGAGTCCAGTCTCTTTCTTTCTCCTTATTTCTGCAGAATATTCGCTGACACTGCCCCACCTTCCAGGGACCCTCTAAGTCTCTTTTGGGGGGCTGGCCCCCCATACTAAGTAACTTTGGTGATAATTGGAGAGTATTAGGCTAAATGGAGAGTATTTGACTAAAAGCAAAAAAAAAAAGTTCTTCAAAATTGTACTTTAGTTGATAAAATTATTTTCCATGGGCATAGAAGTTCACGGTTCTGAAACCACTATATACTATGTAAACATAAATTGAACAATTAAACGAATGGAAGAGGGTAGTAGGAATCAGATTTCTAAATGTTGGAGTGGGAGATAATAGATAAGAAAGGGAAGAAAGCATGACCCATGTAATAACTGATTAGAGTTGGAGTAGGAGTATTAACTCATACTTAGGTTAATATAAAGACAGATAGTTACATAAAAACATGTATAGACATGTATATGTATGGTTTACTAGACATATGTCTCCTTGCTTTGTTAGTTGAGGGGCCTAAAAATAACTATACCCTCAAGGCAATAAGCATATGTAGCGCCCAGACTTTAGATTTCAATTAAAGAAATTATACGTTTTAGAGAAATGATGATCCTTGGACCAGAGCTAAAAAGTATTCGATACAAGCCTGGAGCATTCTGTAATTCTAGAAAGTTAGAAAGTATTCAAAACTGAAACATAAATCCCACATTATGAGGACATATAAAAAGAATAGGAATCATCTGAAAGAACTCCCAAGAGCTAAGCTCAAAAATCTTGAAAAACAAAGTAAACTAAGTAGTATTAGATTATAACCCAACACATGAAGTAAATATTCATGTGTCCGTAATAATTTAAACAATTTAGCAATGAATAAATGAGGGAAAATAGACACATACTTCTAAAAATTTATGTAATCTACCTTTAAGAAATTAGAATATAGCTTCCTATTCCCAAAGTGTGGACTATTCTTGGAGACTTCCTTCCAGAGAGTAAAGTAGGGAAAGGGACAAAAACTAGAGTGAATTTATGGTGGAGAAACCTTGCAAATACTACCCTAATCCAGATAATCAATATTATGATGGTAGGCAGAATAATGACCTCAAAAATTTGCATTTTAGTCTCTGCAACATGTATGTTTGTTACATGACAAAAGAGAATTAAGGTTGGAGATGGAAGTGAGATTGTTAATAAGTTGAACTTCATGTGGGGAGATCATCCTTTATTATTTAGATGGGACCAATGTAATCACAAGGGTCCTTTAAAATGAAAGAAACAATAGAAAAATCAAAAGAAGATGTAACTATGGAAGAAAGAAACAGAGAGAGGCAACACTGCTAACTTTGATGGTGGAAAAAGGAACCAGGAGTCTAGGGAAGAAGCAGCCCCGAAGCTGTAAAAGCAAAGAAATGGATGCTATTGTAGAGCTTCTGAAAACGAGCGCAGCTCTGCTGACATCTCAGTGTTACCCTAGTGAGACTCATGTTGGACCTGTAGCCTATAGAAATGTAAGATTTTGTTATTGTTTTTAAGCTGCTAAATTTGTGTTAACTTGTTACAGCAGTAATAGAAAATAAATACAGGTAATCAACAGTAAGAAGTCATATTGATAGTATGACCCTTGACATTCTGTGATGAAAATATCCCCTTATTTTCATGATCTTCTCCTCAAAAACATTATCCCAGTCTAATCATAAGAAAATCATCAGGCAAATCTTAATGGAGGAACATTATAAAAATACCCAACTAGCAGTTTTCAAAACTCTAAAACTCTAAAGGTCATCAAAAGTAAAGGAGGTTCTATCGTGTACCTTAAATAATCATTATCGTCTTATCTGCCCCAAACCTTAAGTATTATCTCATTTAATCATTTCTACAACTCTATAATAGAAGTGTTATTATTAATCACTTTATTGCTTATAAAGCCAAGACTTATAGTGATTAAGTAACTTACTAAAAATGCACAACTATAACAGTATGTACTGCAGAAAGGTTTGTAACTAGATGATCTAACTTTAGAATCCATGCATCTAACAAACACAATATACTTTCTACTAAAACTCTCACTATCAGAACCACTTGAACCTGAGAAACACTGAAAAAACAAAACAAAACAACAGCAAAGAAAACATTAAGCCAGAGTTCTTTGGGAGATTTTGAAGATTAAGCCATCCTATGATAATCGCATACCTCAACCTTGGGTACCACTCCAAATGTCTGCCTCCCCTGACACCTATCTTCCCTTGTGCTTTTATTCCTTTATATTTCTGTGCATCCTCTTCCTAATCCACTTATTCATTTTTTCCCTTTCCTTTTAATTCTTCTCACTCTGGCCTCTAGAGTAGTCTTTTTATAATAAGTGAACATTCTGACCTTTTCAACTGCTTATGGCATGCTTACCACATTTTTTCTCACCTGTTAATCACCCCTTTATTCTGAGCTCCATTCAACTCAGTTTATCTCATGACCAATCAGAACTGTGTTGGTGATAATGACAGAAGTGATTTCAGAATTTTCTTAGCACTTGCTTCCCAATGTCAGCTTACATCTTGATTTTAAGAATCCATCTCATTTGAGACTCATTAAATCCATTGATATAACCTTGTTACCTTCTTCTTCGCTTTGTTATCTGCCAATCTGGTCTCATTTTAATCACGGAATGCTGCAGTGACTGACTCAGGGTGTCTTTCCATTTTTAGTCCAAACATAATTCTCAATGACTTTGGCATGTGAATACATTCTAGTCTTGACTTCTGTTGGAATTCCTTGATCGCCTCAACTCAAGATTCATCAAACTCTTATTTACTAAAGCCATTCACACCCATGGTCAAATACTGAACTGCTCATTTTCCTCAAACGTTCTACATCAGATTTTAAAGTCTAATATTCTATTCCTTTAATTGTTTGTGCGGTTGATTTGAAATACACCCTTGCAACACGACCAATGATTTTGCTTTTTAAAAAATTGCTTTATACCTGCTACAAACAAACAAACAACAACAATACTCTAACCTTAATCATTACAATCACAACAACATTCTGTCTTCTCCATTATCTCTAGGGATCTTGGTGCAGTTGAGAAAGTCACTTAATTGTATTGTCTTTGCCACTGTAAACTCATAGACCCTCAAAGCTACTTAGGAATCTTTCCATATGGCACAGTTTGGCTCCCTTTCCCATTCTTCAGTGCTTAAGCTTAATTATTATATTCAAATACAAAATTAAATTTTCTACAGAGGGGCCCTGAAAGTGTTCAAAAGTTTACTGAGGCTTGCAAACAATTTTAATATAACCCTCTACTTTTATGTAAACAAGGTAATCACTAGTGATATTGGAATGAATGATTCTATCTTTATATTGTTTATATTCATATATATTATTGAGTTTTCACTCCATGCCAGAAAGTTTTCCAAGTACATTACATAAACCATATTATTTTCTCATCACAAGAATCCATCAAGATATACATTATTATGATTTTCAGATGAGAAAAAGGGCTTAGAGACAAAAGCTCAGGTCACGAAGAGATTATTAGAGTCAAGTTTTGAACACAGTTGTAACACTAAACTGGTTCACTGTGTCTTGCCTCTTGTCTTAGCATTCTCAAATAAGCTGTCTCATGTGTTTTCCTACTGGTCATTCCAATATAAAGAGAGATAGACTGCATTTCACTACAAAATAGAGTGATAAGATTTGCAGGTCTGGTGAAAATCATCCTGACATTTTAAAATTTTAGCAAAATGGCAAACTTCATTTCTTGTTTCCGTGCACTCAGAAAGTTATCCATGTCTTTGAGAATTGCACAGCTGAATTGGAAGAGCATAGGTTAGAAATATGCAGTAGCCCCGGTGAGGCACATATCCAAGAAAATCTGACAGAGGAGACAGTGACTTTTCGAGCTGAGCAGAGTTAACTGTGGTAGCCTAGCCTTCTGGTTTCTCTTGTCTCTTTATTTGGCAATGCTGCTGTGACGGTTGAACTAGGATTATGTAAACCTCATCAGTTTAAAGTGATAGGCCATGGCATTTATGGAGTTGTTAAATAACTGAGATGCTACAAATTTGCACATATTTTCTTTAAGATAAATTCTTTCAGTTTTTAATTGCATGAACTATTTCTGAAAAACATAAAACTTTCACAGCATTATCGGAAAAAGCTTAAATATTTGGAAAGAACTATTTTCATAAACATTGAATTACACATATAACCAATGTTAAAGGTTTGTGTACTGCACATAGTGAGTTTTCTTCACACCAACATCCAAAGACTTAAAGTATGTACATAATTGAGGTGAACTTGTTTCTCTCATGTTATACAAGTTTAAAAAAAGAAAAATAAAGTCTTCTAATGGTTCTGAAAAGTTAAAATACCAATTTAGAAGCAATTACTTTCTGTGTTTTTCTATGTGAATAATTTTGGCAACTTTTCTTTTTACATACTTGCTGAATATATCATGTTAATGCCCACTTCTTTTTTTATATATAAACTTTCTATTTTGAAAGCATTTTCATAGCCATAATCTCATATCCCTCACAACATGCATAACTTAATTTTCATTTGGCATTGTAATAAGAGACTATATAGTAACTTTAAATTTTTATTAATTAATATTATTGAATCACTCAAATATATCAATTCATCTTTATAAATTCAGATCTTATTGATGACCCGCACATTTTAAAAGATTATTTAAGAATATTTTAAGATTTATATATTTAAGTATTCTACAAAGAATAATTCTTGTTCTTGCTATAAATTTTGAAATCAGTTTTCTAAATTGACACACGAAATTTATTATTGTTTGGTAAACCTGCTTTTCTTTCTTTCTTTTTTTTTTTTTTTGAGTTGGAGTCTCACTCTGTCACCCAGACTAGAGTGCAGTGACTGCTCCCTGCCACTGCAGCCTTGACCTGCTGGGCTCTGGCAATCCTTCCGCCTCAGCCTTCCAAGTAGCCGGAACTACAGGCGGACGCTACCACGCTCGGCTAATTCTTTTGATTTATTGTAGAGATGAGGTCTCACCAAGTTACCCAGGCGGGTCTCAAACCCGTGGGCTCAGGCAATTCACTCACCTCAGCTTCCCAAAGCACGGGATTACAACCGAGCCCGGCTTAACCCTGCTTTTCAAACTTTGGGGTGCACCAGAAAAGTCTATATTAAAAATGTAAATGTTATCATCTTAAGACAAACAGAGATGTAGACTGTGGCATAATATGTTAAACAATCTTCATAGGTAATTCTGTGACACTTGTAATCTGAGAGCAAGTGCACTGTCAGCTTTTTTATTTTTTTCTAATTACCTCTCTTCCCAACAACTTCGAGTTTTTTATTACCTGTCACTTTCATTTTACTTCTCGGTAAGATAATGAATATAAAATGCTACAAAAGTTCTTAGAAAATCTTTGCTGAAGAAGAAAACTTTTAATGCAAGCCTGTCTAGAACTTTGGGATGGTTATTCCTCCAACAGTAATACATAGAAAGAAAGAGACTGGCAAAATTAATAGGTAAACTTTTTATTAAAATTATTACTCTAATGCCTAAATTGTTGACAACATGTAATTTTCTTCTTTGTAGCCCTCACTATAATTTGCTTCATTTAGTTGACTAAGAGGAAAGTTATATTTTGCTGTGATCACTGTAGCAGCTTCAAAAGAAGGTGTTTTCATGTGTTAAGCATTTTATAATGCCAACCAAAAGGCACACTCTTAACAAGAAGAAACCCAAAGGTTAATTTCCACTAGGATCATTTTAGCTTATGACCACTTAAGTGATCCTGCTCAGATCATGCAGCCTATACAAAATATACTCCTCCTACACATGCCAACTTGTTACAAAGATGTCCTGCTCTTTAAATGTTCTAGTCCTTAAAATAGATACTTCTAAAGATCAGCTTCAGAATTCAGAATTCAAAGTTCCAACTTGTAAAAAAAAAAGAAAGAAATTTACTGAGATTAAAAACTCTTACTGTATTTATTTTTTCCTTGAGTCCTTGGTATTTCTCCTTGGCACTGGTATAATGTTGAGAATTTGTTTCTATTTCCCTCAACACTGGGTTTCTTCAAGGATTAAGCACAATCGCACAATTGATCTATAAAGAGAAAGTTGATTTCTAAGGTCATAAGATTTTCAAGGAGAGTAATACACCTTTCATTTTTAAATCGAACTATATCGTTCTCCAGCTTAAAACCCACATGCTTAGTCCCATCCCACAAGATAAAATTCAAGTTCTATAACATGGTATAAGTCTTTTCACAATCTCCTTCTTCTTTCTACAGACTCATCTCCTATGATTCTTGTATTCCCCCTGAAGGGCCACACTAACCCTCTTGCAGCTCCATGTATTCCACTGTGTGTGTGTGTGTGTGTGTGTGTGTGTGTGTGTGTGTGTGTGTGTGTGTGTGTGTGTGTTTTCATGCTCTTTATGCAGTGTGTTCTTATGATTTAATATTTTTCTTGCCTGCTTCTGGAACCTGTATACCTTAAACTTTTAATCGCACTATTCAGAAAAGGCATCTAACAGGAATCTTCTTTGATTAGGTGATACGGTCTATGATTTCATGATGCCTTGTGCACATTCCACCACAGTGCATTTAAACTTTTTAATTTTATTTCTCCTCCATTGTACTAATCTATTCAAGGATAGGTAATATGTTTAATTCATCTTAAAAATTTCTAAAGAAAGGCTGCTAGTTGGCCCTCAAAGTGTTATAAAAGGGAATGAATGGATATGTGTAACATACTTATTAGGTGTCAATGATTATTTGTTGAATTAAGTGAAAAATTGGATTAATGAAGACTTTGTAAGCATCAGATTAGATGGTAAGAAAAAAATGTGTAGGCAGCTGTCAAATACCAAGTCTAAGAACTGAATCTCTTTCTCTAGAATTTCATTCCAGGGTGAGAAAATATAAATATATATATTTATATATATTACTTTTAGAGATATTTTACATATCAAATATATGGATATAATTAAATGACATATATATAATTATTAGGTTTATTGAATGGTTTTCTCTTTAGTCCATGAGGTCAACGATGTTAGTCACTTTATATTCCCAGGGCAGAACATCCCCCCCTCACAACAAACACATAGTAAATACTTGTTGAAATGAAGACTGGAAAACCGAATGAATAGATTTCTGATTTTCTTAATTCAGGTGTGCATAAAGCTAATAATCAAGACCCGATAATACTGACAAACCATAAACATTTTGAGTTTTAAAAGGAAGTTCAGAAATCAAAATCAACAGTTTAGACTATTTGTCCACTGAGAAAGCAAAGGAAATGTATGTGTGTAAACTAACCTGTGTATATACACATCTTTATAAGTATGTCTATATGCAAATATGAATCGATACTGATGTCTCCACTGTAGTTCATTGCCACATGTGTTATTCTAGCTTCCTTCCCCTTGTTTACATGTAACCTCCCATTCTGAGATTCAGAAAACTGACTTCCATCATCTTCTACTGTTTTACTATATATATACGGATTCACAATTGCTAACATACACCCTTGAGGGAACCAACTATCCAATGAGATTACAGTGCTATGTAGAGTTCCTTTTGACTTTACTTTAAAAGACTCCACACATTTCCGAAGTTACTTGGGAAAATGTCTTACTCCCTCACTCCACTAAGTGAAGTTGTTTCATACTTTTGTATTGTGGTTAGATTATTTTGTCGTAATCAGCATTCTGTCCTGGGATCCTTTGAACTCTTAAGTATTTTAAAAATTTTATTTTAAAGATGTAGGGTACAATTCAGGGTTAGGCATACAAATGTTCATTATGCAGGTAAGCTTGTTAATGAGGTGTGCCCCACCCTCTCCTAGCAGTTTTCCTCAACTGCCATTCCCATCCCCCATCCCCTGGCATTTTCCCACTATTGCCAATCCCTTTCTTACAGTATTATGATAATTGCTCAAGATTCACTTATGAGTGAGAACATTTGGAACTCTGTTCTTTGTTTTTGTGGTAGATCACTGAGTATGATCAACTCTAAATCCATCCAAGTTGCTGCAAAGTCCGTATGTTTCCCCCCTTTTATGGCTGCACAATACTCCATCGTGTATATGCACCACACCTTCTCTATCAGGTCTAGCCTCGATGGGCAGCATGGTTGATTTCATGTTTTTGCCATTGTGAACAGAACTGCAACAAATATATGTGTGCAGGTATCTTTTTTGTAGAATGATTTGAGTTCCTCCAGGTATATTCCCAATAGGGGAATTGCTTGGTCATATGGAAGGTCAATTTCTAGTTCTTTATGAAATCACCACACTGTCTTCCAAAGAGGTTGCGCTAGTTTGCTTTCCCACCACCAGTGCAGAAGCTTTCCTTTTTCCCCACATCCTCACCAGCATCTGTTGTTTGTTTTATTAATGGTGGTCATTCTTACAGGGGATAGGTGGTATCTCAATGTGGTTTTGATTTTCATTTCTCTGATGATTAGTGAGGCTGAGTTCTTATGTATTTTTAAAATTTGCATACACAAAGGTTGCCTCTTTGTGCTGCAAAGTTATATAGGTTTTGACAAATGAGTTGTGCCATGTATTCACCATGATAATATCACGCAGACTAGCTTCATCCACCCCAAATAAATCTCCTTTGCTTTGCCTGTTTAATTTTTCTTTATCGCCATAATCCCCTGAGAGTCACTTGTTTTGTTTACTGTCTACGTTTTTGCCTTTTGCAGAATTCATTTAAATGCAATAATAAAATATGTTGTCTTCTGTCTGGCTTCTTTCACTTAGCAATATGCATCTATGATTCATTCATGTCTTTGCATGACTTGATAATACATTTATTTTTATTGCTGATTATTTTTATTGCTGATTAATATTATAATACGAATATATTGCAGGTTGTTTATTCATCATCAGCAGCAGGCCATCTTCGTTACTAACAGCTTAGAATCATTATAAATAAAACTGCTATAAACATTGTTATGTCGATTTATATGTAAATATGTTCTCAAATCAGTTGAGTGAATACCTAGAAGTGCAATGCTAGATCATATGTCAACACTGTACTCTGCTTTGTAAAAAACTGCCAAACTATCTTCCAAAGTGGTTGTACCATTTTTACCTTGCATAGCAATGAATGGGAATTCTTGTTCCACAACCCTATCAGAATTGTTATTACCAGGTTTAAAAAAATTAGCCATTCTAGTAAATCTGTAATATTTTCTCACAGTTATTTTAATTTGCATTTCACTAACAGATATGGCATGGAGCATCTATTCATATTCTTACTGTCTTATTTATATTTTCTTTGATAAGATGTTTGTTCAAATCTTTTGCCCACTTTTAAATTGAACTTTTGTATTGTTGACTTCTAAGTGTTTTTGAAAATATTTTTTTCCCCAGTCTTTGGCTTATTTGTTTATTTTGCAAGTTTCTTAATAGTGTTGTATTCATTTTCTAGGGTTGCTGCTTTAACAAATTACCACAAATGCTTAAAGTCCCAGGGATATAATCTTTCACATTACTGAAGGCCAGCGTCCAAAACTGGTTTCACTGCTCTGAAACCAAGGTGTTAGCAGGACAACACCTTTTCTTGATACTCAAAGGAACAATCTGTTCCGGTCTTCTTCAAGTTTCTAGATATGTTAAAATGCCCCAGAGGCACCTCACTCGAATTTCTGCATCTGGGTTTGTACTGTGTTATTCTTTTTTTGTCTGTGTAAAATTTCTTCCTGCATCTCTTTTATAGGGAAATTGTGATTTTTATAGAGACATTTGTGATTGCATTTAGGGTCCACCAGGATAATTTAGGATAATATTCCCATCTCAATATTCTTAATTTACTTACATGAACAAAGTAACATTTACAGGTTTGAGAGATAAGGCCACATATTTTAAAAGCCATGATTCAACTTTCTACAATTGACTTTTGGGGAGCAGGATATTTAATTTCATTTTTGTGCAATGTATTTGATTTTTCTTTCACTGATTGTGCTCTGGATGTTTTATCTAATATTTCAAGACCAAACACAAAATCACATAGATTATGTTCTATGCCTTCTTCTAGAACTTTTATAATTTGTCATTTTACAGTATGTGACCCATTTAAGTCATATTTGTGAAAAGTGTAAGGTCTATGTCTAGGATCTCTTATTTTGTTTTGTTTTAGCATATGGATACCCAATTGTCCAACATCATTTGTTGAAAATATTAATCTTTCTCAATTGAAATGACTTTTTTACATTTGTGTAAGGTCAGTTTATTATATTTATATTATAATATATATATAACCCACAGTAAATACTTGTTGAAATGGTGAAGGAAAAACTGAATGAATAGATTCCTTGGTTTAAAATTTTCTTAATTCAGGTGTGGATAAAGTTAATAATCAGGAGCAGATAACACTGATAAACAATGCCTTGAATTTTAATATGAAGTTCAGAAATCGAAATCAATAGTTTTGACTATTCGTTCAAAGACTTGTTCACTGAGAAAATAAAGGAAATACATATTTTAAATTTTTTATATTTCCTATAAATATAATAATGTATATCATTATATAATTTATATAACTATATAGTTATGATTATATAATGTCAATTAATATATATTTATATAGCTATGATTATATAATATAAATTTATAATCATAGCTATATAAATATATGATATATTATTGTATAGCTATACTATATATAATTATATAATATAACATATAATAATATATTTCATTATATTTTATATTATTGTATTTATGTATTATATAACTATATATAATATATTATATATAGAATATATATTTTAATTACATATATTAATATTATATTAATATAACTATATTAATATAACTATATTAATATAACTATATTTATATAACTATATAATATTATATAATATAATATATATTATATAACTATATAATAATATATTATATATAGAATATATATTTAATTACATATATTAATATTATATTTGAGTTTGTCTACCTGGGTTCTCTATTGTTTTAAATTGATCTATATGTGTTATTTCCAGTATATATGTGTTACTTCTTTCTCCATTATCACACTGCTTTGATGACCATTGTTTATATTGCAAATTTAAAACAACTAGTGCCAATCTTTTAACTTTGGTGTTCTTCCATACCATTTTGGCTAACTTAAGTATTGTCTTTCCACATGGACTTTTGAATTAGGTTCTCAACATCTGCAAAATAGTTTTCTGGAATATTTATTGAGATTTTATTAAATATACAGACCAGGTACTATGAGATTGACATCTTAACAATATTGAACAAGAAATATTTCTCTATTTCTTTCTTTTATTTAATTTCTTATTTTGAAGTTGTATAGATATAGCTCCTTTACATATTTTGTCATATTTGTACCAAGGTTTGTTTTTCCTTTTTTAAAAGTAATTTTAATGGTTTTTTTCTACATAGACCATCATGCAATCTGGAAATAAAACCAGTTTTCTTGCTTTTCTCCATGTGTATTTTATTTATTTATTTATTTATTTATTTATTTATTTACTCCTTATATCACTAGGCAGATCCTCAAATATGATGTTTAATAGAAATGCTGAGAAAGGATATTTTTGTCTTATAAATTCTAGAGGTTTCTGCATATATTATCTTAACATTAAATATTACGCTACCCATGAATTTTTATAGTTTTTTTTTCAAATTTTAGACTTGGGAAGTTCTCTATTTGTAGTTTGCCGAGAGTATTTTTTAAATAATCAACAGGTGTTGGATATTATCAAATACTTTTTCTGCATCTATTAATATGATACCACAGTTTTTTTTCTTTAGACTTTGACATGGTAGATTGATTTGTGAATATAACAGCAGTTCTGACTACCTGGAATTAATCCCAGTTAGTCACAGTGTATATTTCTTTTTATGCATTGCTGGATTAGACTGCTAATGTTATGTCGAGTGTTATTACTCTATGTTCATGAATGATATTGGCCTGCAAGTTTCTCGTCTTTATAAAGTGTTTCACAGGTTTTGGTATTAAGGTAATATTGACCTCATTATATTCTTTAGAAAGAGTTCCTTCTACTTCCACTCTGAAAGACATGATAGAGTATTGGTATTATTTCTTCCTTAATTGTTTTGTAGAATTAATTAGTGAAATCATTTGGGCCTAGTGCTTTCTTCTTAGGAATGTAATTAACTACAGGTTTAATTTACTTAATAGATATAAATCTATTTAGGTTACCTATGTCTCCTCGTGTGTTTTCATCGTTTGTGTTTTCCAATAAATTGATCCATTTACCTAAGTTATAACATGTGTACACATAAATGTATTTGTTATTCCTTAAAGTTCATGAGATCAGTATAAATAACGCTTTTGAATTTCAGAAGCAGTAGTGGTAATTTGTATCTCCTCTTTTTTTTCCTGATTAGTCTGGCAAGAGGTTTATCTTTATTCATCTTTTCAAACAATACACTTTTTGTTTTATTGAATTTCCTTATCATTTTTGTCTCTAAATTCATGAATTCAACTCAAAATTTTAAAAAATTACGTTTCTTCTAATTTATTTAGGCTTAAATTACTCTTCTTTTTCTAGACTCCTTCGTCAGATATATAGTTGGCAAACATTTTTTCCCATTCTGTGGGCTGCCTCCCTGCTCTCTTGATTTTGCTTTGCAGAATCTTGTTTATTTTGCTTTGCAGAATCTTGTCACTCTGATGAGGTCCCACTTGTCTATCTTATTTCTTGTGGTGTGGGTACTTAGGGTTTTGACAGGAATTGGTTGCTAGTTCCAATTTCCATAAGGGTGACTCCTGTGTTTTCTAAGATTCTTATAGTTTGAGCTTTTATGTTTAGGTCTTTGATCCATATAGAGTTAATTTTTGGTATGGTGGTAGGTAGGGATCCTATTTCATTCTTCTGTGGTCAGCCAGTATTAGGTTCTCCTGTCCCCAGTGGTTGTTGTTGGAGGTTTTGTCAAAGAGAGTTGGTTGAGGAATTGAGACTTTGCTTCTGGAATCTCTGTCCTGTTCCATTGGTCTATATGCCTGTTCTTGCACCAATACCAGGCTGTTTTGATTACTGTAGCCTTATAGTAAAGCTTGAAGTCTGGAAGTGTGACACCTCCTGCTTTGTTTCTTTTGCTAAGGATTGTTTCGGCTATTCCTGGTCATTTATGTTTCATATGAATTTCTGTATTATCATTTTCAAGTCTGAGAGGAATGATGCTGGTAACTTAATGGATAGTGCGTTGAATCTGTAGATTGCCTTTGGTAGGATAGACATTTTAACCATGTTGATTCTTCCTATCCATGGGCATGGAATATTTTTCCATTTGTTTGTGTCTTCTTGGAGTTCTTTGAGCAGTGGTTTGTAGTTCTCATTGTAAAGGTCTTTCACTTCTCTGGTTAGGAAGATGCCAAGGCATTTCAGTTTTTTGTGGCCATTGTGGATGGAATTGTGCTTTTAATTTGGGTCTCTCCTTGCTTGTTGTTGGTGTATAGGAATACAACTGTCTTTTGCACATTTTTTTTTGGTACCCTGAGACTTTGCCAAAGTCCTTTATCAGTACAAGCAGGTTTTTAACAGATTCCCTTGGATTTTCAAGGTATAGGATCATATCATAAGCAAAGAGGAATAACTTAACTTCCTCTTTTCCTACTAGGATACCCCTGGTTTCCTTCTCTTGTCTAGTTGCACAAGCTAGGACTTCCAACACAATTTTGAACAAGAGGGGTAAGAGTGGGCAGTCTCATCTTGTTCCAGTTTTCAGGGGAAATGTTTCCAGTTTCTGTCCATTTAGCAATATGTGAGCTGTGGGTTTAACACAGATGGCACTTACTATTTTGAGGTATGTTTCTGTTATACCTAGGTGTTTGAAGGTTTTTATCAAGAAGGGGTGCTGGATTTTATCAAAAACTTTTTCTGCATCTAGTTATATAATCATGTTTTTCTTGTTTTTACATCTGTTGATGTATTTAATTACATTTATCATCTTGTGAATGTTGAACTAGCCCTGCATCCTGGGGATGAAGCCTACTTGGTCAAGTTGGATGATTTTTGAGATGTTTTTTAGGATCTGATTTGCTAGAATCTTGTTGAGGATTTTTGCATCTATGCTCATAGGGGATATTGGCCTATAGTTCTCTTTTTTTGTTGGGTCTTTACCTGGTTTGGGTATCAGTGTGGTGTAAATGATAAAATGATTTGTGGAGAATTCCATCTTTCTCAATTGCCTGGAATACTTTCTAAAGGATTGTTATCAGCTCCTCCTTGTACATTTTGTAGAATTCTGCTGGAAAGTCATCTGATCCAGGGCTTTATTTCGTAGATAGTTTTCATATGACAGAGTCAATTTTCTGGGTTGTTTTTGGTCTACTGAGTGTCTCAATGTCTTCTTGTTTCAACCTGGGGAGGTTGTGTGATGTCAGAAAGTCCTCCATTTCATTTAGATTATCAAGTTTGTTTCCATACAGGTGGTCATAGTAGTCTCTGATAATCTTTTGTGTTTCTTCAGGGTTAGTTGTGATTTGATCTTTTGTATTTCTG
Source organism: Cephalopachus bancanus (assembly GCA_027257055.1). Taxonomy (NCBI): domain Eukaryota; kingdom Metazoa; phylum Chordata; class Mammalia; order Primates; family Tarsiidae; genus Cephalopachus; species Cephalopachus bancanus. Next base: position 1,738,255 of record JAPVLO010000258.1, read on the forward strand.
ACTGTGTTTATTTGGGCCCTTTCTCTTTTTCTTGATCATTCTGGCTAGGGGTTCTTCAATTTTGTTAATTCTTTCAAAGAACCAGCTTTTCGTTTTGCTGATATTTTCTATGATATTTTTTGTCTTCTATGTCCCATATTTGGGCTCTTATTTTGGTGATTTGGATTCTTCTGTTAAAGTTGGGGTTTTGGTGGTCTTCTCTATCCTACTCCCTTAGGTGATTTGTTAGGCTCTCCACTTGTGATCTTTCTGTTTTCTTGATGTGTACTCGTAGAGATATAAATTAGAACTGCTTTCGTGGCATCCAGAGGTTTTGGTAAGATATTTCTTCATTTTCATTTGTTTCCAGGAACCTTTTCATTTCTACTTTGATTTCAGTGTTGACCCAGTAGTTGTTCACCATCATGCTATTAAGTGCCCATGTCCTTGTGGCTTTGGGGAAATGTTGTTGCTGTTGATATTTATTTTTATTCCACTGTGATCTGAGAATGTGCATGGCAAGATTTCAGGTTTATGGAATTTGTTTTTGCTTGATTTATGGTCAGGGATGTGATCAATCTTGGAGTACGTTCCATGTGGTGGTGAGTATAATGTATATTGTGTGGTTGTTTGGTGGGATAATCTGTAGGTATCCATTAAACCCATTAGGTTGAATGTCAAGTTTAGGTTCTGGATCTCCTTGTTAATTTTTTGCCTTGATGATCTTTCTAGGGCTGTCAGTGTGGTATTCAAGTCCCCTGCTATAATAGTGTTAGAGTCAATATCTTTTTTTAGTTTATGTAGTGGTTGCTTTAAAAATGCTGGTGCTCCTGTGCTGGGTGCATATGTTTAGGATGGATATTTCTTGTTGATGGATTGAAACTTTTATCATTATGTGGTATTCTTTTGCATCTTTTTAAATTTTTGATAGCTTAAAGGTTGTTTTGTCTGATATTAATGATAACAATGCCTGTCTTCTTTTGTGATCCATTTGCCTGTAAACTCATTTTCCACCCTTTAACTTTGATTCTGTATACATTCCTTGTGGTGAGATGAGTCTCCTGGATGCAGCAAATAATTGGATCATGTTTCTTATCCAGTTTGCCATTCTGTTTCTTTTCAGTGGTGCATTTAGTCCATTCACATTCAGGTTGATTACTGAAATATGATCGTTTATTGCTGTCATGAGGTTCTTATAAAGTTTTTTCTTTGTTTGCTTATTTTCTTTTGGCTTTGGGGTTAATGTGTGTGTTTTCAAGTTTTTTGTTGTACTGTATTCTCTGTTGATCTGTGTTTTGCTATTCTCTTGGGAAGTGTGCGGTCATTCTTTTTTTTTCTTTCTGTGCTTAGTACCTTTTAAATGTCTCCTGTAATGATGATCTGAAAGCTATATAATCTCTGAGGGATTGGATGTCTGGGAAGGATTTTAATTCTCCATCACTGATGAAGCTGAGCCTGACTGGATAGGAATTAGTTGAAATTATTGGTTGAAATTGTTTATCTTTGAGGACTTTGAATATAGGACTCCAGTCCTTTCTTGCTTTGAGGACTTTGAATATAGGACTCCAGTCCTTTCTTGCTTTGAGGACTTTGAATATAGGACTCCAGTCCTTTCTTGCTTGTGGACTCCAGAGGTCTGCTGGAGTTCTGATTGGTTTTCCCTGGTTGGTAGACTGACCTTTCTCTCTTACTGCCTTTAGGATTTTTTCTTTTGTGCCTACCCTGTGTAGGTAAATTACTATTTGTCAAGGGGTTTGCCTTCTCTTTTGATGTCTTGTGAAGGTTCTCTGTATCTCTTGTGCTTGTCCGGTCACATCTCTGGTGAGATAGAGCAAGTTTTCTTGGATTACCTCCTGGAATACTTGCTCCAAGCTGTTCTCCATTTCCATTTCTTCTTTGTGATACAAATCAGGCATAGTTTCAGCCTCTTATATAATCACACATCTCTTATAGGCTTTGTTCTTTCTTTCTGAGTCTTCTTTCAATTTTTTTACAGATCAGGTTAATTTCATGCTCTGGTCTTCAAGTTCTGAGATTCTTTCTTTAGCTAGATTAATCCTGCTTTTCATACTTGTCATTTTGTTGTTTATTTCCTGGATGAATTTTTTTATTGCCAGAATCTCTGTTATACATTCTTTCAGTGTTGTATCTCATCTTTCTTGAGTCTTATTCACTCTTTCTATCCATTCCCTAATCCCTGTCTTATTCTGATCCCAGTCATTGGTGACCTTCATTGTTTGGGCACCAAGGTCTGATTTTTCAGGAGTTTTGTCTTTGGTACATTTGAAATTGCCTGAGGCCTTCCTTTGGTTTTTCCTCATTTATGACAGACCTCTTGTTTTTCTCTTTAATTCTGTTATTCAGTGTCAGTGGGAGAGGCTTTCCCTTCTGATGTTTGCTCAGTCTTCTATTCTTCCTTGTTCCAGGCTCTGGATTTGTTCTATTTTGAAATAGAATGGTGGTTGGGAAGCTCTGCTGTCTCTTGCAGTTTTTGAAATTCAAATAAAGTAGGGGATGGGGCACTAGGAATCAGAAGTTACTTGCAAATTAAAATGTTCACTTATTGTGTTATGTGTTCCCTGAGACCCAATCCCCACCACCACTCTATATGATGATGCAAAGCAGAAATCAATGCAAAAGCAATTGAACACATACACACACACCCTAAAACAAACTGGAATAATAACAAAGTGAAACAAAACCAACAATAACAACAAAAAAACAAGAAAACTAAACACACAAACATGGCTAGCACAACGTATATAGAGAAGAAAAGCAGAAAGACTGGAGGAAAATTATTTTAAAAAAGGATTCATGTCGAACCCTCACACATACATTGACACACATCTTAAACTATAAAAAATGAATATTAAAAAACCCCAGAAGAATAAAAGAGTTAAAACCAACAACAACAACAAAATCAAAAGATGAACTCTCAGTTATTCACATACACAGAAAATGAAATAAAAGAAGAAAGAAACAGAAAAAGAAAAGAAAAAAAAAGTCTGGGGAGGATGCAGATCAAACCCTCACACACACACACTCATGCACAAAGGGAAAATATTAAAAAATATATGAACTAACAGACAGTCAAAAAAATTTTTAAATTAAAAAAAATTGAAAATGAAAAATAAACAAAAAACCTTCCCTCTTGTTGCAGATTTTGTAATTGTTCCTCTAACCAGGTCTCTCCTGCAGAGCCCTCTCTTTCACTCCTCAGGGAATGAATCAGGGAAGGAGGAGGGGCAGTGGAGGTGGGTGGGGTTGCAGTCCTCCCCTCCCACTCTTGTATGGTCAGGGAGATCTCCTCCCTTGGGGAGGTACAGGATTATCTCTTCTTCAGGTATGTACTCTCACCAGAGGTGACCCAGCCAGGCCTATCCTGGAATGGAGTTCTCCTATTGCGACTGATGGCTCCTTCAGGCTCCTCTTGAGTTTGTCTTTCTCAGTCATGGCTCCTCCTGGGTTTGTCTTTCTCAGTCATGGTCCAGCTGTGTGGGTCTTGATGTTCAGAGGATTGCTGGGGAGGAGGGGGTTTGGGTCAGCCCTGGACTCACCACTGATCTCTTTGGAGTTATTCCTTGTCCTTTTCTGGCCATACCTTTTGTCCCATGGCTGGATCAGGGTAGTGGGTGGGCGCCTGGAACTCAGCACTCATCGGGTCCCTCTGAAGTTTGTGATCTCAAGATATTCCCTCTGGACCACAATCAATCCCTGAGTAGTTGATCTGCCAGTCACAGAGATCAGGTCTGTTGCTCCGTGGTGAACAAGATGGAACACTTTTTGCTCCACCTTCAAGACGGTGGTGGGGTGCTTCTCTTGTCCTCATCCGTGGAAACTTGCCTCTGTACTCCCTTCGCAGCTCCTGCCAGAGCCCTCCCAGGTGCTGAAGTGGTGAGGCAAAGCCAGGAGACAGCAGTCTGTCTCCTGCTTCAATGATGTGACTTCTCCCTGCCGCTTTTTCAAAGGAAAACTTTTGTCCATTAAAAAAAACTATGGTAATCAGCTTCTGTGACGTGGGAAGAGGCAGGGACAAAGTAGAGAAGCTGCAGCATCACCTTTTGCACCAGGGGCTTGGCCACCCTCTCACGAGTCTCACTTAGACAGTCTCTCCCAGCATTTTCTTCTCAGGGAGGGTGTGCTGATTTGCAAAAAAGAAAAGAAAAAGAAAATGGCGCTCAGCTTCTGCATCCTGGGAATCACTAGAGTGCAAGCCCAGCTGCTGTGGCACCAGCCGCTGCACCAAGAGAACCTTGGCCACTAGCTCTCTAGCCCTCACTCAGTCACTCACACGCCCACTCGCTCACCAGCATGTACACAAAACTTTCCATGCACTCACTCACTCACACGGGGACTCACATAATTCGACTGGCTTGGCTGCCATCTTCCCGACTGAAATTTGAATTTTTTTCTTTTCTAATAAGTAAATTTGTGCTATAAATTTCACTCTAAGCTCTTTTCACTGCTTTGCTTCAAAGTTTGCTACACAAATTTTAATAAGCTATAAATTCATCTGCATAGAGGTTAAAATATCTTTTTCTTGATATTCTCTCTTTGATGAGACATCATTCTCATACTTCATTATAGTTCTTTAATACATTTTTTTTAAAAAAAATAGTTTCTTTTGACTGTTTAATATATTTAAAATAGCTAACAAAATCTTTGCCTAGTAAGCCAAGTATCTGGACTTCCTCAGGGAACAGTTTAGTTTTATTGCTCCTTTTTTATGTTTATGAGCTATACTCTCTTGCTGCTTTGTATGTGTCATTTTTGTGCAAAAAATTGGACATGCAAAGTAATATAATGTGACAATTGGAAATCAGTTACCCCCTTCCTTGTTATTGCTTTATATAGCTGTTTGGTTTAGTAATTTTTCTAAACAAATTCTGAAATATATTCTTTATTGTTTATGGCCAATGATCTCTTTTCTCATTAGCTTAGTGGTAAGTTGATATTAAACAGAGATATTTTTAGATGCATAGGGTGAATAAATATCTCATTCTCTGCTGAGGGCTTGCTCTCTTTGTATGTTGGAGTATGCCTTCAACACATAGCCAAACTATTGCCATATCTGTTTTATTTAACCTTTACTTTTTGCTTTCAATTTCTTGTCTGAGTGTTAGTTGGAGGTGAGCACATAGGGTCTTCTCAGGTCTTTCCTGGGCATGCACACAAACCTCAGCATGTGTACTAACATGAATATGACTTTTTAGATTTCTAGAATTATATTAGAGGTTTTCAAAGTCTCTATGAGCATATTATTCTCTATGCTTTTTTTAAAAGAGCTTTTTGATTAGTCTCTTATTTACACTAACTGTTATCTACCACTTTAGACATCTATGAAGTTAAAATACATGCTGGAATTTTTTTCAACAAACAGCTCCAGAGGGGAAAAGGTTTTTTGTTTGTTTGGTTGATTGTTGTTGTTTGTGCTAGGTGTGCTCTTTAGCAGGCCAAATACAAACAGCATGGCAATTAGGGTCTTCCAGAGAACCACCAGACAAGTTAAATAATGAGAATTTTTTTGAAATAAGACTTTAAGTGTGCTGAAAATAAATTATGTTCCCTTAGATAAATCCCAGACCTCAGTGAGAATTTGATCTGTTCATTTTAAAGATAATTGTGAGAGAGAGAAAGGAAGAAACTGGATAGGCATACAAACTAGGGCAGGTTCTGACTGTCACAAACCCCAGGGACTAGAATGAGGACACCTATTCCCAGGTCGGGACTTACTCTTTCATGTGCTTCTTCTTGATTGGTCTTTTTCAACCCTCTTCTGATTGGTGCATTTTCAGTCCCACACCATGGTGCCTCTCCGCACACTCTCAAGACTATATATATAAACCACTCACTGCAGAGGCACTGTCAGCAACCCTCTTGTGGGTCCCCTTCCATTGCAGGGAGCTTTCCTATCTTCTAATAAATTCTAATTTACTCTCCAGTGTCCACATTCCTCATTCTAGAACTGCTGAACTGGAGGAGCTGCACAGGCAATGGAGCTGCAATTAGGAGCTGTAAACACTTCTTTTTGGTCGACCCAAGCACTTCTTGGATCCACCGGCCCACCAAACCGACAAAGCTATAAACACTTCTGGGACTTGGCTCGCTGACCCCCGAAGAGAACTGTAACACTCCTTGGGGGTCCACAGCTGTTGGCATCTCTGAGTTCTCAGGAGCCACCATGTTCCCCTGTCTGGATGCTATTGTGTGCTAAGCCACCACATGGATTTCAGGCTGACAGTGCAGCTCTGGGAACTGCAACATTTCTTGGGAGCCTGGCTCACCAACTCTCGGAACAAAAAAACCCACATCAATTCCATAACTTAAAAAAAGAGATGAAACTAGGGGAAGGTAAAATGCAACAAAGTTCACCGTTAGTACCAAGATTTAGCTGTTTGTTTCTCTGTTTGTTTGTTTAGGTATTTTTATATTTATAAAAGAATAGATGCCCCCTGGGTTTCTTTAAGTCTTTGATTAGTTGAAACATTCTGGAATGGTTGATACTATTTGCCAGTTTTTTTTCTTGTTTTTGGCTGCTGTTACTTTTATAAGTTTTTGCCTTACAAATTTTAATACTCTGTTGTTAGGTGCATGTATAGTTAGGATTGCTATGCATTTGGAGAATTGACTTCTTTATCATTATATAATGCCATTATTTATTCTTGATAATTTTATTTATTCTGAAATATTCTTTGTGAATTAAAATACTCCAGCATTCATCTGACTAGTGTTAATATGGCATATCTTTGTCTTTTCTTTTACTTATCTAGTTCTTTATATTTAGTGTATGTTTCCAGTAGACAACATAGAATTAGGCCTTGTATTCATATCCATTTAGAAAAATTTCTGTTTTTTGAATTAGTGCATGTGTAGATGATTCATGTTTTATATACTTGCTTATTTAGTTAAATTAACATCTACCATATCTGTTTACTGTTCATTGAATTTTTAAAAAATTTGCTTCCTCTTTTTCTGTCTCTGGTTTTTAACTGAACATTTTATATGAATTCATTTTGTCTCTCCTCTTAACATATTAATTAAACTTAAAAAAAAACTGAGACCAGGCACAGTGGCTCATTTCTCTAATCTCAGCATGTTGAGATGCCCAGGAGGAAGAATTACTTGATCTCAGAAGTTCAAGACCAGCCAATGCAACATATTAGAACTCATTTCTATAAAAATTAAAAATATTAGTCAGACATGGTGGCACACACCTGCAGTTCCAGCTACTCAGGAGGCTGAGGCAGAAGGACTACCTGAGCCCAGGTGAGTGAGGCGGCAGTAAGCTGTGATCATGCCACTGCATTCCAGCCTGGGCAATAGACTGAAACGAACCCCCAACTCAAATAATAATAATAATACCATCATTATTTTTTAAAATTAGTGGTTATCTTAGAATTTACTATGTGTAACTATATATGTTTATATATAAATATATATTTACTTATATTTATATGTTTGTATATATATTTATATAACTATGTATTTAAGTAACCTTGTTCCACCTTCAGAAAACACTATAGTCTCAATACATAGTGCAGGAATCTTAGAATACTGTGTTACAAATTCTTTTATCTATCTCTTGGGGTATTGTTATCAGTCACTATCTATATTCTGTAATCACACATTACTGCATACTGTTATATTATTTAAAGACTTATAATTTAGACAAAATTAAGAATAAAAAATAAAATATTTCTTCTGTCTTTGTTTATTTCTTCCCTGGTGTTCTTTTTAAATGTAGGTCCATGTCTCTAACTTACATCATTTACCTTTTTGCCTGAATAATATATATATATTTTTTTGAGTTGGAGTCTCACTTGGTCACCCAGACTGGAGAGCAGTGGCTGCTCTCGGCCACCGCAGCCTCAACCTGCTGGGCTCCGGCGATCCTTCCGCCTCAGCCTTCCGCATAACTGGAACTACAGGCGCGCGCTACCACGCCCGGCTAGTTTTTGACTTATTGTAGATATGAGGTCTCGCCAAGTTGCCCAGGTGGGTCTCGAACCCGTGGGCTCAGGCAATCCACTTACCTCAGCCTCCCAAAGGCGCAGGATTACAGGCTGAGCCACTGAGCCCGACCTGAATAATATTTTTAACAATCTTTGCACAGCAGGTCTACTGAAGTTTTTGTTTGTGTGAGAAAGTCTATTTATCTTTCACTTTGGAATGATAATGTTGCTAGATATCTTTAGTATCATTTTTGTCCAGGCTTTTGACTTTGGTCTTCCTTAACTATCTCCTCTTCAGAAAAACTCTGTGTTTTGCAGTTCTTTCAGTTATAATTCACTGCTATTTTACTGGAGCTTTATTAGTGTGGTGATGAGGTATGGGGAGAGGGAGAATTCTATAATCCTGCAGTCCACTCTCAGTGTTTCTTAGTGAGCTTGTATCTCTGGGCTATGATCTTCACAAATGCAGCTGTATAACTTCTACCGCCACACCCTCAACTCCCATTCTTTTCCAGAGCATTCTCAGTCTATTTGATCTATCTTACCAACTATTTGTCACTATTTGTTTCTCCTGTTGTCTCGTAGATAAGACAAAAGGAGTACAGAGAGCTGGATTGAGAAGATTATTCTTCCAGCTGAACTAAAGCTCGCAAATCATAGTTTCCTGGAGAGTAGACACTTGGGAAGACAATGACTATATTTTGTAATTGTATTTCACAATTGTTACCTTTTATCTCTTCCTTCCAGAGCCAAGAGGGGGATCTTTCTCAGCTCTTCAACATGAGAGCCTAGTGAGGTTCCTGGAAGCAAAGCTCACAATGGAATAGAGAACCCCTAAGACCGCAACCCAAGGAGTTTCTCGTTCTCATGCTCACCCATTCCCAGCCTCCAGTGCGTCATCAAACTTGAAGTATTCCTACTAGTTAACTTATGGCTCCAGTTTTCTGCTCTGGGTAAAATATCTCAGATGTGACTTAATGTTGCTCTGTCTCCTGATTTTAGTGTGTCAGTTTACCCTGGAACCTTATTTCTTTGATGGGTCCAAGAAGCTACGCATGCTTTTTCTTATCCCTCTTATAAGGACTAGAGTGATGGCTTTGAAGCTCTTTACATGTTGAATTTGAGACTGGAACAAACCCCTTCAAGCTACTATATGTGATTTTCACTAATATTTCCTAGATTTCTAATTAAGTCTCATGATTGCTATGATAAAATAATTTTATGTCCTCAGTGATTTCTGTGCCACCAGATTGCTTCCCAACACTATATATGTATTATTTTTCTGGGTATTACATATATACATATATTTTTTCTGGGTTGTTTACTATATGTTAATTGTCTTTTGGGGGAATTAAAACCTGTCTCCGATGAAGTAAAGACACAGACTTATACCCAATATAAAGAAGACTGTGTTCTACTTTAGTGTTTATCAAAATGCTGTCTTAAGACCACTGGTTGCAAAATAACTAACCTGGAGTTTTATTCAGAATGCATATTCATAGGCCCAAACTCATTAAAATAGAACATCAAGGTGTGGGAACAGGGAATATAAATTGTATTAGATATTCAAGTGACTCATTTATACACACATTTTGAGAACTACTGTTTTACACATTCCTGGTTAACCTTAATAGCTAAGTCTACTATTTTTCAGAAAAGGGTTGCTCATTCAGGTATCTTTCTGCATAACTAAATGATAAATGTAACCCACATTATTATGGACTGAATGAATCACAAACACAGCACATATTTTTTAAGTCCTTTAATGTTTTAAAGATTCAGCCTATGTTTATTTCTTCAACTAGGGCAGAGCTGTGAAAGCTATTTTCACAGTTCTTCTAATTATACAATCACACTATCAACCATGTAGAATGAATCAATACTGCAATGTTGTTTCAGTACACTGTTTTGGAAGAAATGCACTATGAAGCTAGGCTGTATTGTCAATTTTAAAACAAAACTGAATCTAGATGGAAATGAAACTGGGCATCTCAAAATCAAATATAAAAGATATCCTTTTGTTTCCCTGCTCTTCTCAGAGAGGGAGATAAAAGAACTTGTCAGGTACCACCCAGTATCACTTTTAATATTTAAGTATACTTTCCTAAACATCTCAATGAAAAGTTATCACACTATGTTCTCTTCATTCCACTGAAATTTGTTTTAAAAAATAAATACTTGGCATTTTACGTTTTTCATTCAATTTTTGGGACATGGGTTGTAAGAAAAAATAGGCCAAAATGTCCTCCTAGTCCTACTTCATCTTTCATTTTTCTATCCCAACCTACTTTTCTCTGTGATCAGTCAAGGACTATGACGGGAATAGTCTCAGAGTCAGTCAAGGTCAAGGTTCTTCAAAAGGCTTCAGTTTAGACAGAACGTTGCTGAGAAATAGCATTTATAAATTGATGTAGCTCACTTATTTTATGAGCTCTAGGTTACCTGAAAAGACTACTATTTAGACTGAAAATTCTATCAAACTAGGTATGACCTCTTGTTTGTAAATCATCTACAACTAGTCTTTGAAGAATAAGAATAATTCCCACTTTCATTGCCTGGAATTTCAAGAACAGGAGAACGTTCTACAGTAGAAGATTCTATGACAATAAAAAGTCTAACATGTTAGCAAATATGAAGTTTCTGTCATAATAAACACTGCTGTTTTCAACATACTAACAATGAAATTTTGGGTGTATGTAAAAGTTTTCTGGTGCAGTAATACAAAATGCTATTTGATCATAAAATAGAATATATATCTTTAAAGTGTAGAGAGTTATTAAGCACAGATAGATTGTATCCATGTTGGATTTTGCGTTTAAGTGCTCACTATGCACCAGGCTCAGAGCTAGTGTTTTATATCAATATTACGTTAAACAGCTGCACCATTCTAGTGAAGTTTTAGCAACTTGAAAATTTACACGTGGAGAATCTAAGGGTCATAAAAGACCCTTAGGAACACACCTAAGGAACAGAGGAAATTGGAATCCAGATCAATCCTACTTTAAAACATGCCCTCTTTCCCTATGCCATAGCTCAAGGAACAGGGATCCTGCACTCAATGTGACCTGCATGATCTCTAGACATTTGGGTCTCCATGGATCAGATCACCAGAGAACAATTCCCTAAATGGACTTGCCAATTTAGCTTTCCACTCTCTTTCCCCCCCCCATTTTGCAATTAGCAATTTTCAAAACACAAAACTCTTTCAATTCTAAAATAAAATATTAAGTATATTACAATTCCCATGTATTTGGAAGTCACTTTGGCTAGAATAACATAAAATTGGTAATTAATAGCAGTAGGGATTCCTAAAATACATTTGCTTTTGTAGAAATATTAAAAGATTCTTTACCATCTCTGGCTCACCTTATTAAATGTTTGGAACAAGCTTGTGTGGGTCTAACTGATATAATTTGCATTATACATGGCTCAGGGGTAAGGAAATCTCATTAAATCTGCTCTTACACTATTATCAATGTTATCAGATAATTTAATGTCAATGCCATAATCCAACATTGTAAGTAGTTTTAATTAGAATAAAAATGTACTGGTTCTTTCTTTCTTTCCCTCCTTCTTTCTTCCCTCCTTTCCTCCTTGTCTCCATCTTCTTTTCCTCCCTGTCTCCTCCCTCCTTTCCTGCCTGCTTTCCTGCCTCTCTTTCTTCCTCCTTTTATTTCTTTTATATCCCTCTTTCTCTCTCTCTTCAAAGATATATTGAACATCCACTGTGTGCCATATCTTGTTCTAAGCAAGAACATACAATTGTGAGCAAAATAAAGTCTGTCTTCAAGAAGGTTTCACTCTAGTTGGATTTTACTTACATAAAGTAAAAGTGAATATATATTAAGATTTTTCCTTTTAAATTTTGCATATTTTTTCAGAAGATGAGCATGACAAAATAAAATCTATGTGTGCATATAATGATGGTGCTACTTATTTAAAAATTTTTTAATTTTAAATATGTGGGGTACAATTCAGGGTTAGGTGTATAAATTTTCATTATGCAGGTACCCTTGTTGATGAGGTGTGCCCTTCCCTCCCCTGGCAGTTTCCCACTACTGCCAATCCTGCTACCACCCTCCCCTGGCAGTTTCCCACTACTGCCAATTCTTTTCTTGTAGTATTATGATAGTTGTTCAAGGTCACTTTCTTGTAGTATTATGATAGTTGTTCAAGGTCACTTATGAATGAAAACATGTGATGCGGGGTTCTTTGTTTCTGTGATAGATTACTCAGTATCCTGCTGTATGAAATTCTCAAATATTTTTCTCAGGATTTTCCCTTTAATTAGTCATATTAAACTGTAGTCTCTCTTTTTATAACATTTTAAGTGTGCATATCAAATCAATTTCAGTTTTAAGATAGTTTTTAGAAGATTTAATCTTTGTCACTGTCCTGGAATATATCAAATACTTACATTATCACCTATTCTAAAAATTGGTTTGATACATATTTAATGTCTTCAATGATTAATTGATATAAACATTTTCAAACTATCTGAGTCAATTTTCATAATATATACTATCGTGGACACTGCCATATTTACTAAGATTTTTTTCTAATACTTATCTTTAAGAGTTGACTAGAGTGATTTCCAAAGATAGTGAGAAGTGGCATGTGTTTTGCTCTCTGGCACACTTAATGAGAAGTGGCCATGAGCAGGCTGAGTGTGTATAGCGATCTCATGATTCAGAAATTTCTAATACCCCATGTAATTCACAAGGAGAAGGACTTTTATTCTACTCTTCTATTTTAAACTAAGCATTTCTCTTCAAATGTCAAAGTCACTTTCAAGCTTTAGTATAGGAAGGTAGTTTGATTTAAAAGGGAACACACAAATCAGTAGCCCTCTTAAACACCAACAGTGACCAAACTGAGAATCAAATCAAGAACTCAATTCCATTTACAAAAGCAGCCAAAAAGCTAACATACTTAGGAATATATTTAACCAATGAGGTGAAAGATGTCTACAAAGAGAATAACAAATAACAAAACAGTGATGGAAGGAATTGGAGAGGACACAAACAAATGGGAAAGCATCACATGCTCATGGACTGGAAAAATCAACGTTGATGAGATGACCCTATTACCCAAAGTAATATACAGATTCATCACAATCTCTATCAAACTACCAAAATCATTTTCAGAATTAGAAAAAACTGTTCTAAAATTCACGTGGAGCCAAAAAGAGTTAGAATAGCCAAAGCAATCTTACGCAAAGGAAGAAAGTTGAGGGCATCACATTACTAGAATTCAAATTAAACTACAAGGCTACAGTAACTAAAACAGTATGGTACTGGTACAAGAGTAGACATATGGGTCAATAAAACAGAATAAATAATCCAGAAATAAACCCAAATAAATACCTCCACCAACTGATCTTTGACAAAGCAAATAAAAGCCAACACTGAGGAAGGGACACCCTATTCAACAAATAGTGTCGGAAAAATTGGATAGCTACATGAAGAAGAGTGAAACTTGGTTTCTATCTCTCCTCATATACAAAAATTAACTCAAGATGGATTAAAGACTTAAATGTCAGACCTGAAACTATAAAAATCCTAGAGAAAAAACCCTAGGAAAAAATTCTCATGGACATTCACCTAGGCAAATAATTTATGGCTATGATCCCAAAAGGAAATGCAACAAAAATAAAATAAACAGGCAGGACTTAAGCAAAAACAACAACAACAACCACAAAAAACAAAACAAAACAAAACAAAAAAAGGCTTTTGCATAGCAAAGGAAACAATCAACAACAGAAGAATATATTCACAAACTGTATATCTGACAAAGGACTAATATCCAGAATTTACAAATAACTTAAACTAATTAGTAAGAGAAAAGTAAATAACCCCATTGAAAAGTGGTCAAATGATATAAACAGACATCTCCCAAAAGAAGATATACAAATGGCCAAAAAACATATGAGAAAATAAACAACATCACTCATCACCAGGGAAATGCAAATTAAAACCACCTTACACCAGTCAGAATGGCCATTATTAAAAAATCAAAAATACTGCAAGGATGCAGTGAAAAGGGAACGCATATGCATTGTTGATAGGAGTCTAAATAAGTACAACCTCTGTGAAAATCGATATGAAGATTTATCAGAGAACTAAAAGTAGATCTACCATTTGATCAATTACTTAGTATTTACTCAAAAGGACAAAAGTCGTTATACAAAAAAGACACTCATATGTTTATCATGGGTCAATTCGCAATTGCAAAGATGTGGAATAAACTAAATGCCCATCACCGATCACTTGGATAATGAAATTATATATATAATCATATTATATATATGAATATCGTTCAGCCATATGAAGAATGAAATAATGAAATAATATATTCTGCAGCAACTTGGATGAAATTGGATCCTAAGTGAAGTAACAGGAATGGAAAACCAAACACCACATGTTCTCACTTGTACGTGGGAGCTAAACTGAGGATCTGCAAAGGCATATAGAATTGCATAATGGACATTGGAGATTCAGAAGGTGGGGGTGGAAAGGGGTACAAGTATGAAAAATAACCTGTTGAATACAATGTGCACACGTGGGGTTGGAGGGTATGCTTAAAGTTCAGACCTTTTTTGCCACTATACAATGCATCAATGCATTAGGAAAAGGAAGGGAGTCTAAGATCTGCTGAATTATTTTTACTCTGTTGGTAAACTCTGTTGCTATGTATTTCCAACAGAGTAAAAATAATTTCCCTATTTTGTGGCAAATTTGTCACTAAGTAGGTACTTATTACTAAGTGGATAGACTATAAAAAAATCAGGAAATTTTTGACTACCAAAGATCACATAAATAATAGCAACTGAAGGTTGAGGAAAAGGACATAGTAGTATAGAGATAGATGTCTGAGGAGTATGTTAGAAAAGAAGAGAAACTTGTTTTCCTTATCCTTCTAGGCATATAATAGAAGCTAATAATCTCACTTTCAGTCAATAATACCTGAATTATATCACAAAACTCAACTATTTTCATTTTAGCCAATATGCTAAATACTAATATGTTATACTTGCACTGATTCTTATATTGTAAAAAAGTACCTTATATATGTTTCTAAGTCTTTTATATTCTTCTCTGCCCTTATCTCATAGTTAAAAAAAAGACAGGGGCAAAGTCACGTGGTAATATGGAGGAATCACTCTGAATGGAACTTCTGTCTTTATTATTGGTATAGTTCATTCATACATAACCCTAATACAGTTGAGGACCCACGAGTTCCAGATTTTATGCAAAATTACATTAAAATAAGAAACAGCATCCCATCCAAATATACATCTTTGCTTTGGGTTTTAAAAGACACTCAAAATGAAATAATTCTGAAGGCAACTTTTACATATTCTCTAGGTATCTTCTTTCTCTCTAACTCTCACCCATACTGTATTGTAAAATATTTTTCTCTCCCTTCTTTGGTTACCCCAACCTATCCGGACTCTACTTCTCACTGTGCAGCTCTTTCTCTACTTTTTTTTCTTCCTCCCTCTCTTTTCCAAGCTGTCCTTTTACATCCATACCATTCTCTACGTCACTTTTCCCTTCTGCATACCTTTCCACAACATGATTCTAATTCCTTAAATAACATTTCCCATCCGCTTCTGTTTTCTTTGAAATTTTTGGAAGCTATCTCTATGCTCACAGATTATTTGACATGAAGTATTAAGAAAAGCTTTGGCTACAGTACAGGAATTCCTGAATTCTAAATGTGCCTACAATAGGCTATATATTAAGCAGTAATTTATCTCTTGGTGTTTTAGTTTTCTTACTTGTAAAATAAGGAAAGCATATATGTATCTTAGAGTCATAATAAAATAATAGATATGTGAAAATGCATAGCATCAAGTTCAACCATGTTTTTCCTCTTTCATTAATACATTCCTAGTTTTAATGTATACAGAGAATATCATGGTAGAAAATCCCCCCAAATTAACTGTGTTTAATACAGTTCATTCAATATTATTTTTTATTCACATTTGATGAGAATAAATGTTGGTGTTTTAAAATGGATGTTTAAATGGAAGACAAAAAGAAGCAAGATAGAATTTTGTTCAAATAAGTATATTATAATAAACTTGTAATGAGAAAGTGAAGGCATTTTACTACTTTCTTTACTACTTTACCACTTCCTCACTATGAAAAAGAAGGAAACTAACCAGACTAGAACTTTTGTTGAATTAAATTATTCTAATTCTGAATGCTATTAGGGAACTCTGTGTTGACTTGACTCAATAATCATATTAATGAGAAGTCCTCCAAAGAATATAATGAATGTTAGTCTATGAAGAGGTAAATATATTAAATCAAGTTTATGGGGTATTATTGATTAATGTTTCATAAGAATTTCTGATAGTTTGGCAAGAAAATGCTTCCTTGAAAATGTTTATTTTAATAAATTATTCACATTATGAAATAAAGTACACATTTTTATAGTTGTATATAAATTAATTTAAACATTATTAAAAAAGAGAAACCATTTTCAGATTTAGTTTATTTGAGAGATTTTCTGAAAGGCAGAATAGTGTATTTGTTAACTGCACTGATGCACCAGTCAGACTGCACAGGTTAGAATCCAGTTCTATTCTTTATTGAGGTATATTGCTAATTTTCTTATGCCTTAGGTTCCTAGACTATAAAAGTGGAATGAGAAGAGATGAGCAAACATTGGAGATGGTATTATGTAAATAAAATAGATCAGGGCCCAATGTTGGAGGAGAAGCCATGTATAGTGAAGGGGAAGAAACACAGATCTTAATCCATGAGGCTGAAACTTAAGCTTTGATCTAGTCAGGAGCTTCCTATATATATAACTATACAGGGCTTGCTTCATTTTGCTCGGTCTTAATTTTCTCATCTGAAATTAGTTCTAATTTTGAAAATTCCATGAGCTGCTGTGTTTTTAACACTGTGGGGAATGAGATGATTAAATCAGAATCTGACAAGTATTCAACATCTGTTCTTAGAATCAACGTTTAAAGAGTGAAAGTAAGTTTGTGAAGTTATGGAGCTATAATAATTAGAATTATCTTCAAGATAGCATGCTAACAAATTATTTTCTGATGGAAGCTGAAACCTATTGAAAATTGAATATAAATAAAAAATTATCATTTATTTTATATACCATTAATTATCAAATTCTGAAAACTGTATAAAAATGCAGTTGGATTATGCAAGGATATTTTTCTTATCATGGTTCTCTTTAGAAATAAACAAATTTTTAATCAAGTATGAAAACTATCTAGATTTTTGTTTCTCAACAAAACAATTTTTTTACTCTGGTTTAAATTATGTTGAGAGATGACAGCAATACCTTGATTATAGTAAATTGACAACATTTTCCAAGAAGGCTACTTAGGAACAACATAAGGAAAAAAAAACCACACATTTAGCATGGATTTTTTTAAAGGCCAACTTTGTACTTGTGTATATGTTTACGTATGTTGTTTCATTTCTGTTACCAAATTAAGAATTACATGAGCCAGAAGAAACCATCTAATTAAAGGACAAAATGTAATCTGGGCTGTTACACTTCCCTTGGTCCTATTATAGAATTATCTGTGAACGTGATCAAATACTGCTCACTACAAAGTGATTTATGCCTATATAGCTATTTGTCGTTAGAGCTAATTGTAGCTTAATGCAGAGCCTTGAATCTTAGAATCATGCTGTATTAGCAATAGATTTAGGAATGGTCCAATGTAAATCCTGATATAATATCCTTCCCTATCTTCATCATCCTTCCACTCTATATATTCCATCCTTTCTGGTGTTTTTCATCTTCATAAATGGAAACATCTATCCAGAAGCACAAACTGGAAATCTGAGAATTGTTTGTAACTCTGTCTTCCCTTTCATTACTTCTCCCATATCCAATTTATCAATCAATCTTTTCTTTTTTATCTCCTAAATATTTCTTGACTCTTTTCATTTCTCTCAATCTCCAACACTACCACCCACCTAATCTACTATCTCCTGTCTTATTTCAGTTGTCACTTATACTTACTCTTTGTTCATTCACACTTCCCCCTCTTCATTTATTCTCCACCTTTAGATGACTTTGTTTTTAGGCTAAGGCTCAGAGACCTTAACATGATGATTTTCCTGACTAGAATATTCTCTCCATCACTCCTACTTCGGATAAATAGACATATTCTCAGGAAAGCCTTCCCATTCAGGAACTTTATGTGATAGTATTTATCTCATAATGCATGCATTTATTCGTTTATGCAACTATTTTATTAATGCCTGTTTCCCCATTACTTTGTAAATTCCTTGATTGCCACAACTGTGCCTGACTTTGTTTATTATTTTTGTCTAGTGCAAATCACAATGTTTAGAGTATAATTAATAATGAATATTTTTTGAATGAATGAGTGAGTAAATGAAAGAAATATTGCCAGTGTTATAAACCATTTTTGGTTAATGGCTCAGCCTTTGGCTAAGATAGGTATCTTGTACTGACTGATTTGAACGAAAAAAGTAGAACAAACAGATGAACATAATTAAACAATATTTTATGTCTTGAATTTTAAGAATTCAAGAAAAGTATTTTGTATCATCAGATTACCTTTGGGCAATGAAACAATCGGGGTCCTTTTCACTGTTTAAATCAATTTTTTAATTATTTTAATGCACACAAACTTTCCCCATAGTCATGAGCTTTAACTTAAAGCTTCCATTAGACTATAATAATGTTATTTTATTGTACATTAGAAAGTGTGATATAATTTATATTTAATTTTACTTAGAACTAGAATAATTACTGCTTATATTTCACATTGATTGTGTTCACATTTTTTCTTTTTCTTATATTTTTAACTGTAAGCTAACATTAAGGAAGCCAAATAATAAATTTCCACTAGATACTTCACATATGTTCCTCACACAATGTTACTCAAAAACAAACTTCCTAGTAGGCGTTTATTCTTTGGAGGAGGAACCCTAACAGATTGTTCAGACAAAACAGAAGCTTCTTTACTCTCACTCTTTCATTCTCTCTACTCATCCTCATTTTTCTTTTTCCTTCTCTTCTCTGGCTTTCCTTCCCCAACCTCCCCCAAACTTGAGAATATTCTCAATCTCTAAACTTCTCTCTATGCCTGCATCTGCTCAGTACACAGACTCACACCTCTCTGACCTAAAAATACAACTTATTTTTTATTTTTCTCCATTATATTAGTCATTTGAGCTGTTGTCTCCAGATTTTTTTCCCCATAGATGCAACCTTCAAATTTCTCATCACACTTAGCACACCATTGTTATATGTCACTGTTGCTCTGTCACTTCCCTGCTATGTGACTCTACTCCGTGCTTCAGTTTTCTCTGTAAGTCAGAGGCAGCAATAGTATTCAAGCGGAGATTCTGAACTTAGACAATTTGAGGGACTCTTTTTTGAAAAATAATAACGTGAAAGTGTAAAAATAGTCACAAAACAGATTTTTAAAATGATAAATCAAAATAAACATTTGATTAAAAGCCAGTTAAGACTACTATTTCACAAAACTGAGAAAATAATTATTAACTGCTACTACCTTTATCCTTTTTTCTACAAATTTTGGCTAGAGAGTTCTTGATTGTTTCTTCCTATGATGGTAATTTTGTAAATCACTACCTACAGAGAGAATAAAAAAAGCTTTACTTTTTCCTCCATCATGGTAGATTGAATTTTTTTACTGATAGCTTAGAAACAATTGCTTTAGATTTATGAACCATTATAGACAATATCACATAGATTTTTAGAATTGCTGTTTGAAAACTGTCAAGTTCTCTTGTGGATAAGCTGTAAGATTGGAAGGATTTTTCACAGATAGCTGCTGACTTTGTACCTTTCAAACCATGCTTCTCCTCTACTTTCTACTCACTCCCAGGCTGGAGGCTTACATTAATGTCATCTTTGGCCCTTCATTCAGTGTACTGTAGACTAGGCACAAAGCATCTCAGACCACCTTAAATTAACTCACAAGAAATATGTCACAGCTTAAATCAATTTATCAAATATTCTGTAGAACACAACTATTTATCTTATATTAAGAGAACAATATAATAAAAACAACCTAACATAAATTTATACCATCAGCTATCTGTAATTGAAAAAATATGTATGACTGTCTATAATTATCACAATATTGATGGCGATAATTTAAATAATCATCATCATAATAAGTGGCATTGATTGAGAGGTTATGGTGTAGCAGGCACTCCTCTAAGCACTTTACACAGATAATTTAATCCTATTCTAGCTATAACCCTATAAGCTATGAGATTTTAACATCTCTATATTTTACAGGTGAGAAAACTGAGGCATAGATAATCTCTTTTCTATCATATTTAATCTGTACAGTACATATATATTCCTCTTTAAACTGCAAATTGTGAGGATTTCAAATGACATGCAAAATGGTAAAATCTATATGATACGACTTTAAAAAAAGTAAAAATGATTTTTCATAGACAAATGTATAGTTAAAATAATTCAATATATTTTTCTTCATTTTTAAAGTACTCTAAACATTTAGTGATATACTTAACTAAATATGGGAGCTTATATCAGAAAAATGTTATTACATAGAAATTACTGCCTAAAAATACTGTTTATACTGTCTGTCCAGTTTTTTTAAGAATTAGAATTCTGTGTTGTGGTAGTCTAGTTTGCAGAGATCTTCCAGCCAACTTCTTTGTCTTTTAAAGAACTTCACTTTGTTAGATGCAGGCCAAATATTTCTTGGTAGTTCTTCCCTTACCCAAGGGAGATTCCTTTAAGTCATACTCGTATTTTATATAAACAAAACTCTGGGTAGTCATTTTCACCAAGCCATAAAATTATTTGTTCATGCTTTTTCTACCAAAAAAAAAAAAAAAACACACAGAAAAGCAACTAGTTAATCATCTTTAAGTCAGGGATCTATTCTTTCTGTTTTAATATTGGCACCAAATACAGAACCTGATATATCATGGGGACTCAAAAATTGGGTGTAAAATAAATAGACTGTAAAAAAACAAGTCATCATTGGGGGCTTTTTATATTGCATACAGTGATCAGTTAGATGTGCAGACATAGAAAAAGGAAAGGCTGTCAGGTTTCTCGTTTGAATCTCTGTGGAAGCATGACACAACTTTGTATGTACACTGGCAAAATGAGTGCAGTTAGATGCTCAAAAATATTTATAAGTAGACAGGTATCTAGATAGATAGATGATAGATAGATAGATAGATAGATAGATAGATAGAGAGATAGAGAGATAGATAGATGAATGAAGAGTTCAAGGACAGAACTGATAGTATTTTTTAAATTGTTTTATTTTATGTAATATCTTTAAACTGTAGCAAAATGGGAATTTTAATTTTATATATTTATTCTTTTTTAGATTTGAGTAATATGTTCCATTTTCTAGGGTGCCATATGAACTTGACACTGCTCAGGTTATGTTTTTATCTCTTTACCATTCTTATTTCCATATGATCAACCTAATGCTCTCGATAATTAGTTGTTATATTTCCAGAATATAATTAACTCAGTAATTGGTTTATTTATATTCTATATCTCACCAAATTAATTCAGAAATAAGATTTTGGTTACTAAGTGAATGCTTCTAAAACAATAGCTACCATTATTATATTATTATTATTATTAATGCCATATACTTGGCATTGTCCAAAAACTGCCAATGTAGCAACTTATTTAATACTCAAAACAACTCTGAGAAATAGGCAAAATCATAATACTTGGTTACATATGACAAAGTTGTGGGGCACAGCCATTAACAGCTAATAATTTATGTAGATGGGTTTTGACCCCAGGAAGTCGAAGCTCTTAACTACAAAAGTTTGCCATGTTCATACACAATGCAGCTAAAGCAATAATAAAAAGTTGATAACTGCAACCGGAAGCAGAATAAGACCCTATAGTAGTTGGTCACTCTTAGCCTCATTCAGCTATTCACAAATACTGCGCTGGTGTAGTGGCTCACAGAATCACTCTGGCATTTTGGGAGGCCAATGTGGAAGGATCAC
Source organism: Cephalopachus bancanus (assembly GCA_027257055.1). Lineage (NCBI taxonomy): Eukaryota > Metazoa > Chordata > Mammalia > Primates > Tarsiidae > Cephalopachus > Cephalopachus bancanus. Next base: position 1,760,210 of record JAPVLO010000258.1, read on the forward strand.
TAGAGTCCAGAAGTCTGAGTCTACCTGAGTCTACAGTGAGCCATAATTGTATCACTGCACTCTAGTGTGGATTTCAGAGCAAGACCCTGTTTCCAAAAAATCACAAATATTCATAATGCCTAGATGTAATGCTAGGCACTGAGATTAGAGAATAGGGATGTAGTCCTTACTTGCTATTCTTTGAGAAAACTTGACTCTGACAAAAACAATAACAATAATAGTATATCAAAATTTGTCAAGTATCTACCATGTTGCAGCAATTATAAAAATAGCTTTCTTTGTTACAGGCAAGATTTACTCATCATTTATTCATCAATACAAATTTTTGAAAATCAACCATGAGCCATGTCCTATGGTGGATGCTAGAACATTTTGGTATACATGAAAACATTAGTTCCTTAAGGCACTTTTTTGTAAGCAACTAGAAACTACTCCAAATACTTCCGACTTTTGTTTTTCATAGATTATGTAATTGAGGATAAGAAATGTTAGGAAACATTTCCAGAATCGCGGAAATCTTAAGTGGTAAAGGTAGACCTTGAATCAAGGTCATTTGTCTTTAAACGTCCATAGTTAGTATATATTGGAAGCTCACTATGTTTCAGATCATGAATACAGCAGTGAATCATGTCCTGGTTGATACAGGTCGCACTATCCATTGCAGCATGCTGTAAGTACCAGTTTAGGTCCAGACAGGAAAGTGGAAACTATAGTACAGTATATAATAGAGAGAAATGGCTAAACAGGTAGTAGAGAGCTGAAAAAAGTGGAAATGTTAGAAGTGACTGGAGAGAGAAATCATTTTCTTGGCGAGCTTGTGAATGTTGTGCATTAGTCATGGAACAAAAAGCAAATAGGAGTAAGTCCCTTCCTTCAGCCTTGCAGTCTTTCTTGAGCGTCACCTAATGACAGAATCTAAAAGAATATCAGGTGGCAAAGGAAAAATGTAGTTCATAGAGTTCCAGTCCCAAGCATTACAGAGCAAGGGTACAGAGAGGTGGGTTTAGAATTGAGACATAATAGACAAACGATACCTTCACACCCTCTATCAGAGAGAATAGTCAGAAATGTATGACGGTTTGGAGCTAGAAAAGGGAGTAGAAACTAACTGGTTCAACCTGCTTATTTTGCTAAGGAGAAAACTGAGGCCCAAAGGGATGACAGTTACAAAAGGTTACAGCATTTGTAAGTATCAGAGCCCTACAGGAACCTACATTTTCTTATTACACATTTTACTGAAACTTCTGCTATTCAATACTGTCGTCTAAGGACAATGAGCAAATTAATGGACAATGTTCTCAAAAGATAAAAATGAAAACTTGCAAGGGATGCAAAAGATGAAAAACTTATATAATGGGCACTTTTTATAGCCTCAGAAAATCAAGATAAATGACTGCCTGATGACTTAACTTGGTAGAGGGCAAATTCTGAGAACTTAGGGAATAGATGATAACATCTCCTTTAGTCTGTATTTCTCAAATTATTTTTGCCTGGAGCCGAGTAATACTCAGTTTGAGATTAAGTTCCTGTCAGGACTGATTAGTGATTCTAGTGTAATTGCAAATTTTTGGAGGCTCTCCACTTAATAATTTAGTTCTACCCACTGATTCTCAGATATAAGTTTATAGAGTGAGACTGCATAGTGCAAAGAATGTTGAAGCCACACCATAGGCTGATTCCTCATTCCCTGATCTCACAGGGCTCTATGCTAGTTGCATTGCCGTGGACACACTGTTGTTCGGGCAAAGAGGACGGTTTTATGAGCAACTATGCTACAGCAATAACTCCTCCATGCCACAGAGTCAAGTCAAATCAAAGGTCTTCATGAATTACAATCTGTTTGAGTAGCCCAGTTTGGTATAATCTTGAAGGTCTGTGTAAAGGTAAGTTGTACAAAGATGTAAAAGTGTCTCATTGATTGTTTTCACAGACAAGCTATTGAATAAAGACACCTACAGTTCAAACCCTTTTTAATTCCATCTTATGTAAGTTGAAAATATTCTACAGTATCTTAAAACACTACAATATGTTTTTGTCTTTGGCCAGGGCTTTTCAAGGATTTAGTGACTAACATTGCACATGCTTTTGTTTGGGGATTTTTCTCAGTGATGCTCTGATGTCAAAGTCTTTTGTTTAATTTACTCAATTAGAGCGGGCTTTTCTTCTCCATTTTGTAAAATGAGAATGGCATTAAATTTTAGCTCTTCACTGACTTGGCATAAAGCTGAATTCTGGCAGTTGAGAGAATGTTTTTATTTTCCTTTTTATATTATTTTAAAGATGTGGAGTACAATTCAGAATTAGTTATATAATTGGTCATCATACAGGTAAAATTTGGGCCTCACTTTGGTCCCCACTTCTCCTGGTTGGAGATCAGATACTCTTATTGATGTTATGTGCCCCTTCCCTCCCCTGACAGTATCCTGCTACTGACAATCCCTTTCTTATAATATTATGGTAAATGTTCAGGGACAGCTTATGAGTGAGAACATGTGGTACTCAGTTCTTTGTTTCTATTATAGTTCACTGAGTATTGTAGACTAAAAACCCATTCAAGTTGCTATGAAATCCATATATTTGTCCTTCTTTATGGCTGCGAAATATTCCCTTGTGTATAGGTACCACGTTTTTAAAATTCACTCCAGTTTTGATGGGCAGTACTGTTGGTCCATGTTTTTGCTATTGGGAATAGTGCTGCAATAAACATGTGTGTGCAGGTATTTTTCTTGTAGAATGATTTGAGTTCCTCCAGGTATATTCCCAGAAGGGGGATTGCTGGGTCATATGGAAGGTTAATTTCTAATTCTTTTAGAAATCCCCATACTGTTTTCCATAGAAGTTGAATTAGTTTGCATTCATCCGAATGTAGAAACGTTCCCTTTTCTCCACATCCTCATCAGCAACTGATTTTTTTTTTTATTAATGATGGACATTCTTACTGGGGGTTGGGTGGTATCTCAATGTGGTTTTGATTTGCATTTCTCTGATGATTAGTGAGGCTGAACACTTTTTCATGTGTCTGTTGGCTGCCCGTATATCTTTTTTTAAAAAGTGTTTGTTCATGTCTTTAGCACACTTTTTAATGTTTTTTTTTTCCTTTTGGCATATTTGAGTTCCTTGTAAATCTTGGATATTAAGACTTTGTCAGATATACAGTTGGCAAATATTTTTTCCCATTCTGTGGGCTGTCTCCCCACTCTCTTTATGGTTTCTTTTGCTTTGCAGAAGCTTTTCCATTTAATGAGGTTCCACTTGTCTATCTTATCTCTTATGGCATGGGCACCTGGAGTTTTGATCAGGAATTGGTTGCCTACTCTGATTTTCATAAGGGTGTCTTCTACATAATCTAAGATTCTTATAGTTTGAGATCTAACATTTAGGTCTTTGATCCATTCAGAGTTATTTTTTTTTTTTATGGCGATAGGTAGGGGCCCTATTTCAATCTTCTGCATGTGGTCAGCCAGTTTTCCCAGCACCATTTACTGAATAGGTTCTGCCCTCCCCGGTAGCTGTTGGCAGAGTCTTTGTCAAAGATGAGTTGGTTGAGAAACTGAAGTTTTGCTTCTGGAACCTCTATCCTGTTCCATTGGTATATTTGCCTATTCTTGTACCAGTACCAGGCTGTTTTGATTACTGTAGCCTTATAATAAAGTTTAAAGTCTGGAAGTGTGATACATCCCACTTTGTTTCTTTTGCTGAGGATTGTTTTGGCTATTCGTGGTCGTTTTTATTTCCATATTAATTTCTATATTTTTATTTCCAGGTCTGAGAAGAATGATGATGATAATTTAATGGGTATTACATTCAATCTGCAGATTGCCTTAGGTAGGATGGATATTTTAACAATGTCGATTCTTCCAACCCTTGAGCGTGGAATATTTTCCCATTTGTGTCTTCTTGGATTTCCTTGAGCAGTGTTTTGTAGTTTTTATTGTAAAGATTTTTTACTTCCATGGTTAGGAAGATGCCAAGGTATTTCTTTTTCCTTTACTTTCTTTTTTTTTTTTTTTTTTTGGTGGCTATTGTGAATGGCATTATACTTTCTTTTTGAATCTCTACCTATTTGTTGTTGGTGTATAAAAATGTGACTGTCTTTTGTACATTTATTTTGTACCCTGAGACTTTGCCAAAGTTCTTTATCAGTGCAAGGACACATTCTCTTGGATTTTTGAGGTATAGGATCATATCATCAGCAAACAGAATAACGTAACTCCCTATTTTCTATTTGGATACACCAGATTTCCTTCTCTAGTCTAATTGTTCCAGCTAGGACTTCCAATATAATGTTGAACAGGAGAGGTGAAAGTGGGCAGCCTTGTCTTGTTCCTGTTTTTAGGGGAAATGTTTCAGTTTCTGTCCATTTAGCAATATGCTGGTTGTGGGTTTATTGTGTATGCCACTGACTATTTTTAAGATATGTTCTTTCTGTGCCTAGGTTTTCATGGGTTTTTATCAAGAAGGGTTGCTCGATTTTGTTAAAAGCTTTTCTGCATCTAATGATATAATCATGTGGTTCTTGTTTTTACGTCTCTTGATGTATTTAATTATATTTATGGTCTTGTGGATGTTGAACCAGCCCTGCATCCTGGGGATGAAGCCTACTTAGTCATGGTGGATGGTTTTTGCGATGTGCTGTTGGAACCGATTTTCTAGAATCTTCTTGAGAATCCTTGCATCAGTGTTCATCAAGGATATTGGCCTGCAGTTCTCTTTTTTGTTGGATCTTTATCTTGTTTGGGTATCACTGTAATGCTAGCTATATAAAATGATTTAGGGAGAATTCTCTCTTTCCCGATTGCCCGGAATACTTTCAGTAGGATTGGCATCAGTTCCTCCTTGTGTGTTTTGCAAATTCTGCTGGAAAGCCATGTGACTCAGGGTTTTTTTGTTTTTTTGTTTGTAGGTAATTTTCTTTTCTTTTCTTTTTTTTGATTTAGAGTCTCACTCTGTCACTCAGACTGGAGTGCAGTGGCCGCTTCCGGTCACCGCAGCCTCGACTTGCTGGGCTCCGGCGATCCTTCCGCCTCAGCCTTCCAAGTTGTTGGAACTACAGGCACACGCTACCACGCCTGGCTAATTTTTGATTTGTTGTAGAGATGAGGTCTCACCAAGTTGCCCAGGCGGGTCCCAAACCCGTGGGCTAAGGCAATCCACTCACCTCGGCCTTCCAAGACGCTGGGATTACAGGCTGAGCCACCAAGCTCGGCCTGTAGGTAGTTTTCTTATGATAGAGTCAATTTCCTGGGTTGTTTTTGCTCTATTTAGTAACTCAGTGTCTTTTTGTTTCAGGCTTTGCAGGTTTTGTGATGTCTGAAAGTCCTCCATTTCCTTTAGGTTATCAAATTTTTTTTCCATACAGGTATGCATAATAATCTCTGATAATCTTTTGTATTTCTCTTGGGATGATATTTTGCATTTCTGATTATATTCATTTGGACTTTTTGTCTCTTTTTCTTGATCATTCTGGTTAGGGTTGTATCAATCTTCTTTATCCCTCCAAAGAACCAGCTTTTTGTGTTGGTGATTTTTTTCTATGATTTTTTGTCTTTTGTGTCCCATATTTGAACTTTTCCTCTGGTGATCTGGATTATTCTGCTGAAGTTAGGGTTTTGGTGGTCTTGTCTTTCCAACTCCTTTAGATGATTGGTTAGGCTGTTAGCTTGTCATCTTTCCATTTTCTTGATATGTGTTCATAGAGATATAAAATTCCCTCTTAAAACTGTTTTCATGGCATCCAAGAGGTTTTGGTAAGATGTTTCTTTGTTTTCATCTGTTTTCAGAAATCTTTTAATTTCTGTTTTGATTTCTGGGTTGACCCAGGAGTCATTCAGGTTCATGCTGCTCAGTATACATGTCTTTGTGAGTTTTGGGGAAATTTTGTTGGAGTTGTTATTCATTTTTATTCCACTGTGGTCTGAAAAGGAACATGACAGTATTTCTATCTTATGAAATTTGCTTATACTTCATTTATGGCCAAGGATGTGATCAATCTTGGAGTAAATTCCCTGTGATAATGAGTAGAATGTATATTCTGTGGTTTTTGGGTGGAGTGTTCTGTAGGTGTCTATTAAGTCCATTTGGTCAAGGGTCAAGTTGAGGTTTCAGAACTCTTTGTTGGTTTTTTTGTCTCAATGTTCTATCTGGGGTTGTTAGTGGGGTATTTAAATCGCCAGCTGAAATAGTGTTAGACTTAGTATCTTTTTTTAGTTTACTTAATAGTTGCTTTATAAATACTGGTGCTTCTATGTTGTATGCACATATGTTTAGGATGGATATTTGTTGTTGATGGATTGAACCTTTTGTCATGTAGTGTCCTTCCATATTTTTTAAAATTTTTGATATCTAAAAGGTTGTTTTGTCTGATATTAAGATTGTGACTCCTACCTCCTTTTGTGATCCATTCTCCTGGAAATTTGTTTTCCATCTTGTTACTTTGAGTCTGTGTGAGTTCCTTTTTGTGAGATGAGTTTCCTGGATGCAGCAAATTAATGAGTTGTTTTAAAAAAAATCCAGTTTGCCATTCTTTGTCTTTTCAGTGGTACATTTAGTCTATTCACATTCAGGCTGATTATTGAAATGTGAGTGTTTATCCCTGTTCTGAGGTTCTTATACCGCTTTTTTATTTTGCTTGTTTGTTTTCTTTTAACTTTTGGGTTGATGTATGTATGTGTTTTCAAGTTTGTAGTCATGATTTATTCTCTATTGATTGTGTATTCCCCTGTTCTCTTGGGAAGTGTGTGGTCATTCTTTTTTTCTTTCTTTTGTACTTAATATCCTTTTAAGGATTGCCCATAGAACCAGTCTGTAAGCTGCATAATCTCTTAGGGATTGGATGTATGGGAAGGATTTTAATTCTCCATCGCTGATGAAGCTGAGCTTGACTGGATAGGAAATTCTTGGTTGAAATTGTTTATCTTTGAGGACTTGGAAATTTGGACTCCAGTTCCTTCTAGCTTGTAGTGTTTATGCTGATAGGTCTGCGGCTATTCTAACTGATCTTCTCCAGTAGGTAGTCTTGCTGCCTTAAGGATTTTTTCTTTTGTACCTCCTTTGTGTAGGTGAATTACTATGTGTCTAGGGGTTGGTTTTCTCATTTAATGTCTTGCAGGAGTACTTTGTATCTCTTGTGTTTAGATGGTCACATCTCTGGTGACTTCCTAGAATACTTGTTCCAAGTTGTTTTCCATTCCCCTTTCTTCTTCTGGGATACCAATCAGGTGTAGGTTCAACCTCTTGATATAATCGCACATCTCTTGGAGGCTTTGCTCTTTCTTTCTGAGTTTTCTTTCTATGTTTTTTATAGATTGGGTTAATTTCATGTTTTGGTCTTCAAGTTCTGGGATTCTGTCTTCTGCTTGACTAATTCTGCTTTCCATGCTTGTCATCTTGTTATTTATTTCCTGAAATAAGTATTTTATGAACAAAATCTCTGTTACAAGTTTTTTCAGTGTTGCATCTTGTCTTTCTTGAGACTTATTCACTATTTTCATCCATTCCCTAATCTCTGTTATATTCTGGGGCCACCAATTGATGACTTCTATTGTTTGGGTTCTGAGGTCAGATTTTTTGGGCTTTTCTCTTTGGTACACTGGGAATTACATGTATACTTTCACTGATTTTTTCTCATTTGTGAGAGATATCTTTCTTTTCTCTTTAGTTCCATTGTTCAGTGGCAGTGAGAGAGGCTTTCACTTCTGGTGTTTGCTCGTCCCTTTGTTCTTCCCTGATCAAGGCTCTGAATGTTCTATTTTGAAACAGAACTGAGGGTGGGAAGCTTTGCCGTCTCTTGTAGTTTTGAGAGTCAAATTAGGTGGAGGATGGGGAGTTAGAATTCAGCAACTCTTGCAAATCACAATGTTTGTTGACTAGGGTATGGGCTCCCTGAGACCCACTTCCACCACTACTCTATGTGATGATCCAGTGGGTATGTGTGTATAACCCTGCTGATTTCTTTGGGGGTCTTCCTCCTCCTTTCTAGTCAAACCCTTTGTCCCATGACTGAATCTGGGTAGGAGGTAGGGCACCTGAGACTCAGCACTTATCCTGTCCCTCCAGAGTTTGTGCTTTCAGATATTACCTCTGGGTCACGATCAGTTCCTGAGTAGTTAACCTGCCATTCACAGAGATTGGGGCTCTCATTCAGTGTTGAGCAAGCCAAAGCACTTCCCTTCCCAGTTTTGGTGGCAAGGTGCCTCTTTTGTCTTCTCCAGTGGGGCTCTGCCTCTGGACTCCCTCACTGTGCTCCCTCCACAACCCTTGCTGTCAATGTCTAGCCAGGCACTGAAGTGGTGAGGCAGAGCCTGAAGCCAATAGTCACTCCTGGCAGTTTCTTCCTGGGAAGGGCTTTTCTGATTAAGAAAAATGGCACTTGGCCTCTGTTCCCAGGAAGTGCTAGGGTCCAAACAGAGTAGTTGTGGCACCAACTGCTTCACCAGGAAAGCCCTGGCCATTTGCTCCTGAGTCCCCACTCAGACAGTCACTCACATGTCTGCTTACTCACAGACACATATGCAAAATTGTCCATACACTCCCTGACTCACACACGGACCTGCACAGTCTGATTGGCTCTGTCACCATCTTCCCCCACCTCCAAAAGCTGTTTTTATCTTCAAACAGCAAAAGAGTCCAGAAATTTAAGAGATTGTACCTGCTAATTTTTTTTTGGAAAAATGATGCAATTGAATTCACTATTATGTTGCTGTTATAAAGCAAAAATTCATGGAACTAATTCACAAGTTGGACTTTTTCCATAAATAATTATCATTCTTTAATGTTGTACTAAATATTTGCATTAGACTAGAGAATAATTCATCTAATTGTACTGCTATAATATAGATAGGCACAAGTTCCTGGTCATTTTAGGACATGTGCAGCATCAATAAATCAACTCAAACTTTGTATGTAGGTTTGATTTAATTATTTGATTAATCTCTCTTTTTGTTGGAGAGGTAAAGACAAAACAAATTGAACAGTAGGACCTTTTTTTATATACACAACAAACCTCTCATTTTATTGTTTCTGGGATCTTTTTTGTCAAAAGTTAAATAAACTAAGATAGTCTTAGAATCAGGAAAAAAAAGCATTTTTACTTTGACATTCAAATCTTTTTCCTTTGGATCTATTCTCTTGCTTCATTAAATCTTATATTTATCAAAGAGAGATTATTTTCACCAACACCAGAACTTGCTGAGTTTTCAGTTTTGTTCCAAAGATAGAATAGAGCACTAGAAAGAACAGAGCATCATTAGGTGTTCAGAAATGTGGAGGCAAAGAAGAAATAGGAGAAAAATAAGAAAAGAGAAGATATGGGGGGGAATCAAAGCAAAGGTGGTAAATAACTAGATAATAGAGACAGTTATAGGCCAGGTCAGAATTAGATGAAAGTTCATAATTTCATAAGTGAGTTGTCATATATCAAATAAATATTTAACCTGTAACATGGTTTTATTCTAAAATACTTTTGTACTTTATGAATATTTCTTTTATTTTAAAAAGACTAAAACAGAACTTTTGTCTGTTAGATTTGACTAAGTTTTCACTTTGAAGCTAAAATGTCATTGTGTTCCTATTTCAAGTTTTTCTATCAGTTTAATGCAAGAATAACCTGAGATTATAAAATATACTTTAAAAACTGTCTCTATAAGCAAAATGAATAAAGATACAACAAGAGTTTTTCTTGTGAATTCAAAATAAAATATGGAAAAATGAAATTGATGTCAAAGCTGATGAATGCAGCAAATGCCCATAACCCTTTAGTTGAACAGTTTTTTTCTCCAAAACTACTTTATTTTTTTCTATTGATTGGTTTTATAAGAAATATATTGCAAATTTGAAAGTATAAAATATGCTTGTATTGACATACCTTTTTTTTAGATCTTTTGTATATAGTTTCACATAAGACTTAATTTGGGTGTGAAGAAAAAGCATCTTCATTTTATTAGACACTTTTGTAATGCATTCTAAGATTATGAGGATAAACTGAGGCAGGGTTGCCAGTGATCATTCCATCCCAATCTTATGGTGGGTACTTATGCATCAAATACTTTTATAAATGGTGTAATTATCTGAGCATGGATTTTGTAACCCAATTATGTAATTTAGCCCTGTAATCTCAGAAAAGTTATTTAGCCATTCTAATCATGTATTTCCTTGTCTGTAAATGGAAATAATTATAGTTAACTTTTAGAAGAGCTGTGGAAATGAAGATAATATATTTAAGTATATGTCATTTTTGTTTGTAGTTCTATGTATTACCATGTGAAATGTAAAGCTTCATTAAATATATTCTCTTCTCAAATATATTATCTTCTTTCAAGAATCAAGACAAAAGGAGGATAAGTAACATAATTATTATAATGCCATACTATTGGAAAACTATATTAAATTAAAGGTGTTTTGTTAATGAGTGACTTTTTGCAGAAAGGTTTTGTTTGGTTGATTGGGGGATAATTTTTACTTTGGGGGTCGCCTCTGCCAGAACAAAATGTATAAAAACAATTATTTATTCTTTTTGAAAGCTAGGTCTAAGTGTATTAAATCACTAGAAATTGTCTGACTTGTTGATTGATGGCAATATGACCCAGTAATACCAACACTGGCCATCAACACAACAGTGACAATGAATATTTATTGAGTATAATATATGCCATGTACTTTAATAAGTGCTTTACATTAATTGTCCCATATGATTGTTATCACACAATAGAGAAGGCATAGAGAAGTTAACAGCAAATCCCCTAAGCTCTCATAGTTAGTGAGGTGATGAAAACCAGAATCTGAATACAGACAGCCTAACTCCTAATTCTGCTTTTTTTGACTGTAACTGTGGTGTTCAAGAACTCATCAGATGAATAGTGGAACTTCAAACTAGACCTAACCAGATAGATCAGTGTAATAAAGTCATAACCCACATTCTGGGACTTCAATGAACCAGCATTTATAAAGAAAATAATAAAATATGCCATGTATACTTCAGCTTTCAAAAGCATCCCCTATTTATAAAGAAAAATAATAAAAATATGCCATATACTTCAGCTTTCACCAGCATCCCCTGATATAACAAATATTTAACAAAGATCATGGCACACAACAGCAAGACCTAAAGCAGAGTCCTGGGGTATCCGATTGTTTCAGATGTCAGCTCATTAGTCCTCGATCTTGCTGCAATCTTGATGGGATGACCAAAATGCTGTGGAAGATACTGCAGGAGGTCAGCGTTGTGGCTGTTTTTCTACCAGCTCAGAAACATTCAAATATGTTAACATCTGGAACATCTGGCATGGTAGCACGTTGTGCCCATAGGTTGCATAGCAGTCTTGCTTTGAACATTTACCATTTAGTCATAACATCTGAAGATAAAGAGCTTATTGTTTATAAAAGTACTTTATATAATGAAAAATAATGATATTGTTTTGTTAATTCAGTTGTTGCTGCTTTCAAAAGATTTCAAAAAGAAGAGAATGTTAACTCTATAATCAAAAAAGAATTGCATAGGTAAGCCTGTCATAAAGAAAATCTATTTCTTAAATTCTCCTTGGAGATCACAAAACTGCAATATGTTATTAAAGATACACTGCATCTGAGAAACTTTTTTACTATAGTAGCTACTTTATAATATCTCTCTGGACTCATAGGAACTTTAAGTGGGCCTGTGTGAGAACAATTCTTTGTTTATGACCACATGCGATCTAAAGAAAGAAAATCATTGTTGTATAAAGCTTGTTACTACAATGATAAACTTCAGTATTCACTATGGACTGAATATCATGCTTTCTGCTTTTTTTTAATAACAGATTTCCTGGTGAGAGGTTTAAAATAAATATTCCAATTAAGACATAAAGAGGCATAAAATAATAAAATAGTAAGGTAACATGATTTTGTCTTCTCATTTAAAAGACAGATAGATGGTATAGTGAGATTAGGGTCCAGAGCAAAGAAGGAGATATCTCTGCATGAATGTAAGGATAGTTGGGGTTGTTAAAATATTTAATGTTTTCAAAGTCAAAGTGCAAAAGACAAAGCTAGCATTTTGTGTTAGCTTATATATCATTTTAATAGCAAAGCATGACATACTATTATAAAAATACATACAGTACAAAATTTTATACAGTTAAAATAACTGTATCTTCTCCTGGCCACTATGCTATTAAAAAAACACCTTTTATCATTTGCTAAGTCTTCTATGCAGATGTCTCATTAGTGTCCATATACATCTATGCCCATGGAATCAAATTGTATAAACTGTTCTGTGATTTTGCATTTTTTAAAGCAACAACAAAGATAATGCTTTATGGGGGCCTAAGGAAGAAGGAAAAGACTATTACTTAATTATCTACACCCCAGGGCCTCCCCCACTTCAATATTTCACACAGAAAATATTCTTACATTTTCTTGTTTGTTTGTTGAGTGTGTGTGTGTTTGTGTGTCTGTGTGTGTGTGTGTGTGTGTGTGTGTGTGTGTGTGCTTTCCTTTGAGTCAAATGCCATTAGATCCCTTTTAACTCTCTGCAGTTTGTATGAGGCATGGTGAACATAGTATGCCAGGAGATACTTGAGGTCTAGGAGCTTTCTTTGTCACTTTCTTGCCAAGAATGAGTCTCTTAAACTCTGTGGCCTTCAGTTTCTTCATTTGCAAAATGAAATTGTTAAACTGGGTGGTATGAAGGGTCACTCATACTTTTTAGGATGTTTTTGAGTTTTTAATTGGATAGTTTTTAGTGTTGCTTGTGCTTTCATGCTTCTTTTACCCTAAATATATGTATATATATTAAAATAAATTATTATAATTATATATAAATAATGAAATAGTAAGATAACATAATTTTGTCTTCTATATATATTGTGCTCTCTCTATGTGTTCATATATATAGTCATATATATATATATATATATATATATATCCAGTCTTCTATATATAGAGACTCTGTGATCAAAATGTTTTCTAAATTTTTGATCAAAACATTTATTTATATAATAGAAAATATTTTTACTAAAATGTATAGAGTTATCCTTTGATTAAAAAAAAGTATTAAGATGTGGCTGGTCATGGTGGCTCACACCTGTAATTCCAGCACTTTAGAAGGCTGAAGCAGGAAGATTGCTTGTGCTCAGGAGGTTGAGGCTGCAGTGACCTATGATTGTGCCACTATATTACAGCCTAGGTGGCAGAGTAAGACTTTGACTCAAAAAAAAAAAAAAGATAGCCCTCAAAAGAACACGTTAGCTAACAGTAACACCTAAAATTCCTTGTACTAGAAACAGTTCTAAGTACAGTTGCCCTGCGGTGTCCATGGAAGACAGTTCCAGGATCCCATGGATATCAATATTTTGGGATATGCAAGTCACTTACACAAAATGTCATAATGGTTGCATATAACCTACATAGATCCTCCTAAATACTTGAAATAATCTGTGAATTACTTATAATACCTAATACAATGTAACAGCTATATAAATAGTTCCTACACTGTATTGTTTAAGAAATAGTGACAAAAAATATCTATGTTAGTCCACATGCAACCATCCTTTTTTTTCTGTATATTTTCAACCTGCATTTGGTTGAATCCATGGATGTGGAACCTACAGGCTTGGAAAGTCAACTGTACTTTGAATATGTAAACTCAGCTAAATGTATCAATTACACTATGAAATTCCCTTTGATCATTAATGTCATTTGGGGAAGTATGAAGAAAGAATAATAATCTGGAATACAGAGAGAGTGAACTCCAGCATTTCCCTCAGCTATGGGATAGGCTCTGGGATACTCCTCAGTGCAAAATAATTACACCACTATATTTATGGAGTTGTGTGGTGTCACAATTCCTGGGCACACTAAATGTATTTATGAAATCAAGATGTCACTTGAGGTCATCTGAGATTTGTAAGCATTTCTCAAACAAGAAGTTTGGCAAGACAAAACTCCCTGTCACTGCTTCTGTGAGCATCCAAACAGTTCTTCAAGGCTCCCTTGATCTCTGTTCCAGCCTTCATCTAGGCCTTGTGTGTTCTTTGTCACAAAGTTATTCCTATCATGGGCCATGACAAGAACTTCAGTCATATCAAGCATTTCAAATATTTGTGTTCTGGAGGCAAGAAAAGTGTGATTTTTCTTTCAGGCTTGTGACTGGCTGCTGTTTTATTAGACACAAACTCAGAAACTCAGTTCTTCTCCTTCTCTTGGAGTCTCCTTGCTCATGCCTCATTTAGTCATTTTCTCCAAGCAGAAGTTCTAGATGATGGTTCTGACAAATGCTTAAAATTCCCAGAAAGCAGAGGTAAAAATCCTGTACTATTCTGTTTTCCTCTGCATTTTGGTTAACAACATTTCTCCATAGATGCACAGGAGAAGAGAAGAAATATCTATGTATCTTATCTATAGGCAGAGAAATATGTTTTAGAGCTCATCACTTCTCCAACTACCCAGACTCCGCACTTACATCTAACACTCACACACAAAAGTCAGCTCTTTTCTAGGAATTCTTTAGTTGACAAACGTTGAGCTCATTTCTTAGTACATGTGCTTGTTTATGAGGAAAGAGTCTATATTTATTACAAGAAACAAAATAAAACATGGAGACTCTGTCTCCAAGATAACAGTGGGATCCACTATCTGTCTTGGATTCTTCATTTTCCTCTTCTTGCTCATAATTTCTTTCTGTCATCAAATAAATCATTTGGAGACTGGATAGATTAATTCCAGTTTTGCCAGCCACAGAAGAAGAATTCAAGTGGCTGCCTGGGAAAAGTATGTTAGTAAATGTTTTGTTTATAGAGGCCTATAAGGTAGCTATAGTCTAGGGCCATGCATCCAATTATATCCTTTACTCACCTTTAATTTAAAAATAAAATACAGATTTGGGTGTTTAGTAGAAGGATCTTATTTTCACATACTAGCTAGTTGATGATATTAAAATCATCATGAATTTAAGCTGCTAAAACTAGTAGAAATCTTAAAGATTATCTAGCTACTACTTCATTTTGTAGAAAGCAAACTGAAGAGAGTTTAATTTGCTGATATTCCTATAAGAGATTCTCATCAAGTAATAAGGATTCTCTTTGAAAATCTGAAATATTCATAAATTTTCATATTTTTAGAACTTTTTACCTACCACAAAATAGCAATACATAGGAAATTAGAAAATAAGTTTTTCCTTGAATGCTTTTCTGCAAAGTTTACTAATTCAATTGAATACTAAAGACCTTTCATCGAAACTATCAATAGCACAGGAGATGATTCACTCAGGAAGAAGAGTAAAGTACTATGGAAACTTAAAGCCTAGACAATATTAGCCATGTCTGAAAAAAGAAGTCCAAGTGCAAGTAATGATATTACACCTTTATTTATACTAACAATAACTTGGTGTATTAAGAGATTGATTATTAAAGCTCAAAAGGAAACAAAAGCACACTATGTATGGGATGGACATAAATGCCATTCGTGTATCAAGGCTGTTTTTGTTCTTTGCTATTAAGTTTTCATTGAAAGCAAACAATGTAGACAGTATTTTTCATACATAATAGCCTAAATCTCAAATACCTCTCCAACTAGATATTATTAGATTTATTTTACAGATGGTAAAACAGGCCTGGAAAGCAAAAGACTTTATCAAGTTTTCAAATTTAATGAGTTGGGCTGGGTGCAATGATCCATGCCTTTTTTTTCCTTTATTTTGAAGATGTGGGGTACAATTCAGGATTAAGTATACAAATGTTCACTTGTTGATGAGGTGTGCCCCTCCCTCCCCTGACAGTGTCCCTCAACTGCCAATCCCACCCTCCCTCCCCTGGCAGTTTCCCACTACTGCCAATCCCTTTCTTATAGAATTATGATAATTGTTCAAGGTTCGCTTATGAGTGAGAATATATGGTACTCTGTTTTTTGTTTCTGTGATAGATCACTGAGTATGACAAACTCCAAATCCATCCAAGCTGCTGCGAAGTCCATATGTTTGTTCTTCTTTATGGCTGCATCATATTCCATTGTGTATATGTACCACATTTTATTTTATCCAACCCAGCTTTGATGGGCAGCATGGTTTGTTCCATGTTTTTGCTATTGTGAATAGAGCTGCAACAAACATGCGTGTGCAGGTATCTTTTTTGCAAGATGACTTGAGTTCCTCTGGGTATATTCCCAGTAGAGGTAGTGTATGCCTTTAATCCCAGAGCTTTGAGAGGCCAAGGGGGGAAAATCACTTGAGCTCAGAAATTTGAGATCAATTGGGCAACATAGTGAGACCTCATCTCTACAATTTGTGTGTGTGTGTGTGTGTGTGTGTGTATGTTGGAGTCTCACTTCGTTGCCCAGATTGGAGTGCAGTGGCATCCTCACGGCCACCCCAGCATCGACCCGCTGGGCTCTAGCAATCCTTTTGCCTCAGCCTTCCACAATTTTTTTTTTTTTAAAGTCAGGTGTGGGAGTGTGTGCTTATAGTTCCAGCAAACTGAAGGGTTGAGACAGAAGGAGCACCTGAGCCCAGGAGATGGAGGCTGTGGTGAGCTAGAATGGTACCACTGCATGCAAGCCTGGATGACAGAGTGAAAAAATAAATAAAATACAAGAAAATAAATTTAATTAGTGGGAGAACCAAGTTTTGAGTTTTAATTTATCTGGTTTCAGAGTCCATATACTTTTCACTAAAATATATTGGTTCCTTTTTAATTTTAACAACAATAACTAGAAAAATATAAAAATTACCAAATTAGATCAGGGGTAAAAGC
Organism: Cephalopachus bancanus; assembly: GCA_027257055.1. Lineage (NCBI taxonomy): Eukaryota > Metazoa > Chordata > Mammalia > Primates > Tarsiidae > Cephalopachus > Cephalopachus bancanus. The sequence continues at coordinate 1,776,928 of JAPVLO010000258.1, forward strand.
ATGAAAGAAATTTGCATGAGCTAATCTTAGGTGGATATATATCATAGAGAATGAATGTCAAAAGCACACCCTCCATTTCATCTTAAATAGCAAAGTAGTTTCTATCATTCATAGATTTGTTCTCATTTTTCCTTTTCCCCCAGGTATTTACAGAGCAGTTTTACCATTCAAATGTTCTACTGTACTAATTTTAAACTATGTATGTAGCCTACAAACCATAGCTCTTGCAATAATTAAACAATAATATTAGTGCTATGAAAGTGGGGAAACATTGTAAAACTAGAATTTAAAAAAAGTAGCGATGTGCAAGATTTTGTGCACATGGCATTTTCATATTGAATCCTTTCCTCAAAAATATTCAGAGAAGGATCAGTTCTGCCTCCTACTTGCCACATTGGATTACAGCACAAGTAGATTACAGATTTCATGGGAGATAGAGCTGCTTCAGTGATTTTGCAAATGTAGGCAATTATTCCTTTAGAGAGAAAAAACAGAAAGTTATATCGTCCCATTGAGTACCTGACAAGTTTTTTGGGGATTAACTTGGTGACCTATCCTATATATATATATATATATATATTTTTATTTTTTGAGTTGGAGTCTCACTCGGTCGCCCAAACTGGAGTGCAGTGGCCGCTTCCGGCCACCGCGCCTCAACCTGCTGGGCTCCGGCGATCCTTCCACCTCAGCCTTCCAAGTAGCCGGAATTACAGGCATGCACTACCACGCCCGGCTGATTTTTTGATTTATTGTAGAGATGAGGTCTCGCTGCCCAGGCGGGTCTCGAACCCGCGGGCTCAGGCAATCCACTCACCTCAGCCTCCCACAGGCGCGGGATTACAGGCTGAGCCACCGAGCCCGGCTCTCTCTATATTTTTTTATAATCAATATTTCTTATTATGATTTTGTGGGGTACAGTTAAGAGTTAGTTGTACAATTAGTTTCATTCAGGCACCCTATTGATGAGAGGTACATTGAAGAGGAAAAACCTTGTTTTACCTTCTGGGTAATTAATTAAGAATGAAGTTAAAGACAGAGTTACTGAGAGCTGTCTAAATTCAATCTACAAGAGTTCTCTAATTAAAATTAGATTCTGAGCTCCTTCCAATTCAGAGACAGAATTTTCTCATATTGATATTAAATATGTTTTCAGAGAAATTGATGTAGATACAGATGAGAACCTGGGTATTAGAATATAGATTATACTTTAGCAACACAAATATTATTTGCCTTAATCACACATAAGTAGTTTTACTAGTTCCTACAAAGGAGGGATTGGAAATTATGATAGACTCACACTATATAGTACTAGCATTTTATATATAATTGTCATCTGGGTAACCATATACCGCAAACTATATACTTCAGTCACAATTAATCCTATGTTTGTGTAGCAGGGAAAGCCTTCCCCCTTGCAGGGATGATATGGACTTAGTTTAGTTCAGATAATGAGGATTTATTTTATCAATGCAGAGAGAGGTGAGTGAGCATGGAAAGCCATCTCTGCAGTTGTAGTCACTGGATCCTTCTTGGAGTTCCATGACTTGAATGTGTGCTAGACCCAAGAAGAAGAGGAAAAAAATGTCCCACTGTGATTTCAGCTTAATAAAAACTCAAATGACCACATCATATTTAATTTTCCTCAGAACCAAATATCATCCATTTAAATCATGTATATGTCTCATTTTGAAAATGGCCACAAGAGATTTCCCAGTCATTTTAAGTCCATTGAATAAGGACTGTGCTTTTTTGGCCAGAGGTTTTGATCAAGCATCCCAAGGCTAGTTATCTTCCCGATATCCAGAGTTAGCGTGTTTGACTTAAATACTACTCCCTGGTGATGGTTTTATGGCTCAGTGCTAATATTCCTAGTGATCTCATTGATTAATGGTTGAGCCCACATTTTATGGCCAGAACTAATTCAAGATAGTCTATTATCTATTCATAGCGTTAGAAGCAGGGACCCTGATGCTTTCTAGAAGTGAAGAGCAAATTACTCCATTCCCACAATGTTAAATCCTACATTCTGTGGAGACCTCAAAAATATAAAATACTGGTCATTTTCTGGCTCTGTTATTTTTGTCCATTGTCTATTTTAGCTTTTATTCATACCTTCTTATTTGTATTTATATTTATGTGTGTTTGGTTTTAATATATTTTCTTTTCTGCTAAATATTGTTCTACGTAGCAGATTCTTCCTAGCTACATAGAACAATGCTAGATTCTTCCTAGCATTATCTTTAAATTAATAAAACATTCTTCTAAAGATTCCTATTTAAGATACCTTAATCAGCTTAACGGATTTTCAGCAGACCATTTAAGACCATTAATAGTGGGACAGATGGTTGTATATTTTTGGATTGCCCTCTTTATAGACATTGTTTTAACTATAACTGACCACTTTTAATCTTAAAGTTTCAGTATTTACAACATAAAATTTGCATCAATAGCATCTTTAATAAAAAGGAAATTAACTCAATTTCTTAAGCAAAGGGGTTTGTAATAGAAGCCAGAATTATTAAACCAAAATAAATAAATAAAAGAATACTGGTTTATGTACTATTTGGAAAAATTGTTTCTTTTTAAATAAGAATGTGAAAATTTTTACACACCATGCCTATATTATGGTAAGTGAATTGATGATTTATCAGTATCCTATTTGATAGATCTCTATATACTGAGCCTTTAAAAAAATATTTAGTGGCAGCCAAATGATAAATACTCATTAGAGGAGTTACTATACAGAATGAGTAAAGATACATGCAAAGGAAAATACTACTGAGAGAAAATTTTCCATGGTTCTCACATATTTTTATTCAGAAATATATCTTGAGATCAGAGATATTAACTGTCATTTTATCAGACTATATTTTCTAGAGAATCAAACAAGTATGACTGATAAAGAAAATTAAATAGTCTTCTTCCAGAGCAAAAGCCGGTAAACAAGTGGGACCTCATTAAACTGACAAGCTTCTGCAAAGCCAAAGAAACCATCAAGAGAGCAGAGAGACAGCCTATAGACTGGGAAAAAGTATTTGCCAACTTCAGGTCTGACAAGGGTTTAACATCTTGGATCTACAAGGAACTCAAATGTGCTAACAAGAAAAAAACAAACAATTCCATTATAAAATGGGCAAAAGATATGAACAGACACTTCACAAAGGAAGACATCTGAGCAGCCAACAGACATTTGAAGAAATGTTCAACCTCACTAATCATCAGGGAGATGCAAATCAAAACCACACTGAGATACCACCTAACTCCAGTAAGAATGGCAATTAACAATAACTCAAAAAATAACAGATGCTGGAGAGGGTGTGGTGAAAGGGGAACACTTCTACACTGTTGGTGGGAGTGTAAACTAGTGCAGCCTCTGTGGAGAGCAGTGTGGTGATTCCTAAAAGCTCTAAATACCAACCTCCCATATGACCCCACAATCCCCCTACTGGGAATATATCCTGAAGAACTCAAATCACTCTATAAAAAAGATACCTGCACACGTATGTTTATCGCAGCATTGTTCACAATAGCAAGAACCTGGAAGCATCCATGCTGCCCATCAACAGAGGACTGGATTTTAAAAATGTGGTACATATACACGATGGAACACTACACAGCCATAAAAAAGAACAAAATCATGAATTTTGCAGCAACCTGGATGGAACTAGAGTCTATAATACCGAGTGACCTCTCATAGAAACCAAGATCTGAGTATCACATGTTCTCACTCATATAGTGGACCTTGATCACCCAATGTATTACCATAAGAAAATGACTGATAGTAGTGGGAAACTATGGGGGGGGAGGGAGATAGGATTAATGGTAGTAAACATCTGTCTGGGGATGGGGAGACACCTTTTATCAGCAAGGGTGCCTGAATGGAACATATTTGTATACCTAACCCTTAACTGTACCCCACAATATCATAATAAAATATCAATTATAAAAAAAATAAAAAATAAATAAAAATATTCAGGTTCCCAAACTCAGGTCTCTCTTGTAATGCAACCCACTGCTTATATGGGTGTCAACTGGTCCTCTTCATGTTGCCCTGTAAGAATAAAAGTTTAGAGAACCAAAGCAAAAGAATGATACTGTGCCTAAAGCTTTTGCTGCAAAAGACAAATTGTCATTTGTCTCTGATGCCGGAGTCTTGTGTCTTATACCACGGCTTATAAAACTGTGGTCGACTAACTTGTTACCTTGAAATAGGAAAAAAATATCTGAACCTTCACAATTCTTAATAAATCTACTAATTTTGCTAAATGTTTCCCAGTAAATACTCCTCCCTCCATGGTCCTTAAGATTTCTAAACATATTGAATGATATTCATTTTTATGAACTGGTTTGAGAGCAGAAAAACAGCTATAATATTAACTACTGATAAATAACTTGCAAAATATTAAGTGGAAACATTGAAGTTTATACAGTGTTGACTGGACATTAACATACTTTGAATGGAGTTTTTAAAAGACAAATTTATATAATCAAAGAAGTTTTGATATTTGTTTCAATGTGCTTTTTATTGAGAAATAATTATCTCCAATAAATACTTCTTTTCAAGTAAGATTTTTTTGTGTGTGGAAGATTTCTAAAATAGTTTCCTAATATGATGTACATAAATGACTTGTAAAGACAGAAAGTTAGAATAACTTAGCTAATAAATTAGACAATTGATAAGAATTGTCATGGAAGTTTCCAATAACTATTAAGTGCTTTAATAAAGACTTAACTACAGTATAATAATGAATAAAAGTTCTCAGCTAAAGGGTATCACAAATGACTGATAATTTACACTTTTACTGCAGCCTCCTGCTTGAAAAAAAAATGAAGTTCCTCTTCGGTCCCTTGATGATTAGCTCCTGTTGTCAAAGCTTCAGTTACGATCTGATTTTTAAAAATTCTAAATGTCAAGAACCATGTGGTCTGATAAATATGGATGACATTTAAAAAGCAAAGTAGGTAGTGTCTACAACAGAAGAGGAAAAGTGCCATGTGCTGCATCTATTAATAAACTACTTTATATCTCATTCATATAATTATTTACTTTTCTATATGAATGGCACCTTCTGTTTATAAAAAAATGATATAACCTCTTATTTCCCCAAATAGGTAGTTGGATGACTTAAATACCAACAAATTTACAAGTAGTACCTCAGACCTAAAAAAAGACCATTCAGACGAAAAATTAGTGAATGCATACAAAACCCTGTTTATTGTTTCGAGTCAGATGTGGAAAAATTTCAAATGATTTTCTTTTCCTAAATGCACTTTATTTATTAATCGAATCCTTGAGACTATATCAGTACCTATTTATTAATTGCTACACTATATAATTCAGACCTGTCATGTGTGTAAGCACCCAATTCATACCAAATCAAAGGTTTGCTAAAAGTTGACAGGTATATTGCTCAATTGAGTGATAAACAAACAGCAGGCAGAGCTCCATGTAGAATCACTTGGGGGAAATAGCTAGTTGTGAATTTTTAAAATACCGCAGAGTTTAACAACTTAACTCTCAAAGATATTCCCTGACTCTGCTTTGCATTCTAGTTTTGAGCTATGGAACTTGGTGCTAGATTCTCTATATATTGATCTTGCTATCACTTGTTAGAATTATTTTATGGCCAGGCACGATGGCTCAAGCCTGTAATCCCAGCACTTTGGGAGGCTGAGATGAAAGAGAGGATGCCTGAGCCCAGGGGTTTGTCTCCAGCCAGGGGAACTTGGCGAGACCTCATCTCTACAATATATATATTAAAAAATATATATATATAACTTTGGGTTAACAAAATGAAGGAATAAATTCAACTAAAATAGACAAATAGCTGTGAGATGACATTTTTTATCATTTATTTTATTGTTGGATTTCAAATATCTTTTGATTAATGCATATCATTTGACATAAAAGGAAGTGCAAACTTGCTGACCTTTATTTGCAGTAGACCTGTATTCTTTAGGTGATCCTGCTCATTGAAAATGCAGACTCAGGCTGGGCTCGGTGGCTCAGCCTGCAATCCCGCGCCTTTGGGAGACTGAGGTGAGTGGATTGCTTGAGCCCGCGGGTTCGAGACTCGCCCGGGCAACTTGATGAGACCTCATCTCTACAATAATAATAAAAAAAAATTAGCCGGGCATGGTGGCGCGCACCTGTAGTTCCAGCTACTGGGAAGGCTGAGGCAGAAGGATCGCCAGAGCCCAGCAGGTCGAGGCTGCAATGGCTGGGAGTGGCCACTGCACTCCAGTCTGGGTGACAGAGTGAGACTCCAACTCAAAAAAAAAAAGAAAATGCAGACTCTTCCTATGGAGATATAGTCTTCTTAAACATCTGTCTCTGATTAATTTTCTTACCAACATTGTGTTTTACTAATTTTTCCTTAAATATTTCATAAAAATTATTTAGCAATAAATTGTATGATTATCCCATAAAAGCTAGTTTTACCATTTGTTTCTCAATAATGTTTTAACTTTAATAGTTGTAATGAGATATATTTGACATGCAATAAACCGCAAGTATTTAAAATATATCATTTGTTAAATTTTCCCATTTGGAACCCATGAAGCCATCAGTGCAATCAAGGTAATTAACATAATCTAACTCTGATGGTGAAATTTATATTCCAACTTGAAGTGTTTTTAAATGAGATTAACATTTACAATAGGGGACTTCGGATAAAGCATACTGTCTTTCATAATATAAATGGGCCTTATCCAACCAGCCGCAGGTCTGACTAGAACAAAATAATCCTGACTTGGTGAGAAAGAGGGAATCCAGAGGACTGGCTTCGGATTCCAGCTGCACTGTTAACTCTCCTGCATCTTCAGTCTACTGCTGGTCTTCTCACTGGAACCACAGCATCCACTTTCCTGGATCTTGAGTCTACTGGTCAAAACTGCAGATTTTGGCTTCCAACTCCTTGCAATAAATTCATACAATTATATATTCTATTAGTTCTGTCTTTCTGGAGAGCCCTGATAAATACCGATTTTGGTATTGAGAAGTGGGACACTGCTGTAATAAATATCTAAAACTGTGAAAGTGGATTTGGAACTATTAATGAGTTGAAAAAAATCGAAAAAGAATTTTGAGCAAAACGTAGATGGTCTTAAAGAACTTGTTGGTACGAATGTAGACATTAAAGGTGATTCTTGACAGGTCTCAGATGGAAATGAGGAACAAGTTATGGGAAACTGGAGGAACAGCCATCCTTGTTATAAACTGGCAAATAACTTGGCTAAATTGTTTCTTCTCTTTTGATGAAAGTAAAAGTTAAAAATGATAAACTTGGATATTTAGTTGAGGAGATTTCTACAAAATGTTGAAGATACTGCCTGGGTTCTTCTTTCTGCTTATAGTAAATGCAAGAGGAGAGAAATTAATTAAATGAATTATTAAGTAAGAAGAAATCAGAATTAAGGATTTGAAAAATTCCCAGCCTATCTATATTGCAAAAAAGGGAAAAGTATATTCTGGAGAGAACTCAGAGGATGTGGTTGTAAAAATCATTTGATAAAGAAATCATGAGTGTGATCCAGGAATTTATTCTTCCTTCAGCGAAACCCAGTAATATTGATGGGATTCTACTAGTAGAAACACTGCCAGTTGGCTCTACAGGTTATGGAGACAGATCAAAATGAAAGAAGTCTCGCAGACTTCTCAGATCCTACAGAAAGGGGCAATACAGTTACTTACATAAAAAATGTGAACTATCCTTCAAGAAAAAGGAAGAGAATGACCCTGAAAGCAATTCAGAGATCACCAGTGCTGCCATTCCCATCACAAGACTAGGGAAGCAGAGGGCACAAAGCAGTTTCCTTCTTGCCGTGCAAGGCAGACTGGATAGGGTATGGCCAGAATCATGAGAGGTAAAAGAACTAATCAAGAAGATGGTTATGAACTGGGAAAGACAGAGTTATTAAGGAAAGATTCATCATAAAGAGCACAACAGGCAGGACAACAGTGATAGTGTCTGCTGTCTGCTGCAAAGAGAAAGTAGGTTGAGGTTCTTTCCAGTGAAGTTTGACCCTCTCTTAGATTAGTGTTAGTTTTAAGATTCCCATCATGCATTTGGGTTCCTGCCATGTAAATGAGGTAGTTCTGATTGGTTGATATTTGACTTTGATTGTAAGCTGCTTATGGACCAGCTGGAGACTGTCTGGCCTTTACTATTCTTATAATCAAAATCTGAGATTTTCTTCCTTAAAATAGCTTACCCAATTTACCCAATTGATGTTGTCCTGATCAGGCCTCATGTTCCTCCACAATTCTTTGTTTAAAAAGTCAAGCCTGTTTCTTTATTGGTATCAGCAGGCCATGCTGCTGCTACCTCGTACCTCAGGAACAAAGCTTATTTTCCAGACTCATGGTGGTGGGCAACCTTCTAGGGTCTTGGCAGTAATAGTGTCACCCCAGTGGGCCCAGTGGGCAGAGTATTGAGCCAAAGAAGGTTATTTTGAACCTTAACATATAAGGAAATTTGGCTTGCTAGATTTTGAACTTACGTTTGGCTTTTCACCCCGTCTTCCTTTCAATTTTTTCCTTTTAAATGGGAATATCTGACCTATTCCTGTCCCACCATTGTATGTTAGAAGCATATAACTTTTATGGTTTCACAGGTTCACAGCTAGAGAGAAATCATACCCCAAGTTTCATCTATATCTGAATTATATATTTATATAATTATATATTTATATGCCTCCCAGGCTGAAGTGCGGTGGCATGATCATGGCTCCACAGCTCAAGCAATTCTCCTGCTCAGCCTCCCAAAGTGCTGAGATTGTAGACTTGAATCACCACACACAGCCATACCCTATTTTTATTTTAACCTCCTGTTCTTTGTAAGCAAAAGTCTCACAAAATGCTGTTGGTACTTGCCTTTTTTCTATAAATATTGATTTAAAAAAAAAAAAAAGATAAGTAGCCAGCCTTAATGCTGTTTTGTATTAACTTCTACCTGCATAGAAGAAAATGACTATGAAACATTTATTTTCATACAAGCTCTAAGACCAAATGTTTTTGACTATGAATTTTCTGTTATTTTGTTTGACACTGAGAAATGCAGATGCTTCTTAAATTACAATGAGGATACAATGCAATAAACTCATCATAATTTAAAATCATAATGTCAAAATACATTTAATGATCTGATAAATGCAAAGTCAAACCATTATAAGTCTGGAGCCTTATGCAATAAATTTAATAGAAAGTTCAAAGAGTATAATTTCACACTCACTTAACAGTTTATATGTTGGGATACCAACATTTTTCTGTCCATGGGAATGTAATCTAATCCATTTATCTCCAATGTCCAGAGAATATTTTATTAAGGTACACAGACTCCTTATCGAATAATAGAAAATCAAAGGAAGTAGAACATGTAAATCTAATTAATTATTAATTTTATATCTTGTGTAATAAGTCCATAGAAGGAACTGGAGAGAAGACAAGAGAAGATTCCTTCTACAGGTAGTTTACAATATAGATAAATAAAAGAATAAATATATAAAAGGAATCAAAGTAAAGCAAGATATAGTACAGTAATAGCATACAAAAATACCAAAATAATTCAGAGATGAGAGAGTTAATATGTGAGAGCATGATCTGGAAATTTTTTGTAAAGAAGTGTGATTTGTCTTAAATTATAAAATTAAACAGCAATTTTTTTTAGAGACAGTGTGTGTGGGCAGAGCCTACCAACACTGATTTTTAATGTTAAACAATTAGTATATTCATTTTAACTGACTAACCTATTCTTTGAAAGTGACATGTCAATTGAAACAAGGAAGGTTAGAAGATTGCAGAAGTAAGAGGAAAATTAGTGATTACAATTTGTCAAGTAGTAAATGCTAGGCCGCGTTATCCTTGTTGTAGCTATTCAGATAAAAACCAATTCTTTAAAATTCATGCTGGAAAGGAGACAATAGGGCATTTTAGCAAAAGGAAATCAGCAAGCATTTCAGCAATTCTTTCTTTACAACTCTCTAGGCCATCATCTATTCCTGCCTGACTTATTGCAATAGTCATCTCAATGGTTTTCCAGTTGGCGAACTCTCCTGGGTTCCAATCCATTCTATTCACAGCCACTGTGCTAATCTCTCCCAAACACCCATCTGTTTATGTCACTCTTTTAATCAAATGACCTAAGGCAGCATGTTTAGGGAATGTTACTGTAATTTAGGCAATATTAAAAGTTGTTCCTCAAAGTTTTTGAAGTCAAATATATTTGGAAAATATTTTTTAAAAAGAAAGTAGACATGTCTGTGTAGGACTACTTAAAACTTTAATGTGTTAATGTATGAATTGAATCTTAAAAGTTCAGATAGAGAAAGGCTACAACATGCACTGATTTTGGAATGTACAGTTGGGAAAAGCTGGTTTATAAAACAAAGACACAATTATTTAGCTTGGCATATATTGCTTGCTGCAGTCTCAACAGTCTATGAAAATACTTATATGACTTTGGACCATAACTTTTGATGTCTGAAGCTAAATATTTCTCTCCTTTTGAAACTGTATTATGTCCCCCACCCCATCCCTGGAGTCTTGTGGGATTTGTCTTTGCTTGAAGTTTAGTTTTTTCATCAAGATAAACCTTTGTGTTAAGTTGTCCTAGAACACAGTCATTTTTGATGTACTTATTCAAGTATTCTTTGATCTCAGGAATCATTCTTTCATCATGCCTTTGAAATTATTTTCTAAGCTTAACTGTGAAGTAAATTTTCATTGTCTGGCCTCCATATGAATTATATTATCATCTATGTTGACCAAGGTGGCCTCAACATTTCCCTCCACTTGATTTTAGACAGGCTTCTTCAAGCCTCTAGAGCCTTGACATTTCCCTTAATCCAGCCATTACATAATTCAGAAGGCCTAGTCACAGAGGTCCCCCCCCTTTTTTTTTGAGCATTTACATTTTAAAAAAAAGGTCATTGTAAATCATTTCTCTGTGCTCTTTTAAAATTCAAATCTTTAAAAAATCTTGCTAGTGTTACAACTGTCTTTCTTAAGTCAGACCTGGGAACCATACCTTTGAAATATAATCATTAAAGGATATAGTACCCATGACTCCCAGTCTCCATAAAGGTGTAGGAGCCCAGATTGCCTTGACCCAAGTTGTGTAATGTATACCTCTTATCATGAAAATAGAGGAAAGTTTACTTTTCCTTTGGGTGAGGCAAATTGACACACACAGATGGCCTTATGCTTCAGAACTTAAAAACTCTCCTGCTCCTAAAGAAGTGAAAACTATCCCCTCTCTCACTGAGCAGCAGAAGTAAAGAAAAAAGAAAAATCCATCACAAATAAAGAGAAATTGATGAAAAAACACAAGTAATCCAGAATGCTAAAAAGACAGTGCTGGAGAATACAGACTTGGGAAATTAAACAATGAAGAGCACTTAGATCTACTGGCCTCAGACCAAAAATGCAGGGATCAAAGAATGGATGGAGAAGATGAATAAGAATCAAGAAAGGCAAGACTAAAACATGAAAGAAATAATTACAAAGATGCAAGTCATGAAGAATACAGTCAATGAAAGAAATAATAATAGACAAGTATGGAAAGCAGAATTAACCAAGCAGAAAAAAGAACCTCAGAGCTTAAAGAAGAAAATATGGAACCAATCTGCTAAAAACATAGAAAGGAAGATTTAAAAAATGGAACAAAGGCTCCAGAAGGTATATGATTACATTAAGCAGTTGAACTTATGCCTGATCAGTATCCCAGAAGCAGCAGAGGAGACTGAGAGCATCCTAGAACAAACATTCCATAAGGTCATCTGAGAAAACTTCTCATCAAGATGGGACTATTCAAACACAAGAGATTCAGAGAACCCCTATACGTTATCAAATGAGAAGATCAATTCTTAGACACATAGTAATTCGCTTACACAAAGTATAAAATAAAAAATCCTGAAGACAGCAAGAGAGAAAGGCCAGACTACCTACCAGGGAGACCAATTAGAGAGCAGCACTTATCTACAGAAACACTACAGGCTAAAACAGACTGGAGTCCAATCTTCAAAGTTCTCAAAGATAAACAATTCCAACAAAGAATTTCCCACCCAGCTAAGCTAAGCTTCAACAGATGGAGAATTAAAAACCTTCCCAGACTGCCTTCAGAACAGCTCTACAGGAGATGCTTAAGAAGATATTAAGCAGAGAAGAAAGGAAAAAAAGAGTGACAATGCACTTCCCAAGAATAAAGAAAAACAGAATCAATACAGAACGCATCATGACTGCAAAACAGAAAACACACACATATCAACCCCCAAATTAAAAGGAAACCAATCAACCAACCAACATAAAAACAACAATAAAACTTTATAAAAGCCTCATGACAGTAATAAACTCTCATATCTCAATAATCAGTCTGAACATGAATGGACTATATGCACCACTGAAAAGACACAGAATGGCAAACTGGATGGGAAAAAAATCATGACCAAACAATATGCTACCTCCAGGAAACATATTTCACTATAAAGAATACTCACAAACTCAAAGTTAGAGGATGGAAAACAAATTTTCAGGTGAGCAGAACACAAAAGTCTGGAGTTGCAATCTTAATATCAAACAACATTTAAGATAGTAAAAATTTAAAAAAAGATATTAAAGGGCACTACATAATGTTAAAGATTCAGTACATCAACAAAAAATATCCATCATAAACATGTATGCACAAAACACAGAAACTTGAACTTTCATAAAGTAGCTACAAAGTAAACCAAAAAATGATATTGACTTTAACACTATCAGAACTGAGATTTAGATACCCCACTAAAACCCTAGATAGATCATTGAAGTAAAAATTCAACTAGGAGATCTGGAATCTCAACTCGACACTTGATCAAATGGACTTAATAGATACCTACAGAACACTCCACCCAACAAACATGGAATATACATTCTAGTCATCACCACATGGAAGGTACTTCAAGACTGATCACATCCTCAGTCATAAATCAAGCATAAACAAATTTCATAAGATCAAAATACTGCCATGCAACTTCTCAGACCACAGCAGAACAAAAATAAATATCACCACCAACAAGACTCCCCCAAAAGACACAAAGACATAGACACTAAACCACATGATGCTGAACAACTCCTATGTCAATACAGACATCACAAAAAGAATTGAAAGATTTCTGGTAACAAATGAAAACAAAAGCACATCTTACCAAAACCTCTGGAATGCCATGAAAACAGTACTATGGGAATTTATAAGTCTGCATACACACACATCAAGAAAATAAATAGTAATGAAAACTACAAAGCACTGCTCAAAGAAATCAAAGAAGACACAAACAAATGGAAAAATATTCCATGCTCATGGATTGGAAGAATTAACATTGCTAAGATGTCCATCCTACCAAAGGCAATATACAGATTTAATGCAATACCCATTAAATTAGCAACATCATTCTCAGACCTGGAAATGACAATATAGAAAATCATATGGAAACGTAAATAACCATGAATAGCCAAAACAACCCTTAACAAAAGAAACAAAGCAGGAAGCATCATACTTCCAGACTTTAAACTTTACTATAAGGCTAAAATAATCAGAGGTATTGGTTCAAGACCAGACATATAGACCAATGAAACAGGGTAGAGATTCTGGAAGCAAAACCTCAATTTCTCAACCAGCTCATCTTGCAAAAAAGCTGCACCAAAAACTACTGGGGAGAAGAGAACTTATTCAGCAAATGGTCTGGAAAAACTGGCTGACTCCAATACAGAAGATTGAAACAGGACCCCTACCTATCACCATACACAAAAATCAACTCTAAATGGATCCAAGACATAAACGTAAAACCTCAACTTATAAGAATCTTAGAAAACGCAGGAGACACCCTTATGGAAAAATCAGATTAGGCAATCAATTCCTGATCAAACCCCCAAATGCTCATGCCATAAGAGATAGGCAAGTGGGACTTCATCAAACTGAAAAACTTCTGCAAAGCAAAATAAATCACTTAAAAAGTGGGGAGACAGTCCATAGAATGGGAAAAGGTATTTGCCAACTGAATATCTGACAAAGGCCTAACATCCAGGATCTACAAGGATTTAAAACGTGCCAAAAGGAAAAACAAAAAACAAACAAACAAACAAAAACCCAAAACAAAAAAACAGCACCATCAAAAAGTGGGCAAAATATATGAATAGACATATCTGAAAAGAAGACATATGAGCTTCCAATAGATACATGAAAAAGTTCTCAGTCTCACTAATCATAAAAGAAATGCAAATCAAAACCGCACTGAGATACACCTAACTCCAGTAAGAATGGCCACCATAAATAAAAAACAACAAATGCTGGAAAGGATGCGAGAAAAAGGGAACACTTCTACACTGTTGGTGGTAGTGTAATTTAGTCCAATCCCTGTGGAAAACAGTATGATGATTTCTAAAAGTTCTAAAAATTGACCTTCCATACAACCCAACAATTCACATTCTGGGAATATACCTGGAGGAACTCAAATTCTACTAAAAAGATCCTTGGGCATGCTTGCATGTTCATTTGGAGCACTATTCACAATAGCAAAAGCATGGAACCAACCATGCTGCACATTGAAAGTAGACTGAATAAAAAAATGTGGTACATATACACAATAGAATATTATGCAGTCATAAAGAAGAACAAAATTATGGACTTCACAACAACTTGGATGGATTTGGAGTCTATCATACTCAGTGATCTATCACAGAAACAAACAACTGAGTACCACATGTTCTCACTCATAAGCAAACCCTGATCATTTACCATAACACTATAAGAAAGGGATTGGCAGTAGGGAGATACTGCCAGGGTGGAGGTGGAAGTGGAGTCACATAGCATAAATAAGGGTACCTGATCTCAAACCAGGCAAAGTCAGAACCAAAGGGAGGCCCAAACTCTATCTGTATGATGTTCACTTGTATACCTAATCCTGAATTGTACTCCACATCTCTAAAATAAAAAATATATATAATATACATACATATGTATATTTTTATATATAAATCTCTTACTAAGCTTCATTCCTCTTCTTCTGTAGGATGAGAATAAGTCCACCAATATCTTTTACTATTGATCCACAGGCTAGATAATTTAGTGTAGTGTTTTGCAGAATACTCCTATTCACCTTTCAAACTTCCTAATACTTAGCATTATAAATAATATTTATTAAATCAAAGAAGACTTCATTTAAGTTTAAATTTCATATTCTTTAACAGACTACTTTCAACTTTTTAAGTATGACTGTGTTGCCACAGTTGAGTTCCAATAGAAGTGTCTATTCATATATATGTAGTTTACATCCAACTTGAGGTTGTTTTTGTTCTTTTAGTGTGAAAAAGATTAATGCATTGTGTTCTATGCCAAGTTTCTTGGAAGTCTTCCAAAATTAGCATTAAAATCATATTTAAATTTTCTGTGTGCAGCAAAAAAAATTTTGATCAATTCATATGAGGCATGATTAGCACCTATTTGCCTAATCTCTTTTAATAATTTGACAGTTTAGCCTCCTAACTGGTCTCTCTGCTTCAGCTCCTGTTTTTGTCTTCAGTTTATTTTCATCAGAGCAGCCAGAAATATTCTGTTTAAATGAAAATCAGATCATGTTACTCCTCTGCTTAAAATTCCTCAATAGCTTCCATTTTTACACAGAATAAAATCTTAGATTTAGAGTATAAATTGCAAAGCCCTTCATGGTCTGGGCCCTTCTTTTACTTTTCTAACCTAATGTCTTACACTTTCTTTCTACTTTACAATGGCTGAACCACACTGCTTTGTCATCTTGAACAGATCAGCTTTACTCTTCTCAAGTTTTTTTGCATTGGCTCTTCTCCCAGAATAGCTTTTTCAGGTTAATAGTCAACTAAACATTTCAGGAAACTTTCCCAGTCTCCATCTCCAAAATGCACCTTATAGCTCTCCTAGCATTCCTTTCTGTCTTTTTATCCCTTAACACCTGCCAATATCGAATAGTCTATTTATTTTACTCATTTATATTACTTACTATCTTCCCCATGAGTTCCATGTGGACAAGGCTTTTTGTCTGCTTTGCTCATAACTGCATCTCAAGTGTTTGGTTGTTATGGGCTACATACTTGTGACCCCTCACATACATGAGTTGAATCCCTAACTCCCAATGTTATAGTATTGGATGTAGGGCTTCTGGGAGACAATTAGGTTTAGATAAGACCAAGAGAATAGAACCCTAATGATGGAATCAGTGCTCTCATAAGAAGAGGAAGAGACACCAGATCTTTCTCCCTCTGCCATGTGAGGACACAATGAGATGGCAGAGTCTACGAGCCAAGAAGAGGTGCTAGAACCTGGCCATGCTGGCACCCTGATCTCAGACTTCTAGCCTTCATAACTGTGAGAAAATAGCTACCTGTTGTTTAAGTTACCCAGTCTATTGTTTTAGTTGTTGCTGTTAAATAGCAGTCTGAGTGGACGAAGACACGGCCCAACAGTTGGATAAATACATGAATAAATAAAAATCTGGAAAGAAAAGATCCTGAAAGCTTAGGCCTGGGTACCTTCTCTCCAAGCAGGAGGACTCAGCTATCACAGACAATTCAGATGTTTCATGCTATTTAATTTAGTGGTAAAAAAAAAAACAACATCTGGATCTGGAGCTATAATTGGCAGGGTTGGATTTAACAGGTATTTATTACATGGAAATACTATGGTCTATTAACTATAAATGTAGACTTTAGAGCTAGGTTGAATCCTCAGTTCAATCATTTACCAGTACTCTACTATTATGTATTTGTAGTTATGACATACCATAAAAGATAGAAGTAGGCATAGTATCTTTACCCAAGGAAGTCCTGTGCAAAAGTTTTCAGAATGCTGGATTCACCTCTAGATAGTTGTGACTTTTGAGAGATTCAAGAGCAATCGATAGACTCATTATTAATGTAGGAAAGGTTTAGGGGATCATGTAGGTTACATGTCATTTTTCTGAAGGTCAAGTTGAAGTCCTAGTAGAGAGCTTTCATAATAGATGTTCAATATACAATAGACTCTTAGGGCTTAATATTCTTCCTCTTCTTTTAAGAAGATATAACTCATAGTGGTGTACTTTTTACTTGCTTAGACCAACACCAAAATAGTTTCAGTAAACCATTAAAAATTAAATATACATAATAATGCTCAAATGCTAGAAAATACTCAAATACCTGGAGTAGGATGATCAAGAGAATAAATAACAATTGAATGGATATGCTTTACATAAGACCTCATATATTTATGCATAAACATGGTTGCATTTAACACATCACGAGGACATCACTTTCACAAATTTTGTCCTTAGATGCAAGACAAAATGCTAGATAAAATGGAAAGTTGATATTGTTGCGACTGAAATGATAGAAACAGTAGCATATGATTTCAGTATTAGAGGCATTTGATAAATCAAAATCACACTTTCAAAATTCTATATCTTTATGCAATTGTAAGAAATTTAACTTTATGATTTTTCTATGTTAACTAAAATTAGCCATATAAAGAAATAACATGTAATTAAGTGAAGAGATGGTATTTTAGAGGGCTTTTTAATTTTTTTCACTGATTACCCAACGCTATCACTGAGGACAGACTAGCCCCAAATGATGCTGTTAATCTTGCAAAAACCTGTACAGGAACTATAATTGTCTCAGAATTGTCTGTTCCTGAGTTCTCTCACTTGCTTTCTCTGCTCATTAATTCTTATCTACTTGTAAAACTTGATATCTATAGCATGGCTGTGATTTAACCAACACATGACTCATAAAAAGGAATTTGCTCTTACCCTTGGGAATGTTTGGCAAAGATACCTCTCATAGGAAAACTTATTTCTTTTTCCTAGAATGTCTGAATACTAAGTAGTAAACAGCAGTCACTGAGAGTTATTTCAAAATGGAATCACTTAAATATTTCTTTTTATAGGACCTTGGAAATGCAAGACTGATTTCCAGACCAGAGATTTATTTATTTATTTTCTAATTAGTAGATATTAGCATATGCTATATACTCAAACTTATATTCTGTAGCACCTCCTTCAAAAAACTATCATATTTTCAAATGTCAGCATAATGTTGGCAAGGGTCCAGCGAGTTAGTAATTTTTTAAACTTAGTCATATGTTGTATCAAGTAAATGTAAATACATTTTTTGTGTAGTAATAGCACTTATGCACAAATTTTCATTGAATCCCAGTTCCCAAGCATCAACTTCTTTCTAGATTAGCTAAGTGCATTGGGCACATTGAACCATTAGCTTTTATTGAAAGATAGATGAATATCAGTCCCTACAGAATTGTGAATTAGCTCTTGCTTTGTAGCAAAGCTTTTGCCTGGTTTCTCTTCACAATGGGACTCCTTTAACCATGCTTGTTCTCTAATGCAACCAGAGAGTAGAGAGGCAGTCAGAAGAAAAAAATGAAATCTATTGAAATAAAATCATCAAGTGGGTAAGGCTTTAGCTTCTCACAGTAGGGTGATCTGACATGATTAATCCACAATGATAAAGGTGACCCTTTGGGGTTCACTGGCAATTTCTCTGAGTATTGAAGTGTACATATTCTAAACTAGAAGTAATAGCTGTCATTTACTGAAAAGGCCAAAATAATTCTGAGCTAAAAGAATTGAATATCTGATGAATGAGTCTTATGGTAGAGTCAACTTTTTTCTTTAAGATATTTTATGCTTAACAGTTACTTTATATCAATATCACACATTTTCCTTTAAAATTGTAAAGCAGAAATTTAAAAAGATGTGAAAGATATTCTGTGTAACTTTATCTTGGAAGTTAACAAATTAACAACTAATTTAGAGAAAATAATTAATTTTTTTTTTTTGAGTTGGAGTCTCACTCTGTCACCCAGACTGGAGTGCAGTGGCCGCCTTGGCCACCGCAGCCTTGACCCACTGGGTTCCAGCAATCTTTTCGCCTCAACATTCCGAGTAGCTGGAATTACAGGCACGCGCTACCATGCCCGGCTGATTTTTTTATTTATTGTAGAGATGAGGTCTCGCCAAGTTGCCTAGGCGGGCTCAGGCAATCCACTCACCTCAGACTCCTAAGGAGCAGGATTACAGGCTGAGCCACTGAACCCGGCTAATTAAAATTGTAACTGGTTATTGTCCCTGGAAAAATTAAGCCTCTAACATTTATTATTTTGTATGTTAATTTATCTGCCATTATTTAGGAGTAATTTAGGAAAATGGGGAAAAATGCTAAGAATATATGAACATCTCATAAACAAGATATTAGCAGAACTGCAGTAAGTTTAGGACATGTACTTTAAAGAGCCACTATATATTCTACTACCAGGTAAGATGTAGAGGTATTTGAAAGACTTTTTCTCCCAAGTTGCAAAAAATTAAGAAAAAATTAAAATTATACTTCTCTGTAGGATTAAGAAAAAGTAACATTTGCAAAAAAAAAAAATCTTAATAAATTAAACTCCAGGGAGAAACCAGCCTTCATAAATGAGCAGAGTACAGCAAAAGTGTTTATACAGTTCCTAGAGAAAGTGTATAGATTTAAAAAAGAAGAAAGTTCTACAGTTTTATTCAATTTTTCACCTTGAGAAGCTAGAGAAAGATGATCAAATTAAACCCAAAGTAAACAGAAGAGAAAAATAACAAAAATAAGTAAAAATTCTAAAACAGAAAATAAAGACAACCAATAAAACTAAATTGACTTTTGAAAAAGATGAAACTAAATTGATAAAACTATAGCTACAATGAACAAAAATAACAACAGCAGCAACAAAAGGGAAAATATAAATTGCCAATATTAGGAATAAAAAGGAACAATTGTTATATGTACTACAGGTATACAAAACATAATAAGGGGATATTGTTAATAATTTTATGCCAATAAATTTGATCACTCAGGTGAAATGGACAAATTTTTTGAAAGACTTAAATTACCAAAACTAATACAATAACAAATAGACATTCTGAATAGTTCTATATCCATTAAGTAACCGAGATTCATAATTTAAAACTTTCCTTCAAATAAAACTTTAGGCCCAAATGACTTCACTGGTGAGTTCTATGTAACATTTATAAATTCATTTCTACATGTGTAAATATGGTGTTTGATAAAATTTCATACCTACTCAAGATAAAACTCCTCAGTAAAATAGGAATAGAAGGGTAATTCCTGAATCTGATAAAGGTCATCTATGAGAAATATAGCCTTATACTTAAAGATTAAAATACTTTCTTTTCTGAGGGGACTAGCTAAGTTTTGTCCTCATTACTCCTAGCATTAGAAGTGACAGAGTTACAAACAACAAACCAATGCAGCAAAGCAATTAAAGAAGTAAAAATAATAAAGATAGAAAAGGAAAAAGTGAAACATATTTTTTCATGAAGACCATAATCGTGTTCATAACGCATTTTTAAAAATTACCATTCTGCGGGCTGTCTACCCACTCTCCTAATGGTTTCTTTGGCTTTGTAGAAGCTTGTCAGTTTGATGAGGTTCCATTTGTCTATCTTATTTCTTATGGCATGAGCATTTGGGTTTTTTTTTTTTTTTTTTGAGTTGGAGTCTCACTCTCGCCCAGACTGGAGTGCAGTGGCCGCTCCTGGCCACCGCAGCCTCGACCTTCTGAGTAGCTGGAACTACAGGCGCACGCTACCACGCCCAGCTTATTTTTGATTTATTGTAGACATGAGGTCTCACTGCCCAGGTGGGTCTCGAACCCGCGGGCTCAGGCTATCTACTCACCTCAGCCTCCCAAAGGCACGGGATTACAGACTGAGCCACCAAGCCTGGCTGGGGATTTGAACAGGAATTGGTTGCCAATTCCAATTTCCATAAGGATGTCTCCTGCATTTTTTTAAGGTTATTAAAATTTGAGGTTTTACATTTAGGTCTTTGATCTATTTAGAGTTGATCTTTGTGTATGGCGCAAGTGGGGGTCTTGTTTTAATCTTCTGCGTGTGTTCAGCCAGTTTTCCCAGCAGTATTTACCGAATGCGTTCTCCTCTCCCCAGTGGTTGATGGTGAGGTTTGTTCAAAGATGAGTTGGTTGAGAAATTGAGATTTTCCTTCCAGAATCTCTACCTTATTCCATTGGTCTATATGCCTGTTCTTGTACCAATACCAGGCTGTTTGGATTATTGTAGCCTTATAACAAAGCTTAAAGTCTGGAAGTATGATAAGCCCTGCTTTTTTTTTCCTGAGGGTTGTTTTGGCTATTCGTGGTCATTTATGTTTCCACATGAATTCCTGTATTGTCATTTCCAGGTCTGAGAAGAATGATGCTGGTAATTTAATGGGTATTGCATTAAATCTGTAGATTGCCTTGGGTAGGATGGACATCTTAACAATGTTGATTCTTCCATTTCATGAGCATGGAATATGTTCCATTTGTTTGTGTTGTCTTTGATTTCTTTGAGCAGTGTCTTGTAGCTTTCGTTGTAAAGGTCTTTCACGTCTCTGGTTAGGAAGATGCCAAGGTATTTCTCCATTTTTGTGGCTTTTTACCAGTTGTATATCTGACAAAGGCCTAACATTTAGGTTCTACAAGAAACTCAAATGTGCCGAAAAAAGTCTCATTACAAAGTGTGCAAGAGATATGAACAAACATTTCGCAAAAGAAGACATACAAGCAGCCAACAGATACATGAAAAAATGCTCAACCTCACGAGTCATCAAAAAAAAATGAAAATTAAAACCACACTGAAGCCGGGCTCGGTGGCTCAGCCTGTAATCCCTTGCCTTTGGGAGGCTGAGGTGAGTGGATTGCCTGAGCCCGCGGGTTCGAGACCCGCCTGGGCAGCAAGACCTCATCTCTACAATAAATAAAAAAAAATCAGCCGGGCGTGGTAGCGCTTGCCTGTAATTCTGGTCACTTGGAAGGCTGAGGTGGAAGGATCGCTGGAGCCCAGCAGGTAGAGGCTGCGGTGGCCGGGAGCGGCCACTGCACTCCAGTCTGGGTGACCGAATGAGACTCCAACTCAAAAAAAAAAAAAAAAAAAAAAAAAACCACACTGAGATACGACCTAACTCCAGTCATGGCCATCATTAATAACTCAAAAAATAACAGATGCTGGAGAGGATGTGGAGAAAAGGGAGCACTTCTACACTGTTGGTGGGAGTGTAAACTAGTACAACTTCTGTGGAAAACAGTTTGGCAATTCCTAAAAGATCTAAAAAATCAACCTTCCATATGACCCAGTGTTGGGAGCCAGCCATGGAGGCCCACTGAGTGTTAGGGATCAGGAAGAGCCGTTGACCCCGAGACCACTAGGATGTGTTTGGGAGCTATTTAACCCCATTTCCTCCCCTTTCTACTCAGTACTAACCAGATTAAGCTCCTGTGAGCTTAAAACATAAAAACTCTGAGACCGGGATGAACACAAGCTAACTTTAGAAGCTCATTGCTCCCATTCTTCCGCAAACTGCAGTTTTGGCTTTCACACAACTTATAATTCAAACTCATGTCACATCTAAGAGCCTTAGTATTGGTCACAGGCTTCTGGGTCATGATCTTAGGATTTATTGAAGGTGTAAATTGTAGAATATAGTTTTAGAAGACAGCCATTTTGTTGAAAGAATGCAGCTGGGTTACTTGCAGGTAGCCCACTGTGAACTTTGGACTGGGCCACATTCCAAACATTCTGGGATGGGCCACTTTCATTTGTAAAGTAAATACTTAAGCTTCTATAGAATTGTTTAACTTGGCATAAATCAATCAGTTTAGGATGGAAAAAGATTTACAGAATATGTCAGTCACAGATTAGGTTATCCTTTGTTATGAGATTTTAAGATTATCATATGAAAAGGGTTTAAAGGCAATCATTGATTAAGTTTTCATGGATTAAGGTTTCTGGTGGGTGGGGGATGCCCCTCCCACATCTGACTTTGTGTATAAAAGACCCGTTGTAATTCCCAATAAGACACATCGCTTCTGCACTAGACTGGAGTCCAGTATCTTTCTCTCTCTCTCTCTCTCTCTCTATCTCTCTCCTCTTCCCCCAATCACCGATGCTGTCTCCACCTTTGGGGTACCCTGAACCCGGTTGGAGCTGGACTCCGGCAACCCAGCAATCTGCCTTCTAGGAATATACCTGGAGAAGTTCAAATTACTCTGTGAAAAAGATACCTGCACATACATGTTTATTGCAGCATTATTCACAATAGCAAAAACATGGAACCAACTGTGCTGCCCATTGAAAGAGGACTGGATTAAAAAAATGTGGTTCATATACACGATTGAATATTATGCAGTCATAATGAAGGACAAAAATATGAACTTTGCAGCAACTTGGATGGGCTGAGAGTCTATAATACTGAGTGATCTAACACGGAAATAAAGAACTGTGGACCACATGTTCTCACTCATAAGCAGACCTTGAACAATGATCATAATTCTATAAGAAAGGGATTGGCAGTAGTGGACAACTGCCAAGAGGTGGGGGATGCAATTGGCAGTAATGGGAAACTGCTGTGGGCAGGGGGCACACCTCATCAACAAGGGTACCTGCATAATGAACATTTGTATACCTAACCCTGAATTGTACCCCACATCTTTATAATTAAAAAAGAAAAAGAAAATATATATATATAGTAGTGTGAGACACTTTTGTGGGAGAAGGTGCTAAAACATTTCAAAGTACTAATTGATCAAAATCTTATCAAACTTGTTCTCTTCCTTCCTTCCTCCTTTTTTAACCTTTGTTTCTTTTCTCCCCCCCCATCCTCCTCTCTTTTTTCACTTGTTCTTTTGTTCTTTCTTCTTCTGGATAGAAACAAACTGATTCTACAATATTTAAAATTATTGAATACAAAGGACAACAAATAGCCAATTTTTTTTTTAATTTTTCATTTTAAAGATGTGGAACACAATTCAAAATAGTTTTAAAAGAACAAATTGAACTGATTTATGCTACTTAATGTCACAAATTACTTTTAAACTAAAGCAATCAAAAGGGTGTAGTATGCTGTAGGGATCCACAAGCAGAGCTGTAGAACTTAATAAGGAGTCCAGAAATATCCAAACATTAGTATAGTCAATGAATTTTTGACAAAGCAATTCAATGAGGAAAGGAAAATTTTCAGCAAGTTTTTTAGAACAACTGGGTATCCACATGAAAAATAATGAGTAATAGCTAACCCTAATTCATATCTACTCTAACTCATATGCATACGCAAAGATTAGTTGAAAATTAGTTAAGAGAATGGATTCATCATCTTGGGGTAGGCAGAGATTTCTCAGACCAAAAAAACAATGACTAAAATATGAAATAATAATAATAAATTGGGTTGCAACTAAATTAAAAATTTCTACTGTTCAAAAGACATTATTAAGGGAAAAAAACCTCACAAACCTCACAAAATGATTTTTGTACTCATTCAGGCAAGAAGCAAGGACGGGCTAAATTAAAACAGAGTAGTGGTTTGGAGACATGTGAGAAATATTACGGACTATCAAGTAAGAGGTAATAATGGAGGATACATACAAAGCACTTTTCTAAAATGGTTTTTCAATTTCTGGCTTGAATGGGTTAATAGTAGTGTCATTTCCTAAGATGGAATGTAAAAACATATTCTTCACCTGTGGTGAGGGGTAAGTTCAATACTGGACTATAGAGTGTTAGCTGACTCTGAGATATCTCATGGAGGTTTGCAGCAAGTAGTTGATTAGTCTAAACTAGAACAGAGAAGCCTGGAGCTAAGAAAGGTGTATTTGGGGTATAACCCACTTGTAAATGATAGCCAAAGCTGTTGAAACCAGCCAACGGGAATGTCATATATGACTAACAGCGGGACAATGACAAACACTGAATAACTTGGATTTTTACAAGAGGGAGTTAAGAAAAGATAAGCTCGTAAAAATCAATATGAGAAAGAATGGAAAAAAAAATTGGAAGAAAATCAGAAATGTTATAAAAGCCAAGGGAGAAACAAGCAGAGAGTTTGTCAATGCTGTATGTTGACTGATTCATCTTCCCAACGAACATTATAAAAGCAGGGCCCATTCAGCCTAGATCAACACTGCTATGATCTGAATGTCTGTGTCCTCCCAAAATTCAAATGTGAAATCTCCACCACAAATGTGATAATATTAGGAAGTGAAGTTTTGGAGAGGTGATGTAGGTTTTGAGGCTATAGTCCTCATAAGAGAAATTAGTGTCTGTCAACCTTAAAGGAAGAAGTTGAGAGAAAAATATTTGATATAAGTAGAGTTTGTTTGGGTGAAGCTTGAGGATTGCAATCCAGGAGCATAGATTCAAGTTACCTTAAATATACACTCTGATTAGCAGCAATACAAGAGGATTTTTAAAGGGAAAGAACTGCATTAATTACCAATCATTTACACCAAAATAACAAAATATTTATTGACTGTACATTGTTCTTTGTATCACAGATTTCAGAACATGAAGATAACAGGTAAGGCAGCTATTCTGGAACAAGATGACATTTCACAATTGCCGCCAGGTATGGTTGGGTTGGAGGACATGACTGAAATCCCATACTCAACGTTCTGTGTGGGCTTGTATACCTCATGTAGCTCAGACTGCTCTGAGCTATTTTTTCTCTTGTGCCCTTGCATAAGAGACTCCAGAGAGCTCCCTCCTTCTTTCTATCCTGTGAAGGTGTAGAGGAAAGGCAGTAGTCTAGGAAGCAGGGACTCACCAGATAGCAGATCTACTGGCACCTTGGCTAGTAGACTGTAAGGACTAAATTACTGGTATTTATGAGAAATAAAAAATAAAATCTTAAGTCCCTCAATTGTCTGAACAGACCCCCTCTTGGCAAATGGGATCCTAGAGAAATCTTAAAAACTGAGTTCCTGTCCATGACAGGATAGGTCAGACACGCCTCAGTATGCCCCATTCTCATTACATTAGCCTTTAAACAGAATTATTTCCTAAGCAGTAAGCAGAAGGAAGTGCTGGAAAACAAGAAATAGACAGCTTATTCCTTTTTCGCCTTTAGCCCACCATCTGAGGCCACAATCAGACTCCTCTTCCCTCCTTGCAGTTTGGAGCTAACAGCTCAACATTTTCACAATGTATTTCTTTCTGATAAGAGGCTATCTCCAATGAATGGTTCTCACCAGTCTATGAAGCCTGAGCAGTGAAGGTTTCTGTGTCTTCTGCTTCACCTTTTGACGTCAGTGGTGCTGAAAACCGCACCCTGAGAACATGATAAAACTGCCATGTTTTGAACATGCAACCCACAAAGAGGCATGAAGCTCAACTGCACACATACATGCTTCCCCTTTCATAAATATTTATTACTTTTATAGCTTATTAAATATGTATATTCAGCTACTTGCTCATTATAAATTCCTGTTCCCTTTCCCCCTCACTTAAAGGGCTTGTTCTTAGCTTTTGCCAGAGGTTATGCTTGCCAGCTTGCAGGCTGCAATCACTTATGAGAAATAAAGCTCATCTTTCAAAATTTATGAACCCTGTGATTCTTCAGTTGACATCTATAAACTACCCAGTTTATGGTATTTTGTTATAGCAACCTGAATGGACTAAGGCAAACACTTAATAAACCACTTAGTAGAAACTAATATTTGCTAGGAAGTAGACATGGAGATATGTCTTACCATGGCTGAATCTGTATACTTCCACAAGCCTTCTTCTTCCTTCTTATTTTGCTATTTGATTACTGTGGATAAGTGGTATTTTCCACATACCACCATGTCCTAACAAATAGGACAGTTGCTACTTCCAGTTCACAGAGGGCTAAGTTAAGATACAAAGATATTTAATAAACTGCCTATATTTTAAGTGACAGAGCCAGGATTTGAAGAAAGGTCTTGTAAGTCCAAGCATTTTCTGCTATATCATGATACCACATCTCTCCTATCTCTGTCATCATCTTTGTAAGAAGGGTAGCTCAGTAGAAAGTGTAAGTTCAGCAGAAGAAATTGCAAATATTTTAACCTACAAGCCTGATATCCCCCTACTGGGAATATACCCGGAATAACTCAAATCACTGTATACGTATGTTTATTGCAGCATTGTTCACAATAGCAAGATCATGGAACCAACCGTGCTGTCCATCAAAAGAGGACTGGATTAAAAAAATGTGGTACATATACACAATGGATTATTACGCAGCCATAAAAAAAAAAAATACCAAAATCATGAATTTTGCAGCAACTTGGATGGAATTAGAGTTTATAATACTGAGTGATCTTTCACAGAAACAAAGATCTGAGTACCATGTGTTCTCACTCATAAGTGGACCTTGAACAACTACCATAATACTATAAGCCCTAAATGAAAACTTTTACATATATTCTTACTTAATAATAACAATGATCTTTGGAAATTGTTAGCAAAATTGATACTAAGCATTTTCTTTTAGAAAATTGAGAAAATATAGAAATAAATAACAGCAAACAATTATTGAGTGCTTGCTGTGGCCAAGACAGTTTTTGTTATTGTTATTGTTATTTATGTTTCTTTTGGAGTTGAGGTCTCACCTGCCGCACAGACTGTAGTATAGTGACACAATCATGGCTCACTGTAGCCTTGAACTCCTGGGCTCATGCCACCCTTCCACTTCAGCCTCTTGAGTAACTAGTACTATAGGTGTGTGTCACCACATCTGGCTAATTTTTAAAAATTTTTGTGGAGACAAGATCTCATTATGTTGCTCAGGCTGGTCTTGAAATCCTGGGCTCAAGCAATCCTCCTGCCTCGACCTCCCAACATGCTGGGGTTGTAGGTATGCCACTTCACCTGGTCCAAGACAGTTTTACACATTTTACATATAGCAGCTCTTTTAATCTTCCCAACAATTCTATAAGGTAAGTATTATTAACTATCATTTCAGCTGTAGAGATAAGGAAACTAAAACCAGAGAGATGAAGGATTTTGCTCAAGTTGGTTTTATAACTGCATCCAAGTGTATGAGGGAGACCTAAAAAAACAAAACAAAACAGAATTTATTTACAAAAATGGTGTATTTATTAACATGTATTTATTCTTACATGTTAAAACTTCAGTCATCTTCAAAGTATTCTCCACTTGATGCAATACATGTATTGAGATACTTTTTCACTGCTCAAAACAGTTTTTGAATTTGTCAATTTGATGCCTTTTAGTGCTTCTGCCTTTTTTGTTTGTTTCTCCTTTTCCACAAAAGCAAAACATTTCCCTTTGTGGACTTTTTTTTATCTGGGGAAGTAACCAAAAAAATTGCTCAGGCCAAGATTGGGTGAATAGGGAGGGTGGGCACGTGGGTCATGTCATTTTTGGTCAAAAACTGCTGACCACTCAGCGTGGTATGGGCAGGTGCGTTCATAAATCACCCATCGTGAAATGGGCAAATGTGATAAAAGAATCTCCAAAAAAAAAAAAACTTCACTGAAGCCAAATGCAGCCTCTCACAACAATGCTAGCCGGTACACTGATGCTGATGGGTTCTTAGAAAACATACCTAGTGAGATAAGCCTGTACTACAAGGAGCATGACCTGTAAAAATAATTCCATTGGGGGGGAGGCTCCCCTCCTCATATTTGTACAGTAAATCAAGGATTCAAGTTCAGGAAGTCCATCTCTAGTGACTGTAACTCAGAAGAGCAAAGTCATGCTGCGTAATTAGCACCCAGTGAGGCCCAGGAGAACTTCCTAGACTCATCTGCCTCAAAACAGTGCACTGATTTAGGTGTTATATTGCTTGAAGTTCATTAGTAGAAATTTCTTCCTTGAGGATAAGGTTTGCTTTTTCTAGATATCACCCACGAATATTAACACATTTTTACTTTAGTTTGAATTATATTTTAAAAGAGACAGCCGATGATAGGTGGTGGAGGGAGTGTGTATGGATGGTATGTTGAAGGAAGGGATGCCGGGGGGGGCGGTTAAATGAAGAGATAAACAGAGAGTTTTGCTGAAGGCTCACCAGCTTAAACAATTTCTTATAAACAGATAATGAGGGAGCAGTGGAGCTCAGTCCTAGAATTCAAGCCTCAATTTTAGCTTTTAATCTATCTTATAGAGCAAAACTTCTACCCCCTTCTATTTGTTCTGCTGCTTAAATCTCCTAAATGCGGGGGCATATTTATTCACCTTAATTTAATATTCTACTTGTGAGACTGGATTTTGGCAAACCATAACTAATTACCTTTGGTCTCTAGGAAGCAGAATAACAGAGTCCATAGCTCTACAAATTTCAGCAGCAAAATAAAAGGAAGCTCATAAAATCTGACTGGTTGTTTACAGTTAACTAAGAAAGGAAATGGTCTAATTTGCCAAATAAGAAGGCATGGTCTGTCCCTTCATTGTTCATCTGCTACAACAGAATATGAACAAATTCTATTACTAGTGCTCTGAACGTGATTCAGCTCTACACTTTATACCTGCTTTCACAACTTTTGGGTATTTTAGTTTTCTCTGGCTTGGAAAGAGGAAAGGAAAATTAAGGTCTATCAAAAACTTCAACTCAGAATTTTACCATGTAATAACTCTAGAAAAATATTTTGCTGAAGAGGATTAGAAGGAAACTGAGAATATCAATTAAAAAATGCAAGTCTGTGTTCATATCTCCAAAACATTTGTTCTATATGATCTCTAATGCCCTGGAAAACTGAAAGACAGATTCTCAAGTGCATTAACAATATTGTGTGGGTCTGGGAACTGACATCGTAAATTATTTCTTTGATTTGAGATTCTATAATATTTTCTACTATCATTGTGCATTCCTCAAGGAGTGAAAATAAACTTAAGTGATATATTGTTTGTTGCAGTCATAAAACAATTAAAAAAATGACTTTGTAGCAAAGTAGATCCTAATCAGAGCTGTTCTCTCCAATAGTAGATGTGTGCTCCTCCACTTATTTTGCTGTGTCCATATAACATTTAAAGATGCCATCTCATTGGCTGCATCTTCTTAAGTTTCTACAATATGACTGAGGCTATGTGGGCAACACAAGCAAGAGAAAGAAGATGGACCTTCTGACTAGTCGCAAGAGCTCTGAAGGGTACACAGTACATGTCCTAACATTCTCTCAACTTCCCCTTGAAGTGAGACTCAAGATTTATTGCTCCTTCTAACCTGTTATTACTGTTAATATTCTGTTGATGCCTCTGTCCTTTTAAAAACATGTTAAAGTAGAATGATGTGAAGCGATAGTTAACAAGTGATATATAACACATTATAATTTTGAAATTGGTGCCGTCAATAGTGTCAGTTGGAAGTCCACACTGAATTTATGTCTTCCTCCTGCTTGAAATCATTTGAGGACTCCCAGTTGCCTCCAGGATAATGTCCGCAATCCTTAACACTGTAACTGTGTTTATACTTTATTTGCAACTCATTTTTTCCAGTCTCTTTTCTTCCATTATCTTACACTGAACCTCTACTATTGCTACAGAATACATCTGGCTCTTCCTTCAGTAGACTGTGGACTTTTATCTCCCTGCATTTGTGAATACTTCTACTAAAGTCCTACTGATGACAGGAAATAGCATCACACAGTGATGAAGAGCATGGTCTCTGGTATTGGATTGGTGTGGCTTAAATCCTGGCCATATCACATACAATTTTTGTGACTCCACAAAAATATGTTATTAATCATCAATGCCTCAGTTTTTCATCTCTAACATTTAAGAAAACAATTATGCTTCTTTCACAGGATTGTTGCAAAGACAAATGGAGTCCATTTTTGTGACGATGTTAGAAGGATACTTCCCCCTCTATGGTACTTTTGCTTAGTCACTTGTTTTTCCATTATTTTCTTCATACCATTTTATTATTTTACTCATATTTTAACAGTTTTCACATTATTCTTATCTGTGTCTAGATATCTCCTATGCCTGCAGCAAATTATAAAAGACTTTGAATAACTGACTTAATTTTATGCCCACTATAGCTATAGTCATATTTTTAAGAAAAAATTTTTTTAAATCCATATTGCTATGACTGTGATATTTAAAATATCAGAAATGCATGTGCCAAAATAGTACTTGTACATTAAGTATCAAGTTATTTGGGGTTATCTCAGACTTATAAGATTATAAATAATTTTTATTTTTCTCTTTTATTTTCTGTAGTTTGCAAATAATTTATAATGGCATAGTAGAAAACTAGTTTAAATATGTTTTTTTTCCTTTCTAGACTCACCAGACTCATGATTTAGTTGCATTTAATATAACTGATAACTTTACTTTGCTAGAAAATTATCTGCCCTTGGTTTCAGGATACTACCTCTCCTGAGTTTGCCCCAGTATCTCTGTCATCTATGCTGTATTTTTTCTCAACTAGATCATTAAATGTTAAAAGTATCAGGATCCTCTTCTAAGTTTACTTCTTATTCTATATCCTTTTATCTAGGAATGCCATAAATTTCCATGATTTCACTTATGAATTATAAAATGAATGCTGTATTTCTAAAGCTCTCACATTGCTTCTGATTTTAAGATTCTCATATCCAACCATCTGTTTGACATTTAGATAGCTCACAGTCATCTCAAACTTAATATGTACAAAACCTCTACTCTTCTCTGTAAATGACACCACCTTTCACCCAATTCATGCTAGAAACCTGGTGGTTGTCCTTGACTGTTTTCTCTTCCTTCCACCACATCCACTTTGTCATCTAGTTCTGCTGATTCTACCTTATGTCTCTTAAATCCACCTGTATCACTCCATACTCACCATTAATATTGTTTCCTAATGCATTTCTATTTTATTACTTTGATAGCCTTCTAATTGACCTCCCTGATTTTTTCTGAAATTGCCATGACCTTCATCAGACATTAAGCCCTACAATGGGCTTAATACTGTGCTAAACATTGTAGACACTACAGTGAATTCATTCACATTCTTGTTGGGGATGAGGGAGAGTGAAGGGGAGAAGGGAAAAGATAGACCAATAAATCATTTGACTAATAACAATTCCACATTAGTTGAATATCTCTCATAGTTTGGGACCAGAATAACCAATGGCATATAGGCAATTCTAATTCTATTTAAATGTTAAAAATCAAACTCATTCTTTCAGATATACTAGCCCTAGAATATGTATTACTTCATTGAAATGTTACAATACCTTTGGGAGAAAAGAAAAATGATCATACCTCTTAAAGGTGAAAGATTAGTGTGCATAAAGCAGAAGATTGCAAAATACACGAGTTTCATTTGACATGGGTTATAATTGTTTCTTTTTTTTCTTTTTTTTTTTTTTTTGCCCACCCCTGCCCTTGCCCTGCCACATTATAATTGTCTATTCAGAGCCAGAGTCAACAACTTTTCTGTGTGAGGTGAGAGAACCTCATCTATTACATAGAATTGGAGACTACTGTATGTAACGGGTCATCTGTACCAGTGAGCTATGCAGAATGTGAATGCTCATAATTCAGGCAGTTGTTTGAAACATAGTTTAGTAAATTTTTTTCAAAGTGTGGTGGCTCACCCCTGTAATCCCAGCACTTTGGGAGGCCAAGGCAGGAGTCTCACTTGAGCCCTGGAGTTGAAGACCAGCCTAGACAACATACCAAGATGTCATCTCTACATATAATTTTAAAAAATAGCCAGGCATGGATGCAGTTCCAGCTACTCAGGAGAATAAGGTGGAATGATTGCCTGAGCCCAGGAGATCAAGGCTGTGGTAAGCCATGATTGTGGCCACTTAACTCCAACCTAGACAACAGAGTGAGACCACAACTCAAAAAAGCAAAAAACAAAACAAAACAAAAAAAGGGGGAGAAAAAAAAGAAAAAGAAAAAAAGAAACATAGTTTAGCAAAAATTTAAAACTTTTAGGAACACGGAGATTATTTAATCCAACACTTCGATGTAAAAAAAAAAAGCAAAAAATTAAAGTTGAAAAGTAAAATGATTTACTTGCCTGAAATTATACAATTAACTTTGGGAGAGCTGGGACCCGTATCCGACTTATAACTCACAATCCAATGCTTGTTTCAACATGCGTTCCTTCTTGCTTTATTTCAGGCTTCTTTACCTTATAAAAGGACCCTCCTTACATTTCTTTTAAATTATAAACTTGTCATGTGAGTTTTAAACACTTGTTTTCGTTTTCGTTTTGAGTTGGAATCTTACTTTGTTAAATCTAATTCAAATTGGCTTAATTTGAATTTATATTGGAATTTGAATGTGTATATATGACTACAATGTTAATTGACAAAGTCTTCCCAGGGTGTTAGGAACAGACTAATGATATTAGTAAAATAAAAAAGACTCAGCAGTGATTTTGAATGACGAGAATCTGGCTGGGGCTGCTTGTCTAACTAAATCAGGTCCAGGCTTAAGGCAAACAAACAAAAGGCCAGGCCCAGAGACAGAGGGCTAAATGGGTTAGAGATTCTGACAGAAAATGCAGTACTCTGGCTTGCTCTCTCAGAGAGAAGCATTAGGCTACATGGAACGTCTCATCAGAGCAACCAAATAACTCTGTGGATCCTGACTTCTCTGAGGAATCTTACCTCTTTTGTGCCAAATAGAGTATTTTCAGAATAAGTTCATTAATAATTGTAATAAACAAGGTCAGAGAGTGCATCCCTTGATTGTGGCTGGTACATTGTTAACATTTTCAGAAAATGGAAGATTCTGGTTAGAAGATATTTACTCAACCTCTTACTGATACTTGTATCCCCTAGAGGACTTTTCTTTTTATGGGTCCGAAGCCAGAATTTAGCCTAATGTGAGGGTTTTTGACCTTTTTTCAAGATCTCTTCATTTGAACAGGTGAAGACTAGACTGGAGACCTAAAGATGGTTAGGCAAAACAAGGAACAAAAGGACCAATCAAGCTTACCTTTGAATCAAAACCTCTTTTATTCCATCAGATATCACAATTGTCTCATGCTCCATAATCGTGTAGTTTATATATCTTATATGTATAATTTACGTGGCCTAAAGTTAGGACAATACAGTCTCCATACATACGGGTGATTACTCATGTTTGACAAGGATGATAAGGAAGCAACGGGAATATGCTACCGAATACCAGACATTTAAAGCTTAAAGGCCACAGAATTGATTTGTTTCCCAATGAGAACAGGCATGATAAATTGGTTATGTGGTTTTAGTCATAGTAGCACTTTTCAGAGGACCATATAGATAGACATGACCTTAGATGCTGGAATATTTATGAATTTAATGTAATGATCTTTTCCTTTATATGTGACTTACATCTGGGTCAATAATGGTTTGGGTAGAAGCCACATTGGGTGGCCTTTATTTTAATGTTAATTTGCCATTAGAACTGAATATGGAAGAAATTAGATTTGGAAGCAAATGCAGCTAAATAAATGTGAAATTTTAATTGAAGAGTGAATTGCACCATTGTACGTTATTTGACAGTGGGGAACATCGTAATTCAATTTTTGGCATGTCAAATAGCAATGTAATTACATTATTAAACAGAATTGACTTGTTATTCTGTTGACAATATCAGGACTGAGAAAAAGTTTTGATTAAAACAAGATGTGAATTAGGAACTTTATCTATAACAACTTATTTAAAGTTATGATGGAAATGAAAATGGAAAATAGTGAGCCAAAGGGGCCCCATAGCGCATATTTTGAAATTAGCTTCTTTTAGAAAGACTTTCTCCAGGATGAAGCATGGCTATTACGCCTTATAAAGTTAAAAAAAAAAAATCAGATGTAAATGCATAGTAGCCTCTGGGTCAAGGATTCTTAAAATAAGTAATAATTGTTTAAGTCTTTCAATTACGAATATATTTTACTCTAAAAATACTCTAATATGTTTTGCTCTTACTTTTCCTTTGGAATAAAGTGACCAAAGGAGATTTGGATGGGACTGTAAAGCAAAATATCTGAAATAGTTTCCCATATATAAAATCATGTCAGAAGTCTTTGAGTTTGTTAAGGGGCTAGTCTGACATGACACATATAGATTTTCTGAGTAAAATGGCGTATATTTTCTATATTAATTGTCTAAAATGAAATGATGATGGTGATTATAAGAATGATGATGATAGTAATGTCCTACTGTAATAGTTTCAAAGCTAAAATTTTAACTTTATATATAGGAAAAATATTATAATCAGTTTTAAAACGGACTATATGGGCTTATATCCTTTGATAGTGTTCAAGAAACTACTTAGCATACCATAGACATTTAAGATTGCAATTTTTGAGTAGTCATTGAAGTTATTATACCCAGAACTGATTGCAGATAGTAATTCTATTAATCACTCTTGGGTTTACAAATATAAAAGAACAGGCCAGGCACGGTGGTTCAAGCCTGTAATTCCAGTACTTTGGGAGGCCGAGGTGGAGGGATTGCCTGAGCCCAACAGGTCAAAGTTGCAGTGGCTGTGAACATGCCACTGCACTCTAGTCTGGGCGACAGACTGTGACTCACTCTGACTCAAAAAAAAAAAAAAGGAGGGTCATTGAAAAAAGGTCAGATATATTCATTACAAAATTAATACATGCAAGAAATTATGAGGCAAAAAAAAACCCCTAGACAATAAAAGAAATAAAGACAAAACACAGTTATTTTCTCATTATATAAAATAGCTATAGTTAATATTTAGTGTGTCCTAGTTTCTATGCTTTGTTTTGTTTTGATTTATGTTATATAATGAGTTATGTTGATATTATATGAAGAATTTAGCATACTTTAAAAAAATTGTCATAGCAACATAAGATTTTCTATATGTTATTATATTATTTTGAATAAATATGAACATCTATTTATATAGTTGTGTGAGATTACATCAAGAGGGTGTTTGTTCATTTGTTATGATTGCCAATATTTATATCACCTCATATCTTTTACATGTTTAGCTAAAGCTTGATAAACATGGTGCACTTAAGGCTTTTTCTATAATATTTTTTCAACTTTTTTCTAAAGAGAATTTTCTAGAAATAAGCTATTAGGTCAAAAAATTAATTTCAAAAATATTTTTATATATACTTCTGTCAGAAAAATTTGAGATAGCAAATTTTCTATCAGCATATGTATAATCTATTGAATATTATTTATGCCGTTTTCCTGCTGAACACTTTAGGTGTAAAGGCATGCCATATTTTATTGTGCTTCCCTTTATTGTATTTTACAAATACTATATTTTTTACAAATTAAAGTTTTATCAGTGTTTTTTTTTTGACAGCGTGTGTTCACTTCGCATCTCTGTCACATTATGGTAATTCTCACAATATTCAGACTTTTTCACTATTATTTTATCTGTTATGAAGATCTATAATGAAGGATCCTTTGTTTTTATTTTAAAGATGTGGGGTACGATTCAGGATTAGGTATGCAAGTGGACATAGTACAGGTAAAGTATGGCCTCCCTTTGGTCCTCACTTTGCCTGGTTTGAGATCAGGTACCCTTATTGATATTGAGTCCCCCATTCCCCCAATCTGGCAGTTCTTTCTTATAGTATTATGGTAAATGTTCAGGGTCCGCTTATGAATGAGAATATGTGGTACTCTGTTCTTTGTTTTTGTGATAGATCACTGAATAATATGGACTCTAAATCCTTCCAAGTTGCTGCCGTGATGAGTGATCTTTGATTTTACAATGTGATTGTTTTGTTTGGGGCAGCATAAACTGTGCCCATATGAGATGGAGAACTTAATTTTGTGTGTGTTCAGTAATCTTGCAGGCTGGTCATGCTGGATTTTTATTCCATTTCTATTTGTGTGTGAACCCTTACAGGTGTTACTCTTAATAAGATTGCCCTGGACATCCATACTCATATTTGTTTAATATTTTCTAATAAGAATTGATGAAGGCAAGACACAAAAGATCTAAGTGCAGAATGTATACAGAAAACTATATTTTCAAAGTATGAGTTTTTCATGAACTCAAGAACCTTCTTTTGACTTGTCAAAGAAGTGCCTTTTCATTGGGGGAAAAAAAAAAGCTTCATTAAGTGCTGTTGCTTTGGCAAATTTAATAGTAATAGGCCTACAGACAGGAGACAGATGCTTCTGTATTTGAAATATGCAGCTGGTGTGCTAGAACTAACATCTTCTATCTTGCTACCCTTGGTTTCATTATCCTTCAGAACCTCTGTTATTCCTCTGTATTAAACTAATCTTATTATTCCCTTAAGAGTCTGGCATGAGCAACAGAAAATGAGCAATATCAATAACTGTGTCAACTAATTAGACTATCATTTAACAGAGACCTAAAGTTTACCCCAAACTTAGATATGTGTGGAGGTAAAACTGGAGAATCTCATCTTAGCTAATAGGATACAATTTCCCAATATGTCTTTTATCTCATGTTTAGATATTTAGTTCAATCTTTATGAAGCATATTGTCATAATTCCTAATGACTGCATACTTGAGCTCACCTAAAAGCATACTGGAAAAATGAAATGGGAGTCTCAATTATTTTAATTTCTCCTCCATGATATTATATTGTTGTCAAGGATTAAAAATAATTTATCCTAATGACAATTAACATGTGTCAGAAATATGGTAGAAAATTAGGGTAGGAAGAGGGATATCAAAAATATACAAAGATGTCTGAATAGTCCAACCTTTAAATTTACCCTGATCAATATTCTATCCATAATGCCTACTTCAGAATATTTCCTCAATTCCCCAATTTTATTTAAATATTTGGATATATCTCATTGGTGTCATTTTCAGAGAACATTATAAAATGCAATCAAATCCAAGTTTAATCTTTAACAGAAACTTCATGTGTGCTTGAAGAAATTGTTTTGTAGTAAAAAATTCTCTCTCTCCCTCCTTCTCTCCCCCATTCTCTTCCTCCCTTGCTCTCCAATCATTTGACAGCAGCTAACAAGGTATTTTGGCTAAGAATGTGGGTCACTGCGATTTA
The DNA here is from genome assembly GCA_027257055.1 of Cephalopachus bancanus. NCBI lineage: Eukaryota > Metazoa > Chordata > Mammalia > Primates > Tarsiidae > Cephalopachus > Cephalopachus bancanus. Next base: position 1,814,699 of record JAPVLO010000258.1, read on the forward strand.
AATTCTATATCTCAGTGAGACTAGGTAAAAAAATATTTAAAAAAATTTTATTTTATTAGAGATGTGGGATACAAGTGAGGATTAGCTACGTAAGTGGGCTGCATGCAAGTGATTTGGGTTTCTTTTTTTTTTTTTTTTACTTTTAAAAAATTTTTATTTTAAAGGTGTGGGGTACAATTCAGGGTTAGGTATACAAACATTGATCATGCAGGTACCCCTGTTAATGAAGTATGCCCCTCCCTCCCCTAGCAGTTTCCCTCAACTGCCAATTCACCTCCCCCCAACAGTTTCCCATTACTGCCAGGTGATTTGGGTTTCTAACTGTCCCTCACTTCCCAGTGGACCAGGTACCCTTGCCCTGTACTTTCCACCCTCTTTCCCTCCTTCCCCAGCAGCTGCCAATCTCTCTCTTATACTATATTGAATGAAAAGTGAGAATAGTAGCTATTTCTACACTAGAAAGTGCTACAAGCATAAGATGCAGAGAAAAGCAAATGCAGAGAACAGCAAAAATATTACAACAAAAGGAATTAATATAACTAGAAGAAACAATGAAAACCCAGAGAAAAAAGTCTTTAAATATGAAAATCATAAACAATTTTCCCCTTTTCTAACAATAGAAACATGCTATTAGAATATCTATGGATATTTGTATTATTTTCTTTGATTTTATTTTCATTCTTTTCATTGCTTCTTTCAGTTTTATTAATTCCTTTTGTTGTAATATTTTTGCTGTTCTCTGTATTTGCTTTTCTCTGCATTTCATGCTTATAGCACTTTTTAGTGTAGAAATAGCTACTAGTCTCACTTTATTTTCAAGAAAAATGTTCATTTTGTATTAGGTGTGCTTGTTTCTGGAGTAACCTGCCATAACCATTGAGTACTCAGCTTCAACAACTCAGAAATTAATTCTAATTCACAGTAGCAAAAACATGGAACCAACTGTGCTGCCTATCAAAAGTGGACTGGATAAAGAAAATATAGTATATTTACACAATGGACTATTATGCAGCCACAAAGAAAAACAAAATTAAGATCTTTGTAGCAACCTGGATGGAATTCGAGTCTATAATACTCAGTGATTACAGACTCTAATTACAGAAACAAAGATCTGAGTACCACATGTACTCATTCATAAGCAGATCCTAAATATTTATCATAATACTGTAAGAAAGGGATTGGCAGTAGTGAGACAGAACCAGGGGAGGGGAATACATAGCATCAATAAGGATACACACACTTTACCTGTACAATGACCATGTAGGTGCCTAACCCTGAATTGTACCCCACATTTTTAAAATAAAAAATAAGAGAAAAAATTAAGTTATTATATTCTAAAAGAAAAAAATAATAGTCATATATTTACAAGTAATCTAGACCCCTGAATCTACCTATTCTTTTCTGAAAAAAAAGGTGACAGAAGTAAGTGTTTGTCATAAATCAAGGTGGTTGAGAGGAATAAATAAAATAATAGATGTGCAAGTATTATAAAATGCCAATCATATTTTGTTGTTATTTCTGGTTCTTATTATTAAGGAAAAAGAAACCTTTGTTTTATAGGCAATCTGATTCGTCTCGTCCAATTTGGGGGCCAAAGTTACTTATAGATGGAGTAGTCATCTATTCACATCCTGTGGTTCCTTGTATGCTGAACAGGAACCAGTGCTCTGTACTTCCCTCTCTTGCTCACTGGTGCCTGAAGGTATTTCCCAGGAGTGTCATTATTTTGACTTAAATTTCTTGTTCTCTGTTAACATGCAAACAGCCCTGGGAGCACAGATATATTTATGCTGTACCCATGTGCAAGATATTTTCAGTACCTTTCTTACACCTGGGTTTCATTATTCAGGAATTAAGACCTTGAAGGGACTAGAAAGATTTAGGGCAGTGTGATGTATCATAACACTGTCCTCTATGTTTCAGTATGGTTACTTGCTTCTGAAGTTTAGGATCCTTGTTTCCTAGTGGTTAATAGCTTTTTATATTCATATCTAGTCATTGCTTCCTCTAGGCACTAAATAACACAACAATTTGATTGAAGGTAAGAGAATTTCAGTAGGAATTTGAAGCATTTTACCATCTCTTTTAGCTGGAAAGCAAGCATTAGGTTCAGATGCTAAATTTTGACAGATACTTTTGTAGTGGTATGTGGCTTTTTGAAAGACTTTCCTGGTTGGGAAACTGGCAGTTCTGAAGTTACCTCTGGCTAGTCACATGGTTAGCTTGCTGAAGAGCTGTCTGAAGCTTCCAGCAGACTTTTAGGACCATCAAAATATTTTTGATTCATGTTGAATCTTTGGTGTCACTGTAAACAATAAAGCTACCTTCTATCAAAAGTACCTACAATTTTAATGTAAGATGTGGCTGAATATTTGGCTGTTTAAATATCAGAGCCCTCCTCCTCAATGTCTATTAAGCGTAGGATATCCAAATACCCTTCTCTTGGATAAAGGTCTCAAGACAGATTTCCCAACTCAGTTGGTGGTAATTGGGCTGAAAACGACTTTCCTCCTGAATCATCTCATATAAGGGCCTAAATAAACCTTTCTACTTTAGCCCAACTCACTTCAAGAGAGGAGATTTTTACAGCTGTGTTGCTCACAGGGCCTTGGGGACTTGACAGCACAATATGTTCAGTTTCTCTGTGCAAAATCTGTCTGAGAGAAAGAAAATTCTGAAAGTGTGATTTTGATAACAGTTGAAGTCTTAATGATGCAGGGTGTTTCTCAGAGGGTAATTTGTAAGCAAGTCAACATCCTTACCTTTGGAAACAAAATATGTCTGTTCTTATTTGCACCAAATGTTTATTTTATAATTTGCTTTGTGACTAAATATTGGACTAAGGGATTAAATCAATGAGTAGGGTAAAGGTTAGCAGCAGTACATATAAGACAGTGTAGCAGATTTGCATAATTACAAGTTGCAAATATAGCTGTTTTCTTTTTCTAAAAGAAAATTCACTTCCTCATTCATATGTACATCTCCACTTCACCCCCAGTAGTTTAAATAACTTTGTAGTCCTAAAATGAGTATAAGTGACTAAATTTAATTTTGTTGATAAATTTTAGGTTAAATACATAGTTACAAATGAAGTAGCTCTAGTAGGAAGGGCCATTTTAGGGAATCAGGATGACTGGAATCTTTTTCTGGCTTTGTTGCAATGTAAGTTAGTGATTTGGATGAGATCCATAATTTTACTAGATCTCTGCTTATTCATCTGTCAGTTGGGTGTTCAAGTGCTCAGTTACATATTTCTTGAAAGGCTGAAATAATGTCAAAGCGGTAAAAGTATTTTAAACTTTTTATGGGTCATTGAAATGCACAGTAACTTTATATATTACACTTGCTTAGCAAATTATTTTTGAATATTTAATCATAAACATAAACAAAAAAGCACACCATGATTTACAATTATAAAATCTGAATTCTAGTTTTCAAAAGATTGATTTTTTGTCTACAAGATTTTATCCTTCTGAGCCTCGGTTTCTATCTCAATAAAAGGATCATAAAAAGTAGTTAGCACCTATCTCACAGGGGTGTTATAAAGATTAAATGAGTTTTTGAGTGAGTGTATAAGCACATATATACTCATATACATTTTGTAATGAATTTAGTATGATGCTACTTATAATAATTATAATACCAGTACAAATTTTAAAGCACCCACTCCTCAATATATTCTATGAAATAATGGTGAAAGGATAATGAATAGAAATCAACAGCAGCAGTTGAATAAAAGTTAACCTCCAGTCAACCACATCATTTAGCTAAATATTTTCTGACATTTTTCGTTTTCATCATATTTTAAGCTGCTGGGTTTGAAAGTCAGAGCTATTTTACACACATGTTTCTGAGTACTCTGATCTTCTGTATATTTTATTTTAACAAACAAACAGAAACCCAAATAAAAAACACAATTCCATTCACAATAGCCACAAAAAAAATGAAATACCTTGGCATCTTCCTAACCAGAGACGTGAAAGACCTTTACAATGAAAATTACAAAACACTGCTCAAAGAAATCAAAACTGACACGAACAAGTGGAAAAATCTCATTATAAATTTCAAAAATAAAAAGTCCACTTGAAATTGCTGATCATGTTCAGGGGATTATTTTTATTTGAAGCATTGGCTTAAATATAACATCTTGCTTTGGAGACAGACTGTGATCAAAATCTGCTGTAGATCTAAACTCTGCTAGGTACAAATACATATAAGACAAGATTTTTTGAATATTTTCTGATTAAGTATACATTCCCATTGGTCTACCTATATGTTGAATCATCCATATCCACAAAATCTCTAGTGTTTCCATAAAGTAAAATTTAATACTGGATTTTAAAGTAAATGCTCTTTTTAAAGCTACATTAAGAAAGTGGGAAAGTAGACAAGTGATTTGTGTCAATGACAATTATATGTGGCAGGGAAAACTCATTTGTTGTTTATTTCATTTTCCATGCTCTTACCTACTCTACTCTGAGCAAGTAGCCAAGCCCACCATTGCCTTGATTTGTGGAATTTTGCAGAACTGAAAGTAGCAGTGTTTGAAGAGACAAAGATTTTCTTGATTGTGTTCAGTCTTCACCTAAAAAGAGAGAGGAGAGGCCAGTTCTGGGCACACGAAAACAGATTTTCCTCAGTCTAGTAGTGGCAGCAGAGAGCTACACCAGCTCTGGTACTGCCCTAAGACCAGGATTTTTGGGGAACAACCATACCTTCAGCAGGGAGGCAGAAGCCCAGGTGTGGGGACGGTCAGGCCTTGGCAGAGTTGTGAGGGTCAAGTAACAGGATGGACTTATGGCTGAGAATGGCATATCTTCATTGAGACTTTTGTGTCTTAATGCTCTTAAATAAAAAGAACAAAAATCAAAAAAATCACCCCATCAAAAAAGAGCAATACATTTTGCATTTAAATGGCTTATTAATACACATATTACAAAATATATAATTTTTTATCTTAAGAATTATGGTTATTTTATGGGTGATAGACTGATACAGGCATATTAATGTAATATGTTTAAATAAGTGCATTAAAGTGAAAGACTTTAAAAGTTGCTAGGAAAATAACTTGTTCTAAAAACAGTTTTTTATAAAATGTTCCTCAGAGAATTAATTTGTGAGGCCAAGTTCAGGAACTCTAACTCTGGGTTTAACTATGATTTTACAGAATATTACAAAGTATAGAGGAACACAGGAAATGACATTAAGAAGACAGACTTCACAACAATCTTGTTTCTCAAAGTATGGCCCATGAACCAGAAGCTTTGACATCACATGGAAGTTTATTCGAAATGCAGATTCTTGGGCCTTGCCCAACCTACTGAATGAAAATCTGAATTTTAATAATATCCTCAGGCTATTCACAGCTACATTAAAATTTGAGAAACACAAGTCTACAGGCCTAGTTTCTTCAATAGCAAAATAGCAAGAAGATAAACAGAGAAAGAAAACTGCAAGTTAAGTGACACTTATAAGACATATCAACACAAAAAATGTGGACATTATTAGAACCTTGATTAAAACAATCTAACAGTTTAGAAAAACGAATACTTATTTAGATATATTTGGGAAAATTTTATCTAAATGGATATTTGATGATATTAATAAATTATTTCAAATTTCTTGTGACGTGATAATATAAAAATAGAGTCCTTGTCTGTTAGTGGAACATGTTAAAGTATTTATGGGTTCAAGTTTATGAAGTTTGAGATTTGCTCCAAAATATTTTAGATGAAGAAAGGAAAAAGCATATTGAAGATGAAATAAGATTAGACATGTGTTGATAATTACTGACAATGGGTGATGAATGCATGGAGAAGGTCATAATACTAAACGCTTTGATTTTGTGTATGCTTGAAAATCTCCATTATAGTAAGAAAAAAAATAAAACAACCCCAAACCAAAACTACTTGCTCAAGCTCTGCAATAACAAAAAAAATAGTGACTTTAGAATTCAAATTAGGTATTTTTCTCTCCAAAATCTGTGCTTATCACATTCACATTGCTTTATCCAAACTCCAGCATACTCATGTGCTTCCCAGTACTGCTTCCCATTAATTCAGTCTATTCTATGTGTCGGGCATTGTGTTATGCTTTTAGTATAATAAATTTTTGCAGGAGATCGTAGTGAAGAAGAAAGAGAAAGAGAAACAAGAGAAGTACTGTAATAGAAGCATCAACAGAGACCTGGGATATTCATATACATGTTTCTCAGAAGAAATGGTACTTGGAAGTTTCTCACTTGAATGTTGATGGGTAATATTTCTTAGTTAGTGGGATTGACCTATACAAAGACAATACATTGTGCAAAGGCCTGAATATTATTGGGTGGTAATGAATACAATGTAGATGAAAGAGTGCATGGCAAGAAAGTGCTGGTAGATGACCATGGTAAGTAAGGAGCCAAGATAGGGAAGGTAGATCACAGCTGCCTTGCTTATCACTAAACTCCATGCACCTGGCATAATGCATAGTGCAGAGTGAGTGAATGAATGGTTTTTATCCCATGGCCAATTAGGAGCCACGAGAGATCTTGGGTATCAGTGACATAATTGTAGTGTTAGAAAAATAGCAATGACAATGGTGTGGAGAATGATCTAGAATGTATAAACAGCTGAGTGAAACAAAAGACTGCTTTAGAAGTTTAGGGTGGCAATGGTGGGTACCTGAACTGAAGAGGCTGAAGTATGTATGAATGAGTGGGGGTCAGATTTTCGAGACATTTCTGAACGGGAATTGGCAGAATATAGTGACTGGATGTGACTATGGATGAAAGAGAAAGATAATTCATGATTCTTATGTTTCAACTCATACACCCGGGTGTAGGATGCTATTTACCATGGCATGGGAAAAGGACAAAACTTTTCCTTGAAAAGGATTGGTAAATTTTGTTTTGAATAAGTTAACTCTGAAATGCTTGCAGTCAGCACTGAAAGTATAAATCTGGAGCTATCTAGGGAGGTCAGAAAACTTGTGTGGGAGCCTTTTGCCTATAAACAAGTAATAATACATAAAAGATAATAGCTAACTTTCATTGAATTCTTATTCAGAGGCAGACACTCGATATATTTCATTGAGATAACTGTTGAACACATAAGGATAGTTACAAAGTAAATCACTAGAGAGAGAGAGAAATGAACTGAGGTAGTATCTTGAATTTAACAAATCTTATCCTCGCTACGATCTTCATAATGTCTCCTCTTTCATGTCTTCATGCTTGCAAAATGCTACTCTTTATTCTCATGGTGGTCTCAGCTTCTTCAAGTCCATCACCCTCTTCTAGTCTTATTTGCCTCTTCACCCCATTGGGTTTCATGACCCATCTTTTCAGCAATGCGTCTGATGAGCTCCAAAGAGTTCTCTGTCCAGAATCCTGAGTGACCTTGAGTGAATCATTTCTTTTCTCCGTCCTCAAATGCTGAAATAAGTAGTATTGCTAGAACATTTATCCAGTATCATCTAAAGTTGGTCTTTTTTTGGTATTCAGTCATTTTTAAGAATGACATATTCAAATCTTTCTATGTGCTAAACACTGTTTGAGAAGCAGTAATCCAGTGGGAATGAAACAAAGTCTCTGTTCTCATAATGGGAGATATATACCAGATATGTTAAGAATAAATCAGTGATGGTAGAAAGTGCTTTGAAGAACAATAAAGCAGGGCAGAGAGATGGAAAGTAGAGTAGTGTGTTTGTGCGAGTGAGTATATAAATGAAGGTCTGGGGTATGCGTGTATGTGTTTGCATATGGCAATCTGGTTTAGAGAGGTTTGTTAGAGAGATCTCTGGTAAGAAGTTTCTCTTTCTGGGTACCTCTTGCATCTACTTACTAATTATGCACATTTTAAAATATTCATCCAGTCTTTGGATTGTCTTTCTTTCTACATCATTTCCTTGTCAGTTTTAATAGTGTGAGTGTCTTCCACTTTCATATTGTGCTGAAAATAACCAACATTGAATTTCTGGATGTATCCGTCCTCACAGCTGAGTTCTGGGTCCCATGTATCAACTGCATATAAAAATATTTTAGCCTGATAATTTTCAAGTTTTTCACACCCAACAAACAGAAGCACAAAATGATTGTCTCTTTTTTCTAACACATCCAGAATTGTTTATTCTGCTTTTGTTTTGAGTGATCACCACCATTTTCTGTGTCACCCAGCATAAAGTCAACTGCAATTTTCCTTTCTTACATTACATTTTTTAAAATCAGTTTTCAAATTTTAAAATTCTGTTTGGATTCTCTCCCTGATATGTCACTTATTCCTCATGTGGACAGTGATAAAACATTGCACTGAGGCAGTGGTAGCCAGGTATTGAAGGTCTGGGAAGTCACATGAAATAGTTTTCCTTACCTCATAAGTACCGCAGAATGATTGAAGGGTTTGGACAGATTATAGTCCATTTTGTGTTATGTTGAGATCACTCAGGAAGTAGAATTTAAAATATATTTAAGAGCAAACCTGGAGGTTTTTAATGGCCTGGCCTGGGAAGAAGTATTAAGCACATCATGATCACATAAAACATTCTAGGCCATTTTGTAATCCAGCACTTTGGGATGTCAAGGCAGGAGGACTGCTTGAGACCTGGAGTTTGAGGGAACATATTGAGAATTTGTCTACCCCCCCCAAAAAAAATAAAAGACAGGCGTGGTGGTGGTGCTTGCCTGTAGTATCAGCTACTCAGGAGGCTGAGGCAGGAGAATTGCATGAGCCCAGGAGTTTGAGGCTGTTGTGAGCCATGATTCAGTCACTGCACTATAGCTTGGGTGACAGTAAGTCCTCGACTTAAACAGCAACACCAAATCCCTCCCCCCCAAAAATGTGTATCGTTGCTTTGAATCTCTGTTCCAAAATCATGAGAAGACCTTCATTTCCTTAAGAATAAAATACAAAGAGTTCAGATTAGTATTCCAGCTATTCATGATCTGATCCCATTCCAATTTTGGGATTATAATTCCTCCCATTCTATTAAGTATTCTCAAACAAACGTGACTCTTCTCTATTTTTTAAAGTATACCTGTAATTTTTCAATTTTCCGTGCCTTTTCTCTGACATTGTTGTCACAAAGAATGACTATTAACGTGAATTTCATGAATATCCTACTAATTCATCAATACCCTGCTCAAAGTCTACTCTCTATAAAACCTCCCTCAATAACCCTAAATTGGAAAAAAAAATTCCCTCCTAATGAGGGACTATAAGGTTTTCAAGTTTTATTTCTTCTCCCATACCACTTATTATTAAAACTATGCTGTTATATTTTAGGGAAGACCCTGAGTAGAATTCTCTCATCTTTGGAGGGTGGGCCCTTTTAGTGCAGGCTTCTATCAGTAGATAAGTGTTCTGGGAGCCCATTGGCATCAGTGTACCAGCAAGCTTTGTGGTGAGAGGCTACATTAGGCTTCAGTGAATTTACAAGTGCACCCTGCCCACTCAGTGTTCAGCAATTTTTTTGTTTTGTTTTGTTTTTGAGTTGGAGTCTCACTCTTCTATCACCCAGGCTGGAGTGCAGTAGCAAGCTCATGGCCACCACAGCCTCGACCTGCTGGGTTCAGGTGATCCTTCCGCCTCAGCCTTCCAAGTACCTGGAAATACAGGTATGCGCCACCACTCCTGGCTATTTTTTTGATTTATTATAGAGACAAGTTCTCACCATATTGCCCAGGCTGGTCTCAAACCTGTAGGCTCAGGCAAATTCTCTTGCCTTGGCCTCCCAAAGTGCTGGGATTACAAGCTTGAGCCACTGCGCCTGGCCAGTTAAACAGTTTTTGACAAAAAATGGATAGACCCCTATGCCTCACCATCCCTATTTACCAGATCTCACCTGGAGTGTTTTTTGTTTCCCCAATAAAAAGAGTCATCAAAGGGAAATGTTTTGCCCATGTGGAAGAGGTGAAACAAAAAAACGGCAGAAGCACTAAAAGCCATCAAAATTGATGAGTTCAAAAACTGTTTAGAGCAGTGGAAAAAACATCTTGATAGGTGTATTATACTTTGAAGGTCACTGAAGTTTAAGCATGCATGAATAAATATATAATTTTTAATAAATAAATTCCAGTTTCTTATGGGTTCCCATATATATATATATATATATATATATATATATATATATATATATATATAAATTTATATGCATATGTTTAATCTTCCAAAATATGTTGTTATTTATTTATTTAGTTAGTTAGTTAATTAGTTTTTGGAGAGAGAAAGTCTTACTTATGTTGCCCAGGTTAGTCTCAAACTCGCAAGCAATTCACCTGCCTCAGCCTCCCAAATTGCTATGATTACAGAAATGAGCTACTGTGCCTGGTTCATTGTGCTTAGTATTATTTTATGTTTTCTCAGGGCCTAATTCAGTACAGGCTTCCCTCACTTTATTGCACATCATTTTATTGTGCTTCACAGACATTGTGTTTTCTACAAATTGAAGGTTTGTGTCAACGCTTTGTTAAGCAATTCCATTGGCACCATTTTTCCAACAGCATGTGCTCGCTTCAAATTTCTGTGTCATGTTTAGGTATTTCTTACAATATTTCAAATTTTCATTATTATTATATCTGTTATGGTGATCTGTAATCAATGATCTCTGATGTTACCATTGTAATTATTTTAGGTGGAGGATTTAATTGGTAAATGTTTTGTGTGTTCTCATGAACCTTTCCTTCATTTCTCTCATTTTCCTCAGACCTCCTTATTCCCTGAAACACACACAGAAAATTGAAATTAGGTCAATTAATAACACTACAATGACCTCTAAGTGTTCAAATGGAAGAAAGAGTTGTACATAACTCACTTTAAATTTAAAAACAAAAGTAGAAATGATTAAGCTTTGTGAGGAAATTGTGTTGACAACCAAGACAGGCTGAAGTTAGGCCTCTTGTGTCAAACTGTTAACCAAGTTGTAAATGCAAAGAAAACATTCTTTAAGGAAATTTAAAGTTCTACTCCACTAAACACATGAATGATAAGAAAAAAAAGCAGACTTTTTGCTGATATGGAGAAAGTTTGAGTGGTCTGGATAGAACATCAAACCAGCCACAACATTCTCTTAAGTCAAGGCCTAATTCAGAGTAAGACCCTAACTCTTTTCATTTCTTTGAAAGTTCAGAGAGATAAGGGAGCTGCAGAAGAAAAGTTTAAAGACATCAGGTTTGGTTTATGAGATTAAAGGAAAGAAGCTGTTTCTAGAACATAAAAGTACAAGATGAAGCAGCAAGTGCTGTTGGAGAAGCTGTAGCAGTTGTCTCAAAGATCTAGCTAAGACCATTGATGAAGGTGGCTACACTGAATAGATTTTCAAAGTAGACCAATAACCTTCTATTGGAAGAATATATCATCTAGGTCTTTCACTGCTAGAGATGAAAAGTAAATACTTGGTTTTAAAGCTTCAAAGGATAGGCTGATTCTCTTGTTTGGGCCTAATGCAGTTGCTGACTTGGAGTTGAAGCTAATGCTCATTTACCATTCCAAAAAACCTAGGACCCTTAGGAATTACTCTAAATCTATTTTATCTGTGCTCTGTAAATGAAACAACAAAACCTGGATAATAGCACATCAATTTACAGCATGGCTTACTGAATATTGTAAGCCCACTGTTAAGAACTACTGCTACAAAAAAATCCTTTCAAAATATTACTGCCCATTGACATCACACCAGGTAACCCAAGAGCTCTGATGGAGGTGTACAAAGAGACTGATATTTTCATGCCTATTAACACTATGTCCATTATGGAGTCCATAGATCAAGGAGTAATTTTGAATTTTAAGTCTTATTATTTAAAAATTAAATTCCATAAGACTATAGCTGCCACAGATCGTTATTTCTCTGATGGATCTGGGCAAAATTAATTGAAAACCTTCTGGAAAGGATTCACCATTCTAAATGCTATTAAGAACATTTATAATTCATGGGAGGGCAAAGAATCAACATTAACAAAAGTCTGGAAGAAGTTGATTTCAGTCCTCACAAATGGCTTTGGGGTTTTAAGACTTCAGTGGAGGAAGTAACTGTAGATGTGTGGAAATGGCAAGAGGATTAGAATTAGAAGTGGAGCCTGAAGAAGTGAATGAATTGCTTCAATCTCATGATCAAACTTGAACAGATGAGGAGTTGTATCATTTTTTTTTTTTTGAGTTGGAGTCTCACTCTGTTGCCCAGGCTAGAGTGCAGTGGCACACTCATGGCCACCCCATCATCGATCTGCTGGGCTCCAACAATCCTTTCCTCCTCAACCTTTCAAGTAGCTGAAACTACAGGTGCACACTAGCATGCCCAGCTAATTTTTGATTTATTGTAGAGACGAGGTCTTGCCAAGTTGCCTGGACTGATCTTGAACCTGTGGGCTCAGGCAATTCACTCGCCTCAGCCTCCCAATGCTGGGATTGCATCCCAATGCTGAAATGCTGGGATTGCAGGCTGAGCCACGGAGTCCGGCCAAAGAGCTATTTCTTATAGAGGAACAGTTTCTTGATATAGAATCTACTCTTGGCAAAGATGCTATGAGCACTGTTAAAATGATAACAAAGAATTCAGAATATTGGTTGATAAAGCAGCAGCAGGGCTTGGGAAAAGTGATTCTAATTGTGTTGTGGGGAAAATGCTATCAAACAGCATCACATGCTATGAAAGGGAGAGTCAATCAATGCTGCAAACTCCGTTGTTGCTTGATTTTATGAAACTGCCACAGCAATTAAATGCACTAGGTCACCCAAACTTCAGCAACCACCACCCTAATTCGTCAGCAGCTAGTAACATCAAGCAAAAAAGTATGACTTGCTGAAGGTTCAGATGATTGTTCATGGATTTTTTTTAGCAATAAAGTATTTTTAAATTACTGTTCGTACATTTTTTAGACATAAAGATATTGCACATTTGTTTACTATAGTATAGTATAAACATACTTTTATGTGTATTGAGAGACCAAAAAGAATGTGTCACTTGCTTTACTGCAATATTTGCTTTATTGTGATGGTCTGGTGCTAAACCTGCAATATCTCCAAGATATGCTAGTTTTGGGTCATATGAAAGAGAAAAATAGCTTCTGCAAAGCAAAAGAAACCATAAAGAGAGCAGGGAGACAGCCCACAGAATGGGCAAAAACTTTTGCCAAAGGCCTAACATCTAGGATCTACAAGAAACTCAAATGCGCCAAAAGGAAAAAAACAAACAGCCCCTTTAAAAAGTGGGCAAAAGACAAGAATAGACACTTCTCAAAAGAAGATATACGGGCAGCCAACAGACACATGAAAAAGTGCTCAGCCTCACTCATCATCAGAGAAATGCAAATCAAAACCACATTGAGATACCACCTAACCCTAGTAAGAATGGCCATCATTAATAAAACAAATAACAACATATGCTGGCGAGGATGTGAAGAAAAAGGAATGCTTCTACACTGCTGGCGGGAATGCAAACTAGTGCAACCTCTTTGGAAGACAGTGTGGCAATTTCCGAAAGAACTAGAAATTAACCTTCCATATGACCCAGCAATTCTCCTATTGAGAATATACCTGGAGGAACTCAAATTATTCTACAAAAAAGATATCTGCACATGTATGTTTCTTGTAGCTCTATTCACAATAGCAGAAACATGGAACCAGCGTGTTGACCATCAGAGCTGGACTGGATAAAAAAAAAAAGGTCGTACATATACACAATGGAATATTATGCAGCCATAAAGAAGGACAAATATATGGACTTTGCAGCAACTTGGATGGATTTGGAGTCGATCATACTCAGTGATTTATCACAGAAACAAAGAACAGAGTTCCATATGTTCTCACTCATAAGCTGAACTTGAACAATCATAATGCTGTAAGAATGCGGTTGACAGTGGTGGGAAACTGTCGGGAGGGGTGGGATTTGCAGTTGAGGGAAACTGTTAGGGAAGGGAGGGGCATACGTCATCCACAAGGGTACCTGCATGATCAATATTTGTATACCTAACCCTGAATTGTACCCCCCATCTTTATAATAAAAATTTTTAAAAAAGAAAGAGAAAAATAACTTTGGTAGATTAAAAAAAGTTTGGTTGCTTGTTTACTTGTTTTTTATTTAAAGTGGGGGGTCTCACTCTGCTACCCAGACTGGAGTGCAGTGGCACAACCGCGTGGCTCACTGCAACCTTGACCTCCTGGCTCAGTGTATCCTTCTGCCTCAGCCTCTCAAGTAGTTGGTACTATAGGCACACACCCTCATGCACGGCTAATTTATTTTATTTTATTTTATTTTTTATACAGATGAGGTCTCGCTAGGTTGCCTAGGCTATTTTCAAACTCTAGGGCTCAAGTAATTTTCCACCTCGGACTACTAAAGTGCTGGGATTACAAATGCTTGCCAACACACACGACCTTAAAATAATTTTTATAAACAACAGCAAATTAAAGGCAACTTTAAACAAGAATTGGTACAAATACTATCATGATGAAACTGAAGTAGAAATGAAGTTACACTATTTAAACTTGTTCTAGGTTAACTGCACATCTACTTAAGCTTTCCAATAGAAAAATAATCATGGAGGTTGGGCAGGGTGGCTTATACTTGTAATCCCAGTACTTTGGGAGGCCGAGGAGGAAGGATCGCTCGAGTCCAGGAGTTTGAGATCAGCCTAAGCTATATAGTGGGACCCCCTCTCTAGAAAAAATTTCAAAAATGTAGGCAGGTGTAATGGTGTGCACCTGTAGTTCCAGCTACTTGAGAGCCCGAGGTAGAGGCTGAAGGACTGCCTGAAGACAGGAGGTGGAGGCTGCAGCAAACCATGAGTGTGCCACTGCACTCCAGCCTGGGCATCAGCCTGAGTCCATCGACTCAAATAAATTATCTAGAGAATTATGTGCACAGAATGGTTTTCATTCCACACTGTGCTGAGGCTTTGTCTCCAGATCTCAAGGCATTCCATAGAGAAATGGTCTGAGAACTTGTTTGTATTCTTAAAACATACACATACACCACACACACACACACACACACACACACACACACACACACACACACACACACACACACCCCAAATGAAAAGACACCTAGCAGGGGGCAAACTAGGTAGACCATTTCTCCCCAGACCTTAAGAAAACTTTAGGAATCCCTTCTATTTTGGAGGTAGTATGGGAGTCCAAGTGGAGCAGCAGGGAGAGAAAGAGACAATAAAACAGCTAGGATTCTTAAAGGAAAAACAATTTCCTCTATCTCATTTTATTTACTTACCAGCCTTTTAGAAATTGCTCCATAGAAGAGAGAGCACCCACTGTGTGTCCTGGGATTTCTACTCCTTTGCACATAAGACTCAACCTGTTAGCATAATGACCAATTCCTTAACTCATAGTACTGACAAGTTTTCCTGAGGTTGTGTGAAACGGATTGAGTGGGGAGGGCTGCTCGTTCAACTTGCCTTGATTCTTCATTTCCCTTTTACTTTTTTGGAGGACTTCAAACCTGCCCTGATCCTCAAAGGTTGGCTTTTTTTTTTTAAGGTTGAGATTCTAGATGGGCAATTAGGGAGGCGTTGGCAATAGTATAAAGCAGTGCTCTTGTAGTCTTCCCCGTGACTGGGAAGAAGTTTGAGTTACAAAGTTATGAGGAGAGCTCGAGGTCAAGGAGAGAATGACTATAGTGAGAGCAAGCATTCGTTTAGGCTTTTGGGTAGTTAATGAAGGCAGAAAGAGAGAATAGCCTGACCTTTGCACCATTGTTAGCTTGTCATTTCAGTCTGCTTGGTGAGGAGACTATCCAAATTTTTCTGGAAAAAAAGTCAATGTACCCCTTTGAAGGAAAACATTTTGTAAATATTCAATAGTATTATCTCAAGGATATGGATCAATTATTTCAAACTCAGCTTCAGTCTTTGCTTTTAATCTGTCTTCACATAGTTATGAAATACAGGAGAGTTGTCTTTGATGCTACTAAAACTCGTTTATAGAAATTATACCAGCAAGTCTTTTACCAGATAGGGAATTTTATAGAATTAATTGCAGAAGATTTACTATAGAATCCTTTTCTTATTGCTAATTTTTCTTTTAGGGTATTTGCTAATAAGACCAGTAATAGAAAATAGAAAAAAGAGAAATGCTTCGACACATTCTTGGATTCGTTCAGCGCCTAGTAGCTTTAGTCTTGTTCAGAAGTCAAGCATCTCCGAGATGTAGACATAAAAAGTTTTAAGACAAATGAAAGAAATATATTTCCAATGACAGAAATACTAAATTATTTTTCTTCAACTGAAAAGCAGAACCCTTATATTTTTTCCAACATAATTGATCTTTAAGACTTTATTTATTTATTTATTTATTTACTTGTTTATTTATTTATTTGAGTGGGAGTCTCACTCCATCAGCCAGACTGGAGTGCCATGGCACACTCATGGCCACCCCCGGGTCGACCTGCTGGGTTCCAGCGATCTTTCCACCTGAGCCTTCCAAGTAGCTGGAACTACAGGCACGCGCTACCACGCCCGGCTAATTTTTTATTTTTTGTAGACACGAAATCTCACCAAGTTGTCTGGGCTGGTCTCAAACCTGCAGGCTCAGTCAATCCACTTACCCCTGCCTCCCGAAGTGCTGGGATTACAGGTTGAGGAGCCTGGCCAAGACTATTTCTTGGAGAAGAAAATGAAAGACGCCTACTTTGTAAACTTATGACGACTACTTGGCAATGTATGGGAGGCAAGTACAGACCTCAGCACAGTGGACCCCGACCCCGTTGCCACGCCCTGAGGACAGGAGTGCATTTGTCTCCCCTCACTTCCTATGTCCTCCATCCAAATGGCTTTCTTGTTAAGCATGGGAAAACCATTTTTTCTCTGTGCTTGGCTAAAAGCAGAGTTTGTTATAGAACATTACCTTCTCCAGGTAAGATGCGAAGGAGATGGCTTCCTGGATCCCTTATGACATCACCTTCAAAGTAGAGGCCCTATTAAACACTGAGTAAATTTGATATTCCTGAGAGGGCCATTTGTGAAGGGATGTGGTATCAGTACAGAGCATGGTTTATGAGAACATCTCACAAATCTTGTGGCCACAGTACATACAAGAACAGTTTCTGCCTTCAGGCTTCTATCTGTTCACTTAACAGCAATGAAAATAAATAGATGGTTAGACACTTAATTAAAATCATTAATGAGGATTCGTTTCACCTTAGTTCTCAAACATTTGTCAAATGGGATCTTGCTATAGAAACCTTTAATTCATTTTCTACTATTTCTCTCAAAATATAGGATTTTTTCTGGTTTACTGATTCACCAGTGACTTGCATGTGTGGAGGCAAAAGTTTTATGATGCAAACTGTGTACTTCACAGTTTGATAGTTGAAGGACAAACACTCTTAAGGAGCTGGTATTAGGACTGGCAGCATTATCATATATGAATTGCAAAGAAGGCTTCCAGGTTTTTCTTTGCTTATTGTTTTAGGAAGAAAGGTGTTTATGAAGCAGATCAACAGGAAGTCACAGAGTGAGAAAGCTTTGTTTAACATCTGTCAGCTAACAGTAGTTCTGTGGGGAGGCAGGCAGAGTATTTTGGCATTTAAGCAGGAGTCTTTGTCAAAGTTTGTGAAAGCAGCTTACAGTTTAAGACAATTTTCCATGCAGTTGGGGCTGAACACACTGTACAACTCAGAGAAATTTTTTTCTCACCTCTCCTTAACCATTTTTTTTTAATCCAAAAAACTCTATGACCCATTCTGTGTCATGCAGTCTATGTTTGCAAGCTTGAAATTATCCATTGCCTTTTTTTGGTTTGTTTTTTAAACATACACTCCAATATTGCACAGAAAGTTTTACTGTATTTCATTTTTTAAAGATATAATCATCTTGAAAGTGAATGATAGAGTATCTGTTTTACTAGGAAAGATCTAGGCATCTAATTTTCAAGGCTGACTTGAAAGTGTGCACAGAAAATACATTTTCATTTGAGTAACATTAAAAGTAACATATCCAGTTGAGAGAGGAGTGTCAGCAGCTGGTTAGACAGACAGAAGGAAGGGTCTCCAGGAGACTTGACACCTGCAGGAATGCCCCTTGCACCATCCCCATTATATAATTGTTGGCTGCAAATGTGGTTAAGAGCTTCCTCTCAACCCAGAATGTACTGATAAAAGGGACTTTGTGCTGCTTAAACGTGGGACAGTAGCTTTACTAAATGCCCTAACTTGACCTTGGCTTATTATAATATCATTAACACAGCATTTGCATTGAGGTTTTGCCCCTCCCCGCCCCCAGTGGGCATTTCTGTGGTACTTATGGGTAATAGTCAATAGGGAGTAACCTTGGTCAAGGACCTGTATGCATTAAAATTGGGTCTCAGGAAGTAAGGACCAGATGAGATGTAAATGAGAGAAGTGCCCCCAGAAAAGATAAGCTAGAAACCACAAACTACTAGCACCAGTATCCCATTTCAAACCCTTTCTTTTCTCTGGAGAGCTTTGTTGCTTAGTAAACTCCTTCTTTCACTCATCTGTTTGGTGACCACATTCCTTATTCTTCTTGGTCTTGGGACAAGAACCCAAGGTTGCAGGTTTAAGCTGACAGTGGAGTTCAAAACTCCTGCAACAGTTATTTTTGTTTAGTTTGAATTTTAATTTAGAAAGGCTTACATTTAAGAGCCCATGAAACTCTACCACATTCAAGTACTTAATGAAATAATTCATTCCATGGTTCCTGATTAAAATTATCAGTACCCACGTTCCCAGGAGCGGCTTTTAATTGGAGATTAATTTGTAAAGGATAGAATGCTCATCAGTTCATCCAGATCAAAGGAACAGATGGAAGAATGCTGAAAATGGTACTTTTTGAACAATTCAGAATTATTTCAGATTAAATTAATAACAGTGCTGCTATTTAATTTCATTTATATAAAAAGGAAATTTACCAAGAGTTATCTGTAAATTATATGGTACAATTTCTATGTAATTCTAACCATTTTGCAGGAGATAAATTTAAGGACCATCATTATTAACTCATTATTCACTTTCACTCATATGAATACAAAAAATCACTATGTGGTTTTACAAAAGTAAGTCATGGATAATTGTGGCAAGTTCCATGTTCTAGCAACAAATACACATAATGGAAAATCCTTTATCGAATTATCTTTCTAAAATGATTGCCTTAAATGGATCCAAAGAGGACTGAGCTTTTCCCTGAAGCACTGTTCTGGTTAACAAAACAAAAAGTCAAATTCTGCAACACCTATAAATGTTGTAAGCTTTTTCCTTTGGCTCCTAACACGTATTAGTTTGCTTTCCTGAAATATAAACTTTGGCCTGCTATCACTGTCATTTTCATTTTGAGTCGGTGTCTTCATCTACTCTGATCTTGTGACTTATTACCTAGGTGACAATTGTCTAATTACAGAGCCTGTCCAGTCTCACCTCCCCAAATACCCACTGGTTACTGAATTGGATGTTCCATCAGCACTTGTCTAATGCAGAATTCATCTACCCTCAAAGTTCCTCTCAGTTCTCAAGCTTATTTTTCATTTTTCTTACATTGCATGCTCTTTATGTCTGTCCCTACCATAGCCTACACATGTGGCATGTAATAGTAATTGCACCCAATGCTTCATGTTTATTTCTTTTGATGTCACTCTATTTCAGAACTACAATCACATCAATGATTAATAATAATGACCATTCTCGAAAGTCCTCTCAATGCTTAAAATCTGTTTTACCTTTTTTCACCCTATACAAATCTTGGGAATAATCTTGAATCTTAAGTTGAAGAGTATGTTACACTTCCGCTCAAAATGCTTCTCTGGTTCCCCACTATATAAAAGATACAAGCTCAAATGATCATGTTTTAATTGTTTCCCGCTTAGGTTAGGACTTAACCTGTCCTTTGACTCACTCTTACATTAAATCTCTGACTTGAATCATCTCCCTCACTGAGTTAATTCTCAACCAAGACTTCTGATCATTTTAATCTCATACTTTATTTAATATCTTCTCCTTCCATTCTCAGTATTACTTCCTCTCACAATCTTGCTACATTTTCATTTATGCAAAGGCAAACCAAGTTTCAACCTTGTACAATTTCTCCTTTATTTGAAAACCATGTATTGAGCAGTTGCTTTGTGCTTTGTTCTATCCTATGAAATAGCACCAGTGAGGAAGATAATTGTCTGTTTCCAAGAGGCATTGTGGAGAAAGTATGAATTACAATAATGTAAACAATAAAGAAGAGGGACAGGAGGCAACTTTCATTGACTACTTGTACCTGCCAGGCACATTATACACTTCCCAGACAACCCTGTGAAATCATGATGTTCATCCTCACAACACTTGGGAAAGTGAAGGCTTAGAAAGATTCAGTAATTCGTTCATAGTCATACAGCTAGTAAATGGCATCTTGGCCTAGGTAAACCCAAAGCTTCCCATTTTATTATGATGCAGTGGAAACTTTGGTCAACAATCTTGCTCTCCTTTGAATTCCTACCAAATTTTGTTTTGTACCATATATTTGACATTTATCATGCACTGGATTTGTGGTTATTTTTTATGTTTATTTAAAAAAAAAATTCTTGAGTACCTACAGACTGCCTGACATTGAACTAAGTACTAAGATATTTTAAAATTAACATGATAAAATTCTTGCCTTCAAGGAGCTCTCAATCTGATATAGAAGAAATACATGTCAAGGTACAGAGGGCTCTATCAGAGCAATGGTTGTACCTTTAAAATGTCAAAATCCTTTATCACCCCTATTTCTTGATATAATAGTTCATTATGCTCCAGGACTGAATTTCTCCATTCTTAGCTATGTTTGAGCTTCTTTGGAACAGAATGGGTAACATTCTAACTAACTCTGCCTTAGAGAAGGCAGGGAAGGCTTCCTTAGTAAGTGACTGAATAGAATTTTAAAGAATAACTAGAAGAACTCCAGGTAACAAGAGAAAGAAAATGTATTTTAGGGAGAAGAAAAGCCATAGGTAAACACAGGGTTATGAAATGGTATGACATATTCAAAGAATCTAAAATTCACAGTCTACTTCCTTCCTTCCTTACTTACTTAGAGGAAGTGGTAAGAAAAAGAGACTGAAAGGATAGTCACAATCATTAAATGCCATACTGAGAGACTTAACTCTGGGAACCTTAAAAAATAGATGCCTTGGCGCCACCGAAAATTAATTCAATCAGGAACTCTGGGGATTATGGTGAGGAGAAAGGTCTGGGCACTGGAGTTTTTTTAAAGTTTCACCAGTACTCTTCTGATGTGCAGTCATGGTTGAGAATTAGTGCTGCAGGCAAAAGGGAGACAAATAAGTTTAAGAAGCAAAAGGCATTATCAAATTTGTGCTTTAGACAGAGTGTTCTGGCAACAGTGCAGAGAATAAACTAAAGAATGATATACAGGAGGCAGGGATATCGTGGGAGTGTTAGAATAATCTAAACAAGTGATGAGAAGCCATTAAAATGACATTAAAAGTTTTTTCTTTATGTTTTCTTTCTTTCTTTTTTTCTTTTTTGAGATGGAGTCTCACTCTGACACGCAGGTTGAAATGCAGTGGCACCATCACTCCCATAGCCCACCGCAGCCTTGACATTCTGGACCCAGCCAAGCCTTCCACCCCAGCTTCTCAAGTAGCTGGGACTACAGACACTTGCCACCACACCCGGTTAATTTTTTAAAATTCTTTTTTAGAGACGAGGTCTCTCTATGTTGCCCAGGCTGATCTTAAACTCCTGGGCTCAAGCAATTCTTCTGCCTCAGCCTCCCAAAGTGCTGGGATTACAAGTGTGAGCCACAGTGCCCGGCTCACCTTTATGCCTTTATGTTAACTAGATTGCAAACATGTCTGAAGATTTTCTGTCAAAATGGTTTTCCTAAAAGTTTCCTATCTAGTGTGGTGTAGGTATCTAATGATATTTGTTGAATCAAAGTATATCATAACAAGATAAAAGTTAACATTGATGAAAACTTAAAAGTTATCTTTACAAAAGTATGTTTCCTGACTGAAACATAGTACATCTTTCCAGAAAAATTTGGCAAATGCAAGCCAATATCAACAAGAGAAAAAAAATGGACCATTAGTACATCACTTCAAGATATGCACTCTTCATGTTTTAGTATGATCTCCTCTAATTATTGTTCACATAGTTAATTTCATTTTTTGTATACAATTAGGGAAACTGAGCCATGCTGTATTAAAAGCATTTTATACAGCATCATAGCTCTTGATCAAGTTTTTAAAAATATTGTATAATAATAATCATTTACAGAGTAATTTTCCAATTATTGGATAATTAGGTGGTTTCTAGTTTATTTATTTTATTTAATTGTATTTTTTTGAGTTGAGGTCTCATTCTGTCACTCAGGCTGGAGGGCAGTGCATGATCACGACTCACAACCTCGCTTGACCTCCTGGGCTCTGGTGATCTTCTGCCTCAACCTCCCAAGTATGTGGGACTAGAGGCACGTGCCATCACACCTGGGTAAATTTTTTCTTTCCTTTTTTTTTTTTTGGTAGAGACAAGGCTTCACTGTGTTGCCTGGGCCTGGGTGTTCTCAAACTCATGGGCTCAAGCAATTCTCCCACCTTGGCCTCCAAAGTGCTTAGATTACAAACATGAGCCACCGTGCCTGGCCAAGTTTTTTTTACTATTATCAATAATGACTATATCTGACAATAACAGTTTTTAAAGATTTCTCATTATTTCCTTACACCGAATCCCAAGAAATAGATTTACTGAAGAAAATATTATGTTTTGAAGGTTTCTGATAAAATTTCAAAACCCTTTTTCTAAGAGTTTCCCAATATCCATTCTCCTCAATCACATATAAGACAAACTTTACCTGCATCTTTGCCATTCATTATCCTTTTTTATAAATAAATAAACTTTTTAAGTATTCAGGAATATAAAAGTCCTCCAAAACTTTTACTTGTAGATGTTCAAAATCTATTGTGAGAGACAGGTAAAGAGACGTTAACAAAGCAATGTACTCATGACTTTTTCAGAGTAATGTTTCCACTTTTGAGACATCAATATGCCCTATCATAACCCATTTCCTTGTGAGGATCCACCCAAAGGCAGTGCCTAAGGTCTCCATACCTGCACATGTTTGGATATCATTCAGGCAAAGGGTAATAGGTGACAATTTATTTCATTATTTTAATTTGCATTTACATGATATATAGTTTTTATTATTTGTTAAATGACATACTTTCTTTTTTATAAACAATATAATATAAACTTTCTACATTTATAGACTAAAACTTTAGAATTATCTCCTGAATGTATATCAGATGCTTCATACTTCAGAAAATAATAATCTTTCTCAAGATATTTAAATATATTATAGCTTTGCTAATTGCATCATTATTTTTTTAAAATCTCTGTATATTTTGACATGATTCATATATTCCATGCATATTTTCAACTTACCAATCTCTTATAGTAATTGCATTTTCAGAGTTTTGCTTCTTAAAATTAAAGAATACTTTCATAATTGTACATAATTTCAGTTTACTAATTCTATACTTACTAATTTTTTTGAGAGTTTTGTCTTACCTTCCATAAAGCTGATTTTTAATACTATACTCACTACCTAAGAGGAGTACCTTAGTTTAACTTTTCCATTTTATTATGTCTTTGAAGATTGGAATTTACTCTTTTTTTAAACTTTACAAAATCATGAAAATTCAAATTCAGAGAAAAGTATATAGAACAACATGACAAGCACACAGTTTATCAAATTTTTTTACTTTTATAGTACCATAGATAATTTTTAAGAAAATTATATATATATTATATATGTATATTATATATACTATTAGTTTGCTAGGGCTTCCTAAAAAGATACTACAGATTGAATGACTTGAACAACAGAAATTTGATGTCTCACAATTTTAGAAGCCAGAAGCCCAAAATTAAGATGTCGTCAGGACCATTCTCCTTGGAAGGTGCTCCAGGTCACCCTCCCAGCTTCTGGTAGTTTCTTGGCCTGTGATGGTGTAACTCCAGTCTTCCAGTGGCATTCTCCATGTGTGTGTTTGTCTATGTCCATTTTTTGCTTGTTTTGTTTTTGTATAAGGACACTAGTTATATTGGATTAAGAGATCACCCTATCTATTATGAACTCATCTTAATTTAACTAATGAGGTTTACAATGGTCTTATTTCCGCATTTTGAGGTATTGGGGCTTAAGACTTCAACATGAATTTGGAAGGGACAAAGTGAAACTGATAATAATGACAAATATCCTTGAAGCCTTTTGTATAATACCTCTTGAATGATTTTGTGCTTCCAAAGTAAACTTTTACAGTCTTTTCTAGCATCTTCTACTATTTGACATATTAAAGAATTCATAATCAAGATATACATTTGGCATATTTTCAATTATATCTAAGTGCTACATTATACTTAATTGTTTTGCAACTCTTTTTTGTTCTATGTTTTTGAGGTCATATGAAGTGAATATATTTGACTCTAATTTATTCACATTAAATGCTGTTTGATATCCTTACATATAAAATTGACTTATTCAATATTCTAACAATTAATACTTTGAGTGCTTCCAATTTTTGTTGCTTTAAACAATGCTGAATAATTGTTACTATATTTCTGTACATGTGCATTAATTGGAGAATCTCTCAGTAATACACCTATAAATAGAAATGCTGAATAGGAGAATATGTGCTTTTAAATTTACCAATTTATGTATTTTCTCTTTGAAATTACTTTACCAATGGACACACCCATTAGCAATGAAGGCAGTTCTCCATTTCCTCACCAGTACTTATTTATGTTGGCATTTTGTACATTTACACTTCAATGAGCGAAGTGGCTTTAATTTTTTGTTTAGCTTCTTTTATATATTTACACATATATCCACACACACAGAGGGTGCCAAAAAATATATACATGTTTTAAGAAAGGGAAAACAATGTACTAAAATTGTGGTGATACTCAATATGCACTGATAAAAGATGAATGCAAGTCATGTTTGACTTCTGCAATTACAAGAGGTGCTCAGAGTGGTTGCTATCAGTGTCCAGACACTTCTGATTATGACAAACTAAAAGTAATACATGGATAATATCTCTTAAAATGTGTATACTTTTTTTGGCACCCCAGTATTTATATATTTCTTGGCCAATGATGTTTGTTTATATGAATTGCCAGTTACTTTTTTTCTTTTCCGTCTTATTTTGGGATGTGTGTATGTCTATAATTGAAGAGTCTTCTATATTCATTCTGGATACTTTGTTGGTTAAATGTCTTCTTATTTATGGCTTCTCTTAACTCCTAATTTGTGTGTTTTTGTTGCCATTGATAATAACAACCTTAAAAATTATATGAATTGGGCAATCCCCTTGGCTCCCCTCCTACTGTGGGAGCTTTTCTGTCCTCTCGATAAATCCTGCTTTAAAATAATAATTATTATTATTGAAGAATTTTCTGAGAGAAAAATTTTCTTTATAATCATGAACATGTTTTTCTTTTTTTCTAGTATTTTCAATGTTTCTCAAAAATCTTAATCAGTTATAAATTATCTGTGTGTGAGTGCATGTGTGCATAAAGGTTTACTACAAGATTGAAATCTATTTATCTATTTCAATAATTTTTTTTCCATTTGGTAAATTTTCATTCAGCCAATTACCTTGACAGTTTTGGAGTGAATCAATCTTTCCACACTGATTGGTAATGCAATGTCATTCATACTTCACTGTCCATACACAAGGGATTCTATTGCCAGTCTCACTATTCTGTTTCTTTACTCTATTTATCTAAAGCAAATATCTTCATTACTGCAACATTATAATAGCATATTTTAATATTTTTTTCAGAAAACATTGCTATAAGTTATCCTGTTTTTTAATGAACATAGGTAAATTGTAGCTGAATTTTTAAATGAATCTTTTGTGTCAATATTTTAATAAGTAAGCTTAATGCTTACTGTGCTAAGATCAATTAATATGTTCTTACATTTTCTGCCTTTTGATGGATTGATAACATTTTGTCATCTCGCTTCCTCCCACTTTCCCTTGATGCTTTGATTGCTTTTCTAAGTTTTGTTACCCTTTGGAAACATTCCTGCTGAATTATAAGTTGTGGTGATATATTTTAAGTTATTTTATATCTTCATAATTCACAAGAACAGAATTATTTTTGCATTTGCATTCTGAAAATTTAGCTGTACCATTAAAATATAAAATTTATCCCTATTTTACAATTAATTTACAACATATTGTATCAATTATGTGTTCAACATAATTTCTTATGTTCTGGCTTTACTCTTTTTCTCCATAAAAAAAATTTTCTAGTGAGATCCCGTAGAAATATCTGATTCAAAGTATCTTTATTTTGACTTTCACATAACTTATCAGGTTAAAGTAACTTAGTTTCATAAGTATTACTCTACCTTTTAGAAAATATATCATTTATTTTTATAATGAAATATCTGTTGACTGTAATTTTGTTGTTGGTGGTGGTGGTAATTCGAATTTACTCTGGTAGCACTCTAAGACTTTAGCATTCTTCTCTGTATATCTGATGTTCTCAGTGTTTAGATGTGAATTTACCTTTACTGAGCAGACAACATTTACAGTAAGCTTTTAATCTGAAATTCTGTCTTTAATTTGTAAAAATTAACAGTTATCAGCCACTTAAATATTACTTTTATTTCATTTCCTCTATTATTTTATTTTATTTTTATTTTTATTTATTTATTTTTTTTGAGTTGGAGTCTCACTCTGTCGCCCAGACTGGAGTGCAGTGGCCGCTCCCGGCCACCGCAGCCTCGACCTGCTGGGCTCCGGCGATCCTTCCACCTCAGCCTTTCGAGTAACCAGAATTATAGGCATGCGCTACCACGCCCGGCTGATTTTTTGATTTATTGTAGAGATGAGGTCTCGCTGCCCAGGCGGGTCTCGAACCCGCGGGCTCAGGCAATCCATTCACCTCAGCCTCCCAAAGGCGCGGGATTACAGGCTGAGCCACCGAGCCCGGCTCCCTCTATTATTTTACTCAAATATTTCTATTAGGTATCTGTTGGATTTTCTCAAGCTATCTTTCAAGTCATTTAATTCTTCTGTCACTTTGTACTGAATACCTGATACTATTATAGTGTGGGGGCCAAAAAGAGACTTCCCCTTTGTCTGCTGAAGGTTTGCTGAAAAATCAGCTCACAAAAGACATATTAATTGTAGAAGAAAGGCCCACAAATTTTATCAACTTATACACGGGAGCCTTTAGAATGAAGACCCAAACATATAGAGGAAATTGACTATTTGTATGCAAAGGTTTCACAAAGTATAGACAGCCATGTAGAAATATGATTGGACAAAAAAAGGGAATGATCTAATGCTACTGAATGAGTGGGGAAATCCAGCAAGGCCTGTCTGTCTAGGTTTGTGTTAGCTTCTCTGAGCAGCATTCCTTTCTTCTGGGTTTGGGGCAAGACCCTCTCTGGAATGTGGGTCTTATGACTTATAGTCAAAGAAAGTAAGTCAGATAGTTTCTTTATGGCTAGCTTTCACACAGAATGGCAGAGGGAATATAATATTTTTGGTTTTGGGGGAAAAGGATTCTGGTTTCTAGGAACCCATCCTGGTGAAGAGGGACTCTAGTTTCTATGACTCTCTTTAGGGAAGAATGGGATTGAGACTGGAGGGTAGGAGGTCAGAGAAAAACTTTGCTTCTGAGACTACTTCAGAGACCTTCATTTTGAGGTACTATTTTCTCATTCCCGGCAATAGTACTAGTCTCCAGTTAACTGATTTTCTAGAATTGATACTCATGGAAAACTTATTTATTCCAAGAAATATCATTTTCATCTGCAATACGTCTAACTGCGTCTTTTTATATACTGTATACTTATTCTAGTTTCATTTCTTTTTACTTTGTTTTGTAATTTCTTGTTCATTTTAGTGAATGTCATGACTTCACCTGTATCTTTGAGAATATTAAATAAAAATATATAATATTGTTATTGACAAGTTTATAAAATTAATCTCACCTACAGTGGCATACCAAGGGTGTGGGGGACAGTAGGAGTCATCTGTGCTGAAATGCAAACAATAAGAAGATATACTGACTGTTAAATTCTCTTTTAAAGAAAACTCAAACTATTTTGAAAAACAAACTGGATCTATTTTGAAAAACTATTTTGAAAAACTTAAACTGGATCTGCTTTTTTATCGCCACCATGGTCTAGGAATTCTAAGCAACATTAGTGGAATCCACCAAGAGAATCTTAAAGTTTCCTTCCATTTGTTTAAACTTTGGACAGATTTCCCCCTAACTTTAGGCCCTTAACCTCCCTTTTCTTAGCTCATTGACTCCTTCTTTAAGATGCAAATCTTCACCCAGTCTGTCTTTTTCAAGAAACTGGAAGTCATTCTTTTGAAATATAACTACCAAAAAAGATAAGATCTCTATTTCCCAGTTTCTCTTTGAGGGAGGGCAGGAGGCTAACTTAGATAAGTGCCCCAACTGGCAAATATGAAGGCCCAATGGCATTGACTAAGCTCCATTCCATCCCTAAACAACTCCTCCAGTACTTTTCCACTAACTCACTGCAGTGCTTAAAAGCTCTTCCACTTTATCATTAAGAAAGAGGAGAGCTTAAGAAAACAATAACACTGGATAAGTAAATCACAAATCAATAAAAACAGTTACCTGGAAGTATGTTAGATTGGGCTGGGAGAGATGTGAGAGGGAGAGAGATGTGCTTTAGATGCCTGAGTACAGTTTTATAAAACTTTCACTTTTGAATCATACAAATGCTTTTCATAGCCTATTGTTTGTTTCCCTTTACTGCATAATAAACCACTTCAAAAGTAAACAAACAAACAAAAAACTCTCTTATCTTCCACCTTTTTGTTTCTATGAAAACAGGAGAGACGCAGGCTCAGTGGCTCAGCCGGTAATACCATGCTTTGGGAGGCTGAGGTGAGTGGATTGCCTGAGCCCACGGGTTCGAGACCCGCCTGGGAAACTTGGCAAGACCTCATCTCTATAGTAAATCAAAAAATTAGCCGGCTGTGGTAGCACGCGCCTGTAATTCCAGCTACTTGGAAGGCTGAGGCAGAAGAATTGCAGGAGCCCAGCAGGTCAAGGCTGCGGTGGCTGGGAGTGACCACGGCACTCCAGTCTGGGCGACAGAGTGAGACTCCAACTCAAAAAAAAAAAAAAGAAAAGAAAAGAAAAAGAAAAAAGAAAACAGGAGAGAGTACAATTCTCGTGAAGAAAAGTCTTCCTTGCCTGTTTAACTTTTATGATGTAATCATTCTTTGACAATTCAAATACTTCTGTTCCCCCAGTCACCTGGGTACCCTACTATTCTTATTAAATGAGATTACGTTCTAATTGCTGGTTATGTTTGCCTTTCTATACTTGAGAGATTTTTTTATTTGTTTAAGTCTTCTTTCACAAGCATTCAGGAGAGAAAGCTATATAATTAGAAGTAGGCCCTGGATGCAGGCAGACAGATTCTGAGTTCACATGTAGGATGGTGTACATCTAGTACTTATTTCTCTACAGAATCCAAGTTCCTGGCTACCATCATCTACTTTTGGATGTACAGCCCAGCAACCTGGTGGTTTTCATTATTTTTATCCCCTACTTTAACTTTCTTGCCTATTTTTGGAGATGATTATCTTCACCACCATGATCTGAATTATTCTGAATTTATTTTTGGCAACAACTTAGGACATATCCCAGAAGACTAATAAATTTAGTTTTTCTGTTATATGCAACTAATCTCAAACCTTAACTGATACAGCTTCTATGGTACATTTAACCTGCCATAAAAAAAAAATTACTCCTTTAGAAAAAAGAATGCAGAATGGAGAAGCAGTACTATTTTTTTACAGATGGTAACATGAGTATAGGCCACTGACCATGTCTCTCAGTGATACGTCTTCTTACAAGTTAATCAATATTTTCCCCTGAAGCTTACAAAGCATTGCTTTTATATTTACTTTTCAGACACCCAATATCAACTTAAACGATAATTCACAAAAAATATTTTTAGAACAAAATTAAACACAGTATAGTAAATCTGGACATGAACAATAAAGAGAGAGAGACAAATTAGTAGCCAAGTGGCATCTGGAATGTGAGAAGAGAAATCCAAGCTGACCCCAAAGCAGTACTGTGTAATGTAATGGAGTCTATTGGCTTATGAACACATCAGCTCATTATCTTGCATTACAAAGTATTTTTAAATGATGTTTTCTTTTTGTATACACAGTAGTACTTACACTCAATTCCCTCCAGCAGTCACAGATGTGCAGGTGCATTACTCTGTAGCAGAGAGCACTAAGAATAATTCACATTGACTCATCATCAAGTTTGCTTGTTTTTCCCACGTCATCTTAGAAATCTTCATTTCAGGTCTTGGTTTTCATATTTCACTGTTAACCAGCATTCTATCAATGCCTAATATATAGTCAACTCCCAGGTGGAGAACTCTCCTTTTAAATATTAAGCTTTGTAAAGTACCAGTTATATATTTAGCAATCCAGAGGAATATTACATTTGTATGAAAATATCCAGTTACTACCGATCGTTTGAACTTCAACTATATAATACTTATCAGTAAAAGTATTTGGAGACCTCTGCCCCAAATTTGGTTTCTAATAGGATAAAAATAGCAACTAAAATCACATATACTATTGCTTGTATATAATATTTATAAAGTGAATATTTTACTAAAAATGTTGTTTAAAAAATATTACTAACCAGCAATTGGAAATGAAAAAAATAAATAATGTTTAAACAATTATATCCTAACAAAGACTATATGCCTTTAAAATAATATTTTTTAAAAATCACGTACTATACAATGATCCATGTTTTTCCAAAAATACATTTGATGAGAAAGCATAAGTATCATGGGGAAGATTTACTAGTCAGAATTGAGAGAGACTCCGGCATAAAGTAGGCCATTGCCTCTTGTTGTCGTTTGAGGACCTCATGTTTGTGCCCAGAAGCTCTCTCTCATATTCCCATATGAATTAACATTACCCGAAATGTCACTGTTTGTTGGAAGACATCCAGTAACTCACCACATCAATAAGAAGACTGGATAAACACTCTCTAGTAGAGACCAAGGAAGCTAACGTTTAACCAAGATTCAGTCACAGAACTGTGTACTCTGAACATGTTGTAGATTATGTTATATTCTCCATTTTCTTGTAATAATATTATACAATATATGATAAATATTATAATATATAAATTATATAATATATAAATATTATATAATATATGATAATATCATAGAGTTTTTATGGTCTCATAGTAGAAAGAAGTCTATTTCAGTGTCTTGACTTTGGAATTGGCCATATGACTTGCTGTATCCCATGAGATCTTTGTGGGCATGTAGCAACAAATATGTACGTGCCCCAAGGATACCGCTGATTTCAGAAAATGTGAATCGTGTGGAGAAAACCTAAACATTAGACACTGCATGGAGCCAAGACCAATCATGACCGGTCTAGGTCAGCTAAACCCCAGTTAATAAGTAACATATGAGTAAAAAGCAAATACTTTTGTTGTATGCCACTGAGATTTTTGAGATGGGTTGTTGTGCAATAAGAGCTGCAGGACATAGGAAACCAATGATCCCAATAGTACTGGAAACTGACAGCCAAGCCAGGCTTGGTGGCTCAGCCTGTAATCCCACACCTTGAGAGGCGGAGGTGAGTGGATTGTCTGAGTTCGCGGGTTCGAGACCCGCCTGGGCAATTGGCGAGACCTCATCTCCACAATAAATCAAAAAAAAAAAAAATGAGCCGGGCGTGGTAGCGCGTGCCTGTAGTTCCAGCTACTTGGAAGGCTGAGGCGGAAGGATCGCCGGAGCCCAGCAGGTTGACGCTGTGGTGGCTGGGAGCGGCCACTGCACTCCAGTCTGGGTGACAGAGTGAGACTCCAACTCAAAAAAAAAAAAAGAAAAAAAAGAAAAGAAACTGACAGCCACAGTGTTGCTATAAAGATCAATAAATATCTTCAGATTTTCATGATTTTCTTTCAAGTGTCAAACTCCTAGATAAAAATAGGCAATTAGGCATCAGGCATCAAAAGGTAATATAGCTACACTGTTTTCATGGGGGTGGGTAAACTCCTGTTTTTCAAATAGCTAAGGGTTATTCCAAAACAGGAAAAGTGTCCCAATATTGGATAACCAAAACAGTAAACATTCTCTAAAAATACTCTAGTGAAAGGTAAAAGCATGGAAAACGAATCCCAACTTTAGGCAAATAAATGCTAACAGTGAAGTATTATTTTAAAAGTTTCCTTGACAAGTAATAAATCAAAAGTGTTCAAAATGTATTCTTAAAATCTGAAAAACAACAGATTAAAGAAAATAAAAATTACTATCTTTCCTTCAGGTCTTTTCTGAACCTTTAAAATACTAATATATTTTATAATTTTTCAAAGTAAAGGAAGGCACATTATGCAGCATTTCCTAAAATTTGATGACAACCTGTTTTGCAAAGCATCTCATAAGATTTTTGTTCCTTATATTACAAATTGAAAAATACTGTTAGATGAAATCGCAGAGAACTTTTGGAATACAAACAAATAGTAACTAATTGTGTTTTCCAGGTGTTTCATTTAGAGAAGAGATTCGTGAGCAGAATTTAGAATGCTGTGGAAGATTTTTCCAGAAAAACTTTTGAGAAACAGACATTTCAAGCACAAAAAAAGAAAATTCAATATGAAAGACAGATATACAATGAAATGGTTGGATATTTCAATAACTGTATGCACAACAAAGAAAAATGAGAAACATGGTAGTGTAGATGGTTATGGTGATGATTATAGCAAAGGTAATAAAGGCAGTACAGCATTGTTGTTGATTACAAGTTCTGCTACTTGTCTCTTGCAGGCCAATATAAACAAATACAATTTAGTGGAAGGTGACTTTATTCAAGAGTCAGCAGATGGAGAAATGGTCAGGCCCATGCCTCAAAGAAACCATTTCAAGATTTTAGACTAAAAAGAGGGGATTTTAAAGGGAACGAATGGAATGTAGAATATTTTGGAGAGGTGCAGGGAGCTGATCTTACTGCAATGATTATCTCGAATTGATGTCTCCCTGGAAAGTTGGCCAGTGCCATTCTGATTGTGGCCAAGCTGCAGATTAATTGCCTTTAGGTGACCTCTAAACAATGGAGCGTTCTGCTGTGTGGTCACCATACTCTGTTTTTCCAAAATCAGTCTTTGAAATAGGCTCTGGAGTTTCCTAAGCAAGTACACAATTAGATAAGAAAAAAAAAAATAAATTAAAGGCTAAAAGAGAAAAAATACTTAAAAACATTTTTAACTGAGAAACTGAAGCTTTGCTTCCAGAATCTCTATCCTGTTTCATTGGTCTATATGCCTGAACCTGTTTAGTAAATGGTGCTGAGAAAACTGACTGATCACATGCAGAAGATTGAAACAGGAGCCCTACCTATCACCATACACAAAAATTAACTCTAAATGGATCAAAGACCTAAACGTAAAGCCTCAAACTATAAGAATCTTAGAAAATGCAGGAGACACCCTTTTGGAAATTGGAAATGGCAACCAATTCCTATTCAGAAATCTAAATGCCCATACCTTAAGAAATAAGATAGACAAGTGGGACCTCATCAAACTAACGAACTTCTGCAAAGCAAAAGAAACCATCTAGAGAGCAGGGAGGCAGACCACAGAATGGGGAAAAATATTTGCCAACTTTTTATCTGACAAAGGTCTAACATCCTGGATCCACAAGGAACTCAAACGTGCCAAAAGGAAAAAAACAAACAGTCCCATTAAAAAGTGGGTAAAAGACAAGAAAAGACACTTCTCAAAAGAAGGTATACAGGCAGCCAACAGACACATGAAAAAGTGCTCAGCCTCACTCATCATCAGAGAAATGCAAATCAAAACCACACTAAGATATCACCTAACCCCAGTAAGAATGGCCATCATTAATAAAACAAACATTAACAGATGCTGGCGAGGATGCGGAGAGAAAGGAACACGTCTGCACTGCTGGTGGGAATGCAAACTAGTGCAGCCTCTTTGGAAGACAGTGTGGCGGTATCTGAAAGAACTAGAAATTGACCTTCCATATGACCCAGCAATTCCCCTATTGGGAATATACCTGGAGGAACTCAAATCATTCTACAAAAAAGATACCTGCATACGTATGTTTGTTGCAACTCTATTCACAATAGCAAAAACATGGAAGCAACCATGTTGCCCACTGAAGCTGGACTGGATAAAAAATATGTGGGACATATACAGAGTGGAATATTATGCAGCCATAAAGAAGGACAAACATTTGGACTTCACAGCAACTTGGATGGATTTAGAGTCGATCATACTCAGTGATCTATAACAGAACAAAGAACAGAGTACCATATGTTTTCACTCATAAGTGGACCTTGAACAATTATTATTATACTATAAGAAAGAGATTGGCAAGTTGGGAACCCTAGTGGAGAACTGTCAGGGAAGGGGGGGTAGAATTGGCAGTTGAGGGAAACTGCTAGGGGAGGGAGGGGCATACCTCATCAGCAAGGGTACCTGCATAAACAACGTTTATATACCCAACCTTTAATTGTACCCCACATCTTTATAATTAAAAAAATTTTTTTTTGAAAGCTAAAATGGAAAACCTTGGTTATAGCATGGTAGTCAAGAGCATGAACTTTGGCTCTCAGCACACTAGAATAACTGGATCTGTGAACTTGGACAAAGCATGCTATTTCTGTCTGCCCTAGTAACTTCGTATATGAGGTACAAAACTTGCTGGTGCTCAAAGAATGTTAAATCCGTAGGCCAAATAGGCTGAGTGAAGCAATGAGGTAGGGAAGAGTAAGTAAGAGAAAATGCTACAGAACTAGACTAAGGACTAATTAAACAAATAACCATAAAACAAAAATAATCTCCAAAAATACAGTTAACCTTTATTGAATACACACTTGGAGTCAGGCATTTTTAATATGTAATTTATATATATTAGCTCATTTATCTTCAAAATAATACTAAAGGTAGATATTATTTTTAGTCTCATAAAAGAGAAACTTGGAACATATAGATGTTAAATCATTTTTCAAAAGTTACAAAACTAATAAATTGCAGAACTGAATTTGGAACCCTGATCATCTTGCTCATAACCACCATGAAAGTGGTTTTCTCTCTCTCTCTCTCTTTTTTTTTTTTGAGTTGGAGTCTCTCTCTGTTGCCCAGACTGGAGTGCAGTGGCATGCCCACGACCACCCCAGCATCCACCTGCTGGGCTCCAGCATCCACCTGCTGGGCTCCAGCATCCTTCCGCCTCAGCCTTCTAGTAGCCAGAACTACAGGTGTGCTCTACTGCACCCAGCTAATTTTTTATTTATTGTAGAGACGAGGGCTCTCCAAGTTGTCTGGGCTGGTCTTGAACTCTCTGGCTCAGACAATCCACTCATCTCCGCTTCCCAAAGTGCTGGGATTACAGGCTGAGCAAGTGGTTTTCTAAGTAATAAAAAAAAAATTTCAACCCAAGGTTGGAAATGTATTTTACATTATGAATTAGTATATGCACTGTGTGTGTGTATAATCAAATTCTACCAAATTATAGTTCTCATTGTGTGGAATGTATCTAGACAGCCCTATTCTAGTATATTCTATTATTTTAAAATGTTGGTCACAAAAGAGTACATTTATTTTGGAAAAACTAGTATACTTCTTGTATAATACTGCACTGCACTATGCCATAATTGGCATATCCTTCTAAGAAATTTAGAATTGAACATGCAGAGAATGGAGAGCAAGCAGAAGACTTGAAGAAAGGGTGCGACCCAATTAGATCATGTTTTAGAAACATTACTTCAGCAGTGTGGAGGTTACATTGAAGAGAGTTGGCACTGGAAGTAACAAGACTACTTAAGACTATTGTAATACTGCAGGAGGATATAAGGCACAGAGGGCAGGAGACAGGAGATGCAATCAAAAGTCATAGAGGCCCAGAAGATATAGAAGGTAAAGTGAGAATGAATGGAGAAACATGTTTCTCATTGTGGGCTAGATAGATAGTGAGATCATCAACCTGGGCAGTCATTACAGAAAAATAATAGTTGGAATTTTTCCCTTAGACATGACAGGCCTTGCAATGTTTCAGCGGAGTTAGCACATAATTGATTTCCCCTGCACTAATATTATGTTATCACTGTATAGTCAGAGAACATATTAATTTCTTTTTTTTAGATTAGAAAATATAGTTTATTTAGAAAGTAAATTAGAGAGAGAGAAAGAGAAAAGAGGAGATTCACCTCCCCAAGGGAGGGGAGGGGGCCAAAGCTTATGAAAACATGGTCTGACCAAAGCTCAAAGAGCACATGGCCACAGCATAGCTTAGCAAGTCAATGGCCCAGATTGATTTCTTTATCATATATGTAATAATGTTGATTTACACTGAATTTATAGTCTACTAATATCTCTGTTTTCTTTTCATATGAATGTTGAACAATAGTTTTGTCTCCCATTTCAGTTGAAGTAATCTGAATCTTCATCATTTTATCCTCTCTATTCCTGTTCATTTCAGTATCCTTAGGTCATGAGCTCATTTGATAATTATGCCAATCATGGCAAGTCCTTAGTGAACCTATGTTGACTCCTAGCACTTACTTTTGGAAGGTTCATAAACTATATGATTTGTCAGGTCTTCCAGAGTTTTACAGAGAAATCAATTATTTACCAATATAAACATTTGTAGACTTTGTCCTTTTTACCCTGGTAAAAACAAATTTGAGGAAATATTTCCAATCTTAATTTTTGGGTCATTGCTTCTATATTCAAACATTTAAATATAATTGCTTAATATAATTAAATATAATCAGGGATACTGTATTTAAACATGCAATTTCCTTCCAGAGTATGAGGACAATTAATTTGGTCTTGGAACTTGAATTCACTTATAGTGACTATATACTTAGAGCATTTGTCAGAGACTTTCTACAGCGTTCAGCAAACCATTTCCTACTCCTGGGCACACCGGAGGATGGCATTTCCCAGCCACCCTTGCAGTTAATTATATGATTGAACCATGTAGCTACATTTTAGAGACCAATAACCTGTGAGAGACATCACACACACACACACACACACACACACACACACACACACACACACACCATACATAATTCCTTTCAATTTGGGGTATAAAACATTTATATAATTCCCCATTCCATAGTGATCTTGGTCACCATGTAGTTAATATATGAGCAACATAAAAGCTGTTTTCAAAATGGAAAAGAAATAACAAATAAGAGCAAATATTAAAAAGGAAATTAATCATTGTACACGTGATAATAGACCTATCTGTGGTGGAATAAAAATAAGGCCTACAATTTTACTATTCAGACAACCTGGGACTCTCCTTGCATTAGATGCAACTTCCCATTTTGAAAACCTTTTTATGTTGTTATGGAAGAAGATAAATGTAAATACAAACAGTTGTGCTTTTTTTTTTGTTATCAGTTAACTTTATAGTCCCTTCCCCAAGCATTAAGTTTATTTTGTCTTTGTTCTGCTTAATCTATCTTTTTCACTTCATTCATTCATTCATTCATTCATTCATTTAGTAAATAAATATTAGCACTTACTATGGGACAGGAACTAATCTAGGTGCTTGAGGAAAAAACGTAGAAGGGAAATGGAATTGGGAGCTTGAAGATGGAAGGAGGATGCTTTCATTCTTGTTAGTGGTCAGAGAAGATATCATTTGGAAGATAAGACTTGAATAAAGAATAAGGTTGTGGGCCTGGAGTTTGCTCTAGGATATTTTCAAAGTTTCACTGCCTTTGCTGCTTTATTTTTTCTGATTTTGGTCATGTCATTTTTTTTTTAATTGGAATCTCACTCTGTCACCCAGGCTGGAGTGCAGTGGCAGGCTCACGGCCACTGCAACCTCTACCTGCTGGGCTGAGGTGATCCTTCCGCCTCAGTCTTCCAAATAACTGGAACTATAGGCTTGCGCTACCACACCTGTCTTAATTTTTGATTTATTGTAGAGACAACTTCTCACCAAGTTGCCCAGGCTGGTCTTGAAACCCCAGGCTCACACAATCTTCTTGCCTCGGCCCCCGAAAGTGCTAGAATTACAGGCTGAGCCACTGCGCCTGGCCTGTGTTCATTTTTATATCTATTCTTCTTTAAGTGTCTTATCTCCCACTTTTTTAGATGACTTACAGTATTGAATACTTATTCTAAAGCAGTCATTGAGATAAGCACTTTATAAATGTGATCTAATGTAATTATCAAGAAACCCTTTACATAAATAATCTCACTATTTCCATTGACAGATGAGAAAACAAATGCTTTGAGAGCTTAAGTAACTTACTCAAAGTCACATGTTGGGTAGAAAAGAGAATTTCAAACTCATACTCCAAAGATTTAATTACCACAAGACTTAGCCATTATTCTACATATACTAACTTGTCTGTGCATACTATGAACATGACTGAAAATTTTAATTTTTATGTAAATTTCACTTGGTTTGCTTGGATAAAATTCCAATTATTTCTTAGTGAGAATATTTATAATTGTATATTCAAAATTTTATTTTTGATCTTTGATCAACTGATACTTCTTGAACTATTTATCTTTTACTTTTTTTCCAGAAAGATTATGACAGTTTTTGTCAAACTATTTTATAGCTGAAGTCTAAGTTGTATTTCTATTTTCTTTGCTATTAAATATTTCTTTTTTTCTTTTGACAGTTTTTTGTTGTCTTTATTACTAGAAATTACTAGAAATTGCGCTATTATATATTTCACAATGATTTACTCACTTTCCCCTTAGGGACTCAATACTGTACAGGTCAATGTATGTGTTGTGACCTCTCCTTAATGACCCTGGTCAAGGCTGCATGAGTACTAGAATAGATCAGTTAGAAGCCTTATGAAAATGGAAGTCTGTAAGTTTGTGTTTGTGATTGTGAATGGTTGCTAGAATATTGCTCATAGGTGCAATAAGTTACTATTAATTTTGAAATGTAATAATCAGAAAGCAAGAAGAGATTTCACAAACAACAGCTGCTCTGCAGCTGTGTGTCAGGTGTACAAGATGAATCCTTGCATCTTACAAGAATAGTCTGAAAGAATCTGGTGAAAAGGAGCTGGAGAAGACGGTTGCCACTTTCTAAACTCAGTAGCAAAAGCAAATTAATTTTAAAAATTCCACAAAATTAAGGAAGCAGGCTTTTTGAAAAGATCACATTTCCGGTGCCAACATAGCGGCCTTCATATCCTTGGGTATGATCCTCTTTACATTCCAGTAAAAAACAACTTTTGAACAAACATGTATAATGTGAAATACATAGAGTACTGAGACTTATGTTCTAGTCAGTATGCAGTATCATGCAAATCAAAATTCCCTTCCTATATTTTCAAGGACTTCATCTAGTAAAAAATATATATTTTATATATGATTTATACATATATATCATTTCACTCTAGTTTCATCACTTGAATCCAGTGTAGAAGTAAGCTTAATTTCTTCTCTGACCTTTTGAAAAGTTGAAGAATCAGCAAAATAAATCAAAATGTATCAGATGTTCCCCTCTTAGTGGAGCAGTTGCATTTGAATGCAACTGGTACATCTAGCTACTTTATTAATTAGTAAATGATTATTAAAAAGTCATTTTTAAAAAGAAATATCAAAAGGCAAGAGAAGTTCAGAAATCATCTGTGGCTGTGTATGTGTATGGGGCAAGACAGACCAGCCAGCCACGAAGGCAGCCATGCATTTACTGCTAAGAACCCTATGTGAGATGATCTATGAACTTCTATACTAGTTAACATCTGCGTGGAAAGTTTCTGTTACCTGAGAGCATGCACTGTGCAATCGTGCATGGTGTTTCTATAACCTTTAAGAGTAAGATATACAATAACACTCATATTATGCTTTTATTATGCGGTAGGGCCAGTTTATCATATTAAGAGTCAAGGGGTAAATGAGGCATTGTTTATCAATCAAAATTTTACAGAAATGAACTCCTTAACCTTCATAGATTCATTCTGAACTGTTTGTGCTTTGAAGGGAAATCAAGTATCCATCCTAAGAAAGGCTGTGTGTGTGTGTGTGTGTGTGTGTGTGTGTGTGTGTGTGTGTGTGTGTATTTTTTAATTTTTTCCCAGATTTACACAAACACACACATGTATTACTAGGTTTAGAGGTGAATGCTCATTTTTTACTATTACCTTACCTAAATATGCACAGTTTTTCTGCAAAGCTGCATTTACTCATGACCATTATCAAGGTTTATTTATGAAAGAAGTAGAAAAGAAAATGTATTATTTAAAATGGCATCTCAATACCCATGTTCAAAATTTTAAAGAAAAAAGAGACGATAACATAGATAAGTTTTCGTCTGTCTATCCCATACCTATCTCTAATCAAAAGGATCTAGAAATAGTAGAAATTACCCAAAATGCACAGAACATATTGAAAAAATTTATTTAATAATGAGCACACAAGCCGGGCTCGGTGGCTCAGCCTGTAATCCCGCGCCTTTGGGAGGCTGAGGTGAGTGGATTGCCTGAGCCCGCGGGTTCGAGACCCGCCTGGGCAGCGAGACCTCATCTCTACAATAAATCAAAAAATCAGCCG
Organism: Cephalopachus bancanus; assembly: GCA_027257055.1. Lineage (NCBI taxonomy): Eukaryota > Metazoa > Chordata > Mammalia > Primates > Tarsiidae > Cephalopachus > Cephalopachus bancanus. The sequence goes on from JAPVLO010000258.1 coordinate 1,855,268, forward strand.
GGTGTGGTAGCGCATGCCTGTAGTTCCAGCTACTTGGAAGGCTGAGGTGGAAGGATCGCCGGAGCCCAGCAGGTCGAGGCTGCGGTGGCCGGGAGCGGCCACTGCACTCCAGTCTGGGCGACAGAGTGAGACTCCAACTCAAAAAAAAAAAAAAAAAAAAAAAAAAAAAAATGAGCACACTAGAGACATTAGCCAGAGAGCTTCACTTATAATATGTGAGTATATGGATTAATATGCATAATATGAAATGTCACCGTGAATATTTACAATGATCCATTTTGAAATTTTGAAGTTTGTGGCACTGTCTGTATAACAGCTGAGACACATTGTAGAATTATTTAACAAAGGAGAAAAGTCACCTGAAAATATATACAATACACACACATATGACAACATACAACTAGAATGAGAGCCTTATCACAGTCTACTCATAACTATGGATTCCCGAGGGCAGTGACTGGAATGTTTTCATCACTCCGTCTCAGCATCATCTACACCATATCTGTCATATAGTATATTCTTCATAAATTCAATGACCTGACTTACTGGGCATGCAGCATTTTGTATGCATTTATCTCAGAATGCATACTTTATTTGAATGTTTTTTTAAAAATATTATACAATTAGAGTATTGAGCCTGGAGCTTATGTCTGGTTCATAAGTGTATGCCTAGCACTTAATAAGCCTTGCATATAGTAAATTATTAAATATTTCTGTTGAATGACCATCTCAGTAGTCATTACTGCACAAGGTTACAGATAGCTATAGGCGGCATATTGTCAAACTTGATAGAGTTGTTTCTGACAGTTTGTGACCCAACTTAACAGTTTGGTTCCATACAATATAGGTAGCAGCTTTGCTAGTCCCTTTTTTAAAATGGAGTGAGTTATTTCTGATCCCCAGCTTAAATGTAACCTACTCTATGAAATTTTGTCCACTTTCTACCTTTGCTTACATACAAGCAAAAATGTATTCTTTCCCATATCTTGATGTTCATAAAGCACTTTAATTATTCCACTATTTGTGGTTAGTTATTTATATGACCATATCTTACACTAAATTGTTACTCCTTTGAGAACCTTCCTTTATCATTTTTTCTATCACTAACCGTAACACAGGAATATACATTGGTAAAGATTCCATAAATATTTATTTAATTTCATTACCAATGGGCCAAAGATTCCTAGTTTGGAAGGAAACATGCTTTATAAACTTTTCTGGATAACTTTTAAATGATGTGATTGCAGGTCCTTGGTTATGGTTTAATAAGGAATGTGACCTTTAGGAAGCATGTAACTCTTAGCAGATGAACAGTCCCAGAGGATATCATAGAGAGCAAATAAGAATTCCTTGAAAGGTATCTGCCAGTTGTAGAACATTCTTCTGAGAAGTGTCAGAATCACCATTATGCTTCCAGTACTTTTCTGAGGGTCTTCTTTGCACAGGTTACCTCAACCAGAGAAAACATGTGTAAACAGAATTGGCATCTGCCTAAAAATGCATCTTATGAGAGACTGGCCAGTGGCCCATGAGCTGTGCATAGCCCACCTCCATGTGGATTCTCATTCATCTTTTTAAATAATTATTTTCATCTTTCACAAAGTGTTTTCTGGAATATTTTGTATAGACAATACCAATAGTTGTTACTTAAAGAGTTTTATTATTCAATAAATTTAAATAATGAAAGGTACAATAAAACAAACCAAACCAATACAAAAAATGTCAGATTCCTGTATTTTTCAGAATTTTTCAGAAGCTCTAATATACAAATGAACACTTAATCTCCAAAAATATTTTCCAAAAATTATTCAATAATGGAAGCTTACTTTTAAAAAAATATAATGGGTCTCTAAGTAGTGCTATTTTGAGGAACATATTTTAGGAAAGATAAATCAATACTTTTGGATTTCCCTTCTATGCACTGTCATCAAATGGCTCTCTTATTCATACATACTACTCCTTCTGTATAACTGAAGTACTGAGAGGAGCTCAGGAAATTTTCCTTAACTGGTACTGATGGCATTATAAGACATGCCACATGAATATCTTCTCTTCAACCAAGTTATTAATGAATATGATGTCTCAAAAGTGATTGTACAAATACAGGGAGTGCCAAAAATGTGTACATATTTTAAGAGATGTTATCTATGTATTACTTTTCAGAGTTGAATTAAATTACGTTAGTAATGTGTAGTATGCCATTCACTCAACCGTGCTTCCACCATTATCTTTGACTGCCCTGTCAGTCACATGGTGACTCTAGCATTCACCTGATTTATACCATCTTTTGAGCAAACGTCATACTTAAAATGTATATACATTTTCTGTACCTCTAGAAATCTTAGGCCCGTATGAGCCCCAAATCTATTCAACTTTCAAATAATCTTGTACGTTATGATAGGATTGTATGAACGCCTTTGTCCTTTTCTGAATAAATTTTCAATGTTCTAAGTATAACTTTTACTACAGTAAAATTAGAAAATTAAAAATATAAAGAAAAAATTAAAAAATGTACAGTAACAATGAAAATGTAGAATGTGCTTATGCTAAAGTATGAAAACTGATTTTGGCTAGAATCACAGCTTCCATCTAACTTCTTAACACATAAGAAAAGTTATTAAGAGTGATTGCAGAATCCTGCTCTTTGAACAGGGATATGTTACACTTATTATTTTAGCAATTGTGTAATTCCACTAGCTTCACTACATGCAGTTCTAATCTAATGCTTTTGCTTAGTAAGAAGTCATAGTCTTACAATTCTGAAATTGTTTAAGATCCTTGCTTGTACTACACATTAATGTTAATAGCATATTAATACAAAAAAGTTGATAGAACTAGAAAAAAAAGAACATTTACTAATTGTCAGAGATACATTAAGCAAAACAGATATTGATAAATAAGAAAAAATTGAGTTAAAACCCATATATATTGTATAGATACAAATGATTGAATATGACAAAGTCAACTCAATTTATTGAGAATGTCAATTGAATTTGTATTTTTACTAACAAGAAACTGGTTGTCTCTTCAAATTGAGGCAATTTAGTTGCTTAAGCTATGGTATAAAATAATCAAATATTGTTCTTTAATGTTATGTTTTTAGAATTTGTCAAAAATTACTAACTTAATGTGTCAGGTTTGGAATGCATAAAATATTAATATAATTCAAACCCCAAGTTAATACAATGAACCTTGAAATTGATATGTTAACTATACAAGTATATATTGTTCTGCTTCCTCAGGCTTGCTAAGCACCTATAGTATATTAAATTTTAGTCATTTTTTTTCAGTTCCAAAATACTGACCTTTCTTTATTTTTAAGAAATTTGCTTATAAACTTTGATTGTTAGCATCTGTATTGATGAACTTGAAACATCTCAGCTGTCCATGAGTAAGAGGCAGAGATGCTCATATCCACAGCTGGAATGGATATGCCTCTATAAAAATGAGAAGTAGCAGCTGCAGGGAACATAAATTGTGCAATTGATTTGATTTTGCAAAGCAAACACATTCTTCGTGTTATGATTTAGCTAGCTAATTAGGCCTTGCATAATCAGGAACTTTGGAAGAAAGTAGTTCTGAATTATGCTCAACTTCTACACCTTCTGAGATCTCCTTATAATGTTTTCTGCATTTCCAAGAGGAGAATATCTCAAACTGAATGCCACAGATAACAAAACTATGGATTGTAAATCATATCTCATTGGATGATTGTGTCAGGCTCTCATTGTGACTGAATAAAAGGAGAAGTCAAGAAGATTATCAATGGCTCTATGATACCTGGATCTCAAGAACTAGGCAAACCAATAGAATTATAGTTTTCATATTTTGTATCCAGTGTCAGCAAACTTTTACTATAAAGGGCTATAGTAAATATTGTAGTGTTTATGTGCCTGCCATATGCACCATGATGCAACTAATCAATCTGGCCTTTTAGCAGTAAAGCACCCATAAGTAAAGTATAAACTAATGGGTGTAACTGTGTTTCAATACAATTTTATTTACAATTACAATTGGTAGGTCATAGTTCCACTTGTTGGTTTATTTAATTCTCAGGGATGAGAAGTAATGATGATCTACAGTAGTAGTAATTGTAACTTTATGTTAAACCAACATTGTATCATATGTATTTAATATCTGATGTATGTCATATATTGAAATGATTTGCATACTGGTATGTTTATATTTATATTTGTGTGCAAATGCATATATATATACATATTGATGCATATGTATATACATAGGTTTATTCCTATACTATATGCATGTGCATAGAGAGAGAGAAAAGAGAAAATAAATACAGAGCACATTTTATAAAGTGTGCATGGGATAAGAGGGGAAAATTGGGAAGTATTGTGAAACAAGCCGATCCTCACCTAATGATGGAATAAGAATAACTATATTAGCAAATTCATTAATTGTATTTATGCATTATATGTAGAATATATATGTATCGATCTCATATCTACCTATCTATATTATATATATATTTATAGAGTGAGAGAGATTTGTTGAGTATTTTTAAAATATTTATTATAACTCTTCTGGCTCTAATAGAAATAGAAGAAATAAACTATTTCTGCCTTTCAGAGGTTCCCAATTCTATAATTGTGACATTCACACATACATCCCCATAACTATAAAAATTATAGTAGAAATGTCTATCTATTATCTATCTATCTATCATCTATCTATCTTCACATTAGTAGAATGGATAACTAATGTCACTGAAATTGGGAAGAGATAATTGTGAGCTGCGGTGGTAATGAAAGGGCATTATAGAGCATAAGCTTTGAAATGGATTTTTAAATATGAATAACATGGATTAAATTTATATCAAAAAAGGGGGAATATTACTTTAGGTGGTACAGAACACTGAGCAGAGTTAATGGGTAGAAAATTCCAAGTAGGGCTAATATGGGAGATAACAATTTTGAAATGTAGACTGGAGTGCAACTGGAAAATCTTTGAAAATCAGATAACAAAATTTAACTTTATTCTGTTTTCAATGAAATCTTTTCAAACTGGTTACTTCAGTAGAGATTTTTAAATGATGGAGCCAGAAGGGGGCAAAAAAGAGAAATGGATTTGGGATAAGGGGATCCAATATAAGTAAAGATTAATTTAAGTTGTATGATAATACCAGTGGAAATAAAAATATGTGCCTCTGAGCTAGTTTAATAACACCTGTTATTTTATATACTTTAAACAAATTTACTATTATGATCCAGGGAATATGCTAGGCATTGGCATTTTACTTGGGTTTATGTTGTCTCTTATTCCTCCCCCAAAAATAAAATTTGGAAATAATTGGGACACAGCACAACAATAGATTACTAAAGAAAAATAACTCCAAAATAACAAATTAAATTTGAAATCAAACCTATTGGAGAAATTATAATGTAAACACATTTTTAAATTGCAATTTTTTAAAGACAAACTTATTAGAGTCTTTAAAATGCTATTGTGAGCCGGGCTTGGTGGCTCAGTCTGTAATTCCGCGCCTTTGGGAGGCTGAGGTGAGTGCGTTCGAGACCTGCCTGGGCAGCAAGACCTCATCTCTACAATAAATCAAAAAAATCAGCCGGGCGTGGTAGCGCATGCCTGTAATTCCAGCTACTTGGAAGGCTGAGGCGGAAGGATCACTGGAGCCCAGCGGGTCGAGGTTGTGGTGGCCGGGAGCGGCCACTGCACTCCAGTCTGGGCGACAGAGTGAGACTCCAACTCAAAAAAAAACCAAAAAAAACCAAAAAAAACTATTGTGTATACTGAATCTCCACACCAGACATGCCTCTGGCTCAGTGTCTTTGTATTATTCCCTTTGTCTAGCATGTTCTTTATTTAGGCTAATTTCCTGACTTCATTCATTTTATGCAGAACTCAATTCAAATGTAATTTTATTGTATAAAAGTTTCATAATTCCTTTGAATGTTGTGCTTCAAAGGAACAGTTTTATCAGCATCTTCTAAGAGTCACACACTACAGATAATCTCCTCCTTGTTGCATCTTTAGTGGTATCCCTATTCTGTCAAAGATGTTTAAAGCTTGTTCTTTCTAGCTTTTTGCAGTAATCCATCATGCGCCTCTGTAGCAACACTTAGTGCCTTTTCAGATTACCAGTAAAAATATGACTGCCAATTTCCTCTGTTTATCCTTTATATATGTTATTCTTACTTTCATGGTTTATGGTTGCTTGTAGTTTTATATACACATATTAAAAGGAAATTATATCTCCTCAGTTCAAGTTTTATTCTTGCTTACATCACTGAATAAACTTACAGCCCTCAATTAAATGGGGCAAGATGTCTTCTGCATACATTCTGTAATTCGATTAATGACAGTGAATGATTGAACTAGGTCCTACTAATTATATTTTTATGGAATAGCTTTTGGACTTTAAAGAATTTCTCTAAAGAACCAAACTGCTTGCAGTGCTGTGAGTCCAGTCTTATTCTCAATACCAAATACTCTTTGAAACTTAGAAATATAATTGAAAAACTGTATTAGTACTCTTTAGTTTTTATTGCATGGCAACATTACATATCCTCCTTTACACTGTTTGCTTAAGAAGCATTATGATTCTGTAACAGTATCAAAATAAAAAAGAAAGGATAGAGATATATAGATCAAACATCCATATAATGGAGTATTTACTCCAGAAGGAATTTAGCCAAGATTTTCTTGGATATATACAAAAAAGATTGTGCCTGTTTTAATCCTGTGCATGTGGTCAACCAGTTTTCCCAGTATCATTTACTGAATAGGTTCTCCTCTCCCCAGTGGTTGATGGTGGAGGCTTTATTGAAGATGAGTTGGTTGAGAAATTGAGGTTTTGCTTTTGGAATCTCTATACTGTTCCATTGGTCTATATGCCTGTTCTTGTACCAATATCAGACTGTTTTGATGACTGTAGCTTTATAATAAAGCTCAAAGTCTGGAAGCATGATGCCTCTTGCTTTTTGCTGTTGTGGTTGTTGTTATTGAGGATTGTTTTGGCTCTTTGTGATCATTTATGTTTCCATATGAATTCCTGTTGTCGTTTTCAGGTTGCTGGTAATTTAATGGGTATTGCATTAAATTCATAGATTGCCTTGGATAGGATAGACATCTTAACAATGTTGATTCTTCCAATCCATGAGCATGAAATATTTTTCCATTTGTTTGTGTCATCTTTGATTTCTTTGAGCAGTGCTTTGTAACTTTCTTTGTAAAAGTCTTTGACTTCTCTGGTTAGGAAGATGCCCTAACACCAAACACAAAATCAACTCTAAATGGATCAAAGACCTAAACATAAAACCTCAAACTATAAGAACCTTAGAAAATGCAGGAGACACCCTTATGGAAATTAGAACTGAGAACCAATTCCTGATCAAAACCCCAAGTGCCCATGCCATAAGAGAAAGCTATACAAGTGGGACCTCATCAAACTGACAAGCTTCTGCAAAGCCAAATAAATCATTGAGAGAATGGGGAGACAGCCCACAGCCTGGGGAAAAGTGTTTGCCAACTGTATATCTGACAAAGGCCTAACATCTAGGTTCTACAAGGAACTCAAACATGTCAAAAAGAAAAAAAGAAAACATACAGCCCCATTACAAAGTGGGCAAAAGATATGAATAGACACTTCTCAACAGAAGACATACAGACAGCCAACAGATACATGAAAAAATGCTGAGCCTCACTAGTCATCAAAGAAATGCAAATTAAAACCACACTGAGATGCAACCTAACTCCAGTCAGGATGGCTATCATCAGTAACTCAAAAAACAACAGATGCTGGAGAGGATGTGGCTAAAAGGGAACACTTCTACACTATTGGTGGGAGTGTAAACTAGTACAGCCTCTAGTTTCCTCTGTGGGAAAATGTGGCAATTCCTAAAAAATCTAAAAATTGATCTCCCATACAACCCTGTAATCCCCCTACTAGGAATATACCCGGAGGAACTCAAATCATTCTATGAAAAAGATACCTGCACACGCATGTTTATTGCAGCATTATTTGCAATAGTAAAAACATGGAACCAGCCGTGCTGCCCATTGAAAGAGGACTGGACAAAAAAAAAAAAAAATGTGGTGCATAGACACGACGGAATATTACTGCAGCCATAAAGAAGGACAAAATTATGAACTTTGCAGCAACTTGGATGGACTTAGAGATTATAATACTGAGTGATCTATCAGAGAAACAAAGAACCGAGTATCACATGTTCTAACTCATAAGTGGACCTTGAATAATTATCATAATGCTATAAGAAACGGTTTGGCAGTAGTGGGAAACTGCCAGGGGAAGGTGGGAGCAGGATTGGCAGCAGTGGAAACTGCCAAGTGCGGGGGCACATCTCATCAACAAGGGTATCTGCATAATGAAAATTTGTATATCTAACCCAGATTTGTACCCCACATCTTTAAAATAAAACATTAAGAAAAAAAGATTAGGCTGTAAACTGGAAGTTTATATAATAATAAAGGAAAGGAGATTAAAATATTTAAGCAGATCTTTTCACCTTCTTTTACTTATATACTCTGAAAATTTTCAGACAAGGGCAAATGTATAAATAATATAGTGAACACACCAACCAGTTTAATTGGTCAAAGGTCCTTGTAGAATCCCTTTTTCATGCTCTCCCTTTTAGAAGGAAACACCAACCTAGCTTTTTACGTATAATGTTTAGATAATTTATTTCTCACTATCCATAAGCAATGATGGTTTAATTCAATATCTTTCCTGAGACTCATCAATGTTAATATGTATAGATCTAGGTCATTTTTTTGCACTCCTATATAATAGGTATTATATTTTGTAAATATTGTATGCTCTCTATGACTATCATAACATGTATGTCACCTTGTCAAATAGTTTATCTAGGCTATACTCTCAGAAGAGGAATTTTATAAGTTGCACCTACTTTTTATTAACCAGATAGCATATGTTCAACTTTCTCTCTAAGGGGAGGATATATTGAATGTATGCTTGTCAGCAGTGTAGTTTTCATTTATTCATCTTTTATAGTCATTAGACTCTCTTTTTTTTTGCCAATTTAGTGTAAAATTACATACAATTATGGTTTTAATTTGGATTTCTTTTGTTAGTGAAATTAGTCTTTTCATATTTCAGGATGAAGTCTTCCATCTACTGTCTGTTTTGCATATTTTGCTCACATTTCCACTAGATTTTTGTCTTTTTCATATTAATTTGAAAGCGGCTTCCATATTGTCTATACACCGAACCTTCATTAATTACACTGAACATCATCCAATCTACCTGAAATGTAACATTCAGTGTAGTAACCATTGAAATATCTTGTCCCTATGTCTGCCTTTTTTGGTCACATTTCATGAATAGGTGCTTTTAATCTTAATACAGCAAAATGTATCTCTTCTTTTGTGATTATTGTTTTTTATGCCTTCAGAAATTCTTTTCTAACAAAGCCATTGTCATATTTTTCTACAAATTCTGGTTTTCAATTTTATAATTCAATCAATTTGTAATTTTTTTTTTTTTTTGAGTTGGAGTCTCACTCTGTCACCCAGACTGGAGTGCAGTGGCCGCTCCCGGCCACCGCAGCCTCGACCTGCTGGGCTCCGGCGATCCTTCTGCCTCAGCCTTCCAAGTAGCCGGAATTACAGGCATGCGCTACCACGCCCGGCTGATCTTTTGATTTATTGTAGAGATGAGATCTCGCTGCCCAGGCGGGTCTCAAACCCTCGGGCTCAGGCAATCCACTCACCTCAGCCTCCCAAAGGCGCGGGATTGCAGGCTGAGCCACCGAGCCCGGCTCCAATTTGTAATTTTTACAAAAGTATATCTGTGTGTAAGTGTGTGATACAAGACAGGAAGCCAATTGTATTTTACTTTCCATGTGATTAACTAATTAAATAAATGCCACATTTTGCTGAATAGTTCACCCTTTCTTCTTAGTGAACCAAATTTTCATAGATACATGGGTATGATTTACTTATAATAAATCTTGATATCTTTTAGTAAATACATAATAACATATCTTGGTAACTAGAAACTCTCATTACCTTTCATTATTTTTCTACACTGAGTTGTCTATGCCTGGCCATCTGCTTCAAATAATATTTATGTTAGTGTAGCTTGTCAAGTTTATGAAAACAAGCACTCAGAATGTTGATTTGTGTTGCACTGAAGAAATAATGGTCATCTCTAAAATAAATAGTTCTTCTATTTGCTATATATACCTTTTAAAAGTATTTTTAATGATTTTAACTAAAATGTTGTTAATGCTTTTTCACAGATCTTAATCAGCATTTGCATTCATACCTAGGTATTTTACATGTTTTATTTCTAGTGTAAGTGACCTTTAAAAATTATATTTTGTAAACATTGTATAGAAAAAGAATCATCTTTATTTGCCTTATATCCAGCCACCTTGCTATAGTCCTAATTTTCTAATGTTATTTCTAGATACCATTGAGTCTTTTATGTGGATAATAATCTGTGAATAATCATAACTTTTTCATTTATAATATTTATTCTTCTTCCTTACCCTCCTTTTATTTTTGTGCTTATGAGAACTTTTGGTCAAGTAGAACTAAAGTGGTTATAATAGGCCTCATTGCCCTACCCTTATCTCTAAAGGAAATGCTTATGAATTTTGCCAGTGACATGCTTTAACTTTAAGTACTATTACTTTCCCAGATTAGAAGATGTGTAATCGCTAGGGCACTAAAACTTTATTATTACTTTTATCATTAATGATTATTATTAATAAGTATTGAATTTCATCAAATCATCAACCTATTGAAATGGCCATATTGTTTTTAGCTTTGGTTATTAGTGTGAAAAGCTACATTGATAGAATGTCTAATGTTAATATATTTTGCATTATTGAAATAAATTCACTTTTGAAATACCAATTTTTTATATGTTGTTAGAATCAATTTGGAAATATTTAAAATTTTTGTATACTTGTATAAATTAGATTTACTTATAAGTTTTTTACATCTTTGGCTGGTAAATTCATTAAGATCACACTATCTCCTAAGAATTTGGAAATATTACCTTTTTATGTATATAATTTTTTAATCTTATTTATACAGTTAGACTTATTTATAGTTTGGATGTTGGTAGAATTCATTTATAATAAAGGTCTGGTAGTTTTAGTATTTATAGTTCTGCGTAGGCAGATTCATAGCTACTTATTATTGAGATTGATTTCCAGTAGTTTTAGTATTTGTAGTATTTGATAGATTTATAGCTAACTATTATTCTGATTGACTTTTCTTAGTAGTCATAAATATATCCAGGTTTTTAATTTATTTTGGTGTCACTCTTTAGTAAATGAATTTTTTATAAGAAGTTTATCGCTTCATGTGTTTTTAAATTTAATGGTCTAGATTTTTTCCTAATGTTTGTTTACTCTTTTTACTCGCTAGTCTAAATGTAATTATATTTCCTTTTTAATTTTTAGTAATATTCATTCATGTCTCTTGTCTTTTCATTGGCAACTCTTGTCAAAATTTGTTTATTATGTCAGTCTTTTTTTTTTTTTTACAAACATAGAGCTTTGTTAATATCTAATGTCTGCTTTTATCTTTGTTTTTTCCAGTTCTTTCATTTCATCTGATTTTTATTTCATTGTTTTGTTTCCAAGATCTTTGGTTAAATGCATGTTTGATAAATGCAAAAAGTTAAAATGTGTGTTTTCTTTTACTTCAGCAATTTTTCATAGGTTTGATATATATGTCACTGTAGAATTGAAAATATCTTCTGTCATATACCGATTCTTTATAATATCTTTTTACATGTCCAGTTGCTCTTTTAAAATTGTTATTGGTGTCTAAATTATTGAATTCTGCTCAGAGTGTAAATATTTTTCACTATTCCAGGTGTATTTCTGAAGAATATATGTTCGCAGTTGTTGAATGCATTTTTCTCTCTCTCTTTCTTTCTTTCTTTCTTTCTTTCTTTCTTTCTCTCTCTCTCTCTCTCTCTCTCTCTCACACCTTCCTTCCTTCCTTCCTTCCTTCCCTCCCCCCTCCCTTCCTTCCTTCTTTCTCTCTTTCTTTGTTTTTTGCTTACTTTGTTATTTCCTGTGTAATTTCTTCAGATTTATTTTTTCAGATCACAAATTTTATCTTCAGCTGGGTTCACATATTTTATTTATCTATTGAGCTTTAATTTTCAAAATTATAGTTTTTATTGCTTAAAAATTGTCTTTTTACTCCATCATGTATATGTACCACGTTTTCGTCATCCAGTTTACTTTTGGTGGGCAGCATGGTTGGTTCCATGTCTTTACTATTGTGAATAGTGTGGCAATAAACATTCATGTGCAGGTTTTTTTTTGTAGAGCAATTTAATGTTCCTCTGGGTATATTCCCATGAGATGGATTGCTAGATTATATGACCAATTTTTAATTTTTTTAAAAATTGCCATACTGCTTCCCATAGAGGCTGAGCCAGCTTACATTCTCACCAACAGTGTAGAAGCATTCCCTTTTCCCTGCAGCTGCACCAGCACCTGTCGTTTGTTGACTTTTTAATGATAGCTATCCTTACCAGAATTAAGTGGTATCTCATTGTACTTTTGATTTGCATTTCTTTGATGATTAGTGAAGCTGAGCATTTTTTCATGTGTCTGTTGGCTGCTTGCATGTTATCTTTTGAGAAATGTCTGTTCATACTACACATTCATAAAGGAGAATAAAATCATGACCTTTGCAGCAACTTGGATGCAATTGGAGACCATCATACTAAGTGAACTATCACAGAAACAAAGAATTGAATACTGCGTGTTCTCACTCATAAGTGGGCTAATCATACTAGCACAATGGTGGGATCCATAGTCTCTGGGCTGTGGGAGGGAAGGAGAGAGGGAGGAGGATGGAGAGCACAGCACATGACAACACAAAGGGTACCTGATCAACTACCAGAATTGAGTGAGGGCCACCTAGAAGCCCTAACTTCACTTACATGAAGTCTACTTATGTAGTAAATCCTCACTTGCATCACAACTCTATAATAAATAAATAATTATTAAAATTGTCTTTTTTCCAATCTACCAGCTTACATTTATAGTTTCTTTTCTATGTATATATTTTATTCATGTTTGATATTCTTTTTCTAATATTTCCAATTATATGATATTTTTGCATGTTAAATTGCATTGTCTGTTGCTTCTGATGGCTCTTTTCATTGTGGGCTGGCTCTTTATGTGCTCTGTAATTTTGGTTGTGAATTCATGTTTCATGGGACTTTAACTGTATGTGTTCTTTGAGACCTGATGTGTAGGTATATCCTTTGAGAAAATATTTGCTTTTACTTTTGTCCCATGTCTCTGGGGTCCACTAAATTGTAAACACTCCAATTCATTTATTTATTTTCACATTTTCTGTATTTAGCAGGTAAAAAAAATACAAAGCTCAAACTTGCAGAAGAGTTATACTGTAAATTTTAATTTGGAGAAAGTTCCTTTTTTTCATGTTGCATATCAACACAGACTTGTCTTTTTTGTCTGCTCCTTAAAGCGATAAATAGATTTTTTTTTAGTCTTCCTTTTAACCATGACAGTAGTCTTTCAAGTGTCTCCTGGTTTTGTGCTCACTTCAGTCCTTTATCCTACTTACATAGACCCAAGATTTTTAGATTTTGTTTGGTTTGTTTTTGACTCAGAGTGAAATTTACAGCCCCACATTCTAGGTTTCTGAGAACTATAATGGTCCTTGGGGCAAATGCAGCTTTGTTTCCAAAAGACCACTCTGGTTTCCTGAGTGTTCTTTGAATTTAAATCCTTTATTTTCTCCTAAGTTCAACTGTGCATCTGAAATATTGTTATAGTTTAAAGTATTTCTAAATGGTTTATGAAGGGAAGAATTTTTTAACATTGTAGCCTACCATAGTATGGGTAGAAAATCATCTCTTTTGAAGTTCTCAAAATGTGGGCTTTAGACCTAACGTACTCATGAGAATAAAATTCTGTAACACAAATATTAGTGACAACAGTAATAATAACAAATTCACAACACTTTCTCACTGAGAATAATCCCCATTTAAGCAAACAAACACGTAAATGATATTAATTCATTCTATTTCTTTATCTATTTTTATTTTTTTAGAATCAAGGATAAGTTACTATTAGTTTATTATAAATTTACTTTTTGACGAAATAATCTTCTTCAATAATTTGCTTAAATGCTCTGTTAATGATTGATTTTCTAATTGGCTTTGTCTGCTTGATGTAAGTCTGAGATAATTCTACACTTACATTCACTAAGATGTATAGTACATAATTTTACTTTGAGTCACAAGTCACTTAATCAAATGCCTAATTAGATTCCTATACCTAACATACTAATAAAACTAAGAGAGGCAATGTTGAAAATGACAGAAACTAAATGTATTTCTAATGCTTACTTGTTAAGACCACTAGCACAATTTGTATATTTCCTTGATTTTATGTAGTGCAGTCAATGTGACAAAGGGCCTGAAGTAAAATTTACAATCTTTGGGTTTGAAAAGATTTCGCTGGACATCATGACCTTTTCCAGTCCTTAACCTACTTACCAGATAATAAAGATGCTTGAAGAAATTATATTTGAATATAAAATCTTCTACAAGTATAGATTATATAATAAAAGTAAAGGTACATTGATTTAGATGTATATTATTGATTTAAATGTTAATCTATTTTATTGTCAGAGGAAACAATATGGTTTTGAGTTGGCAGAAAAAAATCAATAAACGAAATCATAGGAAGCAGCACAGGTCACCAAAATATTATAGGGAAAAGGCAAAATAAATGGGATATTATAGAAAGCTTGTAATCTTACACTTGAAGTCATGGAGCAAATAAAGAATAGTTTAATGGAGTAGTGTTAAGAATTTAGTTAATGCTAAACTAAACAGCCACACATACAAATATTTATGTCCTATTGTTTCTGTCTCTCTGGAGACCCCTGACTAATCCAGTTTTCAAAATGGGGCCATCGACTTAAATATTCAGCAATAATATTGAAGGCAAAGACTTCACATATTTATGCAATGCAGCTAATATAAGACTTAACTACTTTTGAAAAAAGCAGGCAGATGATGAAAGGAATTAATGACAGATAAGTTTAAGAATCAAACCACATCAATAAAAATAAGTCTAGCTGTCCGTAAGACTAAAAGTGTATATATTGAAATTTTATTTTTCAACGTAAGTTTCTTCTAATTTTGCAATAATTTATTTTGCAATAATATAATAATAATAGCAGTTTCATCGTTGTGTTATATTATATGTTACCTGGTCTAGGAATCCAATCCTGAGCTGACCTAGAAAGACTGTCATGCAGAACAAGAGGAAAGAGAGAGAAAAAGGGTACTTCCCATTGAAGATAATTTAGTCTTGGTTCTCCCACTACAGTATCAGCATAGATCCAGATAATGAATAAAATATAGGGCCATAGAAGCATTGGGAAGCAAGGCAGCTAGATCTGAAGAGTGGATGTTGGATTAATTTATCCATCTATTTGTATTCTCAGAGAAGGCAGAGATGGAAACATGCAAGAATAGACACCTGCCCTGAATGTCTAGGTTCGGCTTAATGCTTTTCACTCCACAAAGGCTGACCGTGGGAAGTACAAAAGGGAAAGTTGCACAGGGGGCGACCTCACCCCATAGTAGATGTGACCCAATTAGGGTTTCATGATACTTAACCAAAAATAGAAACATAGACCAATGGAACAAAATTGAGATCCAAGGAATAAAACTGCTGACCTACAACCAACTTATTTTAAACAAGGCTAACAAAAACAAACATTGAGAAAAGAATATCCTACTCAACAGAGTGTGAGAAAACTGGCTATTCATATGCAGAAGAATGAAGCACGACCCCCTACTTATCACCATATACAAAAATTAACTCAAAATGAATCAAATACTTTTAAAATGTCTCAAATTCTCAATGATTGAATTAAACAATTTCTACTCTCTTGAGAATGCATTGAGAAAAATAAAAGTACCCTTCTCTACAGGCTATAAATGGGTGAGAATACAGAGAGAGAAAAGCAATGAGTGAGTATTAAAATGTAGAAATTCCTCATATTTACAAAGGAATAGTGAGGAAAAAAAGACATTACAGTTTCAGTGAGGTAAGAGATTTCCAGGAATATTATGCCTTGCAGCAAGAGGGAGTTTCATGATAAAGAAGTGAATTATAGTCGAGAATGTTGCTGAAAAGTTGAGAAAATAAGTAAAGATCATTGAGTAGGTTATGGAAGGTCAAAACATTTATTTGGTTTCTGAGACCACCAGGCAAATTTTAAATAATTCTATAACATGGAATACTTATCATTATATCTATTTAGAAGACTCACATTTCTGAAATAAGTTTTCATTCAGAAAATCTGCCCATGACAGAAAAAAACAAATGATTATGCTAATATGGACTTAAGATCGAGGTTTACAAGAACCACTTTTATATTCTAACTTCCTACAAAAACTTTTATATTACAGAATAATAATGAGATTTTCAGTCTTGTTTCCTCCATCTGAGAAATTCCTTTTGATTATCCCTAGTTTAATCGTACTTAGGTTAAGATGAGGCTGCTGCTTTTAGAAAGCCCTACCTGATGCTCTTTTACATGCACAGTACTGAAAGGTGGTACCTTTAGAAACCTAGAAGAAACTTAGCTTATTCTTAGTTTAGTCTTTTTGCCTCAGCATAACCATTAGAAAGTGTTCAGACATTCTACTGCAGAACAAGCAACAGCCTATTCCGTCCCCCATTGGAAATCTCCATCAGATGCAAGACTAGGACAGCCCAATCTTTCAATTCATGGTTTAGCATAATAATCTCTAGTACACTTTTAGCTTCCTTGTCAAGGAAGATCAAAGAGCACCCTTTGGCTAACCAAAGTCATAAAAGTGATAATATAACACCTTTGGTCAAGGTGTTTGTAAATTGCAAATGTCTAACAAGTGTCTAGCAGGAAAAACCCCTCCAGTCTCAAACTCCCCAAGCTAACCTAATCAGCCCTTTGTGACCTATGTGACACAGATGAACCCCACCATGGTAGCAATCACATGACTAACCCACCCATCTGTCTGCTGTCCATTACCTGATGTCAGTACCAACTCTTGCCTGCTCCTTTGTGATGACATGAAGCAGACCACCACCCAATCATCTTAATTATCTTCCCCCATCAAGGGGAATGGTTAAAAGGACTCAACCACAAGAAGCCAGTGGCCACTGACTTGCTAGACTCTGGTGTGACCGTGTGCTCTTTGAGCTATCGTTGTCACCATGCTTCCTGGCTTTGGTCCCCCTCCCCCACCTTGGGGAGGTAAATTTTTTTTCTCCTTTCTCTTTTTCTCTCTAATTTACCTTTTAAAAAACTTTTCTTTCTTCGCCTCTTGTGTGTTGCAATTCTATGCATTACTTGGATTTCTGGGTTGCCAGCATGCACCTCTGGTCTGCCAGCTCCAGCGGTGCTGCCCCCCACTCCATCCCTCCACCCTCACCCTATCCATACCCTAATAAGTACTTTGGTCTTGATTGGTATCAAGTATTAATAGAATTTAAGTTTTTACAAAATTGGAATACCTTATTGCCCATTTTGAACCCAGAATTTAGCAGCATTTCTGAGTATTTAAGTAATAAATATTTGAGTAAATAAAAGAAAATGATTATCAAGTCATTAGAAAAAAAATTTTAAATGCTGCTATTGTTATATTTTTACTCTAGCTTTAGGCACCAATCTTATAGAAATAAAATTCACAGTGTAGAATATATATGTATTTAAAAATAGTAAAAACAAAGTATGATTGAATAGAGGGATACAGAATCAAAATTAATGGAGTAGGGCTATGGGTTAGTGAGAGAAGACTTTCTGAGGAAAGTCAATTTCAAAGCTAATGTTAAAGAATTCAATGGGCATGAAATGGAAGTGTGTGTGGGAGTGTGTAGCTTTGGGAATTAGGAGAGCATTTGAGGTTGGAGAATAAGAAGAAAATCTTAAAGTTAGTTTCTGGAAAAAAAAATTATGCAGAGAAAAGGAAGCCAATCTGTTTCAAGAGACTCAAGAGGGCCCATTTGCTGGTACAACAGAAGCAAAGATCAGTTGGAGGAGGACCTCTGGGAAAGACAGGCTGAGGAGTTTGAATTTAATATGGCAGGCACCAGGGCACTGTTCCCTAAGGGTCCTTGAGTAGGAATGACTTGATGAAAATGGTGCTTGAGAAAGATTATTCGTGCAGCAGGAGGTCAACAATCTAATACTACAAAGGCGAACATTTACACCTAACACATTCACCAAAACATTACACTTTGCCACCCTAAAAGGCCTCAGTGATTACAAAAGACTACTTTTGAAAGGCCCTGTGCTTTGGGTGGCATATTTCATTCAAGCTCTTTGCCAGGGGATTTCTTGTTCCTTTCTTTTCTCTTATCTCTGTACGTTAACAAATGCTCTGCCACTGGCAAAGATGGGAACCACAACCATTTGTTTTCTGTGGCCTGTGGCAGATTGATGAGAACAGTTGCATTTTAAGCTACTTCTCTGTGTTTGCTTGACAGTGACTTCAGCTGTGACAGGGGCATTAACCTTAAGGGTAAGGAAACAATTCTTACTTCATGCTCTCTCGGTTCAGAGCTTCTCCTCAGCAGGCAGGAAGCAAATCACGTACATTATTTGAAGCAATTTTGTGATTTATCCTCCGGGTACTGACCTACAATCAAGTGAACTTTACTTAAAACCTCTGAATGGATTTTTAACTGCTGCTGTGGGGCGAGGGGAGACATGCTCATGCAGCCACCTTCTCCAAAGCAAACTTCTCTAGAAAAATGTTCCCCAAGTCCAAGGAGCACACTACATCTTTAACCTCAAATTGGCTTGCACCTGGTTTCCAAAATACAGCAAAATCTTCTTTCCTAAAAACATATGCCAGATGTATCAACACACCAAATACAATGAATAAAAGACAGATTGAATTCACTTTTCTCTAAATTTGCATCACACATTTAAAGACCATTTTAATTTGATAAATAGAGACTAAAGATTAACCCACATTAAACTCCATTCCATGCCTGCCAAACTGAATCTTTTTTTTTTTTATCAATCAGTATTTTTTATTATGGTTTTGTGGGGTACAGTTAAGGGTTAGGTGTACAATTACGTTTCATTCAGGCACCCTGATGATAAGAGGTGTTTTCCCATCCCCCGACAGATATTTGCTACTGTTAATCCCATCCCTCTCCCCCTCATAGTTTCCCAGTACCGTCAGTCATTTTCTTATAGTATTACATTGGATATTCAAGGTCCATTATATGAGTGAGAACATGTGATATTCTGATCTTTGTTTCTGTGAGAGGTCACTCAGTATTATAGACTCTAGTTCCATCCAGGTTGCTGCGAAATTCATGATTTTGTTCTTTTTTATGACTGCATAGTATTCCATCGTTTATATGTACCACATTTTTTTAATCCAGTCCTCTTTTGATGGGCAGCATGGTTGTTTCCAGGTTCTTGCTATTGTGAACAACGCTGCAATAAACATACGTGTGCAGGTATCTTTTTTATATTTTTATTGTTTTTTTTTTTTTTGCTAGGATTGTTCTGGCTATTCTTGGACGTTTGTGTTTCCATATGAATTCCTGTGTCATTTTTTCTAGGTCTGAGAAGAATGTTGTTGGTAATTTAATGGGTATTGCATTGAATTTGTAGATTGCCTTAGGTAAGATGGACAATCTTCAGGGTATATTCCCAGTAGGGGGATTGTAGGGTCATATGGAAGGTCAATTTTTAGAGCTTTTAGGAATCACCACTCTGCTTTCCACAGAGGTTGTACTAGTTTCCATTCCCACCAACAGTGTAGAAGTGTTCCCTTTTCACCACACCCTCTCCAGCAGCTGTTATTTTTTGAGTTGTTGATAATTGCCATTCTGACTGGAGTTAGGTGGTATCTCAGTGTGGTTTTGATTTGCATCTGCCTGATGATTAGTGAGGTTGAGCATTTCTTCATGTGTTTGTTGGCTGCTCGGATGTCTTCTTTTGTGAAGTGTCTGTTCATATCTTTTGCCCATTTTATAATGGGGTTGTTTGTTTTCTTCTTTTCAGTATGTTTCAGTTCTTTGTAGATCCAGGATGTTAAGCCTCTGTCAGACCTACAGTTGGCAAATACTTTTTCCCAGTCTGTAGGCTGTCTCCCTGCTCTCTTGATGGTTTCTTTGGCTTTGCAGAAGCTTGTCAGTTTAATAAGGTCCCATTTGTCTATCTTCTCTCTTAAGTCCTGTGGGTTTTGGGTTATGTACAGGAATTGGATGCCAGTTCCGATTTCCATGAGAGTATTTCCTTCCTTTTCAAAGGTTCTTATGGTTTGAGGTTTTACATTTAGGTCTCTGATCCATTTGGAGTTAACCTTTGTGTATGGGGAAAGATAGGGGTCCTGTTTCAATCTTCTGCATGTGGTCAGCCAATTTTCACAGCACCATTTACTGAATAGGTTCTCCTCTCCCCATTGGTAGGTGGTGGGGGCTTTGTCGAAGATGAGTTGGTTGAGAAATTGAGGTTTTGCTTCTGGAATCTCAATTCTGTTCCATTGATCTATATGCTTGTTCCTGTACCAATACCAAGCTGTTTTGAAATTGTAGCTTTATAGTAAAGTTTGAAGTCTGGTATTGTGATACCACCTGCTTTGTTTTTTTTTTTTTTTTGCTAGGATTGTTCTGGCTATTCTTGGACGTTTGTGTTTCCATATGAATTCCTGTGTCATTTTTTCTAGGTCTGAGAAGAATGTTGTTGGTAATTTAATGGGTATTGCATTGAATTTGTAGATTGCCTTAGGTAAGATGGACATCTTCACAATGTTGATTCTTCCGATCCATGAGCATGGTATATTTTTCCACTTGTTTGTGTCAGCTTTGATTTCTTTGAGCAGTGTTTTGTAGTTTTCATTGTAAAGGTCTTTCATGTCTCTGGTTAGGAAGATGCCAAGGTATTTCATTTTTTTTGTGGCTATTGTGAATGGCATTGTGTTTTTTATTTGGATTTCTGTTTGTTTATTATTGGTGTAGAGAAATGCGATTGTCTTTTGTACATTTATTTTGTATCCTGAGAGTTTGCAAAAGGCTTTTATCAATGTAAGGAGGCCTTTGACAGATTCTCTTGGGTTTTCAAGGTACACCATCATATCATCTGCATAGAGAGATAACTTGACTTCCTCTTTTCCTATTTGAATACCTCTGATTGCCTCCTCTTCTCTGATTGCTCTAGCCAGGACTTCCAATACTATGTTGAACAGGAGGGGAGAGAGTGGGCATCCTTGTCTAGTTCCAGTTTTCAGGGGAATTGGTTCCAATTTTTGTCCATTTAGGAGTATGCTGGCTGTGGGTTTCTCGTAGATGGCTTTTACTATTTTGAGGTATGTTCCCCGAATGCCTAGATGTTCAAGGGTTTTTATCAAGAAGGGGTGCTAGATTTTATCAAAGGTTTTTACTGCATCTAATGATATGATCATGTGTTTTTTGTTTTGACATCTGTTGATGTATTTAATTACATTTATGGTTTTACGAATGTTAAACCGGCCTTGCATGCCAGGAATGAAGCCTACTTGGTCATGGTGGATGATTTTTGAGATGTATTGCTGAATCTGGTTTGCTAGGATATTGTTGAGAATTTTAGCATCTATGTTCATCAAAGATATTGGCCTGTAGTTCTCTTTCTTTGTTGGATCTTTACCTGGCTTGGGTATCAATGTGATGTTGGCTTCGTAAAATGATTTGGGGAGAGTTCCATCTTTTTCAATTGCCTGGAATACCTTCAGTAGGATTGGTATCAGCTCCTCCTTGAATGTCTTGTAGAATTCTGCTGGAAAGCCATCTGGACCAGGGCTTTTTTCTGTAGGAAGTTTTCTTATTACGTAGTCGATTTCCTTGATTGTTATTGGTCTATTTAGGGTCTCAATTTCTTCTTGTTCCAACCTAGGTAGGTTGTGTGATGTCAGAAAGTCCTCCATTTCCTTATGGTTTTCAAGTTTGTTTCCATACAAGTGTACGTAGTAGTCTCTAATGATCTTTTGTATTTCTTCAGGGTCAGATGTGACTTCATCTTTTGTGTTTCTGATTATGCTTATTTGGTTTTTTTCTCGTTTTTTCTTGGTCAGTCTAGCTAGGGGACCATCAATCTTGTTTGCCCTTTCGAAGAACCAGCTTTTTGCTTCATTGATTTTTTGTGTTATCTTCCTGTCTTCTATGTCCTGGATTTGGGCTTTTATTTTGGTGATCTGGATTCTCCTGCTGAAATTAGGGTTTTTGTGGTCTTGCTTTTCCAGCTTCATTAGGTGGCTTGTTAGGTTGTGAATTTCTGTTCCTTCCATTTTCTTCAAGTGTGTTTGTAGGGATATAAATTCCCCTCTTACTACAGCTTTCAGGGCATCCCAGAGATTCTGGTAAGATGTTTCTTCATTTTCATTTGTTTCCAGGTATCTTTTGATCCCTGTTTTGATTCCGTCGTTGACCCGGGAGTTGTTTAGCATCATGCTGTTTAGTGTCCATGTCTTTGTGGGTTTTGGGGGACTTTGTTGGTGTCAATGTTTATTTTTAATTGACTGTGGTCTGAGAAGGTGTTTGGTAGAATTTCAGTCCCTTTAAATTTGCTTATGCTTGATTTATGGCCGAATATGTGGTTGATCTTAGAATATGTTCCATGTGGTGATGGGTAGAATGTGTATTCTGTGGTCTTTGGATGGAGTGTTCTGTAGGTATCAATTAAGTCTATTTGGTCCAAATTCACATTGAGGTTCCGAATCTCCTTGCTGATTTTTTGTCCTGATGATCTGTCTAGGGTTGTGAGTGGGGTATTAAAGTCCCCAGTTATGATAGTGTTAGAGTCAATATCTTTCTTTAGTTTTCCAAGAAGTTGCTTTATGAAAGTTGGCGCACCTATGTTGGGTGCATATATGTTTAGGATAGATATTTCTTGTTGATGGATTGAGCCTTTTATCATTATGTAGTGGCCTTCTGTATCTTTTTTGATTTTTGATAGCTTGAAGGGTATTTTGTGTGAAATTAAGATTGCTACTCCTCCTTTCTTTTGTTTTCCATTCACCTGAAAGTTTGTTTCCCATCCTCTTACTTTGAGTCTGTGGGTGTCCTTTTCTAGTGAGGTGAGTCTCTTGAAGGCAATAGATTGTTGCCTGATGATATTTTTTCCATTTTGCCATTCTATGTCTTTTCAGTGGTGCATTTAGTCCATTCACATTTAGGCTAATAATTGAAATGCAAGAGTTGATCCCTGTCATAAGGTTCTTACAGAGTTGTTCCTGCTTGTTTGTTGTCTTTCTTTGGGTTTTGGAGTTGGTTCATGTGTGTTTTTAATCTTTTGCCTGTACTCTTGTGAAGAATGCTGTTGTTCTTTTTTCTTTTTCTTCTGTGTTCAGTACTTTCTTAAGTGTTTCTTGTAGAGGTGGTCTGGTGGTAGTGTAGGTTCCTAGGGATTGGATATCTGGAAAAGATTTCAATTCTCCCTCACTAATGAAGCTTAGTTTGGCTGGGTAGGTTATTCTTGGTTGAAATTGTTTCTCTTTTAGACCTTTGAAGATAGGGCTCCATGCTCTCCTGGCCTGAAGGGTTTCTGTAGATAAATCTGCTGCTGTTCTAATTGGTTTTCCCTGGTAGGTAGTCTGGCCTTTTTCTCTTGCTGCCTTTAGGATTTTTCCTTTCATAGCTACTTTGTTTAGGCGAATTATTATGTGTCTGGGAGTTGGTCTTCTCATTTGTTGTCTTGCAGGGGGTCTCTGAATCTCTTGTGTTTGAATTTTTTCATCCTTAATGAGATGAGGAAAGTTTTCTTGAATGATTTCATGAAATGTTTGTTCCAGTGTGGCTTCTGTTTCTCTTTCTGCCTCAGGAAGCCCAATTATTCTTAGGTTTGGTCTCTTGAAGTGATCATTCATCTCTTGCAGGTTTTGTTCTGTCTTTTTGAGCTTCTTTTCTATGCTTTTGACAGTTTGGGTTAGTTCTGTGTTTTGGTATTCGAGCTCTGAGATTCTTTCTTCGGCTTGGCTGATTCTGCTTTCCATGCTTATTAGTCTGTTGTTCATTTCCATCACAGTATTCTTTACTGCTGTCATTTCTGACAACAGCTCCTTCCTATTTTCTTCTTGTCTCTCCTCAATTTTTTAAATTCTCTCCATTAATGTCTTGTTGTCTGGGTTTGTTGTATGTAACCAGTCATTCTGGGGACTCTTCATTGTCTGTGTTCCAGAATTTTTTTTCTCAGTGTCTGTTTTCCCAGGGGTCTGTGTAAGACCTATGTTCTTCTTTTGGTTTTTCTACATTTGCACGGTTTTTCCCCCTCTCTACTTTTTCCTTCCCTCCACTTCTCTGTCTTCTTTAATTCTGTTATTCAGGGGTAAAGGGATTGGTTTTACTTCTGTTTGTTCAATCTCCTATTCTTTATGTATATCCTCTTACTTTGTTCAATTCTGAAGTTGCACTGTAGGTTGGAGGTGGTCCTTTTTGCAGTTTTGAGATGTACTTAAGGGGAGAGTTGTGATTCAAAATCTGTCTGCAGGTCCTGGTATTCACTGACAGACTTGTGGATAATGTGGGTGGAACCCACTTCCCACTGCCCTGGAATCTGTCCGTGCAGTGGGGCTGTAGGTTTTCTCCCTGAAATAAAATGTGGTTAGCAGAGGGGAGAGAATGGTGCAGATAGTGGGTTGAAGAGGGGAGTGGAGAGATAGAGTAGTAAGGGGGGAAACAAACGAGTGTGCCAACAAATAGAGAGAGAGGCCTATACTGAAACAGATAAAAACAATAAACCACAGCTACAGTCGAACCAACTTTCATACAAACAAAAATAAAACATATAGTGATGCTAATATACAAGCTAACCAACCACCTTGTTAGTGTGCTGTTCCTCCAAACAAAGATATGGTTTACAGAGAGAAGAAAAGAGAAGAAAAGGAATAGGAAAAAAAGAAAAAAGTGAACAATACAGTAGGAATAGAATTAAGTCATTAAACTGATAGAATCAATGAAGCACACTCTGACACATTTCGTTTAAGTCCAATGTCCCTTCAGGTCTGATTTCTAGTTTTCTTTTCAAGCTGGTAAATTAGTTTGCAGTTAGAGTCAGTTGCCCCTGATCTGCTGTGAAGGACAGTTCAGATTAACCTTCCTTCAGCAGTTTGGTCTATGTCTTTATCAAGCTTGTTTCTCCCGTTTCGGTTTTGTTACCTTGAATCGCCAGCAGGTAGTGCTATCTCATCTGCTCACCCCAGAGGGGGTGGGGCCGGACAGGAACAAGATGGCTGCCTGCCTCCGAGTAGGCAACAGGAGCCCCACGCCAGACGGGCAGGACAGTCTCGGACGCAGGATAGGTGGCAGTGATCCCAACAGATCTTCCCTGAAGTGGTTTTTTGTGGATCTCCTTGGGCCAGGTGGTGTGATGTGCTATCCCTCCCAGAGGCCACGGCTGCAGTGGCGACAATGACGGCAGTGACATCGGCAGTGGGGGGAGGGGCTGTGGTGGCGGCAGCAGCGGCGGACTGTTTGCAATGCAGCCAAACTGTCCAGTCGTTGCGATGGCAACAGCCGAGCTCTGTCTGGAGAGCAGGCTGCGATGCTGGGGTCCCCAGCTCCCTGGGGCAAGAGTCAGAGACCCACTGCAGATCTCCCTTGCAGCGGGCTTCAGACACCGGGTTGCCCTGTCGCCATCTTGCCATGTCTCCTCTTTTTTTTTTTTTAATCAATATTTTTTATTATGATGTTGTGGGATACACTTAAGGGTTAGGTATACAAATATGTTTCATTCAGGCACCCTGTTGATAAGAGGTGTTTCCCCATCCCCAGACAGATATTTGCTACCGTTAATCCCATCTCCCTCCCCCCCCATAGTTTCCCACTACTGTCAGTCAATTGCTTATAGTATTACGTTGGATGTTCAAGGTCCACTATATGAGTGAGAACATGTGATACTCGGATCTTTGTTTCTGTGAGAGGTCACTCAGTATTATAGACTCTATTTCCATCCAGGTTGCTGCGAAATTCATGATTTTGTTCTTTCTTATGGCTGCATAGTATTCCATCATGTAAATATACCACATTTTTTTAATCCAGTCCTCTTTTGATGGGCAGCATGGTTGCTTCCAGGTTCTTGCTACTGTGAACAATGTTGCAATAAACATACGTGTGTACGTATCTTTTTTATAGAGTGATTTGAGTTCTTCAGGATATATTCCCAGTAGGGGGATTGTGGGCTCATATGGAAGGTTGATATTTAGAGCTTTTAGAAATCACCACACTGCTTTCCACAGATCCAACTGAATTTTACTGGAGAATTTTAACTGCAGATGGTTTAAAAAATTCACTGTTTAATTATAGATTAGATTACTAGATTATAAATAAACCTATATAGTTCTGCTTCATTGAAAACTTATTTGCTTGGAAATTCATGAATCAAAGTGATAAATTTAGTGATGAATCAAATTTTGAAAATCATTTAAATTTATTATTATTAATTTTAATTTTCATTCTACTCTGCTTTTCAAAACAATGGTTTACCACATTCTGAGATTTACCACTCTAACACTCTGCATGTCAATTTCATTTTCTCCTCTACCAAAAAATAACAAAAAATTAAGTGCATTAAACGTTTCATTTATAAGTTAAAAACATTATTTCTGTTTTGAGGATAGAGACCTCTTCAGATGTCATATTACAGGGATGAATACCAGGGCCACTGGAAGTGGCATAGCTACTTCACAGCAAGATGTTTCTGGGCAATGTGTCAGACGTTGTCAGTTTCAGAGGGTGCTGTGTAGAGTGGTGCTTGGCAGGCAGAGGATGAAGAAGGAAGTAGCCAGGACTGTGAAAAGTGACAACCACATAATCCAGAATGTGATTGCTCTTCCACATTGTCAGAGGTAAATTTTATGATCACTTGAGTGACTGGCTAAAGTGGTGGATAAATGAAGACTTAACAAGAGTGGAGAGGCTATATATAGAAGAAATACCTCACTTTCAACAATGCCAGAAGGAAGTGTTCAGTCCCAGGCTCTGTACAACTGTACAAACTGAGATACAATCATGAAATAATAATAATAGTTAACAATTATTTAGAGCTTGTCATTCTAATTGCCTCACAGGAGACAAAATTCAAATCTCACAATCAACCTATGAAGTAGGTATTTGATTAGCATCAGTCTCTTCAAATAAGGGAACTGGGATACAGAGAAATTAAGTAACTTGCTGTAAGATCACAAAAGTTAAGCAGTGGAGATAGAATGTAAATCAAATATTATGAAAATAATATGTACACAATAAAAGCAATCTATATTTTGGCCAGGCTCAATGACTCAAGCCTGTAATCCCAGGACTTTGGGAGACCGAGGTGAGAAAATTGACTGAGTCCAGGAGTTCAAGACTAATTTGGGCAACGTGGTGAGATCTCTTTACAATATATTTAAAAAACTAGCCAGGCATGGTGGCACGGTGCCTGTTGTTCCAGCTACTTGGAAGTCTGATGGAAGGATCTCCTGAGCCCAGTAGGTGGAGGTTGTAGTGGCCATGAGCATTCTACTCTATCCAGCCTAGGCAATAGAATGAGACTCCAACTCAAAAAAATAAATTATATTTTGAATATGTGTGTGTTTATGCATGTATGTATGTATCAGAAATGAATAATGTCTGTAATTTATTGGCAAGAAAATATAAATGAGAAATTTATATAGAGTATGATTCCATTTATGTTTCATATGCTTGTGTATATATACATTTAAACACATAGAAAACTATATATTCTTATTATAATGTAGGAAAAATCTTAGTTGAATTATTTTCTACCATTGGGTGAAAAGTAGAATTTGCAAGCAACAAACCTAGACATTTCTTTTTTCTTTTTCTCTGTTACCTAGGCTGTAGTACAGTGGCACGATTGTGGCTTACTGCACTCTCAACCTCCTGGGCTCAAGCAATCCTTCTACCTCAGCCTCCCAAATAACTGGGACACAAACTGGTGCCACCATGCCCAGTTAATATTTTTAAAATTTATTTTTTATTTTTTTGTAGAGACAAGTTCTTCCTAAAGAGATTCTTAGCAAAGCAGGAAATGAAGATGTGACTTGGTTTCACTTTGCAGCTTATAGTAAAATGTGAGATAAAGCAGATATATTGAATAAGGAAAAATTAAACAAAAAGGAACCAGAGCTTGATTATTTAAGAAAATCCTCAGCCCATCCAGAGAGTGTGCTCTGGAAATAGGACCAAGATATGGAGGCACAAATTTATGCCATGGAGAGGGAGGTGACTTGTAGATTTAATCATCCTCCTAAGCAGAAATACTGTTAGCTCAGACCGAAATGGGATAAAATAAAGAAGGCTGTTGAACTTCTGTCATTCTATAAGCATGAATGGACCAATAGAGATGCTCTGCTGGATACATGTATGTTACCCTTCCTTAAAGAACAGGGAGAAATAACTCTAAGAACGGCTCCAAGGCCAGCAGGACTGCCACTAATACCACAGGACCAGAGGATTCAGACACAGAATGCTGGGTCTTCTCCCCAATTAGAAAGAATAGAGCTGTTCCCAGGGCCCAGAGGAGAGGGTTATCTCTCAAAACTCAGCTGAAAAATAGACATGAAATTTGAATATATATATAAATAAATATATATATCTAAATATATATATATCACTTAAGAAGACATTTAGATGGCCAATATAAACATGGAGAGATGCTCAACATTATTAGTCATTCAGGAAATGCAAATCATAATGAAATACCACTGCAGACTTACTAATGTGGCTAAAATTTAAAAATTGACATAAAAGTTGTTATAGACTGAATGTTCGTGTTCTCCCTTCTCCTGGTACACATTTTACATGTTGAAACACAATCCCTAATTTGATAGTATTTGGAAGTGGAAGGTCTTTGGGAGGTAATAACATTATAAGCGCAAAGTCCTCATAAATTGAATTGATGCCCTTATAAAAAAGTCTTCATAGATGTCTCTTCCTTCTTCTACCATGTGAGAATACTGCGAAAATATGGCTGTGTATGAATCAGGAAATGGGAGTTCACTAAATATCAAATCAGACAGTGATTTGGTCTCCAGAACTGTGAGAAATAAATTTATGTTATTTATGAGCCACCTAGTTTATGATATTTTTACAACAATTTGAACGAACTAAGACAAGGATAAACTGGAAATTCATACATTGCTAGTGGAAATATAAAATGCTACAACCACTTTGGAATGCAGTTTGGTAAATTTCATTTAAAAAGTTAGACATAATATAGATCATATGATCTAGTCTTTCCACTCCTACATATTTACCCAAGAGAAATAAAAGCAGTTTTTTATACAAGGACTTGTACATGAATGTTTATAGCAGCTTTATTTGTAGTAATAAAAAACTGAAATAACTCAGATGTCCATCAATAGATAGATAAATAAAATATAGTATGTTTATATGATGAGACATTATTCAACAATAAAAAATACATTATGATACATGATACAATATAAATTAATCTCAGAATAACTATGGTAAGTGAAAGACAGCAGATAAAAAGAATGTACAACTATGGAATTCTTTAACATCAAACTATATAAAATGCAAACTATAGTGACAGGAAACAGGTAAGTGGTAGCTTGGGGACAAGCAGAAATGACAAGGATTGAAAATAGGCAAGAGAATACTTCAGAGTGCAGTGTAATACCTTATTTCACAGATACATACATATATAAAGATTTATCAATCTGTATGCTTTAAATATGCACATATATTTTATATTCCTTTAATAAAGATAATAAAAACAAAATATATAAGCATCATTTTCCATTTCATTAAATATTTTTCCAAATATCATTTTAAATCTTGCATAGATATTATCATATGAATATATCATAATGTATCATTCACCTAGCCACATTTCATTTTATTTCATATTTTAATATTTTTCTTTTTTGTGCGTGTGTCTAAGTCTTGATATGCCACCCAGGCTGGAGTAGAGTAGCATGCTCACGGTCACCACAATCTTGACCTGCTGGGCTCAGGCAATCTTTCCACCTCTGTCTTCCAGGTAGCTGGAACCACAGGCATACGCCACCATGTCCTGCTAATTATTTATTTACTAATTGCAGAGACCAGATCTCGCCATGTTGCCCAGGCTGGTCTTGAACCATGAGGATTCTCTTGCCTCTGCCTCCTACAGTGTTGGGACTACAGACATAAGCCACCGCTCCTGGCTTAGTATTTTTCATTGATGTAATGAATAACAAAATATACAAAACAAGTTGCTTTTCATGTTCAAAGAATCTAGAAATTGTTTTATGGCAGATAAAAATATAGCTATGTTTTTCTTTACAATACTTTCGTAGTTCTTAATCTTTTTTAATGCTGATTAAAATAAAGCATAATGAGGCAGATATTTGAGGACTATCTGTGGTGAAGATTGCTAGTACAAACTTAGGTCTACATTCTAGACTCCTTTTTGTTTTTGTTTTAGACTACATTTTTCAGTATTCTTGATGCTTTAAGTGAGGCCGCATGATTAGGTGTTACAACCAATGGAGTGTGGGTAAATGTGATGTATGCCACTTTCAGGCATGGTCTTTACCTCCTAATGTGATCCTCCATGCACTTTCCTGGTTTGATGCTTGGATCTAAAGTACCTACTGAAAGGCCCTAAAGCCTTAGAAGATTTTGTAGCCATAGAGACAACAGGCCTAGGTCCCTAAATTACTGTGTGAAGCATAGCCTTCTCTCTTTCCACTAACCCAAAACAATCTATGACAAAAAAGAAAGCACAACTTTATTGTACTGTCATTAAGATTTTGGGATGGTTTGTTATGGCAGCTAGCATATGGTAATTAAATAAACATATGTCTGTTATGCGTATTGAGTTCTAAGTGAGTGTGTGATCATGTTTAAAAATAAGGTTGGCCCTAAAGAGAATTATACAGTAAGTCTAAGCTAAATGAAATTAATTTAGTTCCTATTATTCTAATTTATTTCAGGTATTTACTGCGTTCTCTTATTTCAGTGATGTTGAAAGATGGGAAAGAAATGTGAATGATGAATAGGAGGATAGAGGTTATCTGGGTAAATTTAATCAGAAATGATGCCGATTTCACACATGTTAAGGAATCAATAGTTTTAAAATTACTTGTAAGTCTAGAATAAACAGAAGTGGCACAATTGTCAGGACTATATAAATAAGAGGTTAGACATATGTTCAAAGTTATTTAAATGCTTATTTTTCTACAATCTAATTTTAAAAGGATTTGTTGTCTTTATTGAGCCAGCTAGAATTTATTTGATTTTTTTTTTTTTGAGTTGGAGTCTCACTATGTCGCCCAGGCTGGAGTGCAGTGGCACATTCCCGGCCACCGCAGCCTCGACCTGCTGGGCTCCGGCGATCCTTCCGCCTCAACCTTCCAAGTAGCTGGAACTACAGGCGCGCGCTACCACGCCCGGCTAATTTTTTTTGATTTATTGTAGAGATGAGATCTCGCCAAGTTGCCTGAGCGGGTCTCGAACCCCTGGGCTCAGGCAATTCACTCACCTCGGCCTCCCAAAGCGCGGGATTACAGGCTGAGCCACTAAGCCCGGCCTAATTTGATTTTTTATTGCCCACAAAAATACTAATTTCAAGTAACTTCTACAAAGTTCTATAACTTCTCTTTCAAAGAACTGTGACATTCTCAGATGTACATATGTCATTTTTGGATTCCTAGTAACTTGCTTGTTATTTCTCACTTTTCACAGAAATATATATTTTAAATGTTGGATCCTTACTATTTGTGGTTTATTTTTTCTAGCTGGTAACGTTGCATAACACCAGCACCCACAATGAGGCAATGGATTACACTGAAAAGTTATTTGCCAGTCTTACGTGCCCCCATGGTGACCCAGCCTGACCACTTAGGCCTTTTAATTTCCTCACTCCTGCTTGCAACACAGCCAAGCCTGAGAGCTGGTCTGGGATTTCTTCAGAGAATTTCAGTCTAGAAGTCAGTTTAGGCACTCACTGAAATAACTGTGGTGTCTTAGAAAGAGCTCTAGATCTGCAGTTAAAGTTAAGTTAGAGGCTTACTCTGCCATTTCTTTGCATGTTAATTTGGGGTAATTTACTTTTAGGAGTTTCTCAATTTCTTATCTGTAAGATATTGAAACTCACAAAACTTACTCACAGGTTATAAAATTTAATAGAGCAATATATTTACATTTTAAAATGAAAGCTGTCTCACAAACATAAGCTACTTAAGGGGAGAAGTAGGTTTTCAGAGGAAATTCCTTTGCCCTTTATAGACATGGAAGAAATTCTCTAGAACTTCTCTCCTCTCTAGTGGCCAAGGGGCTTCCAGATCACAAGTACTGCAATAAGGTGTGAATCATCTAGTCAGACTCAATTTAGGCCCCAAGAAACATCCTTAGGAACTGAGTCAAAACTAGCATCATACTGGTAGAATCTGGTGCACAGATGTGTTTTATTTAATGTTCCTAATTTAAAAATATATCTTGAATAACATTGAATTTGGAATATGATCATGAAATTGACTACAATACTAATATTTAATTAAATGGGATTGTCCCTGCTATATCAGGTGCACATTTCCTCTTGTTTAGCATCCATATCAAATGTAGCCATTTCTGCATATTATTTCCTGACTGTCCCCTGGACACATGTGGATTTGTTGCTCCCATTAGATTTACCATGAGAGAGTCACATTTGGGATATATTCATCATCTCTTAACCCTCAGATAAGAAAAATTTTAATTTTCAGATGAGATCAAACCTCTTCATCAAGAACGAGTAAGGGCATAGGCACTGACCTGCAAAATCTTCCTCTGGTCAAACTGATCTACCAGCTTTTAGCTATTCATACTCCCTGCTTTTTAATTTTGCTCATTATACTGTTCCTACTCTGCAAACATGTCTTATTTTCTTACCTGCATATATACTTTTATTAACCTTAAATTTACTTCAAGGTATACCTCCCATCAAATTGTCCCTAATTACTCAATTGAATGTAATATTTTTTTCTTGACATTACTATTGCTTTGGATGACACCTTTTATATGGCAATTTAAACTTTTTACATTGTATTTTAGTTATTTAAATACAAATCTTAGCTTTCTGTTGTATTATGTTACTTTATGGAGATTTAAATCTTATTCTATAAACAGTTCCTTCCATGCACTAAATATGTTTTTACAGTAAATGAATGAACATAGTTTACATTAGAAGTTAAATTGTGTTTAAATTTATTTCTTAAAACAAAAAAATAATAATTTTCCTCTCTAACATTGATTTATCTTCTGTTTCACTTTCTTTCTAATTAGGGATTGTGTTTATGCTGTGTAGTTGAAATTGTCCTATCACCACATCCTAAATTATCCAGTAACCCCAATTAAAATTATAATCAAAATCAAGAGGTTTTTTAATCCAAATGTTCAATACATGAATTTTTGATCAGGTTATATAAGAATGTCATTAGTCATTTATTAAATTAGAATACAGCAAGCATTTTCAAATGAAGGCTTTGATAGTCAGTATTGCTCATTTCTTTCTTAGCTCTCTTTCATCCAGTATGAAGAATTTTTTAATGAAGAAACACATTTCACAAAAGAAACTCTATACCACATTTTCCAGGTCAAATGTAGAAGATATATTATTCAATTTGCCTAATATATAGCCAGTGGGGGAAAAAAACTATAATAATTTGCTACTATCCCGTGACCTTTAAGAAACTGGGCTCCCCAAGTAGCTTTGCTAAACTAGAAGACTTACTTTCATGTAACAGTCTAAATTTAACTTCTGATTCACCTTGCTGGTTCTAATTCATGAAACAAATTAATACACAGTAGAAAGTGTCAGCCTTATGTCTCTTCCTGAGCACCTTTATGAAGCAGGTGCTCTGAGAGAATTATTTTTTGTTCCTTCTTCTCCGCAAAATGTCTGCATATGTCCTGGTAAATGCAATAGATTCCAGGAATCCATATTGTTTTGTTGCCGTGGTTGACTTCATAATATTCTTCTGAACCTTTAAGATGCAAGAAGACCACAATGAGAAAAATATTTCTGGTATGAGTGGCAACCCTAAACACCTGAAGATTTAAGGTCGCCAAGCAGGACCTGGGCAATTGTTTGGAAAGGACAATATTTTTATCACCAAAAGGGAAACAAGACAAAAAGATAGAGTTTTTTTCTTGTGATTGAATAAAATGTCACAATTAATAGCTTTGGAGTCAGACTGGAATCATGTCCTGCATTTGTTAGACTACAAGTAAAATACATAATATGTAGAAACTTCCACTGTGTCAATTGCAAAAGGAACAGAATCAAGTCACCTAATCAAAGGTGGTATGATCATTAAATGTGATAAAGCATATAAAGTGCCTTTCTTAATAAATCACTCAAAATCTGGTAGCGTTATGGTTATTTAGAAATGAGGTGGTCGTTGGCTGAGGAAAACTGACTTTGTCCCTCATCTCCAAGAGTGGGTAAGGTTTGTCTACAAGTAATTCTGAGCAAATAATCCAATGCTGATCCATGGTAGATGAGAGAAGGTTTGTTGGGGGTTTCTGAGAGTGATATTTCTCATTTCCAAGAGGGAGTTTCCAAAAGTCTCTCTTTTTACACTTCTGATATGAGCATGAGACAATGTCACCTTGTTTGGTACTGGTAGCCATTTTACCACTATGAGAAATCATTTGGGGAACCAGTCTTGGGAAGAAGCCACAGTCCAAGCATGTCAATGGAAAACATCGCCCTTGTTGCCATGACTAAGTCATTGATCAGCCTTCTTACTACAGGGCTTTTGTCAAAATAAGTCAATACATTTCTTTATTGTTTAAGCTATGTTAATTTTGGTTTTCTATTCATTGCAGCTAGACAAATTCTAACTCATATACTCTGTGTAGTTCAAGGAGAATTCCATTTTTAAACAAATATAAAAAATTAATTCAGTGATCTTTTTAAGCATTTTGACCTTTTAAATTTATTTCCAATTTGACACTGGGGTAAGGAAGTTTTCCTTGAAACTTTCAGGTTAATTTCCCTTGAAAATTGTAGTAAGGAGAGAATCTGAAAAAAGGGACAAGGTAATTATATGCCACCTTGTGAACAAATATCCTTAACTTCTCTGCCTCCCTTAATCGTTTAGTATTCATATAGATTTTCTCAAGTCATTTGTTTGAGCAGTGCTGATATTTGTGACACATAACTTTCTTAAAAGATTAATGTCTACATTATTTTTCTTGACTTTTTCCACAAGAACAGAAACAAAAAACAGGTGGCATTTATCACTTTTGCAGTATAACCTCATTCCTTCCATATCTTTGATTATTATTTATGCTGATGGTTTAGAAATTTATTTCTCACCCAAACTTTCTTTGAATTCCAAAGTTACATATTTAACTGTCTCCTGGAAATGTTTACTCATAATTTGGAAACTTAAATCTAGTGTCCAAAAGTGGATATCATTTTTCCCTCCAAAACTTAATCTGTCTTTTCTTGTTCTCTTTTTAGTCAATGCTGTTGTTATTCATCCAGTCTTCTAAATTATCCTATATTCCTCATTGTCACCGACTTTCAATGATGACCAAGTACTGTTGATTATATCAACTTATCATCTATCATGGTAATCTTCTTTCTTGCATTGACACAGCTTTTATTTAAGTCAAGCTTCAATCATATTTTAACTTATCTACCAAAATATGCTTCTAATTTCTCAGATGATCTCTTGTCTTTTTCTTTTGCATTTATTAGCCACACTATTGCTACAGCAATCTCTTCATTCCTCAAACCAGTTGTCATGCCATTTTCTGCAATCCATTGCCCATTCAGATAGCATTGAAAATTATCTAAATAATGACAGACTTTTAATTACTTATCACTTTATAACCTCAACTCGTGCAGGCCCTCACCACTCAACTTTCATACTCTTCTTTCTTGGGTCACAGCTCCTTCCGATCAAGATCTTATTATGCCATTTAATTGCTAACTCTCCCCAACTAGACCATGAGATCATCTGATCCCTTTTGAGTGTGCAGTACTTACCTGTGCAATGGCCTGGAAGAGGTGCTCTCTAATTACTTATTAAATTAATGAGTGAACAAATGGGTAATTTTCAAAATTGTTAGAAATTAGAGCAAAACCCATAGTTAATTAATTATAAGTAAGAAAATTTTGAATAGTGTTCATACATTGATGAAACAAATTGAGAAACTAGTCCCACTATTCTGTCTTTTAAGGCATTCTAAAGAAGATTTGCCTTCTCTGAACACCAAAATATTGAGTACAATATAGAAATATATCTTTAAGAATAGCACTATTCACAATAACAAAAGCATGGAACCAACCCAGATGCCCATCAAAGGTGCACTGGATAAAGAATACATGATGGACTATCACACAGCCATAAAGAACAAAATTGCCTTTGCAACATGGATGCAACTGGAGACCTTCATACTAAGTGAACTATCACAGAAACAAAGAACTGAATACCACATTTTCTCACTCATAACCAGGCCCTGATCACTAGTCACATAAGCACAAAGGTGGGATTGGCAGATGCTGGACATGCTTGGGAAGGGAGGGGTGTCACATGGCAACGCACTGGGTACCTGGTCCACTATTAGGCAAAGAGAGGGCCAGCTGGCAGTCCTAACTTTGCCTGTATGCAACTTACTTATGTTGTATAGTCTCACTTGTACCCTATAACTCTAAAATAATAAATAAAATAAAATCATCATGTTGGCATTAGAAACTAAAAAAAAGTATATATTTTGGTTCTTTCAATACTTTATGTACAAAGAAATTTTTTTTAAAAACAGAGGAATTAATTCTGAATACCTTGACAGTGGAGTATGTAATTTATTGCTTTTTGCCAGATCACTGTTTTTCTTTTTAAGGGATATTTAAAAAGCATTTTAAATTATAGATTTTAAAGACTAACTCAATGTGTAAATATAAATGAGACTTGATTATTACAAAATACACTTAAGAGTGCCTATATATCCAAATGATGTTCTGTCACAGTATACAACTAGGCTATGCTAAAAATATCTGTAAAATTATTTTCAGAAATAAAATGCAGAACCCAAACGGAACTAGCACCACTGTTTATTTAAGAAATAAATTTTTAAAAACTCAGATATCATTCATTTTTTTAAAACTCAGATATCATTCATTCAGATATATTTTTGAAACAATGTTATGAATACATAAAAGTTATACATTTTTACAGAGTACTTGTTATATTTTGATAAAATCTTACAATGCATAATAAGCAAACCAGTGTAACTGGTATATCTATCATCTCAAACATTTATTATGTCTTTGCATTGGGCACATTCCAATGGGCACATTCCAAACATACTCCTGCAGTTAATTAATGTTAACTATAGTCACTCTATTGTGCTACTAAACATTAAATTTTATTCCTTCTAACTGTATTTTTGGACACATTAACCAAGCACTTTTTTCCTTCCCCCACCACTACCCTTCTCAATTTCTGGTAAACTTCCTTTTACTCTCTACCTCTATAAGATGTGTGTGTATATACATATTAGCTCCCACATATGGATGAGAACATGTGATATTTGTCTTTCTATGTCTTGCTTATTTCATTTAACACGATGGCCTCCAGTTTCATTCATGTTGCTGCAAATGACAGGATTCTTTTATGGCTAAGTAATGCTCCATTGTATATATGTACTATATTTTCTTTATCCATGAATACATTGATGAACCCTTAGGTTTATTTCATATCTTGACTATTGTGAATAGTGCTGCAATAAGTATGTGAATGCAGACATATTTTTGCTATACTGATTTCTTTTCTTTTGCATATATACCTCACAGTGAGTTTACTGGATCATATGGTAGTTCTATTTTTAGTTTTTATGTAACTTCCATTGTGTTTTCTTTTCTTTTTTTTTTTTTTTTTTTGAGTTGGAGTCTCACTCTGTCCCCCATACTGGAGTGCAGTGGCCGCTCCGGGCCACCGCAACCTCAACCTGCTGGGCTCCGGCGATCCTTCCGCCTCAGCCTTCCAAGCAACTGGAACTACAGGCGCGCGCTACCACACCCGGCTGATTTTTTGATTTATTGTAGAGATGAAGTCTTGCTGCCCAGGCGGGTCTCGAACCCGCGGGCTCAGGCAATTCACTCACCTCAGCCTCTCAAAAGCGCTGGATTACAGGCTGAGCCACCGAGCCCGGCCCATTGTGTTTTCTATAATGGTTATACTAATTTACATTTCCACCTTACCAACATTTATTACTATTTGTCTTGCTAATAAAACGTCATTTTAACTGGGGTGAAACGATAGCTCATTGTGGTTGTGATGAGCATTTCTATGATGATCAGTGATGTTGAGCATTTTTTCATATACCTAATGGTTATTTATATGTCTTTTGAGAAATATTTGCTTAGACTTTTTGCCCATTTTTAATTGGATTGTTTGTTTTCTGCTATTAAGTTGTTTGAGTTATTTTAATATATTCTGGTTATTAACATCATATCATCTACTCTGTGTCTCATTGAGGATAACACTGGGAATAACAGTGATCAAAATAGACAAAACCCTTTTACTTCAAGGTGCCAATATTTTAATGATGCTCAATATCAGCCCTACCTCATCTTAAGTCTAACACACACACACACACACACACACACACACACACACACACACACAAACAGGAGTCCTTGGTCATATTGATATTGTTATCTTTAAGCAAAACAAATGAGTACATTACATATATTGAAGAAATTTAATGTTTATACTAATCTAGTTATTAAATTCAAAGTTCTGCTGTTACTCAACTTCAGTAATGAGTTTGTTTAAAAACCATGACTTCCTTAACCGTTGACTGTGGTTAAGAAAGTTAAAAGAATAGTCATCATTTATCAATTGATGTAATCTTATTTATAAAATAAATTTAAGACATAATAGGGGTTCTCACTCATAAGTGGACCCTGGACATTTACCATAATATGGTAAGAAAGGACTGGCAGTAGCTGGAAACTGCCAGTGGGGGGACACATAACATTAGTAAGAGTACCTGATCTCAAACCAGGCAAAGTGGGGACCAAAGGTAGGCCCAAACTTTACCCGTACGATGATGACTTGTATACCTTATCCTGAATTGTGCCCCACATCTTTAAAATAAAATAAATAAATAAAATAGGTTAATACTTTGTGACTTTTACTTTTATTTTTATTATCCATCAAATATTTCACCATCCTGCTACCTACCCCATGGTAGATGATGGTCGCAGATAATACCATCAAAGTATTTGCTGGCACATATTATTGGAAAGTGTGCAAAACATTTGGCTATTTTGTGGTAGTTATTAATTGTCTGTGTAATATAGTAGTTGGTCCTTTAACCGAAGCTGATTGAGTTAATAATTGAATGTTTGAAATAGTAATTCACAGCCGGCTTTCTCTATGTGTTTGAATTTACCATGGTAACCATGAATTGGTTTTGTGACTGTTTGGTGTATTGCTTTAAATTGAACTGATGTGATTAATAATTGAATGGCAATTATAAAAGTTGTACACTCAATGTTTCATTATCTTGGTTATTTTCTATTATACTCCCATACAGATACAACTTTCCTCCTGCCCATTACCATCAACAAAGCAACAGGTTATGCCTGTTAAATGTCATATAGCTTAATCATAGTACCAATATGACCATTAATTTTACATTTTAATTATTTTTAATTCTAAAAGAGTATTTTAGAAGATATAATGTTGAAAGCACCACTTGAGTATACTTACATAGTGATATTAATCTTGAGTATACTTACATAGTGATATTAATCATTTGAGTTCACTGTACTCTCATTATATTTTTTGTTATTCAACTTTTCTTTGAAGGTATAAAACATTTATTTTGAAACACATAAATCTATGTATTTGCTTTTGTGAAATAGTAGGACAGCACCTGTTTCATAGACTAGCAAATGAAAAATTAAATTTTTATGTTGTTTTCCCCAGTCTATCAGCAATAGGGCAAAGTGAAAAGTTTATATTGATTTTCTTTCAGTTTACCCTTTGTGTGTGTGTGTGTGTGTGTGTGTGTTTTCCTGCTGGACACCATTAGAATGATCCTCCTAGATTAAAATTTCTACCAATTTTTCCTATTCTAAAATGTTTAATGTCTTCTTATTATCCATCTGCTTTCTCTCATTCTTTGCTCTGACATTCAGTGCCCTACATAATCTGGCCAATGTTCTGAATTCTCTTTTCTAAGTCAGTTTAACTCAAGTTCTACCTATAACAAAAACATAAGAAGATGTAATAATTTAGGAAAAAAATCTATCAATGTGAAGAATGAATTTAGAGAGAAACTTGAGACAAGCAAGTTATGTAGGTTTTAATATTAGTTGATGTGGGAGATAATAAATTAGATGTGAAGTAGCAAGCTAGAGACCAGCAAATCCTGTGAGACATGCATCTTATAATGGTCTTCAACTGTAGAGTATTTTTAATGTAATAAACATTAAGGGTTATTGGGTATAATATGGTTGATGAATTTAAGGGAGACATATTATGTGATCACTTTATAGTTAGATCTTCTCCATTCTATGCCAAATGACCACCTCTGTAAATACAGCCAGTCCTCTGACAAATGTACATTAATGATCAGAAAGGTATCAGGCAAGAACATTGATATATCTCACAGCAAAATCAATAAAAGTGAGTGAAAAATCTTATTACACCTGTATTGCTCAAAGTGTATAAAAATCATGTTTGCTGTTGCTACTGTTTTTGTTTTTCCAGGTACACAATTTCAGAAGGGCAATTAAATTATACTTAGGCAGTCACTATGAAAATTCCATAAATAACTCAGATCATTTAGATTCATTTCAACAGGTCTTTCTTGAGTGTTCACTGTATTCAAAACACAAATAATGATAGATGAAACTGTTTCAACTTGAATAAAGAGAAGATGTCAAGTTGTAGGGACTGGAAGTGTTATAAAAGTTTACTTTTACATTTTGAAAGAGGAGGTATGTGTTCCTTTTTTGCATTAGATTATAAGTACACAAGTAATGAATGGAAGTTACCCATAGGCAACTGTCAGCTTAATATTAGAAAGAACTGAATAATAATGTGCCAAATCTCTGTTTAATCACAGAAGACATACATTCTTTTTCAAGCTGCTATATAATGTGGATTCATATACCAAGGGAAGGATGACCTAATTTATTTCTAGGTGTGTTCCATGAAAAGCAACATGTGGTAGAAAAAAGAACAGAAAACTGGGAGTGTGAATAACTGGTCCTGGTGTATCGTATTTATTAGCTGTTAGAACTAGGCCAGATATTTCAACTTTGAGTTGAAAGTTCCTTTTTCTTTATTAAAGAA
Source organism: Cephalopachus bancanus (assembly GCA_027257055.1). Taxonomy (NCBI): domain Eukaryota; kingdom Metazoa; phylum Chordata; class Mammalia; order Primates; family Tarsiidae; genus Cephalopachus; species Cephalopachus bancanus. The sequence continues at coordinate 1,896,615 of JAPVLO010000258.1, forward strand.
GTTACTTCCTTAACAATAAATTAATGATGTTATATTTATACCTGAGAAAAAAATGATTAAATTGTCAAGAAAAAAATCTAAATTTGAAAGTCATTTTTAAAAAGAGTAATTTGGATATAGTATCACCTTTACAATAAATTTTTAGTAGAATACTTTTCATTATAACTGAACTATTTATAACCAGATGTTCTAGCATTTTGTATATGTGACAAGCAATGCTATTATTACAGAATTATTTTAAGCAGCGCATTATAGAGAAACATGAAGATATCCATTCTTATACATTCAAACTTTAAAATTCCACAAGGGCTTCTCATTCTGATAAAATATCATATTTTAAATGTATTTGGTTTCTATGCATACTTCCATTTAAATCTTAAATGGATTTATGCCTCAGGATTCTAGTCAGAGATCAATTAAAAAACATTAGCCACCTGAACATTAGTTCATCTGAGCAACATGAAATTAGTCTTTTTGCTGGTTTTTCATTAATATTTTTTAGAACTACATTTATCTCTGTGGATTTATTTACTTAAAATTTGTGTTATCTGTGCAAAGAGCTCAAATCACTTCAAAAGGCAACTTAATATTAAAAATCATAATTGTTGTTTACAACAGTCATTTTGCTTTCTGCTTCTTTGTTCTGTGGAGAGACCAGAAATGTGAAGAATATTAGTGACTACTCTAATCCAGGCCATACTCTAGGACTTGAGGGGGCTCATTCCATAAATAAACATTATTTGTTACAGTTCATTTCCCTGTTGCTTCTTTAGGGAAATGAATATGACACTTCAATGCTGGAAAAGAAAGGGCTGTGTGAATAAAAACAAATTGCTACATTTCTAATGTCACCATAGACCCATATGGCATTTGACCTAGGAAAAATTCTCAACTAGAATAACTCCTCCTGCCCTCACTCCATCACTGAAAAATGACCGTCTGCTTCTTCGGCTGGTGTGTAGATATGAAGTGTTTTTGTGTAACTTAGGTGGAATATTTTGCACTAAAAATAAAACAAATATAACTGCACCTTACTCATTTAGAGCTACCAAGTGAATATTTTTCCAGTAAGATTGAGGAGAAACACATAGTTCCAAGGCAAGAATGATTTTTGAGGCAGATATTTGCTAACTCGTTTTACAAACTCATGATAATATATAATGCTTCACATATGCAAAAAATATTTCTCAATGTTTGATAACCAAGTTTTGCAGTTTATGTATTATTAATCATTTTCTGATATTACTATTTCATATTAATATTGTTTGTTCATGTGACTTTATATATTTTAATGTGGTTTATGATCATTGCAATTTTTTACTTAATAGTAGGACTCAATACCCTAATTTTTGAGATCAAGAAACTGAGGCACATAGAGATTTAGAAAATTGGTAGAAGTCAAGCAGTTACTTAATATAAACCAGAACAACATCATGTGTCAACAGCAGTTAATATATATAGTTTACTTACCATTCAGGAAGTGCTGGCTGTGTATTCCCATTTCTAGTCTTTATCAAAATGTGGCAGTGAGATTTTGAACCATGTGTTACAGCATATACAAGCATATGCTGTCATTAAAGGCACTAGTACTAGCTGGTTTTGAATTTGGGTAAATCTTATAGTTCCATGACAGAGTTTCTCAACATACAATGCCTGTGTAGGAACTATAAAGAAAAAAATAATAAATTTAAAAAATGATGAACAATTTATTGGAAAACATATAATATTTGATAACTATATTTTTTTCTATAAGATAAGGTCAATAAAACCAAACCTTTTAATAAAAGTGTTGTCCTTCATTCCCCCATCTTCAAAGCTAAACTACATTGTGGTGTTGTTCAGTGCACTGCAGGATATGCAAAAAACAAAAACAAAAAAAGATCTTGGTAGTCTCCTTAACTTCTATTGTCTTTTTTTTCCTATCATTGTACCTTTATTCACTTCTGGGAGCCTCTCTTCTTTGCTGCAGTGCCCCATGTTTTATTGATAAATTTGTGATATAGTTTAGATTGCTGATAATTGCAAACATTGATTATGGCTTCTAAAATGTCTCTTCTCTGGTTGTTGATGTGTTGCTTTGAGGCCAGGAATAGTTGGTGCATGAGGGATGCCAGGAAGGGATGGAGCGTAAGTGAGAGCCTTGGTGGAAATAGACCCTCCCTCTGGACTTTTGCTGATAGAGGTAATTTAACTCTTTACTTTTTAAAAATGCAAATTGACTTGTATTTTCTCTTGATTACAAATAATAGCAAACTAAGTAATACAATGGAGAAACCAATTTAGCACGTATTAGTGGATTACCTTGGGAGATGTAACTTGTATTAATTATAATATTAATTTGTCACTATAACATACCATGAAAGTAGTAAGCATTATATTTGCATTGCCTCATAAGCTTTTTCACTGTGAGTTCCAAGAAGATAAAGAACACTATTGTTTCCTCTATAATCCATGACCCTACACCTACCATGGTCTGTGGCACAGAGTAGGTGTTCACTAACTCTTCATATAAACAAAGGAAGAAAAAAGAGATGAAGTTAGAACAGAGGAAGAAAGAAAAATAAGTCCACCATTGTTTCTAATTCAGAGACAAGAAATAAGTACAGGAGACTAGACTATTATAAAAACTTTAAAAATAGAACAAAAATTATGCAAACAGCCCAAAGAATATTCATTATGACTATCTTAAATGTTACCATGGAATGCAGTCTCTTTGAATAAAAACAAAAGAATCATAGAACTTTAGTATAAGATAACATCTAAAAAAAATCTAGTCAACCTGGACACTTAAAGTCTATATAGGCTTACCTTTTTAGTTTGTCTAATATGTAATACAGCACATACAAATTAGGAAAGCTACATTCAGCACTAAACACTGTCTGTGAATTATGATGACCTCTTTAACAACTACTTCAAATTTCAGAATTGTCAGAATAACTATGACTATATTTTTAAAATTCAGATTCAATAATTTGAAGTGTTGTACTTTAATTTACCTCCTTTCTTTCACAACAAAGCCTTGATATAACATTCATCCTACTAAATAACGTGGATAAATATTGTTTTAACTTGATTTACAACAACTGCCTGAAAGAAAAAGTAGTACTTCAAACACTTAATGTGAATGTTCACGCTTGAATGTGAACACTTCGTTAACATATGTTCATATCTTCTTATTTTCTCAAATAAGGTGAGGACCCTTTAGGAATGTTTTAACATTTGCTAGAATACAAGATTCAAACCCATTCTTAGCAAAACAGCTACCTCCTTTAACTGTTCTGGTTTCTCTAAAGTATGTCCACTGTCTGACTTGGTATTAAATTTGAGTACATTAAATAAAAACACTAGCTTAGTGAATACCTGCCCAAACGTATATTTATCAAGATTCTCATGAGATTTACTATTTCATCTCCTTAAGGGCAATCATAATTACCCCAGCACATTAAACAAACTTTCCATTTTCTGCATCTCATTTGTTTACAAAAAGATTATTCTGACATATGAAGTACCCATTTTAATCCATTTATACATATAATAGAATGAATATGAAACTTGATATACTTATCAGAAATCCATCACCCTATCATTACCTTATGTTTAATGTGCATTGCATTTTATACAATCGAGTACCTCCTAAACAATCAGTGGTTATAAATGGTTAACATTGATTAGAAATTCTCCTTTGGTCATCACGTCTTATTTTGCCAATGAAAGCAGACAAGTGGATAAAGTGCTATGCATATGACTAGTTAGTAGGTCTGCCTTGTTCAAATGTGTCTTTCCATAGTGAACAGAGAGACTGGGAAAAGTTACCACAAATACAGGGTTAATTCAACACTCACTGAGCTTTGTTCTATGCCCACTGAGTTCTGGCTCCTTTGTAACACTACTTGAAACATTGGTCTTAAATGTTGTTTGCTTTTAAAATATTTGCAGGTTACTCAAAGTTTGGGGATATATTAGTACCTAAGATAAACCTTGATTACATCCTATAAATCAATACTGTTCCAATATAATTTTCTCCAATAATGGAAATGCTCTATACTTTCCAGCACTGTAGCTACTAGTCACATATGGCTATTAAGAACTTAGAACATGACTAGCTTGGCTAAGAAAGTGAATTTTTATTTAATTATTTAATTACATTTAAATAGTCACATGTGACCAGTGGCAGCTATAATGAACAACACACACAGTATACAAAGTCCTGATCTTTGGAACCAAACACCCTTTTCACTTTCCCTCTCTAACTTTTCCTTTCTTGCTCTCTTTCTGCTATCTTTTTGTTTTTCCAATTTTATAAAGCAATTTCATATGTAGTTAGCACTGTAATAGGACAGGACACAATATATCCAAGTCATAGGTTGTATCTTTCTGATCATCCACAATATAGTTGAGTCAAAAATCATGTAGAAAAACATTTAAACACATATAAACACATATATACCACAATATACTGAAACATGTAATAGTTTTATACATAATGAAATTTAGGCAAGATAAAATGCAATCATGCATTTAGACCAAGATAAAATGCAATCATGCACGTACCTTGATATGGCTAAAACATGGAATAATAAAACAGTTCTTTAAGAAATAGGTTTGCAGCCAGGCTCGGTGGCTCAGCCTGTAATCCCGCACCTTTGGGAGGCTGAGTGTGAGTGGATTGCCTGAGCCCGTGGGTTCGAGACCCGCGTGGGCAACTTGATGAGACCTCATCTCTACAATAAATCAAAAAATTAGCTGGGTGTGGTAGCACACACCTGTAGTTCCAGCTACTTGGAAGGCTGAGGCGGAAGAATCGCTGGAGCCCAGCAGGTGGAGGCTGCAGTGACCGGGAGCGGCCACTGCACTCCATTCTGGGTGATAGAGTGAGACTCCAACTCAAAATAAATAGATAAATAAACAAATAAATAAATAAATAAATAAGAAATAGGTTTGCTTACTCTGGAATCACTGATTGTCATTGTAATAAGACACTGTATTTTAATGGCCTCCACATCGTGTCCTAATTATCAATATACATATCTGTTTCATCAATTAGAATCCAAGATTGTTGAGGAAAGCAATTAATTTTATTTATTTTCGTAATTATAACAGCTAGCACGGTGCCAGGCTCATAGTAAGCACTCATAAACTATTAAAAGTTGTTTCTTGAATGCATGCATTATATCCAATACTATAAATATCTCTCTAGTTAATCATCAAATAATTTGAAAAGATGCCAAGTATAAAATACTAGCTTTTTCCCTTGTGTATAGGAGAAGTTAGAATGTGAGTCTCATTTTATGCACTAAATGTTTTTATCCTTTGACCAGCAGCTGCACAGTCCATTCTTAAATGAGATACAAAAATTTACAATTACAGCTTAAGGTTTATTAAGCATAGGAGGTGGTCATCCTAATAACACTCATCTATTCCTTTCAGTTCCAAATCACAGGGGTAAGACAATCTGTTTGCTTTTTATCCCTAGACATTAATAACTTAAAGGTTTCTTTTGACAAAGAAAAAGCGAAAGAGACCATGAAAATACACGTTTAAGGTATTCTAAACCAAGTGGGGCCAAGGAGGTAAGCCTACTACACAAGATGTGCCTACTGGGGAGACACCTCTTATCAACAAGGATGCCTGAACGAAGCATATTTGTATACCTAACCCTTACCTGTACCCCACAGTATCATAATAAAAAATATTGATTATAAAAAAAAAGATGTGCCTACTAAAATCACAGACCTTGTAACTAAGGAGCAGGCAACAGAGCACAACCAGGCAGAAATATTCAACATGACTTCTGCTTTGATCATCTAGATGTCATTCCCATGAATAACATGCTACATCCAGTAATGACTGCTTATTCTCCCTGTTTATATGGAAATTTTTTGGTAACAGAAATGGTACCATCCCCCTTTTCCCCAGTGAACCCGGATTTGCCAATAAGCCTTAGCATCACAGAAAGACCAACAGATCTCCAGATTGTCATTAGCCACACAAACGAAAGTAGGTAAATAACAACACAAAAGAAACACCCTGGTTAACATTGGCTAGCATGGAAATGAAACCTTGCAAAATTCATTTCAGAGATGCTAAATTAGTCTATTAAAAATAAATAGTGGGCTTTCACTACAAAATAGAGATAACTATCTCTCAATAACAGGTGGTACAAAGCACAAAACATGTAATGAGCAACTTTTTTACAAAATATTTTTCTTATATTTTGGTCATAATGTTTTGAAATTATTTACAATTACTCTTATAAAATGCCTACAATGTAGAAAGGAATAATTTATGATACTTGTCATAAGGGAAATTATAGTACAAAAACTGAGTCACATATGCAAACCTTAGTCATTAGTGTGATTATTTAGGTATTGTAATAGAGTTATATACAGGATTCACTAACAGCAGAGGAGGCAGTTGATTACCTTAACACCTCTAGGCAAGAAGGATAGCAGGGAGAGCTTCAAAGAGAAAGGAGTGTTACAGTTGAGGGATGAATAATGATTTTCCAAGTGATCAAGGAGAGACAGTGTGTCAGACAGGGAGAACAAACAGCACATAGGCATAGGGAGATAGGAACATTGAGATGTATCTGGGGAGCTACAAGTAGATCCGTCAGGTTAAACTCTTAAGTTATGATCACAGAGGGAAGAATATGAGCTTTGAAGTCAGACAAGTTTAGCCACAGCACTGACCCACCACTGAGTAGCTAGGTGACTTTGAACATATTAATCAACTTATCTGAGCCTCATTTGTTAAAAGCAGAGAATAATAATTACATTGTAGGGTTTCTGTGATGATTAAAAGGAACAGACATCTAAAATACCTTCACAATGTAGTTAAGAAAGATGTTCGGTAAATGATAGCTGGTGTCATCATCACCGCCTTCAAACTGGAGTAGACTCATGGAAGGCATTGTCTTCCACACTGACTCTATCTGTAGAAGACATTTCTTTAAAATTTATTTATTTATTATAAAGATTAGGGTACATTTCAGGGTGAGGTATACAAACATTGATCATGCAGGTACCCTTGTTGATGAGGTATGCCCCTCCCTCCTCTAGCAGTTTTCCTCAACTGCCAGTCCCACCACCCCTTCCCCTGTCAGTTTTCCACTATTGCCAATTACTTTCTTATAGCACTGTAATTGTTCAAGGTTACCTTATGAGTGAGAACATATGGAACTCAGTTCTTTGTGATAAATCACTGAGTATGATTGACTCCAAATCCATCCAATTTGCTGCAAAGTCCATGTATTTGTCCTTGTTTATGGCTGCATAATATTCCATTGTGCTGGTAGGAATACAGACTAATACAACCTCTTTGGAAGACAGTGTGGCAATTTCTGAAGGAACTAGAAATTGGCCTTCCATATGACCCAGCAATTCCCCTATTGGGAATATACCCAGAGGAACTCAAATCATTCTACAAAAAAGATACCTGCACACGTATGTTGGTTGCAGCTTTATTCACAATAGCAAAACCTTGGAACCAACCATGTTCCCCATCAAAGCTGGACTGGATAAAAAAATGTAGAAAGCATTTTAAGACTTAAAGCAATGTACAAGCAACTTCAGACCAATTTTTTTTGGAAAATCACCCTGACAGTATCATGGAAGATGGAAAGAACTGAGTGAAAGGAAATAGTGAGAATACAGTGACGATATATTTCCAGTTCTGGAAATAGATAAGTGCAGAACTAAGGCAATAAGGTTTGAGATGATGAGAGAGGTGTTATCTTGTCTCATTTCCCCCTTTCTCCATGCAAAGTTTAAGTGGTGTATGGAAGGCATAAAATACAAAGTCACAACTGAGGTTGCTGTGGTTACAGTGAAAAAAAGAAAATACTGTGAACCTTTTCTTCCAAGCCTCATTCTTACAACAGTGATTTTATCACACTGTATGTTAGAATATATGTTATAGCAATATTCTTCTGGGGGAAGTTTTCTATTTTGTGTTTTTAATTAAGTTATAAAATATAGTGGACGCCAGCCCCTCAAGCTTTACCCCTTGCATCCATCCATCCCAGGTATTTAAGATTCTGTACATACTATCTGATAAAAATGAGTTTAGAATCACACATCATTAGATAAAGTCAATAAGTATATGAGTGTAGTTGCTGGAATTAACCACTGTCACTCAGAGAATACTATACTACACAAAATATCTGTCATAACCAGTGCTGCTTTTTGTCGGGAAACATTAGTATTGATAAAGTAGTAATATAATATAGACTTTTAAGGAAACTCATTCATATCTTCCTCTAAACTTATTGTTAAGTTTTAGTTTTGATTCTTCTAGCCATTTCTAAAATTTTATAGCATTTTAAATTAACATTTCTACTAATTGAGTCACAATGCCTTAATCCAACTCCTAACCACATTATCCCTTGATGTCAACCTGGCACAATTTAAAAAATATTTGCTCTCAAAATGTTTATATTCTAAAAGTAAGGCAGGCTATTCATAGTTGAGTACAAATATGGTAGACAAGAGGAATTCTATTTCTTCTACTTCAGTTAGATGGATGCTTTAGTTATTTTAATAGTATTTCCCCACAGTACCAGAAATAAGCATAATAACCTCTGTTTTTATAGTGCTTTATATTTATTGATCACTTAATAAATTTTTTTAATTTATTTTCTAAATATTATATTTTCTAAAAATATAACAATGAACAAAACAGACCAGGATCCTTACCCTGCTGGAGCTTACATTCTGCTTGAGAAAGCAAATGGTGCAATGTATAAGGAGGTGATAGATCGACTCAGAATAAACCAAGCAATGAAGGAGTGCTAAGAGTTGCGATTTTAGAGTTAGGTCAGGGAATTAAGGTATGCATAAGACAAAGGAACAAGGTATGCTGATATCCAGAGGAAAAGCATTCCGGGGAATAGAAAAAGAAATACAAAGATCCTAAGGTAGGAATATGCTGAAGATATTTTATAAACAGCAAGGAAGACAGTGTAGCTGGAGATGTGTGAGAAAGGGAAAGAGTGATTGTAAGGAAAGTCCAAAAATTAATTCCAGACAGATTATGTAGGGCTTGAAGACTGTTTTTAAGGATTTTGCTTTTGACTTTGATTTATGTAGGAGTCATTGGAGAGCTCAGAGCAGATTAAAGATATGATTTGACCTACAGGTTTCTTAGAATAACTGTACTTCTGGATTGAGAAGAGACATAAGGGACAAGAATAGAAATGAAGAGACCATTTCGGAAGATATAGAAATAATCCAGGAGAGAAATGTGGTGATTTGAGTTAGGGTGGTAGCAGTGAAAGTGATACTATGTCTATTTTGGCTATATTTTTTAATTTGGAGCTGAAAGGATTTCCATTTGATTAGGTGTGTCAATGATCACTTCAATGTTTTGGACCTGAGTATCTGGAAGGATGCTGCATCCAATAACTGAGAAGGGGAAAACGATGGATAAAGAAGGTATGGGAGGAGAGAATAGGAGTTCACTGTTAGCCTGATTAAGTTGAAGATATATAGTAGATATCCAACTATAGATATCTAAATAAATGTTGAGTATAAAAGCCTAGAGAGTTCAGAAACAAATACAGACTAGAAAAAAATTGGAAATAATCAGCATATAAACTATATTTAAAACCATGTCACTGGGTGTGGACACTAAGAGAGTGTGTGGAGAGAAGAGGTCCGATAACTAAGCTCAAAGACATTCTGAAATTTTTTTTTTTTTTTTTTTTGAGTTGGGGTCTCACTCGGTCACCCTGACTGAAGTGCAGCGGCCGCTCCCGGCCACCGCAGCCTCGACCCGCTGGGCTCCGGCAATCCTTCCGCCTCAGCCTTCCAAGTAGCCGGAATCACAGGTGCGCGCTACCACGCCCGGCTGATTTTTTTGATTTATTGTAGAGATGAGGTCTCGCTGCCCAGGCGGGTCTCGAACCCATGAGCTCAGGCAATCCACTCACCTCAGCCTCCCAAAGGCGTGGGATTACAGGCTGAGCCACCGAGCCCAGCTGAAATTTTTTTTAAAAAGGGAGAGATAAGAAACAGAAAGCAAAAAGATACTGGGAAAAACAGTTTATAAGTATCAAGGAGACCACGAGTGTTTGGTATCATGATAGCTACACATATAAAAGTGTTCCTTAGGATAGGCAAAAATCAACTGTGACAAGATAATGATTGAAGGTTGACTATTGGATTTAGTGATGTGGTTATCATTGCAAACATGACAAGAGCAGTTCTGTGAAAGAGGTGCAGGCCTTATTGAAATGAGTTTAAGAGAGACCTCATCTCTACAATAAAATAAAAAAAATCAGCCGGGCGTGGTAGCGCATGCCTGTAAATCCGGCTACTCTGAAGGCTGAGGCGGAAGGATCGCCGGAGCCCAGCAGGTCGAGGCTGCGGTGGCCGGGAGCGGCCGCTGCACTCCAGTCTGGGTGATGGAGTGAGATTCCAACTCAAAAAAGAGAAAATGAAGAGTAATTGAAAATATAGATACAAGTAACTATTTTAAGGGGTGTTGTTGTAAAGGATACAGAGAATTGAGAAAGTTTGTAAAAGTAGAGGTGGAGTAGAGAACGTACTTAGTTAAGATGGGAAAAATAACGTTTGTGTGTAGATGTATTATGTTGTTTAATAATTCTAATGCTGGAAGGTAGATATTATTTACTCCCATTTGTGAGAAAAGGAAAGAAATGTTACTGAATCAGGTTATGAGACTTATCCAAGAGTCCTCCCTCTTAATTAATGTTAGTAAAGATTAACCAACAAATCCCTTGATTCTGGATTCCTTTACTCATTCTGCTTCTTCAGACAGACTTTTCTTCACAGGACAATCACTGGAAGAGAATGAGGTAAAGAATTATCTATGATGAAAGTCAGTTATTGTTGGTACATACTTTTATTTTCTAGAACTGACTTGTGTATCCATATTTAAGATTTTTCTCCTTAACAACACCATGCACAAAACATTGTTCATGGTTTATTGTTCATGATAGTTACTGTTGGAACCCTGAAGTCAAATATATATATTTATATCAATGTACACAAACAATTGCTTGCAACTTTATAAAAATAAATTCATGGAAAGGGGGGAAGGGGAGAGAGGGAAAAATTCATTAAATCCAAGTAGAAAATGGTTTTGCAATAACACACATAGAAAATATTAAAAGTAAGATGATGCAAAATGTCTAAACTCTCAAACATTTTTATTTTTAATGTTCTGTTGTTAAATGTTTTAATGTATTTTATCTTAATGAGATATGTTCTTTTAATAATTAATATTGATACATGTTATATGGCATATATAAAAAGACTCAGTTCTTTAACCAAGTGGAATGTGTTTAGTTATTATGTTGCAAAGACTTATATGCTATGTGTCTAACAATTTTGTATATAAGAAAATTATTATGTATATATTTTCCTTCATTAAAATTAGCCAGTGCATGTTTATTTTGTGTAATAATATTTAGAGGTCTTAAATAAGTATCCATAGGAAGAAGAATTGTATTATTATAGGTAGAATATATCTTCATTCTCATTATGGATATCTGAAGTTTTATTTATTTCTTAAACAACTAAACATATTGTTACTGTGCTTATCCAAAAGCTAATTAATTCAGTTTCTTCCTACAACATCATTAAATTAGGCTACCCTGCTGGTGGGGAATGTGAAATACCAAAAGAAAAACACTTTTGAGATGGCTTAAATTCATACTTGTGAAAATTAATGACTATGTAAGAAGAAAAACATGCTTCCAGCAAAGAAGTGAACACAGAGATAATTAGAGTGCATTCAATAATACAAAGCTAATATTTTATGACTCATATGCATGTTCTTCCATTTGATGATCATTTCAAAACTTGGTAAAGGATATGTTACCAATTAGCTTCTTTGAAAAGTACATCCAACTGAAAAGAAACTATAAAACAACTGAAAAAGATTACAGGTGATGATATAGAGAATGTTAATGTAATAATCGATATTTTTATGACATAAGAGAGATTCTTTTTGAATTCACAAACAGAATTTTACAATTTTAAATGTAAATAAAACATTTGAAGGTAAGCTGGAGTTGATTGCAATCAAATTTATTTAAAAAATTTATGGCAACATTCAAAATAATTCACATATATATATATATATATATATATATATATAAACATTTCAAGCAATTCCAGTTTTATTTAGATTCTGGAGTCTCTGCATTTTGACAAAAGGTGACATTAAGTCCTATCTGCAATTATGCTTTTCTCCATTTTGAATTCTGGGATCATTTGTATGCAGTTCTTAAGCAGTTACAGCATTCATTGAGAAAATCGAGCATATAGCTATATCTGAGCACATTAAAACAAATACTTAATGACACTCTAGTCATTTTATCAGTTGCTATGTATTTAATAAAAATTTTTAAAGAATTTTTAAATGATTTACAGTATTAAAGTATATGTGTAGAGCACGACCATAGATGTTGTCTGATTCTATAAATCCGTCCCCATTATTAACTGTACAAAACATTTAAACCACCCATGGGTTAAATAAACTTTTATTCCTTTGTGAGAGCAAAGTGAGGCAATATATGTGGCTCTGTCTTTTGCATCTACAAATGCTATATAACGAATATATATGTATATATATCTGAAATATATTTCACAAATAACACAAGTATTAATGTTTCATTCATTTATTTAACAATTATATTCTGAATACTTCTGGATGTCACCAATGAAAAAAGGACTGGGAAAAAGAGTGTTACAAACAATCATGTATAAAGGAAAGTGCCTCCTTTCAAGCAAACATTTTCTGTCAAATTTGCATATAAAATTAAATATGGTGCCCTTTTAATTTGCCAGTTTGGCTCCAATTATTTTATGTGCTTCTCAGCCACATATTCCTATAATTATAAGGAGCATAAGAAGCTACACCCAATGTAGCCTGTGTTTATGCAATATATGGAAAAGAAATTGCATTTTAGTCAGTCAGATGGAATAAAATTAAAACTTCAAACCCCTTAAAGAGATTATTTACTTATGCTCTTTGTCTCTTTCTTCAAACTTAAAATGGAGATAATACCTTCCCTACGGTGTGGTTTTCAAAATGAAAATAAATGAAGTGATATTTTTCTGTCTATCAATATATCTACCACTTGGCCAGTCTTCTCTTTCTAAATATATCTTTAATTTTTAATGGACAGTAAATGGCAACATGCAATAAAATTAACAAATAAAGAGAAGGCATGTGCTGGGTTAATCAATAGGAAAACTAACCAGCCATCTTAGTCATTTAGTTTATGCCTGATTATTTTTTAAAGTGATTTTTTTCAAAGAATATTGTAAGTGTCTTTGTGAAAACAAAACAGAACAAAAAACTAGAGAGGGAGCTTCAAGATGGTTACCTACTCAACACTCACCTTCTTAAAACTGCAGGTAGATAATTACACATTAAATGGAAAATCTAAGAGAGAACATTGGAATTCAGCAGGGAAGTAACAGGACCCTCTGAGGCACAGAAGGAAAGAAAAACAAAGCAACCAGCCCTGCCAGGATAGGCTTAAAGCCAGGTGAAACTCCACAATGCAGAGAAAAGGTGAATGAGAGATCTCTAGTGATCCACATTGCCTGCATGGATTCCTACAATCCCAACCATGGGAGGGTCCCTTGATCCTCACAGGTACTGAGAATAGTATAGGGAGCTGTCTAGAGTCCATGCAGCACCATTGTCCCAAAGAGAGTGTTTACTCTGGGTTTCACACACCCCTTGAGACCAAGCAGCTGTAGCATGATGCCATTTCGAGTGCAGCCGCCACCAGACTACTACTAACTGGGGGCCCAACAGCCCCTGCATCTCCACATCCCTAGAGTTCCATTGACATCCCCTAACATCCACCCAGAGAGCTTCAGTGTCACAGCACCAGCTGCACCCAGCAGTGTGGCAGAGTTCCAGCACTCTAGCCCATGCAGTGTCCTACATACACCCTAATGAATGGGTGGTGAAGTGCACCAGGGATGCTACCCCTGTGACAAATGGAATTGAAGTTTATTCTCCCCAGCACCTGAAAGCCACCTGTCTGGGGTCACTGTCAATGGCAGTGACTCTGCTCCCTTCATTAATCAGGGCCAAAATGCACCTGTGTGTGCCTTCAGAAAGTCTAAGGACTGGTCTATCTCGATGCCATCCTTGGACCTGAGGATAGGCCTTCCCTGCCCACCATTACCATTCCTGCCTGAGTCTGCTGTCCAGAAGCTTGGGGTTTGACCTGCCCCACTTGCTACATGCAGCACTCTTGCGTAACATAGAGGAAGCCGAGGAGGGAACTGCTTCCCAATGCCACCAACAAATAATGTATGGGATTTGGGCGATTGATCCATCCTAAGTGTCACTGCTTATGCCCATGCACACAACAGGGCAGCCTAAAAACAAATCCATTAAACCTACCATCTGGGCCCATGTGTGAGATTTAGGGACATCAAGTCAGGTCCTCCCTGCTACTGCCACCACTGCTAATGTCCAGGCCATCCGGGAGACTGGAGATTGATCAACCCCATTCATGATAAACCGTGACCATGAACACCATTGTGGGGGCACTAGGATAGGCCCACCCAGTCTGGGGCTGCCACTGCCAGTGACTATGTGCATTGTCCAAAATCCCAGGAATAGACTCACCTCACTCTCTGGCATCATTTTGGATACACCTTCTGGGAGCTTAAGGATGGGTCCACCCAGTAATCTGGTACACATAGACATCATACAAAAGCCTGGGATTAACCCATTCTGTCTACCAACGTCAGTGTAACTGCATGCTTTCTGGCCTTCTGTGTACCTGAACAGGTGGGCTCAACATTTCATCACCACTGCTGCTGGCATCCACATACAGGCACTACCTGGGACCTGGGGACTGAATTGTCTAGCCCATTTATGTGACCACTGATATCATGCATGCCACCTGAAGGTCAAGAACTTTCCTGCTGCTCCTACTGTCTTTGTGGACATTATGTGCACTGTGCAGGATCTTGATGACCTGCCTGCCTGCCTGAGGACTGCTGCTGCAAGTAACTGAGCAGGTTGTCTGTAAGCACAAGGATAGTCTTGCCCAAGACCACTATCATGAGTGCCAACATATACCACTTTGGTGTCCAAGGATTGTCATGCTCAGACCATCACCACTTGCTGCTGGTGACCAAGGACCAGCCTATCTGATGTCTCTACCACCAGATAAGCCTCAATCACAACCATCACTAACAATTTCAGCCTAAGCCCACAAAAAAACTCATAGACACCACTAATGTAAATTACAGTTGAAGGAACCATATAGAGACTGCAGCAAGTCCCATACACATGAATAAGTTCCATTCCGAGAGTGCATTCATAAGTACAATTTGTTTTAAGTACAACAAAGTTAGCCTAGGTACTTCCAACTAACACAATCAGTAATATAGTAATATAGTACTTTAATAGGTTTATAATACTTTCCCACATATAGTACTTAAAAAGCAAACACACACACAAAATTTTTAATCCTCCAGTACAGAACCTTGAAAAGCACTGTAGTATAGTTCAATATTAACATAATAGTTGGCATACAGGGGTTAGCATTGAGTAAACAGGCAAGAAGAGTTACTCACTGGAGAAAGGAGAGGAGGTGGGAGATGATACAGTTTTCCCCCACAAAAACCAATTCATAAAATTAGAAGTATTACTGTGCAGAAGTAATTATTTGATGTCAGTGAAAGGAACAAGAAACATGACACTTTTAAAGGAACACAATAATTCCCCAGAAATATATGCCTACAAAAAAGAAATCTATAAAATGCCTGAAATAGAATTATAAATAGTGATATTTAAGAAACTCAGTGAGATAAAACAGAAGACAGATAAGCAATACAAATAAATCAGAATAAAACAACTCATTACCTAAATAAGAAATTCAAAAAAAGATAAATATGATTAAAAAATATCAAGCCGGTCTTGGTGGCTCAGCCTGTAATCCCGTGCCTTCGGAAGGCTGAGGTGAGTGGATTGAGCCCGCGGGTTTGAGACCCGCCTGGGCAGCGAGACCTCATCTCTACAATAAATAAAAAAATCAGCCAGGCGTGGTAGTGCATGCCTGTAGTTCCGGCTACTTGGAAGGCTGAGGTGGAAGGATCGCTGGAGCCCAGCAGGTCAAGGCTGCGGTGGCTGGGAGCAGACACTGCACTCCAGTCTGGGCGACAGAATGAGACTCCAACTCAAAAAAAAAAAAAAAATCACTGAAATTGAATAATTCAATGAATGAAATAAAACAATACAATCGAGAGCTTCAACAATGGTCTAGATTAGCATAATGAAGAATTTCTGAACTTGAAGACATATTTTGAAATACCCAGTCAGATGAAAAAAAAGAAAAGAAAGGAAACAGAAAAGTTTTTAAAAGAATGAAGAAGGCCTACATAGCATATGGGACACCATAAATTGGCCAAATATGTGAACTTTTGGTGCTCTAGAAGAAGAAATGGCAAAAGCATAGACAACTTATTTAATAAAATAATAGCTGGAAATTTCCCAAGTCTTGCAAGAGATATAGACAACTGGATACCAAAACCTGTCAAAACCCTAAATAGATTTAACTTCAAGGCACATTATAGTAAAACTGTCAGAAGTTTCACTTTTTCTTCTCTTTGCTCCTCTGACTGTATATTTTCAAAATATTTGTCTTTGAGTTCATTGATTCCTCTGCTTGATCAATTTTACTGTTAATGCCCTTTAGTGCATTTTTATTTTGCGTATTGTCTTTTTCAGCTTCAAGATATATTTTTTAAATTATTATTTTGATCTTTTTATTAAATTTCTGAAAATTTTTAGTGTGCATTTTATTAAAGTTTACTGAGTTTCTCTTGTTATCAGAATACTCTTATATTGAGCTAAGCTGATATCAGTTGCCCTCTTAACTTCCTTTCATTGATTCTAGTTCTGCCTCCCAAAGGAACATTAACTAAGTTAACTGTCTTTTCCCATGTTAGTAATGCAGATAGATTTTAAATTTTTCTAAGTCTGTTCTTCATGGTAAATATTGCAGGTTTTCATAACCATATCATTAGCCTGTTTTCTGTGACTCCCTGCTTCTCTCTCCTTTTCTCTCACACTTAACAATGTGCCCTCTGGAAAAAGAGACAGAACCTGGCTACCGCAGTGGTTCTGACTGCCTCCTCTAATCTTCCTTTCTAGAACTGCAGTGGCCTAAGATTTCATCACCTTTGATAAGGATCATACCACCTTGATTGAAAAGATCAATGATTCGCAAACCAGGCTGCACATTAAAATCACCTGGGGGAGTTTTAAAAAAATACTGATACCCTTCCTTGCCTTGATCAATTAAATCAGAATCTCTGGGGCTAAGGTCCATGTATAAGTACTTTTTTAAAAGTGTTTCAGTGATTCTAATGTGCATCCAAATGAATTCTATTCTTAAATACAGTTTCTTTCAACCTGTATGTGAATATAATATTCTTCTTGTTGTTTGAAAATATCAGACTTTTGATCCATTCCAGTTTAATTATCTCTGCTAATTGTAGTCCCAGCATTACCAAATGTAACTTTTTTATTTTTATTTTTTTATATTTTGAGTTGGAGTCTCACTCTGTTGCCCAGACTGGAGTGTAGTGGCCGCTCCCGGCCACTGCAGCCTTGACCTGCTGGGCTCTGGCGATCCTTCCGCCTCAGCCTTTCAAGTAGCCAGAATTACAGGCGCATGCTACCACGCCCAGCTAATTTTTTATTTATTGTAGAGATGAAGTCTCGTCAGGTTGCCCAGGTGGGTCTCGAACCCACGGGCTCAGGCAATCCACTCACCTCCGCCTCCCAAAGTGCGGGATTACAGGCTGAGCCACCCAGCCTGGCCAAACGTAATTTTTAAAATGTCAATCTTTAACAAAGTTATAATTCTTAAGTTTCTGTTTATGTCCACAAAATGTTAGAAAAGTTTGGGTAGGATTTTGAAAAAGTGTGAATATTAATTTAATTTTACTATTTTGTGGTCTATGCATAATGCAATTTGGTCTGTATGTACCATAATTAAAAGTATCTTAAAGTTCACCAAAACAAATAAAATAAACAACAACAATAACAAATAGTTTACTGAGCTTCCTTAAAGCAGCTATCTGAATTTTTTTGTCTGACAGATCACACATCTCCATCTAAGGTAATTTACTGGTTATTTATTTTGTCTGTTTGGTGAAATCAAATTTCCCTGTTTGTTCTTGATGTTTTTGGATTAGAGTTGACTTTTTTGTTTTGAATAGTTATTTGTTCCATTCTTCATAGTCTGGCTTTGTTTCTTTAGTAGACCAATCCAGAAGTTCTAAGACTGACTTGTGTTTCCTAAGTGCCTGATCACAGGAACTATTTCAGCACTACAGATACGAGTCTCAGGTTCGCTGCAAGTCTCCCAAGGGCTCCAAGGTTGGCCCAGATAAATGTGGGAAAGATCCAAGGAGGCTATCCAAGCTGTATGAGAAAACTAATCAGGAGTTTGAGCCCCGAAGTCTGACTTGGTAACCCAAATGGATTCACTTTCTAGAAGTTACCAGCACAGGTGGGACAGTTCTCTGAGTGCAGTGAGAGAGGCTAGACTCCTGAGAGCGGGCTCTTTCAGGAACTACTGTGGAACAGAGGTTGGAGAGGCTGCTCTGATGGTCGAGACATCTTTCAGCAGTTCCTTGCACTGGTGTGATAGTTTTCCAGCAACAAAAAGTGGGTCTTGAGCTGAGAGTGGGCTGCATCAGGATCCACTGTGGAAAAGAGGCAAGCAAACCTCTCTTAGTGACCAAGACAGGGTCTCCCAGCAGTTTCTCACAAGGCATATAGTTCTGCAACTGAAGTGAGAGGAGCTGGAGCTGGGACCAGGCCCTCTCAACTTCAGCTGCAGGATGGATGCTGGTAAGCCCACAACAAAGGCTCAAACAAATGGGTAACTCCTTGGCTGGAAGATTTGGACCAGACTCTTTCTGAATACTTGTGAGAGCAGTACTAAAAAGAGCCACAACTGTAGCGGTATGGAGCTGAAATATAGAGCGATTTTTAGGTCCCTGCCAAGACAGAAGTTGGTGAGCAAATGAGCCTCTCCACCAATGCACTGGTGTGCACAATTTCTCATGGATTGCTTAACAGATGGTTTTGGTTGCAAGCTTAAAGATAGATGAATCTGTAGTCAATAACCCTGGGAAATGGGACCATTTTTTGACTTGAG
Organism: Cephalopachus bancanus; assembly: GCA_027257055.1. Classification (NCBI taxonomy): domain Eukaryota; kingdom Metazoa; phylum Chordata; class Mammalia; order Primates; family Tarsiidae; genus Cephalopachus; species Cephalopachus bancanus. The sequence goes on from JAPVLO010000258.1 coordinate 1,915,801, forward strand.
GCCAGGAGCATGATCAGCAGGTCTGCCACTTGGCTGAATGTCTATGCTCTCAAAATAACCTTTCTAGGTATTGGGCTTCACTGAAGTTCCACAACCTTGTAGCTAAATCCTAGGACTCCCACAAAGAGTCAATTTTCTATGAATGGATTTAGAATTCTTATTGCTGCTAGGGGAATATGAGCAGATGTTCTTCTATTTAACCATCTTGCTAATGTTACCTCCCTTTTGTCTTTTTAAAAATTGAGGTTTTTTTTTCACGTTGTTGTTGATGCTATTGGGTTCCTGGAGTTCCTTATGTATTTTGGATATTATCCCCATATCAAATATATGGTTTTCAAATACATCCCGTGGGTTTCTTCACTTATTGATTGCTGTGAAGAAACTTTTTATTATAATGCTATTCCAGTTCTCTATTTTTTCTTTCATTGTCTGTGCTTTTGTGATTATAAGATCGATGTTATGGAGCTTTCCTTCTGTTTTCTTCTAGTAATTTTAGAGTTTCAGGTCTTACATTTAAGTTTTTAAATAAATTTTGAGTTTTTTTGTGTGTTTGTTGAGAGATAATGATCTAATTTTGTTCTTCTGCATATGGATATTCAGTTTTCCTAACACAACTTATTGACAAGAACTCTCCTATCCCCAGTAAATTTTCAGGACATCCTTGTCAAAAATAAGTTGACTCTAAATGTGTAGATCTATGTCTGGGTTATTTATTCTGTTGCAAATCTTGAAAATAAGCATCAAAATGATCTAACTTATTTCAAATAACTGTGTCCAAGAAATTATATTTTGTTTAAAAATATTAATTTCAATATTTACAATATGAAAGAAATTGCAATGTTCAGTATCCACCAAAACAAAACAAAATAATAACAACAACAACAAAAAAACAGGCATGTAAAGAAGCAGAAAAATAGGAATAATAACTAGGAAACAAATACCAATAGAAATAGGCCCCCAAATAACAGGATGACAAAATTAATGGACAAATAATGTAAAACAGTTCTTATAACAGTTTATATCTTAATGAAGATAATGGAAAATATGAGCATAATTAGAATAGAAATAATAGACACAGTAATAACAAAATGGGTTGGGCATGGTGTCTTATGTCTGTAATTCTGGTGTGTTGGGAGGCTGAGGTAGGAGTATCGCTGGAAGCCAGGGGCTCTCAATCAGCAAGTACAACATGGTGAGATCTCATCTCTTTAAAAAAGAAAAAAGAAAGAAAGATATAATAAGAATCACAAAATAGAGTTTCTAAAAATAACATATATATATGTATAACTGAAATAAAAGTAAAAATGCCCTGATTGGGATTAACAGCAGATTAGATGTGGCAGAAAAAAAAAATCATAATATAGCAATAAATAGTATCTAAAATTAATTCCAGAAAGAAAAAGAATGAAAATTAATGACATATGGTATGTTGAAAAATAAAGTAGTGAGATACATAGAAGTTGATAACCCAAAAAGATAGGAGGATGTGGATTCAAAACTATTTAAACAAATAATGACAAAACTTCCCACATTTGATAAAAACTACAAACTTATAAATGCAAAAAATACACTAAAGCAAAACCAGAATAAACCTAAAGAAAATCACTGCACATTGATTTTATGAGAAGAGGGGAAGCTGGAAACAAATAATACAGAGAAAAGAGCAGCAGTAAAAAAGATAGCAGTTTTCTATTCAGCAACTAGACAAGAAGCCCATGAAATAGCATTAATAAAGTGTGGGGAAAAGTGGTAAAATAAAGTAATTTTCTTATGAAAATACATTTTATAAATGAAGTCTTAAAAGCAACTTTGTCACATAAACAGAAGCTGGAAGCATTTATTCTAAACAGAATTTTGTTATAAGAAAAATGAAAATGACTTATTTAGGCCAAAGGATAATAATTCCAGATGGAAACTCAAATCTAAATAAAAGAATGAAGAGAGCTGGGAATAGTAAATATATAAATAAATAAAAATGGTAATTTATTTTAGAAATATTTAATAAAGCATTTGACTTTTTAGAGTAAATATAATGATAACGTATTTAGGAGTTTATAAATAAGTAGTCAGAAACGACAGAACAATAACAAGGTCAGACACAGTGGCTCACACTTGTAATTCCAACACTTTGGGAAGTTGAGGCAGGAGGATCTCGTGAGCTCAGGAGTTTGAAAACAGCCTAGGCAACATAGTGAGACCTCATCTCTACAGAAAAATTTAAAAATTATCCAGGTGTGGTGGCACATAACTTTAGTCCCGGTTACTCGGTAGGTTGAATTGGGAGGAGGAATCACCTCAGCCCAGGAGGTCGAGGCTGTGATGAGCTATGAGCATGCCACTGCAATTCAACCTGGACGACAGAGTGAGACCATGACTCAAGCAACAACAACAACAGTAACAACAAAACCAAAAACTAATAACAGAGGATGAAAAAATGGAAGTATACTGTTGCAAATTTTTACAATATACATGAAATTATATAATTCTTTTTTTTTTTTTTTTGAGTTGGAGTCTCACTCTGTCGCCCAGACTGGAGTGCAGTGGCCGCTCCCAGCCACCACAGCCTTGACCTGCTGGGCTCCGGCGATCCTTCCGCCTCAGCCTTCCACGTAGCCGGAATTACAGGCATGCGCTACCACGCCCGGCTGATTTTTTGATTTATTGTAGAGATGACGTCTCGCTGCCCAGGCAGGTCTTGAACCCGCGGGCTCAGTCAATTCACTCACCTCAGCCTCCCAAAGGCATGGGATTACAGGCTGAGCCACCGAGCCCAGTTATATAATTCATTTAAAGATAAAATGTGATTAGTAAAAGTATATGGTTAACCTTAGGGCCACCATTAAAAATTTAAAATAAAATAAAACAATAATCTATACCAAATAACACAACAGTGAGAGCAAAAATTGTATTATGATAGATAACACTCTACAGGAGACAGAAAGAGAAGAAAAGGACAGAAAATATATAGGAGAAATAAAAAATCAGATAAAATATGTAGATTTAAATTCAACCATACTGATAATGGCATTGGATATAAATGATCTGAATATTCCAATTAAAATTTAGGGATTGTCACATGTGAATCAAGATTCAACTATGTGCTATCTAATGGATAAAGGATATTCCCAGTACAAAGACACAGATAGGTTAAAAGTAAAAAGAAACAGAAAAAAAAACACAATGCAACTGCCAAAAACAGCATCAGTAGCTATATTAAGGTCAAACTAAGAAGATTTGGAAGAAAAAAATTACCAGAATACAGAGGAGAATTTTATAATAATGTAAATGTCAATTAATCAATAGGGACATAGTTGTATAGATCCAAGTAATGGAGCTGCAAAAGATAGAAAAAATTTGATAATACAGAAAGGGGAAATAGAAAAATTCACAATCAATTGTGTTCAGAAATTTCAAAACTGTCATTAATTTAGAGAACAAAAACAATCAGTAAGTATATAGAAGTCTTATACAAGACCTCTTCAACATTGCCTTACGGATATTTATTGAACATTACATATAAAAACAGAAAAATATACATTTTTAAGGTTTGCACAAAACTTTCACTGATATATAGTAGATAATGGACCATAAAACTCATTTGAAAGGATTGAAACTAGACATGTAAAATTCTCTCACCACATGGCATTATAGTAGGAATCAAAACCTGAAAAAACAGTAAAATTCCCAAGTATTTAGAAACCAAACAAATGACTTAGAAATTAACTGAGCCAGGCTCGGTGGCTCAGCCTGTAATGTCGCGCCTTGGGAGGCTGAGGTGAGTGGATTGCCTGAGCCTGAGGGTTCAAGGCCCGCCTGGGCAACTCGGTGACACCGCATCCCTACAATAAATAAAAAAAAAAAAAATTAGCTGGGCATGGTAGCGCGCGCCTGTAGTTCCAGCTATTTGGAAGGCTGAGGCGGAAGGATCGCAAAGCCCAGCAGGTCCAGGCTGCAGTGGCCAGGAGCGGCCACTGCCCTCCAGTCTGGGCGACAGAGTGACTCCAACTCAAAAACAAAACAAAACAAAACAAAACAACAAAAAAAAGAAATTAACTGTGTGTCATGAAAAAAATCACAATGTAAATCAGAAAATAGTTTGAGCTAAATAAATTAAAACATAAATGTTGAAATGTATTGAGTGCAGTTGAAACAATGCTTAAAGAAAAATTAATTTTTTATCCAAAAATATGAAAGCTCTAAGATTAATAATCTAAGTCTCAACATTTAAAAACTGAAAGGAGAATAAAGCCTAAATAAAGAAGCAATAAAATAGCAACAAAAAACAATAACAAAAATAAAATGAAAGATTTTCTTAAAAATAAAGAACAATATCAGCGAGATCTCTTTAGCCAGGAACATAAAGAGAAAATATATAAATTATATTAGCAGAAATGAAAGCGGGACTACTATTACAAACCTTATATATGTTATAAAAATAATAGGAATATATAGTCATCAACTTTATGCCAATAAATTTTAAAATTTAGATAAAAATGAAGCAATCTTTTGTTTATTTAACAATTTTATTGCACAAACAACTTTGCAAGATCTCCAGTAGAATTCAAAACAGAAGAAAAATAAGTTGCACATGGCGCTACTACTCCAAATTAAACCATGTTTGTGTTTTCTTCTACTACTTGATTTTATCAATGCATAGTAATTTATGTATTTATGGAGTAGATGTGATATTTTGATACATACATATTATGTGTAAGAATCAAATCAAGCTAATTAGGATAGCCATCCCCTCAAATGTTTATTATTTCTTCGTGTTAGGAACATACATTTAAAATGTTCTCTTCTACCTAATTTAAAATATATAATAAATTGTTATTAACTATAGTCAACCTACTATTCTATTGCACACTAGAAATTGTTTTCTAACTGCATTTTTGCACCCATGAAGACACACTCTTTGAAGACACAAACTACCGATGTTCATTCAAGAAGAAATAGATAACCTATACAACACTATATCTCTTGTATAAATTAGAGTAATAGTTGAAAACCGTCCCACAAATAAAATTCTTAGGTTTATAAAGCTTCACTGGTGATTTCTACCAAACATTTAAGGAATAATTCTACACAACATCTTCCAAAAGATTGAAAAAGGGAGGACATCTTCCAACTCATTTTATGAGTTCAGCATTATTCTAATGCCAAAATTGGACCAAAAAAATTATAAGAAAACATAACAAGATACCAATATATTCCTCTTGAACATAGATGCAAAAACCTTAACAAATTATAATAATATTGACTGTTGGGAGCCAGCCTTGGAGGCCCACCTGATTGACAAAGTTCAGGTGCGCTGAGGACCCCTGGCTGCAAAGCGAGTCTGGGCAGCTGAGGCCCTTCTGTCTTCCGTCTTTGCTGTTTGGTACCGCCGAAGAATTCTGTGCAGTTGTGGAAGAAGAAAATGGCATGTTTATGTGAAGTACTCACAGCTAACCTGAGAATGTCATGGTTCATTTTTCCATTTTCCTACTATGCCGCTTGGCCTTTTCTAACATATGCAAGGGTTAAACTCTGAAGCACATCAAGAATGCTTTCTTTCACTTGGTTATAAGTTACTAGATATTGCTTAAGTAATAAATGTTATAAGTATATTCACTCCTTATTTGATTTAGAATTATGTAGTTTAGTGTTTAGACATAAGGTTTTTTAGAAGTACAAGTTTATAGTAAGTTCATTATGAATTCGTTATAAGTTCTAACACTTATCTAGGAGTTATGTAGGTGATTTATAACACTGTTTTCACAGACTTAGGATAAAGATTAATTGTTAAGGTTTTTACTTAATTCTATAGTTAAAATTTTAAGTAAACGTTTATAGAGTGGGTTTTCACTGAATTCATAATATAGTAATTCGATACTTTTATGATAATTAACTAAATACAGAAAACAACCTTGGGGGCCTGGGAAACATCACTAAAATCTTCTTTTGAGTTCTCTTTAGAAATAAACACTGCAGAATAAGAGACAAGTAACGAAGATACCTGGACAAGAAAGGCAATTACAAAACTCTGAAGGTCATAAAGCCCCAGAAGGAAAACTACTGCTACATGAAGAACTTTATACTTGGAAACTTTCTGGAGACAGTTCAAGGACTGTAATTTGGGACTTTGGACTAAAACTATCATCTTTGGCATTATGAATAAGACTCATTGTCTGAATGTTTATAGGGTTCTTGGCTTGTTTGTTGCTAAGATCACTAGATGGTGGTAACTTTTAGAGGATATGTACGTGAAGGAATTTTCTTTGTCTTGCCCCTTTACAAATGGTATAAAAGCTTTCCCTTAGCTAACATTAAACATCATCTGTTCAAGAAGCAGGTGTCTGGGTATAACATTTTCATCCTTCACCTACCCATCTCTCCTTCAGGAAATCTCACGACCCTTGTGGGGCTGGACCCCCACAATTGACAAATGAAATTCAGCAAATTTGAGAAAGATAATACATTATGACCAAATAGGATTTAATGCAGGAATGTAGTTTTGTTTTCAAATTGTGTTTTATTATAGAAATGTAGGATACAAGTAAGACTAACTACATAAGTAGGCTGCATGCAGGTGAAGTCTGGGCTTCTAACTTGTCCTCACTTCCCAGTGGACCAGGTACTCAGGTACCCTGTGTGTTGTCACGTGCTCACCACTCTCCTTTTTTCCCTTCCTACCTTGGCAGTGCCTAGCCATTGCCGATCTTTCCCTTGTGCTAATGTGGCTAAAGTTCAGTGCTCACTTATGAATGAGAACATGCAGTATTTAGTTTTTTGTTTTTGTGATAGTCCACTTAGTACTATGGTCTCCAACTTTGTCCAAAATCAACACAAATAATTTATCATATGAACATTCTTTAAAAATAAAAACCTCATGACCTTCTCTATTTATTTTTTTTAAATTTTTTATTTTATATATGTGGGGTACAATTCAGGGTTAGGTATACAAACATTGATTATGAGGTCACCCTTGTTGATGAGGTATGCCCCTCCCTTCCCTAGCAGTTTCCCTCAACTGTCAATCCTCATGACTTTCTAAAGAGGGTTATACAACTTGGCGAGACCTCATCTCCACAAAAAAAAAAAAAAAAAATTAGCCGGGCATGGTAGCACACGCCTATAGTTCCAGCTACCTGGAAGGCTGAGGCAGAAGGATTGCCGAAGCCCAGCAGGCAAGGCTGCGGTGGCCGGGGGTGACCACTGCACTCCAGTCTGGGTGACAGAGTGAGACTCCAACTCAAAAAAAAAAAAAAGAGGGTTATATCTACTAAAAAAATTTGAATAATTTCTATTTATGATAAAATGCTCAGTAAACTAGAAATGTAAGAAACTTCTTCAATCTGATAACAGATGTTAATTAAAATCTTAGAGCTAACATATTTAAATGTGAAATAATTCTTTTGTCCTATGATCAAGAAAAAAGCAAGAAGTTTTATTGTCAAGTTTTTATTCAAATTATTTGGGAGTCCATATCTAATATAATAGAGCAAGAAAAATAAATAAAAGACATAGATTTGTATGGAATAAGTAACACTATCTTAATTCATAAATAATATCAGATTTGAAAAAAAATCTTAAGACACCCTTAAAAAATTACTAGAAATAATGAATGAATTACTGGAAATAGCAAGTAAATTACTAAGGTTATAGGACACAAAGTTAGTAGACAAAAACCAATTACATTTCAATTAATAAAAAGTTATGAACAACAATAAACAGCAAATTACAATAAACATCAAATACCTAGCATGTACTAGCAAAATGTGTGCAAGAGTTGTATATTGAAACCCATAAAAGATTGATTAAATAAATTACGTATGTGGAGAAACATGGTTATGAATTGGAAAATTCATTATTAAAGTAACAGTTCTCTGCAAATGTGTGTGTGTGTGTGTGTGTGTGTGTGTGTGTGTGTGTGTGTGTACGACCCCAATAGGAGCTCCTGGAGGCTTTTTGTAAAAACTAACAGGCTGGTTCCAATTTTATCTGAAAATGTAAAATAGTTGGAAGTGTCAAAATCATTTTAAAAGGCAGAATAAAATTGAAAGACTTATACTAACTGATTTCGAGTTTTAAGAAAACAACTTGGATGGATTTAGAGTCGATCATACTTAGTGATCTATCACAGAAACAAAGAACAGAGTGCCATGTTTTTTCACTCATAAGTGAATCTTGAACAATTATTATGATACTATAATAAAGGGATTGGCAGTAGTGGGAAACTGTCAGGGGGGATGGGATTGGCAGTTGAGGGAAATTGCTAGGGGAGGGAGGGGCATACCTCATCGACAAGGGTACCTGCATAATCAACGTTTGTGTAACTAATCCTGAATTGTACCCCACATCTTTATAATAAAAAAAAAGAAAAGGATACAATAATCAAGACAATGTGGTAAGGAAACAAATATAAGTCAGAAGACAAGGTGGGAGCTGAATTATACATTTATTGTTTTATTTTATTTCTAGTTCAACAATATTTTATGTTTCTTTAACATAAATAGTTAACAACAGTTTTTCTGTTTTGCATGTGAGATTATAGGGGTGGTGATTAGGGACAATGAGTGTTACATTTAGCTAAAAATGTTTTGTCATTTATCTATATATGATCATAAGGTTTCCTTGGCCATTACGTAACATACAATATATATGGGTGAGTAAACTTCTGATCTCTTTTTTTGTGTGTTGGAGTCTTAATCCGTCATCCAGGCTGGAGTGCAATGGCATGGTCACGGCCACCCCAGCATCGACCTGCTGGGCTCAGGTGATCCTTCTGTCTCAGCTTTCCAAGTAGCCAGAACTACGGCACTATCATGTCCAGCTAATTTTTGATTTATTATAGAAACAAGGTCTTGCCAAGTTGCCCGGGCTGGGCTTGATCCCGTGGGCTCAGGTAATCCACTCACCTCAGCCTCCCAAAGTGCTGGGATTACAGGCTGAATCACTGAGCAAGCCTCTTATTCTATTTTTTTTTTTTTTTTTGAGTTGAAGTCTCACTCTGTCGCCCAGACTGGAGTGCAGTGGCTCCGGTGATCCTCCCGCCTCAGCCTTCCGAGTAGCCAGAACTACAGGCATGTGCTACCATGCCCGGCTGATTTTTGGATTTATTGTAGAGATGAGGTCTCACTGCCCAGGCGGGTCTCGAACCTGCGGGCTCAGGCAATCCACTCACCTCAGCCTCCCAAAGGCGCGGGATTACAGGCTGAGCCACCGAGCCTGGTTGTCTTATTCTATTTTTAACATGTCTGATTCCTTGAGCAGATATCCACTGATAAATTATTTCTGGATATGAAGTTGTCATTGAACTCAAGTCACTGGCAGTTTTAAAGGCTTCTTAGAAGCTTGGTGTGATATCACTTGAAAGTATCAGGAAAACAAAGCATTAAAAGCCATGATGTTGGCATCAGTCAGCCCTAAAAGGGTATCCTGGTCCTTCTGCTTACTAAAAGTTTGTCCTTGGATGAGGTAGTTAATCTTCCTAACCCTCATCTGAAATTTGAAGAATCAAACCACCGTTTTCACAAGCTTGTTTTGAAGATTAAATGTGGTAATAAGATAACTTAGATGAAGCACTGAGGAAGATATATAGTAAACGCTCAATAAACAGTAGCTATAATTATCATGTTAGTGCTTTTACTGTCTTTTATTGTATGTCCATGATTAAACCAAAAGGATCACCTCCCTCTTATTCATTTGAGCATAGGGGTTTTGGCAAAAAGAACGATAAATTCCTTGTGGGGAAAGTTGTTTTGGAAAGTGCAAGGTGCCCAGAAAGAGCCATATTTCTGACTTCATAAGGTGAAAGGGGCTAAGAATTCTTGAGAGAGCACAGATTTCTCACACTTGCTCTTGAGCCTACTCAGGGTTGGGTTTGGAGTGGAGATAAGAGTAGAGGGGAAAAAGATAAATGATTCTGAAAGGAAGACATAGAATTTTTGTTTTAGACATACTTCATTAAATTTGAAAAGCAAAGAAAAATTAAACTTATCATGCAAAGCTAATTGATGCTAGTCTAGATTATAATGTATATTTTTCATTAGAGGGTATTATTAGTGTACACAGAACTCGTGTCATAACATAAAACAAATCCTCACTTCTAAGGTGCATATATTTCCACAAATGCATTGTTTCTTAACTAAGAGGTACATATTCTGTCTTAAAACTAAGCACTTTTTTTTCTTTTCTTTTTTTTTTTTTTTGAGTTGGAGTCTCACTCTGTCGCCCAGACTGGAGTGCAGTGGCCGCTGCCGGCCACCGCAGCCTCCACCTGCTGGGCTCCGGCGATCCTTCCGCCTCAGCCTTCCGAGTAGCCGGAATTACAGGCATGCGCTACTACGCCCGGCTAATTTTTTTTTATTTATTGTAGAGGTGAGGTCTCGCTGCCCAGGCAGGTCTCGAACCCCCGGGCTCAGGCAATCCACTCACCTCAGCCTCCCAAAGGCACGGGATTACAGGCTGAGTCACCGAGCCCGGCTTTTTTTTTTTCCTTAAAAATTTATATTAATGCAACTTTTATCCACTATCTCCTGTAATTAAAAATATATTTCCTTTTGTGGGAAGAAGTGGAGGGAAGAAAAATCACCTGTCAGGTACAATGTGCACAGGTAGAGGGGGTGGGTACACTAAAAGCCCAGACTTCTTCATCACTATACAATGATGCATCCATGTAACTAAAAATTATTTGTACCCCCTAAAACTATTTAAGTAAAAAGTAAAATATATATATATATACATATATATATACACATATATATATATTTATATCTTTTTTTATTGTAAAGATGTGGGGTACAAGTCAGGATTCATTACGTAAGTAGTCTACGTGCATGTGAAGTTTGAGCCTCCAACTTGTCCTCACTTCCCCTAGTTTAGGATGAAGTACCCTTAATTGTGTTATGTGTCCCTCCTTTCCTCCCCTGGCAGTGTGCCACTACTGCCAATCTCTCTATTGTACTTTTGTGATAAATGCTCAGGACCCACTTATAAGTGAGAACTTGTGGTATTCAGTTCATTTTTTTCTGTTACAGATCATTGAGTAGGATGAGCTCTAAATCCATCCAAGTTGCTGTGAAGTCCATTAATTTCGTCTTTCTTTATGGCTGTGTAATACTCCATCATGTATATGCACCACGTTTTCTTTATCTAGCCCACAAGAAGTTAAAAACACTTAGGTATTTTTATTTTTTGTTTCCATTGGATACAAATTCATATATTAGACCCCCTCTATTAAATCCAGGGGGTGTAGGAAACCTGGGCTCCAACTCCTCAGCTCTTGTCTTTCTCCAGCCTTCCTAGATAGTGATTGTGAGGCAGCCCATCACTAGTAGCTTGGGGCAAAATTCTGTCTCCCTAATCTGACTATAAGCTCTCTCTGTGATCCCGAAGTAATGCATAGACTATTTTGCACTTGCTTTAGTTGGATTATGATCTGTCCCAGCCAACATCATTCATTATTTTTTCCAAATTAGAGAGAAAATAAAACTCTTTCCTGTCAACCTGATTATACCTGATAGTACTACAGGGTATATTCTTTCCTATTAGTATCTTTGTTTACTTCTTGCTACCGTGGAAACCGATTGCTGTTAGCAGAATCCTTGATATCAGGTTTCCCATTTTTCAATAAATAATCTGCATTGGGTACTTTTTCTTTTTCCATTTCAGGCCTGAAAATTTCAAAATAATCTAACTCTTTTTTTTTTTTTTTTAGTAGAAAGAACCTATTTTTATTTTTAACCTCTTTTGAACAATTATAATTTTTTTTATAAAACACAATCATAAACTGGGCTCGGTGGCTCAGCCTGTAATCCCGCGCCTTTGGGAGGCTGAGTTGAGTGGATTGCCTGAGCCCATGGGTTAGAGATCTGCCTGGGCAGCGAGACCTCATCTCTATAATAAATCAAAAAATCAGCCGGGCGTGGTAGCGCATGCCTGTAATTCCGGCTACTTGGAAGACTAAGGCGGAAGGATTGCCGGAGGCCAGCAGGTCGAGGCTGCGGTGCCCGGGAGCGGCCACTGCACTCCAATCTGGGCGACAGAGTGAGACTCCAACTCAAAAAAATAAAAATAAAAAAACACCATCATGCTTTTAAACATACACAGAAAACAGGTTCCTAAACACTTCTACAACTTGCTTACAGAAAGGCAATTCAGTAGCCAAGGGGGTCATTTCTATTTCTGGAAAAAAATTTGTTGGTTTCTGGAAAGTATACAACTATATGTATATTCCAATAACATGCTAACTTTTAAAACTGGCACCCTCACTCATTTTTGGTTTATCGTTCACTAGTTGACTTTACTCTTAATCCTATGTTGTTATAAAAGCAGATCACTTAAAGGCGAAATTTAGTTTTGTTCCTTATAGAAAAGGTATACAATTTTCCTCAAAATTTTGCTGAAATTAAACTACTTTGTTATCTGAGGTTTTCTCTCAATTATCTAAGATGCTATGTCCTCTAGTTAGGTATACTGAAATTATCATTTAGGTCAAAAAGTCATTGGGTTCAACTCTGACTTTCAAGCTAGGATGTCAGTAGTTTGGTTTTTCCAAAAAGTGCAACAGCTTATCTTTAACTATAAGAGAGATAAACAAATTTTTTCAAGAGTAATGTGAACCCTCAAAGCAAATAGTCTTTTCTGATCAAATGGTCTATCTCAACAAGTGAGATGATTGGATTTTTACAAAGAACTATGAAGACATTTACCATAAAAGACAAAAAGTAGAAACATAAGAAAATTATAACCTATGTTTACATAATAAAATATAAAGGACAGTGAAGTAACAAACTAAACTTGCACTAAAAAATGCCAAAAACACATCCTCTATAATAACTAAGATGTGCAAACTTCACCAATTTCAGTTTCTGAAATAACCATTTAAAAAAGTTGAACAATATTCTGAATTTGTTTCTAGTTCATCAAAAGACACTCTATAAAATTCATCTCTGAAAAGTTTAAGTAGAGATTTAGATTAAATAATGCCAAAATATATAGATGATTATTTTTACTTCAAATCAATATTTCAAATGCTTTGTGGAACAATGCCAAGCATTCTGAAGTTTCCAAATATCACCAGGTATGAAATATCTGCATGGGAGACTTCCTGACCATGGAGAACTCCACAACAGGAAACAGGATGATTTGACACATCCAGTATTTATTTCTGTCAGATCTTCAGTTTACGAGCTGACCTTCTTTGCTTGCCAAATCCTGAAACATTACTCACCAAGGACTCTGGAGTCATAAATGTATTTTTGTATCTTCTTTTATTCCAATATATACTGAAACAACCTTGCAGTAACCACAATAGCTTCTTCCAATAAAAACTTTGATTATTTCAAGTTAGTTTTACATTGAGAATGCTTGTTTATATTGGACTATACCCAGTTTTTCTAGAGTAATACTAGACATGGTTGTATGACGAAGGCAGAAAAGCTAGATCTGAAAATAGGATGCACTAGTAGATACATGGTTTAGCACAAATAATTTTTCATTTTCATTTCCTCACGTGCAAGGGGTTGCCAGCATACTCTAGAAAGAGAGTACTGCTTCTTATCACACCTTCCTCCCCTTGTTCCACTCTTAAACAGAGAAATTTGAATCTGTTGGGTCATACTTTCTGCATTGTGATGGATCATATCTGTGGTGGGTGGAATTTTCAAAATGTAAAATGTTTAGATCAGGTAGAGTCACTCTCTTCTTTCTACTTATTTCTTTGTCTCCCTTTGAGGCACTTTCTCTTCTTCGCTCTGATAGGTAATTTTGTCACAAACATTACTGTTCCATAGTGCTTAAGGGGGAAATTATTTTGGTTTAACGTCTTTACAAATATATCCGTAGTGCTAATGATTTGTGTGTGTGATATATATATTGTTTGTTATTTGTATATATTTAACCTGTGTTTACAAATATGTTTATATATATATACACACACATACATATACACACATAAAGATGTATATATACACACACGTACACACACATAATGATCTTTCTGAGAGCTCCAGTAGTTTTTTGATACTAGCCTTGCATTTCACTACATTAGGATTTAAGTCTATTTTCTTTGGCTGAAGAATTTGCTACTCAAGGAGCAAAAACAAAATAACGAAAAACAAGAAAGCATCCAAAAACTGCTAAACATATTATATTGACATTGGTAAATGAGAAAAATGTTACCACATTTTTGCAAATTTTCTTGATGATTTCCTTTCTTACACATCTATTCTTCCAAAATATTTATTGAGCTCCTACTACCTACTAGATTTTCAGTTCAATGTCTCTCTATTATCCCATAATTGAGAAAAAGAGAGTAGGTATAAATAAAAAGATAAGTATATGAATATGAAGTATGCTAATGAAGCTAATACACAAAGAAAAAGAACAGAAACTGATAGGGGAAGCATGCTTAGAGTCGGTGGTTAGGGAAAGCCACAATGTGACTGTGACACTTACACCAGATCTGAAGTATGAAAGGAAGGAGTCATGGGTGACATCAGGGCAGGAGATTCCCTGGCAGAGGGAGGAACCTAGGTGGAAGTCTTAAATTAAGAAAGGTCCTGGAATGATAAAGAACATGAAAGGAAACCCTTGTATTTGGAGTAAAATGGTCAAGAAGAAAAGTGCAGGAAGTGGTTCCCCATTTGACATTAGTGGGAGAATTTAGCAGACTTTTCATTTTCTGTACCAATGCTATACTCCACTTGTATGAAGAACAGAGATAATCAATATTTTTATGTATGATGTCTCCTACACAAATATATAGGTATATTTTTACTTTGAAGCTACCTGGTTCTAGCACTTTTCTGTACCTCAGTCTTTATAGCTTCACTCCTTGCTCAAAACTTCTTACTAATTTCTAGAAGCCTAATCAGGACCACAGGAAATATTCTAAACCTGACTACCATATTTTCCTGGGTGGGAAAGCTTATAAAAATAATGATTAAGTAGTAGTCATTATGGTTCATTTCAACCCTTCCTACTGGTAATTGCAATAAGTCATTTTAAAATTTTTAAGAAAGACATATTTTCTGGAAGACTTTTTAATGCAAATTTTGAATCAAACCACCATAAATTAGCCTTCCTGTATTTTTCCCCAGATTAAAAAGTAAAAATGACATCTACATAGTTTACTTGAAAAGTCAGAAGAAATTCTATTAGAACTATCCAGATGGAAAAGGCAGATGTAATGTCTCAGAAGGTTATGGGCCCCACCTAATTGTGAATATTAATAACTGTTTAATATAATTAAGAGTTAAAGTAAAACAAGTAAAAATATAAGCTTAAAGTGTGAATCAGGACAATCTTATTTTTTATTGTTGCCATGTGTTCACATTTCCCATTAGATTATGAAAGACATTAAATTGAGCATTTTGCAGTAACATTAATAGGTAACGTTCCAAACCTTGGCTGCTGAGAAGTCATTCAACCTCTACCATCAAATTATTTTGCTTTTGTTAAATGAAAGCAGATCATTATATGCTTAAGTTGAATATGTGGGTGGTTTTTATGTGTACCTTCCCTGAATCCTTTATATAATAGAGGAACAATAAAACATGTTGTAGTCCCACTGGACAATCCACAGTGCTCAGTACAGATACTTCCCTCTTCTAAGAAATGAGTATGCCCTGGGACTGTGATTTGAACCATGTATTTGACCCTTTTACAGAACAACATATCCCTTCCAGCTTCTTTTCATGTAGACTGTGTTTGGCTTTTATTTAGCATGTATCTAGGGCAGGTCTAACCCGCTGAGAATTGGATAGACAGTGTTGTTTTTAAGAGCCCTACGGCTGATGACAGCCCTAAGAATCTCAATTGAGCTTTGCCATTTGGACATTAGAAAAAGAACCAAATTCCGTAACTTTAGTCTTACCATGAATCATTCGATATGCATCCCTTTAGACCTGGTCCTAAACTGTCCTTGAGTTAAAATCAAAGGCAAGTGCTTTCCTCATATCTCACTTGACTGCTTAAAAAAGAAAAAAGAATGATTTCCTACAAAAACTTTTTCAGTTAAAATAGATCAATAAGTAGAAACATAAAATCTATTTTCTATGTAACCAAATTGCTAAAATAATAGCATGGGAGACTTGAGAATCCTTTAGATAATTTTTTGTTTTATTTTAGAAGTCAAGAGAGAAATATAAGTACATGAAAGACTTCTATATTCTAAAGAGGGTGAAAAAGTCCTGTTTTGTTCTGAATTGACACAAAGTTCATAAAAGCTAACTAGGCAAAGTTTACACTACGAAACCATGCGGAACGACCTTCTGCTCCCTAAAGGAAAATATACACTGAGATATAGACAAAGATATAGATAGAATATACATGTTTTGAAAAGGGAACAAGGAGATCTTTTACCTGATAAAAACAATAGTAAAGTATGACAATTCACCCAGCTGTAAGAAAGTGTCTGATTGGAAGGTCAGAACTGGGAAAACCAGAGGGTCAAGGAATCATTCAAATAGAGCAAGAATGTTTCCGTATATGATATACTTGTTCAATGTTTTCCTCTGAGAGTTTTGATTGGTTTGTCAGCAAACCCAGGAATCCTATGTTGGCAAAATTTAAAGAGGTTATAATACGATTGGAACTTGAAGTCAAAATGTATTTTTTTCTTATCAGTAGGTCTAGAAGTTTGTTAGGTTGCCTCAAGTCTGATTTCTGAAAATTGTTGATAGACTCAATTAATAATTACTAACATCAGGCTGGACACGGTTGCTCATGCCTGTAATCCCAGCATTTTGGGAGGCCCAGGCAAGAGGATCACTTGAGCCTAGGAGCTTGAGGCTGCAGTGAACTAAGATCATGCCACTGCATTCCAGTCTGGGTGACAGAGATATTGTCTCAAAGAATAAAAATAATAATTACCAGTTTCAGAAGAATCTGATTTGTTTCTGCTAATATTTGAAATTATTACAGTAGCCACCCCCATCTGCTGTTTTGCCTGAAGTGTAGTATAATAAGATAGTGTGTATGTGTTTATGTATGTGAGAGAGCGATCACATTCACATGACTTCCATTATAGCATATTTTTTATAATCGTTCTATTTATAACTACTTATTGTTAGTTATTGTTTATCTCTTATTGTATCTACTTTATAAATTAAACTTTATCATAGGTATGTATATGGAAAAAGGTGTATACAGGGTTCAGTACTATCCACAGTTCTAGGTATTCACTGAGTCTTGGAACATATTCCTCACAGCTAAGGAGGCATACTTTAGTTCTGTTTCAAGGAAAGACAATCCTACAGTTCTCTTTCCAATCTTGACCATATAGATTTTTTTTGTCTATAATCTCTTTATAAACTATTAGAAAACCCACTTATGGGGATGGTAAAACAGTAAAGTAGTATTTTTATTTTTAAAAAATGTGTCAATGAATGCCTGATCTGCAGTAAGGACAATGCCCAGCATTCCAGATTCAAAGATAAGTCTCATGTAGGAGATTTTAGTCTAATAGAGAGGCATAATTAGGTTATCTGGTAACATGGCTCAAGGATTCAGGAAATTTACTCAACTAAACTTAAGAAGAAAACAAAATTTTTTATAAGGAAATATACACTAAAACAGGAACCAGGATTGAGGGAAAATAGTTTCCCTTAGAAGAATGTATGACAGACAAGTTCTGTAAATATGTCTGTGTATGGTTGTTTACCAAAAGAGTTAATGAAAGATTAAACAATTAACCAAATAAATTATTGCCTAAAATTTATGTCCTATATAGAAAAATGCAATGCAGAAAACCCTTGTAAGCTCAAGAGTTTTATAGACTCAAATTTGTCTAATTATTTTTATATTAAAACAGGAATTATTTTATCAATGAGTTAGTTTCTCACAAACAAGAATACTTCCATTTTGCTTTTGGGCAAAACAAATTATATAATTTA
This sequence comes from Cephalopachus bancanus, assembly GCA_027257055.1. Taxonomy (NCBI): domain Eukaryota; kingdom Metazoa; phylum Chordata; class Mammalia; order Primates; family Tarsiidae; genus Cephalopachus; species Cephalopachus bancanus. The sequence continues at coordinate 1,933,683 of JAPVLO010000258.1, forward strand.
TTAATTAGACTTATTTATATTTATATATGATTTTAATGATCACATATTTTATATTATGATTATACAAATGATTGTATATTACTATACTTAATATTTTCAGCAGATAGATGCATTTTCTCATTTAATCTTCACAATATTTCTTTGAAGTAAGTAATAAGAACTCTGCTTTAAGATGAAAAATCAGAGACATAGAGTTGTTAAGAAACTTGTTCAAGTTAATAATTAATAGAGTTAAGATTCTCTTTCTTAAGACAAAGTCCCAAGGGAGAAATTATGAAAGGTCTTTGCTAAAAGTAATTATAATATATATACAGGAGAGATTCATGAAGGGAATAGGTAATATATCTTAATACTTTAAAAGATTCAGGAAAGGTTTCATGAATCTTTGCCAAAAAATAGGTCTTAAACAAAGTATTCCAAGGAAAGGAGAAGTACAAGAGGGATCTAGCTTATTCAGAAGACAGGGGGCTCAGGATTTGTAGAGAGCAACTGTCGGAAGGCTGAAGCAGATTACAGATGCACCAGAAGAAGGCAGGAAGCAACTTGTAGCTGGCCTTATTGAAGGCCAAGACAGCAGTTCTCAAAGTGTGGTCCATGGACCCCTGGGATCCTGAGCACCTTTCATAATGTCAAAACTAATTTTCCAACACTAAGTCATCTTTGGCAGACATTATCTTGAAAATGAATGAAGTGAACTTATCACTCTAAGATAAACAATTGGCAGTATTTGTTACCAGGGATAAAATTCAAACTTCTAAGAAAGAAATTGGAATTTTGAAGAACTTATATCTGAACTTATATCTGCTTCTGTGACTTGACATCTTTTCAATATTTAAATATTATCTGATGAGATTTGGAGTGATAACAGTGAATGCGTTTTTTTTTTTTTTAAGTTGTATAATGAAATGTATCCATATTTGGAATATCTGCATAATTCAGTGAACTAATATTTTACATATAATAAAAGCATGATATTACAAAATTATACATGGGTAAAATTCTTTTAAAGGGCAAGTTAGTCTAATGAATTTTAATTTAACAGAGTAAAAAATTGTCATTGATATTTCAGAGTATACATTGCAGCTATCTTGCAAAAAAGAAATACCATTGTTGAGGTTTGGTGTAGTGGCAAAGAAGAGTATCTGCAATAACCTAAAAAGACTAAAATATTCTTTTATTCCAACTACATATCTCTGTGAAATATGATACTTTCGTCACATGCTTCAACCCAAACCACATATTACAACTAAGTGAATACAACAGTACGCTGGAGAATTCAGTTGACTTTTATTAAGTTAAATGCCAAAGAGATTTATAAAAATATTAACAAAGCCACTCTCCTCATTGAATTTTTTTGTTTTGGAAAATAGATTGTTTTTCATGAGATATGTTGTGTTAATACATATAGAGTTGTTATTGTTATTTTAAGTGAATTAAATATTTCTCAGTTTTAATTTATAATACAGAAGAAAAACATAGATTTAACTTATATAAGCAAAGATATTTAGGGGTGTCAATAGGCAGGGTTGGGACTCCGAAAACAATACCCCAAAATGAAGGCCTCAAAAGCAAAAGTTTTTCTTTGACCTTACCTGCTCTCCCATCTCTCAGTGTCATTCTTCCCTAGAAGGTAGGTTATGGAAGCCAAAGCCCCTTTTCCACAAAGCTAGTTATAAAACCTAACAATATTACTTTAATTGTTTATACTTCATCTTTCTGTGGAAAAACTGGCCATAAAGAAATTATCTGACCTACCTTGTTTGACTGTAGATTATAAGACTCATTCCAGAGAGATATCTGCTCCATACTGAGAAAGACAGAACACTGCACAGACAGACCAAGAAGAATCTAGACAGACAGGCTTTGCTGGGTTTTCCCACTCAGTCTATTAGCATGAGAGCACACCCTTTTTGTTTATTCAGTTTCTACATGGCAGTTCAACCTTTATTGAACATAGCATAAAAATGGACAATTTTCCCCTTGTCTTTGAGTCTTCATTCTGAAAGTCCCTGTGTCATGTAGAACCATGATCAAATAAATTTTGTATGCCTTTTCTCCAACAGGTCTGCCTTTTGTAAGTTGATTTCTCAGTAAAACTTCAGAGGGCAAAGGAAAAATGTTCCCTAGGTCCAAACAGGGATAAAGTAGTCAGCAGGACAAAAGTTTGTGAGCCACTGCACTAACTAAGCTAAGAAGTTTTATTCATGGTATTGAGTAGAAGGACATATTTGTATTTAGAACATAACTCAGCCAGCAGGAGAAAAATGCCTTAGTGAGAGTTTATCTTAAGTAGAACTTAGAGGAAATATTATATTCTAGTTATATTACTAAACAGACCTGAATTATGTACAAAATTTTCCATCCTATACTGATTCCCTTTCTCATATAGTTTTTGAAGGTTCTAATACACTTATTATACATAAGAAAAATAGCCAAGGATTGACAAAAATTCATTGCAGATACTCAATTAGGAAAAAATAGTAGATGGCTGGAAACTGTATCCAGATATCTTCAGGGTGTTCATGTGGAAAAAGGAATTATACTTATCTGCTCCACTGCGCATGAGTTCCTATGGCTGAAATTTGTAGAGGCAGATTTCAGAACTTTGTGGCAGTTATAACTGTTGGAAAACAAACAAACAAAAAAATGAAACATCTGCCTTATTTGGCTGTTAATTCCTTGAAAATAGCTATCATTTATAATATCACCTTTATACACTCTTTTAGATGCTTGATGTGATATCAGTTCATTTCATTCTCACAATAAACCTAAGTGATAGGTATTATCGAGTCTCTATTTCACAAATGAGAAAACAAGTTTAAGAGCTTAATTCTTCACTAGCTTACCCAAGGCTACTCAGCAAGTAGACGGAGCCAGAAATCTAGCTCAGCTCCTCTGATTCTCCTAAGCATGCTTTTGACAACATAGGCACAGACTTTCCATGAAATATGCAGCAGCAGCTGTGAGGAATATTGTGACAAACTGGATTTACAGTTCCTTTTAAGCACTAAGATTTTCAAACTACTTGGGGAAGGGTTTCTACTAACTGTCTTTGTATTTTCAAAGCATTTCACAATGCCTGGAACATAGCATTTTTCAATAAGTATGTGTAAAATGTATAAATAAAAAGTTTATAGCTATAAGATTTTTTTAAAGTATTCAGGACACTGTTTAGAAAGATTGTTGATAGAGGTGATGATAAGCCTAGGTGTTATTTTGACTGGATTCAGGGATATACTGATAGCTGGAAAATAATCATTTCTGGGTACATCTGTGAGGGTTTTTCCAGAAAAGACTGGCATTTGAATCAGTCGGTTGCATAAGGAAGATTTACCCTAGTCCAATGTGAGCTGGCACCATCCAGTCAGCTAAGGGCCCAGATAGAACAAAAAAGCAGAGGAAAGACAAATTTACTCTCTTTTCTAAAGCTGGGATATCCTCCTTCTTCTATTCTTGTACATCTGAACGTCAGGTCTAGCCTTTGAATTCCAGGACTGGCACCAACAGGTCCTAAGTTTCTCAGGCCTTTGGCCTTGGACTGAGAGTTACACCATCAGCTCCCCTGATTTGCATACCTTCAGACATACACTGAGAGCTAATCAGCTTCCCTGATTCTGAAGCTTTTGGATTTGGAGTGAACCACGGTACCAGTTTTCCTGTTTTTCCAGCTTGCAGAGGTCTACTGGGGACTTCTCAGCCTCCATAATCAAATAAGCCAATTTCCTGAATAAATCCCCTCTCATCTATGTATCTATCCATTCTATTGCCTCTGTCTCTCTGGAGAACCCTGAATAATACAATATGTTATTTTAAATCATCTTAATGATTAAGAGTTAAATTTTGTGCATGTCAGTATTACTTGGTTTGGCTACATTAAAAATGACTGTGAATAAATAATGTTTAAAAACCTTTCACATTTAACAATTCTGCACAGATAGGGGAAGTTCAGGGGAAGTCAGTGTTTAAGAGTTTTGTTGGCTGGAATTAATGGCTCTACCTGAATCCCAGCACTTTGGGAGGCCAAGGTGTGTGGATTGCCTAAACCCGGGGGCTCAAGATCAGCCCAGGCAACTTGGCAAGACTCCGTCTCTAAAATAAATTTTAAAAAATTAGCTGGGTGAGGTAGCATGTGCCTGTAGTTCTGGCTACTTGGAAAGCTGAGGCAGAAAAATCGCCATAATATGATGCAGTTTCTCTCTGACTTCTTTACTTTATTCTAACTATGGTTTATCATACTAAGATGGCATGGTAGAGGGGAAACTGGTAGGAATCAGAAAAACTTGTCCAAATCTTTGACACTAGCTAAAACCTAATTAATTACTAGATTAATTAAGCATATGAAATTAAAATTTTAACCTTGTGGTCTATGTAGAGAAGGAAGCCAAAAAGAACACTAGAGATCTTTTCTGTCCCTTTTGCCTGTATGTATTATCTGAAGCTTGATTTTCTGCTGGTCACCAAAAACATGGACCTTCCTACCCCACTCCTCCAAGCATCATGACACAACATGTAAATTTCAGATGTACAGACATGACCATTGAGATCCAACATAATAACATTGCTTCCAGGAAGTCACTTAATTTTCCCTCTTGGAGTTAAGACCTTTAAATTTTAATATGCAAATTTATGCATATAACATGCAGATTTTATGGTCTCTAGATTATCTGACAATATCTGGTTGTCTTATTGGTAATGACCACTGTTGCTGTGGGGTTTCACTGAGCAGATTTGGGCAATAAAACCTGTGGCCAACTTGTTAGCTGCCAGTCTGAAGCAATGCCAAGCTATCTAGCTCTTTATAGTGACAGTTTTCTAAAGTTAGACCTATCAACTCACCTGGAAATATGAAAAGAATTCAAAAAGATAATTTTTTTGCATGTGCATTGGTGGATGTTAATTTGGCAAATATATGTACATATTATATATATATATATATATACTGAATATATATATACATATATATAACATATATACTATGCATATTTATGCACACATACACACACACACATACACACACACACACACACACACGCACACATATATGTTTCTGGGAGGCCAAAAATATTTGAAAGAGCACAATGACCAACTGTGCTGAAAATAATGTAATTAAAATTTTGCAAAATTGAAAATAAACAAACAAGCAATAAATCAGTAAAAACATTCATTTTTCTTCTTAAAACTCAATTTGGAAAATATTTTTAATTTTGGTGTCAAGCCTTTCGGAAAAGGTTTACAAGGCAGTCAGGCACATACTGATGTAATTTGAAGATAGTCTAAAACTAGAGAGGTGGAGGTAGAGGGATGTTTCCTCCCCTTTGATTAAAGCTTTGTTGGCAATTGTTTTCATTTTTCTCTCTCTTTTTTTTTAATACGCTTGCTGAGTTTTGTCTCAAAGCTTATTTAATAGCGTTACCAGTTGAAAACACTTTAGACCTGTGCATATCAACTGAGCACTCATTTGTAACAAATTTCATTTTGTTAGTGAAAAAATGATGATAGAGTTAGGCAAACATTCAGAGATTGGATCCCTCAAATTAGAGATCACTTGGATTAGAAAAGGTTTCTAAATGGCTCTTCCTAAATCACATTAGTGGTCCCTGTGTGCTCTTGACTGATGCACTTCAAGTCATGGGCTTACTACAAGTCAAATGATCACTGGTTATGCCAAGAGACAAGTCATGGGCTTACTACAAGTCAAATGATCACTGGTTATGCCAAGAGACAATGTGGGAAAAAACTCCCGAATGCCAAGGGTGCACATGTTTACTGTGAATTTTAAATACAGTCCAGTTTCCAGTGCTTTATTTTTGTAAGCTCTATTACTCTAGGAAAAATTTCTCTTCTTTTTCAAAATGAGAGATTCAATTTAATGTTCAAAATGTCTTTTTACTTGGCCACACATAGCCACAAATTATCTTATGTTATTTGGGGAAACTTGGATTTTAAGGAGGAAGTTCATGAACTGGTTTTGGTGCCTTTATATTCTTTATTTTTGTCAAATGTCTCCAATGCATTGATTTCCAATTTGTATAACTTTCATGAAAAAAATAATATGACAGCTTGAACACGTCTAGAGGCTGATATTCTGTATTTGGCTTGAATTCTAATACAAAAAAAAAGAGAAATGAAATCTAGACATTTCCCCTACCTTGTTTCTAAAATTCCCATGGAACTTGTAGGCTTACTTCAGCATCTGCTGAAATAAACAAAACTCAATAGAATATACATGTGTTAAAATGGATTTTAAAATATGTATTTTAAATTGCTGAAAGATCTGGTTATTCCAGTGAATAGGTTTTCTGCTTATCCCAGTGAGTAGGTTTATAATGTAAGAATATTTAAAAGTAGAGAGAAATTTTTCTATTTTAGATAAGCTCCAATACTAATTTTTAAAAAATATTCTTTTTAGAGCTTTTTTCTAGAATGCAAAATTGAGGCATTGGAAAAACAGAGGCAATAGGGTTGAGACATTTTCTAAATTAAAGCTGGAAGATGGTTAGAATTGCTGAATTTTAGGATATTTATACCACAGTAAGAATTCCAGTTTAAAATTTAAAAATACAATTTTCTTTTGCATGACTCTGACTGAGAAGGTAGGCAAAACTGAGGATAGGATATTTGGTTTCCAGCATCTTGTTTTGTTTATTTTCAATCATTCCTTCCTCTTCTTATCCACTCCCCAAATGTCTTTAAAGAGCAGAAATTTTGACTAGTATGTTCATTGGCATTGAAAATTCCTACCACTGCCCTGGTGTTTGCTCTTCCTTCCCTGCCATATAGGTCTACTTCGTAGTCTTCTGGCTGATATCTTTGGGGGAAATCCAGATATGAGGGCCTCTGACAGGCCTCTGAGTTCATATACTACAAAGTACCTATACAATATATACAAATCTGCTAAAATTTAGCACTGATTGTTTCAATTTTTTTAGTTCTTTAGAACAAAGTGCATTCTCACCAGAGCACTATTTGAATTTGTATATTTCTTAACATTGGTGTACTTAATTTCCAGATGCTAAAATATTTTTGCAATCCCTTACCACCTCTCATTTCCATCTGAACTAGAGTACTTAACATTTGTATAATATGTTTCTTTTTTCCCAAAGAACATTGCCCCAATTAGCTAACTAGTGTTCAAAACACTCTCACGAAGTGTTTTCAGATGTATAAAATAAGGCTTAGCACAAAGCTGCTGGAAAATTCATGAAGTGATTTGGCATTCGACTTCCTTTCATTCTCAAACAGTACTTTGTGATCATAAAAGAGACTCTGACTTATTTTCAGTGAATGATTTTGCATATGTATATAACATTTTTAGACCCTCACAGGGAATGCAATGTGTTGTACATTCCACTTCAAACTACATTAAGAAATGAGTAATGCTGACCAAACCATATGAGCTTTGACAGTCACCTGGAATAATACATGTTCAGAAGATATCAATTTTTTGGCATTCATTTATAATTCATTCATTATTCAATTACTTATCGGGCACCTAATGTGTGGTAGACAAAATAACCTGCCAGAAGAATTTGCTGATTGTGTAATAATAATTGCTACTATTTACTGAGAGTTTTAAATACATTGCCTTATTTAATCTTAACTTCAGTCAGGCAAGGTTGCTTCGTTAGCCAGGTTTTTCAGACAAAAACAATCCATATGATTATAGTATACATATATATATGAATACACATGTACACACACACATGCGCGCACACACACACACACACACACACACACACACACACACACACACACACACACAAGAGTGGGAGGGAAAGGATGGGAGAGGGAAAGAGATTTTAAGGAATTGGTTCACCCAATGGTGGGAGCTGGTGAGTCCACAGAATAGACCAACACCCTGAAATTAAGGGAAGAATTGATGTTGCAATCTCAAACCCCAATCTGCAGGCTAGAAACTTAGGTAGGGTTTCAATGTTGCAGTCTTGAGGTAGAATTATTTCTCTTTCTGAAAACCTCAGTCTTTGAAGATCTTCAACTGATTATATGAGGCCCACCCACATTGTGGAGGGCAATATGCTTTATTCAAAATCTACTATTTTAAATATTAATCACATCTTTCAAAATAACTTCAGAGCAACATCTAGGCTGGTGTTTGACCAAACAAATGGGCACCATAGTGGATGCATAAAATTATTCATCATAGTTGGTATTACTAGCCATATTTTATGAATAAAAGGAGGGGGAGGTTCAGAGACAAATTTACTGGGATTTACTGAGATAATAATTGAGAATTTAGAGATGTGGGCCAGTCTTGTCCTAAAGCCAGCATGATTTCCTTTATATGACAATATATGGTGGTATATAAAAAAATCTAAGACATGCTCCTTACATTTTTAAGTGTTTAGAATTATTTTTGCTGGGGCATGTGAGGCTACAATGTATTCATCCATTAAATAAATGTTTATTGAGAGTCTCCTATGTAAAGGCCACTGTGTTAGGAACTAGAGAGAGAACCGTGACCAAAATAGACAAAAAGTCCTCCTTCCAGTTGGAGAAACAAGCAATAAACAAATATGCATAAGAGCCATGTCTGTCCAATGTTACAAAGAAAAATAAAATCACATAAGTAAGGATGATGGGGTGATTCCCTGCAGTGGTAACATTTGAACAGAGACTTAACTGAAGTGAGAGTACAAATCATGCAGATACCTTTAAAAAAAAAGTACAATGGCCCCATCATGAATGAATGCTTGACATGCCTCAAGAACAGCAGGAGACCAGCGTGGCTGGAGCAGAAAGATGTGAGCTGGCTTATGGAGTAACTGATTCAACATAGCACAAACAGGACATAATAGTACTAAAGACAAAGGAAATCCAGGTATGGTTAGTTTAGGGGAATATAGTAAGAAAGAGCCTAGAAAAGGAATTCTGAGCAGGATATTTGAAATTAGCAACAACAACAAAAAAATTGAATGATGTAGACAAATGCACTGAATCTGAAGGAACATCAGATTAAAATGAAGAAATGCGGATATATATGATGTTTTATCGAGACACAGAATTCATATTGCAGAGAAATCATGCAGATAATTAAAGTCCTTGAGACCAGAGAGGAGAGGAAAATAAATGAGTAGGTAGGCAGGCTGAATGTGCAAATTTAGGCAGGTGTCAAATAACTTTGTGTGAATTGATTAAAATGAAGCTAATGGAAAACCCAAATGCAGAAGCTTAATTTTGATATAAAATGAAGAGGTTGTCATTGTAGGTGTTCAACATGGAAGGCTGATGCTAAAAGAAGAATTTCAAGGTAACAATAATTAACAATTGCAAGTGCTTCCCATATGTTAAACAGGTTTATATACATTATGCCCTTGGTTTATTATAATAGTCATTATGAGATGAGAAAGGTGAGTTAAAGAGATAATAACTACCGTATCCAAAGCCACCCAACTGATAAATTGTTGAGGTGATGTTTTAACTCAAGCAGTCTGGTTTTAGAACCTAGGCTTTAAATAGTAGTACCTCCAAAAAGAGTCAAGCAGCACCAGTTATTATGTAATCTAAAAATCGTTATGGCACATAGTAGGTTTAAAATCATGTTTTCAAAATTGAAAGAAAATGTCATTTTGTTTAAGGTAATCAAATCGTTGATCAGGCCTGGTGGTTCATGCCTGTAAGCCCCCAGCAATTTGAGAAACCAAGGCGGGAGGACCTCTTGAAGCCAGGAGTTTTGAGACCAGTCTAGGCAATGTAACAAGGCTTCGTCTCTACAAAAACATAAAAAATAAATTAGCCAAGCATGGTGATGTGTGTCTGTAGTCTCAGCTACTTGGGAGGCTGAGGCAGAAGGATTGCTAAAACCCAGGAGGTTGAGTCTGCAGTGAATCATGATTGTGCCACTGCACTCTAGCTGATGACAGAGTGAGACACTGACTCAAATAATAATGGTAATAATAATAATAATAATATGAAGGCAATAGAAAAATGTAAGGAAATATGGGCACAATATAGTACTACTCCTGGTTTGAGATGATGATCTGCATCAAGCTTGCAGCTAGGGACCCAGAAAAGAGAGGGGTGCCATAATTAACAGCACATGATAATGGATTTGATTTGGGAGTAAAGGAGTGAAAACAGTAATAATTCCAATGTTGGAAGTCTACAACTATTAGGGGAATTTTGGCAGTGAAAAGAGTGTAATTATTTATCACTTACTGTAACAAACATAAACTCGGTTTTATTCAACTCCCAAACACTGTGAGGTTTGCTGGAGAATGATTATTTCTATTTTACAAATACCATAAGTCAAATATATACCCCAGTGCTGCACTAGTGACAAGTGACAGAGCCAAGAAAAAAATCTAGTCTTTCTGAATCCAAAAACCAAATTCTTCTTGTTGTTTATGCTACTTCAACTTTTTGACAGTTTGGGTCTCAGTATTTAGGGTGTTCTTCCAGAAATGACATAAGATTGCTGATATATGCAAGCCAGAAAGGCACTGAGATTCGGAACTGAAAATGAATATTCAAGAAGTATCAGAAAAACATATAAGTCAACGTGCCTACACACAAAGAAAAAGCTCAGCAGGAGAAGAGTCGTGACTCAGAAGTAATGCCTGTGGATGGGTGCTCTGGAGGAAATGGAGAAAGGCGGATGCCAGCTGATGATGGAGAGTGAAAAAGACCAAGAAGCTGTTACCCTTTTACATATGAGTTCTTCAGAGCAAGAAAATCCAAAACCTTTGCAGTGAAATGACACCACCACGACGCCGCTTCATCTGTGTCCCCTGCATAAGTGAACACCATCTGTCATGGAGGCGGAACAGTGGCGCATTGGAATAGCAGTCCAGATTCATTTTTGAAAACTTGGCAATGACTTTACATGGCAATTTGACGAAAGTTTGTAGGGATGTAGAAGCTTCCTTGTAGTAGCCAATTTACTGTGCATTCTCAAACAGAAGCTGACAAGCAAACAAGAAACCTGCCCAGCCCATGAAAAAGCTCCTGTGTGTTTATCATAAGAAACAAACCTTCAAAAACAGTAACCCAGGTTCCAAATAATATATGCCTCATACTGACTTAGTAAAATGTCATCACACAAAATTCATTAGTGAGTTGTATGTGTGTAGGGAAAGGTAGGGCATTTGAAGGGAAAAGAATGACTCAGAATGTTGATAGCCACAATCTGTTCTATGGTGCACCGATATCTTTTAAGATAGCTTTAGCATTTAATTCTGGCTTTGAAATAGTCTACAACAGAATAAACTAAAATAAGTCATGCATTTAAGATGTAAGTGGAATTTCATTAGAACTGTTTGATCCTGTTTCTTAAAGATAAACTCAAAAGACCTAAGTTATCCATTTACAGCAACCAGACAGCTGTATGAAAAGAGAACCCAAACAAAACAAAACAAAAAAACGAAAAACAACAACCACAACAACAAAAAGCCAGAATTATCTTTTGGAGGGTGTAGGCTTCCACCAGTAGGTAAGTGTTCTAGGAAACTATCGGCATCAGTATACCAGCTAGCACTGTTGTGAGAGGCTGCTTTAGGCTTCAGTGAAATTTTTTTGGAGATTCCTTCAACGTATTTGTCCATTTCATGATGGATAGTGATTTACCAGTACACCTGCCCACACTGCACTGAGTATTCAGCAGTTTTTGACCAAAAATAGCATAACCCTTCTGCCCCACCCTCCCTATTCACCTGATCTCACCTTGAGCACCTCCCACTTCCCCATGAAAAAAGCCCTCCAAGGGTAATATTTTGCTGGAAGAATTGAAACCAAAAAAATGACAGAAGCAATAAAAGGCATTAAAACTGACAAGTTCAAAAAACTGTTTTGAGCAGTGGAAAAAGCATCTCGATGGGTGTATTGCATCAAAGGGAGGGTATTTTGAAAGTGACAAGTTTAAACATGTAACAATACACAAATTTTATAAATAAAATCCATTTTGGGGGGATCCCCCTTGTAAAATAGAGTAAATATTTATTTTCTTGCTTTCTCTACTTGAGAGGGAGAACCAGTAAGTATCTGAGGGACTTAAAAATAGGCTTGTGAAAAGCACACACCCTGGGCAGCCAACACTGGCTTGCTTAAACCCCTAAAGTGCCATTTGAGCAGATGGAAAATTCTACTTGCCTTAGAAACTACTCATCCATCCCTTGGGTTTAATTGTCCCAGGTGTTGTGGCCATCTGCCAGACTTATTTGCAACAAATGCTTGCTTAAAAAATGAGATACAGAAATCTCATGGCTTCCTTAGAATACAGTCAAAGAGCATAAGGAATTAGAAAAAGCTTGAATATTATATCCACCATTTCTTCTATGGCAAGCTCTGCAACAGAAAAGACAAGAGAGATTGATTAAGCAGGTTGAGTTGTTGACAGAAATTGAAAGCAAGATAATGTTTCAAACGCAGAGTGTGAAGAATTCAGGGATACATTGGAAAAGGCAACTTAGGAAACAATGAAATATTCGGAAAGAACTATTTTATTCAATATTTGTGGTGGAAACTGTTGGTCATTTAGATATATAGTAGTAAAAATTCCCGAGAGAGACGCAAAAGAGGGAGAGAGGAAATTATTATTAATGGCCGATATCTCTATGATGCGTGAATATTAAGAGCAGGATATTCCTGAAGCTGCTCTTGTGAGGAACTTGTGCTATTGTGCTCCTCTCACAGAAGAAGCATAAATTTCTGCAATACAAGTAATTAACTAAAGCTGTCACTGCAGCAAAGAACGGAATATTTGGTTGTTTGTGAATAAACATCTTCGTAATCCATTTTCAATCTGCTTTAACAGAGCTGTGAACATTGAAATGAGCCCAGCTCTTTTCTATAAAAAGGAACACAATTTAGTCCTTTTGAAAATGAAAGAGAGAGATTAAAGGATAAGAAAAATTAAAAATAAAATAGTAACATTTAAATAAAAATAAAAATAAACGTTGAAACCCACTAAGTATTCTAATTCCACTAAGGAGTTAGGCGACAAATGATAGAGTGAAAACTCTACCACTTCATTACCAGATGTTTCTAGAAGAGACCTGTGTGTTTTGTTTCTTGCTTTACTCCAAATATTTTCCTCTGGCAGTTCCCACTTGAACACTGAAAACCTGGTCATATTTCAATCACCGTCAATGCCGCTTGACTTTCTAGTAGGTATTTCTATTTCTTTCTCTGCATGAACAATTTAAGTAATCTCTGCTTTCTGCTTAAAGTTACTTAAAACAAACAATTCATGCTTCCTCCCCCATCTTTGCACAACTCTCATGGTATAAAAACCCTAACCTGATGACGGTTCTGGATGATTCCACACCATTTTGGCATTTCCTAATTTTGATCAATCATGTGGGCATCAGCAGCTCCTGAACTGCTAGCAAGGGTTCCTCTGACGTCTTCCTTTCACACATACAACCTCAGCTCATTCGTTCCTATTGGTTACTGGCCCTCAGTTTATCAGTAATTCATTCTGGTTGTTGGTCAGTTTACTACCAGTCTTACCTTCAGCTATAGCAAGCAGACATTAAAAGGCAGCATTCTGCTTCTTCCCTGCAACAATTTTAGAGCATCTTGGAAGTGCTTCCTCTCCTTGTTAAGCTCACAGCAGCAACTACAAATAGCATAGCTCTTTTAGGAAAGCAATTCTTACTTATTTGGGCTGCCTAGAAAAACAGCCTGTATGCAGTTAGATTCTTAGATCCACATAAATTCCTATATGTCCTAAAGATTTTAAAAATAAAAATGATCAAATGCACAACAATCTCCTAGATTACATGAAAGATATATATTTCAAAGTAACATGGTCTGTACCCTTAAAGAAGTTCAAATGTTATTTGTGAAGATGGGTATGCGCACTTGCTGGCATCAAGGTAGGTAGACATCCTAAAATTGTTACTGATATAATGTTGAACTTTGAGAAACACAGTTATATGGAGGTCCTGCCCCTGTCTCCCATTGTTTTATGTTAGACTACTCCTATATTGAAGATGATCCTTATCTGCCTTGAGTTAGGTTTGACTTACTAGGTCATTCTCTTTTGGAGTTTGGACTTTTAAAAAAATTAGCAAAGGAGTAAGGAAGTGCAAAATTTCTGAATTACATAGATGGGCTACACTGGGTGGGGTATTTGGGAAGTACAATAACCTTGTTTATAACAATAAGCAAGATTTTATCAAATCCTATGACTAACATGAGACAAATCATGGGAATACAATTTAGGGTCCCAAATTAATTCTATATTATAAAATCTGAACTCCATGTGTGAGTGTGAATGTGAAGTCATTTCCAAAGAGGTATTCACCAATCTCTGTATTCCCAAAACAATACCTTTAAAGGTCACTTTCAATTTAGAAATATATTTCCTTGTTTTATTCTCAAAACATTTTGTTATCATAGGTATCCTGAAGCAAATAACTAAACTAAACCTTAGTGACTATGCTAATTTAGTTTCAATGTTTTTATTTTATTTTATATTTTTCTGGATCATGGGGTTTTCTACTGTATATTTAAAATGTTTTTGCTTACTAAGTTCATTTTTACTATTCATTGCCCCAGTAAATTTTACATTCAAATATTAACTAATGTATATATTATATTTTTTCTTTTTTCTTTTTTTTACTTTAGGAAAGTATCAAGACTATGGAAAGCAGAAACTGTATTTTTCTTCAAAATAACAAGATAAAGCCTTAAATTTCTTCTTGAAACTGTATCTGTCCTAATTCTGTCCTACTTTTTGTAGCAGGAGGACAGTTTAGTTTTCCTACCTATTATCAGCCTCGTTTGTGGAGACTGTCAGTGAGAATGCAACCAGGACTTCACATAAAAGTGTGATGATTGCACATGCTAACTCATAACTAAGAGACAAAATGGGAGACAAATGTTCCATAAAAAAACCTACACTTTCTACATTTTTATCAATTCTCTGATAAGTATGTGTCGCCTGAAAATACCCAATAATTCTCGTTAGCCAGGAAAAAATTCAACTGTTGTAAAACCTTCTTTAAGAAATTCATTTCTGACTATGCAGACTGAGGCAGACTTCTTAAGGAGTATAGATCCATGAAAATAAATACAACATCAACTTTCAGTGTGATGTATTTCACACTGCAAATAATTTAGTCAGCCTTTTAGCAGGTGTTCAGAGAGAAAATTAAATTTACAACATTAGGAGCCAAATAATCTCTTCTTCAAGTCCCATGGTATGCCCATGATAATTGAAGTTCTACAATAATTCAGACTCTATCTGCTACAATGGCAGCCTGGATTCAATTTAGCAATATTCCAGGGAGCCCTCCCTTTTAGCAGTGTAGGGGTCTGGCCCTTTGCTGGCATCGGAAGATGACTTAATTCTTGTCCAATGTGCACACCTGCAGCATCTCAAGGCAGGATTATTGCTCTTTGGAGATCTTTGCAGATAAATCTTTGCCTTGAATCTTCTGCCATGCTTTGTTAGCGCTTTGATAGGGACCTCATTATTCCCTGCATCAGTTTCTGTAGCTGCATTCACAGGACATTGGTGATGAGTTTGTTTTGAGCTTTGTTGTATAGATGATGGATGTCTTAAAGGTCAGAATTACTAAAGATATTTTTGTTTTGTTTCAGATGTGGCTGGCATGTTGGTGGATTACTATTTCTTCTCATTCCTCTGTTTTTAAGCTAAACAGTTTGGGATATATTTATGCAGCCTACACCTGTGTGAGCATGAATATTTAGATAGAAAAACACTGAGTTTACAGAGTCAAAACTATTTATGATATTGCAGCTCAAAGTTTCAGAGACCATGACAGGGATCAAGTGACTTATGGATCTGCTTGGACACTTCTCGCTTCCTAACAAACTTGTTAGACAAATAAAACCTGACTTGCCTCTGCAGGACTCACACAAGTCCTGTAGAAACAATATATAATCCATACAGCAAAAGAAAAGATTCACCATAAGGAAAGGATATAGTCAGTATTTTTAGAAAGGCAAATATTCTTAATTGGCATAAAAAGAAACAGTCATTCCAAATGAATGGTGACAGAAGCCAGTTTATTTATTACATACTTGTTTTATTGCCCAAACTTCATAGAATCTACCCTTATCAAAGTAATCATTGAGATCTTTGGTACTAAACCCCAAGGTTGTTTTTAAGTCTTCACTTTACTTAACTTTTTAAAAAGAAAAAAGGCTTTTCTTCATCTGTCCTTAAGCTCTAGTGTAACTCAGAATTCTGACGTGTCATTTCTCACCCTACAAATTCTCCATAAATTATGTTTTAACCAGTTTCAGATACTATAACAAAAATACGATGCTGTGTGGCTTAAACAACAGAAACTTATTTCTCATAGTTCTGGAGCCAACATCAAGTTGCAAGTAGATTTGTTGTCTGGTGAAGGACCTCTTCCTGGTTTAGAGTTGGCTGTCATCTCCTTGCCTTTCCACATGGTTATCTACATCCACATTGTCTTCTTTCCTCCTCATGGTCATCCATCCACACTGCTATCTTCTCACATGTTGGAGAATATGAATATGAATCAAGCTCTCTAGTGTTTCTTCTTATAGAGGCACTAATCTAGCATCAAGTCATATAATTTGTAGCTCATTATATATTTAAATCCTTTTATTTCATTCCAATCTCACTGTCCCCATTTAATTCCGGCCACCATCATCTTTTAGAAAGATAACAACAAGCAACTTCTTAACAAGCCTATCTTCTTGCTCTCCTTGTCTTCTTCATGTTCTGGAATGTAATTGAAGCTTACAATCATGGAAAATGATTGTGATTGTGGCAGATATCAGATATATAGACAATTTGGGTTGTGATTGAAGAACCACCCTAAGACATTTCTGTCGTCAGAATGAAGGACACTTGAATGTACACCAGATGGCCAGCTGTTGACAGAAAGCCTGAGAAAGCATCTGTCATGCAGCATTAACAAAGCAAAACAAAACCTCTGCTGCACAAGCAATAAAGGAGAAACACTCAGCTGGAAGGAAGGCAGCTTCACACACCCACAATGTTGTCACCTTCCCTGAGTCTAATTAGAAACCTCCATCCAGAATAGCATAAAACAAATCAGATTTTCCCATCTAAAGGTGCCATGGTTGTCTCCTGTTTTAATAGCAGTGGTACAGAGTAGCTATGAGATGCATCCAAATAGAAGGAACACCTACAGCTTGCTATGTACAGAGATATATGGAATGACAGCTGCTCATGTCTGTGCTCTGAATGCTGCCATTAGATGCAGTGGTGCTCTCAAATGCTGTTGGCAGAACTCTGCAACCCAAGAGACAGACAAGCAGAAGGCCGCATCAGTGAGAAACTCCAGTTTCAAGTGGTGCCTATCCTTGTTTGACCAATCCATATCATGGGAGAATTCACCGTACTGAATTTGGCTCTATTGCTTCCTTCACAACAAATGATTGCTAGACACCTCTCCTTGAGTGCCATAAAAGTATCTCACATCTAACATAAGTCAACCTAAACTCACATATATTTTCTTCAGACATGTCCCAAGTTTATCTCAGTCTTCCATTTTGGTTTTCCAAGACGTAAACTTGAGAATCATCATAGATCCTGCTTTCTTCCTTGCCTCAACCATAACATCTTTTTTCAACTTCCATAGATATGTACCATCCTAATCTTCCATATCCCTTTCCATTTATTTTTTCAGGGTTTTTTTTTCTTTATTTTAATATAAAGATGTAGAGTACAAGTCAGGTTAGGTATATCAGTAGTCTACATGCAGGTGAAGTTGGGCCCTCCAGCTGGTCCTCACTTCACCTGGTGTAGCATCAGACACCCTTAGAGTTATTACATTCCCCCTACCCAACCCAGGCATTGTCCCACTATTGCTGATCTTGCACTTGTAGAATTGTGATGAATGTTTAGGACCCACTTAAAAGGGAGAACATGTGGTATTCAGCTTTTTTGTTTCTGTGACAGATCACTGAATATGATGGACTCTAAATCTGTCCAAGTTACTGTGAAGTTCTTAATTTTGTCCTTCTTTATGACTGCATAATATTCCATTGTGCATATGTATCACATTTCTTTATCCAGTTCACCTTCAATGGGCAGCATGGTTGGTTCCATGTTTTTGCTATTGTGAATAGTGCTGCAATAAACATGTGTGTGCAATTATCTTTTTTGTAGTATGATTTGAGTTCCTTCAGGTATATTGCCAGGAGGGAGGTTGTTGGGTCATATGGAAGGTCAATGTCTAGTTCTTTTAAAAATCGCCACTGTTTTCTATAGAGGTTGAACTAGTTTGCACTCTCACCAGCAGTGTAGAAGCATTTCCTTTTCTCCACACCCTTACCAGAATCTGTTGTTTTCTAATTAATGATGACTGTCCTTATTAGCGTTAGGTGATATCTCAGTGTGGTTTTGATTTGCGTTTCTCTGATGATTAGTGAGGCTGAGTGGTTTTTTTTTTTTTTTCATGTATCTGTTGGCTGCTCATATGTCTTCTTTTGAGTAGTGACTGTTCATGTTCTTTGCTCACTTTTTAATAGGGTTTTTTGTTTTTTTCCTTTTGGGTCATTTGAGTTCCCTATTGATACTGGAGGCTGGGCCTTTATCTGATATACTGTTAGCAAATATCTTTTCCCACTCTGTGGATTGCCTCCCCATTCTCTTAATGGTTTCTTTTGCTGTGCAAAAGTTTTTCTGTTTGATGAAGTCTCACTTGTCTATCTTATCTTTTATGGCATATGCTGTTGGGGTTGTGATCAAGAATTTGTGACCTACTCCAATGTATATAAAATGTCTCCAGCATTTTCTTCTAATATTCTTATAGTTTGAGGTGCTATGTTCAGGTCTTTTATTCATTTAGAGTAGATTTTTGTATATGGTTGTAGGTAAGGGTCCTGTTTCATTTTTCTGCATAGGGTCATCCAGATTTCCCAGCATCATTAGCTAAATAAGGTCTCTTCTCTTCAGTGGTTGTTATTGATGGTTTTGGCCAATGTCCCTGATGAAGATAGATGCAAAAATTCTCAATAAGATTCTAGCAGTTTGGATTTAACAACATATCTCACGAGTCATCCACCATGACCAAGTAGGCTTCATGCCTAGGATGCAGGGTCAGTTCAACATCCACAAGACCATAAATGTAGTTAAATGCATCAACAGATGTAAAAACAAGAACCACATGATTATATCATTAGATGCAGAAAAAGCTTTTGACAAAATCCAGCATCACTTCTTGATAAAACACCTTGAAACCTAAGCATAGAGGGAATATACCTCAAAATACTAAGAGCCATCTACAATAGACCCACAGCCAATATACTGTTCAATGCACAGTCGTTTGAAGCATTTCCCCTGAAAATTGAGACAAATCGTCCCTTTCTCATCCCTCCTGTTAAACAAAGTGTTGGACGTTTTAGCTAGAGCAATCAGACAAGAGAAGGAAATCAATGGCATCCAAATAGGAAAAGGAGAAGTTAAGCTACTGCTCTTTGCAGATGATATAACCCTATACATTGAGAACCCAAGGGAGTCCATCACAAACCTCCTTGTACTGACACATGACTTTGGCAAAGTCTCGGGGTACAAAATCAATGTGCAAAAGACAGTTGCATTTCTATACACCAACAACAAGCAGGCAGAGAACCAAATAAAAGGCATAATTCCATTTACAATAGCCACAATAAAAATAAAATACTTTGGCATCTTCCTAATCAGAGAAGTGAAAGACCTTTACAATGAAAACTACAAAACTCTGCTCAAAAAAAATCAAAGAGAACATAAACTAAAGGAAAAATATTCCATACTAATGGATTGGAAGAGTCAATATTGTCAAGATGTTCATCCTACTCAAGGCAATCTATAGATTCAATGCAATACCCATCAGATTACCAACATCATGCTTCTTAAACCTGGAAACAACACTATAGAAATTCATAAGGAAACAAAAAAGACTGCACGTAACCAAAACAATCCTCAGCAAAAGAAACAAAGCAGGAGGTATCACATTTCCAGACTTTAAACTTTATTATAAAGTTATGATAATCAAAACCACCTGGTACTGGTTCAAGAAGAGACATATAGGTTAATGGAACAGGGTAGAGATTCTGGAAGAAAAAACTCCTTTCCATCTATACTGTTGTTCTGTGCTTTAAGCATTCTTCCTTTCTCCCTGTGTGACTGTGATGGTTTGCTTTTGTTGGTACCTCTAACCTTGTCCTCCCTCTGAGACTTCCAAATGGTTTTGCCACACTTCTGTAGAGTCCCACTTTTTAAAAAATGATAATAAAGGAATAAATTAAAAGATGAGGTTTACCTGTACAATCTATCAGCTTATTCAGGGGACAACTATCTACCTCTACCTCTAGCTCAACTTCTTTCACACTTTTGTTCTCTACTGTAATCACTCCGTAGTGTGTGTGTGTGTGTATATATATATATATATATATATATATATATATATATATTGTTTGTTTGTTTTTTGTGTTTTTTTTGAGTCAAAGTCTCACTTTGTTGCTCAGGCTGGAGTATAGTAGCATGATCACAGCTCACTGCAGCCTCCTGGGCTCAGGCAGTTCTGCCTCAGCCTCTCAAGTAGCTGGGACTACAGGCATGTGCCACCATGCCCAGCTGATTTTTTTTAGTTTTTGTACAAAGTCTCACTATTTTGGCCAGGCTGATCTTAAACTCCTTGCCTCAAGCATTCCTCCTACCTTGGCCTCCCAAAATGCTGTGATTACAAGCATGAGCCACCATTCTCAGCTGTTCTGCAGTATTCCTGATGCTCCCAAATCCATCTGGTCACATCATACTTCTACACACATTTTATACAATTGGCCCTTTCTACACAGGTGCATTCTCCCATTCTTTAGCTAGTGCTTACTTGTTCTTCGAACTTCAGCTTAAGAATCAATTTCTTTAGGAAGCTATCTTCTCACAACACTTCCCAATAACATAACTCATCCCTTTTGGTTCTTATTTTACTTTGTGCATATGTCTAGCATGAATTTTCTCAAATCACTGGAAATATGCCAGTCTCTGATATAAAACTGGGCTCCTTAGTACTTTATCCATTTGATTATTGATAAAAAACAAAGCATGTTGTTGTGCCAAACATGATTTATAGTCAGAAAACCCATTTTCATGCGTAGGCTCTTCCACTTAATAGCTGTAGTTTCTTTTTTTTCTTTTTCCTTTTCTTTTTTTTGGAGTTAATCAGGCTGAATTTATTAAGATCTTTACAATTAAATGAACTCATACCAGGAGGAGGACAGTTACCTTATTATCCCATTTTAAGAGCTTGGATAATTTTTTTTTATAATCAATGTTTTTTATTTTGATATTGTGGGGTACAGTTAAGGGTTAGGTATACAAATATTCTTCGTTCAGGCACCCTTGTTGATAAGAGGTGTCTCCCCGTCCCCAGGCAGATATTGACTACCATTAATCCCATCTCCCTTCCCCTCCCCCCCAATAGTTTCCCACCACTGTCAGTCCTTTTCTTACAGTATTACGTTGGATGTTCAAAGTTCACTATATGAGTGAGAACATGTGATACTCAGATCTTTGTTTCTGTGAGAGGTCACTCAGTATTATAAACTCTATTTCCATCCAGGTTGCTGTGAAATTCATAATTTTGTTCTTTTTTATGGCTGTGTAGTATTCCATTGTGTATATGTACCACATTTTTTTAATCCAGTCCATCAAAATAGCTGTAGTTTCAACGAAGTCATTTAATTTCTTCCCTTTAGTTTTCTCACATGTTAAAAAATGTAAATGATATTGAAAAGGAACAAATTGTGGAAAGAAAGTAAAGTGAAACAAAACATATAAAAATATTTCCTTACCTATAAAATGTTATAAAATATTATTCCATAAACTTGAAAGTTTCTTGGAAGAAGATAATATGTTTTGACACCTTCCACAACTTTGTATAACTCTTACCCCTTCATAGTCAGTTGTAGTATAGCCTTAACCTGATGCAAAGTTCACATTTCACAAGATACATGTTTTTAAACTCATAGGAACAAAAGCAAGCATTTCGCTTTAAGATCTGTGTAGAATTTGTTATAAAATTTCCCTGGAAAAGGGAATGTCAGTAAGAAGCTTACTTTAAAAACTGAACTTAATACATTTATTAACTCCTGGAGAGTAAAAAGAGTAAGAGAAGAAAATAATAAAACTCAATAAGGTTTACTACAATGTGCTTTAATAGCTATTTTGTAGAGGATATAATTCAAAGGAATGGCAATTCGAATTTGAGAACCTTTTCTCAGAGTCCTGAGCAGAGTAGAGAAATACGCAGTTTGGTTTTTTATTTCTCTGAAAAGTCTACAGCCATTTTCATCACCTGGAAACACTTTCCCTCATCTGGAGTCTTGCTTCCATGTGCTTTCTTGGAATTGATATTCCTAAAAATTTCTCATTATCATTGATTTTCCTCTCTAACTCCCTGAGCTATATTTCTGTCTCTATGCTATTTTTGGAAGGTTATGATACAAAAAACAATTATATCCATAAACTCAAGCAAAAACATCTGTCAGAAACAAAGTGAAGAAACTAGATTTTATGAAATCCAATTTGAGTAAGATAAGATCTTTTTTGTTAGGTAGCTCACTATCTGGTATACACAAATTTTAATATATGGTTTAATAAATACATTCAAAGATAAAAAAAAAACAAAGCATTGCAAGAGCTCTGAGGAAGGCAACTCATCATTCTGGGAGATTTAGGAGAGGCTTCACAAAGGAGGTGATTTTATGCTGAGTTTTGGAAGGTGAGTACAAGTTTGTCAGATAAAGTCAGTAGTGGATAAGAAGGGAAGAAAAATGTGCCTTCCAGGAAAAAGAGAATTGTATTTTCAAAGGCCTAGGGCTATGAAAGGGTACTAAAGACTTGGAAGATGGCTGTAAAATAAAAATAGCTAAAATAAAAGAAAAAGAAAAATGAACCTCATGATCTATTTACTCTCTCCCTTTCTTAAGATACTTTCATTAAAAAAAGCTGCTGAACCAAATAAGGGTCTCTGTAGTGGTAGAATATTTGGCCTTATAAGAAAGTACAATGGAAGAAATTTGAACTATGTGAACTTGGAATATTTTTGGTCAAGAGAAAGCTCAACATAGATAACTACTTAGACCTGTCCCTCATATTATTCATTCCCTCAACCACTGTTTATTTTAGCAGTACAGTTGACTTTACATTATAACTGATTGATTTCATGACTGTCTCTTACATATATACTATCTCATTTGCCCTGTCCACTCCACCATGCCTAGTGGAGAGGTGAAAAAATAATATATTTTTCTCACCCATCATAAGGTCTATGTCTGACACCTCTATAACAAAAGACAGAGTGATACCACAAAATAAAAACATTTATTTTACCAAGTTTTATGTGATATAGGAGCCAACAGAAAATGAAGACTTAAAGGCTTGTGGAAAATTGTATATTTTCATGCTAGGTCTGACGAAAGAAGTGGAGAGTTGTGCAGAAACGTGATTGGACAAAAAACTATGACCTAATTGTAATAAACTTGGGGAAACTCAGCAGGGCCTGTTTGTTCAGATTCTTCTTGGCCTTTCTGTATAGCATCCCTTCCTCTCAGCTATAGGAGAAAACACTTGTCACAAAAGGGTTTTATGACCTGCTTTCAAGGGAGGTAGGTCAGACAGAGAGTGGCTTTGTAGGTGTTATAGCTAACTTTAGAGGACAGAAGTTCTAGTTTCTATGACCTACCTCGCTGGAGGGAGAATTCTTGTTTCTATGAATCACCTTGGGGGACAAATGAGTGAAGGGCAAGAGAAGGTCAGAGAGACTTTCTCCTCTGAGGCCTTCCTGATTTCCTTCAGTTTAAAGCACTCGGAATGCCAAGGCATCATATTTGGGGTATTATTTTTTAAGCCCCTACACTAGCACAAGCTTTACTCTCATATAAATTTGAATGTAATGGATCTCATTTGATTAAATTCTAATAATGATCATATGTGTTGATGTTTAACATAGCATTTAGGTTTTTTATTTATTTGTCTTTTTAATACCCAATTCGATGAATAAAGTGAAGCACAGGGAAATCTTCATCTTGTTCCTTGTAAAACAATTATGTTAAAGCACACTATTATTAAAAATTTTACATTTACATTCTGATGCCACTTCATTGGAAAAATGCTATTTTTCAAATGTGTAAAACTACTTTGCACATGTGTGTTTGTGCTTTACACTGAAAATTATTATACTAAAAAATTCCCATAGAAAAGAAAATACATACAAAATTTCTGAAATGAAGATCATTCATTAAAAATTCCTCTGTGTTTGTTCCAGGAACTGTGAACCATCTGTGCCATGTAAACAGCTCAGGTTGTGTCTAAAGGCATGCAACAGAATGGGAAGCACCAATATGTGCAATTAGTTGTGACCTGTATAAATAGTTTATTAGTGTCAGGGATGCAGGAATTTCAGAACTGAGCCTCTTCTAAGAGTCACCCAAAAAGCACAGGCTTTTACCTCTTCTGTGATATGTATTTCTGTAACACTCTCTTTGCTCCAGGAGAAATGTTGGCATATTTCAATTTATCAAGAGAGTCACCTGCTTAAATATTTTAATTATTTAAGGTTCAGACTAACGTAGACTATGGCATAAAAAATTAATAAGCATATTAATAAATTACAAACTCATCAATATTTTTCAAACTGTGAGAGAAAACAAACTTTTTAGTCCTAAGTGTGTCTACTTAAATATAATGACTATATTTATTATAA
Organism: Cephalopachus bancanus; assembly: GCA_027257055.1. Classification (NCBI taxonomy): domain Eukaryota; kingdom Metazoa; phylum Chordata; class Mammalia; order Primates; family Tarsiidae; genus Cephalopachus; species Cephalopachus bancanus. The sequence goes on from JAPVLO010000258.1 coordinate 1,958,363, forward strand.
CATATTTTTGTCTACTTGTTAAAGCAATGTCTTTTAGAGAATCAATATGGTTTATCTTCCATGAGGTCATATTTTATTAAACTTTTGATCTATTATTTTGTAATTTTTTTGTTTAAAATGACCTATAATTCCATGTTAGGTTTGTTCAGATATTGAGAAATATCTTAATGGATGAGACATAATTTTGCTTGTAAAAAATCATCATATTCTCCTTAAAATAAATAATGTTTTTTATACTTTCTCAGTAATGGCATGAAGCCCCTGCTGAGTAAGATCAGTTAGTTGGTTTATTCAACTTCGAAAACCATCTAGGGAACTTCTAACTACTACTTATCTTTCTCTTAGGTATGAACTTAATTTCCTAAGACTTTGTTTATACTGTTGAGAAAGAATACAGTAAGTATAGACATTAAACTTGATGAGACTCTATGCAGACTTGATCATTCAAATGGAATGTTCAATGAAACAAATGATTTGCTCTAAGGTTTAAGAGCTACTCAAAAGTTAACCAAATACTCGTATCCTGAAAATCTTACACTGTGAAAACCATTATTCACAGATGGATGGATAAAAGAAACATGCAATTTTAAAGTTAAAATGGACCTTGGAGTCCTCTAACGTAAGACAACAAGGACTCTAAAAATTCCCCAACTGGTAACAGGCCCTTGTTTGACTAGTTTCTTCAAGAACAGTTGGTGAAGGGGAACTCAATGCTTCCTGAGAGGGTCAATTCCATTTGCAAACTCTAATTGTAGGATAGTTCTTTTTTATGTTTCAATCTAACTCACCATAACATTAGACATAAACTAAATGAGTTGATCCCTTCCCTACTTGACAGCTATTAAAGAATGAAGATACCTATCCTTCAGCACAAAGATACATAAAATCTGCTCGTTGTTAATTTGTTTTTTAATGGGAACTCATTCTCTATCTCAAAATGTAACATACCTTACCATAAAGATTGACCAAGTATCACAAATATATTAATTTATATATTTTTTAATTTCATTTTTAATTTGACCACAGTGAATAAATTTGGGAATAATAAAAAAGACATCTAAGATCAATGGCGGGGCAGTTATTTTATACATGGATTTGGAATACATAGCAATCTAGAATAGAATCAGTTTGGTTATTTACATAGCATAATATAAAAAATAAAAAAGTAACAGAATTTGAATTAAATGGCTAAACTTTACCCAACAAGAAAAAGTATAATGTCTGACAAATATCTTCAGGGTAAGAACTGTCTTAGACTAGAAGCTAGTGAAATCTCAAAAGAAAGTATCTACATATTAAAAAATACAAATAGTGTTAATTTCTGAATAAAAAAAGAAAAACAAAATTAAAGATCAAACAGAGCAGGAAAACGTGGCAACAGACATGATAGTCCAAAGGTCAGTCTCTTTATTAGATAAATAAGCTAAAAAAAATCAATAAAAAAATCAAAAAACAAATGGAAAATAAAGAGATACTTTCCAACAGCAGAAATGCAAGTAATACATAAGCATATGGAAAAAGTTTATTTTTTCAAGTAGTCGGATGTGATTTGAAATGAAAACAAAATATGTAAAATACATACACTATTTGTCTATTAGCAATAATCACACATTATAAATTTTAAACTAGGCAGAAACATCATTGTAAATTGGTACAATCTTTTTGTATTTACGTTTGGCATTACATACCAAAACAATAAACATATGCATTTACTCTTATAACTCTGTATTGAAATTTTCTTGAGGAAATAGTGCTCAGCCTGTAATCCCAGCACTTTGGGAAGCCGAGACGAGTGGATTGCTTGAGCCCGCGGGTTCGAGACCAGCGTGGGCAAATTGGTGAGCCCTGGTCTCTACAATTACAAAAAAATTGGCCGCGCATGGTAGCACGCGCCTGTGGTTCCGGATACTCGGAAGGTTGAAGTGGAAGGATCGCCGGAGGTCAGCAGGTCGACGCTGGGGTAGTTGTGAGTGTGCCACTGCACTCCAGCCTGGGCGACAGAGTGAAACTCCAACTCAAAAAAAAAAAAAAAGAAAAAACAGAGAGAGAGAGAGCAGATATTTAATGATGTCTATTATCTCACTACTTATACTAGTTAAGACAATTTAAAATGATCTGAAATAAACCAACATTATAAATGATTATAAAAATGATTATAAATGGGTTGATTGTTGTAACATACAGTAGATTAAATATGGTCATTCATTAAAAATAAATGACAAAATATAAGAAAAAATATAATAAATGTTTACTAAGTCCCGACTGTGTGACAAATATAGTTCTGAGTGATTTTCGTGGTAAGTCATTTTATTTAACCTTGTTACAGCAATTCTGAGAGGTTTACCCAATTTTAGAGATAGAGGCTTTATACACAGTAAGCTTACTGTGTATCACAAAGTAAAAGTAGCAGAAATAAGCAATCTCACTCCAAGCCTTGAGTTCTTGATCAGCTCTAAAATGTAGAAACTATTTGTTAATGTAGAAAGTTTCACTGCTTCTGGTAAGACATGAAAAATAATGCAAAATTGTACATAAAATTTGATGATCGTGTTCAAAATATGAATTAAAAAGTGTATAGTATGAATTTAAAGGCTAATACAAGTTGTATTAGTATGTCACATTGCTGGGTGATTTTCTTCTTTCTTTAATTTCTAAAATCTTTCCTAACATATTTATGCTATTGTAATATCATTGAAAAATGTTATTTAAAATGTATTTATTTAATATGTTGAACTAAGTTATTTGGACTTTCCTTTCTGTTGAAAACAACTAAAAATCTTTTCTTTAATCTTTTGCATATGTGACAAGATAGTAAATCCTAGATAAGGTAGGAACCAAGAGAAGTAAGCATATTTGTGAAACCACATTTGTCTTGAGAGTATTTGGCAAACAAGCAAAACTGAGTTTTAGTTATGACGGCTTTTTGAGGAATATAGACAAAAATCAAACACAATGCCTGGTCAAGCCCAGGAGAAAGATAGAAGAGAAAACTGGAACTCCAAATACCTGCACTTGTAGCAAAATGATAAGCTATTAATAACCTTATCCCATATTCACTATGGAAGACTGCATTAAAAATCCACCTTGGATCCAAGCACAGAAGAAGGAATAAAGGTCCCTCAGATGGCTTATTATGGATTTGTATGATATCATCTATGTACTCCAAAAAGTCCTTCAAGTTATAAATTTAATTTAATGAAGTCTAGAGAAATAGTGCTATAGATGCTTGTCAGAAAAAAAACACAAATGCCTTTGGGGAAATGCATCTCATTCTAAGCCTCAAAGAATTCACACGGATAATAGTCCAAAAGACACAAACGACTCACAGTCAAAACTAACCAGGCACACAAGGAAATGATGCAATAGTAATAGGATATCTGAGATAATCTCTAAGTGATTTTCAGTATTGGAATTTATAAGTAGCAGACCATGAGTGTGAAGTGCTGACAAGTCTGGCACACTCATGAAACCGGGAGAAACCTACAGTGCAAAGTCTAGAGAATTAGGAAAGAATATAAGAAAATGAAGTAATAGAGGTCGTACAGTAAAGGTGGAGATGGGAAAGGCTAAGGGAGGAGATTCTGCAGAGACTTGCAGGTCCCAGTCAGGACTCTGGATTTTAATTTAAGTGAGGAAGATAGCAATGGTAGGATTTTAAGGTGATATGGTTCAATTTATTCATATATTAAATGTTTTTCCCTGGCTGCAAAAGCATGAAAATAGAGAGACCAAGTAGAATGAAGGTATTTTGAACAATCAGGCGATAGATGATAATAGCTTCAGCCAGATGCCTCTTCATCATTGGATATGGTGAGAAGTCGTCACATGTTTGATACTTTGAAAATAGAGACCACCAGATAGAATAGTTGTAAAAAGAGCAGGGAGAGTTTCTTATGGCAATAGGAACAGAGAAATTCATAAAAGTTGCATTCATGATTTGGGAATTAATATTCTTAGCAAACTTAAATAGAAAGGAACTTCCATAACCTGCTAAATGGTACCTTCATCAGATAAAGAGCAAATATCATACTTAAAAATGAAATGTGGAGAGCTATCTCTTTATTAAGGGTCAGAAATAAATGCCACCAGCAACATTTCTATTCAGCAATTACCTGGGAGGTCCTTGCTACAGAATGCAGCAAAAAATATGAATAAATAAAGCTTGGAATTCAAAAAACAAAGCTTTCATTGTTTAAAGATTGTTTCTGGATTTAGTGATTGTGACCTACATTTTTAAAGGAATTTACTAATAACTTATCAAAATTAATAAGAGAGATTAGCAAGTTGGCTGGAGGAAAATTAAAATATAAAACCTTAGTCTTAAATAATATCCGCAACTAATTAGAATATGAACATTTTTTAAAGATACTGTTTATAATATAGTCAGAAATGTAAAATACCCAAATGTATGAAATACTTCTGTAAACAAAATTATAAAATTTAATTGAGAGTTATTGAAGACCTAAATAAACAGATATCACATTCATGACAGGAATATCCAATACTGTAAAATGTAAGTTCTCCTCATGTTATTATGCGGTTTCAATGCCATCTCGATACAAATCATTTCTATTTTGGTCAAAGTTGACAAGCTTATTTTCTTTAATACACAAAACAATGAAAAAGGCTTAAATAGCCAAAATGTTCATAAGGAAGAACAAGGTGGGTAGAATTGCACTAACATATTTCAAGGTTTATTACAAAATACAATAATTACAACTGTGTGGTAGTTGTAGGCTAGGCAGATAGACAAAAGAAACACAAAAGAAATCCAAGAAACTGATTCACAAATATGTGGATGTAATATATGACAGAAATGGTATTGTAAATCAGTGGAAAACATACTTTTCTATAAATGTTCTGGGTAATTATGTATACATGTGGAAGAAGAACAAAATCAAATATTTACTTCACACTCTACAAAAAAACAGTTCCATGTGGATTAAAGACCTCAATGTGAATGGTTCAAGAGAATTGCAACAATCATAAAAAGTGGTTCTCATACAAAAATGTGTCCCTAGAAATTAGCCAACAGACTGTCTATCACTAATCAAGAACCCAGTAAAATTATCAAATCCTGATAGAACTAAACAGATCAACAACTGAGGAGAGTCCTATGATAAGGATTTGAAAATGTAACCCAAGGCAAAGTGTGTCCAGGGGATTCCTAAAGAGACTTTCAGAACTTGTTTTGAGAACAAATTTGTTGAGCTTATGTCCATCCTTTCCCTGTGGAATTTTCTTATACGTATACAATGCAAATTGTCAAGGACAGATAGAACAAATGTACTATTTATAGTCACAAGGTAGATTTTCACCAAGAATGAGAGATTTCAATTCTGATTAAAATTTTTTTTAAAAGATTGAGTTACAAAATAAAAAACATTTGAAGCTTAAAGAAAAAAGAAGTCTGTGCTGAGACCCATTGTGAGACTAATCCCACCATTATGTTTGAGAAGACCTCTGAGTGAGAAACTTAAAAGGCCTCCAGGTAAGACAACATTTCTGAATCAAGGCGTTTGGATGCTGGTAGTGAAAAAGTCTTGCATGGATCTCAGTAAGCCTCCCCAGAAGGTACACAAGCTTGGTGAACTCCCCAAAGGATTACCAGACAACTTGTTAATTAAAAAAAAAAAAAAAACTAAGTGTACTAGAAGTCACTGTAGTAGGGGAAATATCACCTTGGCAAGATCTTAGCAATAATCCAGAAGGTGCGGATCAGAAGTGAGATATTTATAGAATTGGGGGACCTTGGCACAAGTGGTTTAAAGTGAGACTTAGTAGTTAGGAAACTGTTTGGAGTTTTGCAAAGTTTGTGACATTATACGTCTGGATTTGAAGATCTTGAATTAAGGTTTGAGCAGTTGTCTCATAATTTATTTACATAAATGTTCTGAAGCAAGCAGTGGTGGTATTTATTGATGCCTAATTTTTATCTTTCCTGAGCAAAGATTTCCTGAGAGCAAATAATCAATTCGTGTTGACAGCATGCAGTCTAATTTCTTAGTCCTATAGCTCAGTTTGATGCAGTTGGCTTCTAATTGTCACCCTAAAATACTGAAAAAAGTATGAATGTGGTTAGTTTAGATTGCTTTAGCAAAGTACCTTAGATTATGTGTATACAAAGAACAAAAACAAGTAAGTAGGAAGTTTTACATAAGTGACAAAACTACTTTAAAATAACAAAGAAATTCTGTTATAAAAGTCAGGATAGTATTTTTTTCTCGGATGGCTATGTAAGTGTTGATTTGGAAGGGCACTTGAGAAGTTTCTTGAATTCTGACAATGTTTAGTTTCATGTCTTTGGTGGTGAACATTCTAATATTTGCAATATAATTATTCCTTAAACTGTACTTATATTTAATATTATTCTGCGAATGTATATACTCTAAAAATTCCATATTAATTAAAATGTGTATTAAAATGTATATTTTCAATGTAAGGTTATGTCCTTCTACTCCGTTGATATCTGAATTCCAGTTGCAACTTCGATCTCCTCTTAGTTCTTTGTACCTGAATGACCTTGATAATGTTGCTTATCTTCATTTTCCTCAAAGTGAATAAAAATATAAACATTTTTGTGATTCTTATATAAAGTTCACAGCTAAAATGAAGTATAACAAATAATACTTGTTTTGTCATTTTCACTGTTAATGATAATAAAGATCATGATGATATCTCATCACATTTCTTAGTATCCACCTCTATATTCTACACATTGATACACAGAGTTCTGAAAACATTTTCTTTCTATCTTCTCACTCATTTTCACTTTTCAATTACTGGAAGATTTTTCTGTGTATTACTGGGAGTTAATATAATTATTCTTTGACCTTACTAACTGTTCCCTCCTCTGTTTCTGTGCTGGTGCCTGCTCAAACCACTGAACTCTTGATATCGAAGCACCTTGGGATTCATTTGAGCTTTTTCTCTTTTATCTCTGAATTATCGTATCTAATCTCATGGCTTTAAATGCTGTCTGCAAACTGATGACCCCGATATTTATATCTTCGTTCTGAATCTATGCCTTGAATGCCAAACTCATATATACAGCTGCCTACTTGACACTAGACACTACTAAGTTGTCTATTAAGATCTCAGTATTAACATTTCTAAAAGTGAGCTACTGGCTTTTTTCCTATCCAAATCTGCTTATTCCATGATCCTCCCTATCTCTTCTAAAGGCAACTTTGATCTTCCATTTGCTGAGTCTCCAAATCTTGGAGTAATACTTGACTTACCTCATTTTCTCATATCTCATGTAAGTCTCATCTACAAATCTGTCTGTTTCTGCTTTCAAAATTTGTTCTGGTGACATCCTTCACTGAGTATCAGGATAGAAGAGAACTGACTATTTAACTGACCACTGTCAACTTAATTGATCTTTAAAGCCATTTCATCCTTAACAAATACACTACCTCCTGGAAATTGGATAATTCAACAACTGTGAAAGAATAAAACAAAGGCCACATGAGATTTAAAAAGAGCTAGTTTAATAGCCTTCTGGGAAAGGGGAATCTCAGGGGGTTTTAAGTGCTAGGAAGAATGAGTTCATATTGTTATGTAAATTAAGTATTAAAAATTTGCATTCCAGATATATCTCAAATAAGTCTGTCTGTATGAATACAATTTATTAAAACAGGTTTCACTGTTCATTGTTCAAGAAAATCTTCATTTAGTTCCAGTAAGAGTCTCATGTCCCAGAGTATTTCAAAGTTCTTAGTCCTTTATGAGCTTCAGGTGATCTGAACCTGTTAAGATGAAACAACATTCAGTTTTGATAGCTCTTAGACAGACACTATTATCAGTAGAACATTTCCCTGTGGCTGCATATTTAATTTTCTGCACTAAACCAAAAATACACCATATATATTATTCTAAGGATGACATTTCTTCTTCATTATAGAACAAGTGAGTTTCTTCTCTCAAAAGGATTCAACTTTTATGGAGAAGAATCATAACGATTCATTTATTCACTAATGTATTCAATGTGTAGTTGATGCCAGACACAATACTGTTTTTTGGGGGGTTTTTGAGTTGGAGTCTCACTCTGTTGCCCAGGTTTGAGTGCAGTGGCATGCTCACAGTCATCCCAGCATCAACCTGCAATTTTCCAGCAATGCATGTACCCACAATAAGGTTTTCATATTCACCCAATAAAATGTCTCTATTTTGTTTTTAATTCTCCTTCCGGTTGCTTCAAAACACGAATAAGTTTATTTATATGACATGTAAATCACTTCCACCCATAAATAGCTTTACTTTTGATTCCTTAGGCAAGTGTGATTTAAAGTTCTCACTCTTCTTTACTTTTTTTTGGATATATGAGAAAAAACAATATATATGTAATATAGTCATTGCCTCTAAACTATAAAATGAGTTTACTGAAGCATATCCTATTGATGTCATATGGACACATTAAAAGTCTGTATTAAGCCAGGTTCGGTGGCTCAGCCTGTAATCCCTTGCCTTGGGAGGCTGAGGTGAGTGGATTACCTGAGCCCACGGGTTTGAGACCTGCCTGGGCAACTTGGTGAGACCTCATCTCTACAACAAATCAAAAATTAGCCAGGCGTGGTAGTACACGCCTGTAGTTCCAGCTACTTGGAAGGCTGAGGCGGAAGGATCACCGGAGCCCAGCAGGTCGAGGCTGCGGTGGCCAGGAGCGGTCCCTGCACTCCCGTCCGGGCGACAGAGTGAGACTCCAACTCAAAAAAAAAAAAAATTTGTATTATTAGATGTTGTTATGCTTTTAAAAATATTCTGCCATAATTTTTTTGTTGTTTGATGTATGTATACACATATGTATATGTGTATGTGATTATAAATAGCTCAGACTTTCTTCTTGTCACTTCTGAGTAGCATTACTTGTATTTAGTGTCAGAGATCAACAACTTGCTCGAAAAACTCAATTCCCTTTTCTCTTGGGCTCATGGCTAAACTTCATTTCCTGGATTATATTATAATTACAAATGTCCAGGTGATAGAGTTCTATGCTAAATAAAGTCTGTAACAGATTAGATACCTGAATGACTGTCTGGAGCAGAAATCCCCACCACTGCACGTACCACACAAACTTCCCTTTCCCCTCACCCACCACTTCATCTGCCCCAGTGCCATTTGAAATTTATGTGGAAGACAAGTAACCTCCATTGTGTTTGATCACTGAAATTTTGGAGTTACTTGGTAGTGCCACTAGCTTTACTTTTTCTAAATATGCATCTGAAAACAAGCATATGTATGTCTCAAGACATTATTGGTTACCTTCCCTAATCTTACACCCTCCCCACTTAATACATACTTTTCTTTTAAACCTAGAAGAAGAATTTGAACAAAAAGGGGAAGAACAAAGAAGAAATGAGACAACAGGGAAGGGAGATGTGTGAATGTAAAGAGGTTTCATCTTATCCAGTGAAAAACTAGGGGCAGTTTATATTTCCTAAATCTCAGGAAAACTTAGATTTATTACTAGCTTCTTTTAATTTAGAGGGTATCTTCTATTGTTAACATCAATATGCCACTTTCACTACTACCCTTGCGTCTTAATTCTAGCTTCCATTTTCCCCACCACATAACAATAAGGCCACCTTCTCAAGGGCAGTTAGCACTCCAGAAGGGCTGCATTTTCACCCTCAACCCTGTTAATGATATTTGTTGTGATTAGAGTAATATTTCTATGAGCAAAATTAAAGTAAAATAGCTTTTAAAAGACAGCTGGTTTTTTTGTGCCTCTCAATATGATAAAATACTCATTCAAACATTTATTGGGAGTCTGTTAATTTCCAGGACTAAATTTGGCATCAGAGTAATGGGGAAATAAGGCATGTCTTGCTGCTAGAGTCTCTTGGTCTTCTGTAAGCAGCCAGGTGCCAAAGCAAATTCCTAAAACACAATGCGATGAGTTCTATATTTGAAGTGTACCCACAAGTCTATGGAAACTCATATGAAGATAGAGAAAGTTATTCTAACAGAGGAATTAAATAAAACTACAGGAGGTTATATTTATGCTAAGTCTTTAAAATGGATAAGAGTAGATATAGCTAGGGTGGGAGGATTTGGGTTTACTCTGAAAGGAGTTTATAGAAAGTTTTTCAGAGCCTTAGCTGGTATATTAAGAAAGCACTGGAAGAACTGGGTGCATACTCATATGTGTGTCTTAGACTCTATCTTGGTATGGCAAAGTAGGACATGAGAGGCTGGGTAAGAGCATCGATTAGAAGTTTATTTCAACAATGCAGAAAGTGAAGATAACAGCATAGTCTATAGTAGCATAATAAGATCAGTCCGGAGCATACAGAGTACTTATGACATTGACTGGACAGTATATGGTACAGATTAAGTATGAAAGTGTCAAAGGTGGCTAGATAGACTATTTACCCCCAAGGAAGAGAATGGGTGAATCACTAGAGAAGAGTAAGCGAAGCCATGGGAGTTGATAAATTGTATTGAGTACTACGCAGATTAAAAACAGAAAAAAAGACTACCAGGTATTCACCAGGTATTTCAGAGTGTTAGCAGCAGAACCATCCGTGTTCACTGTCACTGAAGCTAAGTGAGAACGCATTTCTAAAAACAGGAAAAATATGGATGGTATTATCTCAAATATTACTGAGAAAGCAAGCAAGATCAAGTAGAATTACACTGAAAGGAAAGTAAATTATGAATAGATTTTGGAAGCAACTAAATTTCCTTTATACTTAGATATATCTTAACAGTTAATTTTCAAATAAAATTGCCACTTTTTTGGTTTCATACATTAAAAAATTATACCACAAAACTATGTATGAAATAGGGGGAGCCTGATGCCAAGAACTGAATGTTTATGTCCCTCCAAAACTTTTATTTTGAAATCCTAACCCCCAGTGTGATGGCATTGGTAACCAGGACTTTTGAGAAAGATTAGTGCTCTTAGAAAAGAGACCCCAGAGAGCTTCCTAGTTCTCTATCTACCATGTGCGAATACAAAGAGAAGGAGGAATTCTGTGGGTTGGAAGAGAGCCCTCACCCAGAACTCAGTTATGCTGGTACCCGAGTGACCTCACATTCCCAGGCTCCAGAACTTTAAGAAATATATTTCTGCATTTTTGGGTACCCGATCCCAAACCAGCCAAAGTGGGGACCAAAAGAAGCCCCAAACTTTACTTGTACAATGTCCATTTGTATACCTAATCCTGAATTGTACCCCAAATATTTAAAATAAAATAATAAATAAATAAATAGAAATATATTTCTGTTTTTTATCAGCTACCCAGTTTGTGGCATTTAGTTATAGCAGTCCAAATTGACTAATTTAAAAACAAACAAATAAAAATTCTAGTGGGAGAAAATTCTGTGTTCTTCACCAAAGAAATTGACAGTGTAGATTATACTTAAGTCTTAAATCAACCTTAGTTTATCATGTATGTCTAGGGTCAGATCTACATCATAAGAAAAAAAAAAATCCCCAAATACTACTTCAGTTGTTCTTAAGTAATCCTTATCTTTCACCCTCAAATCTTTGAGACCACAAAAGTTAAAAGAAATTTTCTGTGTTTTGTCATTAATATCTTCATTAAATGTCTGTACTATCAAGAGATTACAAACAGACATCAATGTAATGCTGTGAATACAAAGGGACAATAAAGGATTCAAAATCCTTTAAACATGTCAAGAAATAATGGGCAAATCTTCACAATACATTTCAGAAAATGAATTTAAGAGTAAAATATAAATTTGAAGATGATTAATTCACAAGCAGATCTACAACAGTAGGGCATGGAGAAGACTTGAGTAAACAATGCAATGTAGCCATAGAAAATGTCTCCAAAAATGAGTGCATATAATCTTAAATTACAATAGATGAGCTTTTTACTGTAAGAGTCATATGGTCATTTCTGACCATTCTACTGTTAAACATGAATTAAAATTTGCCTTCCAAGTGATACTTAAAATAGATGTCTATGACTCAGGAATAGAAAGCATGCATTGTAAGCACCTCTAAAGTATTTTAAAATCATACTTGTCAGCTATATAATAGCATAATTTAAAAATAATTCTATTCTTTTCCCCTTTCTAAATATTCCTGTTCTTAGAATGCATTGAGCTGCTTGCTAATTTAAAAACAAACAAATAAAAATTCTAGAGGAAGAAAATTCTGTGTTCTTCACCAAAGAAATTGACAGTGTAGATTACACTTCTGTTTTGCTTAGATTTCTCCACTATGATACTCTACTTAAGCCTCAGATTTAGTTTATATCAAACTCAATTCCCTTTTCCAAATCCTGTTCATTTTTCCAACTTCCTTAACACCAGGATTAGGTCATCTTTGACTTCTTCCTCTACTTTCAATTTCTAATTGGTGACCAAGTCCTACTGATTGTCATTCTGACTCTCATTTCTTTCTTATGTATCATACTTGTTCATATTCTCTTTATCTTCCCCCTGGCATGTTGTCCCAGTTTCCTAACTTTATCTCATGCAGATTCTCTCCAATCTACTTAAGATCTTCTTGTCAGATTAATCTTACTGAAGTTTAATTCTTTTAAAAAAAACACTTTATTGAGGTATCATTGACATACAGAAAGCTGAACATATTTGATATGAACAATTACATGTGGAGCTTTGTATAAACCTGTGAAACTAATACTATAGTCTATGCTGTAAAGCTATTAATCACTATCCAGTTTTCTAATGTCCTCTTTATTTATTATTTGTGATTTAAAAAACCCTTAAGATCTACCTTCCTACTGATGTTTAAGTATATCATACGATGTTGTTAACTATAAACACTATGCTGTTCAGTAAATCTCAAAGACTTCATTTTGTATACTGGAGCTCAATTCTGACCATATCAGCTCCTTGTCGAAAAGTCTCCTATGGCTCTCCATTAAATACTAACAACCCCACATCTTTGCCCAGTATTCAATATTTTTCAAATTATTTTTAAAATTCTCATCTCTACTATTTCCTTTTATTTGCCCCAGTTCTCAGTAACAACAAAGTATTGCTTCTTATACATTCCCTTTAATTTATGGCTGTTATTGATTTGCTCATGTCACTATGACAGTAATATTCTCCCATCGTATTGACCTGTAATCCAAATTCCATGTAGAAATCTTTAGTCTCAGCTCTGAAGTTCAATAGAATGTTTTTTCATCTCTATATTACATTCATATTTATCCAAGTTTTCTATGTGACTGAAAATTTGGGGAAGATTCATGTGATTTACCTCAGAGGGACAAAACCTCTTTAAATTAGATATTATTATTATTTCTTGTGTTTGAGTTGCTGTGAGATTTAATGATTCCATGTAACTCATTAATCTTTTCTCTCATATTAAATGCAAAAACATAAAAACACAAACTCAATAATGATACTAAAAACAATTATTCTCTTCAGGTCAGGGTTCCCTTTACATGTTCAAAAACTTAGCAGATTTGAAAAAACCATTTTGAAGAATTAGGCTAACTTCTTTATTTTATTTTATTTTGTTTTTTAATTTTAGTGTATTTATTTTTTTAACTCTTAATTTTTTTATTTTAAAAATGTGAGGTACAATTTAGTGTTAGGTATAAAAATGCTCATGATGCAGGTACTCTTGTTGTTGAGGTGTGCCCCTCCCAGACAGTTTCCCTCAACTGGTGATTTATCCACATACAAAATATTTCATCTTATTTATCTATAGGTATTTGAGATGATGTGGGTTTCAAGCTAAAGAAGAGCCTTTACTTTGTACCAACACTGGCCTAAGATTCATAAATATGTAACTAGTTTAAATCTACAATCTGTGTAAGGTAAGTATTATTATACCCCCATTTTGCAGATAAAGAGGCTGAAACATGGAAAGATTCAGGAACATCTGCACAGTGTTACTTGACTAGAAAGTGGTAGAACTGGAAAGAAGGCAGATTTGTTAGTCAAAATAAGCTAGATTTTTATTGCAGTACATTAATTAATCAATAAATCCAGAATTTCAACAACTTGACCCAAAAGTCCTCAGCACCAACTTATTCCAAATGCATAAAATGGAATTTGTTTTCAAGTAGAAAAATATAAGTCTGTCTGATGAGCTTGACTTTAAGAAATTTCTATCATGTGTAGCCACAATTTCCAGATACACTGACAATTTACTCATTTAAAAAATAACTCTCTTGATTATAAAAAAAAAAGAAGTGATTGTTTACCTCCTTACCCACAAAGTCACCAGAGTATGGCAAAGAATTACTATATCGTAGCTAAGCTAGAAGAAAAGAGCCTGCACTAGATTGAAAAAGATTAAGGTTCAAATTCCAGCTATACTATTGTTTCAGTTTTAGCCTTACATTAGTTATTGAACTCTCTGGGCTTTAGTTTCTCTTCTACTAAATGAGTACAATAGCATTGACTCAATATGATTATTGTTAGGAATAATACATTAAATTACATTTACCAAGTGTTAGAAATTGCCTGGTTTGGGGATGCAATGTCCCATGTTCAAATTTCAGTACTGACATCTAATATATGTGTGACACTGGAACAGTTATTAATTTCTTTATCTTTAAAATTATAAAAATAATATCTACTTGAATCTCATAAGATTATGGGAAAATTACAGGTGAGATATAGAAAGTCAATAGTTGCACTGACCTACAGTAGGAGCTTAATATACACGATCTGAATATTTAAAATTATCATTCTCTTACATCTGTAGAATATAGAATCCACGATTTTTCAAATTTGTCATTATTAATTACCCCTGACTCCAATCAGCTTAAATCTAAAACAAAATAATCACACATTGTTCATCTCTTAAAAAAAAAAATCTTTTCACTAACTCACCAGTGCCTTCTGTGTAACATTTTAATTTATATCACTAGCATTTCATGTGTCTGCACAGCAGACTTTCTAAGCAGCTCTTAGTCTTTCCTATATGTTGGTCCCTGGGCACAAGGATGACTTAGCTCATTAAGTCACACAGCATGCTTGCTGTAGTATAGAAAATTGAGAAAACCAGTCTGGCTTCTCAATGCAATCTGACTTCTCAAGCGGATTTTCTTATATAATATATAATTGATTATTCTGTTTTCTCATCATCTTTTTCTGCTTAGACAATCAAAATCCCTATTTTCATTTGCACTCTCCCTTCATATCTTTCTATAGCTGTCTTAATTAGAATAGCTCTGGAGGCCAGGCTTGGTGGCTCAGCCTGTAATCCAGTGCCTTTGGGAGGCTGAGGTGAGTGGATTGCCTGTGCCCACGGGTTCGAGACCCACCTGGGCAGTGAGACCTCATCTCTACAATAAATCAAAAAATCAGCCGGGCGTGGTAGCGCATGCCTGTAATTCCAGCTACTTGGAAGGCTGAGGCGGAAGGATCACCGGAGCCCAGCAGGTTGAGGCGGTGGTGGCCAGGAGCGGCCACTGCACTCCAGTCTGGGTGACACTCCAACTCAAAAAAAAAAAAGAATAGCTCTGGAGCTTAATTAGAATAATGAACATCTAACTTATACAATTTGTGTATAAGATAACCTTGCGTGATTATTTATTGATATGGGCATTAAATGTATGCACTCTCAACTCTAGTTAACTAAGCAACATTTCCCTTTTAATTACCTTGATATCCTTATTGAAGGATGCAATTGATATAAGGAGGCAAGAACAACAAATCTTTAGGTTTTAACCATTATAGACGAATGCAGAAGAAGAGAGAAGTCATATATACCATGCACATAAACCTGTGATTAATCTTCACAGTGTAAGACTTTTTATGAACATGTGCTTACTAAAGATTTTGTAAAAACATGTATACCACCAGGGGTGTCAAATATATGTATACACGCTTTAAGAGATGTTATCTATGTATTACTTTTAGTTTGCCATAATCAGAAGTATATGGACACTGATGGTAACCACTTTGAACACCTCTTGTAACTGCAGAAGTCGAATGTGACTTGTTTTCATCTTTTGTTATCAGTATATAGTGGTATCGCACTTTTAATAGTTTTTTCCTTTCTTAAGCACCCTCTGCCTATTTCACTAAAATCTAATATACTTACCCCTTGATTGTGTTGGAGTTAATTCATTTGCATAATGAATATTTTAAACTAGGAACTAACTAGATGCTGGGTTAATAGAGAAGGCTCTGTGCTCTGAGAGAGGAATAAAGATGATAAAAAAAAATTTCAAGGAAGGAAGAATAATTTGCCAAGTAGAAGGACCATCATGGCCAAAGATTTTAAGGCTGAGATGAGGCTGGTTTGATACCCAAGAACCTTCTGTTTCATGTTAAGAAGTTTGGGTTTTATCTAAACTAAAACGACCCTCAAAATCATGTGCTGGAAAAGCACCTAGTGTCCAGAAATTTCATAACTTACAACACAATATGGCTATATAACTAGGGTAAGCTCAGTATGCAAAAGAGAGCACATGAAAATTTACCTAAAGTTATCCTGGTGTTTTAGAAAAGAGTCTTCTGAGAAAGTAATGCCTATTCCAAGACCTGAAGTCTGGAGAAGCAAGGTGAGGAAGTTATGAAGGTTTTTTTCTGATAGAATCAATGCCATGCAAAGACTTGGCAAAGAGAGAACTTGGTACACTAGGCCTGCAGCTATGTAGTGGGCAGTGGAGAGAAGGAGAGGTCTGGTAAGAGGCAAGAGATGAAGCAGAATAGACAAGCATGTCTTGAACCAAGATGGGCTTTGACAGCCATAGGTACGCTAACGACAATGAGACTAATGAATGGAATATTTTCCCTCTATCTTCCTTTTATGGCCAACGCAGACAAATAAAAACCATCATAACACACTAGATTTGCCTCTTCGGCACATATCCCTTTATTAAGCACCTTGTCTGTGCTAGGCAGGGTAGTAGATTTTAGAAACTACAAGCAAGAAAACAGGCAATACACGCATTTCCATCTTCCATTTGTCCAACTTTCTTTATTAAGCATCTACTGTGTGATCTGTGCTAAAGATACAAAGATAGGAGAAATACAGATAGGGCCTCTGCTCAGATTGAGCTCTAATGAAAGGCATGTGACTGTAGAGAAAGGTTGATGGTGCTTTGAGAGCACAAAGGAGAGGCACCTAAAGTAATTTCTATCTCTGTGTAGTATCTATGTGATGGAGTAGGTAGGAGATAAAAGTGCTGTCAAGACAGATTTTTTTGAGATGAATAGGAGGAAGAGGGAGAAGAAGCTTTTACAAGGACAAGAGGAAAGACCATAGGTGTTCAGGAACGGCTATAAAGGATGTCAACTGTACAATCGACTCTAGGACAAAGGCTGTGAACAACAGAGAAAAAGGCCTCTACTCAAAAAAGGTTTCCTCTCCAGTTCACAGATAGAACAGATTTGTTCATTTGTTAAATATAAAACCAGTCACATCAGTTGACATTAGGTTAAACTTGACAGGATCTAAGGACTGGAAAAAGGGACATTACTATTTTAATTTTAAATGACTTTATTTCTATACCTCTAATAGAGAGTAAACAAAGGCTTATGATAGCTCTGCAGCTGGTAAAGGGAAGCATGAGGCAGATAACTATTTTTATTTAAATTGATGTGTTGTATTCATAGAGATTAGGGCAGGCTGCTGCAGCTGCGAGAGGGAATTTAAAATTAGAGCAGCTTCCATAGTGTTGTTCACAATTTCATCAGCATTCCTGAGCTTTGCTTTATAGTAAGCATTTTTTTTTTTGTATTGGTGATATATGGCCTTGTGCTTACACACACATTTAATATTTTCATGAGAAATTGAGACTCAATTGCTCTCAAGTCTGGAAATAAAATTATTGTCTGTTAGGTTATAATATATCTTTCTTTTTCTGCTTATATCCATCGCTTTATAGTCATGTCAAAACTGCCACCTCAGAGCTTCTGTTTCTACAAATAAAGCATCATCATTCAATTTCCAGTACTTGAACAGGTACTGTTTGTTCCACATACAACAGAATTATAAAAACTTTCCTTCAGTGTTATCTGACCAAAAATAATTGCAGCATTTCAAAAGTAGCTTATATAACTCAGATGTCCTAGATTTCTTCAGGCTTCAAGGGTCGTCTTTTCCTTTAAAGCCCAAGTAAGAATAGTTCAAATCCTCACCCTGGTATTCACAGAGATCTATTTTTTGTTTTTAACTGGGTTTCCTTCTTCATATATTTCTGGGAATCTTCACAGAAATCTGAAGCTGGATAAGTCATAGTATCCAGCCTCGCTTACTAGGGTTTTGTCCAGTTCAGTGATAATTGCATTGCTCTCTATGTATAGAGCTTTTTACAAAGCACTTGCTCATTCATCATCTCATTTATCTTCACATTGTCTTGTACACAATGGGACCGAGATACTAATGACACACAGATTTAATTGTGGCTTGGATCTGCATCTTATCATTCCCACTCCTGTGCTCAACCACATACTACATTGTCTCAAGTCTTGAGAGATTGTTCTAGTCAAATGAGCTAACACATGTGAGAAAACCCTGAAAAAGACTGCGTTCCAAATAATTTGATGTTGTTTTGTTTTGTTGCTGTGTTTTATACAGTTAAAGGTGTGACAGACAAGTCTTTCCCTTCTGTTCTATTCTTTGGATAATGATCAGATTAATCTCTCTGCATGCTGCATCTATTATTCTGCCAAGCATATAAGGATGCTTTATTCCGAAAATTCCTTTGCTTATAGTCCAAGGCATTATACCATAATACTGTCTGAAGTTTCTTAGCTCTAGGGAGAGCTTGCATGGCTTGACGATAGTGGTCATGATACATTTCTCAGCAGATTGCCCAGCCCCCTCAGCCAGTATCTCTTAGTATCTCTGGGGAGAGTAGATCTGCCATTGGTAAAGTTTGCAAAACAAGGCCATTGATTGATTTAGAAAGTGACAAATGTTTCAGGATTCCCCTGTGAGAAGATGTGGAAATCTAGCTTGTCCAAACACCCTTGGCAACTGTTCCAGAGTCTTTTCAATTGCACTAAATTGTAATCTGGCTAACTAATTCAAAAGGAACTCATGCGTAGCCCAATTTTCTGCCAGCCTTGCATAGAAGCATCCAGTAATAAGTCCATGGAAGTGAGTAACATTTACTTTACAATCTCTCAAAGGCCACAGTTAGAATTCCTTTTTCCTGCACAGTCAGGTGCTGTGGTCTTAATCTCCTTGAGAGCAAAGGGGTAACTCTCTGCAAAGAACAGAAGCAGCCCCTAAATGACTTGGACTTGGACATGAAATTGAGTAAGAATTTGTCTCTGGTAAACATGCATTCCATCCTTCATGTATTCAACTGTGCCAAACAGTTTCTTCTTAATGATCTCCAGTGTGATTTACCTGCAGTTCTTCAACATATTCACATATACCACTCTTCCATTTTTGACTCAGGGTTTTAGTCCACTTCCTGCCTTTCTTCAACGATGACCTATAAAGTAAAAACTGTTCTGTTATGTTCTTCATCAAAGATTTCACTCCTGCTTTTGGCTCAATTCCATTATACTTAAGAGAGATGAAACCATTGTGAAATAACCCACTATTTATGTGCACTTGACTTCTTTATAAATATATGTAAAGTTTTTTAATGGCTACAACTGATTTGTGCTCCTCAAGAAAACTTTTCTCATTTTTTTCTAGATATACATGCATATTCACTATGAAAGCTCTTACCATCAATATCAACCGATGTTCTGTCTTCATACTTTGTGAAAGAAATATCCATGATCCTTGTAGCACCGACATATTCCAAAATTCTGCCATTGAAAGATACAGAGCAACACTACTATGACTCTGTCTGGGGGTAAATTCAATAATTAAGAGAAAGATAAAACATAAAACTAAATTATGTGGCTCAGAAGCTAATTGGTGATTCCTAGCTGTAGTGGATATCTTCCATGTTTGGCTTGTCCCAAATTGTTTAAATGACTTTTGAGTATTTGAGGGATTTCCAAATATTCTGAGTTCTCTCCTCCTATGTAGATCCCAGGGCTACTTGCAGTAGTCTCCCTTGCTGCTAGGGCACAGCAGGCACTAAACTCCACCAATGAGGTATACACAACTGTATGAAGCAGCTTCTACCACAGTAGAAGACAAATAGGAGAACCAAGAAGTCAAGTGCAGAATTCACCTTTTATTGAACATGATAGTGAAGGAGTAAGACACTTTGAAGTGGTGGAAGTTTATAGTTAGGTCATTAGTATCATTGGTGCAAACTGTGTTTACTCCAACAACTGTGCTATTTGTGCTCATTGTGGGTGATGGTAATTTCTTTTATTCTTTTAATTTTTTTTACAGCGGCTCACACGGCATGGTTAGGAATTGTTTCTTGTTGGGTTTTGGCTTTCTGGAAGATACTTTGGGCTATCTAATGTACTTAATGTATTTCTGAGCTGTTTTTAACAGAGATTATGAACTGGCACACATAGCAATGATTTTCTCATTGTATTTGAATACAGTCTTCTCCTAGTTCTGGTCTCATTTGATGACCTCCTAGGAAATTATTTAGTATAACTGCAAAGCCGGCTTCCATAGGTCAACTGCAACCTACCCAATTCCAGTATCTGAGCCCCCTCCTACTTGCTCTGCTTTCTTTTTCAAAGCATCTATTTCTTTAAACAAAGTGTACATTTTATTTATTATGTTTATAATTTATTGCTTGTTTCACCAACATCTTCTTGCAAAATGTAAGTTCCATTGGTCTTATAACAACTTCTAGTCTGCTTAGGACATTGAGGTATCCTAACTGCTCCAAAAGTATCTGGCCCATACTCAGGGCTCAAAAAATATTGTGAATGAATGAATTTCCAAATAATGCATCAATTCATCTTTTTGCTTCTAGAGGATCTGTAAAAAAAATGGCTCCTACTGGCGTTTTACATAGAAATAGGATAAAATTCATGTCTTTATTTTCTTTTCCACATTCCTTGGCTTTTAAGTAAGCCCAGAAACTTAGGTCAAGTGAATCTTGGATGTGAATAAAGGAGATGTATCTCTCTCCCACTAATTTGTTTTTAATAAGATGAAAATCCTTACCATTAGCCTGCTTTTCCTTCACTAAAATATTTTGGTTATTGATGATGAGAAAAATGATCTCATATAGATCTAAAAACTCTTAGAGAACTCAGAGATAACTACTGGCATGTCTTAGATATGTCACCTGTCATAGCACAAGAAGATTGTGATTAAAAAAAAGAATGCCAATTTTCGAATACTAAGAGAATAAAATGGACCTAGAGTTCACATTTAATTAAAAAACACCATTTCATCTGGGTGCAGTGGCTCACATCTGTGATCCCATCACTTCGGGAGGTAAGAGAATTATTGAACTCAGGAGTTCAAGACCAGCTTAGGCAACACAGCAAAACCTTATCTCTAGAAAAAATAAAAAAATACTTAGCTGAGTGTGGTGGTGTGTATCTGTAGTAGTTCCAGATACTTAGGAAGATGAGAAGAAGGATTGCCTGAGCCTAGGAGGTTGAGGCTGCTGTAAGTCATAATTATGCCACGGTACTCCAACCTGGGTGACAGAGTAAGACTCCTCAATCAATAAGTGAATAAATAAATAAGTATACCAGGCAATCTAATTTGCATTCTTGGACTTCATTTTTTAAAATAATATAAATAGCATGTACGATAACATGACAAAGCCCTAAAGGAGAGTGATAGGATGAGAGAAAGTAAGTCCTTACACACGAATGAGTTTCATTCCAAGAGTAAGTCCATAAATACAACTTGTTTTAAGTCCAACAAAGTTAGCCTAAGTAACCACGAACACAATTGGTTACAGAGCACAGTACTGTGATAGGTTTATAATACTCCTCATACAAATAATGTATAAAAAAGCCAAAAAATAATGAAAACATTTTGAATTCTACAGTACAGTACCTTGAACAATACAGTAGTATAGCACAGTACAGCAGCTAGCATGCAGGGGTGGGCATCAAGTGAATAGGAAGACTTACTGACTGGAGGAAGGGGTGGAGGTGGGAGATGATACAGTTGAAAGATCATCAATAATAGAAGATGGAGGGCAAGTTGCAATTTCACTCATGCCTGACGTTGATGGCACAGGTTCTGACTCCTTGTGGGATTCAATTCTAACTACCTTGTTGAAAGAACGATCCATTGATGTCTGGGTAGTAGCTACTTTTCTTTTTTTAAGTTCAATTTAATTTCAAAGCTGTAGGGTACAGGTCAGGATTGTATATATAAGTGGTTTAGGTATACGTGAAGATTTAGGCCTCCAGTTGGACCTCACTTCGCCTGGATTAGGATCAGGCACCCATACTGATGTTATGTGCCCCCGCCTCACCCGGCAGTATCCCACTATTGCCAATCCCTTTTTTGTAGAATTGTGATAGGTGTTCAGGGTCCATTTATGAGTGAGAACATGTGGTACTCAGTTTTTTGATAGTCCTTGAAAAATTGGTGCAGGTAATTCCAGATTCGTCATTTGCCTTTACAGCCTGATGAAAAGTGTGACATAAATAATATTTCATGAAAGTTGTTATAATTCCTTGGTCCCATAGGTTGGATGAGGTGGTGCTGTATTCAGTGACAGATACATTACTTTGAAGTTGGGATGAAAGTAGTCCATGAATGAGGGATGGCCCATAGCATTGTTGAGCAGCAAAAGAATGTTGAATGCGACATCCTTCTCCAAGCATTTCTCCTGGAAAATGGCCTGTGTAACCCAGATTTGGGGGTTACTCTTTCACACATCAAGAAGAGAGCCCTTGGCTATGTTTTTAAGGGCTCTTGGGTTCTCTGAATGATAAACTAAGAGAGGTTTCAGTTTTATATCAACAGAAGCATTGCCAAACAACAGAAGTAGCCTTGCTACTTTATAGACTGGCATCAACTTTTCCTCCTTACTGATATAACTTCCTCTTCTGGTACACTTCTGTGTCATTCATAATAAAAACCTGTTTGGGTCAATACATGCCTTCATCAATAATTTCTCGAAGTGTTTCAGAAAATTCTCAAGCAGCTACCATATCTGCACTTGATGCCTCATCACTTACTTTTATGTTGTAAAGGTTGGTTCTAGCCTGCTTGCTTCCAGACATCCCAAGCTTGAAATAAAGATATTGTACTATCAACTCTGTACAGTATTGTACATTAAAGTACACAAAAGCACAACCACCTTTAGAGGATCACACACATGACAATGTACACCAGACACATGAACTAACTTATGTGATTGAACATATAAGCATCCTTGAAAATTCGCAACTTGAAGGTTCATACATAGGACACTTATTGTACCTATCTTTGTTCACTTTATAAACATCATAAACTAGCTCCTAATATTTTATTTTTTGGTAAGCAACTCTTCACTTAGTTTGTTGAGGCACTGCTTCTGAATGAAATTTTCATTTGAATAACAGGTTCTTCTGTATGAAATGTCATATGTAAGTCAAACTAATTTTCTCCCCAGAGAAAGTTCCTGTCCTAGCAAGACTTAAGTCCCTTGAAATATTCCTTAAGATACTAGTCAAACTATATCATTTTGAGACACTCAGAATTTGACTTTCTTGAGAAAAGTGTATACACTAATATTCACAAGCATAACTACTATCAAACTAAAATATTATAGTACATTTCCACCCACATGCTAAGATATGTTGTTGATGTTACATTAAAAATATCCTTACATCATAGGATATTTTCCATAAAATCTATATATCCTCCAAAATCTATCATTAAAATAAGAAATATATGCCACTGTACAAATCTGTGAGCTTTAAGAATGTTTTACACATCCATTTAATACACTTTTGTCTAAAAGTCAATCAACCAAACAAAAATTTATTCAAAGAGTTTTCAAGTATGGCAGCATATTTCTATAACTGACTAAACAGGAGATGGAATCTATACTTGCATTTCAAATCCAAAAGTATGATCCAGGGATTAAATGTATTACCAAAGCTTAATGAAGACCTTGTAAACTACTCTTTTACTAATCAAAAGATGAGAAGCTAGTAACTATATCACAAATTAGCAACATACTAACTTCGATGTTAAAAATCAGTCATTGAACAGATGAAAAAATATTGTTTGCCTGTTTGTTTTTCAAAAACATAAATGAAAAAATTAAACTTATAGTAGACAAAATTTCCCTTTTTTGAGGTTGATTTTATAGCAGTTCATATGATCCTAAGTTACAGTCATCTCAGTGAATTACAAATAGGTCTTTTGCTGCATCCAACTTCATTCTAGTGAAACTTGTTTTTTATAGGTGAGTTTCAAAAATCTATATAAATGCATTATTTGACTACATAGGAGCTTTTCATGCCTATATCAACATTACCAAGAGCACTGAATGACTCTACTGTGTTGGAATACTGCTAAACTCTATGTCATATTCATGTCCTCTATCATTTTTTTTTTTTTTTGAGTCTCACTCTGTCACCCAGACTGGAGTGCAATGGCCGCTCCGGGCCACTGCAGCCTCGACCTGCTGGGCTCCGGCGATCCTTCCGCCTCAGCCTTCCAAGGAGCTGGAACTACAGGCGCGTGCTACCACGCCCAGCTAATTTTTGCTTTATTGTAGAGATGAGGTCTTGGCGAGTTGCCCAGGCAGGTCTCAAACCCCAGGCTCAGGCAACCCACACACCTCGGCCTCTCAAAGCGCTGGGATTGCAGGCTGAGCCACCGAGCCCGGCCCTCTATCATATTTTTAAGCAAATGCTGTAACTCCTTGACTGTTAGTGTGTTCTGTGGAGAAGTAGCATCTCTATTACCAAGATAACTGTAGACTCTTAGGCTCATCTTCAAACTATTACACTCAAGTCTAGGCAAGGGACCATGATGCACACCTCTAAACCAAGCAATTTGGGAGGCCAAGGCAGGAAGATAGCTTGAGGCCAGGAATTCAAGACAACAATAGGGAACATAGCAAACTCTCATCTCTACAAAAAAATATAAATTTAAAAATTGGCACCTGTGGTGCCAGTTACTTGGGAGGCTGAGGCAGAAGGATCACCTGAGCCCAGAATGTCGAGTTTGTGGTGAGCTGTGATCGTGTCACTGCACTCCAGTCTGGGTGACAGAACGAGACACTGTCTCAAAAACAAATACATAGTACAAATACAAAATAAAAACTCTACAGTTTAACCAAATCCTCAAGTGATTTGTGTATACTTTTAAAAGCAAAGAGTGTCAATTATTATGTAATCAGAGTTAAGCGTTTTAATTATCTCTTTCTGACAGGATACTTGGAACCAGTAGAGTGTGCAACATCACATGAGGGTGGCAATGTGAGGGCTAGAAATGTGGTAAATAAAGTCTCTGGATTCTTATTCACTTTCTTAAGTATACAAAAATTCATTTAGTATTTTCATTGTACTGTGTGATAATCTGAATTTTTGAAATCATTTAATCATGTTTAGGCCCTGATGGTTATATCTTTAAAAAAAATTTTTTTTTAAAATTTTATACACAGGGTGTTATTCTGTTGCCCAGGCTGGAGTTCAGTGGCAGTCATAGCTCACTGAAGCCTCAAATTACTGAACTCAAGTGATCTTCCTATCACACCCTCCCTAGTATCTGGGACTACAGGTGCCTGCCACCGTGCCCAGTTAATTTAATTTTTTTCTTAATTTTAGAGATGTGGGGTACAATTCAGGGTTAGGTATACAAATTTTCATTATACAGGTAACCTTGTTGATGAGATATGCCCATCTCTCCCCTGGCAATTTCCCTCAACTGCCAATCCCTTTCTTATAGTATTATGATAATTATTCAAGATCCGCTGATGAGTGAGAACATATGGTACTCTGTTCTTTGTTTCTGTGATAGATCTGAGTATGATAGACTCTAAATCCATCCAAGTTGCTGTGAAGTCCATATGTTCGTCCTTCTTTATGGCTGCATAATATTCCATTGTGCATATGTACCACATTTTTTTAATCCAGTCCAGCTTCGATGGTTGATTCCGTGTTTTTGCTATTGTGAATAGAGTTGCAACAAACATGAGTGTGCAGGTATCTTTTTAGTAGAATGATTTTTTGTAGAGACACAGTCAGACTATGTTGCCCAGTCTGGTCTCAAACCCCTGACTTCAAGTGCTCCTACTGTCTTGGCTTCTTAAAGTGCTGGGATTACAGGCATGAACCACTACCGATGGTTCCATTTTATATATCATTGTTGAGAGATTAAAACTGTGGAAGCCAACATGGAAGAATGGAAAGACTGTTTGGAATCAGTAAGAAACAATTTCAAACTCAAATTTGTGTTTTTAATAGCTTAGTGATAGGAAAAGCTCATTAATCCCTTGGAGCCTCAGTTTCTTTTTCTAAAAAGAAGGAAGACATGAATAATATCATCTCCTGAAGGTCAATCACCAATCCTTGTTTGATGACTCCATTTCAGCAAAGGAGAACCTCCCTCAAGTTGAATCCCTTTTCCATTGCCCATACTGTGAATGCCTTTGACTTCCTCATCTTCTGCCATAGAAAACTCTTGGCTTTTAGAGAGTACATGTGATCAGGTTAGATCCACTGGATAATTTCTCTATTTTTTTCAAATTTAGAGTCATGGGGTACAAGTGGGAATTCACTACATAAGTAGGTTGCATGCAGGTGAAGTTTGAGCTTCTAGCAATTTCTCTATTTTTGAGTCAACTATGCCATACATATAACTTAGTAATGAGAATAGAGTATATCAAATTCATAGATCCAAGAATTATGTAGACAATATGCACCAGAGAAATGGGAAATCATGGGAAAATCTCAGAATCCTGCCTATGTTACCTGACAGAAGATATTCAATTTCACAAAAACTGTATATGTAAACTTTAAAACTTTCCTGAGGAAAAAATGGAAGAAACTCTTCCCAGTTTTAGGATAAATAAAGATTTCTAAGGCAGGATACACTAAAACACTAACTTTAATTTTAAAAACAAAAATAATAAATTTGACTTTATTAATAAATAATGTAAAATAAGTTTGACTTTAATTTTTGTAGATATTAAAATTTATAAATTCTACTTCTTTTTTTTTTTTGAGTTGGAATCTCACTCTGTCGCCCAAACTGGAGTGCTGTGGCCGCTCCCGGCCACCGCAGCCTCGACCTGCTGGGCTCCAGCGATCCTTCCGCCTCAGCCTTCCAAGTAGCCGGAATTACAGGCATGCACTACCATGCCCGGCTGATTTTTTGATTTATTGTAGAGATGAGGTCTCGCTGCCCAGGCGGGTCTCGAACCCGCGGGCTCAGGCAATCCACTCACCTCAGCCTCCCAAAGGCGCGGGATTACAGGCTGAGCCACTGAGCCCAGCTTAAATTCTACTTTTTAAGAGACAGATAAAGAAAAAAAATTTTAAAACCAAAAACTGGAAAATGATAGTCACAATATATATCTGACAAAGGTCATATATTCAGACTCCATAAAGGACCGCTTTTACTCAATAATAAAAGAACTCCAAATTATACTCACATAAAACATACAAATTTCTAATAATCACATAAAAGATGTTAAAATTAATGATTTACAGAGGATGGAATGGAACTCCCTCATTCAGAGAAAAAAAATTAGTGATTTATAGTAATTATTTTGAAGGGTGACAGAATTTGCTGGCCCCATATATTCCATTTTGACTTAAGAATTATTTTGAGTTAAAGGTACTTCAAAAAAATAGCAGATTCAAGAAGGTCATTCTGACCTTCACTTCTCTTCTTGAAAGCAGAAGATGAAACTTCCATGTGAAAGATATTATCCTTATATCAGGAGGAAAAAAGATATTCTTATCACCAAAGGTAGACAGTTGAGGCCAGAGAAAATCTGTGCAAACAAACCTTGGTAAACTGACCCTTAATTTTTCCAGTTGCTTCTCCATGAATAACCATCCTAGGCCACATCCCTCTGTTTTGCCAGGTTTTCATAATTTATTACTCTTTGTCCAATTTAGTATATAAGCATTTGGCCCTAACCGCTTCTTTGGGTTTTCCTGTTCCTAGAGCCCATGTCCACGTAAAATTCTGTCGATTTTTACAGAATTTCTTTGGCGAGTTTTTCTCCTGTTAATCTGACTTTGTTAATTAAATCTTCTAGCCTAGCAGGAGACCCAACGAGAGTAGAGGTAAAGTTTTGCCTACCCGATAATGTCATGGTGGTCTTATCACCTATCCACAAAAAAGTCTAACACTAAAAACATTGACAACACAAAGCATTGTCAAGGATGGGAAACCACTGGAACTCTCCTGCATTGTAAATGGGGATAAAAAATTATACAACCAGTTTTGAAAATGATTGGCAATATCTTTATAAAGAAAAACATCTGTTTTCAGAGTGACTCAGCAATCCCATTTCTATGCATCAGCCCAAGACAAATGAAAACAAGATTTAAACAAGAATGTTTATTGTAGCTTTATTCATAGTACCTCAAACTGAGAGCAACTCAAATATGCATTAACAAGCAAGCGGGTATATTAGCTTTCTATTGCAGTGTAACAAATCACCACAAACTCTATGACTAAAATCAACACTTATATTCATATATCACTTTATAGTTCTGTAGGTCAGAAGTCCAGACTGGTTTAGCTAAATTATCTGCTTGAGGGCTCACAAAGCCAAAATCAAGGTGATAGCCAGTTTAAACTCTTATCTGAAGACTCTGAAAAAGAATCTGCTTCCAAGCTCATTCAAGTTGTTGACAAAATTCAGTTGATTTGGAGTTGCTCTCAGCTCCTAAAGGCTGCCCTCATTCATGGCATATGCCCACGCTCCCTTCAAAGATAGCAATGCTAAGTAAAATCTCCTTTCTGTCTTTTAAATCTTTGACTTCTCTTCCGCAGACCAGTCATTAAAAATCCTCTTCTTTTAAAGGGATCCTGTACTTCAATTCGGCCTACCTGAAATAATTCCCTTTTGCCATATAATGTAATATAATTGTAAGAGTGATGTCTCCACTATACACAAGTTCCACTCACACTCAAACAGGAGGGAATGTTTTTTTTTTTTTTTTACAAGAGCAAAGGCCATTAAGAGACACTCTTAAATTCTGCTGATCACAATGCATAAACCAATAATAAATCCATATTATGAAATACTACTCAGCAATATAAACAGAATACTAATACATACGATATTCAGCAATGTTTAAACTATAAACCAGCTGGGATCGGTGGCTCAGCCTGCAATCCCGCGCCTTTGGGAGGCTGAGGTGAGTGGATTGTCTGAGCCCGCGGGTTGGAGACCCGCCTGGGCAGCGAGACCTCGTCTCTACAATAAATCAAAAAATCAGCCGGGCATGGTAACGCATGCCTGTAATTCCGGCCATTTGGAAGGCTGAGGCGGAAGGATCGCCGGAGCCCAGCAGGTCAAGGCTGCGGTGGCCGGGAGCGGCCACTGCACTCCAGTCTGGGCGACAGAGTGAGACTCCAACAAAAAAAAAACAACACAAACTATAAACCATTGTGCTCAGTAAAAGAAACAAAACATTAAAAGGCACATGCTGTTTGATTCTATTTTTATGAAATTCTAGAAAGGTAAATCTAATCTATAATAAGAGATTATCAATGGTTGCCTAGGGATGGAGGAGGAGAATGATGCATGACAGAACGTTTGGGATGAGGGGAATGTCTTTTATCTTGTCAGGGATGGTGATATCAAAACATAGTTCATGTCTTACATTAAACATATAGTCATACTTTATTTACAAAAAGGAAAATAAAAATATAAACTGTGGTGTGCAATTTGGTTGGCAGAATAATGACCCCCAAATATGTTCACAATCTAATCTCTGGAACCTCAGAAAAAGGTAAAAGGGACTTGGCATATGTAATTAGTAAAAGAAAGGAGACTGAATTGGATTTTTAGCTTAGGCTACCCAGGTTGGCCCAAAGGTTTTTTAATAGAGAAGCTGTGATGATAAAAGCAGAATGTCAAAATGATGTCATGCAGATTTGAAGATGCTTGTTCCAAAGCAGCTTGCTTAGAAGATGGAGGAAGTGACCAAGAACTAAGGAACAGAAAAAGGGAACAGAAAAAGGCAAGGAAATATATATTCCCTTATAGCCACCAGAAGGAGCACAGTATGCCAACACTTCAATTTTAGTCCAACAAACTCATTTTGGACTTCTTACCTCTAGAGCTGCAAGACAATACATTTGTGTGGTTTTAAGTCACTAAGTATGTGATGTTTCTGTTGCTGTAACAGCAGCAATAAAAACCTAGTTCAGTAATTTACAGACAATACCATGTTCTTCTTCTACATTTGCTGCACACATAATTTTATTGTCATATATTTATCATATGTGTTAACACCTGACAGAATAACCCTCCAAATGTATTTTCCTTTAAAAGTCTTACCTTGGTGATTTTTACAGATTAACTTTATAAACATTTTACAAAGGCATTATTAACATTGCTATTTTAATTGAGATAGCATTAATTAATTTAGAAGAGAAAGTCTATCTTTACCATTGAGTCTTCAATCCAGAAACATAGTATATCTCTTTATTTAACTGTCTTCTTTCATATTAATAAGTGAAGTTTTATGGTTTACTTTTACCTTTTAAATCAAGTTAAATTATAATGTTATAGGTGTGAATAGCATCTCTTCAGAAATATGTACTATTATTAGAATTTTATTATTGTTTTCTGTATATTGACTTTTAGTTTTTATAGAAAATTCATAACATTGTTTGCTGTTTTATTTTCTTTTACACACTTTAAGTATTTTTGTGATCTGCTTTTCCCACAGTACAGTATGCTATATATAGTAACTATACGTAGTTGTATGTTTATATATATATCTATATTTTTTTCTTGTTTAGCCTAGATATTTTGCTTTATTTTTTCCTTAAGATAAGAATAAAAACATTACTTTTATTAAAACACATATAGACATATTAGAAAGTATAAAATAAAATTTAAGCGCATTTTCAAGAAAAAATAATTGCAAAATAATTTATTTCACAACTGTAATATTGTATATGTTGCCATTTGGACATTTGAGTCACTGTTAGCTTTTGTTATAGCAAATTATATTGCTATATATCTTTGTACATTTATTTTAATATATCAGTATTTCTCTTAGGTAGTAAGATTTTGTATCATTTTAAATTTTAATAGAAGTTGCCAAAATCACTTTCAAATTGTTATTTTCCTCCATCTTAGACAATATTTAATATAGCACTATTCAATATGTTAAGCTTTTTGTCAGTTTGAGGGGGTTTTACCTTGCATTTTCCTTATTATGAACTTAGATCCACTGTCTTTTTATATTTTTATTAACTACTTATATGACCTTTTCTAAGAGTGTGAGTGCTTTGCCATTTCTCTAGTGAGTTCCTCATCATTTTCTTAGTGATTAAATTTATTTAACAAATAGATATTGTGATTATAACATATTAGGGACTGTTCTAAGAACTTCATGAATATAAACTTAATCCTTATAACAACTCTATGAGGTAGGTACTGTATTTATTTCTATTTTACAAAATAAGTAGAGTAGAGAGGCCGAAACACTTTCCCAAGGTCACACAGCGGATAGGTAGCTGAACTGGGATTCAAACTCCTGCGGGATGACTCTGGAATTTGTGCTCTCATTTTCTATATTATATGCAAAGATCCTTATATATTCTGCATACCAATACTTCGTTATTTATGTCACACATATTTTGCACAATAGGCTTATTTTTGAACATTATTTATTTATTTTAACATACATTTTAATTATATATATTAACCTACTTAAGTATGTGTGTGTGTGTATATATATATATATATATATATATATATATATATATATATACTTATTTTAATTTAATCATACACCAGGCTACTTTTTACATAAAGTTTTTTATTTGAGAAGGATTTCCCACTGAAAGTTATAAAGATTTTCTTCAATATTTTCACTTAATATTTTTAGCTTTGCTATTTATATTTAGGTCTTTAATCATATTCTTTTGAATAGTGTGACATATATTGACTATTTAAATATATTTTGTAACCAGTCACTTTGAGTACTGTTTCACTATATCTAACAATTTTTTAGTTAATTATTTTTGTTTTCCTATGAAGACAATAATTTTATCTGCAACAATAATGTGTGATTTCATTTCTGTTTCATTTTCTTTATATTAGCTCATTTTATAGAATTTTCACAATGATATTAAATAATGTTAGTAATAGCATACATTTTTTTTCTTATTGCTGAATGTATTGAAAAATGTTTTGGTGTCTCAACATTGAGTGTGAATCTGTCTTGTAGTTTTTATTAAAATAAATATGGTGGCTTGACTAGTTGAGCAAAAATAAAACATAATTTTATTACTTTTTTTTTTTTTTTTTTGAGTTGGAGTCTCACTCTGCCGCCCAGACTGGAGTGCAGTGGCCGCTCCCGGCCACCGCAGCCTCGACCTGCTGGGCTCCGCGATCCTTCCGCCTCAGCCTTCCGAGTAGCTGGAATTACAGGCGTGCACTACCACGCCCGGCTAATTTTTTGAATTATTGTAGAGATGAGGTCTCGCCAAGTTGCCCAGGCGGGTCTCGAACCCGTGGGCTCAGGCAATCCACTCACCTCAGCCTCTCAAAGTGCGGGATTACAGGTTGAGCCACCGAACCTGGCTATTACCTTTAAATATAATTCTTGAGTATCTCTACACATTGTTAGGAAAAAGTTAATTGTGCTAATTAAAGGCAACTTAGTCACCTTGGCATTGGCTGTGGTTGGGAAGAAATCTGGTCCAAATGCTGACATCCATTTTATCCGGTCTTCATTGAGGCACAGTTCATAATCATTGAGGCAACACCTGCTGTTGCTTCATTGCTTCAATATGGCCTCCAATCACCATGTTCTTTGCATCCCAATTCTAGTTTGGTTTTGAACTACCCTTGAAGACTCATACGCTATGGTGGAATTGGAGACATGTCTCTCTTCCATCAACTTGAATACTTTTATTTTTCATGTCCCATGTTGGATCTGGCCTTTTACTATAAGGTTTGTTATCTTCTGGGTTACCCTGAAAAGCCATACAGAGTGTATCTATTCTGCTTTTCAAACTCACTTAACTTCTATTGTATTTGTCACTTTGACTTTGTTTCAACAAGGAGGAGAAGCGGGAGCTAGACATCTTTTAAAAATTAGTGTTGAAAATCTTTTTCAAATCTTTTTTTCTTCAAATATTTTTCTCCATGACAATTGATCAAACTCACTTTATTTTTCTCTCTCTTTTCTTCCTTACCCCCCTTCTTTCTTCACTTAATAGAGAAAGCAGCTTTTTCTTCAACATATATTCTTCACTACTATATGACTGTATGACTTTTTGATACGTTATGTACTCCCGGCTTTTTGTAGTATCCCAGTGACTAGCACAATGCTTGGTAGTCAATATTAAATAAATAGTTAGTGAATGAATTGACAGAAGGGCAAATACGTTTTAGTAGTATATTCTGTATTTTTTTTCTGTTTCTACTGTGTGTTACTTTGCATTCTGGGCTCCTGCCTCATCTAAAAAGTGAAAATAGTAATCTAGAGCATTGTATTAAATAACATGAGAAATAAGAACATACTTCGCAAACTGGAAAGCTACACAGGTGTTTGCTGCCTTATTAGTATTACATGCTAACTTTCCCAACAATATTGCGTGCTAAAAGGAATTGGTTTGGTAATCCAAATAATTGAATCACTAATCACAGGATTTCAGCAGAAGTATGTTAAGTAATTGAGACTTTCCTAGTTGTCCCTCAAGCTTATACTGGACCATTTTAGGTGCACTGGCGCTGACCACAAGAGTGGGTAGGCAAGCACCGAACATTAGAGATGGCATAAGGTAAAACAGAGGGATAGCAACTCAAGAGAAGGTAGAAAGAGTAATAGGCAGCAATATTGCCAAGATACATGTCATACCCTTCCACTGATCCTCTGGACCCAATATCTCTCCTCTCTCACTTTGTGCAGGCATGCTAGTATCACAGCACTTTGTTCCTACTCTTTTCTGAACCACTTACCTGGTATTTCCAGATAAAAAGATTTGTTTGTATCTCTATGAAGGAGCATCTTTTATGTTCAGATTAAGTCATTTGATCTGTGGTATTTTTCTGTAGGGGTCTTCTAGAATTCTTACACTTCCATTATTTGAACAACCTAGATTGTACAGAAAAAATAGCCCTTGCATTCGAGGCTTAAAACCCAATTCATGCTGCAGAGTCATAATCTTCTTTCCTATTCTATTTTTAAAATAGATACCCAATGATGTGCTCTCAATCAGTATGTATTCCTCTGTGTCTTTGAAGATGCTGTCCCTGAGGGTGGGAAGAGGATGCTAAGTTTGTACCAAGCACGCATTCTTTATCTTGCTGAACATCATTTGGGGGCAGGGGGAGAGGAAAACAAACACAAGTTTCTGGGGGGCATCAAGTATTTGTTATTGCTCTTTTCTGACAGGTTCTGATGCCTTCAAATAGAGGGAGTCACATTAAAAGACGTAGTTAAATATAAATATCTGTTCATGAGCTGTGAGATTGAGTCTCTTATGTGTGTTTACTAGGTTTCAATAGGTTCTTTAAAGTTCATAATATTCACTATGCTGTCTTGTT
Organism: Cephalopachus bancanus; assembly: GCA_027257055.1. Classification (NCBI taxonomy): domain Eukaryota; kingdom Metazoa; phylum Chordata; class Mammalia; order Primates; family Tarsiidae; genus Cephalopachus; species Cephalopachus bancanus. The sequence goes on from JAPVLO010000258.1 coordinate 1,992,844, forward strand.
CAAAGTACTAAAAGTATTCAAATACCCTCTGTAAAATAATTGGTTGTTGTGCATGCTTGTTAATGTAGGAATATTTGAGAGGAAAGAAGAGAGGGAAATGAGGTGAGGGAAGAAAGATAAGTAGAGAGTAAGGTAAGGTCTTAGAAAAGGAAAATGACTTACAGCCACACAGCTTCTATGTGGTTCACCCAGGATTTGAACCCATGAATATATTATTTCAAAATCTAACCACTTAGTGGACAGTCAATTAATATTTATTAAACAATTGTGAAAACTAATAAATACATTTCCACTATAGAACACTGTAGAGAGTAAGACAATGGATGGGTAATGGTATGAAAAAAAGAATGAACTAAGGAGAAAATTTTAGGCTTGAATAAGACTATAAACAAGTGAAAAAAGTTAGAATGGGACCAAAACAATGCTTTTAAATATGTTTGCTAATTACAATATTGTGCCAGCATACCAATATCACGGGCTCCTGTTTACTGATGTCCCTCTGGACTCACAAACTAATAAGACTGCCACTTCTCTAGACAATTATCAGTGACATATGTTATTTATAAGATAGATATACTGTTGTAATTATTGGGCATTTTTATTTATATACACTAAATATTAAGTTACCAGTATTTCAGAGTTTTTAAAATATGGTTCATTATCTGATAGCAATATCTTTGAATTAAAATACTCTTACGAAACACATTACTGGTGTTTATACTTCAATAGGAAAAAATATATACATGATTCCTTTCAACCACTAAATAAATATCCAGGCTGTATATCTGTGAAAGTTTCTAAAGATTGCACTGTTAGATTGATCTATTGTAGGAACTTTTAAATATACTCACCAATTTTTAGCATTTATCAGTTAATTTAATGATAAAAATGTATCAATCTTTATCCCTTATTATAGACTCATGGTAAATTCCATCTTAAGGAATTTTGAAAAGCATCAAATTCTTCCATTTCACAAGTGTTTAGTCATCATATAGAAAGTAGAAAGTAATTTCAAAACAAGCTTCCAAAGTACAGGACACAATTTAAGTAAGTTATATGTTTCTAAATCGTTCAACAAATAAGTGTTAGCTAGTTGCTAAGTTGTAGACACTGTACTGAGAACATTGAGTACAAAAATAAATAAGGCCAAATCCTGTCCAAAAGGTACCTATCATAAAGAAGACAAGCATGTCATAATAACGATTAAGGTAATGATTAAAATAATTAATGCATCATTCATCTTCATGTTTTACTACTACTTAATATATAACTAAGCCTAATATATAACTATTTGAAGAATATAATAATTAACAACTACTATTAAGAAAATGCTTTGTGTCAGACATTATGGCAATAACCTTAATCAATAATCTACTTTAATCCTGAAGATCCTGAAATTTAGTAAACATTATTCACATTTTACTGCTAATAAAAATGTTAAAGAAAATTATAAGTGTCTTGCTGGCATTGAGTGCAGGGGTTAAGTGTTTGGACTCTGAGGTCAGAGTATATGGCTTCAAATCTCTACTCCATAACCATGCTAAGCCTCAGAAGCCACATCTGTAAAGAAGGGATGGTAAGAGTACTGATCTGGATGACTTTCTTGCACATATTCATTCAATCTCTTTTTGTAATGTGCTTCAACCAGGGTCTCCCATGAAGAAAAAGTTGAACAAAACTGATATTATTTCTCAAACAAAAATAACAGAAATAAGTAGGGTAAGTGAATGAGGCAAGAAAGATAATTATTGCCTAGAACAAAAGAGCTGTGAAAAACTGAACTTTTTTTTCCTTAATAAACTATCAGATAGTTAGGACTGGCTGATACATCAGAGCAAAGTAAGCAATGGAAGCCTATATTGTACAGGAAATTCACTGGGGCATCATGTTAAAAGACTAGCATGTGATTAGACTGTAGTTTTGCAGATGTACTTTCCACTATTCAGATAACAGAAAGAATTAGCACTAAAAATGAGGATAGCAGGGGAGCATAGAAAACAAAAAAGATCAATTTTATTTCACGAACATTTTTTATTCCAGAGTCATTCCTTTCACTTTTTATTATGAGGAAAATTGCCAGCAGTTTATTTTCTCTGTTGACTACAAACAGTAGTCATGGGATCTATGATTTCTGCTGTATTTTGTGACTTTTTATGCACAAAGATAGACTCTAATATTTTCTTAATTCTCATTAAATCAATTGACAAGTAACTATTTCACGGTCCATAATTGAAGGGTAAAATAAAAAGACATGTTTGATTGAATTATTTCAAAAAGATGTGGTATTGAATGGATCAATGTAATTTTAATATTCGAAACCACTGCTGATATGGTAACAGTATTTTGTTCTAGCAAAAAGTCATACAGAGAAGTGAGTATGGGTTTTGGAGTCAAACAGATCTGGATTCAAAATGGCCTCTGACATTTATCTACTGGGTGCTCTTCAAAAAGTAGCAAATATCTGTCTGGGAACGGGGAAACACCCCATATCAACAGGGTGCCTGAATGAAACGCAATTGTATACCTAACGCTTAACTGTACCCCACAACTTCATAATAAAAAAAAAGTTGATGAACCTCTTTGTTTTTCAATATTCTCATTTGTAAAATGAAGATACCCCTTCCTTTCTGTGGTTGGTTAGAAGACTGAATGAATATGTGCATGAAAGTCATCCAGATCAGTGATTAGCACGTACTTTAGCTTAATATATATTGACTTTCTTCAGGATCTTCTAGTTATTCGGGGGAGGGATTGTTTCTGTTCTATTGTTTCAAAGCTTTTTTAGATAAGAGCAAGGCAGAAAATTATAGTATCACAACAAATAAAAGAACATGGTAAAATAATTCATTTTTAAAATATTCAGCCAAGTTTAATTGGATGCCATGTATGTGTGTGTGTATATACTCATGTGTGTTTGTATGTCAAGATACAGATGCTAGATGCAGAGACAGAAAGACAAAGAGGGAGAAGTAGATGTTTCTATGTGTTAAATAGAGAAAAGGAACTCAAATTTTAGAGCAGTATCAAAGTGCAGTTATCACTGAGTACACCAATCTAGCAGTAATGCAATTTTTAAAGGAATATAAAGTCATCATAATAATTTAATGTTGAACTCTATGCCTTAATGCAACAGGAGCTTGTAAATAATACAGATAATTCATTATACCTACACTCTGTCTGGTTTTCTAAGCCTTCCATAATCCTGGCTTCATCTCACGGATGTTGGTTCCTCATATTCACTAATCTGCAATATGTACTTTTAGTTTAAATGGTGCCACCTTCTCATAGTCTTATAAATGTGTCAAAATTTTCCTTAATTCTGCATTATTTTCAACACCAGGTTTTCAAATGTTTATCCATGATAAATTTTTCACTAACATAGAGAAAAATGAGAACCAATATTTTACAATAGCCTATGAATATGAAGATCTGAGTAGCAGTGTTCCAGTTTTTATTACTCTTTGTTATATTTGAGTTTCAAAATAAGTTTATATCTCAGGTTTTTGGGGATACAACTAACTTCAAATATCTGTTAACATACTGATATCTGTTTGCCGTTGCCATAAACCATATGAAAATATCCTGAAAACTCCATCATTACAACACTTAGACTACCTTTTCCAGATGGTTTCTCATCTCCAGTAATGGTGCAAAAGTAATTTATTGGAACACGGGTCCTGATTTTGGTTTTGTAACATATGGTTATACATTTATATTATACAACACTTAAAAATAGATGGAACTTGCATAATTTGCATAGACTATTTCACATCCTTGCCAATATATTTGGTTTCTTTGTATTATCTCCCTTGTATATTAAAAAGGTATTGTTTAGGAATCATACCTAGAATTCATCTGGTATAGAACAGGCCCCTAGTAGCTGTTTGCTGATTAACTGGGTTGATTCTTTATATGATTAGATAGAAAAAACAGAATGAGATTTCTATTAAAGAAAAGCTTCATAAAGCCAATGATTTGATGACTACAGAATTAATAACATGAGCCATTCTGAAAATATCCAGCTAAAGTAACAAGATAGAAAAAGATAAAACATCCAATCCACATTCACATTTTTCATGAAATTTATGAATTTTTTATAATCTTCTCTAAATGATGAAAATACTGCCAATTTTTACAAACTTAGAAGAACTTTTCCCCCTTTTCACTAAGTGATCATTTCAGTGATCTTCAGGCCTTAAACCAAACTGGTAATACCCTATGCTTGCAGCAAAAAAAAAAAAAAGAATAATTCCCCTGCTTTCAGAGTTACAGGAAAAGCCTTTCTTTCTCATTTCAAAAATAATGAAAACAATAGCCTAGACAATTGCTACAGAAGTGAAATTGAAAGACTTTGTGAGAAAAAGACTAAACATGTAACCCTCTAGCCTTGCCCTGGGTCAAATATTTGTGTGTTAACAAAGGAGAAATCCTCCCCCTCTCTTCTTACCTAAAAATATATGGTATTGTACATGTGCCCTATTTAATATTCTCTTGTGTTAGAGCAGCCTCCTCATGCTCAGTTGGATTGTTTTCACTCAACTGCTACCATCGATATAGAGATAGAGATGATAAAGACAGAGACAGAAATAGAGACAGAGACAGAGATAGAGATAGAGAGACATGGACAGAGCTAAACAAATTTGCACATAATGTTAAACTCTAACACAACATTCATTTTTAATATTATGATATAAATTTGTTTCTAGCATCTTCTACATCAACAGTATAGTTCTCCATGATTTATTTTTAAAGGAAACTGTTTGTTTGAACAGAGACTAGGATCTCAAAGATAAGATCTTTCTGTGGATAAGATGTTTGGAAAGTTTTATATTAAGCATGATTCTATAATAAATTTTTCCATTTAAGATCTATAGGAGTATATTTGAACTATGGTCATGTATTTGAATTAAAAAAATGATTACTTGAGTGCTTTTTTTGTTTCATATAAATATTGAAATTTTGTTTCATATAAATATTTTTTTCTTTCATATAAATATTGAAATTTATATTGTTCCCTTGTGGAGTTTAAAAAGAGCTCTATGGCTAATATGAGGATAAAGTTATATTGTAAACAGTATTAATCAATTAGATTGAACTAATTTATTATTAAAATTTCAGTGACCTCTTTCCTTGCTGTTGGAGAAACAAAAACTTCATGAATCTCTGTATTAAGAACAACAAGCTGTTCCATGTCCAATCTGAAGCACAGAGAATAGACATTTGAAATAATTATTCTTAGCAGAGAGAAGTGAAGCATATAATTTCTAAACATGGAGGCAAATCTTAAAATATACAGTCCGTGGAGTTTGATGTTTACATTTTATTCTAATTTTACCCAATTGATTTTTGTAAAAGAAATATCACCACAACAACTGACTATCTTAGTGGACTAAAAAGAGTTTCTTCTTTTTAAATTATTAATTAGCCATGAATAGACTGCTTAAAATGTAAGCCAGACAGCAACTAGTGATGAAATGTAAGGTTCCACACATCTAAAAAGAAGACGTATGAGCAGCCAACAGAAACATGAAAAAATGCTCAGCCTCACTAATCATCAAAGAAATGCAAAATGCAAATTAAAACTACACTGAGATACCTCCTAACTCCATTCAGGATGGCCATCATCAATAACTCAAAAAGTAACAGATGTTGGAGAGGATGTGGGGGAAAGAGAACACTTCTACACTGTTGGTGGGAGTATAAACTAGTAAAGCTCTGTGGAAAACAGTGTGACAATTCCTAAAAGATCTAAAAATCAACCTCCCATATGACCCAGCAATCCCCATTCTGAGAATATACTTGGAAGAACTCAAATCATTCTACTAAAAAGATACCTGTGCACACATGTTTATTACAACACTGTTCATAATAGCCAAAACATGGAGCTAACTGTACTGCCCATCAAAAGTAGACTGGAATTTTAAAATGTGGTATATATACACAATGGACTATTACACAGTCATGAAAAGGGACAAATGTATGACCTTCACAGCAATTTGGATGGATCTAGTTTGTAACACTCAGTGATCTATCACAGAAGGAAAGAACCGAGTACCAAATGTTCTCATTCATAAGTGGACCCTGAACAATTATCATAATACTATAAGAAAGGGATTGGCAATAGTGGAAAACTACCAAGGGAGGCACTGGGTGGGGGGCACACTTCATCAATAAGGGTACCTGATCTCAAGTCAAGTGACACAGGGACCAAAGTGGGGCCCAAACTTTACCTGTACAATGACCATTTGTATACTTAACCCTGAATTGTACCTCACATCTTTAAAATAAAATGTAATCAAAATAAGAGGGAAATGTAAGGTTTTATTTAAACCAGAAACAAATGGCAGGGAAGGAAAAGTAGTGAGCTTCCAGAGGTTGTTCTGGGTTTTACAGAAAAGGTTCAGGAAACAAAAGAAGGAAACCTCTAATCCCTTCCTTATAATCTTTAAAAAATAAATGTAGAATGTATTAAACAAGTTCAATCCTCTCAAAAATCAAACCAATATTTATCTACTTAATATCTACTATATACGTGTGCTGTCTAAAAACAAAGCAAAAGAAAACAATTAGTTGGAAGACCCATAAACTATCAAAGAGGATTCAGGACCCCTTTATTCTTACACTAAAATTTTTAAAAGTTGAGTCTTGATTGCCTTTTCCTTAAGGAGATAATAGAGCTAGGTCTTTCAAAGTATTAGAGAGAAAGAAAAAAGGAAGCCAAAAATGTAATAGTTTTCCCTTCTGTTTCCTTCTGTCATCTTTAGCTCATAGAGCAGTAGAATCTTCACAAAGGTTTTCATTGTTCCACCAGATCCACGACCAAAGTTAATAGTGAAATAAAGACACCATCATCTCCAATTTGTGATATTGACAATCGATTAATTAGGCATTGTTCAGATATCTAGGCAAAATATTTATGTTACTGAACTGGATATGGGTAACTCTGCAATAAAACTAATACATTACCAAAGAGTACATAAATATATTTTAAAGTCGCTTGTATTAGAATGTATTTTCTTATACCCTACCTATCATTATGTACAAAAATGAACTAAAAATGGATCAAGAACTCAAATGTGTAACCTTGAACTATAAGAATTTTAAAAGAAAACTTAGTGAACACCTTTACCTTCCTGGATATTGGAATAGGCAAGGAATTCATGGTCAAGTCTTCAAAAGCAAATGCAGCAAAATATAAAACTGACAGATAAGAACTTATCAAACTAAAAAGTTTTTGCACAGCAAAAGAAGCCATCAAGAGAATAAAGAGACAACTCAACAGAATGGGGAAAAAATATTTGCAAACTATGCATCTGAAAAAGGCCTGACATTCAGGATCTACAAGGAACTCAGAAGATGAAAGGAAAAAGGCAGGAAAAAGACAAACAACCCCATTAAAAAGTAGGCAAAGAACATGAAAGACACTTCTCAAAAGAAGACATTCAATCAGTCAACAAACATATTAACAAATGTTCAGCCTCATTAATCATCAGAGAAATGCAGTCAAAACTACAGTGAGAATCTACCTTACACAGGTCAGGATAACTATCATTAAAAAGTAAAAAAAAAAAGCCGGGCTCGGTGGCTCAGCCTGTAATCCTTTGGGAGGCTGAGGTGAGTGGATTGCCCGAGCCCGCGGGTTCGAGACCCGCCTGGGCAGCGAGACCTCATCTCTATAATAAATCAAAAAATCAGCCGGGCGTGGTAGCGCATGCCTGTAATTCCAGCTACTTGGAAGGTTGAGGAGGAAGGATCGCCGGAGCCCAGCAGGTCGAGGTTGCGGTGGCCCGAAGCGGCCACTGCACTCCAGTCTGGGCGACAGAGTGAGACTCCAACTCAAAAAAAAAAAAAAAAAAAAAAGTAAAGAAAAAAAAAAAACAGTAGATGTTGATGAGGCTGCAGAGAAAAGGGAACACCTCTACACTGAGGGTGGGAATGTAAGTTAGTTCAACCTTTGTGCAAATCAGTGTGCCGTGTTCTCAAAGATCTAAAAATTGAGCTACTGTACAATCCAGGTAATCCCACTTCTGGGAATATACCCAATGGAGCATAAATTGTTCAATCAAAAAGACACCCACACATGTATATTCATTGCCACACTATTCACAATAGCAAAAACATGGAACTGACTCATATGCTCATTGAAAAGTAGAATGAGGCGGAAGCATCACCTTAGCCCAGCAGGTCAATGCTGGGGTGGCCGTGAGAGTGCCACTGTACTCCAACCCAGGCGACTGAGTGAGACTCCAACTCAAAAAAAAAAAAGACTGGATAAAGAAAATAGGGTACACATAAATACTACACAGTCATGACAGAAGAAAAAAAAGAAAAAATCCTTTGCAGCAACATGGATATAGCTGAAGATCATCATTATAAGTGAACTATCACAGAAACAAAAGTACTAAATACTGCACGTTCTCACTTATAAGAAGGTCCTGATTACCAGTCACAAAGACACAAAGATGGGGCCACAGACACTAGATACTGCTGAAGGAGGGAGAGAGGGAAGAGGGTTATGGGACACACAACTACATAGTAGGCACCAGATTCACTACCAAGGGAAGAGAGGGCTTGCTAGAAGCCCAAACTTCACCTGCACACAATTTACTTATGAAGTAAATCCCCAGACGTACTCACAACTCTAAAATTTAAAAGTGAATGTTTTTTAGAAAGCTTTAATTATATGAAAAAGACTTAGAAATAAATCCCCAATAAATTCCACATAAATATAATAAAAATCAACAATGAAGTGAAATTTAAAACGTGTCTATGAAGGAAGAGAAACTACAACTTATGGCCAACTTATTATTGCTCCCTGTAATCTTCAGGGGACGGTGCTTAATTTTATCATCACAAACACTGACAAAATAGCCCTCTGAGTTCTTCTGGGATATAAGGAACTTCTTTGGAAGACTTTATTAAAAATAAGTCCAGGCAAAATCCTATTCCAATACATACTTTGTGCCACTGGTCCATAAGGTCTCTGACTATTTTTCAGAACATTTTAGTAACAGAAAAATTTTAAAACCCCGCTGAATAGCAAGAAAAATCATGAGTTGTTCATGTAGTTTGATAGCTAGTTTTGTCACATTCAAAAAATTAAATGAACTCAATGATGCACAAAATTACTAACCATTTGCCTTCTTTTATAATTTCAGAGTGTCAAAAGTAGTCAAGATTTATGAAATTTATTGTTCAGTGTATCTGATTTTTAGAACTTAGATATGTATATGTCCAAAAAAGAAATTCTATGAACTAACATGTGTGGGTTAGAATAAAAATGGACCCACACATTTCATTTTTCCCACATAAGAGTAGATAATCTCTTTATAGCATATGTAGTCTTTTGTGTATATTGAAGATTATATAATAAAAATAACAAGAATAAATTACATTCAATTTCTACAACCCTCATATAGGGAAGTGGGCTACTTCATACTCTCAAGAATGAAATCCAGCCAAGCACTAGAGTAAAATAAAAAGGAATAAAATTTAGTGTTTTTGAAATTATATAAACCTCTATTTAAGGTCATAACATTAAAAGGAACCCCTTCATATAATACTTTAATTTGTTTTGATGGAGAAAATATACAATAACACACAATTGCTAAACTATATATATTGCATTAATCCCAGGGACACGCACAAATATTTTAAAACAATGTATATGTTGCAAGATACTATGGATACAATTATTTTGTACACTTAAATTATATTTAAATCTATGCGTACTTGAATCCCTCATATCATGGGTGTCAGTATGAGGCCACAGATTGTGGCTGCAAATTTGGGAACTTGGTTTTTATTTCTGCTACAAGTAAGAAAGTATGGTTGTTGAAAAATTTCCTACCATTCTTCAGCATTTAATGATTCCAACGTACTAAGTAAACATTAATTTGGCCATGCACCATGTTACAAACATGAATTTAATTCCATACAAACATGAATATGAAGCTCCTAGATAATTATATTTACCCAACACAATCTTACTTCTATGTTCAGCTTTATTAACCCCATGGTACACTTGACCCCATCTTCCCTCTCCTAAGTTTTTCTCCCCTGTGAATTAAAAAAATAAGGACTTCACATTAAATTAAGTGAATTTTTTAAAAAATCCTTTGAACAGGGATATTTAACTTAGAAGAAGTAAGCCAGCCATCTTCCATGAACACAGATGTGAGTTACAGGGTTTCTGAAGGTTAGACAAGTCCTGATGGCAATCTCTCTTTTTGAGACCTGAGTGTTATCCTACCTTTGGGTTCATGAGGTGTCTTTGTCTTAAACTTCCTTATAAAAAATTCCCTTTATAAATCTTAATGAAGTAGATTTCTCATACTTTTGAATAAAGAGTTCTGACCAATCTAAGGAGAACTAAAAATCTAGAATAGGTCTCTTTAGCCAATCAAATATGCACCTTTCAAAAAAGTCTTTCTGTATTCATATATGATCAAATAAGAAACAGTTTGGAGAGTTCTCAAAGAACTAAGCATAAATTTACCATTTGACCCAGCAATCCCACTACTATGAATAGACCAAAAACAGCATAAATCACTCTACCAAAAATAGTCTGCGCTTGTATGTTTATTGCAGCTCTATTTACAATAGAAAAACATGGGACCAACCTAGGTGCCAATCAATGGTGGATTGGATAAAGAAAATGTGATACATATACACCATGGAATACTATGCAGTCATAAAAAAGAATGAAATCCTATCCTTTGCAGCAATGTGGATGCAGCTGGAGGTCATTATTCTAAGTGAATTAATGCAGAAACAGAAAATTGAATACTGCATGTTCTCACTTATGAGTGGAAGCTAAACACTGGATACACGTGTGCATGAGGACGAGAACAGCAACATATGCTGGAGACTCCTAAAATGGGGAAGGAGAGAGGTGAACAAAGTTGAAAAACTACCTATTGGGTACCACTTTCACTAGTTAGATAATAGGTTCAATAGAAGCCAAAATCCCACCATTATGTGATGTACACACACGTAACAAACCTGCACATGAACCCCTTGAAGCTAAAATTTAAAAGCTTTATGGATTTCCTGGATCTGGTAGCACATAGTTAAAATGCACTATGTTGTTTCCCTAAAAGACAAGACTAGTGCAATTCTAACAAACATTTGACTGTTCCACAAGAAGATTTCATGTAAGATCACCGACAGGCTCATTATTGGCATTCTGAATATACAGGCATATGCACGCCCACATACAAACATACAACTGTTCTGAGTATAAATCTTTTCACAGAGAGGTATGAAAGGAATGGATTACTAGAATGTTTTGAGGAATGGATCTGAGCGAATGATGATATGGTCACCATTTATTGCTTTCACTGAGTGTCAGATTGTGGAGACACAGGCTCAGCAGGATTAAACACTAAAATAAGTTTCACGTGAAATACTTGACACCTCTCTCCTCAGAGGCCATTAGGAGGATTGACAAGTATTTACTTTTGGAAGAAGTGTTCAAAGTTTACAAATAATCAGGGAAGTGGATAAAGCAGAGATGAGATAACATTTTTAAAAGGCTAAATATAATTTTCTACAGTTCTCTAAAACGTATGGTCAATAACTTTTATTTACCAAGCTCCTAATAATATGAATTTACAATAAAAATTTGGAAAAGTTTGATATCAGAGTTTTTGATATCAGAGCATGGTTTTTTAGTTATAATAATAACAAATAAAAATAATATGTAGCATTTGCCATGAACTTAATGTATGCATGCCAGGCACTATGCTAAGTTTTAAAAATTTATTTAATTTTGATGATAATGTATTTAGTTCTCACTCTTCATAGAATCAACAATTAACCTGTGACACAGAGGGATATGAGAAATGCAACTTAGGTTAAAGAACTTTCTTATACTCAACTAGTAAATGATACAGTTGGGATTTGGAATCAGTTTCAGTCTGACTGCAAAGCTCACACTCTCCTAACCACTCTGCTGTAATCCCATTATTCACTGTCATATTTTTTAACATTTAGAATTCAATTTGATAAAAACATATACCATTTGACCTCTATGTACAGCAAAGTCCTACAAACTTCTCCAACTTCAATGTAACTTAATGAAGTAGAACAAATCAGTTTATCCACGTCATGTTCTATTCAGAATTTGTGGCATTCACTTTTGGTATCTTAGCTTTGTTTACTCTCTATTGTTCTTACTGAAACTGCTCCTCATCTTCAGACAGTCTTCAGCAGCTGTAAAATCAATCTCTCTGAGGCCATGCTATTAAAAAAAAAACCATTGGGGCATAAGATACAGAAAGATGTATTTAAGATACATGATATTTTCCATTGCTTCCCTTCTGCCTTCAAAGACAGATCCCAGCGTATAGGGATTTTCACTGTCTGAAAAAAAAAATCTATTCTGACAGTGTATACAGAAAGAAATAGTCTTCTAAAATATCCATTTTCCTCTTCTAAAATGTTACTTTGAAATGCCAGCCCATAATTTTCAGACAGGAAAATCTACTGTACAAATCAAAGCGAATTTAGTGGTTTTCATCTGAACAACACATTCAATGTGCAATTTTAGTGCCTTGGTTTCCTATTAGGTAGCTGGTTATTCTGCATATTTCTTTCCTATAATTCAATATGGCATATCTAACAGCATGAACATTCTCTTTTTTGGATGGAGACACAAGATGTGGGGGTTAGTGACAATGGCTCCAGTGACAGAGACTATGTGCTGTTAAGAACTTAGTGCATAATTCATGGAAATTCCATTTTTACTTTGCAAATGTATCACAAAATTCCAGTTGGGTGTTCCTCAGCCTGTGAGAGAAAGAAAAAATGAAAAGAAAGAAATGCTTCAAAGAGTACTTTTAATTATCTGAGCATTCCATTTCAGATTTCTTAAATCAACATCAATACCTACTTATTGATACAGGTTTTACAAAGTACCTCCATTTAATCATTTACTTTGGTTGACTTTGACACCGATTTGACTTTAGGCCTAAATTCCATTCCTCTTTCTTGATGTCTATGATAAAGCTCTCATGTATTTGCCCTACTCAGAGAGCTCACAGGTCATTTTTTAAATATCATTTTATGCAAATTTCATGTAAAAGAAGTCTTGAACTCAGAGGATGATGCTATTTATTTACAGAAGAAAACGTAAAGACTTAAATGCTTCTGATAATGATAATCCACTGGTAAACATCATGAAAAAGAAAAAAAAAGATTATAGAAATTATTAAATCATTCAATCATTCTCTTACCTCCACATCAACTCAAACAATCCAATAAACAAATAAGAATAAACAAACAGGTTTTTATTTTTTAATGGGCTGTTAGAGATTGGAAAAATCTGACTGGTTAGGAAAAAGTGCCAGATGCCAATTAATGGTTTAAAAAAAAAATCTGCTCCAGGTGATGGCAAGAGAATGGTTGCTCAATGTAGTCAAAGGCAAAAGCTAAAGGGATGCAACACATGGGAAACCCCAAAACAGGTAAAAGTTCCTTCCAGAAACATAAACTTGGTCATTTTTGTGCCAGTGAGGGGAGAAGAAAAGACATATAAGAGACAGTAGCTAGTCAGTAATGAGTGATGCTGAGGAAAGGATGATGCGACTGATAGACAGTAAATTGGACCAGAACTACCACTTTCCTGGCCAGAGAGTGTATGAGATTAATTGTAGCAGCAGGAAGCAGACATTAACTGATGATGACATGAGGTTTGTCAGTTTGTTGAGGCTCCTCCCAGTGTCTAGTTACCCTCCCAAGGAGAGGAGACTTTTCCATGAGGTAGTTTCACCCTGGACCTAAGTGTGCTAACAATAATACCTATGGGATTCAGACAATATATAGACTGTTTGTAAGCCCCATGGATACCCTGGGTAGCACACAAGTTATTGAGAAAGACTAGGAAAAGTCAGTTTAGTCAGTCGAGATCCACAAATCCTAAAGGTCAGGCAGAGAGTAGGTGAAGGTTGTGATATGTTCCAAGTTACCTCTGTCCACCCCCTTACACGCATTATTTTGTAAATAATAGGAGGAATTTTGAGAGGTTCCAAAAAACCTTGTGCTATTTAGTTATATCCCATTTCCCCAGCTTAGTGGTTATGAGAAATTATAGCATTACAAGGTTCTCCATCTACACAAAATCTCACATCCCTCATTACTCATAACATAAATGCCTATGTTCTCTATATATTGCACATAGAGAAATGCAGTCAATGTCTTTCTGTAGTTCCCAAATGTCCTGGTTGCATATCTAATTCTGTCAAATGGGTAAAGGGTCATTTTAGTCTAGCCTGGTCATCTGTTGTTGCTGTTGGTGAATCATACCCTTAATAAAAAAGATGAATTATTTCCCAGACACATCTAGTCAAAGGTCCAAGGCATCTTTATTACTTGGTTGTCACGTTTTTAGAGAGTTGCTCATCCCTCATCCCAGACTGTCCAATGTAGTGGCTACACCTAAACTACCCAGAGTTTTTTGCTCTAAAGCTCTTTCAATTCTTTCATTGTCAATGAAGTAAGGGATAGATGGGAGGCAAGGGGTAGAACTGAGGGTGAGAAGGCTACTTAAAAATTTTCCAGTACTCTTTGGGTTAAAACACTTTTAAATCCTTGGGATTTCAGGGGATAAAAGGGCAGTGATTTGTCGGTAATGGGTGGAGGCTTGAGCTCTGAGTTGCAGCTTCCTGAATACAAGATAACTTAAAAATCTGATGGTTAATTCTCTCGGTCACTATCCAGATCCATTACAGTAAATTTAAGCAGACTCTCAACAGTCATAATAGAATCCAGAAGGCAACAGGATGTTACAACACAGTTCTGAGTGAAAATAACTGCTTATCCAAAATTATGTATAAAAATAGATTTTTCACCTGAAAAGGGTAAAATAAAAATATTTTAGAAAAAAAGTGAGCATTTATCACCAATAGACCTTCAATAAATAAATCTCTGAAAAGAAACTGAACCAGAATGAAAAAAATGAGATATAAGAAGTAATAAAGATGAAGGAAAAATCATACATGCACGGATTAATCTAAGCAAAAAATAACTGAATAATATAATAGTAATAATAACATGAGGAGTAAAACCAAGATTGCTCCGTTGGTATTAAAAGACGGGAAAACAATAATATGTAAACTAGAAGAGGCTGCTGGGAGTCAAAACACACTAAATGGTTCTGAAGGAGCTTAGAGATACTGACTTACTTTAGACTTAGTCAAATATGCATGCTAAGTTTTTATGGCCGACTATTGAAAATTAGAAATCAAAGTATAATTACAAAACAGTAGAGAAAAACTTATAAAGTAAAAATATTTCAAACATTTCAAAATAAGACACTTTCATATTAAAAAAGGAAGAAGAAAAAGTAGGAAAAATTAAAAGCTAGAAGTATTTATTAGTACTAAGTGCAGTACATTTAGAAACAAAATAGGTATTAAGTAAATAAATACGTCAGTTGAAATAGATGTTTTCAGGTTTGATTTAAAATATTATAGCTACATTACATTTATAAGAGACAGATTTAAAACATAAATATTTAAGAATATTAAAAAGCAAAGTTTGTGATAATCAGATATAGTTATATAACTATTAAACATAATAGATTTAAAGAAGAAAATTACCAAAGATAAATTGAAACACAGTATAATAATTAAAAATTTAATTAACAAGTTAAATTGACATAATTCTAAATATTTCTCACCTAAAATATAGATTTAAAAGGACACAAAACAAAGAGTAAAAAAAAAAAAATAAGAAACTGTCAAAACTAAGTCAAAATGAAGAAAATTTCTGCACTTGGATGTGGAAAATTTTCAAACATTCCTCTCAGTTGTTGATATGTCTGAAGACAAAATAAATGTGTAAGTTCATGGAATGTTGAATCCATGGGATAAAAACATATGTCCATATTTCATAAACATGTATAGAATAGCATTCAAATACTGGTGAATAGACATGTTTCTTGGGAATAAATCAAATGTCTGTAATTCACCAAACAGTAGGCCATCAAGTAAGACTTAAGCAATACAAAGAATCTCACAAGAGATTGTGAGTTTGCCAAGGTTTTCTTTAATTAAAGTATCAAAACAGAAGAATTCACAAGCACATTATTGGGAAAGAAGGAAGGTACAGGGGCATACTGGCAGTATCATACCATTCATATAAAACATTTATGTGGTAGAACTAAAGATATGTATTTAAAGTTTGCAAATTCAACAAATATCTCCTTTCAGATACAGCGGGTAAGGAGTAGGAGAGGATTAGGAAATTTCTCCTTTATTATCACATTTTATTTCTAAAATTCAATACTTACACAGGTATTCATTATATTCTTCTTATGCTTTTTTGTATGTCTGAACACTTTTGTAATAAAAACAAATAAATAAAGTATCTGTGTCTTATTATGAGAGACTACTACTCATAAAAACATATTTTTAAGATTCTTGATTCCAATTCTCAGATATAAAAAGAAAATAATAAAAGATAATTTTATGTTTAAAAATATAAAGAAATTTTTTAAAGAGAACCAAAACCATGCAAAAGCAAAATAGAAGACAGCTAATCATTGCAGAGGATTAGGGCCTACTTGAATGTAGCAGCAGAAATCTTCCATTATATTTTTTCCACAAACTGTATTATATCATGTGTTAATTAAAATTCTGTATAAGAAAAGTTATTAGTGAAAGAACTTTAGGAAACACTACATATTGTACACCTTCCTGGCGATCATACAATATATCAATATATGAAATGGCTCTGAAAAACTAGCTGTAAAATAAACCTGTTAAATTTTGTTGAAATTCAAGTCTCCCAAACTCATTTGATTTCAGGACCTTAGTTTTAAGAAATGCCTATTAAACTTTCAGGACATTAATGATCTATTAAACATAATTTAGGAAATTATACCCTAAACCTTATTTCCTGGAGTTATAACTAGATGGAAAATATTTTTCTTTGGTCATTTATGTTTAATTTATATGAACAACAAATGTTATTCACTCATTCTTCGAGTCAAATGCTCCAAATAATATTTTTCTTTGTATCCCTGCATATTTTCATTTCTGTAGTTAAAATTGAGAAAGTGTTCTAAATACAGAGTCAAATTTATTAATCATAAAGTCTTTGTTCACAAGGTTTCTGAGCAAGATGGCAATGGAACAGGTTAGACTGTGAGAGTATTTGCAAAAGAGAGTGTCCACAAAGACTCTCTGCCTCAGTGAATGTGTGCCAGTGGGGTGAGTGAAAGTTCGTCTGAGGGGAGACTCGGGTTCATGCACCCAGGGCTCTCCTCCTGAAGGTGACTGCAACCCCCCGCCACTGTGAGCTTGGAGACCCAGGCATGCAAGTTAATATGAGGTTCTTAGAGCTCTCTTGAGAGGAGGCAGCAGAAAACAACCACCCCTCACCACCTGGCACCTGGCCCACGCCATCACTGCACTAGCAGACCGGGCACAGTCAAGAGGAACTGTGGAGAAGACAGGTCATGGAAATCTGGAATAAAGCTCCAATGCCAGTGATGAGATGCCCACGGACGCCATCCTCTCAGTTCCAGGACTGTGTAGAGGCTTGCATTGCCCCACTGAGCTCCACCCAGATTCCATCTTGGGATCCAGAGACTATCTTCTCATCGGACTCAGAGACACAGATGTCCCTCCCCCATGCTGAAACAGGCCCAGACACTTCAGATCTGAGTGGGAGACTTGACAGCAATAGCAGCTAGTAGGGTGAGCCCAGATCTGATCCATCCTCCTCTCACAGTAGTCCATGGGGCATCTGTCCCATGCTGAGAGCAACCCTATTAGCCTGTGCTGAAAGTATAGGGAAGGGGTTGGAGGCCAGAGCCATGCCCTAAGAAGGAGGCCTGGAAGAAACCTTGTGTCACAAAATAGCCACAGAGTGAGGGGTTTTTTTTTTCTTCTTGTTTGTTATAATTTTAGATTTTTTTCTTCTCTCTTTCTTTATGTTTTTGTTTGTTTTTGTACTTGCTTTGTTTCTGTTATTTTAATGTATTTTTTTAGATTTTCTGTTTATGTATGGGTATATGAAGAAAAATACACCAACAGGGGGGTTTTTGTTTATATGATTGTATGTTTTTGTCTTATTTGCTTTTTCTGTCTTTGTCTGTCTGCTTATTCCTTAGTTGGTATGTCTGTTTTCTCTATTCTTCTTCTCTCACCACCTCCCTTTCATCTTTTTCTTTCTTTTTTCTATTCTTTTCCCTTTTCTTATCTCATTTTGCTTTCAGGGAGCAAACAGGTACTCCCACTGCATGGACAGATTGTAAGGTGGTGAGAAGTGGGTTCCAGGGGACCCACATGCTTGTCAGCAGATACTGGGATCTGCAGGTAGCTTCTGAATCACAGCTCCACCCTGCAAAAAGCACAAGCCACCACCCCCTGTCCAGCTCAGAATTGAACAAAGCCAGAGGAACTACATAAGGAAGAATAGGAGATTGAGCAAATATAAATAAAAGCTATCCCCCTATCACTGAACAACAGAATTAAAGAAGAGGTTAAAAAATAAAATAAAATAAGAAAGAGGGAGGAAAACCTACACAAATGATGGAAAACTAAAGGAAGAATATGTGTCTCACATAAACCCCTGGGAAATCAGCCACTGAGGATACAGACTTTAGGACTTAAACAATAAAGAGCCCCCAGAATGACTGGTCTCAAACCACAAACCCAGATATCAAGATATAACTAGAGATTATAGACAGAGACCACCCTGGAACAAACATTCCATGAAATTATCCAAGAAAACTTCCCTCATCTCATCAATAATGTGACCATTCAAACACAAGAGATTCAGAGAACTCCTGCAAGACAACAAATGAGAAGACCAACTCTTAGACACATAGTAATTCACCTACACAAAGTAGATATAAAAGAAAAAATCTTAAAGGAAGCAAGAGAGAAAGGTCAAAGTACCTACCAGGGAAGACCAATTAGAATACCAGCAGACTTATTTACAGGAACACTTCAGGCTAGGAGAGCTTGGAGCCCAATCTTCAAAGTTCTCAAAGATAAACAATTTCAACCAAGAATTACCAACCCATCTAAACTAAGTTTCATCAGTGATGGAGAATTAAAATCCTTTCCAGACATTCAATCCCTAAGAGTTTACACTGCCTCCAGGCCAACTCTATAAGAAACACTTAAGAAAGTATTAAACACAGAGGTAAGGAAAAGGAGAATGACAATACTTTTCACAAAAATGCAGGAAAAAGATTGAAAACACACATGAATCAATGCAAAATTCTAAAGAAAAACAACAAACAAATGGACAAACAGCAGCAACAACAACAAACTCTATAAGAACTTCATGACAGGGATAAATTCTCACATCTCAATAATTAGCCTGAATGTGAATGGACTAAATGTACCACTGAAAAGACATACAATGGTAAATTGAATAAAATATCATGAGACTTCAATATATTGTCTCCAAGAGACCCATCTCATCAGAAAGGACACACACAGACTCAAAATAAGAGGATGGGAAAGAAAATTTCAGGTAAACAGAATACAAAACAAAGCAGGAGTTGTGATCTTAATATCAGACAAAATACCCTTTAAGCTATCAAAAATTAAAAAAGATATGGAAGGTCACCATACAATGATAAAAGGTTCAGTCCATCAGCAAGAAATATCCATCCTAAACATATATATGCACCCAACATAGGAACACCAACTTTCGTAAAGCAGTCTTTACGAAAAAAAGGTAAACTAAAAAAATATATTGACTCTAACACTATCATAGCTGCAGACTTAAACATCCCACTAAATCCTAGACAGATTATCAAGACAAAAAATCAACAAGGAGATCTGGAAACTCAATGTGGCACTTAACCAAATGGGCTTAATTGATACCTACAGAACACTCCACCCAACAACCATGAAATATACATTCTACTCAGCACCACATGGAATATACTCTAAGATCAATCACATCCTCAGCCATAAATCAAGCATAAACACAATCCATAAGATTGAAATTCTGCCATGCACCTTCTCAGCCCACAGTGGAACAAAAATTAATATCAATACCAACAAAGCTCTCCCAGCCCACAAAGACATGGACACTAAATAACATGATGCAAAACAAACTCCTGGGTCAACACAAATAACAAAACAGAGATTAAAAGATACCTGAAAACAATGAAGACACATCTTTCTAAAATCTCTGAGATGCCATGAAAGTAGTCCTAAAAGGGGAATTCATATCTCTAGGAACACACACGAAGAAAATGGAAAGATCACAAGTTAACAGCCTAACAAATCACCTAAGGAAGGTGGAAACACAAGACCACCAAAACCCTAACTTCAGCAGAAGAATTCAGATCACCAAAATAAGCCAAATTTGGGACATAGAAGACAAAATTATAATACAAAAAAAACAAGGAAACCAAGGCTGGTTTTTTGAAAGGATAAATAAGATTGAGGGACATCTATTTAGACTGATCATGAAAAAGAGAGAAGAAACCCAAATAAAAACAATCAGAAATGCAAAAGATGAAGTCACAACTGACATCGAAGAAATACAAAAGATTATCAGAGGTTACCATGTACACCTGTATGAAAACAAACCTGGAAACATTAATGAATTGGTGGACTTTCTGATATCACACGACCTCCCCAGGTTGAAGCAAAAAGAAATCGAGACTCTAAATAGACCAATAACAACCCTGGAAATCGACTATGTGATAAGAAAACTACCTGCAAAATACAAGCCCTGGACCAGATGACTTTCCAACAGAATCTACAAGACATATAAGGAAGAGCTGATACCAATCCTACTGAAAGTATTCCAGGCAATCAAGAAAGATAGAACTCTCCCTAAATCCTTTTATGAATTTAACATTACATTTACCTGAACTGGGTAAAGATCCAAAGAAAAGAACTACAGGCTAATATCCTTGATGAACATAGACACTAAAATTCTCAACAAGATTCTAGCAAACTGGATTTAATAACACATCTCAAAAATCATCCACCATGACCAAGTAGGCTTCATCCCTGGGATGCAGGGTGGGTGCAACAGCTTACAAGATCATAAATGTAATTAAGTATATCAACAGATGTATCATTGTGGAAAAAACTTTTGACAAAATCCAGCATCTCTTCTTGATAAAAACCCTTGAACATCTAGGCATAGATGGATCATATCTCAAAATAGTAAGAGCCATCTATGAGAAACCCACAGCCAATATACTCCTAACAGACAGAAATTG
This sequence comes from Cephalopachus bancanus, assembly GCA_027257055.1. Lineage (NCBI taxonomy): Eukaryota > Metazoa > Chordata > Mammalia > Primates > Tarsiidae > Cephalopachus > Cephalopachus bancanus. The sequence continues at coordinate 2,014,058 of JAPVLO010000258.1, forward strand.
GAAACCATTTCCCCTGAAAATCGGAACAAGACAAGAATGCTCACTCTCACCCCTCCTGTCCAACATAGTATTAGAAGTCCTAGCAAGATAAATCAGGGGTATCCAAATAGAAAAACAGGAAGTTAAGTTATCCCTCTTTATACACTGAAAACCCAAGAGAATCTGTCGAAGAACCTCCTTGCACTGATAAAGGACTTTAGCAAAATTTCAGGGTATAAAATAAGTGTGCAAAACTCATTCTCAATAACACCAACAATAAACAAACAGAAACACAAATAAAAAACACAATCCCATTCATAATAGCCACACAAAAAAGTGAAATACCTTGACATCTTCCTAACCAGAGAAGTGAAAGACCTTTACAACAAAAACCACAAAACACTGCTCAAAGAAATCAAAGATGACACAAACATAGAAAAATATTCCATGTTCATGAATAGGAGGAATCAACATTGCTAAGATGTCCATCCTACTCAAGGCAATCTACAGATTTAACACAATACCCACTAAATTACCAGCAGCATTCACCTCAGACCTGGAAATGACAATATAGGAAGTCATATGGAAACATAAACGACCATGAATAGCCAAAAAATCCTCAGGGGGAAAAAAAGGGGGGGAGGTATCATGCCCCCAGATTTCAAGCTTTATTTTAAAGCTACAATTACCAAAAAGCCTGGTATTGGTACAAAAACAGGCATATAGACTATTGGAACAGAATAGAGATTCCAGAAGCAAAGCATCAATTTCTTAACCAACTTATCTGCAGCAAAGCCACTGGGGAGAGGAGACCCGATTCAGTAAATGGTGCTAGGAAAACTGGCTGACCATATGTAGAAAATTAAAACAAGACCCCTACCTATCACCATACACAAAAATTAACTCTATATGGATCAAAGACCTAAACGTAAAACCTCAAACTATAAGAACCTTAGAAAACACAGGAGACACCCTTATAGAAATTGAAACTAGCAACCAATTCCTGATCAAAACCCCAAGTGCCCATGCCATAAGAGATAAGGTAGACCAGTGGGACCTCATCAAACTGACAAACTTCTGCAAAGTCAAAGAAATCATTGAGAGAGTGGGGAAACAGTCCACAGACTGGGAAAAAATATTTGCCAACTACATATTTGACAAGGCCTAACATCTAGGATCTACAAGGAACTAAAACATATTGAAAAGAAAAATACAAACAGCCCCATTACAAAGTGGGCAGAAGATATGAATGGACACTTCTCAAAAAAAGACATATGAGCATCCAACAGAAACACGAAAAAATGCTCAGTCTCACTAATCATCAAAGAAATGCAAATTAAAAACACACTGAGATACCACCTATCTCCAGTCAGGATGGCCATCACCTATAACTCAAAAAACAACAGATGCTGAGGAGGATGCAGGGAAAAGGGAACACTTCTACACTGTGGTAGTGTACACTAGTACAACCTCTGTGGAAACAGATTGGCGATTCCTAAAAGATCTAAAAATCGACCTCCCATATGACCCTGCAATCCCCCCACTGGAAATATGCCTGGAGGAACTCGTATCACTCTATGCAAACGATATCTGCACACGCATGTTTATTGCAGCATTATTCACAAACTGTGCTACCCATCGATAGAGGACTGGATAAAAATATGTGGTACATATACACGGTGGAATGTTATGCAGTCATAAAGAATAACAAAATTATGAAATTTGCAGCAACTTGGATGAACTTAGAGGCTATGATACTGAGTGGCCTATCACAGAAATGAAGAACCGAGTATCACATGTTCTCGCTCATAAGTGGACTTTGAATAACTATCATAATACCATAAGAAAGGGATTGGCGCCAGGCTCGGTGGCTCAGCCTGTAATCCTGCACCTTTGGGAGGCTGAGGTGAGTAGATTGCCTGAGCCTGCGGGTTCAAGACCCACCTGGGCAGCAAGACCTCATCCCTACAATAAATCAAAAAATCAGCCCTGCGTGGTAGCGCATACCTGTAATTCCAGCTACTTGGAAGGCTGAGGAGGAAGGATAGCCGGAGCCCAGCAGGTCGAGGCTGCGGTGGCCGAGAGCGGCCACTGCACTCCAGTCTGGGCTACAGAGTGAGACTCCAACTCAAAAAAAAAAAATAATAAGAAGAAAGGGATTGGCAGTAGTGGGAAATTGCCAGGGGGACACCCCATCAACGAGGGTACATGCATAATGAACATTTATATACCTAACCCTGAATTGAATCCCACATATTTAAAATAATATTTTTTTAAAAAAGTCTTTGTTCATAACTATTTACCAAACAGCATTTATTTTTTACTCAAAATATTTTAAATTCAATTTAATTTTTTATTGATTGGAAATGCAAAACATGGAAAGCTAATAAAATATGGAAACAAAAAGAAGGAAATAAACCTATGTGAATTCTTATTATCTGGGCATAACCACTGCTGTGGTCAAACAGGGAGGATGGGCCTAATTACATGTATTTTTCTAATATACTTTTCCAAAAAGCTTTGCTCAGCTGAAGCATCTCTCCTCTCCTTCTCTCCCTCTTCATCTCTAACAACCTGATTTCTGTGTTATTCTAAAAATAATTTATAATCTTCTCAGAAAAGTGAGCACTTTCTTGATTTAACATTTACCATCTTAAATTCCATCAATTTAAGCTGACTGTTTAAAGCTCCTCATGTGAACCTTGCAGGTTCTAGGTCAAAGGCTGAGTTGTCCCTGACTGAAACAATTTCAGTCATGTTTTCAGCACCAGGGTTCAATTTTTCCCTTACCAAAAAAGCAATTCAGGAGCTTCATTGATCAGTATTGTAGTTGTTTATCGACTATCATAAAAGAGTATCCAGCAACATCTCCATCATTGTCATGTAACCTTTATTTTATCCATGCATTTATGCAATCATTTATTTATCCACTTAATGAGAAATGCTATTCATTAGAAAATAAAGATGTTAAAAAACAAAGGAAAGAAAATACAGGTGTATGCTCTCCTCTTCAAACTAAATTGGGTTGTATAGCCCTGAGTGTGATATGGTAAATGTGTAGGAAAAAGGAAAGAGAGAGAGAGGGAGACCACGATCTTGAATTGGGTTGAGCTCTCAAGTAAAACAAAACATTAGGGGCAAATACTATTTTGCTAATGCTGGCAGCTTTCCAGAGGGAGTGAGACACGTTCTGTTCCTGGCTGCTCAGAAAGAGGCAGATTTGGCAACCCAGACAGAAGCTACCAAGATGTGACCCTTGTCCACCAGATTTTGAAGGAAACAGTTTGGAAGGAGTCCATGGGAATGCTGGGCCAAAAGAGAGGAAGGAAGGCCACATCAGCCTGCTTATTTTTTTTTCTTGACTTTAAAGTATATATTTTTACCCACAGGGATGATATTAAGAAATCAGACCTGAATAAACATCATTTATCACCTTTGCCTCCAAAAATTAGTCCAGTGAAGCATTGCTTTGTAGAAAACATAGACTATAGTTGAAAGTCCTACAAAACAGAGCAATTCAGGAGAAGAGAATTCTGGGTTAAAATTGGCTTAATTTACAATGTAGAGGTTTTCCTACTATTCAAATATATAACATAAACCAATAATTCTAACTTAAGAAAGTATTGTGTTAGCAACTTATTAGACAAATATTGTTCTCAATTACCCTAACATTTTTATAATAAAATTTTGATTAAAATAATTTAAATGGGTAGCACTGCTAATATAAAAGGAAATGGTGTTTTGTATGGTATCTATTTCACTGGAAAGTTTATTCTTATTTCAGCTTAAGTTTATTTAACATGCCCCTTTAGTCTCACTTGTGAACTTAAGTCATCATGTACATAGTCTACAGCCATTCATAATTCACAGTACAACCTAACTACCTAGAATTCTGTCTCTTAACTCCTCCACATTCTCAGCTATGAAAAAATATTATGAATTTGGAGAGAGCAGCTATCCCCGCACCATGGGGCCCTAGCCAAAGGTAACTAAGTCAATCAAAAAACCATTTTAATATTTCTTTTAAAGATAGGAAACTACAGATGTGAGAGTGCACGTTTGCTTCTGCCAGCATTTTTGAGTTATGTTCAGGCAGCTTCAAAGATGTTATAAAGAAGGAAAAAAAAAACACCCAATAAAACAGATAAACATAAATGAAAATCGAAGGAAGAAAAGTTCTAAGTGCAGACTTTAAAATCATGCCATCTGAAGCCCTCAGCAAGAAGAAATTGATCTATTTTTAGCAGCTAGGCATTATTTCTTAGCCATTTGCAGATCTAATGAGCTTAAAGTTAATCCTCTAGTTTCTTCGAAATGTTAGCACGTTTAGCCTAATTCACAAAATGCTCTCACTTCTAAAGCTGTCAACAGATTATTAGACTCAGTGACTTTTCTTTTTGCTACTCTGATAGCTTTACTATAACCTCCAGTGTCTTTGATAACACAAAAGTTCCAGTTTATAAATGCAGCAAAAGATAAAACAAAACAAAAACCAACCTTAAATGTTCTATTGATCAAGTGACAATCTTAGTTTATAATCTATAGGAAACTCAGGTAAACATGTAAAATTATCAATAAACTACTTTCTTTAAACCAAGCTCCAAAATCATTATCCTATATCCTGGAAATGTATGAAAAAAGACTGTGTTGCCAGCAAAATCAAAGCAAATTTTATTGGCTTTGCAGAAGCTTGTCAGTTTGATGAGGTCCCACTTGTATATCTTATCTCTTATGGCATGGGGACTTGGGGTTTTGATCAGAAATTGGTTGCCAGTTACAATTTCCATAAGGGTGTCTCCTGCATTTTCTAAGGTTCTTATAGTTTGAGGTTTTACATTTAGGTCTTTGATTCATTTAGAGTTGATTTTTGTGCTTGTGATAGGTAGGGGCCTTGTTTTAATCTTCTGCACGTGGTCAGTCAGTGTTCCTAGCACCATTTACTGAATAGGTTCTACTCTCCCCAGTCGGTTGTGGTGGAGGCTTTGTCAAAGATGAGTTGGTTGAGAAATTGATGTTTTGCTTCTGGAATCTCTATCCTGTTCCATTGGTCTGTATGCCTATTCTTGTACCAATACCAGGCTGTTTTGATTACCGTAACTTTTTAATAAAGTTTAAAGTCTGGGAGTGTGATAACCCCTGCTTTGTTTTTTGTTTTGTTTTTGTTGTTTTTGTTTTTGTATTGCTGAGGATTGCTTTGGTTATTCATGGTCATTTATGTTTCCATATGAATTTCTGTATAGTCATTTCCAGGTCTGAGAAAAATGCTGCTGGTAAGTTAATGGGTATTGCATTAAATCTATAGATTTCCTTTGGTAGAATGGACATCTTACTGTTGATTCTTCCTATACATGAGCATGGAATATTTTTCCATTTGTTTGTGTCTTCTTTGAGTTCTGTGAGCACTGTTTTGTAGTTTTCATTGTAAAGTTCTTTCATGTCTCTGGTTAGGAAACTGCCAAGGTATTTCATTTTTTTGTGTGGCTATTATGAATGGGATTGTGCTTTTTATTTGGGTTTCTATTTGTTTATTGTTGGTATATAGAAATGTGACTGCCTTTTGCACATTTATTTTACACTCTGACTTTGCTGAAGTCCTTTATCAGTGCAAGGAGGTTTTTGACAGATTCTCTTGGGTTTTCGAGGTATTGGATCATGTTGTCTGCAAAAAGGGATAACTTGACTTCCTCTTTTCCTATCTGGTGCTAAAGAAATAACCAAGAGAGCAGGAAGACAAACTCACAGACTGGGGAAAAATATTTGTCAACTGTATGCCTGACAAAGGTCTAACATCTAGGATCTACAAGGAATTCAAACATGCTGAAAGGAAAAAACAAACAACCTCATTACAAAGTGGAAAAAACAAACAACCTCATTATAAAATATATGAATAGACACTATTCAAAAGAAGACATATGAGCAGCCAACAAACACATTAAAATAGCTTAGGCTCACTAGTCATCAAAGAAGTGCAAATTAAAACCACACTAAGATACCACCTAACTCTAGTCAGGATGGCCATAATCAACAATTTAAAAAACAACAGACGTTGGAGATGATGCAGCAAAAAAGGAACACTTCTACACTGTTGGTGGGAGTGCAAACTCACACAGCAGTTTGACGATTCCTAAAAGATCTCGAAATTGACCTTCCATATGACTCCAAAATCCCCCTAATGGTAATATACCCAGAGGAACTCAAATCACTCTATGAAAAAGATACCTGCACATGTATGTTTATTGTAGCATTGCTTACAATAGCAAAAACATGGAACCAATCGTGCTGCCCATCAAAAGAGGACTGTATAAAATAAATGTGGTACACATACATGATGGAATATTACGCAGCCATAAAGAATAACAAAATTATAAACTTCACAGCAACCTGGATGGACTTAGTATCTATAATACTGCCTTTCACAGAAACAAAGAACTGAGTATCATATGTTCTCACTTATAAGTGGACTTTGAAATATTATTGCAATTATTGCAATAAGAAAAGGATTGGCAGTAGTGGGAAACTGCCAGGGGAGAGGGGACACACCTCATCAACAAGGGTACATGCATAATGAGCATTTGTATACCTAACCCTGAATTGTACTCCACATAGAAAACAAACAAACAAACAAAAGAACCAAAACAAATTTTCAGGGTGGAAAATGTAAAGAACATTATTTATTTTGCTGGAGTGAAGTGGCACCATGAGTGCTCAAAGCAGTCTGGAACTCCTGGGCTCAGGCGATTTTTCCCCTCAACCTCTTCAGTACCTGGGACTACAGTAGAGAAGAGGGTTCACTGTGTTGCCTAGGCTGATCTCAAACTACTGGTTCAAGCAATCCTTCTACCTCAGCCTCCCACAGTGCCGAGATTACAGGTGTGAGTTACCCCACCTAGCTGAAGGAAAACAATTTGACATCAATTTTGTTTCATCCTACTCACCCTCAGCACTCCTCCTTTCCTCCAAGTGCCAAGTACTGATTCTCTACAACTCACCCTTACCCCAAATCAATTGATGCCTCACAATATTCTTGATCCTCTCTTCTGTCATTTAAACTTACCAATTTAAATGCCATTTTCTATTTCCCCAACATGTCTGAGAATCAGAATCATTAAGAGATCTTTCTAAATATACATGTCTGGACGCCACCCTAGATGTACCAAGTCCAAATAACTAAAAGTAAGGCCCAGAAATCAGTATATGAATTAACTCCCCTGATGATTCAGATAATCCAGATGGGTGGGTACCAGTGCTCAGTCAACTAGCTGAGATAGCTGACAAATTTTAAAAATAAATACCAAGGGTTATTAATTGCTAAATTTTCTATCATCAGGATCTTGATTGTATTTTAACAGGGCAATGGCAAAATGCACAATGCCAAAATTCCAAAAGTAAGGTGATAAGTTTGGACACTTTCTGACATGTATTGATTCATTTATCAGATGTCTATTGAGTACCATGTTGAGCTTTCAGATTTACTAGTTTTCTAGTTACTGCACTGGGCAGTAGAGATATGAAATGAAGACTATTGCCTTTGCAATAATGGAGCTCTAAGTTGGAGAAAATAATAAGAATCATGAATTTTAAGCACAATGTAATATTATAATGTAAGAAATATACCGTATATTTGGTCTTCATTCCAGTTTCTGGGCAGAGTTCCTAAAACTCTGTAATTTTCTAAGTGATAAGTGCTATAGAAATATCTTTTAAATAATATTTAGTTTGTGTTTCCAGCTCCTGAAACAACTTTGAAGCAATGCAAGTGAAAGGAGCATCATTTGTTATTCATAACAAGAGCATAGCAACCATATCTGAGTTTATGTTAATGAGTGACATTTGAAAAGCCCCTAAGGATGGGGGACTCATGGCCAGAGAAATCAACAATGTGACTAGAGTGTTGGAACTTACAGTTCTCCTTCCTTACCTCTGGAGACTGACTTAATCACCAATGGTTATTGATCTGATGTCGACATCATAAACCTAAGCTGTGAGGTTCAGAGAGCTTCCAGGTTGGTGACAACATAGAGATGCTGAGAGGTGTTGCACTCTTCTCTAGGTTCTAATCCAAAAGAAAAGTGTCAGTCTTCCATGGTTCTTTCAAGTTGTCAGACAGCTCGCAGTCGTTCTCAAGTCACATCCTCCCAGGTTCTACTCTATGCAGGGTGGAAGTGTTTCTTCTCTGTAGCTATACTTACACATCCCAAGGTTCAATCTGATTGTACCAACTTGAAGAACAGTCCCATTCATGAACAAACACTCTGCTTGGGTGATAGGCATGGTGGTTGGTCAGGACTGGCCCAACGTCCATTTGAAAAAAACCATGGTAGTTATGGGCATTTGCCGTCCTGTTGAAAAGGCAAAACATAGGGAATTAAACGCTGAGTGTCAGAAACAAAAAAATATATTTGCAACAGAAGCAATTCCAGCAGCAGAATGAGGAGACACTGATAGCAGAGTCAAAACACAAAAGCCTGAATTAAGCTAGTAGAGTTTAAGAAGAAAAGTAAAACATGAAATTTTCATTTAGGAGCATCTATTGGACATCTGAATGATTGGGAGTGGAAGGGGAAGGAGACAGAGAGATTGATGCTAACTATTTATATGCACAACTAGAACTGTTGTTAGAAATATTTTCAGAATTTAAGTCTCACTTTCCCCAGATAGTCTCTGTGCTCATAAGATTTTAATGAATAAATGCTAAATCTCTCAGAAATAATAAAACTACTAAAACATCAAGAAACTTGCACTAATACACCCTCACATAAACACATAGGCATACATTTTCTTGGATTCTAATCTATGAGCTGCTAATTAATGCAATGTTAATTAAAATTGTGATTTTGTGATACTGTTGTTGCCATTCCAGCTGATTTTTCAGCTGAAACTTTTTAAAAAGGTATTTCTGCAAGCTCTTGCAAAGAAAAATTGACTCTGTAAATGTAGCATTTCTGTTATTTGTTGAGACAATTCTCAACAAAGGAAATTTTAATCAAATTGAATTTGTTAGAACAAAACAAATTTTTAAAATGTGTCTGTTTATTTTCTTTTAAGAATACTAAATATAAAATGCAAGTTTTAGGGCCAATTTATTAAATAATTTATCAGAAATTGATTTTTTTCAACTTGCTATTCCATTTTTTAATTTGTTGCTCATTACTAAAGACTGTAGAATGTTTTATACACAATATGTAAGCAATTTAAATTACCTAAATGAGACCCTTTAAGTAGCTGTCATCTCGAGTCTCTGAACATTGCCAGTCAGAGCAATTCCGGATCTCATTAAGCTTTGCTATTCAGTATTTTACTGACACCACTTTCATGATTATCTACACACATAAAACGTATTACTTCTAGACTTCACTCAAAGAGCAAAGACAACAAAAGTCAGCTTTGCAGATATTTGTTATATAAATGATACTCTTTTGTAAGCAAACTCTGTTCAAAATGTCTTTGGAGCTGGTTTGAGGGCAGGAGACAGGTTCTAATGGCATTCTTTAGATTCAGTAACTTAAAGGCTAACTAAGAGGGTGTACCACCAGGATAGATGAAGACCCCATAAATCTGCATGGAAATAAGCAATGCTTATGGTATTTTTATGGAAAGTTCTAATTAAAAACAAATGCTGGCCCACTAAAAGAGATTCACTCAGTAGGTAAATATGATGGAGAAGACTTAGTCCACACACACAGAGTTCTTGGCCTTCTGTTAACACTTTTTTAAATCTGCTATTGGAGATGGAAGAAAGCGAGACTGAATATTCAGGGGGAAAACCTGGGGTAGCTCTTGGTTTTATGACAAAAATGTCCAGGAGGTTCGCATTTTAGCTGAGATCATTACACGTGCTATCACCTTGAATTTTCAGTCTCTGTGTTTCATTTCCCTTCTTTGTTAAATATGGCCAATAATGCCTACTTCCAAAAGTGATACTCAAAATATGTATCAATTAGTAAGTGCAGGCTCATACCAATGAGAACAGAAGTGTAGCCAATTAGAACAGATATAGATGGTGTGTACTAGCTTTATCTGCCCTTGTTTCCCCATAAAGTAGATATAGAAATTAAATAGGAATGCTGTGAAAGTTATAATAACACAATATCAATACGTGCTTAAAATATCTGTCCTGTACTGCTTCTTCCTATTTATTGTCCTATCTCAGTGCACAAACCCAGATTCCAAGCACATCATGTTCTCAATGACAACATTTTCGGAAAGTCCTACATTTGTATGAGAACTAAAATGTGTCTGTTCAATTATAGGGGTTTCAAAGAAACAATGTTTTGCCTGTTAAGAAAACAAAGATTAGTTCAGAAGTCTATTATTAACTCATCACTTTTCTTTATAGCTATTCATATTAAATTCCCGTGAATTACCACCTAAGTACTGATACCCAAATCTTTGTCTCCAGACCAAATCTTTCCAGCTCTGTCTTTAACAGTTCTTCAGATGCTGCTCAGTCATTCCTTTATTCAACAAATATATATTTAGCAACTACTAGGTGGGTGCCATGTCTTTGCCAGGCATTGGTTATTCGGTAGTCAACAAAACAGATACACCAACCAGCAAGTGTCCAAAAAACCCCATTATCATTCACTAGAATCAATTCATTCTTTCACCTTTCCTAACCCAGTGAGTGGTCCCACCAATCAATGAGTTGCCCAAACAAGAGTCTCAACTGATGCTTAAAGACCCCCTTACTTTTCAATATTCCTCGTAAAATCAACTTAATCAATTATGAGAATGAATTCTCTAAAACAGGATGTTCCCTAATAGCTGCTTGTTAGGACCATCTTACTTGATAAGAGAAAAAAATGGTGTTTCTAAACACCTTTTAATATTTTTTAAAGGTTATTTATTTATTGTCAAAGTCTTACTCTGTCGCCCAAGCTGAAGTGCAGTGGCACAATCATGGCTCAAGGCAGCCTTGACTACCTGGGCTCAGGTAATCCTCCCACCTGATCCTCTCGAGTAGCTGAGACTATAGGCATGTGCCACCAAGTCCAGCTAAATTTTTTTCTTCCTTTCTCTCTCTCTCTCTCTCTCTCTCTCTCTCTCTCTCTCTCTCTCTCTCTCGTAGACTCGGGGTCTTACTATGTTGTTATGTTGTCCAAGCTGCTGGTATTGAACTCCAAGGCTCAAGCAATCCTCCTCCTACCTTGGCCTCCTAAAGTGCTGGGATTACATGAGCCATCATGACCTGCCTTAATATTTTTATGAAAACTGTATATTTTTGCAGTATTGGAAAGCTGTGATTTATATTTGGTGTAAAAAATAAAAGTAAAATAAAAGCACATTAGCCTGGCACACAGGAAAATATTTCCAGTCACTTCTTTTTTCAGCATTCTGAAGCATTATTTCTCTGGCCCCTGTGAACTTTATGGTACTTCTAATGGTCATTTGATATTGATTCCTCCTTGAGATTTGTTCCACAGCAATTGTGACTTCTGACTTCCTATTTTCTCATTGAAATGTATATGTTTCAGTCCTGCTAAGAAGCAACCCACATGTTTTGTCTTTTGAAGCTGAAGTCTCAGCCTAAAAATTTCTTTGCTATTACACTTTATATTCTATCAGCAAGTGGCAAGGTTCAGCAAGTGAACACTGCTCTTTTGGTGGCTTATATTCTGTCAGAGTTTGCAAAACATCTGAAATTGCAGGCTGAAATGGTGGGTCAAATATATAGTGGCAACTGCTGGGCTTTGAAAAACCTTTTCTCTCACTTTACTAAAAAAATTCTGCAGGGCCCCACTGTTCTATCACAGTTATATTCTTTCTCTGAATATTTTATATTCAAACTTTTGCTTTATCATATGGCTAAGAGGATTTCACATATCAAAGAAGGTTCAGGCAGGCCAGAAGAGGCACCTGAATATCTAAGTGCTAAGATTGTTATTACAGCTAAGGAGCAACATAAAACTAACATATGCCCTATGATAGCAAGTGCATTTTTAAAATCTATTATCACCTTAGAGCTTTTGTGCTTTTCAGAGCTTTGAATCAATACATAATCCTATCAGGATTTACTTATTCATTTAACAAATATTTACTAAGAATATCTTGTGAAACTGTGAACCAAGCCTTCTTTTATGTAAGAGGATACAGAAATGAATAAGTCAAGTTCATGGTGATTGACTTCTTTTATATAAGATAGATACATCCCTCTTTTATGTAAAGTGGATGTGGAAATGCAGAAGTCAAGCTCATGATGCCAATAAAACATGTATTTAAATAAGAAAAAAAGGGATCTGCATTAAAATGTATTACATTTGTTTCTAGAAAGATTATCATTCACAGTCCCTGAATTAAAATTTACTTTCCATTTTCTTCTGGTCATTTGCCAAAATTTAATAGTAGAATATTAGAAAGGGACTCATATGTGAACTTCCTTCACAAGAAAGGACAATATTAAAGAAAGATAGAGTCAGTCTTTCCCATGAACCCCAAGTGAATTCTGCCATAGTCTTCTGTTCATTCATTAATTCATTCAATGAATATCCCGCGAGTACTGGAAATATATCAGATACTGTGCTACAAGCTGGGGTTATGATGGTAGTTAGAACAGATAAAGTTCATTTCCTCAAAGAACTTAAGTCCTGATGAAAGAGGCAGAAATAACCAGATAATATCATAAGAATTCAATTATAAAATAGTAAGAGATCTAGAAAGAGATGAGGATCTATGTGGAACCATATATTTATGCTATGTCCTTTGTCTTTTTGTCTACACCAAAAATTGCTCTATTCTTGAAAATAAAGACCTATTAAGAGGTTGGAAAGTGCTGACTTCAGTCATTGGGAACATTTATAGGCAAAACCCAGAATAGCTCATCTTTGTTTCACCTACCAATGCTTAGCCTTACACCTTGAGAATGAATGAGATTTCTCAAATCGTGTAAGTTGTTCATACTTTTTGGTTGTCAATTTTCATTTTCCTTTACCCCCAACTGGAACAGCATAATTGCTGCTGTCTTTCATTGTTGAGGAGGTAATTAGGCATAATCATAGAAGCACAGATTTTAGATTAAGAAATGTACCATGTGGTCGGGCGCAGTAACTCAAGCCTGTAATCCCCCAGTACTTTGGGAGAGCGAGGCAAAAGGATTGCCTGAGTCCAGGTGTTCAAGACCAACCTGGACAACTTGGCAACACCTCATCTCTACAATAAACAAAACTCATCTTTGACAAAGTCTCCCCAACAACAACTACTAAGGAGAGGAGAACTTATTCGGTAAATGGTACCAGGAAAACTGACTGATCACATGCAGATGATTGAAATAGGTCCTCTACCTATCACCACACACTAAAATTAACTCTAAATGGATCAAGGACCTAAACGTAAAACCTCAAACTATAAGAATCTTAGAAAATGCAGGAAACACCCTTATGGAAATTGGAACTGGCAACCAATTCCTGATCAAGCACCTAAGTGTCTACACCATAAGAAATAAGATAGACAAGTGGGACCTCATCAAACTGATAAGCTTCTGTGAAGCAAAATAAACCATCAAGAGAGCAGGGGGAAAGTCCACAAAATGGGAAAAAATATTTGCCAACTGTATATCTGACAAAGGCCTAATATCTAGGATCTACAAGGAACTCTAACAAACTGAAGAGAAAAAAAAAAAAACAACCTGGATGAATTTAGAATCTATTATACTCTGTGATCTATCACAGAAACAAAGAATAGAGTACCATATGTTCTCACTCATAAGCAGACCTTGAAAAATTATCCTAATACCAAAAGAAAAGGATTGGCCATAGTGGGAAGCTGCCATGGTGGGGAGGGGTGGGATTGGCAGTTGAGGGAAACTACCAGGGGAGGGAGGGGCACACCTTATAAACAAGGGTACCTGCATAATGAACATTTATATGCCTAACCCTGAATTGTACCCCACATCTTTACAATAAAAAAATATAAGCAAAATTTAAAAACAGCCAGGCATGGTGGTATGTGCCTGTGGTTCCAACTTGGAAAGCTGAGGCAAAAGGATTGCCTGAACCCAGCAGGTGGAGGCTGCAGTGGCCATGAGCATGCCACTGTACTCCAGCCAGGCAACAGACTGAGACCACAACTTAAAAAAAAGAAAAAGAAATGCACTACTCAATGCTTTTTTTTTACCTTTCTGCATCTTAATTTTCCTGTTTGTAATATGGGACCACCAACTTTCCTACAGCATTATGATGGAGAGTAAATAATATAATTTAAGTACTGTATTTATTTAGATTCACGGTTACACTCTGTCACCCAAACTGAAGTGCAATGCATTGCACAATCATGGCTCAAGGCAGCCTTGACATTCTGAGTTCAGGTAGTCCTTCCGCCTGAGCCTCCTGAGTATTTGGGACTACTAATAGATTCAAAATACATTATCTTTCTGTTGGATGTGTGTGTGGGTGGGTGCATGTTTGTGTGTGTGTGTGTGTGTGTGTGTGTGTGTGTGTGTGTGTGTGTGTGAGAGAGAGTGTGTGCGTGTTCTTTTCTTATAAAGTTCTCAAATTTATCTTTTGCCCGTGGTTTCATCTTCAGTTCAAATCATATAAACAGCTGCCCAAATGACATATTTGTTGGGTTGTCTAACAAACATTTCAATTGAACATATAAAAAATTGGACTATTAAATTGCCCCCCTCACCACCAAGTTGCCTTTATTCCACACTTCAGTGTTTTCATCCCAGCCCCACCGTTTCCCTAAAACTTTGACTTCATATTCATCTTTTCTCTTCATGTTTACTTCACATTTAATTATCTATTTACACTGTTAAGTTTACTTTAAAATATATCTGGAATCTTACTACTTATCACAGTTCTCTGTGCTGAAAATCCTAACAAAAGTCATTATTTTCTCTAACCATCTCACAAATCCCTTTGCTTCTACTTTTGAGTCTATACAGTGCTACCAAAGTGGTCCTTCTTAAATAGAAAGTAGGTATGTCACTTACTTAAAGCACTTTAGTGGTTTCCTATTGCAATTAGTGTAAAAATCAAAGTTCCAACCCCTCTGTATTCTGATTCCTCTGGACAACCTCCATGACTTTTATCTCCTACAAATACCATCTTCACTCACTCCATTTTAGGCACTTTGTCAACCCCGTAGTTTCTGAACTGTACTTCCTATTCCTTCTGATTGAAATGCTCTTCCCAAAATATCTACTTGGCTCATCCCTACTCATTCAGCTGTAAAACTTTACCCATAATTCTGTTATTTTGCTAAAGAAATCACATAATTAACTACTCAAAATTCTCTGTTGACTCTTTCCACAGCTTCAGAATACAGGTAAACTTTTGCCTGCACACTAGAGGCTCCCCAGTATGGTGTCAGCGTTCACTGCAGACTCATTCTCCATTTCACTCTTTTTTTTGTTACAACTTGTTTTTCTTCTTCCTGTGATCATTGTCCCAGGAAGACTATTAGAGAGTCTTCCAGGTTGTAATGACAGGGCTTGAATTCAAAGAAACATAACGTCTGTGATTCCATGTCTTTGCATCCACTGTTGGACACTTTAATCTAAAAAATAAAAAAAAAAGTGAAATTTGTCCCTGTCTTGATTATGCCTACTGGCTTACTGTGTATACTGCTGTTCTTCCCCACAGCATTTCACAGCTATGTTGTATTGCCTGAAGTTATGCTCCAGGATTTTCTAAGGCCAGTTTTTCAATTCAAAAAAAAACATTCCCCTTCTTGTTCATTAGTAACTCTTTGGGGATCTTGCTGTCATTTGCCCTTTGCCCATATCCAGCTCAGTGAAGCTGAAGGGCAGCAAGACTGACCTCTCTTCTGGCAGAGATCTCCTTCCGGGATGCAATAGTTGCTCGTCCAGGTTTGTCATCTGATGACTCATGGAAAACTCTGATGTAACTCATCCAGAAGCCTCTTTGAAGTCTCTGCCATTGAACTAAGAGGTACAGATAAACCGATAAAAATCATTATGGATAGATACATTTTTCAATATTAGGTTCATACTTTCCACTCAAGACCATGGTAATGATTAGGTTTTACTCAGTCACATTTATGGCTCCCATTTATTTCATCCATTTGGTCATCTACAAAAATATTTGCTTATCATCTGATTCTATTCACACACTGAACAGAATTTTTATTTCTGGGAATTAACAAAAAGATAAAGCACGGTGGCTGTCATAAAGAAGTCGCTCAACTGTATTTTTTTTTTTTTTTTGAGTTGGAGTCTCACTCTGTCGCCCAGACTGGAGTGCAGTGGCCGCTCCCAGCCACCGCAGCCTCGACCTGCTGGGCTCCAGCAATCCTTCCACCTCAGCCTTCCGAGTAGCCGGAATTACAGGCATGCGCTACCACGCCCGGCTGATTTTTGATTTATTGTAGAGATGAGGTCTCGCTGCCCAGGTGGGTCTGGAACCCGTGGGCTCAGGCAATCCACTCACCTCAGCCTCCCAAAGGCGCAGGATTACAGGCTGAGCCACCGAGCCCGGCTGCTCAACTGTATTTTTAAGTGAATAAACAAATTGCTGCTTTGGAGACACTATCTTTCTTCAAAGGCGCTATGTTTAACAAAAAAAAAAATAGAAAGGCAATCACAATATAAGGATGTGATCATTAAGGGAGGTATAAAATGTGCCTAGATTAGTGTCTGGCATTTAGAAGGCAACAAATATGTATATAGAATGAATAAATATGATTGAATAAGGTATGACTCAAAAGATAATAAGTACTGTGAATTCATAGCAAATTAAATACCTAGTATTGCCAGAAATGATAGGGAAAGAATCACCAAAGTATCATCTGAAGTAGTTCTGGAGTTTACTTGGCTACTTGAATGATGGGCCAGAGAGGGCTGACTCACTAAAAGCAAAAATGGTATGTGATAAGCCGGACTGACTGCATAATTTGTGGGGCCCAGTGAAAAATGAAAATATGGAGTTTGGTCTTTTGTTCAAAAAGTAGGTGGGAAAGTGCTATTACATTTACTAAAATATAAGTCTCTTTCCTCCATGGTCTTTTCCTCAACTTGCTATTATGTTC
The DNA here is from genome assembly GCA_027257055.1 of Cephalopachus bancanus. NCBI lineage: Eukaryota > Metazoa > Chordata > Mammalia > Primates > Tarsiidae > Cephalopachus > Cephalopachus bancanus. The sequence continues at coordinate 2,031,023 of JAPVLO010000258.1, forward strand.
ATTGTTGACAGTTTAACATTGTTCTAAGTAAAGAAAAATTTAAAATGTAATTATGAGGATGAGTTACATCACTCATTTTTATAGCAATATCAATTTTAAATACATGCATATGACCATTTAACTAACATAAGGAATTCCTGAATTACACAATTTGTATATCTTCGCTTATTACATGCATATGTATTTTGCTCTTACTAGAACAGTGAATATGCCGCAAAAACTTAACTGGTTTTATTTCACTTCTTGATACATACACACTCTATCAACATTATATTCAGACCAAATGAAAAGAAAGAAAAGCACTGAAAAAAAAAGAAACTATGTTCTATTCTCCCCTTTCCTTCCAAGTCATCATTTTAAGTCAGTGTGGTTGGCTTACACATGAAAGTATCCATTTGTGCAATGGGTTGATAGAGTTGCAAGAAAACTGGACAAGCATACTGTATTTATCCTTCTTGCTCAACCTCACGCTCCTTGCTCCCTTTAGACTTTCCTATTACAACACATGTTCAAAGATAAAACTATTAGGACTTTCAAATAACTCTAGCAAAGCATTCAGTCCAGCGCAGAGCCATAAAAATTGGGATCCTGTACAACTGTACATGCTGCATGTTCATAAAATGTGCTCTGGTTCAAAGGTCCAGAGGCATGAACCAGAGATATGTCAAAGGAACTCTACATGGTCCAGTTCTGAGGAAGCCTGGAGTCTGATTGGAGTGTAACTAAAGATATGGCCAGAGAAGTACACCGGTAGGTTTTCCTTTGTTCTAGTGATTCAAAGAACAGAAATCTTCTACTCAGACCGGTGGAGAAAAAGAACAGAGGACCCAGTTTAGTGCAGTCTGTTGGGTCAGGCTGCCTGGGTGCAATATCAGTTGCTCTATCAGTTTATTAACTGTGAGACCTTAGGACAGTTACTTGTATTTTCTGTGCCTCAATTTCCTCATCTACAAAAACTAGAAAATTGGAGCAATTTCCTCAGTAGATTGCTGGACTTTTAACAAGCACACAATACATGTTAGCTCTTATCTCAGAACTTCTGGAATCATTTACTGACCATGCATTAGGTACTTGCTGGTAGATGCAAGACCAGGACTTATGAAGAAACCTGAACATGGCTAAAGAGGACTATCAAAATAACACTAATTGTGGTAAGAGACAGGTCTTAAGAGAGCATGGAAGAGTCACTTATCATAGCAAAAGATGATATTGGAAATGGACCATTAATTACTGCAGACTAGCTAAATGTTACATTTATCAGGAAAGAAATCAGGGCATTTGCAAGCAACATGGAAAAAAAGCAACACATTCAGAAAGGTTACACAAAATCTGTGAGAATTTAGTTCTTCAACATGGTTTTTTGAAAATTAGGCCATACTCTGGGAGGAATATTTTTAAATTTATTTTCATTTAAGGATATGAGGTACAGTTCAGAGTTAGATATACAAATGGTCATTGCACAGGTAAAGTTTGGGCCTCACTTTGGTCCTCACTTCACCTGGTTTGAGATCAGGAACCTTTATTAATGAAGTGTGTTCCCTCCTCCCTCCCCTGGCAGTTTCCCACAATTGCCAATCCCTTTCTTTTTTATGTATTTTCATATTATTCCTGGCCCTATAACAAATTTGTTTATCAAAGAAGACGTAAAAAAAATAACTGAAAAACAGATTCGGACTAGAATCTTGGTAATAGACTCTGATAAACCTTTCAGTGAGATTTTAGTTCTTATAGATATAGGCCCATCTTCTTATAAATGTTAATAGCCCATAAGGGCAAATTGCTCCATTTTCCAATGCACACAATTATTTGTAAGTTGGCCAATTCCCTACATTTAGAAATTCAAGAAGACATTTAGAATGATTTACATGCATAAAATTATTACCATTCTTATTTCAGACAATTGATATAAAGTATTTTTTTTCCTATAATGAGCATCAGTCACCTGCCATAGACTTCTGCCTTTGTTCAACCACATTTCATTTTCTACACAGCTGAAGAGATTTTGAATTATAAGTCAGATATTATTTAGCTATATGAAACCCTTCAATAGCTTTCCAGTACAACTGTAATAAAGTCAAAACTACTTATTATAACATTAAAGATTGATAGTATCCTCCACCTCAGTTTATAATCATTTTTCTCTGTTTCAGTAACATATTTCTCTAAGCAGTTCTTCTTTCCGTCCCCACAAGACACCACCATGTTCCTTCCTTTATATCTAATTTTCCCTTGGTCAGAATTCTCTGTCCCTAGGTTTGCCTATACCTGACTTCGTAATAACCATTGAAGTCTCAGATAAAACATCATCTTCTCAGGTCAGCCTTCTCTGACTATCCTATCAAAGGTTTCTCTCCTCTTCTAGCTAACACTCTTCCCTGTTGTGACAGTTAATTATTTTTTTAACCTTAAAGTATTTTTTATTCTTTAAATTCTTAGTATTTGCAAGTTATTATTGGTTTTATCTTAGAACGGCATTAGGATTTTTTTGGTTTTTTATTATTTACCACTACATCTCCCAAAACTGTCACTGGTACCTATTAGGCATTTATCACGATAAATATTTGCCTGAAGAAATGATTGAAGAAATGAATGAAGAAATTGTCTCTGTGATTTTTATTTAATTGTAAAAATGATTGAATAAATGATTGAACAAATGACTGAATACATGAATGAAGAAACTGCTTTTGTGATTTTATTTTTAGCTTTCTTATTCTTCCCATGATAGTTTACGGTGCTTCTCAGAGAGTAAGCAATTACCCGTCTAATGTTCTAATTGATTTCTGTCAATGAGAGTTAATATTTGATCTGGTTTGAAGAAGCTTTTGGTGTTTTATTTTATTTGGGCAGAAAAAATTAGCTTATTCTCTAAAATGCACACCAAGAAAAGCAATCCAATTGTCGCAGGTGAACTGAAACAAATATTACAGCTCCAAGTGCTGCCTTCACCATGGAATATTCGAAACTACAGCTATAAACAAATCAATCTAGTGGGCAGAAATCATTCATTTATCCTCCGATCCTACAAGGTCCTGCTCAACCTCATTAACTCTGTGAAACGTCCCCAGAGTCCTCCATTCTTCTCAGTCCAAATTAATCACTCTTGAATCTAAGTTCCTACATATACTTTATACTTACTTACCTTCGCTATAGTGGAAAATTATATTTAACTGTTTGGGTATCTGTCACCTTCAGTAAATTGGAAAAAAACCTTTCATTTATCAGTCTAATCCTGGTGCCTTATTAGACGGTAGAACCCAAATATTTTAATGAATTTGATGGGTTTTTATTTGTTTTAATTTATTTATTATTGAGTTGTGGGGCTCAGTGAGAATTGACTATTCAATTAGGCTGCATACAGATGAAGCTCGGGCTTTTTTTTTTTAAAACTAAAAATGTCCCATTTAGACCTGGTCTAAATAGTCTAAAAAGTGTTGATATCACTCATTAGCCTTGGTACATATCAATAGTAGCTTTAAAACAGACACCAGCAAACTATGGCCTGTGGTCTAAATCTTGGGTTTTATATAGTCCACAGGCTAAGAATGGTGGTTTGTACTTTTTTGAATGATTGAAAAAAGTTAAAAAAGAAGCTGAGTATTGTAGCTCATGTCTGTAATCCTAGCACCTTGGGAGACTGATGTGGGAGGATCACTTGAGCTCAGGAGTCTGAGCCCAGCACCTGGGCAACAGAGTGAGACTCTATCACTTAAAAAATTTTTAAAAAGAGTATTTCATGAAATATAAGAATCATATAAAATAAAATAAAATCTAGTGCCCATAGTAAAGTTCTAATGAAACTGATGGTGTTCGGAACACACGTCCCTAACATATGGCACCTTGGTATTTGAGACAATAACAGAAGCAGAAAGGTCACTGTCACCTTCCCCTGCCCTTCTCCCATGAAGCCAGCAGGTCATAACATCTAGAAAAGATTTTCTGATCTCCTGAAACAGATAGTATGACCCTTAACAGCAGCTATTCTACATGTGGAGAAGAGGAACATCCTTATCTCTGAAGACACAGTGAAGCAGAGAAGAATCTAAACAAAAGTCTTGCTAAGTTTCCCCCAGTTTACTACCATTAGATTGTACCTTTGTCTAAACTTATTGCTCTACACCTATCCACTTCTTCATTAAGCCTACTATTAAAATATATAAACGTTTTCTTTGTCTTGTTTCATCTTTTAGAGACGGAATCTTGCTGTGTCACCGAGGCTGAAGTGCAGTGGCTATTCACAGGCATCACTATAGAAAACTACAGCCCTGAACTCCTGGGCTCAAGCCTTCTAAGTAGCTGGGACTATAGCTGCAAGATTTAACTATTTGTTTAGGTCTTCATTTTCTTATAAGGGTTCCCATGTCAAGCAAACATATATTTGAGAGAGAAAAGTGACTCAGAGCAGTGGAGAACATGAGATATGCAAAACTTAGGGCCTGTGGGTAACAAATGAGGGCTGTCCAGACAGCAGATCTTGAACAAGGCAAGGCCCCAAGCAAAGGCAAGGTCTTGCTTGGTTGCTCTGCATCTTAGCCAAAGTGCAAGGGATGCAGCCTGCTACATGGAACGGCGTCTTAGATGCCCACACATCTGGTTGCACATAATGTAGATAAAGCCTTAGCTACAACAAATAACTGTAGAACAGCTCACCATTTAGGTACAAAATTCCACTGTAGCTCCCTCACAGGCCTGGAATCCCTTCCAACTTCCTTTGTGCTTGATTATCAAATAAACATTCTGAGCTAGTTAGGGGCCACTTCTTCTCCATCAGAGGAAAGTGTTCCACCTGGCCCCAACTTTTCTTTATGTCTTTGTGTCTGTGTCTTTCTTAATCTCTCATCACTCTCTCTTGGGACCCTCAAGGCAGCCGTACGGGCCGCAGCAAGGACCAGAAAAACAGGAGCATAAGACTTCAGTCCCACCTCTGTCCAAGGTCATTTAAAGACATTTCTTTTCTTTCTTTTCTTGTAGTTTCTAGACTCCTAAAATATTGCCACAAGTTGCACAATGTGACCCTCACCCATTATCTTCATGATCCTTGAATGTGTGATGCAAAGAATAATCAATAGCTTATATCAAATTTAAAACTCCCCTTTCTTTTTTTCCTTTAAAAATCCACTTGCTAGTCAGATAATATATTCACGGCAACTTGAATCTATGCCTCCTGAATTGCAGTCCTCAAACATTGCCCAAATAAACTCTCTACTTATATTACTCTTTCTCTATTTCTTTGTTTAGGTAAACATTTCAAATAAATGTTGTTGCTTTCTTTTGTTAATCTGCCTTTTTTTAATAGAAACCTTAGCCATGGGCTGGGCTCGGTAGCTCAGCCTATAATCCTAGCACTTTGGGAGGCTGAGGCGAGTGGATTGCCTGAACCTGAGGGTTCGAGACCATCGTTGGCAACTTGGCGAGACCTCTTCTCTACAATAAATCAAAAATTATCTCGGCATGGTAGCACATGCCTGTATTTCTGGCTACTTGGAAAGTTAAGGTGGAAGGATCGCTGGAGCCCAGTGTCGGGGTGCCAGCCCCGACCAAGGGTAGGGTTAGGACCCGCTCCAGAGAATCCGGACGGAAAGAAGAGACCACTCTGAGGCAGTTCTTCTGGGAACAGTCTGATCAGGACTGAAGCCAAATTTTATTCGGACTCCTTCCAACTTATATACCATTTTTCATACCCTCCAGCAGTGTGATAATCACTTGCTGGGGGCGTACAAACTCCATGATGTATATTGCGATTTACAAACTATGCATCACAAGACCATCACGAGACTTGCAAGCTCCAAGCAGGCGTGCCTTACAAATCTCACATCAAGGTCACAGGTGCACAAATACAGTTCGTTTAAAAGTGTCTTCCATAGTGTTCAACAAATCATCCATATTATACTCTTTGTTCTAAACCCTGATTAATACAAAAACTTTCTTAGTTAACTCTAGGTTCAATCCAAGTTCACTGACTCCCAATATTTTTTAACGATTGATATTATCAACTTAACACTATATTATAATTTATAAATTTACTTAAATGACTTAATTTTTATTTATTCCATTAACCTATTACAATTCAACATAGTGGCCTGTAATTCTACAACAATTAATTCAAAACTTATTCCTTACTATGACTTATATGATTTTCATGATCTAGTGTTTGGACTTTAATACTATGCTATATCTCATTAAGCTAATACCTTATCATTAAATCTTATAATTATCATTGACGTATGATTTTAGAATCATAACACTATAATTCTCATTCTATTTTAATAAAACTACGACTTTAACCCAAAACTTAAATCTTTTTTCCTAGTATATTAATACATGGCTATGTGTAAAATTTCCTATTGTCATATTAGAACCAAAAACTACACCATTGGGAACGTTTCGGTATACTAATGAAAGGATCTTAAAATTGGCCTACAGGAACAGGAACTAAAGCCATAATCTGAGAAGAGGAAACTTAAAAAGCTTAAACAAAACCTAAAAGTTTTCTACGAATGCTTATTACTGTTTAAATCTTTCCGATGGAAATTATATCGTCTTAAATGAATGTTTTATCTGAAAAAGTCTATTCTAAAAATCAAATAGTGTCTGTCACACTCTTGGATGATGGACTGCACAGTTATTATGGCAATGGCCACGGGCTGAAGCAAACAGTTCCGGCATGTAACGAAACCAGAAAAACGTCCTGAAGAAAAATGCCCTGCCCGGCTAAAAGGCAGGGCAATAAAACTATTATGATAATTTAGTTTCTAATCTTAATCCTAAAGAAAACTGCCTTTGAAAACAAAAACTAAAAAAAAACGCCCTGCCCGACTAAAAGGCGAGACAATAAAACTATTATAATAATTTAGTTTCTAATCTTAATCCTAAAAATAAACTGCCTTTTGAAAACAAAAACTGACTCACCAGTCTACCAAAAAATAAAAATTTAAAAATATCTAAAAAAAAATAAGACTTAAAAAAGACAAGGTCATTCTGCTATATAACCTTTCATCAAATATACAGAGATTTTACTTATAAGTTTTACTGCCATATATACACACTAGTCACTAATCACACGCCAATATTATAGATATAACTAATATCCTATGTCAAAGACAATCTTTCAGATGGGCCTTTACAGGCCTCAGCCATATAGCTATAGATATTGTCTCCCAAAAGCCCAGCAGGTCGATGTTGGGGTGGCGGTGAGTGTGCCACTGTACTCCAGCCTGGGCGATGGAGTGAGACTCTAACTCAAAAAAGAAAGAATGAAACAAAGAAAGAAAGAAAGAAAGAGAGAGAGAGAGAAAGGGAGGGAGGGAGGGAGGAAGGAAGGAAGGAAGGAAGGAAGGAAGGAAGGAAGGAAGGAAGGAAAGAAACCTTAGCCATGAACATAGAATGGCTGAGAAAATTATATTTCCCTTCCCTCACCCAACACAGCCACTACGTTATAGCTGTGATAGAGTTGAGTAATTGTGATAGAGACCATAAGAGCAGCAAAGCCTAAAATATTTACTATCTAGTCCTCTACAGGAAAGGTTTGTCAACCTTTACTTGAAAATAAAGAATAATCTTTATTTTCAGGCACTGTGGGGAAGAAATGCTCTCCCCCTAACTTCTCCGCCTACCCCAACTCACTCAGTGTGGTCACTTCATTTTTGCTCGTAGAGATGCCAACAGAAAGGTATATTTGTTAGCTCAGCACATCTGTCTTATTTGTAAAAACAATGTCATGTTTTAGGGGGTGAAAACAACATCTCTCCTATTCACTATGTTTGTAAAAATGCTTCAGATTCATTCCAGTTGACTTTAAAACTGAGGACATTCTCCTTATTGTTATTAAACTAATTGAGCCTTTCTGAGAAAATAGACTGTGTTGTGAAATAGCCTGAAAGAGCACCTAATGCTTATCTCAGAAAGCATGCTGTTACTCCACTTGACTGTACATCTTAAAATAAAGTCAATTTTCTTTGTAGATTTACAAAAAAAGAAAAAGAAGGAGGAAGAGAGAGAGAAAATGAGACACAGAAGGATTGATTTGTTCCTGAACTTCATGAAATACTGGAATGAGTAAGTTACCATTTCATTTACCTTATAACAAAATTCACGGAGAACAAAAAGGTAATACTCAGAGAGAAACTTAGCATGTCATTGACTGTATCCAGGAAGTTTTCCTGAAATATATCTGTGTCTTTTGTATTCCATTTATTCTTTGACTTCCTCACCTCCATTTTCAGTACTCAACACAAATCCTGAAAAATGCAAGTGATTATCCACGAACACACCTTTCCATTTCTCATTTTCCAAGTAAATCAACACATTTGAACAGCTGACAGAGCCAGTGAATTGCTATACAATACTATTGCCCTCAATTAACATCTCCTCTCAGCAATCCACCCTTTGTCTCCAGCCTACATTTCAAGGAAACAGGGTACAAAATGATAACAGGGAGAGGAATCTTTTGGATTGAGCTTGTTAGGATAGCATCTAAGTGGCCGTCTTTTTTTTTTCTTTTCAACTCCAAAAACAAAGCAAAGAAGTCTTAAAACATTTTCCATTTGTTTTGAAGTAATCACTCTCCAGGTTAATTGGAAATGCTGTTCTAAGATGGCTAGCATATCTTGAACACTGCATCCTGTGTAAGAAGCCAAGTACCACCTCTATGAACAGAGTTTGCACTCTTTCTGGATGAAAACAATTAAAACACTCTCCCAAGAACTGAAACAAATACTAAAGTCCTAAATAACAAATTCAACATGCACACATACATTTACCAACTGAATACTTGCATACATGTCTAATTGGAGAATGTTGAACATTTGCAAAGTAGCAAATCATTTTTTTGTAGAAAGAAAAGAAAAATGTAGAATGCTGCGAATGAATGTCTCTGTAGCTGCTCATTCTATCATCAGAGAAATAGCAATTAGATACTCTTTTCCTCAGACTTGTAGCCAGGGAAAAGTATTTTACAATTTCAAAGCTGAAAAGAAGAGCTACATTATAGAGATGTATCAACTGATAAAAGTAATGCTGACCAGGAAGCTTTTAAATTATTTTTGAAATCTTTTGTCAAACTATTTTCTATTACAGAATATGGTTGAGTTTTAAATTGGATTTCCCTTCAGCTGCAAAAGTGAGCTTGTTGTTCTGCCATATTCTTTGAGGAAGCCCCAGGGTCATTAACCTTCTCTCTTAGGAAAGACAGACCATATCCCAAATTCTAGTTCTAAGGAAGAGTTGGTTCTGCAGATCCATAGAGACTGCCAGAGTGTGTCTTCATTAATTCCACCGTATTTACTGAGTCCCACTAGATTCTGTGGACACATCAGTAAATTAAACAGGCATAAATTTCTACCATTGAGAAGCTTATCTTCTAGTTGAGCAAAACAAACAATAGATAATAAACACAACAAACAAGCAAATAATATAGTATCCTAAAGATGACATATGCTATGGAAAAAAATAAAGCAAGGTATGGAGGATTAAAGTGGGGGAAGAGTTCTTGTGATTTTAAAAGAAGTGGTCAGACAAGATCAGTCACCTGGAGAAGGTGACTTTTGAATATCTGAAGAGTGAATGTCCAGGGGAAAAATGATTCTGGCAAAGGGAACAGACAGTGCAATGGCCTTGAGGTTGAACTATACCTGGCATGTGTGAAGAACTCCAAGGAGGCCAATGGAATGGGAGTAGATCGCCTCAGGGTAAAAGTTGTCAATGAACAAGCTAAAGAAGATAAGAACTGATAACATAAAAACTTAAGAGTAATAAACTGAAAAACAAATGAGGACTCATTGGCGGATTTTGAGCAGAATCCTAAAGAAATCACCTTCCTGGAGCTATAGAGTACATCACTTTGAGAATGGGCATGCCTTGGAGAAAGGCATGTGGGCTTTAGGGACTGGAATTTGTCATACGTGAGGCAAGACTTGTCTGATAACAAGTGTGTTAATATATGTATAGTACAGTTAAGATTTCTTGTTGAGAACAAAGGCAAATTGACTGGTTCCAAGGTGGCTGCATGATTAGTAAGTTAATCATTCTATGTCGCCAAGAGTTGGTAAACAATAATGCTTCCGTGTATTGCTCTCAGAAAGTTTTGAGAAACCGGGGAGATGACAGATGAAAGATAAAGTGTTGGATCAAAATGGGTTGTCTTATAGTTTAGGAGTTGATGATGATGTTATGGACATTCTAGTTGTCACAACAATTATAATCCTTCTATCAAGAGCCAGTGTATCTACACTGAGTCTGGAAAGTCAAATTTTAGAAGTGTTATAGTTGTGAGACTAATAGGATATAGAATTATTTATAATAGAGTTTCACAGTGACAATGTAGTAAAGGTGCTGACAAAAGGCCACTATAATAGATGTCAGATCAATTCATCAGATGAAAAACTCAGAAGTGGGATGCAAAATGTGGGAGGGAAAGTTCAGTCCCAAGCCAGGTGTGTCACCAACATAAGTGACAATACTACTGGAAAAGCTAAAGGAGAATAAAAATTGCCTTTATAAAAATATCTGATTTGTCTCCTTCCACCCCTACTAAGATAGGAAAATAGACATTTTGCTTGTTAAATAATGTAATAGAATTAGAATCTTAAATGTCAAAAATGGGAGCAAAATGTTTTCTAAGATTATAACTATGCAGCAAAAATGAAAATGGAAGGATAACATATATGATCTACAAATAGACCTTTTTGTATAATGTGAGGGAAGCCAAAACTTAACTCATCAAAATCCTGCAGATTATATTACATAGAGTACCAACAATGTAAAATAAGTTGCTTCATTGTGATGCTTTCTTTAAGAGCATATAATTTTTTAATTAAATAGGTTAATTGTAAATAGAAACATTAATATCTCCTCCCCGTATCTAAACAAAATAAATAGGCTTATCAAATATCTTCTGTTAATAAAGAGACCTAGAAGAATAGAAACAAAATAGAAATGTTCTTTTGCTAGAAGTTAAAGACTAAGGACTGGCTTGCTCAATAGTTTTGAGTGAAAGTGGGTGGGAATCTGTAATCAAATAGACCTAGGAAATACTTGCTAAGAGAATATTGTGCTTAGGAAAAAAGCAAACTTGATAATAAGTAAAATGATGAGACATTTAGAAGGAAGGATGTGGAATGAGCTAAAAATCCAGTGAGAGAGTTTATTTCAAGTGACACAATACAAAGAGACATAGAATTCCAAAGGAAAAGTTGCTTCTTATTTTAATAGTTTTGTTGATAGTTGTAAAATAGTTGTAAAATAGTTTATTTTAATAGTTTAATATCATAGACTATGACAGCATTATTTTGCACTCATAGTATTTTAGACTTGAAAGGATCCTACAGGGCATCTGGTTTCCCCTTTCACAGCTATGTAAGTTGAGAGTTCAAGAGGTTAAGTGATTTACCTAACGCCAAGGAGCCAAAATTCTCAATTTAAGGCTTCAAAATTTCTAAGCATTATGAAAAAATGAATGGATACTTGCAATAAATGTATGATATTCTCCTCTCATTTTTTTTAATAATTAATCAGTATTTTTTATTATGGTTTTGTGGGGTACAGTTAAGGGTTAGGTGTACAATTACGTTTCATTCGGGCACCCTGTTGATAAGAGGTGTTTTCCCAGTCCCAGACAGATATTTGCTACTGTTAATCCCATCCCCTCCCCATAATTTCCCAGTACCGTCAGTCATTTTCTTATAGTATTACATTGGATGTTCAAGGTTCATTATATGAGTGAGAACATGTGATATTCTGATCTATGTTTCTGTGAGAGGTCACTCAGTATTATAGACTCTAGTTCCATCCAGGTTGCTGCAAAATTCATGATTTTGTTCTTTTTTATGGCTGCGTAATATTCCATCGTGTATATGTACCACATTTTTTTAATCCAGTCCTCTTTTGATGGGCAGCATGGTTGTTTCCAGGTTCTTGCTATTGTGACCAACACTGCGATAAACATACGTGTGCAGGTATCTTTTTTATAGAGTGATTTGTGTTCTTCAGGGATTGCAGGGTCATATGGAAGGTCAATTTATAGAGCTTTTAGGAATTGCCACACTGCTTTCCACAGAGGTTGCACTAGTTTACACTCCCACCAACAGTGTAGAAGTGTTCCCTTTTCACCACACCCTCTCCAGCAGCTGTTATTTTTTGAGTTGTTGATAATTGCCATTCTGACTGGAGTTAGGTGGTATCTCAGTGTGGTTTTGATTTGCATCTCCCTGATGATTAGTGAGGTTGAGCATTTCTTCATGTGTTTGTTGGCTGCTCGGATGTCTTCTTTTGTGAAGTGTCTGTTCATATCTTTTGCCCATTTTATAATGGGGTTGTTTGTTTTCTTCTTTTCAGTATGTTTCAGTTCTTGTAGATCCAGGATGTTAAGCCTTTGTCAGATCTAGAGTTGGCAAATACTTTTCCCCAGTCTGTAGGCTGTCTCCCTGCTCTCTTGATGGTTTCTTTGGCTTTGCAGAAGCTTGTCAGTTTAATAAGGTCCCATTTGTCTATCTTCTCTCTTAAGTACTGTGGGTTTCAGGTTTTGTACAGGAATTGTATGCCAGTTCCGATTTCCATGAGAGTATTTCCTTCCTTTTCTAAGGTTCTTATGGTTTGAGGTTTTACATTTAGGTCTCTGATCCATTTGGAGTTAACCTTTGTGTATGGGGATAGATAGGGGTCCTGTTTCAATCTTCTGCATGTGGTCAACCAGTTTACCAGCACCATTTACTGAATAGGTTCTCCTCTCCCCATTGGTAGGTGGTGGGGGCTTTGTCGAAGATGAGTTGGTTGAGGAATTGAGGTTTTGCTTCTGGAATCTCAATTCTGTTCCATTGATCTATATGCCTGTTCCTGTACCAATACCAAGCTCTTTTGATGATTGTAGCTTTATAGTAAAGTTTGAAGTCTGGTATTGTGATACCACCTGCTTTTTTTTTTTTTTTTTTTCTGAGGATCGTTCTGGCTATTCTTGGACATTTGTGTTTCCATATGATTCCTGTGTTGTTTTTTCTAGGTCTGAGAAGAATGTTGTTGGTAATTTGATGGGTATTGCATTGAATTTATAGATTGCCTTAGGTAAGATGGACATCTTCACAATGTTGATTCTTCCGATCCATGAGCATGGGATATTTTTCCACTTGTTCGTGTCAGCTTTGATTTCTTTGAGCAGTGTTTTGTAATTTTCATTGTAAAGGTCTTTCACATCTCTGGTTAGGAAGATGCCAAGATAGTTCATTTTTTTTGTGGCTATTGTGAATGGAATTGTGTTTTTTATTTGGGTTTCTGTTTGTTTATTATTGGTGTAGAGAAATGCGATTGTCTTTTGTACATTTATTTTGTATCCTGAGACTTTGTCAAAGGCCTTTATCAATGTAAGGAGGCCCTTTTACAGATTCTCTTGGGTTTTCAAGGTACACCATCATATCATCTGCATAGAGAGATAACTTGACTTCCTCTTTTCCTATTTGAATACCTCTGATTGCCTCCTCTTCTCTGATTGCTCTAGCCAGGACTTCCAATACTATGTTGAACAGGAGGGGAGAGAGTGGGCATCCTTGTCTAGTTCCAGTTTTCAGGGGAATTGGTTCCAATTTTTGTCCATTTAGGAGTATGCTGGCTGTGGGTTTCTCGTAGATGGCTTTTACTATTTTGAGGTATGTTCCCCGAATGCCTAGATATTTAAGGGTTTTTATCAAGAAGGGGTGCTGGATTTTATCAAAGGCTTTTTCTGGATCTAATGATACAATCATGTGGTTTTTGTTTTGACATCTGTTGACGTATTTAATTACATTTATGGTTTTACGAATGTTGAACCAGCCTTGCATGCCAGGAATGAAGCTTACTTGGTCATGGTGGATGATTTTTGAGATGTATTGCTGAATCCGGTTTGCTAGGATTTTGTTGAGAATTTTAGCATCTATGTTCATCAAAGATATTGGCCTGTAGTTCTCTTTCTTTGTTGGATCTTACCTGGCTTGGGTATCAATGTGATGTTGGTTTCATAAAATGATTTGGGGAGAGTTCCATCTTTTTCAATTGCCTGGAATACCTTCAGTAGGATTGGTATCAGCTCCTCCTTGAATGTCTTGTAGAATTCTGCTGGAAAGCCATCTGGACCAGGGCTTTTTTTTATAGGAAGTTTTCTTATTACGTAGTCGATTTCCTTGATTGTTATTGGTCTATTTAGGGTCTCAATTTCTTCTTGTTCCAACCTAGGCAGGTTGTGTGATATCAGAAAGTCCTCCATTTCCTTATGGTTTTCAAGTTTATTTCCATCCAGGTGTACGTAGTAGTCTCTAATGATCTTTTGTATTTCTTCAGTGTCAGATGTGACTTCATCTTTTCTGTTTCTGATTATGCTTATTTGGTTTTTTTCTCGTTTTTTGTTGGTCAGTCTAGCTAGGGGACCATCAATCTTTTTTTTTTTACCCTTTCGAAGAACAAGCTTTTTGTTTCATTGATTTTTTTTGTATTATCTTTTTGTCTTCTATGTTCTGGATTTGGGCTTTTATTCTGGTGATCTGGATTCTTCTGCTGAAATTAGGGTTTTTGTGGTCTTGCTTTTCTAGCTTCTTTAGGTGACTTGTTAGGTTGTGAATTTCTGTTCCTTCCATTTTCTTCATGTGTGTTTGTAGGGATAAAAATTTCCCCCTTTTACTACAGCTTTCGGGGCATCCCAGAGATTTCGGTAAGATGTTTCTTCATTTTCATTTGTTTCCAGGTATCTTTTGATCCCTGTTTTGATTTCGTCATTGACCCAGGGTTGTTTAGCATCATGCTGTTTAGTGTCCATGTCTTTGTGGGTTTTGGGGGGACTTTGTTGGTGTCAATGTTTTTTTTAATTGACTGTGGTCTGAGAAGGTGTTTGGTAGAATTTCAGTCTTTTTAAATTTGCTTATACTTCATTTATGGCCGAGTATGTGGTCAATCTTAGAATATGTTCCGTGTGGTGATTAGTAGAATGTGTATTCTGTGGTCTTTGGATGGAGTGTTCTGTAGGTATCAATTAAGTCCATTTGGTCCAAAGTCACATTGAGGTTCCAAATCTCCTTGCTAATTTTTTGTCCTGATGATCTGTCTAGGGTTGTGAGTGGGGTATTGAAGTCCCCAGTTATGATAGTGTTAGAGTCGATATCTTTCTTTAAGTTTTCCAAGAAGTTGCTTTATGAAAGTTGGCGCACCTATGTTGGGTGCATATATGTTTAGGATAGATATTTCTTGTTGAAGCATTGAGCCTTTTATCATTATGTAGTGGCCTTCTGTATCTTTTTTGATTTTTAATAGTTTGAAGGGTATTTTGTCTGAAATTAAGATGGCTACTCCTCCTTTCTTTTGTATTCCGTTTGCCTGGAAGTTTGTTTCCCATCCTCTTACTTTGAGTCTGTGGGTGTCCTTTCTAGTGAGGTGAGTCTCTTGAAGGCAATAGATTGTTGCCTGATGATATTTTATCCATTGTGCCAATCTATGTCTTTTCAGTGGTGCATTTAGTCCATTCACATTTAGGCTAATAATTGAAATGCAAGAGTTGATCCCTGTCATAAGGTTCTTACAGAGTTGTTCCTGCTTGTTTGTTGTCTTTCTTTGGGTCTTGGAGTTGGTTCATGTGTGTTTTTAATCTTTTGCCTGTACTCTTGTGAAGAATGCTGTTGTTCCTTTTTTCTTTTTCTTCTGTGTTCAGTACTTTCTTAAGTGTTTCTTGTAGAGGTGGTCTGGTGGCGGCGTAGGTTCTTAGGGATTGGATGTCTGGGAAAGATTTCAATTCTCCCTCACTAATGAAGCTTAGTTTGGCTGGGTAGGTTATTCTTGGTTGAAATTGTTTCTCTTTTAGACCTTTGAAGATAGGGCTCCAGGTTCTCCTGGCCTGAAGGGTTTCTGTGGATAAATCTGTCGCTATTCTAATTGGTTTTCCCTGGTAGGTAGTCTGGCCTTTTTCTCTTGCTGCCTTTAGGATTTTTCCTTTCATAGCTACTTTGTTTAGGCGAATTATTATGTGTCTGGGAGTTGGTCTTCTCGTTTGTTGTCTTGCAGGGGTTCTTTGAATCTTGTGTTTGAATTTTTTCATCCTAAATGAGATGAGGGAAGTTTTCTTGAATGATTTCATGAAATGTTTGTTCCAGTGTGGCTTCTGTTTCTCTTTCTGCCTCAGGAAGCCCAATTATTCTTAGGTTTGGTCTCTTGAAGTGATCATTCATCTCTTGCAGGTTTTGTTCTGTCTTTTTTAGCTTTTTTTCTATGCTTTTGACAGTTTGGGTTAGTTCTGTGTTTTGGTCTTCGAGCTCTGAGATTCTTTCTTCTGCTTGGCTGATTCTGCTTTCCATGCTTATTAGTCTGTTGTTCATTTCCATCACAGTATTCTTTACTGCTGTCATTTCTGACAACAGCTCCTTCCTATTTTCCTCTTGTCTCGCCTCAATTTTTTAAATTCTCTCCATTAATGTCTTGATGTCTGGGTTTGTTGCATGTAGCCAGTCATTCTGGGGACTCTTCATTGTCTGTGTTCCAGAATCTGTTTTCTCATTGTCTGATCTCCCAGGGGTCTGTGTAAGACCTGTATTCTTCTTTTGGTTTTTCTTCATTTGTGTGGTTTTCCCCCTCACTACCTTTTCCTTCCCTCCACGTCACCGTCTTCTTTAATCCTGTTATTCAGGGGTAAAGGGATTGGTTTTACTTCTGTTTGTTCAATCTCCTATTCTTTATGTATGTCCTCTTACTTTGTTCAATTCTGAAGTTGCACTGTAGGTTGGAGGTGGTTCTTTTTGCAGTTTTGAGATGTACTTAGGGGAGAGCTGTGATTCTAAATCTGTCTGCAGGTCCTGGTATTCGCTGACAGGCGTGTGGATAATGTGGAACCCACTTCCCACTGCCCTGGAATCTGTCCGTGCAGTGGGACTGTAGGTTTACTCCCTGAAATAAAATGTGGTTAGCAGAGGGGTGAGAATGGAGCAGATAGTGGGTTGAAGTGGGGAGTGGAGAGATAGAGGAGTAATGGGGGAAACAAATGAATGTGCCAACAAATAGAGAGAGAGGCCTGTATTGAAACAGATAAAAACGATAGACCACAGCTACAGTCGAACCAACTCTCATACAAACAAAAATAAAACATATAGTGATGCTAACATACCAGCTATCCAACCACCTTATTAGTGTGCTGTTCCTCTATACAAAGACATGGTTTACAGACAGAAGAAAAGAGCAGAAAAGGAAAAGGAAAAGAGAAAAAAGGGAACAATACAGTAGGAATAGAATTAAGTCATTAAACTAATAGAATCAATGAAGCACACTCTGAGACATTTCATTTAAGTCCAATGCCCTTTCAGGTCTGATTTCTAATTTTCTTTTCAAGCTGGTAAATTAGTTTGCAGTTAGGGTCAGTTCCCCTGATCTGCTGTGAAAGACAGTTCAGATTAACCTCGGTTCAGAAGTTTGGTCTATGTCTTTATCAAGCTTGTTTCTCCCGTTTCGATGTTGTTACCTTGAATCGCCAGCAGGTGGTGCTATCTCATCTGCTCGCCCCAGAGGCGGTGGGGCCGGACAGGAACAAGATGGTTGCCTGCCTCCGGGCAGGCAACAGGAGCCCCACACCGGGCAGGCAGGACAGTCTCGGAGCAGGAGAGGTGGCAGCGATCCCAGCAGATCTTCCTTGAAGCGGTTTGGTGTGGATCTCCTCGGGCCGGGTTGTGATGAGCTACCCGTCTCAGAGGTCGTGGCGGCGGCGACGGGAGCGCTAGCGGCGGCGACGGGAGCGCCAGCGGGGAGAGGGGCTGCAGTGGCGGCGGGACAGTGCAATGCAGTTAAAAAGGTCCAGTCGTTGCGATGTTCCAGCGGTGGCGATAGACGAGCTCTGTCTGAAGAACAGGCTGCAATGCTGGGGTCCCCAGCCCCCCGGGATGAGAGTCAGAGACCCACTGCAGATCTCCCTTGCAGAGAGCTTCAGACACCGGGTTGCCCGGTCGCCATCTTAAACCCCCGGGTCCTCTCATTTTTTAGTAAATTTTTTATAATGGCTTTTGCTATGAGAGCTGAATTTTCCTTCTTTGGTAGAGAATATCTTATTTTTAGCAAACAGTTATTTGTGCCTATCAAATGTTCCAAAAATACAACTATGTTGAATATCCAATCTATTTAACTTTTTACCTTGCGTATCATTTTTATCATCAATATATTTTTATCAGTATTTACAGATCTGAAGAAACTATAGAAATGATGTTAGGAAGATATTATGACAATATAAATTCATTAAATGTGATATGACAAATGTAGAAAATTCAGTCAACAATCTTAAAATCTGAAAGATGCACCCACAGACAAATAAGTACATGTAAAAACTGATGACAACTGAATAAGTTATATAATCAAGTTAACAGTATTTTGTCAATGCCAACTGGTATAGTTATAGACAATTTCAACATTGATGAAAGCTGGGTGAAGGATAAACACACTCTGTGTAATGTTTTTGAAAATTTCTGTGTCAGTTTGTAATTATTTCAAAATAAAATGCCAAAGAAAAGCAGAAAAAAAGCATAACCCATAACTCATAAGACCTCCCTAAACTGTAGAAAGAGGTACCCAACACAAAAAAGACTAAGAACAGCTGGCCTAATCCTCCTTGGTAATCACAAGAAGAAAGGTCCAAGGACAGTCCTAGACATCTTTCAGAAAACTCTTCTGAGTTGACAAGAAAAATGGACAAGATTTAAATAAATCCATTTCCAGAAATCTTTTAGAGTCTTGTTTCTTCACGTGTGCAATTATTCAGGCAAAAATTCCTCCTCTAATACAAAAGAATAGCAATAAAACTTTTGTAGTGTTTTTTGCTGGATGAGTTCCCTAGACCCTCACGGACACCTTGATATAGTGTGGATGTCATATCCTCTAAATTTCATGTTGAAATGTAATGTCCAGTGTTGGAAGTGTGGCCTAGTGGGAGGTGATTAGACCATGGGGGTAAGTTCCTGGTGAATGGCTTGGTGCTGTTTTTGTGGTAATGAGTGAACTCTTGCTTTATTAGTTCATGTGAAAGTTATTTGTTTTAAAAAACCTGACACCTCCCCTCTTTCTCTTGCTTCCACTCTTTTTATGTGACACGCCAGCTCTACCTTTGCCTTCCACCATGATTGGAAGCTTCCTGTAACCTCACCAGAAGCAAATGCCAGCACTATGCTTCCTGTACAGCATGCAAAACTGTGAGACAAAATAAACCTCTCTTCTTTATGAACTACCCAGCCTCAGGTATTCTTTTAAGCACTGCAAATGGTCTAATACACCCCTCTTACATCCATCCTCCTTAATTTAGTAAGGAGATAAAAATAAGCGAGATCAGGTTGGCAAGAATTGCCAGTCCAAGTTACAAAGAAAAGAAAAAAGTGTGAACCATAAAAGAGCTGATTTCTCTTTACTTTTGCCATGTAATTAATGTATTCCTTCTTTTCAAGATTAAAGGCAGTCTTAGGAACATGACCTACTATGGAAGATGTAAGAAGTATTTTTCTGTTTTACTTTATTAGAGAATATGTTTCATATCAAGAATTACTTATAAGCAACATGTTATACTCATTAATATGTATCAAATAGTTTAAAAATATAACAGATAATACTCGATTATTATTAAAATAATATCTGACCATTTTCTTTCAAAATTATTTTTGCAAATAAAATGGTACCAAGTAAATAAAACATATTGTTCACCATATGTATATATACCAAAATTGTAACTATGTACATATGTATCATTTAGAAGGGGTAGAAAAGAAACTTAAATGTATTTTAATATTTTTTGCCTCAACTTCAACAATGAAATACAACTGTACTTTAAATATGAAGTGTAACTTTTAGAACTGAAGCTCAGCCTACTTGATTGTAGAAAGGAGAACAAATTTCAATACTCAAATTTTATTATTTCTCCTCAATGAATCATTCTGCTCAAATAGTCCATATTCTTTGATTTACATATGAAAGTAATTTGAAAGGATGTTGGGACCATTTTTCCCCTAATTATCATTAACTTTGAATCCAGGGTACATTCAGTAAACTCAGTAATTCAGACTGGTATTAATATTTCTAACAAAGCCGGGCTCGGTGGCTCAGCCTGTAATCCAGCGCCTTTGGGAGGCTGAGGTGAGTGGATTGCCTGAGCCCGCGGGTTCGAGATCCGCCTGGGCAGCGAGACCTCATCTCTACAATAAATCAAAAAATCAGCTGGGCGTGGTAGTGCATGCCTGTAATTCTGGCTACTTGGAAGGCTGAGGCAGAAGGATCGCCGGAGCCCAGCAGGTCGAGGCTGCAGTGGCCGGGAGCGGCCACTGCACTCCAGTCTGGGTGACAGAGTGAGACTCCAACTCAAAAAAAAAAAAAAAGAAAAAAAAATATTTCTAACAATGTCCTATGACAATTGTACGAGTTTTCTACTGCTGCTATAACAAATGAACAAAATGGGTAGCTTAAAACAACGGAAATGTATTCTTTCACTGTTCTAGAGACAAGAAGTTCAAAAATAAGGTATTGTCAGAATTGGTTTCTTCTGAGGCTCTGAGGGAAAATCCACCCTATGCCTCTATTATAGTTTTAGTAGCTGCTGTAATTTTTGGTGTTCCTTAGTTTAAGGGTGAATAACTCCAATCTGTGCTGTCACATATCCCCTTTTTGTGTGTTTCTGTTTTTCCAATCTCCATCTGCTTTTCTCATAAGAGCACTGATCCTTGGATCCAGTATCCAACTTAAATCCATAATGATCTCATCTTAAGATTCTTAATTGTGTCAATAAAGATTTTTTTTCAAATAAAGCCACATTTACAAGTCCTAGGGATTAGAACTTGCACATAGCTTTTTTTTAGCAACCATTATTCAACCTGTACAATGCCCAATGACAAGAGAAAACAGGAAAAAAAATGGTAACCTCTGTTTGATCACAAATAATACGGACTTAAGGTTTGGCCACATGGATATTGTTATCTCATTGTTATTATATATATCGGGTTTTTAAAAATTTTTCATTTTAAATATATGGAGTACAATTCAGGGTTAGGTATACAAATAAATGTTAATTATGCATGTACCTTTGTTGATGATGTGTGCCCCCCTCCCCTGGCAGTTTCCCACTACTGCCAATCCCATTCTTATCCTATTACAATAGCTGTTCTAGGTTCACTTATGAGTGAGAATATGTGATACTCGGTTCTCTGTTTAAGTGATAGATCACTCAGTATTATAGACTCTAAGTCCATCCAAGTTGCTGTGAAGTTCATAATTTTACCTTCTTTATGGCTGTGTGATATTCCATCATGTATATGTACCACATTTTTTTATCCAGTCCTCTTTTGATGGGCAGCACAGTTGGTTCCATGTTTTAGCTATTGTGAATAATGCTGCAATAAGCATGTGTGTGCAGGTATCTTTGTCATAGAGTGATTTGATTTCCTCTGGGTATATTCTCCGTAGGGGGATTGCTGGGTCATATGGGAGGTCAATTTTTAAATCTTTGAGGAATCACCACACTGTTTTCCATAGAAGCTGTACTAGCTTACACTCCCATCAACATTGTAGAAGAGTTCTCTTTTCACCAATCCTCTCTAACATCTGTTGTTTTTTAGTTATTGATGATGGTCATCCTGACTGGAATTAGATAGTATCTCAGTGTGATTTAATTTGCATTTTTTTGATGACTAGTGAGGCTGTCAAAGACTTTGCCAAAGGACTTTGGCAAAGTCTCAGGATATAAAATAATGTGCAAAAGACAGTTGCATTCCTATATACCAACAATAAACAAACAGAAACCCAAATAAAAAAGCACAATCCCATTCACAATAGCCACACAAAAAAACCACAAAAAGCCAAGAAATACATTGGCATCTTCCTAACCAGAGAAGTCAAAGAACTTTACAATGAAAACTACAAAACACTGCTCAAAGAAATCAAAGATGACACAAACAAATGAAAACTTAGTCTATGCTCATGGATTGGAAGAATCAACATTGCTAAGATGTCCACCCTACCCAAGGCAATTTACAGATTTAACACAATATTCATTAAATTACCAGCAGCATTCTTCTCAGACCTGGAAACGAATTCATAGGGAAACATAAATGACCACAAATAGCCAACACAATCGTTAGCACAAAATAAATAAATACATAAATAAATAAATAAAGCAGGAGGCGTCATGCTCCCAGACTTTAAACTTTATTATCAGTTTTTAAAATGAGTTTACAGAGTGCTTTCGGATTCACTTTCTCTTCAAATTTATAACAAGTCTTAAAGATAGTTTGAGTCTTATTCTCAGTTTACGAATGACAAAGCTGACGCTAAGACTAATTAGTGATTTAAAAAACCAAACTATGAGAGCCTGTTAGTATATGACAGGATTTGAACTCAGTTACGGAACCCAGGTTGCCTGATTCCAGGGTAAGTGTTCTAAAAGATGAGACGTTTTCTACTCCATGCCTGATACAATGACAAAGCATAAAAAGAAGACACTGTCTTAATAAAGTCAATAATATAGTTAGGCAAATTATTGCCAATAATAGAGTTTGAGCAACATAACAAACAAAAACAATTCACCTAATTTCTGAAAATAACTGGATAATATCATGAGAAGAAATTATTAATTCACAACAAAATTGTTGATAAAGGTTCATTTTGTTATTTTCATTTTGTACTTTCTAGGTAAATATAACAGAGCAAATGACCTGTGCCTGGATTATTGTTTGCAGTGGTAAAATTGCAACTTTGTCAGGACAAAGTAGGTCTGTTGACTTCTATATTACTAATTCTCATTTTTGCCTATTGCAAAGTTTCTTCCTTACCTCCTGGACAAAGTTGATTCTATATTTATCATTTGGGATTCTGAAAAGAGTCACAAGTAACATGATTTTGACACTTACAAGATTGTGTGAGATGTTGGCAGGATAAGATTTCAGTTTTTTGATGTTTTTGGAAATCCTGCACTTTCCATTGCATTGAAATAATGGCCATGGTCCCTTGCTTTTATGTTAAGAAGTTTTAATGGCTAGGATCCCTGAATTCCTGATTTTGTGAAGTATGCCTATTATCTCTCCTGAAATTGTGCCTTCCCATCTCTGTCTATAAAGTCATATAGATCTGAACTGTTCAAACCTTATATTTTTACTTCTTATATTAGAACACTCCCAATGAAATAATGAATCTATCTAAACCTGCATGCATCTTGCACCCAGCATGCTCACTGAATAAAAACCAGAACATGTCTATTAAGTTCTGGTCTAGACTCATTCTGCAATAAAGTGAGTTCACTGGAGTTGATTTCCACAGTCAGCTACATTAATCACTAGGTTCTTGGTTGTTATGTTCTGCATGCTTGCTGCCTAATATGTAAAAAAGGCTAGGTAAATCTCATCAGTTCCTTGACAAGCAGCTACAGTTTTTTATTCTTTTTTATGGAATAAAAGTCCCACTGAGAAATGGATTTTTTTTTTTTGATCACTCAATGCCAAGCAGGTCATGTAGTATTATTTTATAAGGTGACTTTCACTTTCTTAAACATTCAAAATGGTGAAGTGCAAAGGAGTATAGAACAAATTGTGCACAGTGGACAAGGCAGGGATGTTAAGAGGATATGGAAGAATAGTAGCCTTTGCGGCAACAATGAATTTTCCCTTTTCGCTTTTCTTCCCTCCTTCTTTTCTCTTACTTTTTTCCTGCTCTATTCTTTGTTTCCTTTCTTTCTTCCTTTCTTCCCTCTCCCTTCATTTCCTGTTTATCTCTTCTTTCTTTTTGCTTTTTTTCCCATAGTAATGGAAATAATTATGGCTTATGCTATAAATCTGGCACCAATCATGAGACACAAGAATGTACTTAAATGATTCACATTCAATGGGATGATACTTTGTAGATATAGGGAAAATTATAATAACAGAAGACTATTTTCATTCTTCCATGCATTCATTAAACAAATGTCTAGGATAGCTTACTATGTGTCAAGCAGTACGTTGAACACTAGAGATTCAAAGGTGAGTAAGACAGTCAGAAAGTACAGGGTCTATAAAAAAATCAAAAAAAAAGAAGAAGAAGAAAGTCAACATTTAAAAAATTCAAATCTACTTATGATTAGATATCTGAAAGAAACAATTTTCTATCATGGAGAGTAACAAACTATAACGGGATGACTGATTTCTATACTGTAGTAAAATATATAGAAAAAAGTAGACTGGGTGCTGTGGTTCACACCTATAATTCTGTCACATTTGGATGCCGCAGTGAGAGAATTGCTTGAGCCCTGAGCTTGAGACTAGCCTAGGCAACATAGTGAGACCTAATTTCTACAAAAAATACATACACACACACACGTATATATGGGTGCATATATATATGAATAATATATATGTATATATACATATATGAATATGTACATTTAGAGTCAACTTAATACTATTTGGCATAAAATAATTTATATGTGATAACTAGTTATTTTAGTTGATGAAATAATTATTTGAATATCATACAGTATCAATATTATTTGCCCAAAAGAATATAAGATCATATTCTGACAAATATGAGTTGAGTGTCACTTATATCCAAAGTAATAGTTATGCATTATAGGTGATACAAAACTGAATAAGACCTAGACTCTGTCCTTTGTGAATTTTTCATTTATCAAGGGATATTTGCACACAAATAACTGCATTACAAAAATTAGCCTACGGTAAGTGTCGTATGAACAGTTTGTAAAAAGCCACAGAAGATCACAGAAATGATTATTTTACAACATAAAACATATTATATCATTCTTCTGCTCACATCTTCTAATGGCTTCCTGCCTCACTCAAAATCAATGTCAAAATCTTCACAATGATCTCTAGGGCCCTGCACAATTTGGCTGCTATTACATCTTTGACCTTACCTCCTACTGCTCGTCCCTCTAGCTTCTGTTGTTCAGCCATACTGAATTTCTTGCTGCTTCACAAAGCACCAAACACCCTTCCATACAGTAAGGCTTTGGAACTGACTATTTCCTCCAGATGGTTACATGGATAACTCTCTCTTTCTTAAAGACTTTGTTCAAATCTTACCTTCTAAATGAGGGTAAATAAACCCCATTACCCTGGCATATTAATATTTTATTCTGTTCTACTTATTATCTTCCAGTTTACTGTGAAATCTACCTAGATGTCATGTGTGTTGTTTATTGTTAATCTCTTCCAATTAAAACCCAGATGTGGTTTTTAGCTGTTCATTCCTTGATGTATTCCAAGCATTTAAACAATGTCTGAAACATAGTAGGTGTTCAATAAATGTCTGCTGAATGAAATAATGAAAGATTGGCTTTGATTAGAGGGTAAAGGCAGTGGAAGAAAATCAGAAATGGCTTAATGTATGAAGTAGAGCCATGAAGATAAAGAACATTGACAGTAAGGGATGGTCTTCCTGACTCATCTATCTCATTTTAGATTATTACTTTTTCAGTATGTGGAGGATATTTCTCAAACACAGACACGTTCATAAATTTCATTATGTAACTGGCACATTAGATAAATATGACCCATAAGATGTGATCACAAATCAAATTTATTTTTGTCCCCCATTGTCCCTTAAACGTATTTAGCTATTTCCTTTCCAGGGGATGAAAACTCAAGCAATACCATGATTCTTTTGGTCATTCTCAGTAAATGGTCAGTCTAAATCAAAGTTATCATCTCAGTTTTGTAAGAAAAATATTAAGTTCAACTTGATTTAGCACAAAGACTTATCTTTTTCCCACTCATCAAATCTCCCACCAGAAGATGGAGGATGAGGGCAAGGGAGAAGGAGCCTCAAAGTAAAAGAAGAAGAAGAAGAAGAAGAAGAAGAAGAAGAAGAAGAAGAAGAAGAAGAAGAAGAAGAGGAAGAGGAAGAGGAAGAGGAAGAGGAAGAGGAAGAGGAAGAGGAAGAGGAAGAAGAAGAAGAAGAAGAAGAAGAAAAGAAAAGAAAGAAAAGAAATGGTTGGACTTCTCTCTTCTTCCCAGCATTTCAAACATCTTACCATTCCAGAGTTGGGGCTCAGGAGAATAGAAGACAGCACATCTTGTTTGACTCATAGTCTCTTAAGTTGATATTCAGTGCGTCTGGCAGTTGTCTAGTGATTTTATCAACTCTTGGGAGATTGCTCAATCGTTGGTGATCTTTCAGCTTCTAGTCTCTAATCCCTAACAAAAGCACCTCTATTATGAGTGGTCATTTACTCCCTCCTCAGCCCATATAAATCAGATATTAGAAGTGAGAGCTATTTGCTCCTGCAAGCAACCCTTCACATAGGACCAAAAATAATACTCCTAGACTTCCTCTAACTCCTTACCTATATGTGGCCCACAGAAAATAATCAAGCTTTCAAGCATCCTTTCCGACATTAGAAACATCTCTCCTTTGCTCTAGCGATTAGAGTAGCTATTCAGCAATTTTTCTGCCTTTAGAATTTTAAGGTAGGGGTCAACTATCTGCTAACTGTTTACCCCTTCCACAATTGCAGAAAGTGCTTATTAAAATATCTGAATGGTCTTAAAACCATTCTTTGTCTTTTTCTTTGAGTCAGAGTCTTACTCTGTCGCCCAGGCTGGAGTGCAGTGGCACGCTCATAGACACCCCAGCATCGACCTGGTGGACTCAGGAAATTCTTCTGCCTCAGCCTTCCAAGTAGCCAGAACTACAGGTGCATGCTACCATGCCTGGCTAATTTTTTGATATATTGTAGAGACAAGGTCTCACCAAGTTGCCCAGACTGGTCTCAAACCCACAGGCTCAGCCTCCCAAAATGCTGGAATTACAGGTTTGAGTCATGGTATGGCAGGATGCGGTAAATGCTCAAGTATATTTCTAGTATGATTGAGTGAATAATCACAGAAATGCATGTGGCTGATTTGGGATAAGCAGTTGGCCTCACCTGGGCTGACTCCCACTGGCCCAGTGGCAGAGAAGGGGGTGATAGCAGTTAAGAGGCATTTCCTTTTGAACGGCAAGTTGCAACTTTAAAGACCCACCTGGCACCAGGCAGGTTTTGTTTGGGAAAGGCCAAATGACCCAAAGACTAGCCATTTAATGGGTATGCAAAAGGAGTGGCTAATTCACAGACTTATCCAAACCCCCCCCTTCTGAAGTTGACGGTTTACAAGCCTGCAATTCCTGGAAACCATTTGTTCTTTGAAAAATCTGATTTTGCTAAGTACAACCTTGTAAGATTCCAAAGGAAATATGTAATCACTCAACACGACCCCCCTCCCTTACCTAAACAAGGGTATGAGACCCCACGTCGCCTGTTCTGGGGCACTCGGTTTGGATGCATTAGTTCCATTGAGCCTGCTGTGCTAGCCAGTGTAATAAAGTGCCACTTCCTATAATAGTCTCGGTGTCAGGATCTTTCTATTTTTCCTGCTACAATGGTGCCCGGCCAATACCCTTCTTTTTGAACTCGAGTGAAGGAAATCACTCCTGAATCTCCCTATTAAAAGTGGAGTTGAGAGTCACATAACAGTTTTCTTCTCAGTCCTCGCTCAATCTCCACTTAATGAATCTCATATACTCTTGGTACTTTTTTGACCAGCTTGAGATTTATACCTGGTTCATGGCCAATTCCTGTTTGTAAAGTCCTGTAATTTGGCCTATCTCACTGCTTACTTCAGTATCTTTCTGTTGTGGTATCCATTTTCTTAAAATTCTGGTAGAAACTTTCATCTTAATATCCAGTTCCATTTGTAAAATTTCTCTGCTTCTCAATTGCCCATAAGGTAAATGTTAAGGCTCCTGAGTTAACATTCACACATTTGCAGCATAGCTTCATACTTGCTTTCCAACTGTGTTTTCCATCACATGCCATTAATACTTCCAAGTCTGACAGTCTTTCATTTATTTATCCAGGAAATATCTACTAACCACGTGCTATGTTCTGGGTCATGTTCTAGACTTTGGTTTATGTACATCAGAGATAAACTTCCAGAGTGTTGTCATGCTTTTTAAAATTTATTTATGTTGTCTCCACTTTATGGAATGCCATTTTACTCTTCTCTGGATAGGAAACCCAAATTCATATTTTTCATCACTGATTTTAAGTTATAGTCTCTGTGGAGTCAATCCTAAGTTCCCTTTATTATTTTTTGTTTAGTTGGGGTCTCACTCTGTTGCCCAGGCTGGTGTGCAGTGGTGTGATTTATTTTTTTTGTTTAGTCAGGGTCTTACTCTGTTGCCCAGGCTGGTATGCAGTGGTGGGATTACGGCTCACCACAACCTCAGACTCCTAGACTCAAGAGATCCTCCCACCTCAGTCTCCAGAGTAGTTGGGACTATAGGCCAACACCATTACACCCTGATAATTTTTTAATTTGTTGTAGAAACAAGATCTTGCTATGTTGCCCATGCTGGTCTTGAACGCCTAGCCTCAAGTGATCCTCTGGCTTTAACCTCCTAAAGTGCTGTGATTACAGGTGTGAGCCTCTGCTCCTGGCTAGAACTTTTTTATACTGTGCTCTTATAGAACATTATTGACTTGGGCCAGTATAGTATTATATTATACTATACTATACTATACTATACTATACTATATTATATTATATTATATTATATTATATTATATTATGACCTACTGATTCTAGCCAGCATATTATTGATTGGTTGATAAAGGCCAGCATAATATTCTATTCTATTCTATTATAAATTATAATGATGTACTGATTTGGGCCAGCATATTATTATATTATGAGCTATATCTGAGTCATCTGGAAGTTAAGAAGACACATTATATTTATATTTTAATTTCTAACAGCTAGGTATTCTTGGCTCATAATAGAAGTTCAACATATGTCTGTAGTATTAAACTCAACTGGAAAGAGTCGGCCTCTAGAGTAATAAAGGTTGATGACTACAGACCTGATTGCAGACCAGTGGGTCAATCTAGAGTATTCTTTGGGTAGTGAAAGGTAAGGCTGTGCATGTAAATTGACTTGATAGTGGATGATATTTTGACAAATCTTGGTTTCCATGAGGAGTGTGCACTTAATTCAATAACCATAAGAGACTCAACTCAAAGCTTTTGAAGAAATGCATTGTTGGATTTTAACTTCAAGATACTCTGACAATATTACACAGGTTGCTTTGGAATAAGGCAAAGCCAAGAGAGTAGTTATTAAAATAATAAATTTAAAGAAAGCATCACATGAATCATTGTGGAGCTGGGATCAAAAAGAGAAAGAGTAAAAGTTACGCTGACTGACGCTGGATGATTGACAGAATGATAGTACAATTGTGGGTGTTCAGAAGGGGAAAATAATGACTCCTATTATAGTCTGGACATGTTAATTTTATGGTTAACATGAAACACTCCATTAAGATTTTCAAGAGGTAGACTGAGGATTCGCAAGTTAATACAGAGTTTTTTTGTTTGTCTTTAAATGAAGGATTTGGCAGAAATTGCAATAATTTGTAGCAAAACCCAGAGGAATCTCTAATTGTACAACTACATAAAGTATACATTGAAGTTTTTGAAAATATAAGTAACCAAAAGAAAATATAAGTAACAAAGCATATGAAAAAGCATATGAAAAGGACTGTTACCCAAGAAAATGAAAACAGTGTCTTAGTACGTTCCTTATTCTCCCAAGGAATAAATGAAGAATAAATCAGTGAAACATTGCCAATATGAAACAGAAACAGATGACAAAGATGAGAGAAATAAACTGTTGATAAACAGTACACATATTGAATTAAAAAACAAACACGTTTTTTATGAATCAATAATTAGCAGACTTGGCACTGCAGAAAATTTAATTAGTGATTTACAGGACAAAACTGAGAAAATCAAAAAATCCAAAGGAAAAGGGCAGAAAGTAGACTAGCAGAGAAACTGTAAAAAAAAAAAAAGCTAGCAAAATAGAAATTTAGTTTATATAAAAGATTCCCAAATAGAAACCAGAAAAAATTGAATATAAATAATAATCAAACGAAAATTTCTAGAAAATTATCCAACTTATGGAAATTATATTTTGAGAATAGTCATAGTTATGTTTCAAGCAAACTAATAACAAAATCCATACAACAAAAATATAGCATGGTGACAATGGCAAATTTGAAGCATAACGAATGCTTCAAACATAGAAAAAGCAAGACACAAGATGGCTCAACACCTCTTTCCAAAACCAAATACCAGAACACAACCATATCCATAGAGGTGAAGGGAAAAGATCATGATGTACATATTCAGCCAAGCTGGACAAAATCTCATAACACCATGATTTTAATCGTTTTTCTAAAACATTTTTCTGAAAGGATTCATAGGTGATTGACAAATAAAACAAATGGACAGATCAAGGATGGTAAATTGGGGAAGAAAAGACTAGTCATGAATATTGAAAAAAGTTACTCAGTGAATATATAGAAATAATTAAATGCATGGCAAATGGATTTGAAAAATATTAGATGTGGACAGTACTTATTGAAAAATTTTTTTTAACATTTTTAAACTTAATGATTTATTTTCAGGTTTACCAAAAGAGCCTAAAGTCAACAGAATGTCCCATACCAAGATCTCTTCAAGAGAATTGATTAGAGCTTTCTAATGGTACAATGCAATAGGTGACTGAAGGAGATCTTAACAAAAATATAGTACTCAACATATTACTTTAACAAAGTCACTGTTAGGTTAAATGCTGTTAGATTAAAGACCAGTATTAAGATAGATATATCACCTGAAATTAGGCAGAGATCAAAGTATAACAAAATAGAAGTTCTAAATTCTTTATATTCCAAGGCACTACAGGGTCTTCATTTATTCAACAAGGAAAATATGATAGATAGATAAATAGATATAGACAGAGATAAGATTATTTGTTAAAATTTGGATTAGAAAAAGGACAATAATTTCAAAATATTTGCATTATATAAATATAATATAAAGCATATATATATGGAAGCCAAAAAAAGAAAAGAAAAAAATTACAATATAAAATAAAGAAAGGGCAAAAATTAAAAATAACAATATCTATACCATACTGTTCCATGAAAGGGTCATATATGCAAAGTGGTTCACCCATGCTGAAGAATCTGAGACCCAAAGAACAAGGCAGACAAATATAGTTTGTTTGTAAAGGGTATTTTATTGGGGGGGAGTTACAGACAGAAGCATGGTCTTGGGAGGCTGCAAAACAGGTCAATCTCTGCACCTGTTACCCAAAGACCCAGGGCTTATACATCATAGGGAAAGGATGGAAGTGCTCTGTGTAAGACAGTTAAAAGCAATCCTCCAGAACAGATAAGAATAGCCTATAATTTGCACCATAACATTAAGGTTCACATGTTGTTACAAGAAGGTCAATAAATAAAGTAGGAATCAGGAGGCATTCACAGAACTGGAGCTAATAAGAAGTCAACATGGCAGGTTGGCAAGCAAGATGGAGTCACTTCTGTCTCCACCGACAGAATATTTTCTTACTTACAATGACTTCTGTAACCGTGTGTAGCTTATCACATTTACTCCTCATTAGTACCATATGAAGAAGATTCTACTCTTATTTTATTGCTGCAGATGGAAAAGTAAAGTTTGAGGGAGTGACATAACTTGCCCAGGGCCACACCACTAATAAATAATGATCAGGATCGGAAACACACAGTTTTAAAGAAATGTAAATTAAAATCACACTGAGATACCAACTAACTCCAGTCAGGTGGAGTTATTATTGGTCATCATTAATAACAACAACAAAAAAAAAAACAACCCAGCAGATGCTGGGGAGGATGTGGGGAAAAGTAAACACTTCTACACTGTTGGTGGGAGTGTAAACTAATACAACCTCTGTGAAAAACAGTTTAGCGATTCCTAAAAGATCTCAAAATCGACCTTCCATGTGACCCCATAATCCCCCTACTGGGAATATACTCAGAGGAACTCAAATCACTCTATGAAAAAGATACCAGCACATGTATTTTTATTGCACATTGTTCACAATAGCAAAAAACATGGAACCAACCGTGCTACCCATCTAACAAGGACTGGATTAAAAAAAATGTGGTACATATACATAATGTAATATCACGCAGCCATAAAGAAGGAGAAAATTATGAACGTCACAGCATTTGGATGGACTTAGAGTCTATAATACTGAGTGATCTATCACAGAAACAAAGAACTGAGTATCACATGTTTTTACTCATAAGCGGACCTTGAATGATTGTCGTAATGCTATAAGAAAAGGATTGGCAGTAGTGAAAAACTTCTGGGGAGGGGAGCGGAATTGGCAGTAGTGGGAATCTGCCAGGGGAAGTGGAGCACACCTCATCAGCAAGGGTACATGTGAATACCTAGCCCTGAATTGTACCCCATATCCTTAAAATAAAAAAACTAAAAACAACAAAAAAAGAACATAGTTTGAGAGTCTTTACTCTTAACCTGTAAACTGTACTGCCTGGAAGGTACATACATTTACACATGCAAAAGAATATACACAAACACATTCTCCCACTATCATGCATACATGCATTCATATATACATCTATAGATACACATGTTCAAGCAGATACATATATACACGTGAGTTTATACATATACATACATGTAAAATTGAGAAAAATTAACAGATTTGAAAAAAATAAAATGTTTACATTGATTTACAAAAAGACAGAAACTCTAAGATTAAAAGAAATAGCAAACTTTTAAAAAAAATTTATTATAAAGATGTGGGGTACAATTCAGGATTAGGTATATAAACATTGATCATACAGGTTCCTTTGTTGATGAGGTAGAAATAGCAAAATTTAATTCCAAACTTCTTGTCACCTAACCTAAAGCTTACGCCTTACACATTACTTAATTGCTTTTTCTTCCTTCCATCTACAATGGGAAAGATGTTACACTTTTCCTAAGTGTAATGCCATATGAGCTCTGATATCCTTTTTCTTTTTTGCTTTATAGATTATTCCTTATTTCCTTTTATTGATCTTTCCCCTCAACTGTTACATATCTCAAGCATTTCTCATTTTACAAACAATACTGATTCAACTTTTCTTCCCTTTGAGCCATCTTATTATTACCTCCCTTTCTTCACAGTCAAACTCTACCTAAATAAATTTCTTTCTCTCTCATTGACCATTCAATACTGCACTCTCCATTCCAAATTTTCCTAGACAAGTTTGCTCTGTTATTTGACTCTTATAAGCCAACCTATCTCCTTTGGTTGAACTAAAAGTTTCATTCTGTTATTACTTTTAAAATTAATGTTATTTAAAATTTGAAAATAAATAAAGTATGGTTGAAAATAAAGCAAAGCAAAGAAATAGCATGCTTGTTTTTAAACAATACATTTTCTTCTTATTTCCTGGGCATTCTATTATCTTTGGGAACTCCCCAACCTATTTCATCTTCAGTCCTCTCTCTTTGAGAATTATTCCCTGAAATCCTTAAATGCTGTCACTCCCTAGGATTTTGTCCTAGGATATGTATTTTCCATACTCTCCTTGGGGAATGGATCCATCCAGACCAATGGCTCTAGTTATTATCCATCACACATGCTTATGACTGTCAAATGTTGATCTCCTGTTTAGGTCTCCTTCCTGAGTGCCAGACTCATAAATTCAACTCCTGTCAGAATCTCCATCTGAGTGAAATTCTTCTTCCTAGATAGCTTTTAATCACTTCAATTTTCCCTATTCCCAGAACAACCACCTAGCTTAGGTTATAATTATTGCCCTTCTAAATTAATGAAGCTGCCTTCTACAGTTTTCCCCCACTTCCTATTTGACATCTCTCCAAGTCATTCTCCACCTTACAAACCAAATGATCTTTTCTAAAGTACCATTTTCATTATTTTAATCCTTTGGTTAATGTATTTGTGGTTTCTCTTTGCCCTTAGTATAAATCCCAACCTCCCTTACATAGTACAAAGGGTCATCAGGTTCTATTCCTTACCTGCTGAGTACTTCCTTATTTCCCCATTCTAAAAACTTCCTAGGCCCTAGAGACACACAATATGTTCCCACAGCACCCAGTATTTTCCCATTATCACATTTAACAATTCTATTATAATGATCTGTTTACTTGTTTATATCATCCATAGAGCACTATAAGCTCTATGAAAACAAACACTAGGCCTATCTTAGACACCATTATTTCCTTAGTAGGAAGACACAAACCTGACACAAGAATACATGTTGTTTGAGAGAATAAATGAAAAAGTGAGTGAAAGGAAATAATTTTAGAAAGACCAACGAAGGCTAGAATTAAAATAACCACCAAATCTACAAAAGCAAGTCAAATGTTAAAGCATCAACAGTAACAGCATTAGTAATAGACAATGCATAATTTTAGATAAGGTGCATCAAATGTACAAAATGACATTTTACACCAGAAAGGTGTAGCAATTGAAGGAAATAGAAAAGAACATTATGCTCTCCTTAAAACAGCATCAAAGTACACACAATAGTATCCATAGTAATCCAAGGGTAATTGACAAATGTACCATACCATTAGCAGATTTAATATATATTATTATCTACTTTTATATGAAATAAAAATAAATGGTGTTTTAATGTACGTCATAGAATAGAGTTTATATATTTTTAAATTAAAAACACAATAATTTTTATAACCATGAAACATTAAAAAATGTTTCATTTGAGACATTTGAGAGAATAGAAAGATTATTTGAGCCATTAGAAAGAAAACCTTAAAAATTCATCATAACCTTATCTGTGATTATCTTCAATGTTATGGGTCACTTTAATGTCTCAACGTATATTCCAAAATTTTTAAGTTAGTAGTCACTGTATTACCTCTATTGATAGAAAAATTAAGCCTAATTTTTTTCCAAAAAGGGACAAAAAAAGCAAAAAGAAGAGTGTAGTATGTCTAAAGTAGAGGAAAACTATACAGACCATAATGTCTGGTGATTAGGAAATCATTTGAGTTTTGAAAGAGAATGTTAAGAAAGGTTCTAGTTAGCACACATGGCACTATAAAATCACCAGAGAAAATGAAGCAATAACCCAAAGTCCTTCTCCCAAAAAGTTGGTGACTAAAGTCAATATCTGTCTGGGGACGGGGAGACACCCCTTATCAACAAGGGTGCCTGAACGAAGCATATTTGTATACCTAACCCTAAACTGTACCCCACAATATCAAAATAAGAAATATTGATATAAAAAAACCTCAAAAAAAAAAAAGAAAAAAAGGAAGGAGACAGAGGAAAGAAGCTTTAAAGTAATCAAAATTGAGATAAGAATTTTATTTAGGATAAAGAGATATGTATGCATTATTACTATTTTTTTTTTTTTGAGTTGGAGTCTCACTCTGTCACCCAGACTGGGGTGCAGTGGCAGCTCCCAGCCACCGCAGCCTCTACCTGCTGGGCTCTGGCGATTCTTCCACCTCAGCCTTCCGAGTAGCCGGAATTACAGGCATGCGCTACCACGCCCAGCTGATTTTTTGATTTATTGTAGAGATGAGGTCTCGCTGCCCAGGTGGGTCTCGAACCCGCGGGCTCAGGCAATCCACTTACCTCAGCCTCCCAAAGGCGCGGGATTACAGGCTAAGCCACTGAGCCCGGCCCAATGTATGCATTATTAAAGGCAAAGGAAAAGGAATAAGATAGAAGGACCACCTGTGGATGCTCAAAGTTTAAAAGGACATGGACAATAACAAATCATGGTTGGTAGATATGGATTGTAGCATTATCAAGAGAGAGATGCTTCTTCAAAGCAAAATGAAATAAATGGTGTGATTATACGTATATAGAGAACATTTGGAAATTGAAAAAACTCTGGTCAGTTAGGTCATTCCAATCTTCTCAGGCAGATGAGAGACAAGGTCATAAGGTGAAAATAAGTGTTGGGGAAAAGTCAGAGGAAGCAAAAATAGAGTTAGAGGGTAAAAAGAGCCAAATAATTCTGTGATTGAAATGTGATAGTGAGTTAGATTTATCTTTCTTTTTTCCTTCTCCTACATTCACAACTCTCTGGAATTATTGTCCCTATTTATGTCTACTTATTACTTAAAGACATCCAACTACTATACTCACTATACTATTGGATTTCTATATTTATCTGCAATTTTCCAAAGATATGCACACTTCATCTTATTTGACTTTTCAAAAGTACATGACACTGGTCAATACCTCCTCCCTATTTTTTTTTCAATCACAGGCTTACTTTTTTCTCCATGATTACTCTTTTACCTTAGCAACCAGGCAGTGAGAGAGGCCAGTCTAGAATTACAATGCTTAGAAGACGGTTTAAGATGTATGTAATGATTAGCTGTGTAGAAAATTATACAAGAAAGAGATTTCAATATTTGACTTCTTGGAGTACAAAAATTACTATAATATGCAGTTGGCTAAAATGAAAAAGAAATGGCCATCTTTGGAGAGAGGGAAGATTTGCTTGGATTTAGATATGTCATCAAGATTATCTGTTAGGTTGCCAAAGCTGATAGGTGAGATGATTTATAAGCAGACCCCAAAATACACTGATTCAAACAGGTATACTGCTTCCTAATTTTACAGTCCAAATGTAGACAGACGTTAGTACCAACTTAGCTCTAGAAAGTAATGCAGAAAGTTGGGTTTTCTCCTTCAGTCCCTATTTGGTGTTTTCTTCATTCAAATAAACTCAAACTTCCATTCCATCACCATGTCCAAGAATCAGTCTACAAGAAGAAATAAAGAGTCAAATAGCTGACCTAGAAGCAGGAGTTTGTCCAGTTGTTATGCTCAGAGCCCACTGACCAGAACTTAAGTCTATGACACTTGTGAGGAAAATGAAAGAAAATAAAAAAGGAATAAT
This sequence comes from Cephalopachus bancanus, assembly GCA_027257055.1. Classification (NCBI taxonomy): domain Eukaryota; kingdom Metazoa; phylum Chordata; class Mammalia; order Primates; family Tarsiidae; genus Cephalopachus; species Cephalopachus bancanus. The sequence continues at coordinate 2,067,752 of JAPVLO010000258.1, forward strand.
TGCAAAGAAGTTTAAAATATATAGTCTCTGGCTGGTTAGTCATGTGCTGATAAATCTAATGGGGTTCTTCATTAAAAATAAGAAATGGAGACTGCACATTGGGAGTCTGAATAATTGGGAGACAATTGGCAGTCTTGGATACAAAGCCAAATGACAGAAGAGAGAGAGAGAGAGAGACAGAAAGAGAGAGAGAGAGAGAGAGAGAGAGAGAGAGAGAGAGAGAGAGAGAGAGAGAGAGAGAGAACTGTGAAACAGGTGGTGAAATCAGTGAGGAAATACTGGCAGGCAGCAGTGACTTCAAAACACCAAAGGAAGTGCTGTAAATACAGTACATGAAGTTCATTAAAGAAAAGACCTTACATTCCACCTTCTTTTTCTGACTTTGTAAGTCTAATAACTTTAAGAAGAGGTAAATTTAAGAGATACAGTATCTGTAGAGAGTAATGACATGTTATCCACACATTCACAGAAGAATGTAGACCCAAAGTTTTCAAAAGAACGAATTAGCACAGAAGAAATAGAAGTAAACAGGAATGGTTGAAGTATGATGAGATTCTCATTCGGGAGATACAAATTTGGGAAATTTCATGTATCAAAATATTCATGTTAACATCTAGGGTAGGAGAAGGAGGAAGGAGGCAGGGTACATTGACAAAAAGGTAAGTGAAATGATCTCTTCTTTTTTTTATATGGCTTCTTATTTTTCCTTTCTATCTTTATTTTAGCAGCTGTTTGTAAAATATGTTGCTATAAGCAAGCTTTTTTTGAATTTAAATAGAAATGAAAAATAAATATATTCTAGTTATATATGATCTAAAAGTAACAAATTGGGAAATATTTTAATTATTGGGTGAGTTTATAAAATGAATTGTCTTGAACTGAACTCTTGGTATAACAAAATATTTCTTAGAAATTGCCATCATTAATTGCTTTTCTTATTTGACAGGCACTACACCTCCTACACTGGAGCACTAGTGTGGATGATAGTGTGGTGGAATGGTATACGTTACCTGCTTATCCACAGAACCTGCTCTTGTCAGTTCACAGCTTCTGATGTTGAGATTTTTCTTGATGGTGACAGTGATGACTGAAGGTTTTTAAGCCTGCATTTAGTTTCCATTTTAAAGAGTTCACAGTGGTTGCAGAGTGGAAAATTGATGGAAATGGGATCAAGTTAAAAAGAAGGAGAACACAAAAACTAGCAGTAGAAAACTAAATAAGATAAAATACAAAAGAAATTACTCTGTGTGGGGGTTGGTAGGACATTATTATTAATACTGCTTATCAATATACCATAAATACAATTTTACTAAATGATAGACAGTAAAGCAAATACTTTATATTTCATAGTGGGTTTAGAAGAATCTAGAATGTTGAATAATACAGCCAATGACACTCAATTTTTTTTCAAAATGGTAACATTTTAATAAATTCTCAGTGTTTTTTAAAGGGTCTGCAAGGTTGGTTAACTTTTTAATGCGACATGGAGAAATCATGCCAGCAGCAATGTGCTTATGAGAATGTATTTTTTTAGTCATATTTTTGATGGAGGAGCTTCAGTGCTATGCTTTTAGAAACATAGTGCTTTAGTATGCCTCATCAAATTTTGCATCAGAACACTTGAAAAGTCTTATTTCTGCTATTCAGTGACCTCTTGGCTATACACTTAATAGATTTCCAATCCACTGAGAGGCAAACTTTCACAGACACTTTTCAAACATTCAAAGCTATGATTAAATGTGCCTTTACATCAAAAATCAATCTTTTTTAAGGCATTCAAGGGATTTGCTCTGCAGAGCAGAGACTAACATGCCAAACAAGCTCTCCTAGACTTTTAAAATATCTGTCTTTTCCCTTTGCAAGAAGTCATTTTCCAGGGGCTGTTTTTAGAGGCAGAGTTTTAAAAGCCCCACATCACAATTAAGATGATGTTGGCTTAAGCATATGCTCTCATTTATTGCAGGATATTCTTTAACTAAATAAAAATTGCATGCTGTAAGTGTAACTAACATCAATTAGTTCATGTGCCTTTTCTGATACTTTGGTTGGTGAGCTAAACAGCACACAGTTTTACATTTTAGAAACACCCAAGTAGTACATAGGAGATTTCTCTTTTACAAGTAGCTATAGCATTTCTGTAAATAGTATTTTGCTTGCCAGAAGGGTGATAATAAAACAATATATTACAGGTGAATTTAACAAGCATTGTTTGGATCCCTCATGTTTAAGATAACTTTTGTCAACAAGATAATTGATTTTATTTAGTTTTTACGGTTTTCTATGCTTGTTAACCATGCTTCTCCTAATATATATTCAAGCTTCCTGGGGACAGAGATTCCACCTAACATTTTGTTCAATTTTCCCACCAAAGTAGTAGATATTAGTGGGAAATCCTTAATAAGTCTATCAATAAGCCTTTAACACCAAAAGAAATCCAATTTTATAATTTTTAAGTATTTTCTTGTGCAAATAATAGCCCCATTAATTTCAATACATGTGATTTTAACCTAAGTCTTAAGACTAACAGCCCTATTGTCATTGATCTGACATTATCAAATAATTCACAGATTTTTGTGGTGGTACAACTACAGTATTGAAGCAGTCAATGAAATTTTTTCACCAGCTGTCCTAAATGTCATATTGTCTTAATACAGGTTTAGTGATATCATTCTCTCTTAGCTTCAGCTGTATCATGTCCTAAACTTTCTTTTGTACTACTTCTTCATCCAAGATCATGTTTTCATATGGTTTCCCACTAGGTCTTTATGATGTTCCAAGGTATAATTATTTTGTTAATTTGCTAACAGACTATCCATATAAGTAGATTTAAATTAAAAAAAGAAGTTCGCACATGATCACATATTACTTGGCAGAGGCTGGCACAACACAAGCCAAAGGAATACTTAGATCACGTATCAGGTTGTAAGTAGGTCCTAAGAACTACTGACAAATGTTCTACAGGCACAGAGAGTTGAAACTAAGGAGAAAGTGACAGTGGCTCACATTTCCAGAATGATCCAAAGTCACTAAGATTCAACCAAAGCCTAGCACTACATCTTTTGTCTCAAATCTGCTATATTCCCTAAATTGGCAAGCATCCTTACCATGCAACTTGTGGCCACAATGTTTTTTCCCTTTTGCTTTTTCATAGCCCACATACTGTTCATTCTGCTTCCTTGATGTCTTCCAAATCACTCTAATTCTTTCCACTCCTAGGGCCACCACACATTTTGTAGCGACCATTATCCTTTTTCTAATACATTACCAAGACATTTAACTAATTTCCCCACCTCTAGGTATACTACATAATTCCATTCACCACATTGCATCCACCATTTATTTTCCAAATTTATGATCATGTTCCTCTTGCGTTAAATATCTTTCACAGGTTTTCCATAACCTTCAGGATAAAGTCCAAATTTTCTAGCAGGACACTCATACCACTTTACAATATAGTTTATGATCCTTTCTAACTTCATCTCCTACCCCTGCCCCACTTACGTTGTCTGTTCCTATAATCTTCTGTTGGGAGCATTTTGTGTAATGGGCTATGTTACTGTCCTCCGCTACCTTGACCATCCTTTTACTGCCTCTTCTTTATCTGGACAACTTCTTCCTAAAAAAATGTTCATTCATTTTTTTTGTTTTATCTCCTTCAGGCTTCATGCCATCTAAAGAACACTCTGTTGCCCTACCTTCTATTTCCTTTTGTCTATAATAAGGTTTGGAATGCTAAATTTTAAAAAAGAGTTAGATTTTTTAAAAACCACAAATGGCTGAGCACAGTGGTTCATACCTGTAAACTCAGCACTTTGGGAGGCTGAGACAATAGGATTGCTTGAGCCCACGAGTTTGAGACAGTCTGGGCAACGTATTGAGACCTGATCTCTACAAAGTTTAAATTTAAATTTAAACAGGCAGGTATGGTGGCATGTGCCTGTAGTACTTGGGAAATTGAGGAGGAAAGATTGCCTGAACCCAAGAGGTCAAGTCTGGTGAGCTGTGTTCACACTACTGCGCTCCAGACTGGGTGACAGAGTGAGACTCGGACTCAAAACAAACAAACAAATGAAATAAAATGGGCATTCAGCTCTGGTTAGGGTCAAAGAGAAACGAAATTCCTTGGTCTACTATTTAGAAATTTCAAAGGGAAAGAAAACTGTGAAACAGAGATAGAGTCGATGTCATTGGTAAAATAGTGTTTTATCTTTTTCAGTCAAGTATTATTTTAAAACTGAAAATGGAAGATCAAGAGAGAATAAAAAGTCAGACTAGGTGAATTGGTTTTCTATTGCTGCTGTAACGACTTGCTACAAATGTATAGGCTTAAAGCAATATAAATTTATTATTTTACAGTTCTGGAACTCAGGAGTTCAAAAATGGATCTCACTGGGATAAATCACAGTATCAACAGGGTTATTTTTCTTTCTGAAGGCCCTAGGAGATATTACATTTTGTTACCTTTTTTGCTTCCTTGATGCCACTTACCTCCCTTGGCTCCTGTTCTTCAGAGCCAGTCATGGCCAACCAAGTCTTTGTCACTTAGAATCACTCTGACATTGACTCTTCTCTTTTACTCTTCCACATTTAAATTACATGTATAATTACCCTTGGCTCATCAAATGGTAGAATAATCTTTCTATTTTAAAGTCAGGTGATTAGCAATCTTAACTTGATCTACAATCTTAATTTCTCCTTGTCATGTAACATATATATATATAATATATATATATAACATATTTATAGGTTCCTGTATTAAGATGTAGACAGTTTGGGTGTGAAGACATTATTCTAGTTACCACAACAGACATCATAAAATCTTCAAAGGAATCTAGATTTGTATCCAGTGAACTCTGTGATTATCACTGTGGGTTCTGTAGCCAGAAAAACCTGGGCTAAAATTCTGGCTCAACTACTTACCAGGAAAATTGACAAAATTGTCTAAATGGGAGTCTTCTAATAATGAAACCTTAGAAAATTAGGGTTTTCATCTGGCAGCGTTGTTGGGATACATGGCTTCACAACATATAGCCTTTTCTCATAACTACTCCACTATAAAATAGAATAATGAAGGAGTTGTTTTGAAGATTAAGTGACTCAAAATATGTGAAGTTTGAAACGCATAGAATGGCCTTTAGCATGTTTGAACAGTTCAATAAGGGTAGTTATGAGTATTTTATGTCTCAGTGAATGGTGGTAGCTGTTATCATGATGCTGAAAGAAAAGTTGTTTCCTTTAAACATATCAAAAAATTGAGTTAGCTGTCATGGATGGATATCAAAATTACTTGTAGGCACAAAAGCTACCCTACCTATAAAAACATCTAGGTAGCTGTTTTTAGAATTATGAAAGCTAAGGCCTTCTAAATGTAATCTAGGAGGATAGTAGAGGGATCTGAATAATAAAGCAATGCATCTAGAAGTTTCCTTCAAGCAAACTGCATAGAAGGAGGTGTTGTAGAGATAGACAAGACCCTGGGGTGGGAGAAGGCAACTCAGCAGGGACCAGCTTGGAATATAGGTCAGTGATATGTCCTCCAACACAAGGAAACAAAGACATTTAAGAATGTTAATTCTAACAACAATTATAATTTGTTATTTTTAAACACTGTGCAATAAACTTCTCTATTATAAAATTGCAAATACAAAATTTTTAATCCTATATATTTAAAATTGTAAAATTTTAGTGAAATGTGGTTCTCATCTTTTTTTTTTTTTTTGTATTGTCATGGGAGGTGATACTTAAAAAGCCAGTATTCAGCTCAGGACAAACAGCCTAACCTGAAACAGTGCATGGTTAGATTAGCCAACACGGAGAAGCAGAAGTCATATGCGGAATGATCCAGCAGGGACATGAGACAAATCTCTTTCTCTCCAAGTATACTAAAGAGGAAGACAGAGGGATTTGTTGATTCCTAACCTCACATATATTCTATTACAGAGATTCAAGCTTTCAAGATAGCAGGTATTTTTGTTGTGAATTATTCATGTAATGGTGCTATGATGATGAGTGCTGTCATTATTATTATTTCCTGATGGTCTAGAGGTCTGACAATTAAGTTCACGAACTTATCTTAGAAAAAGTGCTACCTACCTCATTGCTGAATATCACTATGGTCATCTTCAAAGTACTCCCCTTGGGAAGCTATGCACTGATGCCAATGCCTAGTTCACCTGTCAGAGCAAGAGTTTTGGAACTCTTTCTCTGGAATGGCCATCAGAGTTGTTGCTGTATTATCTCTGATATCTTGAATGTCATCAAAATGTCTTCCTTTCAATATTTCCTTTATCTTTGGGTAAAGAAAAAGTTGGGGGCCAGATCAGGTGACTGGGGAGGGTGTTTCAATACAGTTATCTGTTTACTGACTAAAAACTCTCTCACAGACAGTGCTATGTGAGCTGGTGCATTGCCATGAAGCAAGAGCTCTTTCGGGGCTATTTTGTGCACACCTTTCTCATGCCAAGATTTTCAGTTAAGATGTTTCTTTTCCTCTGTCAATGTTTGTTTGGTCTGCTATGCTTCTCACAATCAGCCAGTAATTATGATGCACAATTCATTGAATTTTTGCAATGTTTTCATCAGTTCTTCTTGTTATTGGCTGCCCTAAATTCTCTTCATCTGTGATGATTTCTCACCCCCCAAAAAAACATTTAATCCATTTGTACACTGCCATTTTCTTCATAGCGTCATCCCCATAAACTTGGACTAATATGTTCCTGATTTCAATTACACTCTTGCCAAGTTTAACAAGAAATTTACCGTTTGTTTTTTGCTCTAATTCAAGCTCCAACACTCTCATGACAGCACACAGAAACATGCAACAACAATAATGAATGCAACTCAGCAATATACTGCCACACATCAACACAAACACAACTGTGAGACACTGATATGAAATCTTACCGTTGTTTGTACAGTATTGCCAATATAAACATGTGGCAAGTTAATTGTCAGACCTCATACATTTTTGTGAGCATTAATAAATTCTTGAAGATTCTTCTCAGTTGTACCATTAGGTGTATTTTAAAATCTTGAAACACACAAGAAGTATAGGAACTATGAAAATGTCATACCTTAATTGCCCAAAAAGGGAATATTATAGTATTTAGAATACAAAGACAGGTTAACAGTGTAAATCATCACAAAAATCTAAAACTATTTGCTAAGTTGATTAATTATTCTTTGAATGTATTTAATAGGCCACATAAAGTTTAAATGGGTTCACTCTGTACACTAAATCACGGGGTATACTTTTTTCTTTGGAAAGGATTTCTAAAATTGTCAAGGTGACTGAGAAGTTTTATGAAAAGACAGTTTTTTGTAATACAGGTAAAATGCAATAGAAAAAGTTTTTCCCAAAGCCTGGACTTTTCCCAAATAATAATGTTGTGTTTTGGGATAGTATGTGAGCCTCTTCAGATCACTAAGGTATAGACTTAGCAATTTAACAAGTTCTCTAGAGGTCTAAAAAATTTAACATGTAGTCTAAAACTGTCTAATGCAACTAAGATGTAGTATTTTCTAATCTGTTTGAATCGTCTTATTTCTTGTGACATAAATGTTGCTACATTGTTTAGTTTCAAGATCTACTACATATGTAGAACTTAGCTGATAATACCTTAAATTATGTTGTACAACTACCAAGTATTTAAGAACGTAATGAACATATTTTCAATTAAATCAAAACCTGATTAAATAAAAAAATCTTTGGGAAAATGTGTATAAGCACATTTGCCCGAGCCATTTCATTGAAGATAGTCTCAATCATTCCTGCCTCCTTGTATAGATGTCCTTGTGCAATCCCTTCCTCTTCAGTGTGACAAGGCTGTGAATTGCTTCTAACCAACAAAATACAGCAAACGTGATGGGCTATGGCTTCCATGATTTTATTACACAAGATTATGGCATCTGTCCAGCTAAAAGACTCTATTTTGCTCGATTTGATGAAGTAGCCATGTTAGGGAGCCCACATGGCAAGGCCCTGAAGGGGACCTCCGGTTGAAAGTGATCAAGAAATTGAAGGCCTCAGTCAGACAATCCATAAAAAGTGAATGCTGCCAATAGTTGCATGAGTTTAAAACCAGGTCCTTCCCAAGTTGAGATGTTCAAGGAGAACCCAGCCCTGGCTGACAATTAGATTGGAGAGAACCCAGCTAAGCTGTGCCTGGACCTCTAACTGACACATAAACAAGGTAATACATGTAAATATTTTTAAGTTAAACTTCTTTTGGGATACAATTGATTCCCATACAGTTGTAAGAAGTACGACAGAGAGATATCCTGCAACCTTTACTCAGTTTTCACTAATGCAAACATTTTGCACAATTATAGTAGAATACTTCAACCAGGATATTGACATCAACATAGGCAAGAAACAAAAAATTTCTACCACCACAGGAATCCTCATGTTACCCTTTTATAGCTATACTCACTTTCCTCCCACCTTGGCCTCCCACTTAATCCTTGGCAACCACTGATGTGTTCTCCATTTGTACAACTTTGTCACTTTGTCATTTCCAGAGTGTTTTATAAATGGAATCCTACAGTATTTAACTTTTTTGGATGGGGTTTTTTTTCACTCAGAATAATTCTCTGGGGATTCATCCAGGTTGTTTCCTGTCACAATAGTTTATTTCATAGTATGAAACAAACACAGATTGTTAAACCATTCACCCTTGAAGGACAACTGGATTGTTTCCAACTTTTTTGTTAGTACAAATAAAGGCACTATAAACATTTAGTACAGGTTTCAGTAAATGTAAGTTTTCATTTACTTAGTATAAATGCCCAGGAGTGTATTCACTGGGTTGTATGGTAGCAGCATGTTTAGTTTTTAAAATAAACTGCCAAATTGCTTTCCAGTGTGGCTGTACCATTTTACATTCTTACTAGCCATGAACAAGTAATTTGGGTTATCTGCTCCCCACTGGTATTTGGTGGGGTATGTGTGTGTGTTTGTGTGTGTGTGTGTGTGTGTGTGTGCATGCATTGTATTGGAACTGGAAAAAGTACATCTATTCCATCTTTTTAAAGTAAAAATTCTCAATGTCTGGTATTTTAAACTTAGTTTGCAGCATTGTTATTAAGACACTAAGAAAAATCTGCTTAACCTTATGTCCTGAATATTTTCTCATTTTTTTTTCAAAATTTTATAGTTTTATAGTTTGTATTTAAGTCTATGAACAACTTTGAATTTTTTTTTTATACGGCGTGAGACTTAGGTTGAGGTTCCTTTTTTGTCTGTGGGTATCTAACTTCTCTAGCACTATTTATTTAAGAGGTTTTCTCCCATTGGATCACTTTTGCACCTTTGTCAAAAATGAGATGAGTATATTTATGTAGGTCTTTTTCTGGGTTCTCTATCTTTTTCTATTGATCATGTGTCTATCCCTCCACCAATGCCACAAATCTTATTTACTTTTCTCCACTTTTCAAAATAATATAACTAATAATACAATGTGTATAATTGTATGTGTGTCCAATAAGCACCACAAATATATACCTCTCTCTATATGTGTGTATACCTCTACACACATATATGTTATATTGCATATGCATAGATACTTTATGTTTTACATGCACAAATATAAAAAAAATGTATCATATATGTGTGTGCAAGTATTTATATTGAAAATTCTGACAGAAGTATAGTGATATCTTGCTTTGGTTTTATTTTCTTACAGTCTAATTATATTAAATATCTTGCCATGTGCTGACTTGCTATCTGTATATCTACTTTGATGAAATGTCTCTGCAGTACCAATTTTTCTTTGCCCATTTTCTAATTTAGTTGCTAATGGTTTCTTTCTAATGTTGGTAGTTCTTTATATATTCTAGATACTATTTCTTTGTTTGGTTTGCCAATATTTTCTCCTAGTTTGTAGTTTGAATTTTGGTTCTCTTAGCAATGTTCTTCCCAGATCAACAAGTTTTAATTTAAGTTCAACCTATCTTTTCTTTAATTATTTTTTTGGACTGTGTTTTTGGTGTTGACTCTAAGAGCAATTTTCTCACCCTGTATTCTTATGTTTATTTTTTTATATAATGTCCAGGGATTTTACTTTTCTTAGAAGAATTGGAAAAAGTACATCTATTTCATCTTTTTTAAAGTAAAAGTTTTCAATGTCTGTTATTTTAAACTTAGTTTGTAGCATTGTTATTAAGTAACAGTAAATAATACAATGTGTACAATTGTATGTGAGTCCAACAGGCACCAAAATGTACATATTTATCTCAGGTCATTATAATAGGCATTAAATTAGATCATATCCAATAAATTATCTAAAAAACTGATAATAACATGCTAATCCCACCTATTTTTTGTGTTCACATGGTGGTAGAGCACAGACAGATGAGGGTTCAAATCCCTGCTTCTTCAACTATTAAAAGGGTCAACTATTCAGTGTTTCTGAACTCTAATGTCACATTAGAATCACATGGGGAGCTTTCATAAAATTATAAATGCCCAAGCGTCAGTCCAGATTAATTAAATACAAATATCTGGTTCAAATTCTTGAGTTAGTATTTTAAAAAACTTATCATGTGATTCTGATGGTCAATAAGTTTTGGAACTACTGCCCTAAAATCTTCTGAAATTGCTTCCTGTTCTATGAAATGAGGATAATAATATGATAATAATATCTCTGTCACAATTTGCTATAAGATGCATAAATAACTTAAGATAAATCAAGTCTTGAGCACAGTACTTGCTACTCATATCTTGAAGCAGAGGGGGTAAAAGTTTTGTAATCAGCTTTAAGGTATAGCTGCACCACTCTCTAGCCCTGACACAGTCAAGTCACAGGACCTTAAAGCCTCAGTTTTATTTTTCAGCTGGAGGAAATAATACTTAATCCATGGAGTTGGTGCAAGGATAAAATTAGATAATGTGTATAAACACACCTCTCACATTGCAGGTACATTTGTTCTCATCCCTTCATTCTGAAATGTCTCTGAAAAACACAAAGATAATCCTCCTTGCCACAAAATAAAGTTTCATATGGAGCTTTAAATGTTAGGACAGGAAGAGGTATAATATGGCCACCATGGACAGCAGACCAGCACCTCTGTTGCCTAGCGACACAGAGAGTAGGGGCCCAACTGCAACAGGCAGAAAAGCCCTGAACACTTCTGGATAGCTGAAATAACTTGCACCCAATGGAGCTCTCTGTGAATGCACAGAATCCAAAAGTGACAGGAGATACAGGATCTTGGACCCATCCCCTGCCCTCTGCCAGGTTAGGACAGAAACAGAAGCTCTTGCAGGGTGAAGGAAAGAGGCAAGTGATTCTAAGATGCTTTGAGTCAGTTCATTCCCTTCCAGTCACATGTGTTGGTCCTGTGTTCGAGAAGTCCAGGTCAGGGCACAGTGATGGGCAACCAAAGTCCAAGTGAAATGGGAAACAAAACCAGCGCACTTGCCACCACCATGGCAGCTAACTTCCAGGCAGGAAAAACCCACCTGCAGAGGGAGTCTGACTGGCATGTCCACCACTGGCAGGTAGAGGAGAAATAGACCAGTGCATCTCTTGCCAAGCAAGGCAGAGAGTAGGGATCCAGCTGCCTAAGCCAGAAACACCCTAAACACTTTGGGATGGGTGAACCCCCTGCACCCAGTAAAGCTCTCTTTGAACACAGAGAGACCAGAAAGTGAAGGAAGGCATGGGAAACTGGGTACTCCATCCCCCAATGTGCACCAGGCTAGTACAGGAACAAAAACTCAGTTAAGGAGTGGGTGAGTGATTCTAAGATCCTCTGAGTTGGTACACTTCGTCCCAGCAGTTTGAGCTATCGGTCACATGCAGCAGGGGCAGAAAATTGGTCTGAATAGTTTAGCAGTGGGAGAGAAAATCTATAGTAACAAAAAACCTGCCACAGGGTGAAGCAAAAAGCAGAAGTGAATGCTTCTCCCTCGTGAGTGAGGAAATTATACAAAAGGAAAAGAGGTCTGTCTCAAATGAGGAAACATCAATGGAAAAACACAAGCAACCCTCACTCCTCAGAGTCCTAAAGAGATACCACCAAAACATCCATCAGAACAGAAATAATGGAAACCTCCCCAGAATGACCTGCCTCAGATGACAGCAACAGAAATCAGAGATTAGATGGTAAAAATGAACAGGAACCAAGAGAAACAAGAAACAAAACTCAGTGAAATTTTACAGGAAGTGAAAGAGAAGTTGAACAATTTCAAAAAAGTCTATTATGAAACTATGAAAATAAAGAACTCCATTCTGAAAATCAATAACAAAGTAGCAAGCATAGGGAGTAGAATCAACCAAGCAGAAGACAATCTCAGAACTTGAAGACCAAAATATAATCTGATCTATCAAAAACATAGGGAAAAAAAGCTCAAAAAGAGGAGCAAAGGCTCTGAGAGCAGTCTTCAAACCCATCAGAAGTTAAAAAGGAAATGGAAGGGCACTATACAATAATAGAAACCTCAATCCACTAGCAAGAAATATCCATCCAAAATATATATGCACCCAACACAGGAACATCAGTTTTTATAAAACAACTACTAAGTAAACTAAGAGAGAACATTGACTCTCACGCAATCATATTTGGAGACCTAAATACCCCACTAACAACTTTAAATAGATCATTGAGGTATGAAACCAACAAGGAGATTTGGAACCTCAACTCAGCACTTAGTAGACATCTACAGAACACCTCACCAACAACTACAGAGTATATATTATATTCATCAACTCACAGAATATACTCTAAGATTGATCACATTCTCGGAAGTAAATCAAGCATGAACAAATTTCAAAAGATTGAAATAATATCATGCATCTTCTCAGATCACAGTGGAATAAAAATAAATATAACCACCACCAAGATCCTCCAAAACACACAGAGACATGGACACTGAACAACAAGCTGCTGAACGACTTCTGGATCAACACAGAAATAAAGAAAGAAATAAAAAGATTCCTGGAAAGAAACAAAAACAAAGATACATTTTTATCAGAATCTCTGGGATCCCAAGAAAGCAGTGTTAAGAGAAAAATTCATAGCGTTGTATGCACACATCAAGAAAACAGAAAGATCACAAGTAAATAGTCTAACATCACACCTAAGGGAGCTGGAAAAGTAAGATCACCAAAATCCTAACTTCAGCAGAAGAATCCAGATCACCAAGAGAAAATCACAATTGCAGGATATAGAAAACAGAAATATAATAGAAGAAACAACAAGACAGAAAGCAGTTCTTTGAAAGAATAATTAAGATTGACAGACCACTGGCTATATTGACTAAAAAATAAAAAAAGAGAGAGAGAAACTTCCAAATAAACAGAATTAGAAACACAAAAGGTGAAGTCACAACTGACCCTGACAAAATTCAAAAGATTAATATAGATGACTATGAACATCTGTATGCAAATAAACTTTAAAACAAAAAGGAAATGGTGGACTTTCTGACATCACACAACCTTCCAATATAGAAAAAAGAAAAAATTGAAACTCTAAACAGACCAATAACAATCCAGGATACAAACTCAGTTGTAAGAAAACTCCCTGCCAAAAAAAAAGCCCAAGACCAGATGGCTTCCCAGCTAAATTCTAAAAGACATATAAGAGGGAGCTAATACCAATCTTATTGTGAGTATTCCAAGCAATCGAGAATGATGGAATTCTCCCTGAATCATTTTATGAAGCTACCATCATACTGGTACCCAAACCTGGCAAAGATCCATCAAGGAAAGAGAATTTCAGTCCAATCTCCTTGATGACCACAGATGCAAAAATTCTCAACAAGATTCTATCAAATTGAATCCAACAACACACTGCAAAGATCATCCACCATGACCAGGTGGGCTTCATCTCTGGGATGCAGGGCTGGTTCGACATTCACAAGACCAAAATGTAATTCAGTACGTTAATAGATATAAAACCCAGAACAACATGATTATATCATTAGATGTAAAAAAAGCATTAGACAAAATCTAGCATCGCTTCTTGATAAAAACCCTTGAGCATCCAGGCATAGAAGGAGCATTCCTCAAAACCATAACAGCCATGTATGATAAACCCATACACAACATTTTACTCAATGAGCAGAAGTTGGAAATATTCCCCTCATGAATGTGAACAAAACAAGGATGCCCATTCTCAACCATCCTGTTCAACATAGTGCTGGAAGTCCTAGCCAGAACAATCAGGCAAGATAAGCCAATCATGGGTATCCAAATAGAAAAAGAAGTTAAGCTATCTCTCTTGGCTGACTATATTATGCTATAGTTTAAAAACCCAAACCCAAAGAAGTTTACCATAAGCCTGCTGGCACTGATAAACAACTTTGGTTTCAAAGTACAAAGTTAATGTGCAAAAGATAGTTGCATTTATATACAACAGCAACACATAGGTAGAGAACCAAATAAAAAGCATAATTCTAGTCACAATAGCCACACACACAAAAATGAAGTACCTTGGCATCCACCTAACCAGAGAAGTGAAAGACTTTACAATGAGAACTGCAAAACTGCTCAAAGAAATCAAGACTGACCCAAACTAAGAAAAAAACATTCCTTGCTTATGGATTGGAAGAAATAATATTGACAAGATGTCCATCCTACCCAAGACAGTCTACAGATTCAATGCAATATCCAGCAAATTACTAACATCATTCTTCTCAGACCTGGAAACAACAGTACAGAAATTCATAGAGTAACAAACAAACAAAAAAAGCACAAATAGCCTAAACAACCCTCAGCAAAAGGAACAAAGTGGGAAGTATCACACTTCCAGACTTTAAACTTAACTACAAGGCTACAGTAATCAAAATAGCTTGATGTTGGTACAAGGATAGGCACATAGACAAAGGGAACAGGACAGAGATTCCAGAAGCAAAAACATGGTCTCTCAACCAACTCATCTTCAACAATGCCACCAATAACAATCACTGGGGAAAAGAGACCATGCTTAGCAAACTGACTGACTCATGCAGAAGAATGAAACTGGACCCTTCCCTGTCACCATATACAAAAATAAACTCAAAATGAATCAAAGGCCTAAATGTAAAACCTCAAACTATAAGAATCCTAGAAGAAAATATCCTTATGCACATCAAAGTAGACAACGAATTATTGACCAAGTTCCCAAAAGCAAATACCATAAAAGCTAAGATAGACAAGTGGGATCTCATCAAACTGAAAAGAAATTATTAAGAGACAATCCACAGAATGAGAGAAAATATTTGTAAATTATGCATCTGACAAAGGCCTAATATCGAGTTTCTAAAATGAACTCAAATGAAGTGAAAGAAAAAAAAATGGGCAAAGGACATGAACAGACACTTCTCAAAAGAAGACATACAAGCAGCCAACAGATGAGTGAAAAAAATGTTCAGCCCCACTACTCACCAGATAAATGCAAATCAAAACTACAATGAGATACCACCAGTAAGAATGGCTATCATTACTAAGTCAAAAAACAGCAGATGCTGGCACAGGTGCAGTGAAAAGAGAACATTTCTACACTGTTGGTGGGAGTGCAATCTAGTTCAACCTCTATGGAAAGTGGTATGGTGAGTCCTAAAAAAACTAAAAATTGACCTTACATACTATCCAGAAATCCCTCTCCTGGTAATATACCCAAAGGAACACACATTGTTCTACCAAAAAGACACCTGCACACACATGTTTATTGCTGCAATAGTCACAACAAAAAAAGAACATGGAACTAATCCTACTGCCCATTGAAAGTGAACTGGATAAAGAAAATGTGGTATATATTCGCAATGGAGTATTATACAGCCATAAAGGAAAACAAAACCATGGACTTCTCAGCAAATTGGTTGGGGTTGGAGATCATCATGCTAAGTTATCTATCACAGCAACAAAGAACTGAATACCACATGTGTTCACTCATAAGTGGACTCTGAGCAATAGTCACATGAGCACAAGGGAGAGATCAGCAGTCACTGATCACTGCTAGGGAAGGGAAGGAGGAAGGAGGGTGGGGGAACTTGACAACACAAAGGGTACCTGATCCATTATCAGGGCGAGTGAGGGTCAGTTGAAGCTCAAACTTCACCTGTATGCAGTCTACTTATGTAGTTAATACTCACATCTCTATAATAAAATAAAAATAAATTTTAGGAAGGAAGAATGCACTTTTTATTGATCCAGCCATCTGGATTCTACCAATATTTCTTTGATATCTTGTGGGCTTGGCCAGTGGTATAGTATGGACTTCAGGGAAAGAAGTTATAGAAGCCTCCATCATTCAGGAAAGAGTAGGCTTACCTTTCAGTCTTCAATTCTTAGACTTTACTTATTACTTCTTCTATACTACATAATTTATTCTTTCTTTCCCAAGACCTATCCTTGTTGTAGCAGTTATGAATTCAAAGGACCAAGGTGTCTATTTTGACATTCTGAAATTGTTATATACTTAAAAGATGTCCTAGTGCTTCTGTGAAATTGAAAATGTCTCCCCCAAATTAACAGTTTTGTAGATTTCTGGGATATGCAATAAATAAATTCTGAGACATATATCTACACAGGTAGGTTTTGCTTTTAACCTGATAATGTTTGTTCAGAATTCACTTGAGTGAGTTAGATTAGGTGAATATATATGTATATTCATTCCCTGGTTCTGTGTGTGTGTGTGTGTGTGTGTGTGTGTGTGTGTGTGTGTGTGTGTGTGTGTGTGTATACTTCTGTATATTAACATACACACACATTAGAACTTTTATTTTTTTATTTTTATTTTTTTGAGTTGGAGTCTCACTCTGTCGCCCAGACTGGAGTGCAGTGGCCGCTCCCGGCCACCGCAGCCTCAACCTGCTAGGCTCCGGTGATCTTTCCGCCTCAGCCTTCCGCGTAGCCAGAATTACAGGCATGCGCTACCACGCCTGGCTGATTTTTTGATTTACTGTAGAGACGAGGTCTTGCTGCCCAGGCGGGTCTCGAACCCGCGGGCTCAGGCAATCCACTCACCTCAGCCTCCCAAAGGCGCGGGATTACAGGCTGAGCCACCGAGCCTGGCCTGTAGAACTTTTAAATTCAGCATTTCAACTTCGTAAACAAAGTGATTACCCATACTGTTGCCAATCAGAAAGTTTGGTGGGTTGCAGCAAATCAACCATTTCTGGGACTTTACAAAATTATCTTCCTGGTATAGATAATTATCCTGTAAAATATTAGTTGACTTATTGTCTTATCTTTTAGATCTTTTGTCCCTTTAGTGGAAGTATGATTAGATTCTAGAGTCTAATACTTGGTATTACACTGTTACACTAATCCAAAAGTACAAGAGCTTTAAAGACAAAACCACTCAGTCTCCAATAAACAGACAATATAAAATGACAAAAGAAAATATAGCCCAAAGGAAAATAATTATATTTTCTACTCATGAGTACCATTAAAATAACTATATCCCATTGTGAATGTAGGATAGTAAAACGTCTTGTTTGAATAAGCTACTGGCAAGGAATTTTAGGAAAAGAATATTTTGCTACAACAGAACCGAGTCATTCATAAATATAGATTATATTTTCTAAACAGATTTTTTGAGTTAGGGTCTGGACTTACTTTTTTGATCAGTTTTTAAATGCTTTCTTGCAAAAGAATTATTTTTAACTGAGTCATGATTTTCATTTTATTTTCAGAAGTAGTTTTGTGGGGTTGGGGTTGAAGAGATTGAAAATAGATGGATCAGATACTGACTAACAAAACTGAAGCAGGAGACAAAGAGCCTTCAGAGCAGTGATTTAGGGTTTGGATTTCTGTTGACTTCTTTACCTTGAAAATTTCTAAGCTTTTTCATTTTCTTGAATCTAAACAGAAACACAATGGGTCCTCCACTATTCCAATCTAAACTAAGCTCCTATTTTCCTACTGGAAAGTACTTTAAACTTTCCCCTGAGAAAGATAGGTTATATGAGAGCCAAATAAATTCAACTCCATTTAGGAGACCCTAAGAGTGCATACAATGAACAGAAAAAAAATCAATGTGAGCCCCTTTGACAGCTGGAATTAGATGTCTCATAATGTTTTGTCTGGTTCATAGAGCATTGTATATTTTCAGGCTACCCTCTATGCCTTTGTACTCCTTTATCTTCATTTGCCTCTCTCGTTAAAAATACAATTTTGCCCTTTTGCTAACATTTCATGGGCTTAGAGACTTGCTTTTAAGACCTGGCCACAAAGCCTTGAATTGGTGGCACAGGCATTGCTAACAGCAAATTAACCTGGTAGAATAGGCACCTTGGGGTTATTCAATAACACATTACCATTGATAATTTTTATTTTGAAGTTTGGCCTTCTTTTCCTTTCATGTCACATGGCACCTAGACAAAAATGAACAAAGGCTACAGACAGTTGCCTGGAAGAAATGAATGCCTTGTGATTTTACAGTATCAGTGACATTCTCATGTCTAAAGATATGGAAGTGAAATGTGAGGTGCTGGTTTCAAGTTAGGAGAGGGAGGGGGAAAACTAGTTAGCTAGATAGTTCCAATTCAGGTTTCTTGAGGACAAAGGCAAATGGCAGGATAAAGCCAATAATAAATAGATGGACAAAGAAATATACTATTTAATAAAATATCTTAAGTACCAGATGCGCTTTGGTAATTTTCCATACATTATTCTGAAAGCTGATATATGTATATATTTTTTTCTTTTTCTCTTTTTTTTTTTTTTTTTACAATTCAGAGTGAGGAACATAAGTGGTTATTGTACAGGTGAAGTTTGGAACTCCCATAGATCCTCACTTCATCTGGTTTGGAGTCAGTTACCCTTATTAGTGTTATGTGCTCCCCACCCTTTACAGTGACCTGCTACTACCAATACTTTACATGTAGCATTATAAATGTTCAGGTTCTACTTATGAGTGAGAACATGAGTTACTCAGTTCTTTATTTCTGTGATAGATCACTGAGTATGATAGACTCTAAATCCATCTAAGTTGCTGCAAAGAGTTTTTTTTAAAGAAAGAATTGATAAGAAAATGATTTGAGGCCCTCTCTTGACCACTTATTTAAAATTCAATGACGCACTCCCACATAGCATCTGGATTCACCTGAATCTTGCTTTATTTTTTTCTTTTTGTACATAAATATAAAATGTACTTATTTTTGTGTGCTTATTATGTGTAGCTGATCTATTTCTACTAAAATGCAAAATCTATGAGGCCAAAGATCTTTGTTTTATTCACTGTTGGTTTATTTCCTGTGAGTGTAGAATAATGCTTAACACACAATATTTGGAGAATGAATGGATTAATGAATGAATGAATGAATGAAGAGTAACGTGACACATATTGATCAGGATCCTTTTTCCTTCCATATAGATACCAACCCACTGGGGACTGAGGTAGTTTTTAGTGTTTTCTCTGACACTTTATTAGCTATTTGCCATAATTTATTCTTTCTGCCTTCATTTTACGAAGATAAATTGTATGGTTTGAGAGATATTGCTGTTTCTCCAAGTTTCAAGGATATTAAGCAATAAAGCCAGAAACAGACTTAGGACTATGTAGCACTACAGGTATACTTTCTTGTTGCAACATTATAAGTAAGCACTTTCAGTATTTATCACCCACAAATCCATAATTTAAAATAAAGAACAAATGAAAGACGGAAAAGAAAGAATAGTAGTAGACTATATCATTTTGCATATTTTTAATGGACCTGTAGAATGAAATATTTAAATGCTGACAAAATTTATAAAACAGAAAACCCAGAGCTCTAGAAAGAGTTTATATCTCATTACTAAAGTTCTGAACTTCAACATAAAGGAATGGCAGATTTCTGTTTAAAAAATAATTCTCTGTGACATTTCAGTGAGCTGTCAAATCTATAACCTCCTTCTTTTGAACCATTGCTGGAGGACAGATGCCTTTCCTGTGGGGGTTACACCTCTGTGAGTGGTTAAAAAAGGAAGAGCAAGCTTCCTGCACACGACACCACTATTCACTGAAGAAGGTTATTTTCGTGCTAAATCATCTGCACAAAACCATATGGTTGGAAGAAAATAGACTGCTAGCCAATATATAGCATCTCCAGAGGGCCTAGACTGGCATAAGATGCCCGCTGATTTGTTTGTTATTTGAGTAGATGCCTTTCTTTCCTTGGCCCCATGAAGGAAATTATGATTTGGGGCAATTATTCCATTTAAAAAGATAGAATGAAATAGAATGTTTTAAAGTAAGAAATACTTCCCAGTACTATATATATATATATAATATTTCATATTTTATTATAATTTCTAGATGCCATCTAGTGCCATTTGCTATTATACATATTTGCCAAAGAAATTGTATACATTTCCCTCCATCCATCGTAATACATGTTATGATCTGGATTGTGTACCAACCTCCTTAACTCAAAATGCATATGTTGAAAATCTAACACCCAGTACTTCAGACTACAACTGTGTTTGAAGATAAGTTCTTAAAAGAGGCCATTGTGGTGGCCACAATTAAAAGGAGGTCATTGTGGTGGACTATTTCAATACAGCTGGTGTCCTTATGAGAAGAGGAAATTTACATAGACTTTTGTGAAAAGGGAAGACTATGTGAAGACACAAGGGGAGAAGATAGTCATTTACAAGACAAAGAAAGAGACATGGAACAGATTTTTTCCTCAAGGGCTTCATAAGGAATCAATCCTGCCAATACTCTGACTTTGGACTGCTAGCCTCCAGAACTGTGAAAAAAATAAATTTTTTATTGTTTAAGCCACCTAGTCTGTGGTTTTTTGTTATTGCAGTCCTAGCAAACTAATACATTAAAATTCAAAAATTATCTCTTCTGGAATTAATTAAGGAAGATAGCCAGCAAACTGATGGAGGGAGGTGATTTTTGCTTCTGTGAAAACACTAATAAAGAGCAATACTTTTGCAGAAAAACATCTCCATTGGGATGAAGAAAAACATGATAGTAAACTTACATGAATTTCAAAGAAACGATAATTATAATACAACTGATGTTTGCAGCATAATTTGGCCAAAACTCTTTTAATTCTAGCAAAATAGTTGTTAGTAAAATGGGTGTGTAGATTTCAGTCTACAGGCTGGCTTGTCCAATTCATGCGGTTGAACTTTGAACTCAGATCCTCTACCTTTACATCCTGTTCTATCACAATTACACGTCTCTGCTCTAATTTCATTTGGGTTTAATTTCTTTTGCGTGAATTGCCTTTAGTGAAAGAAGTTCTCTTATTGTTCATGTTTGAACCTAGGTAAAGACCATGTTACTCATAAGCACTGAAAATACTGGCAATTGGTACTGTACTAGGGTTCTTTACAATTGTAAATAATTTTAAAGTATACTTATAATGATAATTAATTCAGCTCTTCAAAATACCTAAACCATTCAGCCTGTAGTCTTGTAATCAGTGTTATAATATTGAATGGTAAAACATGGTACTCACTATTTTTAAATACCCAAGATGTAATACAATAACACCTCAATCATTTAAGCAGAACTCAGTTACTCTCAGTATGATTACCGGTACATTTATTGTTAAAGAATCACAACTGATTAATTTCAATTTTTGTTCTTTTCTATATTGTAGTTTAATGAAAATCGGTGTTTAGGATGAGGGAATTGTATATTTTCTAACATCAAATAGTCAATTCTAGTGTGCTTTATAATTCAAGAGAATGGAGATATATATTTTTATGAAATTTTAAGCGAAAAATATTGAAATCATTAGCACTTTGCATTTTTATATTGCATGTTATAGTTTCTACTTTCACTAGAGTTTTGTATGTGAATGTCTTATCTTTTACTGATTTGTTAATTCCTTGCAATCAAGACTCATGTCTGATTCATTTTTGCAAGCCCTACTTTGTTTGTAGTAGTTGCTCAGTAAATATTTAATGAATGAATGAACAAAATCCAGTCTTTTATGTAGCACATACTTATCAAAAATATGAATTAAATGAGAATAACCCACTAAGTAATTGTTTGCATCAAAGGAAACTTGTGCATCAAAATGAGAGTATTTATACCATACTCAGATTTTTAAAAATCAAAGTACTAACAACAGATGGTAGAGTTCTTTCATCTGTGTTAAGCAGATTTTTATATCAATTTGTGAATGGTGTTTAGCAAATTTCTATGGCATAAGGAAAGTTTTCTTAAAATTTCAGCATTTGGTCCATGGCTTAAGAAACAAAAGTCCATTAGTCGAGCTTATTTATGCCATTATCTTGGCACATTGGACTCCCCTGGGATACTTGGAAAGTCACCATTTTCTCCTGCTGTTGCAATTAACACTCTAGAACACTCATTATCTTCAGTAGAAACTATCTTTGAAACCGTAATACCCTTCAGCTGGAAATACGTTATTTGATTGTTCAGTGGTAAAAGGCTTAGGGTTTTTATAAAGGGACTCACATGGGGATGTAAATTACAAGTAGAGGAAGACCTTGGCTAAGACATTCAGAGAAAGTGATCACCAAGTCCCTCCTGCTGCTTGATAAAATAACCAAGGTCATATATTAGAGCATAGCTGAGGTTAAAATGCTAGGAATATATGTTGCCAGCTCTCTTAATGAGAGGACCTTTGTTTTGCAAGCTATCCACCTCATCAGCTGGGGCTACAAGACCTGCTTTCTCACTTTGCCTACCTTAAGTTGCGAAAGTATAAACAGTTCTTTAATCTTTCCCCATTTGACTATGTGGCTCTACACCAGTCAATAAGGTCTATTGAGCCTCTTTGCTACGGAAAGCCTGTGCCTTGCTATGTATGTATCAGCACAAAAGAAGAGGAAAAAATTTTCTTTACCTTTGGAGACCTTCAAATATGAAAAACTTAGAGAAGATATTAATTTCTATACCTAATGTTTTTATCGGTCTGTATGGAGAAAGACGCAAAGATCAATATTAATAACTGCTGCCAAAAACATTTTCTTCTGCTGCTTTGGATATACTGCAGTGAGAAATGCATGTGGGATAAAGTAGGAAACTTCAACCCACATAAATTGGCCTATTTTTAGGAAAGTACCCTATATGAATTTGAAAATACACACCATTTACTGAAAAGTGTAGCAACAACATGCAGTAAAGACATGAACTGTATCATAAAATGGTTATAAAAATACACAGCTTCACAAGCAAAGGCTACTTGATTAATTTAGGTGAAATCAAAGTTTATCCAAATCTCATCTCTCTTAAGCAAACCATCATTTTAACATAAAAGTTATAAGAATTCTTATCAAAATCTTTTGTTTCCTATTAAAAGGTTTAGGTATTTTTTTCTTTTCTTTTTCTTTTTTTTCCCCGTTTCCTGCAATTTCATAGCGTTGTTGAAAGTGCAGTGCTTTGATAAATGGATAAAGACAATGTGCAGCAGCTCACTGAAGAAGTGAAGCCAATTTCTAGAACCATTTTGTGATAGCTTAAATCTCTTCTAATAACTTTTTCTTTGCAGTGTTCTTTTATGATCAATAAATACTTTCTCAATGTTCCTGAGATTGATTGGTTTCATCCCAGGCAGGACATTTATTCTACCTAAGTTCATGAGTGATATCCCCAACACGTTCTTGCTATCTTTTCCTCCTTCATCTCTCTCTCTCTCTCTCTCTCTCTCTCTCTCTCTCTCTCTCTCTCTCTCTCTCTCTCACACACACAAACACACACACACACACACACACACACACACACACACACACACTTTTTTAATAAAACATTTTAGAGAGAAGTGATAATAACTAGAATGAAAGTGATTAAGAACTATGGCAGTTAATTCTTTGTCAAATGACTTCTGGAAAGTAGGGATGTAGTTAAAGTTGGGTCTTTGGCTACATGGAAGCTAGTCTTTTATATGAATGAAGGAAAATACTTAAGTTGTAGTGTTTATAAGTATCAAATATCCATAAGCATCAAACGGTATCCAGTTTTACATACCGTTAAAACTGATTATTAACTTGTATTTTTATAGATCTCTATTTTAATGAGATAAAATTCTTGAACTTTTGTCCTTTCTGTGTGGAATTCACAAAATTTAGAAGAGAAATGACTTTTCCACTAGCAAGAATTTTCTTTTAAATATTCTACAATCAGATGTTTTCAAAATTTTCTCTCAAAATATTCAACTACTATAAAAAGAAAGTTGGAGATTGGAACATATCAGGGAGTTGAAGTAGGTGGTAATTTAATTAGGAAGTCAGGTAGTCATTTTTGAAGCAAAAGTTATTTTATAATAAAGCAATTTATTGAGCAAAAAGTAAATAAGTCATAGATCCTGTGGTTAATATTAACCAGAGTTGTATTACTTTTAAGGCAAGGTGAATTAACTTTTTAGAATATATCATGATGTCTTTTAAATTTTTTGAATTATTTTAGGGTACTTTATGCATGTGTAGGCTGAGATACTGACTTAGGTGCACACATGTGGTCCATTGTATTTTTTTTTTCTGAAGAAACAGAAAATATTTTATCTCATGAATTTGAATTTCTGTATCATTCATGCCAAAGAGATTATTGTAAGTTTGAAGTATAGAATAATATAGATGTGCACATGCTTAGGATGTTATCAATTTATTTCTGGTCTTCAAATAGGGGATGACTAGAATCATTTTGTAATTCAACAAATATAGACTCAGATTTTTCTGTGTTTTAGCTACACACAAAATTGAGGAAAATGTCCTTGACTGAAGAAGCTTATAGCCTAAGAGAGAAGTTATAGGATATATGAACATCTTTATTGTTAAATAAAATATATTTATAATCATTAGAGATTTCAAAGTGTTCTTGTAAATGAGAGGAGTAAAAAAATAATAATTACTCATGAAAAAGTTATCAAAGGTTTTACTGAAGTAGCCTGTGAATTATGTCTTAACATATTGGCAAAAATTAGATGAAATAAATTGAATGAGGGAGTGAGTAACATTAACAAGACACTAGGTGAATGAGAAAGTTAGTGTGGACCTTAATCTTGAATAATCCCATCTGACTAGAGAATAGGAAAGGAAAATGAAAACAGAAAAGGAAGCTTGATAAAACTCTTCCATGTTCTTGAATGTCAAGCTAAAGAATATAATGTCTATTCCTCAAAGAAAGAAGAAGAATGAAAATTACTATATAATGCATGTGTGATGTACTTTCTAGAACTAGTTCTTTACATTTACTGGGACATTTAATTTCTCCTTCAGTCCCATAAAGAAAGCTATTTACACACTGAAATCTGCTTAAATTCAGTTCTTGTTCCAAATATCCTTCTTCTACATCACCTTTTTGTGACATAAATGACTTTGAGACTCTCATAAATACTATAAAAATTCTTTCCAGAAAAAATGCATATGCACACATACCCACAATATTTTTCTTACACTATCAGGTATTCATTAAGTTTTTATTTTCATTTCTTCTTAAAAACTATTTCCTCTACCCAAAGACATTTCTCATGAAGGAATACATTTCCTTCTGATTCCATAATTCAGTTATATTTCAACATGGGATATATCAGAGACTACTAAAGAAAGTTGTTCAATATGCTCTTTTTTTATTATATCAAAAAAAGAAATTCGTAAGTTAAATGATTAAGTAAATCAATGAAATTTGAAAATGTTCCTCTTATAAAATAAAAACAACAGTTTGGTCTAGATCTGAACCATCTCTGACAATCCCAAAAACCTTTATATTTCACTAGCTTTCATTCTATTTTTATTAATATTTTATGTAGTTCTCCCCCTTTTTAAGAAACTCAAATATCATATTAACCTTACTCATATATTTCAATTCAAATATCAATACTTTTATTAGTTGAAAATTTTTGTAATTCAGTAGCTTAGAGGACAAGGCCTTTGGAACAAAATAACTGCTTCTGATTCCTAAATCTGTACTTACTAGCAATGTGAATCTAGACATACTACACCTTATTTAAAACCATGAAAACCTTTCAGACTTGTTTTCTGTAAAATGAGGATAGTAATAATTATACCTTCTTAAAAGGTCATTATATTGAAAATTTCTAAATGATAAAAGTAATATAATATTCATTACTATTTAATTCATCAACCATTCTTAAAAACCTAGTTGATATGACAGCATTAAGTTGGGAAAAGCAAATAAATTTTAAAAGACAAAAATTTAAAAATGAAAACAAGGTCATAGTATAGTTAAAACGACAAACACATGAATAATGAATAGTATGAGTGAGATAATAAAAGTATAATGTAAAATGCTAGAAAAGCACAAATGAAGAAGGATTGACTAATTCCTGGAGTGGTGTGATAAAGAAGTAACATCTGAGTGGAATCTTCCAGAAGGGATTTTGTAGGTTGACTTAGCTGATTATTGAAGTGATTCTCAATGTAAAACAGCAGCCTCCTTTTCTTGTGTAACTTATTAGCCCACAGAACAGTAATCATGTCTTTAGAATGCAAATATTATGTAAGAAAGAGAGAAATGCTATATTTTGGTTTGTGTTACTTAATGAACCATTATAAGGTTGTAAAAGTGCAATATGTTTCCAGCTATATTGAGAAGTACATACATTGCATTTGTTTAAATTCAGGTATCAGAAAAAGTCAGATTTTTCCGGGCATATTCCCAGTAGGGGAATTGCGGGGTCATATGGAAGGTCGATTTTTAGAACTTTTAGGAATTACCACACTGTTTTCCACAGAGGCTATACTAGTTTACATTTCCACCAACAGTGTAGAAGTGTTCCCTTTTTGCCACATCCTCTCCAGCATCTGTTATTTTTTGAGTTATTGATGATTGCCGTTCTGACTGGAGTTAGGAGGTATCTCAGTGTAGTTTTAATTTGCATTTCTTTGATGACTAGTGAGGCTGAACATTTTTTCTATCTACTGCCTGCTCATATGTCTTCTTTTGAGAACTGTCTACTCATATCTTTTGCCCACTTTGTAATGGGATTGTTTGTTTTTTTCTTTTCAGCATGTTTGAGTTCCTTGTAGATCCTAGATGTTACGCCTTTGTCAGGCATATTGTTGGAAAATATTTTTTCCCAGTCTGTGGGCTATCTCTCTGCTCTCTTGATTGTTTCTTTGACTTTGTAGAAGCTTGTCAGTTTGATAATGTCTCACTTGTTTGATACCTGCACACGTATGTTGATTGCAGCATTGTTCACAATAGCAAGAGCATGGAACCAACTGTGCTGCCCATCAAAAGAGGACTGGATTAAAAAAAAAATGTGGTATATATACACAATGGAATATTGCACAGCCATAAAGGAGAACAAAATCATGATCTTCCCAGCAACCTGGATGGATTTAGAATCTATAATACTAAGTGATCTTTCACAAAAACAAAGAACTGAGTATCACATGTTCTCACTCATAAGTGGACCTCAAACAGCTATCGTAATACTATCAGAAAAGGATTGCAGTAGCGGGAAACTGCGGGGGTGTGGGGGAGAGGGGAGCTGGGATTGGCACTAGTAGGACTCTGCCTGGGGTGGGGGGCACACCTCATCAACAAGGGTACCTGCACAATGAATATTTGTATACCTAACCCTGAATTGTACCCTACAATTTTAAAATAAAAAATTTTTAAAAAGAAAAAGTCAGATTATGTAAATGATGTTTACAAAACATAAAAGCAATGAGTTCAATTTTTTTCAGAAGTTTGAAATTCTATTAGTCCTACTATAAGGAAACTATCAGCAGTTCTTGGCAATTCATCCATTCATATTGATTACGTTCCTTTTATTGATAAGAAACAACTTCAGATATTTAAATTTTTATTATCTTTAGAAAAATATTTTTCTCTTTTGCTAATCATGAAGCAGGCATTTTTAGTACTTTATCAAGAAAATACATATAGTCCTTATTAGAGACATAAAAGTAAATAATTGTGTTCTCACATCTGGATATTTCTATAGTGTAGAAAGCATTTGGTTTACATAAACTAATATCTTTGTTAGCAATATTTTCCCTAATCAATCAAAACATTTCTGACAGTTTCAGCAGATAGGGGTAGAGCTGACCAGTGTAAAGTTCTATATTCATTTCCCTGGCACATACTAACATGGGCAAGGTGACAACATCCAAGCACCCAGGCTGAGCACAGGCAAATGCACGACAGTATCATTTTCTTGGAAAAGGACATGAATGGTATCTGCTAAAATTACACAGAGCTAATGCTGTAGGACAAGCATTATTTGAGGGATCAAATACATATGTCATCAATCAGGTTGAAAATTCTTAAGACCTATAGTAATCAACTCTAAACCATACAAAAGTCATTGTTTCTGAATGTATATTTTGACCAAGAATGGGTATCTCTCCATCTCCCTTCTCTACCTCAGATGACATTCCTGGTTATCGTAACTTCTTTTCTTACTCTTCCAGGAATCAGGTTAAGATTAGCTAGCATGTATTTAATCTTTCATCTGTACCAGTTATATGCTAAGCATTTAGTGACATTTTATTTTTATTTTCTCTCATTTTACAGATGAAAAATCTGAGGTTGAAGGAGATTAAGGGATTTGTCCAACATCATATGCCTGGTTAAAGGACAGAACTGGAATTCTAACTAAATTTTGGGAAACCTAAAGGCAGAAGAGTAAGGCAGAGATTCATACAGTATCACCAGTGATCATTTAGACTTCACAACAAAGCCTTGAGATATACTACTAGCATTGCTATATTTTAAATGAGGCATTTACATTTTTTTCAAGTATATCCTGCTAGCAAGTGACTGAGTTGAAATTTTAAACCAGAACTTCTGACCCTAAATCTGGTTTTGAAGGTGACTCTAGTAAATTCAGTGATATAAAAATTTGTGACAAAGGACAGAAAATGCAACATATGTAGAATACCTACAAACTCATTAATATTCATATCATTAATATTCATTTAATTTTCAAAACAATCCTGAGAGGTGGGTACTATTATTCTAACTGAACTGATAGGAAGAGGAAAGTTTAGAAATATGGAAAAGTTTTGCCAAGGTCACATAATTAGAATATGGTTACTATGTGTCAAGTACTTTATATACGTTAGCTTCTCATGAGCTAGGGAAGGATTTGAACCTAAAAAAAATCAAACTCAAGGGTCCACACTACAGTATGCTTCATATATTTATTTAATGAGATTTATTTTAATTTTCTGAATGTGATATTAAATATTTAGATTCAAACGTCTAAGCAAAATAGCAATATCCATAGTACAAAAATTCCTAAGTTCCTCTCATATAAAGATTTAGGGAAACATTTACAATATTTGCCAGACTTTACTACCTGAAATACATACCTCATCATCATCTATGAGGTCTCCCTCTTCACTTGACATGTTTTGAATATTTAACTCTAAACCTCAACTGCAAAAAAATCCCATTGGATCCTATATTTGCAAATAAAATAACACAATTCAAAACATTTAAGATAGGAAAATATTTATACATTATATTGAAACATATTAGTCCATGCAGATTAGATATTTGTGTACTGGTTTCATGGTTTAAAAATCAGATTTTTATTTCATGTAAAGTAAGATAAGCATTAGCTGTTTCATAAGAGTCAACTTCTAAATCTAAAATTGAGGATGACAAGACAAAGCACTGCTTTGATAACCTTGCACATTTTTAAGAAAGGAAATAGTTATCTGTCCTTTCCATAACTCTGCAGTGAAGATAAGCCAGAAAGAAAATATGACAGTGTATATTTTGCACAAAGATATTTAATAGAGATTTGGAAAATTAAAACTAAATAAAAAAGGTCACCCTCTTCCTCATACGACATTCGAATATATGTGCAGGTCTGTCATTGTTTTCCCTTTTGGTTTGCGAGCTCTTGAGGATAGCAATTCGTGTTTCTTATATGTTGTTATAAATCCCCAAGCACACAAGTCATGCTCCATAAATATATAATAAGATGAACAAGAGCACAAACATTACAACAAGAAGATGAAGTCTGCAGTGACTCAACTTCTCAATTCATGTGTGCCCTTCAATTTCATCTGGCTCTGATTCAGATACTCAGGATCTCTGGGCTTCTCCCCAGTCAGCAGCTTTCTATATACTTAAGGAATGACCTTTACCTACAGATCTCATGCTTAAAAACATTGTCTAATTTTAACCAAGTCACTATAAAGTAGCAGCTATTCTTATGAAGCCCAACAAAGGTCCTTACTTCATTAAGTAGGAAAAAACATATTACTAGAGGTAACTTGATCAACTGTAACAACTGTCCCAATTTCATGAAAATAAGAAAATAAGTGAAGAATTATGAATTCAGAACTGAAGAGAGAGTTTTCCAGGACAGCACCTGCACAAATTACTTGGGATTAGAATATTAATGCCAAATGATATAAAGTAATTTTCTTATGAGCAAACACAGAAGTATGTGGATATAATCCTTCAGATGTGAATATGTTTTTTCAAGATTTCTCAAATGTTGGGCTATGTAAAAAAAAAAATTGGTGGTTGATTAAGAAATGTATACATTATAAAAGTGTATACAATTTTTAATATAATTTTTACTGCCATTTCACAATTGCCAAACCAAATATTTGTAGCAAAAAATATAATCTTCTATGATATTGTCTTCCTGTTTATTTCTCTTGAAAATAAATTGTATTAAATAAACCCTTTTAAAATCCAAAAATATATTGAACTATAGTAAAAATCTGTTATAATGAATAGTTATGCCTAGCTTTTAGCTGCTCTAGCATAGATATATGCCAAGATTTTATTTGATAAATTGTCAAATAACAATTTGGTCTTAATCTTAATCCTAATGGAAATAAATTCAGTAAATTCAGTGATATAAAAATTTATGACAAAGGACAGAAAATGTAACATATGTAGAATACCTACAAACTCATTAATATTCATATCATTAATATTCACTTAGTCTTCAAAACATCTCCATCCTATTTAACTTGCTTGGGTCTGTGAAAACTGAGTAAGTGAATGGGTGCAGTGTGCAGTCATAGTTTGTCCCTACCTTCATATTTCAACTTGTCTTTTTCCTACTCTAAGCATATGGATATTATATACTCTTCTATTTTAATTTAAATTTAGAAACATAAATATGTTGATTTCCTTTTGGTATGTATAGTTGAGGCAATTAGGTATTCAAGGTGAAAAGTGGTAAAAAAAATTGTAAAAATTATAAAAACATCAGCTATGTTTCAGTTCTAACTTCCCCTCTGAAAGAGATGTATACTCTCTGAGGTTAAGATTATTACCGTTCACATATATTCCCTTCAAAACTCCTCATGGAAAGTTGATTCATCTCCATCCTATTTAACTTGCTTGGGTCTGTGAAAACCGAGCAAGCGAATGGTGCAATGTGCATCACTCTGAGGCAAAGATTTAAGGACGAGTGCATGGTCTATATATTCTCTATTGTCTTTGTCAAATGGCATTCTAGAGTGTGACTAGCTGATCATAGATCCTAGGATAAAGACAACAGGGAAGAAAGCCACAGCAACCCCATAATGAACAAGTAGCATAAAAAATAATATATTTTTTCTTTTGTAAATTACTACTATTTTGTACTTATCATAGAATTACTTAGTCTAACTGTCTGACACAATCTCTTGAACATGGTTGATGCTTTGTTTAGAGGGAGTGAGTAGTCATTAAAATATTGAAACCTCTAAAGGAATTTGTTCAAGAAGATCATTTGTCATAAGAGATTGATTGTAAACAGATGAACAAATCATTATTGTGATGGTCAGGTAACAAAATATGCAAATAGTTCTTCCTTAAAAATTCTCTTATATCTGACTTTGGAATAATGTGAGATTCTTTTCTTTTCAGAATGTTTTCATACAGAGAACAAAGAGTAAAGAACATAGTGATGAAACCACACTTAATTATTTGCCTTTCTGTAAGAAGCACATACATTTATTTTTTTTTTTCTAACAATAAAAAGCACTGTTCCCTAGTCCAATGAAAAAATAAAAATACAGGAAAAATGTTCTTTGGTTCAAAGACCAAATTTTCCCACTTCACTTCTCATTTTGTTCTTGAAGTGCTGGTACTAAAGAGTGATTTTGCAGTGTCAATAGCTCAGTATTCCCATCTATTTCTAATAGATGCTAATGGTCTTTTATTGTGCCTTAACAGAAGTATTTGCTTCACGTACTGCTGCATAATGTATTTAATAGATCGTGTCTAAACTAAAAGGAGGTGATAGGGTGTCATGACATCAATGGTGCTAAAATCTTAAACCTTACATATGCACAGATATGCAGTGTCAATAAGAAATGACATGAGAGAGAGAAAGAGAGAGAGAGAGAGACAATAATAAGTAGCAGACTGGTAGCCTCAGAGGGAAATTGACATATTTTATTTATCTCCTTTCTAGTAAATAATGCTACAAAGAAGTCCAGAATACACTTACTTTCTGAGGATGATTTGGAATTAGAGAATTCTTTTACATTAAAGTATGGATTGATTTTCTCAGTTCAATGAGTTTTACAAACTGCCAGGCTATAAAACAGCAAGTTGGACCAGATTAAGAAAATAAAAAGATCAAAATATTTTCTCCAATTGGGTTGCACTGTGGAGACCTTAATTGTATGCTATGTTTAAAAAGACGGTCTGTGCCACCAACAATATTCATATCCTCTCTGTAGATGGCAGATGATTAGTCTCCAAGAGCGCTATGATAAATGCCCTGCTACACTGGGCATCTAAATGCTTCAGGATATGCTTTGTTTTCATATCTGTATCAACACAATATCTTTATTTCCAAGGTCTGTCATTTTGACTTACTTGTGAGAAATGATTTCTTCTTCTAGAGATTGTCACTGCTCATCTCCCTTAGACATAAGTCATCAGCTAAGGCAGCAAATGGAGGAGAGTACCAATGCCAAGAATATACAACATCTTGTTCTAGAAAAAGATATTTTCAGGGATTATCATTCTGAAAAATGAAGAAAAGAAGACGTTAGAAAACACTCTCAGTTCAATGAACCATATCCTACTTTTTCTCTTTCTAGATAAATAAAATATACATGAATGAATAATATAAAAGCAGTCAGGTATATCAATGCTGTTTCACTGTTGAGTGATTAGCTATCAGAAGTTCATCCAAGGCAGATAGGAGGGAGGAAGTTTTTTTGTTCTTGAGAAAGTTAGTTGGTATTACCATGATAAGAAATGAAAAATGCTTGCAGGAAGGAGGCTAGGCTTCTCTCACTCAAAACCCAGATAGAAGACAAAACACAGAACTTGAATGATGCTGATTAGACACCACCCAGGGGCAGCCATAGAAATGAAAACTCTCAGCTTTTGTAAGCATGGAGAAGATAAGAAAACAAAATAAGAGCATTGTCTCAACCCTCAAAAACATAGTAAACTATATTGCACTAAAGTGGGAAAAATGTTCCAGGGCATTTATCATAGCCTTAGAGACTAATCGTCTGCCATCTACAGAGAGAATATGAATATTGTTGGTGGCACAGACCATCTTTTTAAACATAGCATACAATTAAGGTCTCCACAGTGCAACCCAATTGGAGAAAATATTTTGATATTTTTATTTTCTTAATTGATTAGGAAATGTCTGGAATAAAGATATTTTCCTCGGGCAAGCTAATATGTGGTCAAGAAAATATTTGAATAAAGCGATATTGTTTTCAATAACATTTAGATTGATAAGCATAACCACTTGATAAACATGCTTGATCTAAGTATCAATCTTAGTTATTCAGGGAATATATAACCCATGTGGAAGCATATTTCTAAACATGTTTCTTCTGTGCTACATTTAAAACTTTAAGGCAGGCTGGTCTCAATTCCTAGACATTGAATATGGTGTCTTGGAAAGGCTGGCTGATGACTTCTTGAACTGGCAGTTTTCACCTCTTAGATAGGCTTGATTGCTCTGGCCTTTAAATGTCAGGGGCTGTGCAGGAAAGGTCGCGACATTGCTCTTAAAGATCTAGCAGCACCAAGATCCTCCCTGCTGATGAAGAAAAAGCAAATATTTTATTCTTTCAAAATCTGGAAAATTTACCCTTCTCAAATTAAACAGCACAAACACTTATCTTTATTGTCCTTCAACTAAGAGGGAGCTGTTAAACTTATCAACTTCTTAAAGATAGCCTTTAATTGCCAAAAGATGTGTGTAAGGTATGTTCTTAAAAGGATAAATAAACTTAAGATCAGAGGACTTACCTGGCGTTGCAAAGAAGACACTGATTAACAATAATGTGACAAGCTTACATTCCTAAGAAAAGTGATATTTTTACCCATTTACATGGAATATAGGCTTCCTCTTATGAAAATTCTTTTCATGTTTAAAATGAAAAAAGGAAAACAATTGTCATCTATAGAAAATAGCAAATACTGTATGACTAATTAATATTCTGTAGAATATTTGTAGCTATTTTTACAAATAGCCATGGAAGTGCTCACAGAAAGATAGTTCATGGAAATTATTTTTCTAGAATAGCACTTTCCAAAGAAATATATAACAAGAGAAGAGTTACATATGCAATTTAAAATTTTCTAGTAGCCATGTTGAAAAAAAGCAAAAAGAAACATGATAAATACATTTCAATAATATACTACTTAAACTAATTTTATAATAAATAATCTTAAACAATTGTACACTGCATTGGTTTTAAAATTTGACTTTAAATAAATTAAGATGAAATAAAAACAAAAAATTAGTCCCTCAGTTGCAATAGCTACATTTCTTTTTTTTGTTGTTTTGAGTTGGAGTCTCACTCTGTCGCCCAGACTGGAGTGCAGTGGACGCTCCCGGTCACCGCAGCCTCGACCTGCTGGGCTCCGGCGATCCTTCCACCTCAGCCTTCCGAGTTGCCGGAATTACAGGCATGCGCTACCACGCCCGGCTAATTTTTTGATTTTATTGTAGAGATGAGGTCTTGCCTGCCCAGGCGGGTCTCGACCCGCGGGTTCAGGCAATCCACTCACCTCAGCCTCCCAAAGGCGCGGGATTACAGGTTGAGCCACCGAGCCCGGCAATAGCTACATTTTAAGGACACAATTGCCACATGTGCTTTGTGCTCCCACAGGGGGCTGTGAAGTTTGGAAATACATCAAGGTCAAAGCACTCAACGTGAAAGTTGAGAAAAGGGAGGCCCAGGTCAGGCAAATGAACTTCCTAAAGCTACCCAGCTTGAAAGTAAAGCAACCTCAACTGGAACCTTTTCTCTAAGCTCAAGATATTTCTTCTAAGTAAAGTTTTGTTGAACTCTAATGTGCTTAAGTTTACATTTTTGCATACCAAAATAGAAAACTTCTCAGGGCTATCTCTAGTTCTTATTAATAATGCAGATCTATGAAGACTAGTTTATTGATTGTGCTATGAAACTCAGAAGTCTCCAAATGGGGCTTTTTACATGTTCAGTACTCTACAGCCTGATGAGGAAAAACGGACCCTCACGGTTCACGTTTTATTCTTCTGAAATCAGCAGTCGTCCAAATTGTCACAGGTCTCCTGCCCATGTTTTTGTTTCTCATTTTAGTTGACCATTAGGTTTGTGGTTCTACTAAGGTTCTTGTGGCAATGTCAGTCACATTCTAGAAATAAAGAGCATGTCACATCGCATACAGATTCTTTTTTAAAGTGTCCTTCCAGACAATTGGCCAGGGGCAGAGTCACTTCAGTTAACTGTAACTGATGATGGATTCCTTTACTGTGGGATCGCTCATCCATCATAAAGCACACCCTGCCCTCTGTAGAGATAATCTATCATTACAGGGCTCAAGGCCACCAGAGGAAGAATCACAAAGAATAATTCTCAAACGAATGTGTTTTGGCAGCACAAGATAGGGTCACATTCAACAAACAAGCCAAAACTTAGAATTTTCTTCAGGTGTATGTATGTTTTCTTTATAAAAATCTTCTGGTTGATGACTCCTGTTGTTTGCTGCAAAAATGCTTTGATACTGCTTAAAATCAGGAGACATCCTTTGGGTTCTCAGCCCTTATATCTCTTTCATTGAATTATCCTCTAATGCCCCGAACTGAACTGGGAATTGTCCCAGAGCCTTGTCAAATCCTTTTATTTTTGTTATGAAGCAGGTTTTACCTGAAGGAGAGCCCATTTGTTGCCAAATTTAATTAAGGAAAGTTGGATCTTTTAGAACAGGAAGAGCATATGAGTTTTTAAATAACAAAGGGCATTTTCTGTTTTTCTACAGCACTAAAACAACACCATGTTCTTTCCATCTAAATGAAAAGACAAAACAGAACACTTCCAACCCCTGCTTACATTGTGCACATTATTTGATCATCATTATCCCCATTTATCAGGTGGAGAAATTGAGATAGTGAAAGATAATTGGAGCTACCTAGTGCCACAAAATAGAAGACAGACCTAGAAGTCATTAACTTTGCCAATTTCCACTGCACAGCTGAGGCAGTATGGTTTTGAAAAAGAACAGATGGTAAGTGAAGGCAGGAACTAAAGACGAAGACCTTCCTTAAGTAACTTGGAAAGCTGTGGAATGCTATTCTGCATGCTAAATAGGATAGAAATTCCAGATATTAAAAACAAGCCATTCTGCCTTATTTGAGGTTATGAAAAATAGGTTTCAAAAGGGCGGCCTATATTTATAATATATTTTAATGTCCTGTTTTCAGGGGTCCAAGTCAAACAAAGTTTTTGTTGTTGTTTTTTAATAGGGGATGGATCTTTCAGTGATCTATTTTAAATTAAGTACCCTAAGTAGTAGGCTAAAAATTATACCTTTTAGAAGAGGTTTCTCCAGTTTTTGTTTTTGTTTTTGCTTTTTGTTTGTTTGTTTTGCCATTTAGTTCTATTGTGTATTCAGAAAAATCTAATCTACAAATAAAGTCTATGTCTTTTTCCCTAGCAAATAAGTTCTCACCTATCATAGATTTCCTTCACTTTCCAGAAACCTTAGGAACATTTTTTTTTTCTCTGTAATGTGAATTTGAGAACCAAGAAGTCTGGATACTTTTATGATATTATTCTTTGTGTACCCATGATGTTTTGTCTCCTTGAGACATCACAGTAGGGGTACTTTAAGCTATGAAGCATAATTTCCTTCTGCCATATTCCTATCACTGATAGTACTTAGTTTTAACATTATGACTTTTAATTTCATACCTACAATTAAGCTAAACTAGATTATTTAACTTTTAACTATATACAGTACTCTATAACTGCATTGCTAATCTGGTGGCTAGTTACCACAGATGGATATTAGCACTTGAAATGTGGCTGATTCCAGTTGTGGTATGCTGAAGTGTAAAATGAACATTGGATTTTGAAAGCTTAATACAAAAAGAGATGTAAAATATTGCATTAATAATTTTAAGCTGGGCTCGGTGGCTCAGCCTGTAATCCCAGCACTTTGGGAGGCTGAGGTGAGTGGATTGCCTGAGCCTGCGGGTTTGAGACCCGCCTGGGCAACTTGGCAAGACCTCATCTCTACAATAAATCAAAAAATTAGCCAGGCGTGGTAGCACGCACCTGTAGTTCTAGCTACTTGAAAGGCTGAGGCGGAAGGATCGCCGGAGCCCAGCAGGTCGAGGCTGCGGTGGCCAGGAGCAGCCACTGCACTCCAGTCTGGGCAACAGAGTGAGACTCCAATTCAAAATAATAATAATAATAATAATAATTTTAATATTGATTATACCTTGAAATAATTATATGTGGAATATATTTGTCTCAATAAACTATATTTTTAAAATTAATCACCTATTTTTGGTTTTTAGTTTTTAATGTGGTTATTAAAAAATTTTAAGTTACACATATGATTCACATTTTATTTCTGTGGGACAAGGCTGGTATAGAGCAGGCATTAGCAGACTTTTGTTGTGAAGGTCCAGATCGTAATCTTGTAGATTTCATAGCAATATGGTCTCTATTTCAATTACTCAACTCTATCACTATAACATGAAAGCAATCATAAACAGTACGTATATTAATGAGCATTGTTGTGTTCCAATAAAACTTTATTTATGGACACTGAAATTTAAGTTTTATATAATTTTCATATGCTATGAAAAAATATTCTTTTTTGATTTTTTAACCACTTAAAATGTAAAAACAAAAACTCTTCTCCCTTCACGGGGTAAGTAAATGAATATGATGGTCAGTCAGATTTGACCTATACCCTTGCTATAGGGTATAGGTTACAAAAAGTATGATGTGGGGGCAATCCTGTTATCTGCCAAAGCCAATTATCCATGTCAAAGAAGACCAGGTTATGTTATAAAATTAGAAAGCAAAATCTGAATTGAGGATTGCTGGGCTAAAATAGAAGCAAGGGTACTGAATTGATTTCTCATGTACCACAAACCACAAGAAAAATTTTTTTAATGCTCAGGAATTAATGCTATCAAATTTCATTCCAAATATACTTATGCTAGTATTTTTTTAATACAAGTTTCAAAACTGAAAGAGATGGTGAAGCTGAGACAGAAGGTGAAAAAGAATTCACAGATGATTCTCCCTCCTAGGTTTCAGCTGCCCCGCCCGTTATGCAAGAGGTAAATCAGCTGGTGAGACTGAAAAGAGAAGTCAGCAGAAGGTTGTGCCTTGGCAGAGCTGAATGGCAGATGGAGTTTACACTTAACATTGACCCATCTTGTTTCGGCTTTGCCCACTAATCATTGACCTCATGCAGCTTAAAGTCTAGCAGGGCAAACAGGCTTTAAGCAAATACATAGAAACATCATTTTTAAATGTGAAAACTTATGAAATAAAAGGGGAGGTAAACTAGAAGAGTACTTCTCAAGCTTAAACAAGTATATATGTCACCTGAGGATTTTTAAAAAGGCATTACATGATTTGGACTGAGGTATCCAAAAAAAGTCTCTGATGGAGAATATTTTAGCTGAGCCTGGGCTCCAAGCCCTCTTAACTTCTGAGGCCACTCTATTCTTCTCCCCTCCATTGTTTACTCTCAAATCTACGAATGAGTTCTTATAAAATATTTCAAATAAACCGGACTTGGTGGCTCAGTCTGTAATCCCAGCCTTAGGAGGCAGAGGTGAGTGGATTGCCTGAGCTCGCGGGTTCGAGACCTACCTGGGAAACTTGGCGAGACCTCATCTCTACAATAAATCAAAAATTAGCCGGGTGTGGTAATGCGCCTGTAGTACTTGGAAGGCTGAGGTGGATGGATACCCGGAGCCCAGCAGGTCGAGGCTGCAGTGGCCAAGGGCGGCCACTGCACTCCAATCTGAGGTACAGAGTGAGACTCCAACTCAAAAATAAAATAAAATATCTCAAATAAAGCTGGAGATTATGGATAATAGTCAAATAGTTGCCTCTCCTGTACATCTGCATGTCTAACATTAGTGTCTGGAGAAGGATCATTTTCAAAGAAATGATTCTCTAATGGTGGAGTTTAAGAACTAGTGACAACCAAATAGCGATATATTTGATGTCAGTCTCCTTTTGATCATGCCAAATATTAAAAAATAAAAAGTAAAAAACTAAAAAAATTAAAATTAAAAATCTTACTACTAATCTCTGCATAAAAGTAGTGATATAAGAATTAACAAATATGAACCACATTTTTATTGTGTAAACTAAGGCTGACATTTATAATTAAACACAATTTTCCCTTACAGAGAAACTGGTAGAATAATAAACTCAGAGTTGTAAAGAATCTGAGAGATCATCTATTTCAATTAATTTCTTAAGGAAGGAATTTGTTATTCTCTATTCAGCATTTAAATGAATGTATAATCTGAGCTCACAAAACAATCCATTCTATTATCAGCACCTGGTTAATGGTTCTAACTTGTTTCTTTAATAATGTCTCTCTTCCTAAAACTTATTTATTTGTTTTGGTTCATTTATCCAACAGATATTTTAGAGCTAACTACATGCTAGGATATAACAGTACAGTCATCCTTGAGCCTTCCTTATATCTTCCTGGCCTCTGGAACCCTTCAGAATAAGTCTAATTCATCTTGCTTGTGACAGTACTTCATAGTTTTAGAAGACAGTTATTCTTAAAGATGTGGAAAACTGCCCATTCATCTTGATGAGAAGTTATTTCATTTGGTCACTCTGTTACAACTGCCATATGCCAGTTTTTGTCTTAAGCACTGGGAATATTTCTTTGCGTAAGATAGACGTGGTCTTTGTGCTCATTGATTTAAAGTATATTGAGAAGTGTATGCATTGAACAAGTTAATACAACAGTGAACATTATAATAAGGCAAGAAGTGATGCTATGAGATCTAGGTAGTCAGAAGGGAAAGTGGTTCCTAATAAACTCACCTTTAAATTGAAGTCTAAAGGCCTGAGATTGACCAGGGTAGAAGAAAGAATATTCTAAAACAAGGAACAGCAAGTGCAGAGAAGCTATTTGAGAAACAGTGTCACATTTGGAACAAAGATGACTACTGCACGGTGTAGAAAGGGAAAGTGTTATGAGATGAAGCTGCAGAGGTAATAAGAAACCAGGTATTGAAGGACTTCGTAATTTAATTTGAAGGTGTTTTTGTTTAACTTACTTGAGCCAAAAGATAAGAAGTTGAAAGGTGTTAAGCAAGATAGACATAATCAGATTTGAATTCTACAGTGATTGCTCTGGCTATAGGGTTCAGGTAGAAGGGGGTGAATAAAGCTCAAGGTGGGGAGATATGTCAGTTTTTCTTAAAATGTAATGTGCATATCAATCCTACAAGGATCTTGTCAAAATGCAGATAATAAGTAGGTTTGGGTGGGCCCGGAGATTCTACATTTCTAACAAGCTCCCAAGTGGTGTTGATACCGATGTCTTCACTTTAGGTAGCATGTGGAAGGCTGTGTGGTGAGAGATGATAGAAACTGGATGAGGGATAGCAGTATAGATGAAGCAAAGTGGATGGATTCAGGTGAGTTTTAGAACATAAATTCAGTAGGTCTTCATAAGTGATTTGGCAAAAAGGATGCTCCCAGATTTCTGACTTAGCAAATAGGGAGTTGGAGTCAGAGTGTCCTTAAACATATTACTTATAATTCAAAACAAAGTGAAGCATTTAATTATTTTCAGCCTTTCATAAATACAGCAAATTTTCTCTAGTCAGCTGTCTCCTCCATGAACTCTCATTTATTTATTCTAAGATGTGTTAAGTGGCTTAGAAAATGCATAAGCTTCGTCGTATTGCCTTGATATGGTATTTGGCTTTTTTAAAGACAATCTGGGGATTAGCTTTTCGTGTCCATAGCCACGTGCACATTCAATATCTGTATTCTCACAGGCGTGCATATCTGTACTTCTACAGTGCACTATGCGCTTCAATGGCTTGCATGCCAATGAGGTCTCTTGAGGCTTTAGTACCAGAAATGGATAACTAGAGATATCCATAACTAGAAAGGTTCATTTCCTAAGTTTTACAACTGGTGTGGTAGGAAGAGTGGAAATCACATTTCTGTGATGAGCCGACATGATTTTTAACAGCTAGCATTCTTTCTCTACTCCCACAGCACATTCTCTGGCAGATTTCTGTTAAACAGAAAAGGCAATTTAAAGGTTTGATTATTATAGATTTCTTAAAGTTTAGCCCACATAGCAATTACAGCCAGCCTTTCTAGAATAGTTGAGAGAAGGGGATGGGGCGGGAGGGTTCTGATGCATTGAAACAACGAAACCTTATTTTCAGAGACAGCTCTGTTCTCTTCTGTCTGAAATACCATATCCATTTTGTGCTTTATGGACAAAGTGTGTATTTGTTGAACTATTCAGGCATAGGAATAACAAGCAGGTCGTAGACTTGTCAGCCGACTTCAAGAGCTGAAATATTCTTGGTTGCTAAGCTTTAAAAAGATGGTTGTTTATGGTATATATTCCATAGTTTTCTATCCACTTAAATTGAATCTGACAGAAATTCGAAGCCAATGCCTTCCTTATAAAGTGATCCTTTGTGATATAATTACAGAATGAAATCTCTTAGCTGAAATAGGATTTTCTCCCCTAGAGATGACTTTAAAAAGAAATAGAGATTACCAATAAACAATCTGAGAACCTAGATGAGTAGCAGTAAAAGGAAGTAAAGTCATTTCTTTAATTCTCTTGAATGCTGTCAAAAAATAATATCATTAAGCCGAAACAAGCAATTTAAATTAGGTTGCAGGAACTGAGCCAGTCAACAGAGGCACTGCAAAGTTCCAGGAAAAGACAGACAGTTGTCTTATAATGAAAAAAATTATTATACCTGCTCAGCACCCAACACAGCTCTCTGACAACTTCTCTGCTGACCAACAAGAATAGGTCCCTGAGGAAAAGATGATTCCATTTATTTCCTCCTGGGTTCATGGATAGACCAAATTCCCAGCCTCCCTTACATTTGTGACTGAGCTCTAGCAATGGAATGCAGATGAGAGTAATAAATGTCACTTTTACTTTTACACCTGCTTGATAAAAACCCTTCCAAGATCTCCTTCACCTGCTCTTTCTTCACCAATTGGTTGTCCACTTGGAGAAGAAGCAATGGAAAATTCTGACATCATAGAAGACAAAGCCACGAAAACCAGTAATTTTGTTGTTGCTGATTTCATAGCAGTCAGGTATACTATGACTAATATAGTTCCTATGGTATAGCCATTTTCTTGAGATATGACTTGAGAGCCAAGTTAATTGCACCAAGGGTTAATTGCACCAAGAGCTCATTCTTGTGGAGCCAGGTTCTCATGTCCTGGATAGAAATATCCACTGCTGCTGACTCCTTGAACTGAGGACACATCAATTTAGAAGCCAGAAGCAGCCACATTTGGTCATAGGCAGATGAAGAAGATGAAACCAGACTGCTGAAATAAATAATAAGTCAGAGTGCCCCCAAGAAAGACCATGAGATATGCTGTGAAATGCATTCGAACAGCTTGGTGTACTGAAAGTTTGCTTTTTTCTGGTTTTCTTTTTTTAACAAGTTAATCTTATTTTTTTAATCTAATAGGCTTTTTCTTTTCTTTCCTTTTCTTTCTTTCTTCCTTCTTTTTTTTTATCAAGCTTTATTTAGCTTCAATAAGCTGGTCAACAAGACACCTTTCCCTAATCTAAATTCTGGTGACTGGTCATCAAAGCTGAGATATGGATCAGTTCCTGCAGTAGGCTTCAAAACAAGGCCATCTACTGCTCTTCTTTCCAGAGACTTACAATTGAAGTTATTCAAAGGAACATTCAGGAGGTTAAATCATACAGTTTTTATTCTGTAATCCAAACTACTCTTCCAAAATTGCAACAGAGAGCAAGAATCACTATTCCATCTGCACTACCTATTGCTTTATTTCAGATTGTGATGGTGTCTTCAGAGCAAAAAGTCCCTTGGCTAGATGAAGACCTTGCTGGCTTCAGTGGAGGAAAGACAGAAGGTAAGTACTAAAATATTTGGATTCTATTTAGGAAAGACGAATGCAAGAAGGAAGACAGGAGTACATGGTGAAAGGTAAAGAATGTGTCAGAGGTAGATGGAAAGAAAAAATGAGGCAGAACAAAAGAAAATAAGCAAAAAGGAAAGGGCTGCTAGTCAAGTTTATTATTGTTGGTAGACAGGTCAACAAGAGCGGAATGGGAAAAAAAAAAAAAAGTTGCTCTTGTTAGCCTCTACAAGTTTACTCTTTAAAAAATGCAGTTATTCTCGCTCGGTGGCTCAGCCTGTAATCCCGCGCCTTTGGGAGGCTGAGGTGAGTGGATTGCCTGAGCCCGAGGGTTCGAGACCCACCTGGGCAGGTGAGACTTCATCTCTATAATAAATCAAAAAATTAGCTGGGCGTGGTAGCGCATGTCTGTAATGCCGGCTACTCGGAAGGCTGAGGCGGAAGGATCGCCGGAGCCCAGCTGGTCGAGGCTGCGGTGGCCGGGAGCAGCCACTGCACTCTGGTCTGGGCGACAGAGTGAGACTCCAACTCAAAAAAAAAAAAAAAAAATGCAGTTATGAGAAAAAGAAAAGGTTCCTTCTGTGTTTGGGTCTAAAATGTTCAGGAAATAAAGAAGATAGTTGATAATTATAATTATTTTGTGTAGAATTTTTAAACTTTGCCTCTGGAATGCTATGTATATTTGGGAGACAAAATGGAAATCTGCACCCAGATAGAAAGCACAAGTAAAACTTTGCAGGCTGCTCAAAGGGCTTTTATGTACATAATACAAACTTTTGAATTGGTTGGCAAGTCAATCAACTTTTTAAGAGACAATCACAGTTACCACTGTTGTTTTGGATTCTGCTGCCACTCTAACCTTGAATCTCCCTGTCTCTAGTTCTTTCTACATTCAAATTTTCTTTCTTAGAGAAACCAGAATGACATGTTTACAGCATAAATCTATCTATCCTTTGTGCAAAAAAAAAATCTTCAGTGACTCTCTATATTTTGTGATTAATCAAAATCTCCTTGTTAGCCCAGTGCAAGTTGTTTTTAACACATATGTTTGAACCCACATATTCTTTCTTCCTTGTTCTATTTGCAACCAAACTCAGCTACTGTCTCTTCCCCTTACATTTAACATATTGTTATCTTAGTCTGAAGTGCCTTTTCTATCCTCCCTCCTTAATAAATCATTGACAATCCTTAAAGAGAATCCTTAAAGAGTATCCTTAAATTGCAAGTGCTCGTTCCTTTATTGTTCTTTCCC
Source organism: Cephalopachus bancanus (assembly GCA_027257055.1). Taxonomy (NCBI): domain Eukaryota; kingdom Metazoa; phylum Chordata; class Mammalia; order Primates; family Tarsiidae; genus Cephalopachus; species Cephalopachus bancanus. Next base: position 2,112,212 of record JAPVLO010000258.1, read on the forward strand.
TCCTTTTAACCCCAGGATTTTTTTTTTCCTTTGTCATGTGTTAATGAATTTGCTATATGCAAAACAGTTTATTCAATTAACTCATTTTTTCAAAACAAGGCAGATATTTTCATTGCCAAATTGCTCTATTTCAAAAAAGAAATAGTAAGCTGTCCAACGCTACAGAAGTATTAAAAGGCAGAGCCAAGATTTGAAATCTAGCATGTTGGTTCCAGAGACCACTATCCTTACCATGCTGTCTCTTTTATAGCTTGTGCTCTGTCCATGAGTATTTGCAATTTGTTTATCTCCCCCACTAGAGCATAAGCTCATTGAAGGCAGATACATCTTTTTTTCTTTGTTCCCCAAGCAATGATTATAGATTACATTGCATATATGCATGAATGAATTCTTTTTAATTGAATGAATACAGAAGGATGGTACTATATTCAGAGGACTCTATATATAGAGAGAAAGTTATAGGATTTTACACTGCAATTAAAAATTCATATGAGTTACCTCTGATAAAGGAAGGCAATCAACTCATAAGCAGTAGATCAGGGAAAATAATCTACATTCTGTGGGGATTTTTTTAGTTATTCAAAAGCTCTGTGACATAAACTTCTTTACTTACTAGGAAATATGAAACAGTAGAGAAGAGTTTATTATAATATAAATATAAAGGACTCTTCAGAACATAAAACTGACCACATTCCAAAACCTGTCAAAAAGAAAGATTTATTTTCAAGATGGTTCTTCATAATCTTTTAAAATTTTGTTTTCCTGTCATTAGTCTACTTTCATGCCATTGCCAATGAATATTGTTGTAATGGAATGAATCTACAAAAGTATAATTTATCTAATATATTGTAGAAATTTAAAGATTTCACTGTAGTTTCTTTGACTGTCATGCAGATGATCAGCTGTTTTGATCTAAAAAATTCCATTGGATTTTTGTCTAAAACTGGGATGTGAATACGTCCCTGGCTTCTTTTCAATGCTAGTTTTTTGTTATTCATTTTTATGTGTCTCATAAGCAAGTATCAAGACCCATTATAGCATAAGCAGTTTGTAATCCTTTAAATGAAGGTCATTGTAGAAGCTGCCCATTTCATTTACATCTTTTCAAAATAATGGCTGAGAAGTTACTTAATCCTATTACATTTAGTAAATGTTTTCAAAAGCTGATAAAACAACATGTAAAACAAAAATTAAAAGTATATGTGATTTTGCATACTTCATTATTTTTTAACTTTCATTATTTTTATTAGATGACTTTGTGTGATTGGTTTACATCTTGTTTGTTGGACACAGAGCTGTACAAGTAGGCAAAAGAGCATCTCTGCTGTGTTCACTTCAGAATGAGCTATCTGTCTCAGATTACCCAAGTCTTGTTACATTAGAATTGTAGCATATATTCTCCAAGAGGAGGAAACATGGCCCATAAATGTGCCAGAGACAATACCAGAAAGCCTTGTATTTCCTTTTTCATGAGCACCGGACCAGACCATAGTAAACTTAGAATGCAGCACTGCCATCTGGGGGATAAAATCTTAACAGTTCATTTACTGTTGAGCTGAGATGGAGGGCTGAGATTCCACAACTGGAAGAAATTGGGAGCAATGAGAATTTTCCTAAGATACAGTGCGAAGTCTTCTACTACCTTTTGGGTTATTTCCCAAAGGCAAAATATATATATATATAAATCCATCCCTATCCTTTAAGATAGGATTCTATCATGATGACATATCACTTTCTTTTATTGATTACATTTTATTTCCTTTAAGTCATAGTTTGAAACTGAAGGAATTTTAGAGATTATTTAGCATAAGCCTCTTATTGCAGATATGGTGCAATAGAGATCTAAAAAGTTCTGCACTGTGCTCTGTCATATAACTAGTAGCTGAATCAAGATATAAAAGTTTCAGATCTCCCAATTGAATGTCCTCTTTTCTGCAAGATCATGTTCCCAACACTAGCAGTGCATAGATGCTTCCCAACCCAGTAAGTAACGACTTAATCTCCCAGGAGTAAAACACATGAACAAATGAGTCAACAATAGTGTTGGTTTTCAGATTCTATTACATGCATTTCTTTAGTGGAAGGTAAATAGAGATATTAAGATGAAAGACTAAGTGGCCCTGTTGATTTTTGTGCTTATTTTAGAGACTAATGCACTTACTCTTTATTTTTCTCCCACAAAGTCCAGAGCTGTTGCTGAATTTTAAAAGAAGAGGAAATTTTTTTGACATTTGGTTCATACTTAATTATCACTATAATAAATAAATAAAACCTAAAGTGCATTAATTATACTTCTGTTTAGCAAAATAATAAATCAAGTAGGTTTTATGGAAAGTAGAAATAAATCATAAGTTATCCAAAAAAGTGGCTTCATGTGGTCAAGTGTTCTAGGTATTTTCTGCTAACTTTTAACCCATTTGTTACATACAAGTAATAATATTACTCTTTTATAAATGTATTCATTGATGTTATATTATACCTATTTTTAAAGAATTGGGCAATTTATTGAAATTGACTAAAATTAAACCATTCTTACCTGCACTGAAATTCAGAAGTCCTAAGTCATACTTTCCAATGAATGGGATTTTCAAGGGTCTTATTGTTATGTCCAGGGAGCAGCTGAAGCTCCCTAGGAATCCTTACATCTGGTATCTGCCCAATATTTTAGTTATAATACTTAGGATACCTGAATCCCTAGTCATACCTTTGTTAGTCTGCAAGCCAGAAGGCTCAAAGTGCTTCACATTTGGAGTAATTGACCACAATTGTTATTTCTAGGGAAGGATGACAGCATAATTTCCATACAAAGGCATTGAGTTCATGCACCTTTGATCCACTGAAGTGACATGAAGAGAATGCTTAGTAGAAATGAATAGACATCGGACTAAAATAAGAGAAGTAATATGATTGAACAGTTTACTTAAACTTTAAAAAAATTGTAACCCACAGCAAAGGTAAATTTTATTGGCAACTACACACATATTTACGTATAAGTTAAGCATATGAACATGGGTTCATAGGCTTATAACAGAGACATAAAGTAATCATGATTTAGAAAACAAATTCATTTGTCTCATGCTAAATTCCAAATGTAAGAATCAGACCTAGAATGTTGTCCTAGGTTCCTTCCAGTTTGGTGTCCTGCCTTCCTCCTCAGACCACTTTTTGTCTAAGCTGGGTGCTTCACTGCCTACTACCATGCCACACTCAGTGGGAAAAATAATAATAAAAAAGACTGGCTTACTCCATTTTCTGATCGTATAGCAGAATACCATAGCCTGGACAATTTATTTTAAAAGTTTATCATGAGCCAGGCTCGGTGGCTCAGCCTGTAATCCCGCGCCTTTGGGAGGCTGAGGTGAGTGGATTACCTGAGCCCGTGGGTTCGAGACCACCTGGGCAGCGAGACCTTATCTCTACAATAAACCAAAAAATCAGCCAGGCATGGTGGTGCATGCCTGTAATTCCGGCTACTTGGAAGGCTGAGGCGGAAGGATTGCCGGAGCCCAGCAAGTCGAGGCTGTGGTGGCCGGGAGTGGCCGCTGCACTCCAGTCTGGGCAACCGAGTGAGATTCCAACTCAAAAAAAAAAAAAAAGTTTATCATGGTTCTAGAGACTGGTAAGTTCAAATGTAAATTAAAACTACACTGAGATACCACCTAACTCCAGTCAGGATGGCCATCATCAAAAACTCAAAAAACAGAGAAGCGGCAAGATGGCGACGGAGCAACCCGGTCTCTGAAGCCCTCTGCAAAGGAGATCTGCAGTGGGTCTCTGACTCTCACCCTGGTGGGCTGTGGACCCCAACATCACAGCCTGCTCTTCATACAGAGCTCGGCCGTTGCCACCGCTGGGACATCACAATGGACTGGACAGTCACTGCAGCGCAAACGGTGCCACCGCCGCCGCCGCAGCCCCTCCCCCTGTCGCCGCTGCTGCTGCCGCTGCTGCCACAGCCTCTGTGACGGCCATAGCACATCATATCACCCGGGCCCGAGGAGATCCACATCAAACCCCTTCAGGAAGATTTGCTGGGATCGCTGCCACCTCTCCTGCGACTGAGACTGTCCTGCCCACCACCATAAGGCTCCTGTTGCCTGCCCTGAGGCAGGAGCCATCTTGTTCCTGTCCGGCCCCACCCCTTCTGGGGCGAGCAGCTGAGATAGCACCACCTGCTGGCGATTCAAGGTAACAACACTGAAATGGGAGAAACAAGATTGATGAAGACATAGACCAGAGTGCTGAACGGAGGGTAATCTGAACTGTCCTTCACAGCAGATCAGTGGCAACTGACCCTAACTGCAAACTAATTTACCAGCTTGAAAAGAAAATTAGAAATCAGACCTGAAAGGACATTGGACTTAAAAGAAATGTCTCAGAGTGTGCTTCATTGATTCTATTAGTTTAATAACTTAATTCTATTCCTACTGTATTGTTCCTTTTTTTCTTTTTCCTTTTCCTTTTCTTCTCTTTTCTTCTCTCTGTAAACCATATCTTTGTATAGAGGAACAGCACACTAACAAGGTGGTTGGTTAGCTTGTATGTTAGCATCACTATATGTTTTATTTTTATTTTTTATTTTTTGTATGAGAGTTGGTTCATCTGTAGCTGTGGTCTATTGTTTTAATCTGTTTCAGTATAGGCCTCTTTCTCTATTTGTTGGCACACTCGTTTGTTTTCCCCCTTACTCTTATATCTCTCCACTCCCCTTTTCAACCCACTATCTGCTCCATTCTCTCCCCTCTGCTAACCACATTTTATTTCAGGGAGTAAACCTACAGCCCCACTGCATGGACAGATTCCAGGGCAGTAGGAAGTGGGTTCCACATTATTCACACACCTGTCAGCAAATACCAGGACCTGCAGACAGATTTTGAATCACAGCTCTCCCCTTAAGTAAATCTCAAAACTGCAAAAAGGACCTAAAACCTACAGTGCAACTCCAAAATTGAACAAAGTAAGAGGACATACATAAAGAATAGGAGATTGAACAAACAGAAGTAAAACCAATCCCTTTACCCCTGAATAACAGAATTAAAGAAGACGGTGAAGTAGAGGGAAGGAAAAAGTAGGGAGGGGGAAAAAACCGCACAAATGAAGAAAAACCAAAAGAAGAATATAGGTATCACACAGACCCCTGGAAAATCAGACACTGAGAAAACAGATTCTGCAACACAAACAATGAAGAGTCCCCAGATGACTGGTTACATGCAACAAACCCAGACATCAAGACATTAGTGGAGAGAATTTAAAAAATTGAGGAGAGACAAGAGGAAAATAGGAAGGAGCTGATGTCAGATATGACAGCAGTAAAGAATGCTGTGATGGAAATGTACAACAGACTAATAAGCATGGAAAGCAGAATCAGCCAAGCAGAAGAAAGAATCTCAGAGCTCGAAGACCAAAACACAGAACTAACCCAAACTGTCAAAAGCATAGAAAAGAAGCTCAAAAGGACAGAACAAAACCTGCAAGAGATGAATGACCACTTCAAGAGACCAAACCTAAGAGTAATTGGGCTTCCTGAGGCAGAGAGAGAAACAGAAGCCACACTGGAACAAACATTTCATGAAATCATTCAAGAAAACTTCCCTCATCTCATTTAGGATGAAAAAATTAAAACACAAAGATTCAAGAACCCCTGCAAGACAACAAACGAGAAGACCAACTCCCAGACACATAATAATTCGCCTAAACAAAGTAGCTATGAAAGGAAAAATCCTAAAGGCAGCAAGAGAAAAAGGCCAGACTACCTACCAGGGAAAATCAATTAGAATATCAGCAGATTTATCCACAGAAACCCTTCAGGCTAGGAGAGCCTGGAGCCCTATCTTCAAAGGTCTAAAAGAGAAACAATTTCAACCAAGAATAACGTACCCAGCCAAACTAAGCTTCATTAGTGAGGGAGAATTGAAATCTTTTCCAGATACCCAATCCCTAAGAACCTACGCTCCCACCAGACCACCTCTACAAGAAACACTTAAGAAAGTACTGAACACAGAAGAAAAAGCAAAAAGAACAACAACATTCTTCACAAGAGTACAGACAAAAGATTAAAAACACACATGAGCCAACTCCAAAACCCAAAGAAAGACAACAAACAGACAGGAACAACTCAGTAAGAACCCTATGACAAGGATCAATTCTTGCATTTCAATTATTAGCCTAAATGTGAATGGACTAAATGCACCACTAAAAAGACATAGAATGGCAAAATGTATAAAATATCACCAGGCAACAATCTATTGCCTTCAAGAGACTCACCTCACTAGAAAGGACACCCACAGACTCAAAGTAAGAGGATGGGAAACAAACTTTCAGGTGAGCAGAATACAAAAGAAAGGAGGAGTAGTGATCTTAATTTCAGCCAAAATACCCTTCAAGCTATTAAAAATCAAAAAAGATACAGAAGGCCACTACTTAATGATAAAAGACTCAATCCATCAACAAGAAATATCTATCCTAAACATATATGCACCCAACATAGGTGCACCAACTTTCATAATGCAACTTCTAGGAAAACTGCAGAAAGATATCGACTCTAACACTATCATAACTGGGGACTTTAATACCCTACTCACAACCCTAGACAGATCATCAGGACAAAATCAGCAAGGAGATCCGGAACCTCAATGTGACTTTGGACCAAATGGACTTAATTGATACCTACAGAACATTCCATCCAAAGACCACAGAATACACATTCTACTCATCACCACATGGAACATATTCTAAGATCGACCACATACTCGGCAATAAGTCAAGCATAAGCAAATTTAAAAGGAACGAAATTCTACCAAGCACCTTCTCAGACCACTGTGGAATAAAAATAAACATTGACACTAACAAAGTCCCCCCAAAACCCACAAAGACATGGACACTAAACAGCATGATGCTAAACAACTCCTGGGTCAATGACAAAATCAAAATAGGGATCAAAAGATACCTGGAAACAAATGAAAATGAAGAAACACCTTACCGAAATCTCTGGGATGCCCTGAAAGCTGTAGTAAGAGGGGAATTTATATCCCTACAAACACACATGAAGAAAATGGAAGGAACGGAAATTCACAACCTAACAAGTCACCTAAAGAAGCTGGAAAAGCAAGACCACAAAAATCCTAATTTCAGCAGAAGACTTCAGATCACCAAAATAAAAGCCCAAATCCAGGACATAGAAGACAAAAAGATAACACAAAAAATCAATGAACCAAAAAGCTGGTTCTTCAAAAGGATAAACAAGATTGATGATCCCCTAGCTAGACTGACCAAGAAAAAACTAGAAAAAAACCAAATAAGCATAATCAGAAACACAAAAGATGAAGTCACATCTGACCCTGAAGAAATACAAAAGATCATTAGAGACTACTACGTACACTTGTATGGAAACAAACTTGAAAACCATAAGGAAATGGAGGACTTTCTGATATCACACAACCTACCTAGGTTGGAACAAGAAGAAATTGAGACCCTAAATAAACCAATAACAATCAAGGAAATCGACTACGTAATAAGAAAACTTCCTACAAAAAAAAGCCCTGGTCCAGATGGCTTTCCAGCAGAATTCTACAAGACATTCAAGGAGGAGCTGATACCAATCCTACTGAAGGTATTCCAGGCAATTGAAAAAGATGGAACTTGCCCCAAATCATTTTACGAAGCCAACATCACATTGATACCCAAGCCAGGAAAAGATCCAACAAAGAAAGAGAACTACAGGCCAATATCTTTGATTAACATAGATGCTAAAATTCTCAACAAGATCCTAGCAAACCGGATTCAGCAATACATCTCAACAATCATCAACCATGACCAAGTAGGCTTCATTCCTGGGATACAAGGCTGGTTCAACATTCGTAAAACCATAAATGTAATTAAATGCATCAACAGATGTCAAAACAAAAACCACATGATCATATCATTAGATGCAGAAAAAGCCTTTGATAAAATCCAGCACCCCTTCTTGATAAAAACCCTTGAACATCTCGGCATACGGGGAACATACCTCAAAATAGTAAATGCCATCTACGAGAAACCCACATCCAGCATACTCCTAAATGGACAAAAATTGGAACCAATTCCCCTGAATACTGGAACTAGACAAGGATGCCCACTCTCACCCCTCCTGTTCAACATAGTATTGGAAGTCCTGGCTAGAGCAATCAGAGAAGAGGAGGCAATCAGAGGTATTCAAATAGGAAAAGAGGAAGTCAAGTTATCTCTCTTTGCAGATGATATGATTGTGTACCTTGAAAACCCAAGAGAATCCGTCAAAAGCCTCCTTACATTGATAAAGGCCTTTGGCAAAGTCTCAGGATACAAAATAAATGTACAAAAGACAATCGCATTTCTCTACACCAATAATAAACAAACAGAAACCCAAATAAAAAACACAATTCCATTCACAAAAGCCACAAAAAAAATGAAATACCTTGGCATCTTCCTAACCAGAGATGTGAAAGACCTTTACAATGAAAATTACAAAACACTGCTCAAAGAAATCAAAGCTGACACGAACAAGTGGAAAAATATCCCATGCTCATGGATCGGAAGAATCAACATTGTGAAGATGTCCATCTTACCTAAGGCAATCTATAAATTCAATGCAATACCCATCAAATTACCAACAACATTCTTCTCAGACCTAGAAAAAACAACACAGGAATCATATGGAAACACAAATGTCCAAGAATAGCCAGAACGTTCCTCAGCAAAAAAAAAAAAAAAGCAGGTGGTATCACAATACCAGACTTCAAACTTTACTATAAAGCTACAATCATCAAAAGAGCTTGGTATTGGTACAGGAACAGGCATATAGATCAATGGAACAGAATTGAGATTCCAGAAGCAAAACCTCAATTTCTCAACCAACTCATCTTCGACAAAGCCCCCACCACCTACCACTGGGGAGAGGAGAACCTATTCAGTAAATGATGCTGAGAAAACTGGCTGACCACATGCAGAAGATTGAAACAGGACCCCTATCTATCCCCATGCACAAAGGTTAACTCCAAATGGATCAGAGACCTAAATGTAAAACCTCAAACCATAAGAACCTTAGAAAAGGAAGGAAATACCCTCATGGAAATCGGAACTGGCATCCAATTCCTGTACAAAACCCAAAACCCACTGATCATAAGAGAGAAGATAGAGAAGTGGGACCTTATTAAACTGACAAGCTTCTGCAAAGCCAAAGAAACCATCAAGAGAGCAGGGAGACAGCCTACAGACTGGGAAAAAGCATTTGCCAACTCTAGGTCTGACAAAGGCTTAACATCCTGGATCTACAAGGAACTGAAACATACTGGAAAATAAGAAAACAAACAACCCCATTATAAAATGGGCAAAAGATATGAACAGACACTTCACAAAAGAAGACATCCGAGCAGCCAACAAACACATGAAGAAATGCTCAACCTCACTAATCATCAGGGAGATGCAAATCAAAACCACACTGAGATACCACCTAACTCCAGTCAGAATGGCAATTATCAACAACTCAGAAAATAACAGCTGCTGGAGAGGGTGTGGTGAAAAGGGAACACTTCTACACTGTTGGTGGGAGTGTAAACTAGTGCAACCTCTGTGGAAAGCAGTGTGGCGATTCCTAAAAGCTCTAAAAATCGACCTTCCATATGATCCTGCAATCCCCTACTCGGAATATACCCTGAAGAACTCAAATCATTCTATAAAAACGATACCTGCACACGTATGTTTATCGCAGCGTTGCTCACAATAGCAAGAACCTGGAAACAACCATGCTGCCCATCAAAAGAGGACTGGATTAAAAAAATGTGGTACATATACATGATGGAATACTACGCAGTCATAAAAAAGAACAAAATCATGAACTTCGCAGCAACCTGGATGGAACTAGTGTCTATAATACTGAGTGACCTCTCACAGAAACAAAGATCCGAGTATCACATGTTCTCACTCATATAATGGATCTTGAACATCCAATGTAATACTATAAGAAAATGACTGACGGTACTGGGAAACTATGGGGGGGGGAATGGGATTAACAGCAGCAAATATCTGTCTGGGGATGGGAAAACACCTCTTATGAACAGGGTGCCTGAATGAAATGTAATTGTACACCTAGCCCTTAACTGTACCCCACAAAACCATAATAAAAAATATTGATTAATAATTAAAAAAAAACTCAAAAAACAACAGATGCTGTAAAGGATGCGGCGAAAAGGGAACATTTCAACACTACTGGTGGGAATGTAAACTAGTATAGCTTCTATGGAAAACAGTGTGGCAATTCCTAAAAGATCTAAAAATTGATCTTCAATACAACCCCACAATCACCCTACTGGGAATATACCTGGAAGAACTCAAACCATTCTATGAAAAAGATACCTGCACATGTATGGTTATTGCAGCATTGTTCACAATAGCAAGAACATGGAACCAACCATGCTGTCCATCAAAAGAAGACTGGGTTAAAAAATGTGGTACATATATACAATGGAATATTATGCAGTCATAAAAAAGGACAAAATCATGAACTTCACTACAACCTGAATGGGCTTAGAGTCTATAATACTGAGTGATGTGTCACAGAAACAAAGAGCTGATTATCACATGTCCTCACTGATAAGCAGACCTTGAACAATTATTATAATACTAAAAGAAAAGGATTGGCATTAGTGGGAAACTGCCAGGGGAAGTGGTGGGATTGGCAGTAGTGGGAATCTTCCGGGAAAATAGGGGCACACTTCATCAACAAGGGTATTTGCATCATGAACATTTATTTACCTAACCCTGAATTGTACCCCACATATTTAAAATTAAAAAATAAAATAAATTTAAAAACAAAGGCATGGTGCCAAAATCTGGCAAAGATCTACTCCAATGGCAGAAATGTGGAAGGGCAAGCAAGTGTGTGAGACAGAGAATAAAAAAGGCCAAACTCCCACAATAACTAACCCACTCCTGCCATAACAGCACTAATCTATTCATGAGGCCAGACATAATCATAACATAATCATCTTTTAAATATCTCACCTCTTAATACTATTACAATAGCAATTAATTTTCACCATGAACTCTGGAGGGTACACTCAAACCATAACAAGGACATCCTTCTTACCTTAAAGGGCATGCCATGAAATTGATACATTTTACTTCAGGTCATATTCCACTGGAAGGAATTTATCGTGTAGTCATATCAAGAAGCAAAAGAGACTGGAAAATACAAGCTTTAGCTGGGTGACCATATGCTAAATTAGTATTCTATTACACGTAGAAACTTCTGTTGGCTAGAGTAATTCTAGCTACTACTGAGAGAGAGAGATCTCACAAATGTAAAATAGGTCACGCATAATGATTTTTTTTTTCTCACCTATGTTTGGCATTCATTTAGAGAACCAGACTGATGTTGACTGTGCCATCTCAAATACATGGATTCCATTGTTGGGACTGGGGGTGAAAGTGTTGGGGTGGGGAGTTGAGAGAGGTGTTGTTTTCATCTATCCATTCGTGAGGAAGTAAGAAAAGAGGATGAAGAAGGTATTTCTATTTGTCAAACACCTTGGCCAGGACATGACAGATTTCGTGTGTCACTTTTATATACAACCATTGGTAAGCAGCTATGTGATCCTACATAAATGCAAAAGGGTCTAGAAAATGTCCCTGAACGAGCATCCATACTTCCTAATATCAACTCTGCCATGTGAATTGAATCACAAATTTTTGTGGAGAGGTAGCTTTCTCTACAACAGAAAAGAAGAACTGATATGAAAATCTACCTCAGTCTTTGGCATCACTGCCCAGTTAGGTTACACTTTCCTTCTCAGTTACAATTAAAGAACACTCTTGTCCTTCCACTCTCCAAGAGAGACACCTGAGAGCCTCATCCAGGTCCTGCATTTTGCTTCAAGTCTGGTATTTCTAAGTGACGTGCATTTCTATCAAAACTGAACATGACTTCTTATGAATTGGCAATCTATAAACTTTTGCCAGCCTGGCCTATGGTTTCTTTGACAACACAATGCAGCAAACACTTTGATAGGCCCAGGGACTCTATTTCCATCAGTTCTGGCTGCAAATAAATAAAGACAAAGTTTTCATCTGTATGTTGTTTTTTATCCTGATAACTCTGGTCTTTTGTTTATTTGCTTTTGTGTTCTGTCAATATCCCTCTTATTCAATTTAATAGTGACCACCTAAAGGAGAAATAAAACAGTTGGCTTCAGTAGGAAGGCAACATTTTTAATCTAATGTTTCCCACTGGGCTGGCTCCCATCGTCTGGTCGTCTTAATGGTTTGTCCAGTCTTATCTCCTGCGAAGACTGTTTCTTGATTTAGAGACTCATTTTATCACTGCCTCAGTTTGGACACAGAATACTTTGTTTTCTGTCAGAACTGATTTATAAGGCCCAGAATTATAAGACTCTCAGTCAGTTTAGATCAGAGGCCAAAAAAACAGAAAGCTTATCTTACCAGTACTACATTCTCTTTCTTTTCTCCCCCAAGTGGTTAGCTCTAATTTAAGTTATCTCTCTACTAAAACTTTGCTATATGACAACAAATTTAAAGAAACAAGCAGCCAATGGACGATATGAGTTAAAGTCTTGGTTGGTAAATGGCCTTACATCCAAGGTCTCTCCAAGTCAGTTTTAGGAAATGTTTTGCCATAGTATACTTACTGTCAACAGTTATTGAGTATAATATCTGCATCCTCACTTCCTGTTACCTAATCACTAAACCAAAATAACATTTTGAAGTGTTGTTTCTATGGCTCTACTTGATTTAACCATGGTGAGAAAGAATCCAAAATAAAGCTTGGTCAAGAGAGATGCTTGTTTATTTTTTAATTATAAATTAGCTAGGGGATCCAAGCATAATATGGAGGTGCCACAGTCATCAGGGTTCCATAGTCATTTGGTTTCCTTGCTTTGCCATTTTCAATATGTGATTTATATTTAGTGCTACAAGTTTCTACTCCAGGTGTCACGACTATGTGTATCTGTATCCCAGCTAAAGCAGAAATCAGAAGAAGGAAAAGTTACATTTTCTTCTCTCAAAGGCACAACTCAAAAGTAATATACATTCCTACTGTTCGTATTTCTTTAGCCAGAAGTCATATGGCCACACATTTAGAGAGTAGAGGGGAAAGGTAGTTAAAATGTGGTTGTTTATTATTTAAGAAGAGGAGAATAGATATTTGAGAAAAATCTAGCATTTTTTCCATTCATTTGTTTGTATAACTAAAACAAAATCTACCCTAACCACTCGTAATACTCCTTGATATTTCTACTCAAGCCTATTCTAGTGAAAATCCTAGTCAAACCCATAAAATTAATTTCTTTACTCATTATTGTATAAAACGTATCAGTTTTTAAAATGTGAGTCTAGAAGGCAAGTTTAAGCATTATAACCTTCATTCTAATTCTTCATCCTTGATTATTAAAAGACTCACATTTAGGTATAACCTCAGTTGTAAATAAATTCTGGAACAAAAAAACAAACCTACTCCTAGATATAAGACAAAACAGCAACAAAAGAGAAAAAAGGAAAAATAAATCTCCTATCAGCCTTTAACTAGAGACTAAGTCCTTCAGGATTAGAGATCAAAAGCTTAAAGATACAAGAACCTCAAGACTTTAAACACATGACTCCAAATGAATTTCAGAAGGTTTTGTTTTACACCTGCAGGGTACCAATAGTTTACTACTTTTGCTATTCAAAATGAATAATAATACCTATATTATCATACCTCAAATTCTTAACATCTCTCTGAGCTCACAGTCGCATCCCTTTCAGACTGCATGTATTCTCAGCACATGAATAGGACCTAGAAAATTGGCTGTCTTTTTTTAGCATAGGTCTGAGGGTGTGCTCCATATGGTTTCACAATAGAAAAAAACACAAGTGTGCATCTTTAAAGAACTAATTATTTTTCCTTTTTAGATTTTTTAAATTTAAGATTTGAAATTATATTAAATTTTGAGAACAATAAATACCAATTCTCAGTGGATAAAAATTTTAAGAAGAAATAATGTTTTGCAAGTGTTCAAACAAAAATGAATGTTAAACAATGCCTTATTTTAAAAATATGTCTTGAGGTAATATATTGAATCTTCAGAAAAGGTGGTGGTGCTGAAAGTTGATATTTCTGAGTTTTAAAAGGATTGTCATTTAAGTAAAATTGGTTGTGAAATAGCACATTCCATTAAGGGTTTTAGTAGCAGAAATAAATGGACAAACTCACTATCTCATAAGTGTTTTAACAACAATTTCATTGCAAAGTAGTAAGGTGTTATTTTGTCTATTGTGACAAACTAACAAAGAATCTCTATGAGGAGTCCATCTAACCTATTTATCACTTTCCATTCTTTAGTTCAATCTCCCTCCGTAGTTGATGATCACTGGTCCAATATCACCAGTATTTTCACATAAAATAGTAATATCCAGAAACAAATTTACCATTGATGATTAGAAGGTGCTGTTTTATAAAGTATAAAATTTCTACTAAAATATACTAAAAGACAAAGGGCAATTCCAAACAGATGGTATTTAGATGGTTATATTGTACAGTTATGTTTCTTTTTTGTGTTCATCCTGCTCCCCCTACCATGCCTCCCTTTGGCCATCACAGAGGGCAGTCAAGCTGACCTACCTATGTTGCTCGGCTCACAGTCTGTACAGTGACCCATATTAGTCTCTTTTATGTATGTGAATGTTAGCTTCAAATCTCATCCCTCTTTATTTTGTACTTGAAGCCTGAGCAATGCTCAATCAACCTAAACATTATGTGGCTCTAGCTCAATCTTTTTGCTCATGGCATCTGCTTTATCTGGAATTAGTTTTCTTCTTTTAGTAATCTCACTTCCCCCTTTCTCCTATGTGCTTCCTTATAATTTCATGTTTCCCTAGAGTTTGTATTAACACATGTGCTATAGTCGTTTTTATATCTGCCGCTTCCTTTTGACCTTAAGACCTGCACCTAGTTCATCTTGTTTACTCCAACACATAGAACAGTGCCATATATCATAACACCTTAACGAAGCCTTCTTAAATGCATTCATGAATATAAAAATATGAAGGCATTCATGAGAAACAGAACACACAGTACTGTAGAGTGGGAGTGGGAGGGATGGTGGGAGTTTAGGGCCTGAAGGGGGAGAATACTTAACACACTGCTACAGGAAAGTCACCATTAAATATTCATATCTTGTAATTCTCACTCATGGACATATTCCAAACTTAATGTTGATTTAGATGAAATTACAGCTATATTTATAAAATATAGAAGTACAGAACTGAGTAAACACTTCTATTTTCTCAATTAACAGACTGAGATTTTGTGCAAGCCAAGTAATAGGCATCCTTAAGTATCAGATTCTCAACCTAAACCAAGTTTTATAACCTGACTTTATGGTGTTGCATCTAGAACACCTGTGCCCGCTCACATTGGAGACTTTTTGGTGATGCATGTGTATCTTCCAAGCTATCAAAAAACCTTCTAGAAGAGACCAGAATGACTTCTACTAAGCAGTGTGTAGAAGTCATTAGAATGGTCCTTTGTGTCCTAACAAAAATGTAGCAATATATTATTTGTTTGAGTATTGAATTTACTAAGAAAACATAACACTGAATGTAGAAAAACAATTTAAATAAATACATTTTTTGTATCTAATACTCTTTCAAGTTTGAAAAATTTCTCTCTACAGCTTCTTCAGTTATAGCTATCGTTTACACAGTTTTCTCAGAAATAGACTTTAATTCACAAGAACCAAGACATTTGCACTGAAAACGTGGGCCACAATAAAAGGCAATCACATGGTTATATACTATTTATTTAAAAATTAATATAAATAAAAAGGAATTATAACAGAAAGACTGACATTTGGTCTCACTTTCTCTGAAGAAGATTTGAAGGCAAGAAAAACGGTTTTCTTCTTGGGAAGATTTGCCTGAGGCATTCTCTGAGTCAGACTGCTAAGAGGTGTCATTCCTCTCTTTTGCTCTTTCTAATATGGCTGAGTTTTTTTCTCAATATCAGAGAGGGATAATTTGGAAACAAACAAACAACCACTAGAGTAAGAACACAGATCTTGAACTTCACAAAGTGTGTCTACAGAAATTGACTTAGCTACAAAGCCACGGCCAATTCTACGCGATATGAGAAGTCCCAAGGAATTCAAACCTTCTCATAACTAGTTGCTTTGTCCTACACCTTGCAATATCCTACACTGTCTTGCAAAATGGACTCAATCAGAGAGAAAAATAACAGGCTGTCATATGGTACTTTATAATTAATGAGGCAGCAAGACAGAATTTTTAATTTCATTTTAAATTGACAACATCGTGTGGATTTATTGTGTACGACATTGTATGGATTTATTGTGTACAACATTATGTTTTGAAGTTTTTATACATTACGGAATGGTTAAATGTAGATAATTAACAAGTGCATTACCTCACTTAGTTATCATTACTGTGATGAGAGCACTTAACACCCCTCTCTTTGCGTTTTTCAAGAATACAATATATCATCATTAACTCTAGTCACCTTGCTGTACAATAGAGATCTTGAATTTATTCTGACTATAATTATGTATTCTTTGACCAACATCTCCCCATCTCTTCCTCTCCCTAACTATCCCAGCCTCTCATAAGCACCATTCTACTCTCTACTTCCATGAGATCAACTTCTTCAGATGCCACATGAGTGAGATCATGTCATATTTTTCTTTCTGTGCCTGCCTTATTTCACTTAATGTGAAATTTATTCATTTATTCATAAATTTATTCTATATTTATTGTTGTCATCACAAATAATAGAATTTCCTTTTTACCTATGACTGAATAGTATTGCATTGTACATATATATACCACATTTGTTTGTATCTGTTCATTCATTGATGGATACTTAGGTTGATTTTATATTTTGACATTTGTAAATAGTGTTGAAATAAACATGATATCTCGTCAATATATTTATTTCATTTCATTTGGATATATACTCATTAGTGGGATTGCTGGATCATATAATAGTTATATTTTACTACAAAGCTATACTAACCAAAACACATGATACTGGCATAAACTGACACATAAACCAGTGAAACAATAGAGAACCCAGAAATAAATCCATGCGTACAGCCAAATCATTTCAACAAAGATGCCAACATCACACAATGGAGAAAAGGACAGTCTTTTCCATAAAAGATTTTGGGGAAACTACATTTCCACATGCAGAAAAATGAAATTAGACCCTATCTTTCACCAGATACAAAAATCAGCTAAAGTGGATTAAAAACTTAAATGTAAAAACTGAAACTACTAGAAGGAAACATAGGAGAAAAGTTCCATGACATTGGTATGGGTAATATTTTTAAAGATATCACCTCAAAAGCATAGGCAGCAAAAGCAAAACAGATGTTGGTTACTTATTTATTCACTTTTTCAGAAACTGACCTTTCTGTGTGCTTGGTGTGCAGCATACAACATACTGGACCCTGAGGTCAGTCAGACAGGCTGCTCATAGTTCACTAGCAGGAAACAAATGTAAGGCAACATAGTACGGTTGGCCCTCCCATATTTTGGGGTTCTTATCCATGAATTCAACCAATGGCAGATTGAAAATATTTGGGAAAACATTTAAAAATGGTTTTGTCTTCACTAAACATGCACAGTCTTTTATATTATTATTTCTAAACAATGCAGTATAGCAATTATTTACATAGATTTATGTCATATTGGGTATTATAAGTAATCTAGAGGTGACTAAAGTATACAGGAGGATGTGCATAGGTTATGTGCAAATACTACTTCATTTTATAAAAGGGACCTGAGCATCTGTAAATTTTGGTATCCACAGAGGGTCCAGGAATCAATCCCACATGGATACCAAAGGATAATATATATATATATAAAATCAATTTTTAAATGCTCCGAGAGCAATGTCTCAGCATACAGAGGGGGACACAAAGAATACTACTAGCTGGCCAATAAAGGCTTAATAGAACAGGTAGGCCAATAAAGGCTTAATAGAACAGGTAACACATAGAGAAATATAGAAATGGCAAAGAAAAAAAAGAGATGTGGTTATCAAATAGAAAAGGATGCTTGAAGAATTACAAACATTTTATATAGCTAGAAGATTAAGGAGGGCTGATAAAGAGTTAAGGTAGAAAAGATGGCAAGTATTGCTATCACAGATACCTTAGGAAGTACACTATTGCTTGAATCTCATCTTGAAATCAATAAAGACATAAACTGATAAATAGCTAAATATACATTACTAACAGGTAAGACAAAAGAGACTAGTCAGGAAACTACTCCAGTAGTCCAGGAGAAAGTTCATAGAGACCTTAATGAATCAGGGACAGCAAGAACATATAGAAAGTGGTACAACCAAGAAGCTCTAGCTTGGTGTCTGACAAATAGAAATCACTAGGTTTTAAATATTGGTTATATTTGTCTTATTTATCACTTACAAGTAGATTACTTTGAGTAAACTAGTGGACTCAGGAAAAGGTCATGATTATTTAAAAAATGAATGAGAAACCTTTTATTTCCAGCAATATAACAGCACTAACAGCACTAGACCTACGCATGAGAGGGCCATTCCTGAGCCCAGCAACTGGAGGTCCTGAAATAATCCTTCTCTGCTCCCACTTATCTTCACAGAGTAAGTAATATATGTTCATGGAGACCTTCCCATCAGTGTACCTCTCCTCTGTTAGATTGGGTTTCTGACACATAGGAACCCAAAATTCCCTGTCTATATGACCTTTTCTTGATTCATGCCTTGCTTAAGTTTCTTCCCTATGTTGGTCATTCTAAAGGCAGCCTGAGTCACTGCTGTTTATATCCCTACACTGGAGGGGAGGCTAAGGAATAGGTGTTTACAGGGACAAGGATGGGGCTTGGATGCATAGTTGTGGTATCTAAGTGCAAATGGGGGAATCCCCTATATTGTAGGCTGGACACAAGAATGGGTAAAGAAGGGGAGTGATCTGCAGGCTGCTGACCAGAAGCCCCGGGGTTAAGGGTTGGTTTTCATACTGCTATATTCCAGCACAGACATAGGAAGAGTCTAAGAATTCTAAATTCAAACCTTCCCTTCTATGTCATTATAGTGGTTTAATAGTCAGGACTGGAAAATAGAATACATTTTATTTAATGACTTAATTATGAAGTTTAAATGTGTAGACATAGGATATTTAGACCTTGATTTGTATACTTGCCCTGAGCCCTACAAAGATTATTGGACCTTCATGGAAAACAATTTTCTTGAAAAACCTCGTAAAAACAAAATCCTTACACTTGATAGAAGTCAACAAATGCAAAGCTGATTTCCCAAGAAGGTAAGAGATAATTTCAAAGTCACAGAAAAGCAGAGATGAAAAATATAAAAAAGATTAATAGATGTAATGAATATAATGAGAAATGTATTCCAATTCAAAGAGGAGAATTTTAAAAAGAAGAAAAAATTTTTGAAGACATGTCTGAGAACTTCTAGAACTAGTAAGAGTAGGATGCTTCAGGTTCAAGAAGGCTCAACAAACCCAAAGCTGGATAAATAAAAATAAATCCAAA
The DNA here is from genome assembly GCA_027257055.1 of Cephalopachus bancanus. Classification (NCBI taxonomy): domain Eukaryota; kingdom Metazoa; phylum Chordata; class Mammalia; order Primates; family Tarsiidae; genus Cephalopachus; species Cephalopachus bancanus. The sequence goes on from JAPVLO010000258.1 coordinate 2,131,775, forward strand.
CCTAAACTCATAACAGTAAAAATTTCAGAAACAAGAAAAGGGAGGGAGACTGTCAAAGCAATTATAGGAAAAAGCTGTAATGTGCACACAGGAATAAAAACGGAACTGACAAGAGACTTCCCACAGTAAAAAATAAAGCCAAAAGAAAGTAGAAGAGTATTTTCAGACCTCTGAAAGAGAATAACTGTCAACCTAGAATTGAGTACATAGATAAACTATTATTTAAGAGCTAGGACAAAATAATGGCATTTTCAGATAAAGGTGAATCGTTTATCACAAATAGAACCGCACTAAAAGAATTTGTTTTGGGAAGAAATAAAATCCAAAAAGAAACATTAGAATCTAACATTTCATTTTAAAGAAAAAGAATAAATGTGAGCAAATTTAAATAAACATTGAGAGTAAAAATTCATAGTTGTCATAATAATAATGTCTAATTTGGGGAGTACTCTTGAGTTGAATTGTGGCCCCTTTATCCCCAGCATTCATATGTTGAAGTCTTAATTCTTTGTACCTTATTTAGAGAAAGGATCATTACAGTGGTAATCAAGTTAAAGTGAGGTCATTAGGGCTCTAATTCAATATGACTTGGTAAAGTTTTTCCTTTATAAAAAGGGAAAAATTAGACCTAAAGATACACATACTTAAAAGGAAGAGAATACAAAGAAACACAGGAAAAGGATGGTCATCTACAAGCCAAGGAGAAATCATGGAAAAGGATTGTTCTCTCAGAAGAGACCAACCCTGTCTACCCTTGAATTTGGACTTGTAGCATTCAAAACAGTGAGAAAAATTTGTTATTTAAGTCACCAAATGAGATTTTAAAAAAAGAAGAAGAAAAAGAAAAGAAAGTTCGAATTATAATTTTGAAATTAATGACATACAAGACTGGGAGGTTGTAAAATTTTCTAAGATTTTTTATTGTCCATAGAATATTATAGTAATATTGATTAGCATCATATTTTAAGTTAAGAATGCATGTAAAATTATCACCAATAAATGATAGGAATGACATGTACCTTTAAAGTAAATTGAAGGGGTAAATAAAATTTATATCTAAAACTTCACTTTAAAAAATTAAGTTAAAAAATGCAATAAATGAGAGGGAAATACCTAAGAAAAACATATAAAAAGTAAGTCAACAGTGAAATGGTAGAAATAATTACAAATAATAATATATGATTTATCAAAAAATAAATGAATTAAGTTTAACAGTTGAACGGAAAATATATTTAGATTGGATAATAAAGCAAAATCTGGCAGTATAATTTACAAAAGTTACATCTAAAATATAAGGGCATATTCACATAAAACCAGGGACTTATGATACCTGATAAGCAGTTTGGAAAATAATTATAAGAAAATTATAGGAGAGGTTAAAAGAGTGAAATCACTTCTTAGTATGCCATTAAAATACTATGGCATATTTTTATAAATTATTTTTTAAATCCTTCAATTATTTAAAAATTTCCTGTACCGCCAAAAGACATTTATATAATAGCAGGTAATTAGGGAGAAAACATTAGCTCTTTTTTCTTTCTTTTTAATGTCTAAAAAACATATTGAGTTTTTAAGCAAGACTTTTTACTTTCCTAAAGTAAAACACTGATAGTCCATGAAGACAAAAACTACATTTTTAAAAGTAAAATTTTTGCTGTAAGTACAAATGAATATTATACAGTTGTAATGATAGAAGGTAACTTTTCTGGCAGATTTGATATTTATAAAATTAATATTATAGTACTTATCTAGAGAATGAAAAATAACATAAAATTTCAACTAGGAATAACTAACATAATTTGACATTTTTTGATAACTCACGTTCTAGGTCAGTTAAAAATTAACATAGTAATTACCTATAACTTTAGCAGATAAAAAAATTAGCATTTATAACTCAACTTGCTAGCAAATAATTATTCACTTTATACGAGTGAAAAGACATGATTTTTAAAACAGAAAATAATATTTTAAAATTTGATGGAAAAGCAGTCATTATTGATTGATATGTTCAGAGACACACTATACATATTACCCAAAATTTAACTAAAACTAAAAAATACATTTTTGTATATTTTCATATATAATGTACACAATGTAAATGAAAGGGCTAAAATAAATAAAGAAATTCTAGAAGTATGTGATTGCTTCATATTTAAAGTTATGGTTTTGACATAGTGAAGATTAGACTTACTGTATTATGCTAACAGGAAAATCTTAGGGTGGGGGTTAATGATCTCTGAGTGGCAGAACCCAATTTTACTATCTTGTGTGATTTAATGCCAGATTCTCAGCCTTGGCAGTATGGACACTTTAAAACATATAATTCTTATGTATGAGTAGGGGAGGAGGGCATAAAGCTGTCCTGTGCATTTAAAAATGTTAGCAGAACTCTGGCCTTTACCTACTAGATATCAACTATACCTTTTAGTCCAACCTTGTACCCCTCAAGTTGGGAGAATCAAAGCTATCTACAGACATTGCCAAATGCCCCGGTGGGGCAAAAACACCTCTGGTTGAGAGTCACTGATTTAATTTTAGTATTTTAAACTATTTTTATTTTAATTTTTTTCTTAGTGATACTTCTTCAGTGGTTTCAATTTTAATTAAGATTATACATATGCCCAACATATGCCCCAAAAAACTTTGTCTAAGACAATGATTGGCACTTGAATAGAAGCACTGATGTCTATATAAAGCATTTCTTTTACAGGGTGTGTTTAAATTTGAGTGAAACATTTTCAGTTCTCTAATATGACTACTAAGGAAGCACATTAGCATTCTTTTTGGCTGGCTCTATGTATTAGTTAGAAATCTTGGTTGCAAATAGAATCTCAGTGCAAATTTAATTTAAAGAAAGAGGAGTCTGCAGATATCTCACATAACCTAAGAGCAAGATAACATCTGGGCTATCTTTGATAAGCTAGGATATTGTGAGGACTAGAAATATTCTTACTTTTCTTACTTATATTTACATGCCTACTTTATTCTTTTTTAAAATTTTTAATTAAATAATGGAACAAATTACCTTATTCTTTTATTTTAAACTTTTTATCATGGAAAATTTCAATCATACACAAAATTAAAAGCAATAGCATAATTAGCACAATTTCATCTAAAACTTAGCCTCACCAAATACAATATTCTGTCAATCTTGTTTTTCTCTTATCTCCCTCTTTGTTTCACTCTACTTTGTGTCACTGAAGCAAACGAGAGCAAATCCAAGACATTATAACTTGTCATTAGTAAATATTTTTATGTCCTGCTAAAAGATGTGTCTTTTTTAATATAATTGTAAAGTCATCATCATGTGTAAATTCAAAATAAAAATAATATATTAAAATTATCAAATATGCCATCAGTGTTCAACTGTCCTTGTCACATAAGTATATTTTAATAGTTTTAATTGGTTTGTGTAAAGTCTAAACAAGTTTAACACTTGGCATTTTGTTATGTGCCAGTTGTCTCTATTTTAATCTGTAAAAATCCTCCCTTCCTTTTTTCTAGGCCCTTAGCTTTGTAACAAACAAACAAATAAACAAACAAACAAAACAGGCTGTTTTGTTCTAATGCTTTTCTAGATTATGGATTTGACTGACTGTATCACCTTAGCATTTGATATCCTTCTCTCTTCTGCGTATCTTTTAATTTGGAGTTTAGATCTAGATGCTAATCAGACACATGTTCAAATTTTGGCAAGCATATTTCATAGGTTGTACTGTGTAGTTTTTAGTGCATCTGAAGGTAAAAAGAATAGGCCAGACCTTCTTTTTTTTTTTTTTTTTGTGAAGTTAAGTCCCCTGTCTGTTCTTTGTTAAATGTCTAATTGTCCAAAATGATGTATTTAGCTTTTACATGTGCAAGTAAACCACATTGACAACTAGTTTTCTTTAAAATCACAGTACATCTAGTGGACTCATTATCAAGAGTTCTCTATTTTTTAATGGATTCTAAATCATGTGAGAGCAATAGCAGCATCATTGGAGTAAGTGGATAACTTCCCAAATATTATTTGAAGAGGCAAAAATGCATTCAGATGTTTAATTGCTAGTAAATTTGTTTAAAACAAAAATGTCATGGCCTTATAATCACCTCATAAATCTGGTGACAAAACTAATAAAAACAAATTTCTGGATGTGACTAGTGCTTTAGTTCGTATAAACAGTTTTACATCCATAATTTCATTCAGTTCTCAAGATAGATGAGAGACGACACTAGCAAACGGCGTACGTGACCAGGATGGATGTGAAGCCGAGTTCCTACCTGAGAGTCCATCTGTTGTCCTCCAGCAGAAGGGAGTTTATGGTTAATAATGTGATTTTTTTCTTTCATGAATGCAGTGTTTCTACTACAGATTACTTACTTAATTTTAATACTCAACTTTAAAATATAAAAATAAAAGAGACAAAATTAGACTGTGTCAAAGGATAAACTATTATGACAGGAAAAGAATATCAGAATGTACAGGTTGGAAATAACTGTAGGAATCATGCACACCATATTTTGGAAGAAGAAACTACAACCAAAAGTAAGAAACATAAAAAAGAGACAACCATCTGAAGGTATTGTTTTTATTTTTATTAGCTTATCAATAAAAGTCTAATTTCCTAAGATAATTCAATTGTAATTCCAATTTATAATACTAATTTATAAATAATATTTTTATTACTTGTACATAAAAATTTAGCTTTACCCTGTAATACACTTAACTGAGACATTAAAAATTCAAAATTAGATCTCTGTGAGAAAATGTTGACAGAAGGTCTGTCAGTGAGATGTATGCACTAATTCGTAGCCAGGCTGTTCCAAAGACAGGAAACAAGTAAAAAAATAAATCAAGCATATGGATGCCATGAACAGAGAAAAGATTACTTAACTTCATTATACTAACTATATCAATCCTTGTTTGATGAATACTTAAGGTTTTTGCACATTCAAGGGTCTAAACCTCTGCTATAGAAGGAATAGCTATGAATTAGAAGTAGTTATTGCTGAAGCATGTTGGTAACAAGCAATATGATGAATATTTGTTTAAAAAAATTAGTTGAGAGGCCATTGGGCTGAAGTAGCTCCAGTGTCCTGGGTTTTTAGTAAACAAATAGAAATACAGCTCAGTGTAAAAGGTAAAATAAAATTTAGGCTTAGCCTATCAGAAACCACAAGCTAACTTCTAACTAGGGATATTCCCCAGCAATGATCCAAATAAAGCTACTCCTTTACTTTAATTAATGAAACATTTTCTTTATCTGGCTTCAGTGTTCTTATGAAGGCCTCCCAAAAAGCCCTCTACTTCCCCTTCATTGGGGTCCCAAACTGTCTGCCATCTAGGGCTGCCCAATTTATGAATGAATGTCTGATCAAATATACTCTTCCAAAATTTATGATGCCTAAATTGATCTTCAACACAAATGAAATAAACAGTTGGAACAAAATGGTGAATGTTGTAGTGCTATTAAATGTTATTGGTTAAAAAAAAAAAACCTGTAGAAAATTAATTTCAACCACTCTTAGAAAGACTTCAAGAGGGAGGTAGCAATTTTAAGGGAAGAATAGGATTCAGGTCCTCTAAGCAGAGAAAATAGCATGAACAGAGCATAGAGTTTTTTTTTGGGGGGGGGTTGTTTTTTTAAGTTTAGGTCATCTAGAGAGAACAATGAATACCTTGGTTTGAAGAAAGAGTAACAGAGGAAGGATAGTAGCAAGAGATAAAAGCTCAGTGGAGTGAAGTTGAGAAGGCTTTGGATTTCATGGTAGGAAATGAGGCTTTATTTTTTTGACAATGGGACACCATCAAAGAGTTTTTAGCAGAGACATGTATGTTTACTACAGGGATAGAAAAGGTTTTTTTCTAGCAGCAGTATTACAGACAAATTGAAAAGGAAAGACAGTAGAGGTGTTCAGGGAGATAACCAAACAATCACTAAATTAAAAAATGAAAGTAGGGACATAATGACATACAAGAGAGCTGAAGAAACAAATAGCTAGGCCATGGTTCCATAATGGCTGAAACCACTTGCTACATCAATGTACTCTTTCCACTTTTCAGTTAATCAGTTTTTTGCGTTTAAATTTCTGAATTAGGGGGAAGGGATGGGGAAAAAAACAAATTTCTATTTAAATTTCTAAATATGTCATCTAAAGCACCAAAAATTTATTCATTGGATAATAGCACAGACTTATACTGTTTTGTCCTCTCTGCCATTAAGTGGTACCAAACAATGGCTGGCAAAAACAGGTACATAAGTATTTAAGAAAAATTTTTTAAAGATCAAGTGTGAATAAAGTGTAGGCTGCAAATACTGTATAAACAGATGAGATAGTGGCATTGACTTGTCTTTGTGTGAAGTTTTAGTGACTTGCTGCGAAACCATGGAAGACCACACCATCAGAAAGCCCATCTGCATCTTCATTTATGAATCACTCAATGTTTGGATATAAAATATATGGTTAGAGATAATCTATAAAAAATCTTGAGGCCAGGATAAGTCTCAAAACTGGAAACTTTTTTTTTTTTTTGAGTGGGAGTCTCACTCTGTCACCCAAGCTGGAGTGCAGTGGCACGCTCGTGGCCATCGCAGCCTTGACCTGCTGGGCTCAAGCAATCCTTTCACCTCAGCTTTCCAAGTAGCTGGAACTATAGACGTGTGCCACCATGCCCAACTAATGTTTTGATTTATTGTGGAGATGAGGTCTCACCAAGTTGCTCAGGCTGGTCTCAAACCTGTGGACTCATGCAATCCTCTCACCTCAGCCTCCCAAGGTGCTGGGGTTATAGGTGTGAGCCACCGCACCTGGCCAGAAACATTTTCTCACAATGAAGGAAGAAATGAAGGAAGAATAATTCAAAAACTAAACATTATATCTGGTAAAACATTTACAAAAGTGTATGATCAATTTGCTACCATCTAGAAAGAAAATGAAGTACAATAATGTATACAAATCAGTGTATAAATATTTGACAGAAAATATCAGAGTAGTTTATGTTTCTCCATGTGACAAAAGGCAAGCATCCTCGATGAGAGTCCTCAATAAATTATGTAGTGTCAGAACATCAGTCAGACTTTTTTTATTTCACCATATGTAATATTTCTGAACACAATTTAATATCCTGTTGCAAGAAACTGGAACAAATAGAATGCTGGTTAACCTGTATTGTCTTTATGTCATCTGTGTCCCATAGGGACTTAATGGACACTGCTGCCACTCCACTAGGCAGCTCAGGCTAGGTCCAGAGGGACTCTTTGTCTCCCTTTTGTATTATTTTTTCTTGTTTTTAGTTATTTTTTAATAATAAGAACAATATATTTTTATATGTGAATGGATTTTCTCTTTCACATTTAAATGTATTTAACCCTCTTCCAAATCAGACTGAAGCATGTGTCTATCTAGGGGTGGTGGGAGCAGTGGAAAGGTGGGATTGTTACAACAGGAATACAAAGAGACAGATGTTAACCTTTAATATCAGATCACCTTGTGATTCCTGGGCCAGCCTGGGAGTGGCCACATTCACTCATTCATTTATTCAATCAATCCATCAATACTGATTTTATTTCAAATACTACGTTAGACCCTGGAGATACAGTGTAAGCAATTTTATTTTTCCTCATGGAACTTATGTTGTAGCTATGCTTCTAGAAAAGTAAATAGGTAACATTTTAGAGGGGCGGTAAATTATATGGAAAAACAAAATAAAGCAGATTAAGAAGATGAGAGAATCAACATAGGGTAGGAGAAGGTGAAGGGAAAGTGCTATTGTTAAGGGTGGACATTGAAAGTCTTGGTGGCAAGATGACATTTGAGCAAATCCTGAAGGAAATAAGGCACTGAACCACGTGAATAACTGTGGGAAGAGAATTCCAGGCAAAGGAAATAAAAAGGAAAAGGTCCTAAGAGGGGAACATGCTTGATTCATTTGAGCAACAGTAAGAAGATCAACCAGTGAGACTGGAGGAAAATAAATAAAAGGAGCAGAGTTATTGTACTAGGATCTTAATTTGTCTAGGTTGTCAAGTGACAAAACAGGCTGATATCAATGAAAGAAGAATTTATTACTCACAGTTCCTGAGAGAAGGGTGCACACCTCGCCACATAGGGAAGCATCAGGTTTGATCAGGAGGCAGAAGCAGGAACAAGGTGAAAGCACTGGCCAGAGTCTTTATTGGGGTTTCCAGGGTAAAGGCGAGGCAGGGCAGGGTAAACAGTTTAGGACTGGCCTGTTTGGATAATTTTAGCTGGCTTTGGGGCATAGTGCTGTCCTTAGTTGTCTGGTACCTGGCTCTGGGTTGATGTAGTGTAGGAGAAGTATCAGCTTGGTATGTGAAAGTTAGATAAGGAAGTGGCTGGGGATTTAGACTTAGGATTGGTTGGAGGGTTTGTGATATGATTTTCTCACTCTGTGAAAGTTGCATCACTGGAGAGATGTAAACAACCTTGGCTGTTAGTCTTGCCTTGTGATTAATGAATGCCAAATAGACAAGGACAGAACTTAAGAAAACAGTTAAAACATCAGTAGGACAAAACGTCAGAAAAGAAAAAGCAGACAGATGATTGATATGAATATTGGGAAACCATTGTAAGTATTTTGGATTTTACTCTAGGTGAGACAAGAAAGCAATTGGAGAGTTCTGAGTAGAGGAATAACATATTCTAAAGGAATCTCTCTGGTTCCTGGGTTGCTGTGGTAGAAAATATTTGGGATAGTGAAGAATTTTAGTGGGTTTATTTTTGATTTGTTAAGCTTGAACTATTAAAAAAGCAGGTACAGATGTTGAAAAGTAGGTTTTATATATAGCTGTTCCAGATAATAGATTTGAAAATCTTTGGTATATTTCAGATGATAATTAAGACCATGAATTTAGATGAGATCCCTCTAGAATGGGCTAGATAGAGAAGTGCGATGACCAAGCTCTGTGGCACAGTTGCGTTGAGAAATTGGAATAAGGAGAAGGAATCAAAAATACAGACTGAGGTGTAGTCAATGAGATGAGAGAAGAACCACAAACAATGCTTTGGAAGCTATGTGAAAGGTGTGTTTTGAGAAAGAGGAATTAAGCAAGGGTCAAATGATTTTAATAACATTAAGTCTGTTAATTTAGTGGATTTAGCAATTTGGAAGCAGTTAGTAACATTGATAAAACGTGTGTTAGTGGAATGGCATCAATGAAAGGCTAATTAGAGAATATTCAAGGGAAAATGAGAGAATTTTGAGGCAGAGAACAGAGCCAACACTTTTGGGTTTTGTCGTGTAGATGAGCAGAGAATTGAGAAGCATCTGGAGATAAATATTTGGTCAAGAAAGTTGTTTTTTGTTTGTTTTTAACATGGTTGATATTACAGTAGGTTTTTTTTTCTGTGAAGTTGAGCCGGAATATTGAAAAATAATAAACATTCTGGATAGAGAGAGGTAAATTAAAAAAGAAATGTTCTTTACTAAGTAAGAGGGAATAAAATCAAGTGAGCAAGCAGGAGAGGTAGTCTTAGAATCAGACAATGTTATTCATAGTAACAGTGGAGATTACAGAGTACAGGGATACAGGTGCAGATATATAATGATAGATGTGGTAGAAGTTATTTCCTGACTCCTTTTCAGATTCTTTAATGTAATAGAAAGCTGAGATTGGAGTGGAGGAGCAGGTATTGAATAGTTTTACTTCATACGCCTGAGGCATGTACCATCCTTCCACTATGGGCAAAAAAATAATTCATCTACAATAATGTCTATATCTACTGGGCTACATCTCTGGAGAAAGATGTATTAGAATATACAATAGCTGGGGTTAATCCCTCTTCATGTAATTCAGATGTGCCTCTTTGGAGAAGGGTGGTTTCATCCCACCTCCATTGGGAATCTACTATCTACAATGAGTTTTCTTCAAGAATACTCTCAGCTACTTGCAAATATGTTTTCAGTACACTTGTCCTTATTGTTTTAGTAAATTCAGCTCTGGTTCTAACTTGTTCAGAAATTAATAAGGCCCAGATATGTAATCATCAATTCTGAGAAGTATTCTGAAAGAGGAGGGGTGAAATCTGAGCAGAAATCTGAAAAAGAGATGGGATAGGCTACTCTGGGGGGGAGGAAAAGCATGTTCAAAGACCATGAAGTAGAAGAAGAGGAAAACAGGTGATAGAGACCAGGGTGAATTTTAGTCTTTATCTTAAGATCAATGGAAAGCCATTGAGGTCATTTAAGCAAACATGTGACAGGATCAGATTTATCAGTGCAAAAGTAGTTCAGAACTAAGGCAGCTATAAGTTCTCACCTTGAAGCTCACTACATAATGAGGAAGAACTGCAAGTCCAGCTGTGGTGGTTTAAAGAAGCCACAGAGGATCATACATGCATGATTAAAGTGCTATAGGTATTTAAAGACCAAAATAGTGAACATATAAAAGGAAGCTGGAGAGGTAATATAGAATTAGTCCATCATTTAATTCTTCCACCTTGCATTACTGTATTCCACAGACTCAATATCTTAGTATTTGCCTTACCAGTAACTTCCATTCCTAAATATCCCATTACTTGTCTTTTCCTTAACTCAGTAATGGTTTCTTCTACTTTCTCTCTGACTCATGAATACTGTCTTTTCTTGTGTTCCCAAAGATGTCATATGCCCAGAACACAAAGCCCTTTTTAATAGCATACTCTTTCCTTTCCTCCACACTACCGTTTCTTACTTCTGAATTTCTCACGATAGCCACATTAAAGTAATTATGCATTCTCACCTCCAGTAAGTTATCATGAACAACCTATTAACTAGTTTTCTTTCCCTCTATTTTTCCTGTAGGAAATTTCAAGCCTGGAACAGGATTTAGGGATCAACTAAAAGTGTTACTCGAGGCTTAGTAATCATTTGCTTAAAAACGATCAGGTAGGCCGGGTTTGGTGGTTCAGCCTGTAATCTCAGCACTTTGGGAGGCCGAGGCGAGAGGACTGCTTGAGCCCGTGGGTTCGAGCAGTCCTAACCCGGGCAACTTGGCGAGACTGCGTCTATACAATCAACAAAAAAAATAGCCGGGTGTCATAGCTCGTGCCTGTGGTTCCGGCTACTTGGAAGGCTGAGGCGGAAGGATCTCAGGAGCCCAGCAGGTCGATGCTGGGGTGGCTGTGAGCATGCCACTGCAGGCCAGCCCGGGCCACGGAGCAAGATTCCAACACACAAAAAAACAAAAATCAGGTAGAGTTAATTTGGATAGTAGGGAACATCAACTTCAGAGGAGAAAATCATAGTTTTTCTTTCAACATGAGCAAAGTCACTGAGTATGATGGACTTTAATCAATTTGTTATGGAGGTGTTATGATCACTAATGAAGAAAAAATACAGTGTTAAAAATCTTCCCTTTTAAATGTGAATTTACATGAATTATGTTTTTCTGCATGTCCTGCTTAAAATGCAAGTATGTTATCCTAAAGCATAACATTTGTGTGAGTTTAAAGTACTTTCAGTTTAATTTGTTCAATAATAAAAATAGCCACCTAGATTTTGTTTACTTTTCACATAATTTCACATACATCATCAAGATTTGAAAATTATAGATCTTCTCATAGTGATGGTAAATACTAACAAGGAAAATAGAATAGCATTATTTCAAATATTCCTCTGAGCCATCTTTGTAATTTGCTTTTTAGTTCAGCATAGAGATTAATTTGGTTTAAGAATCTCCTGAGTTAATTCAGTGAATAATTTCTCATGTGTAACCCTCAATATTTTCCAGACAAAAGCATTTTAACAATGAAATTTCATCAAAAATCAGTATAGGAGATTACCTCCAGGCTAAGAAGAAATTGTGCAGTTATAGAAAAGACAATCGTCTTGCTCTTTATATTTGCATTAGAAATAAAATTTATAAGGTGTATAGAACACTTTCACTTGCTTAATCAATAGCCATTCCCTCTTCTATCCTATTTTTCATTGCTGGTAGATCCTACTTTTCATACTACAGAGGCAAAAATGCCAGATAGTCACTTAATCTTTTTCAAGCTGACAATGGGTATGTGACAACCTTTATCAATAGGACCCAAGGTTCAATTTGCTATATACTTTTGGAAAACAATCTTCATCGGACATTAAAAAAAAAAAGGAAAAAGAAATGTGATGCCTGGAGCTGTGGTGGCCTTCTACTGGTCACAAGAAAACAAATTTATGGAATAAAGCCCATACATTAAAATTGTAGAGCAGAGAAAGGAACAGAGCTTGGGCTTATGTTTTTGTAATGAAGATTCTGAACCAATCTTAGAACGTCTAGACTTTATGTTATGTGGTCTATCACATTTTCTTCTTGTGTAAGCCATCTTTATTTTGGAAAAATGACCTGGTTAAATCACTAAGTAAACATGTTCATTAAACATGTTAATGGTAATTACAAGTGGAAAGGAAATGGAGAGTTCTTATCTCTGGATGCTTTTTAAAAAATTTATCTTGATCATTCAAGTTGTTAATGGTAAACAAACCTGGAATTCATGGATTTATGGAGCATGACCAGCTACGAAATGCCATGTCAGCTGCATAATTAACAGAGTATAAAATGAGTTTTATGATCACAACAGCTCGCTTTGTGTCAGCAATACCCTACAGGCATCACTCAGAGACTCCATATGTTATATGTGGGTCAGGATGAATGCTAATGCTTCCACACAAAAAAAGTAGATAACTGTGTTATTAGTCCCAGACTACCATTTTCCATCTATGTTTCCTGTGGATTCTTAGTAATGTTTAATATTGGGTTCTCTGAATTTTGTGAAATGTGGCTTGATAATTCAACCCTTAACGGTATCTCACTGCCACTCCTTATAACTTTCATTTTCTAATGAGAAATACAATATGACAACCCAAGCAGGGCAATATTTTCAGAAGATTCCTTAAGGGTAAGACTTGTCTTCTCTCTAATTGGCTCTGTATGGGTTATTCCTAACAAAAAGCCAGACTTTGAGGATAGCCCTGAGTAAAAAAAATTTTTTAGCTGTAGATTATGTTCTGAAAAGAAAGACTGTATGTACTTCAGACATCCTAGATTTTGAACTGGTGACAGTATGTGGTTGTCCGGTTTGAGGAGGAGGAAAACATAGTTAAGGTAGAGGGAAGAAAACGCACCTGGATATTTAAGTGCCTTATTATAGAAACGAGTATCTTGCCTCTCAAATATATCCTTTTCCTCTGACATAATGATAGGATTTTTGGTTGAATGTAGAACTGATCAACTGAAGGCAGTATTTTCTTGTGACTAAGTTCTTGCTAATGAATGTAAATGGGAATGTCATGTGCAATTTCCAAATCATAACAATAAAGGGAAAAAATGTACCTTACTTTTTTCTTACATTTTTATTCTCTTTTACTTTGACTGACAAAGCCCATGTTATTCCTACGCCATGAGATGGATGTTGTTGTTAAAGATGAAAGAGCAACAAAATAGAAGGAACTGGATATTTGATAATTACAGAATTACCGTGCAAGCATGGACCGAATTCTTATGCTTTCACATGAAAGAGAAACCCTTTTGGTCAAGCCACTATTAACTTTGCTCTCTACTATTGAGCAGGTCCAGTATTCAAATTAATAAATTTTCCCACCTCTATAATGATTTGGTATTCATCCTCTCAATATATGTTATATTTGGTCCTTTAAAATATTGTTTGCATTTATTTTCTTTCCATTTCTTCCTAAAAATCTTAACATGTTCTACTAAAAGTGTTATTATTATGTAAAATGGGGAAAGTAGATATTAGGGAACAATCTAGTAGTTTCTATCACACTAAATTACTTTGGCAAATGAACAAATACAATGTCAGTATATACATGGGCTTACATTTTTGTATTGTAATTCTCAGTTATCACCATCCAAAGATTTTCCTCATCTGTTATTTTAAGAACATGTTAGCATTTGCCCAAAGTTCTTAAGATAAACTCTTTTTTGTGCCATGAGTCTTCCTAAAATAATCAGGTAGTTTTAAATATGTTTCTAGAAAATTATTTGTTTTGCAAGGATGTCAATACAGAAGCTCCCACATTTGTGAACTTTTAAATTAAAAAGTGCTATGCATGTAAACAAGTCTGCACTCTAGTGCAAAAAGCCTTAACTCTCACCTCACAAGCATTTGGAAGAAGGTTCCCATAAGCTTATTTTATTTTTCTCCACATCATTTTTCTTTCTATTTGTTGTTGGTTTTGACATGTTAAGCTTATCTTTACCATCATTTGAAAAATGCTAAAGCAGTGAGAATGAGATAAGTGCCTGGAAAAGAAGACATGATTTGGAATAGTAATAATAAAATTAAGTGATTTGTGAGGAAATAACATGCGTAAAGAAATAATAGTAAGAAGTATTATCTGTAAAAAAGAGTAAGTCATGCAGCATGTAGAAAGAGCTGTGTGCCTTTTGCAATACAAAATAACCAGGTATTGAGAAAAATTAATGACAAATGGGAAATCTGTGTGGCTGAATCCAGAGTGTGCAAATTTTGCCAGATGTTAGATCTATGGGAAGAACCTTAAAAATACTGAAGACTGAGTGCCATTCCTTAGAGATCCTATTCTAATTGGTCTATGATATAGCATGTGATCTTGATATCTAGATTTTAAAATCTCTTCAGTTATGTCAATGTTCAGCCATTGTTGAGGAACACTGGACTAAAGTAGCAACATCAATACTAGATGGCAATTAATTTAACATTAATGAAGAAGGTTGAGAATTCACTCAAAACCTTAAACTTAAGATTGGAGAAGTGTCTGATTGTAAAAATATTTCAAGACACACAGAGTCGGAGCCTGTTACTCTATCAACAAAAGAGTAGCTTGTAAGATTCTGTAAGATAATACAAGCCAATAGAATGTTCTGTAGTGATGGAAATGTTTTATATCTGTGTTGTCCTTTATCATAACCATTGGACACATGCAACTATTGGATATTTAAAATATGACTGGTGCAACTGAGGAAATAAATTACTAATATTATTTCATTAATGAATAATATTAGCATAAATTAATACTATAATCAAATCTTATTTAATTTACATTTGTGGCAAGTGACTATCTTATTGGATAGCATAACCCCAGAATAATCTCAGAGAACATTAAGTTGGAGAACTATCAAATTCCACAGATTTTCAATGTTGAAAAGTGGGTGGCCTATTTTAGATTAAAATACTAGATACAACATATATTTGCAAGACAAAATACATACTTTTTCAAACCTCCAAAGAACATACTCTCTTCATCTAGTACTTACAGAAAGAACTAAAGCTTAAATTACCTTTTGTAAATCCTTACACTTTAAGCAAATCAGTTTATAAACAGACTTTCAGAACAAAAATATGATCATAAACGTGAGTTTACATGTTTTCATTTTGATGATTATGATTAAATCAACCACTTAATGTTTAAATACAAAAGTATAACAGTAAACTTCACACCTAAAATAAATTCCCATGCAGGGACACATATAGAGGTTTAAAGTAAGAATCTACACCAATAAAATAAATATGTTTCTTTTCTATCTTAATACTAATAACTGGTCAGTACTTACAGGCTAGACACTGAGTTTAAAGCCTTGGATGCCTATTCTTATGTTATCTTCACAGTCATCTTTTGAGGTAGGTACTATTCACATTCAGCATGTGCAGAGACCGAAGTTCATAATAGTCAATAATTTCTTCAAATTCACCCAGTTTTTGACTGTTAAAGGTGAATGCTACATTCTGCTTTTACTAATAGTAATAATTAACATGCCTTATTATTATGAAGGAATAATTAGTGATGTTATTTTTAATTTTTTTATTTCAAAGATGTGGGTTACAATTCAGGGTTAGGTATACAAATGTTCACTATGTAGGTACCCTTGTTGATGAGTTGTGCCCCTTCCTTCCCTGGCAGTTATTTTTACTGCTATTCAATATTTCAGTACCATCTCTGAAATAAATACTCTCTCAACGGGAAACAATAGGTCACCATCTGAACAAGGTGTTATCTGTTTGGGTAATTGTGAATGCATTTTTACTTCATTAATATCATTTATATTTCTATGGCTATGGCTCTCCAGCAGTAGCTCGAACAAAGCTGAATTCTAGAAGCCATAGTAACAAAAAATGGATGACTATTCAAAGATTAGAACAAGTGACTGCTTTCCATTGTCTCCTGCAGTTTTACCAATGAAGCAAGAAGAAAAGTAAGAAAATGATTATCACCCATGTGTTTTGTTTTTAAAATATTCATTTAGTAAAGATAATTTAACCAAAATATACTTCAAAAGGAATTTGCTGATTTGTACATTTCTTATAAATGCATTCACTGAATGACAATGGCAAAAAATCTAGATTTGCAGTAAACAGATATCAAACAGATATTTTGAAACACTAAAGCCATTTCCAGCTGCTGAAGTGAAAGAATGAAGAAACAAAATGCTCTAACCTTGAGGACATGTCTAAAAATGTAACACCATAGCTGAACATCGATCTCAAGTTGTTGCTAAGAAAGCTTGATGTGCGGTGGCTCATGCCTATAATCCTAGCACTTTGGGAGACCGAGGTGAGAGGATTGCCTGAGTCCACAGGTTCAAGACCAGTCTGGACAACTTGGTGAGACCTCATCTCTACAATAAATTAAAAAATTAGCCAGGCATGGTGGCGCATGTCTGTAGTTCTAGTTACTTGGAAGGCTGAGGCAAAAGGATTGCCTGATCCCAGCGGGTCGGGACTGCAGTGGCCATGATCATGCCACTACACTCCAGCCTGGGTGACAGAGTGAGACTCCGACTCACAAAAAAAAATAAAAATAAAAATACATGATACTGCCTCACCAGGGCCTTTTTCAAAAATTATCATCTAGTTTTCTATATTTTACTCTAGATTCTACTAGAAAGATGCTGGGCTAACCAAATCACTATCATCAGTCAGTGAGTTCTTGCAAGGTTGTTCTCTTAATACTTTGGAGATGAATATCTACGAGGTCTCATTTTATAAGCCAACATTGTCGTTTTCAATCTGTGAAATGAGACAATGCATTGGAAAGTTCACAGCAGCGTAGGCACTGTGCTTAGCACTTTATTTCTCTTTTTTTCCCTCTCTTTTCATTTTTTTATTTTAAAGACGTGGGGTACATTTCGGGGTTAGGTATACAAAGTTCATTATGCAGGTACCCTTGTTGATGAGGTGTAACCCCCCCCAGTAGATTTCCACTACTGCCAATCCTGCCTACCCCCCACGCCCAGCAGTTTCCTGCTACTACCAATCATTTTCTTATAGTATTATGATAATTATTCAAGGTCCATTTATGGTTGAGAACATATAATATTCAGTTCTTTGTTTCTACAATACATCACTCAGTATTATAGACTCTAAGTTCATCCAGGTTGCGGTGAAGTTCATGATTTTGTCCTTCTTTATGGCTGCTTAATATTCCATCATGTAAATGTACATTTTTTTTTAATCCAGTCCTCTTTTGATGGGCAGCATGGTTGGTTTCATGTTTTTGCTCTTGTAAATAATGCTGCAATAAACACACATGTGCAGGTATCTTTTTCATAGAGTGATTTGAGTTCTTCTGAGTATATTCCCAGTAGAGGATAACAGGGTCATATGGAAGGTTGATTTTTAGATCTTTTAGAACTGCCACACTGTTTTCCACATGGAACTCAAATGTGCTGAAAATAAAAAAATATAAAGCCCCATTACAAAGTGGGCAAAAGATATGAATAGACTCTCCTCAAAAGAAGACATATGAGCCGCCAACTGATACATGAAAACATGCTCAGCCTCACTAATCATCAAAGAAATGCAAATTAAAACTACACTAAGATAACACCTAACTCCAGTCAGAATGGCCATCATCAATAACTCAAAAAACAACAGATGCTGGAGAGGATGTGGCGAAAAGGGAACACTCCTACACTATTGGTGGAAGTGTAAACTAGTACAGCATTTTGTCTCATTTAATCCTCTCTACTTGATGAAGAAGACATTATTTTCCATAGTCCACTTATTGGGAAACTGAGTCTGAGGGGTCAAGTCACATTGCCAGTTGGGAGAGGGGCCTGGTGGAAAAATCTATGCCCTCAATTATTTTCCTCTTCATCAAGATAGAAACATAACTGGATGTGGTTAAAAAATTTCCAGTCTTGTTTTGTCTAAAAGTAGACTCCTATGACTTACACACACACACAAAAATAAGGCTACTTTGAAGAAACCAGGGAAACCAAAAATATGACGTATTCCAAAAATAACCCTAGTTTCCCCAAAATTATGTATAAATTACCAATAAAACATCATTTTTTTTTTCATTTTTATCACGTGGAAACTTTTCTTATTTTTCTACTGTTAAGAAAAAATTTAAAATTATAAATGTATGAACTCAAATGCATTTTATTATGTTTTTGTTCTATACTTGCAATTTATGTCTTTTGCATTAAAATCCCAGATTACATCAATAGGAAACTGTCACATTATTACAGAACAATAGAACAAGTGGTTACTAAGTTTAAAAGTGAAAAAATACTATATAAACTTTAGAAAAAAATATGGGCACTTATCTTTATAGTGTTGGAGTAGAGAGGGCCTTCCAAATTTACCTCAAATCCAGAAGTCATTAAAAGTTTTATAAATTCAACTTCACACATAGATATAGATAAATACATATAAAATACATATAAATGCATATATAAAAATTCTGTATGATTAAAAACATTATAATCAAATGCAAATTACAAAAAAAAACACCTTTTCAAATCGTTTATATCACAGAAAGAACATATAGAAGCTTCTTGAAATTAAAAAGTAAAATGCTAATACCCAAAAGGAAAATGGGCAAATATGAAATAGATGTTCATAGGTTAAAAGAAAAAAAAAGTCCCTTAAATATATAAAAGCATAATCAACCTCTCTCAGAATAAAAGAACAGCAAACTAAAGATTATACCAAGATAGAATTCTTAACCTATTGTAGATATAGCAAAAATCTAAAATTTACAACTAACTCTGTTGCCAAGTTTATGAAGAAATAATTCCTAGTATGTTGCTGGTGGGAGTAAAACAGACCCTGTGGAGACAACATGATAATGACTATTAAAACATTAACTGCCCATTCTCTACTTCTGAGAATTTATTCTATCAATTTATATGCATGTGTAAAACATGAAATACATGGTAACTCATTGCAAGATTTTTTGTAATAGCAAAAGACTGAAAAACACAAGAGTAAACATCTATTAGTAGGGATATATATCATAATTGACTTAAATATTTTTTTGTAGATAGATTTTTTTCCCCCATTTTCACTTTTTTCGCCAATATGTTTTGCCCCAGCCTTGTTCTACATGGGAAATGACATAAACTGGTCTGTGACTACATGGAATTCTGGGAGTAAGTGAGACCCAGATGGAGATACAAAGGTTTGCCTGGGAAACATCGGAACAGTACTCATATGACCTCCCTGCTCTAGAGAGAATCTGGCATAGCAAAATCATCAAGTCAGAGGGAGGGAAACAAACTGGAATCACGTCCCAGGCAGTAATTAGTGTTCAAGGAAGCTCTAACTCTAAGGAAGAGGATTGAGGTCATGGAATTAGGAGAAGTAACAGATGGAAGAATCATCTGAACCATATCCAGGTCTTTTGAAATTGTAAGATAGAAGCAACAGAGAAAATTGTTTCGGATAGTTTTTGCTGAAATAGTTGCTTCAGATAAATTTTGGAATAATGTCAGAGATTTGAGGAGGTAAGAAAAACCCTATGCAGAAGTGGTAAAAAAGCAAACAAGCAAACACTCCTTTTTTCATATCTTCAGCATTGCCAGCATAGGTTTTCTAAGATACTGCCTGATCGAATTGCCAAGATTCATATTTCTCCCCAAACACTTCTTCCAAAGGTTTTACCAGTAGATAGAAACTCTTCTGAATTTAATTAATGGTTAGAAAGCTCTTAACATATTAGATAACCAAGCTATAGTCTTACTTGCCATGCAGTACAACTCCAGATTTCAGCTGACCATCAATCACATCAGGTGAGAAACAGATTAACACACAATATATACTTTTAATGAATGACATTTGGTCGGGTGCAATGGCTCACACCTATAATCCCAGCACTTTGGGAAGTAAGAGGATTGCCCAGGAGTTCGAGACCAGCCTGGGCAACATGGTGAGACCTCATTTCTACAATAAATCACAAAGTTAGCTTGGCGTGGTGGCGCGTGCCAAGGTTGAGGTGGAAGGTTGAGGTGGAAGGATCACCTGAGCCCAGCAGGTCGAGGCTGTGGTGGCCACAAGCATGCCATTGCACTCCAGCTTGGGCGACAGAGTAAAACTCCAACTCAAAAAAAAAAAAAAAATCAGCCAGCGTGGTAGCGCATGTCTGTAATTCCGGCTACTTGGAAGGCTGAAGCAGAAGGATCACTGGAGCCCAGCAGGTCGAGGCTGCGGTGGCCGGGAGCGGCCGCTGCACTCCAGTCTGGGCGACAGAGTGAGACTCCAACTCAAAAAAAAAAAAAAAGCAAGTTTATCTTCTGCTGACTAATATTAAGTTGAATTCCTAACATGTATTCTGTTGTGGGGGGTGGATAGGAGGGAAAGACAAAGATAGGCATTAATCATATTTTTATGTGTCAGAAAAAACGTCAGCATATTACTTGCATTTTTCTCTCATAAACATTAAAAGTTAGGCATTATTATTCTTCATTTTGGAGATAAGGAAATTGAGACTTGGGAAGGTTTTAAGACTTACCTAGGATCACACAGGAGCAGAGATCAAAACTGAATATGAAAAGATCTGATGTTAAAGTTCCTATTCCTAATAAACCCACTACATTGTTTCTATGCCAAATGTGAGAAACTTAGGTTTTACACTATTTGCAGTCTAAAAGGTTAATCTGCCATGGTTTCATGGATGCTAACAAAACACACAAGACTCCTGGGTCAGAGACAAAGGATCGTTTATTACTCACAGTAATAGCAAAATCCAGAATATCTTCTTTTTTTTTGTATCAGTTACTCAAGATTCAAATCCCATAGGTGACATGAAAAGAGACAAATGGCACTTGCACTTGCAATGGCCTTTGTCACAGGAGTAGAACTCTGAGTTAAAAAACCTAGTTTTTAAAATAATGGGCAATAAGACCTTTACCCTTGAGAGAAACATTACTTTTACTATAATTAACAGTAGAAAGGCACTATCCTATCTTCTAAGACTGTTTGCTATAAATACCCTTGAAAAGATTCCCTTGAAAAAAGGTAATCAAGCTTTCTTTCATAAGTTGTACAGAAGTGAACGAGATCAATGGAGAATGGTCTCTCAATACCAAACCAATAATCATATTATAAATTAGCTTAGCAAAGAGTTTGTAATAATTGTCAATAACTGATAGAATATCTGTGCTATTCTAGTTCCCAATGGTGGTATAAAAACAAACTTGCTTCACTCCCCCAACAGAAAACAGATCAAATATATATCATGGAGACTATCATTAGCAATATCATAAAACTCAAATATGAAGATGAATATGTTCCTGAGGCCACAGGGGGACAAAGCAGATAAAAGTCTAAACAGATGATAAGAGAATCATATTTTCATATTTGGGATGCCTCTCCCCACAAACTACCTAGCACCAAGTGTGCAGAAAATTTCTCTTGACACAGTTTCTATACTAGAAAAAGTGATATCAAAATAAACAACCAAGTTCTTCATCATTTTAGGTTCCCTGGCAGGAGATCTATAACTCCCTTAACTCATGAGAAACATTGCAAATGCTGGAAGGGAGAAACATTACTTTGTATAGCCAGATATGAGAGAGAGAGAATGAATGTGAGAATTACCATCCTCAGTCCTGGAAACTCTGCTCTGTATCTTGGAAAAGAAGATGCCAGATCTGTTAAGTGGCACCACACTGCAGGAGGTACAGATCCTCTGGGCATGAATTCCTAGCCAGCTTTCCCACACTGCTAGAATAAACCCCCTTAGGATCTGCCCCATTTGGAATTGGCAGTGCTTCAACAATTTGATAGAACAAAGGCAAACCTGAGCTTAACATGTCATCTGATGCCAAAAAGGAGGCAGTGATTAATAGAAGAAAAAAAATTTTCAAGAATTGAAAAAAATCTCTAAGCAAGTATTTAACATAGCCTCCCCCCAAATAAAACAAGCCACACAGAGAAAGACTAAAATAAATCAGTAGTCCTTCAATACAAAAACATAGATAAACATCCACAAGAAACAACAACAAAAAGGAAGCATTACCTTCCCAAAGAGATAAAGGAAGCAGCCAGTGATGAACTCTAAGGAGACAATGATATATGAGCTTTCTAACCAGGAATTCAAAGTAGCAGTTTTAAAGAAACTGAGTGAACTCCAAGAAAAGCAATTCAAGAATGTATAAAATAAATTTAACAAAGAGATTGAAATCATTAAAAAATTAAACATAAATCTTGGACAGATAAATACTTTTGCTTAACCGAAAGACTTATTAGAGTAGTAAAATGGATCAAGCAGAAGAAACACTGAGCTTGAAGGCAGACTATTTGAAATAACACACTCAGAGGAGAAACAAATATTAATAAAAAGGAATGAAGATCAATGACAAGATATAGAAAATTGCTTCAAACACAAAAATCTTATAATTATTGGTGTTCAAGAGGGAGTTGAGCAAGAGTAAATGGTAGAAAGTTTATTCAAAAATATAGTAACTGAAACTCTAAAAAATGTGATAATGATATAAGTGCACAAGTACAGGAAGGTAAAAACACACCAAAGAGACTCAACTCAAATAAGATTACCACAAGGCATGTAACATATTCTCAAAACTCAAGAAAAAGAAAGGCTCCTAAAAGCAGCAGTAGAAAAGAAACACATAACATAAACAAGAGCACCAATTTGTCTGAAAACAGACATCTCAAGGGAAACATACAGGCCAGGAGAAAGTAGGAAGTTCTTCATTCTCAAAGAAATAAAGGAAGTTCTTCATTCTCAAAGAAATAAACACTAACATGCAAAAAGAAAACATTGGAAAGTATAAAACCCACGGGAAAAATTAAATACAAAGATTACCCAGAAATTCTCCAATACTGTAATTGTGGTATGCAATTCACTCATAACTCTAGCATGCAGCCTAAAAGAAAAATCTATGAAAACAATAATAGCTACAGCAGCCTGTTAAGAGATTAAAAAAATATAAATTAACATGACCAAAGTCAAGATGTAAATAGGTGGATGAAGTTAGTATACACATTTTAATTCATTTTCTTTGTTTTATTTATTTATTTTTGTGAGATGAGCTGTCATTTCCTTAAAATATTTTGTTATAAGTAAAAAATGTTTTGTTGTTTCATAGTAACCATGTAGGAAACACTCATAATAGACACACTAAAAATAAAAGTAACAAAATATTCCACCAGAGAAAATCACTTAACTACAAAGAATGACAGCAAGAAAAGAAGAGAGGAGTTACAAAACAACCAGAAAATAAGCAAAAACTTGACAGTAACAAGTATATACTTATCAATAATAGCCTTTAATGGAAATGGACTTACATTTCCAATGAAAAGACATAGAGTGACTTAATAAAGAAAAACCAAGATCGAGCTATATGCTGTTTACAAGAAACATGCCTCATCTTTAAAGATGCACATAGTTCTTTCAGAAATTGCCACACTGTCTTCCAAAGAGGTTGCACTAGTTTGCATTCCCACCAGCAGTGTAGAAATGTTCCTTTTTCTCACATTCTTGCCAGTATCTGTTGTTGTTTGTTTTATTAATGATGGCCCTTCTTATTGGGGTTAGGTGGTATCTCGCTGTGGTTTTGATCTGCATTTCTCTAATGATGAGTGAGGCTGAGCACTTTTTCATGTGTTTGCTGGCTGCCCATATATCTTCTTTCGAGAAGTGTCTATTCATGTCTTTTGTCCACCTTTTAATGGGGCTGCTTGTTTTTTTCCTTTTGGTGCATTTGAGTTCCTTGTAGATTCAAGATGTTAGGCCTTTGTCAGATACACAGTTGGCAAATATTTTCTCCCATTCTGTGGGCTGTCTCCTTGTTCTCTTAATGGTTTCTTTTGCTTTGCAAAAGCTTGTCAGTTTGATGAGTTCCCACTTGTCTATCTTATCTCTTATGGTATGGACACTTTGTTGCAGCTCTATTCACAATAGCAAAAACATGGAACCAACCATGCATAGAAGCTGGACTGGATTTTAAAAATGTGATACATATACACAATGGAATATTATACAACCATAAAGAAGGACAAACATATGAACTTCACAGCAAATTGGATGGATTTAGAATCTATTATACTCAGTGATCCATCACAGAAACAAAGAACAGAGTACCATATGTTCTCACTCATAAGCAGACCTTGAACAATTATCATAATTCCATAAGAAAGGGATTGGCAGTTGAGGGGAATTGCCAGGGGGGGGCAGGGCACATCTCATCAACAAGGGTACCTGCATAATGAACATTTGTATACCTAATCCTGAATTGTACCACACATCTTTAAAAGAAAAAAAAAAGTGGTAAAGAGGAAAAAGAGAAGATTCACATAGACTTAAAATAAAGGATGAAATAAGATATTTCATAAAAAGGAAAAACCAAAAAAGAGCAGGTGTTACTATACCTATATCAGATAAATTAGACAGCAAGGCAAGGGATGTAAGAAAAGACAGAGGCTACTATATAATGATAAAAGGGTCAATTCTGCAAGAAGATGTAACAGTTATACCATATCTATGCACACAACACTGAAACTTCCATGTTTATAAAGCAAATATTAATAGATCTAAATGGAAATATAGACTGCAATACAGTATTAGTAGTAGTGGAACTTCAATCCTCCATTCTAGGTAACGTACAGATATTTCAGATGGAAAATAAAGTTAAACTATACCCTAGACCAAATAAGAAAAATTCCTGGACACAATCAACTTACTAAGATTGAACCATGAAGAACTGAAAAACCTCAACAAAAAAACTGAGTAATGAAGTAGAAGCTAAAAAAAAAAAGGCTTCCATTACACACACACACACACACACACACACACAAATCGAAGAGGAGGGAATAATTTCAAACTCATTCTCTAAAACCAGCATTACCTGATACCAAAACCAGACAAGGATACAAAAACAACAAATTGCAGGCCAATATTATTGATGATCACAGATTCAAAAAATCTTCAGCAAAATGCTAGCAAACCAACTTCGACATATTTAAAAGGCTATTCATGATGATCAAGTGAGAGTAATGCTAGGAATGCAAGGATGGTTCTGCATACACAAATCAATGAAAGTGATACATCACATGAACAGAACCAGGAGCAAAAAGCATATGAACATTTTAATGAATGTTGAAAAAACATCTGATAAAACTCATTAATTCTTTATGATTAAAAAAAAAGCCTCAATAACTTTGTATAGAAAGAACATACCTCAAAATAGTAAAGCCCTTATATAACAAACCCACAGGTAAATTCCTACTGAGTAGGAAAAATTTAAAGTCTTTCCTTTAAGATCTGGAACAAGACAAAAATGCCCACTTTTGCCATTTTTATTCAACATAATGCTGTAAGTCCTGACTAGAACATTAGGCTAATGAAAGAACATACAAGTTGGAAAGAAAGATACCAAGTTATCCTTGTACACAGATGACATGATCTTATATTCAGTAAAACCTAAAACCTTCACCAAAAAAAATGGTTGCACTGATACAAAATTCATTAAAGTTGCAGAATATAAAATTAATATACACACATCAATAGCATTTATATACACCAACAGTGAAAAAGCTAAAAAAGAAATCATGAATGCAATCCTATTTACAATAGCCAAAAAATTATAAAATACATAGGAATCAATTTAACTAAAGACATGAAAGATCTATACAAGAAAAAAACATAAAACATTTATTAATATAATTGAAGACATAAAAAATAGAAATATATTCCATGTTCATGAATTAGAAGAATATCATTAAAATGACAATGCCATTCAAAGCAATTTGATGAGATCCCTATGAAAACATGAATGACATTTTTCACAGAAATAGAAAAAAAAAGAATCCTGAAATATATGTGGAACCACAAAAGATCCCAGATAGTCAAAGAAATCTTGAGCAAAAAGAACAAAGCATCACACTATCCGATTTCAAAATATACAACAGGGTTATAACAACCAAATCACCATGGTATTGGCACAAAAATAGATATATAGACAAATGAAGTATAATAGAGAACCCAAATATAAATCCATAAATTTACAGCCAACTAATTTTTGACAAAGGCACCAAGAACATACAATAGGGAAAGGATAATATCTTCAATAAATGGTGCTGGGGAAACGGGATAGCCATATGCAGAAGAATGAAACTAGACACTCATCTCTCACCTTATACAAAAATCAAATCAAAATGCATTAAACACTTAATTTGAGCCCTGAAGTTGTAAAACTATTAGAGGAAAACTTTGGGGATTGCCCCAGGACATTGGTCTTGACAAAGATATTTTAGGGTAAGACCACAAATACACAGGCAAGAAAAGCAGAAATAGAGAAATAAGATTACATCAAACTGAAAAGTTTCTGCACAACAAAGGAAACAATAAACAAAGTGAAGAGACAAACCACAGAATGGGAGAAAAGATTTGCATGCTATCAATTTGGTAAGGAATTAATAACCAGAATGTGTAAGGAGCCCAAACAACTTAACAGTAAAAACAAAAAACTTGATTTAAAAATGGATAAAAGACTTGAAAAGACAATTCTCAAAAAAAAAAAAAAATAGACAATACATGTACAAGGGGTGACTCCCTCCCCCCCAAAAAATGGAATTATCTTCTGGAAGGCGGGCCCCTTGATGTACAGGCTTTCCTCGCTAGGTGAGTGTTCTAGGAACCTGTCAGCATCAGTGTACCAGCTAGCTTATTGTAAGATGCTACATTTGGATTCAGTGAATGTTTTTTGGAAATTCATTAATCGTGTTTGTCCATTGCATTATGGATGATTCACATGTACACCATGCAGCATGTGTTTTCTGTTGGGGAAAAAATGTGACAGAAATGGTTGTTATGCTATAGACAGTTTACAAAGACACTGCTCAGTATAAAGCACAAGTTTACGAATGGTTTTCCCATTTTAAATGAGGAGAAATGCCGATTGACAATTAACTTTGTTCTGGGCATCCTTCAACCACCCAAGCTGAAGAAAATGTGGTAAGGATTCATCAAGTCATCTTAGAAGACAAAATTGGACTATTGATGAACTTATGGAGTTGACTGGGGTGTCCTGGAGTTCCTGTAAGCAAATTTTATCTGAAAATTTTGGCATGAAATGAGTTTCAGCAGAATTTGTGTCTTGCTTGCTCACGCCCGAACAAAGAGACAATCGCTTGGCTGTATGCCATGCTTTGAAGGAACAGTTGAAGGTGGACACTAATTTTTTTCCAACGTCATAATCAGAGATGAATTTTGGTGCTGTGGTTACAACCCTGAAAACAAGATAGCAGTCTAGCCAGTGGAAAACTGCCACTTCCTCATGACCCAAAAAGGCACAACAAGTAAAGTCAAATGTGAAAAAAATAATCATTTGTTTCTTTGATGTGAAAGGGATTATGTACTCAGAATTTGTTTTTCCGGATTAAAAAGGTCAACCAAAGTTTTTGTCTGGAAGCTTTGAGAAGGTTGCATCACGATTTCCAGAAGAAATGTCCTGAATTGTGCAAACAGATGACTGGTTCTTCCACCATGACAATGCACTTGCCCACACTGCGTTGAGTGTTCAGCTGTTTTTGACCAAAACCAGCATGACTCCATGCTCCACGTTCCCTATTCACTTGATCTCACTGCTAGCCTTCCCCTCCCCCCCGGATTAAAAAAGTCCTCAAAGGGAAATGTTTTGTCGATGTGGAAGAGGCAAGACAAAAAATGGAGAAGTGCTAGTTGCATAGAAATTGATGAGTTCAAAAACTTTTGAGCTGTGGGAAGAGCATCTCAATAGGTGTATTGCATCAAACAAAGAGTACTTTGAAGGTGACTGAGGTTTAAGCATGTAAGAATAAATACACAATTTTTATGAATAAATTCCATTTTGAAGGTGTTCCCTCTCATACCATAAAATGCTCGACATCACTAATCATTAGAGAAGTGCAAACTAAAGCCACGATGACATCATGTCACCACAGTTAAAATGTTTTTTTATCAAAAACACAGGAAACAAAAGATGCTGGGAAGGGTATGGAGAAATCGGAACCCTCATACACTTACGGTGAGACTGTAAGTGAGGATAACCACTATAGAAAACAGTATGAAGTTCCTCAAAAAACTAAAAATAGGTATGCTATGTGATCCAATAACTTCATTAGCAGTGTAGATCCAAAATAAGCAAAATCAACATAGCAAAGAAATATCTGCACTCCTGTGTTTATTACAGCAGTATTCACAATAGTGACATTATGAAATCCACCTAAGTGCCTGTCATAGATGAATGAACAAAAAATGTTTTATATATATGTGTATATATATATATATATATATATATATATTGTGCAGTGGGATATTATACAGCCATAAAAAGAAATAAAACCCTGTCATTTGCAGCAACATGGATAGAACTGGAAGTTGTTTATGCTAAATGAAATAAGCCAAGCACAGAGAGATCAATATCACATCTTCTCATTCCATCATCATATCCATCTTCTCATGTGAAAGTTGAAAAAGTGGATCTCATGAAGAGAGAGGGTAGATTGGTGGTTTCCAGAGGCTGGGAAGTATAAGAGAGAGGGGATGAAAGAAGACTAGTCAATGGTTACAAACATATAGTTAGATAAAGATATAAGACCTAGTATCTGGCAGTTCAGTAGAGTTACTGTAGCTAATAATGCTCTATTGGACATTTCAAAATAGTTAGAAAACAATTCTAATGTTCCTAGCATAAATAAAAGTTAAATTTTTTAGGTGATGGATATTACAACTATTCTGATTTGACCTTTGCGTATTATATGAATGTATCAAATGTGCTTCAAAAATATGCATGGCAATTATATGGCAATTAAGAAATGAAAGACACAGCTACATAATGTGCATCCTAGGATAAGTTCCAGTATACGTATATATATTAAATAAATAAGTGGGCACAAAACTACATATAATCCATGCAAACTGAGGAATACTATTTCACAGTATTATTTTTAATAACAACTTTAAATATGAATTTAAACTTTAGGCTATCCATTAGTTAATGTAAATAGAGGATGTCATCCTTACAATAGAAACTTTACAGAATTCTGAAAAAATGACTTCTCTTAATCATTGAACTTTGTAAACACCTATAGTGCACAAGCCTATGTTATAAAAGCAGAGTTAGTGAGAACACAAGATACATGGTTAACAAAGGGACAAAATGGAAGATAGAAACACCACTGAGGCAAAGAGATTAGAAAAAAATTGCAATCAGTAGGTACAATTTTTTTAGCTGTCAGTATTTCAATATTTAGTGCATTATTTTTAGCAAAACACTCGATACAAATTTCAAAAATGACAAAAGCCACTATTTGCCTACAGATATAATTCTACAAGACGAGCAGGATGGAAAATAATAGCCTATATGTACCATTCTTAAAGGTTGTCAACTTTCAGAAATGCAAAACATGCCAAAGATGTCTTTTACTAAGTTTTTTTGCATTAGTTTTGCTAAAGTTATAAATAATTGCTATGAAATCCCAGTTCCAATAAATTATTCTGGTACAGTGTGAAGTTTGTAAATAATGGAGAGGGGTGATTATAATTCCTATCCTGTAAGAAGATATCACAAACCCAATTCCCAGAAAAGGAAACAGGGTCTGATAGCTTAAATGAGTTGGTGAGGGTTAGCCAATAATAAAAAATAAAGAATGCAATCCCAGACCAGTCTAATCTCAAAGTAAGGGCCTTTTTCCATTATGCCTGCCATATGGCCAGAATGTTCTCATGCTTCTTAGGTGTTATTAAATTGTCAAAGGACTTCTGAATAGAAGCTATGCCGCAGGTATTGAAATTGCTTCTTAATCCACTAGATTTGAGACAAGATAGAACACACAAAAAGATAGAAAAGATCCAATATCCATCATAAAAATTGTATTGTTTCTTCTTGAAGGATGACTGTATGGTCTGTGTAAACTAGATAATCTCTGAATAATCTCACATACTGAAAGTGCTCAGCATCAAAGAGGCAGTTCTATCCCATTTAAATAGACACAACTGATAGAAGATTCAATAAATCTGTGTCCATCCTTTTCTCAAGAATTTCCCATCTGGAAGAGAAATAGAGAGAGACCTTGATTTTTTTTTTTTTCCCCAAAAGTGGAAAGCCAAACCATTTAGAAATACTTGTTTTCCTCAATGTTCCTTGACAGCAAGGGCTTCATATCCCCAGAGAGTTTGTTAAGGGACAATATTATAGTCTTTTTTAAAATAAGAAGTAAAACCAGGAATTTCAGAAATTATCGCTCTATATAATTCCAAAATACATCATCAAAGATTTATTATACTATAACATAAATCAGTGTTATGTAATAGCATGATTAGCGAAGACATATGCCAAATTATGGGAAAGAAAAGATAATTATTGATTTCATTTTATTCTGCCAATGGCAAATACTTGTTGATAATGTAGGTATTATAATCTGTACTCTACCAGTTTTAGACACGGTAAGCTGTTCACTCTTAGCTAATGTCCCCTTCTTCTTTATTAACATGTCCTAAACTTGTTCTGCGAGGCCTTGTGCCTAGTATAAATATTTGCCTCCTGGAACTCTTTGTTGACAGGTAACCATGTGATGCAATTCTGGCCAATGAATTGTAAGTAGACATCTATTGGGTGGAGTTTATGAGAAAAACCTTCACTATCGTGATTAGAAGGGGTAGTCATACATATGTTTCTTTTACCCTTTTCTATGTCACATAGTATTTATCTAACAACCATTAGAATGATAGACCCATACTAAAGATGACAAAAAACAAAACAAAATAAAAACTGACAGAAGTTTGGCATTGTGGTGTGGCTAATATCAATTTATCCCTTATTTCTCTTCTAGGATTCTTATTAGGTAAGGAAAAAATAAACCCAGTTTAATTAAAGAAATCTTTACTATATGGATTTGAATTATATCCCTAAAGTAATTCACATGTTGATACTCAGCAAGATCTAATATCAGTAATGATCAGTGTTTCTGGATCAAAATGAGTAACAATTCAGGTAATAGTTCACAGAAGTCTTTCCTATGTTACTTGATATCTTTATTGATACCTGGTCAGATGAATCAAAGTCCAATTATTTCATTTGTAAATAATAAAAATAATATAGTCCCATAAAACACAATGGCATTCAAAGGAGTAGAAATATTAACAAATAAGTACTAATAGGGAAGATTATGATTTACTGTAGCAAAGAAACAACTAAAGCAAGCATAGGACATTTTTGTAAATCATGAGGTAAATATGTTATTTTGTGGTTCTGGGATTAACAACTATACATCTAATCAATCTATAAAATTAAATAAATTTAAATATAAATAAAATAATATTTAAATAAAATTAAATATGTCTGAATGTCACATGTTGGGATTGGAATACATTCCTTCCATTCTAATTTACATTAGTCAGACACTTCCTGTACAGTTTATGTGCATTTTCGCTCATTAAATCTTAAAGAAATGTTGAGAAACTAAACATCCAGAGTAGAGTGACAGTGACATAATGATTAAAGGACTGAAAAGCAAGTCTTACAAGAAAAGGTTAAAAGAATTGGCATTTAGCCCAGAGAAGAGCAACATGATGACTACCTCTCAAACGTACATTTTTTTTTTTTAATGTGAATCTGAAGTAGACTGGAAAAAAAAATTGGTAACTTTTCAGAGAATTCTTACGTATTCAATACATACTTTATTTTTTGTTGAGTTGGGGTCTCACTCCTTCATCCAGACTGGAGTGCAGTGGCCGCTCCCAGCCACTGCAGCCTCAACCTGCTAGGCTCTAGTGATCCTTCCACCTCAGCCTTCCGAGTAGCTGGAACTACAGGCGCGTGCTACCACACCCAGCTAATTTTTGATTTATTGCAGAGATGAGGTCTCACCAAGTTGCCCAGGCAGGTCTTGAACCCGCGGGCTCAGGCAATCCACTCACCTCAGCTTCCCAAAGTGCTGGGATTACAGGTTGAGCCACTGAGCCTGGCTCATATATGTATTTTTTTAAAGCTACTATCAACTTGGCCTTGAACAGATAAATACATCTTTTGTTTTGTTTTTTTTTTCCTTTAAGAACTTCAGACTTGAACGGATGAGGGTGGTTGTATTCCTTATGGTAAAAGCTAAATTGCTTTTACAACTTAAATATCATTATTCAAACACTATATAACTGATTTTTAAGTTAATAATGCATCCAGTCACATTGGTGAAATTGACTGGTTCTCAAAGATATTAGGGACCAACTCCTCTCACCAAGTTTCTTTATTCACCTTCAGTGGTAGCATGCTTGCCTGTGAGGTTGAAGCTGTGTTAGCACCCTGCTCGTGGAAGATGGGAAAGACACCAAATGGGTAGTAGCAATTTCATTTTAAGTAAGTGAGAAGCAAGTTGCCATTAAACTCTCATTCCTTTGTTGTGAATGTAGTCATATTACCATATCTCTGTGCAAGGAGAGCTGGGAAATACTGTCTCTAGCTCTCATATGTTCAGGTATAATAATTTTATTATGGAAGACAGAAAGATATTAGAAAACAACTAACAGTTTTTCATAGATATGAAAAATTAGCATAAATATTAGCATATCAGTATTTTCATTCTTAAGAATTATCCAGGGAGCAGCCAACAATGCTGCTGGATAATTAAGTTATATTTTTTCTAAAATTAGAAGGCTGAGTCGAGTCAACTCTCTAGGTCTTGTATAAACAATAGTATATAGCCGGGCTTGGCGGCTCAGCCTGTAATCCCAAGCCTTTGGGAGGCTGAGGTGAGTGAATTGCCTGAACCCGTGGGTTCGAGACCCGCCTGGGCAGCGAGACCTCATCTCTACAATAAATCAAAAAATCAGCCGGGCGTGGTAGCACATGCCTGTAATTCCGGCCATTTGGAAGGCTGAGGCGGAAGGATCGCTGGAGCCCAGCAGGTGAGACTGTGGTGGCCGGGAGCGGCCACTGCACTCCAGTCTGGGCAACAGAGTGAGACTCCAACTCAAAAAAAAAAAAAAAAAAAAAGTAATAAACATTGGAGTTGTTTTTGGTCATTTTTGACAACTTGTTTTTAAAATCTTTTTGTCCTCTGAGGATTTCTATCCATAGAAATGTGTAGAATACCTAAAATTCCTGAAATATTTTAAGTACAAGATAGGATCAAAGAATGAAGTTAGTCTTGGGTCTCTGTCTTCATCTGTTTGCTATGAGGCTTCTGGTCCTTGGGAAAACTCTTATCCTAACTATTGAAGGGTTCAAGCTATATTTCTGTCTATCTCTTATGATAGACAAAGCACTTGAGTCACCATATTCTCATCATCAAGCGAGGTTCCCACCTCAGCCTCTCAAATAGCTAAGACTACAGATGTGTGGCTCAACACCTGACTAATCTTAACATTTTTTGTAGAGATGGGTTCTCACTATGTGGCTTCATTGAGCTGGATATTTGAGTCCATTTTCACTCAGGGTTATGATTGGTAAATAAGAACTTACTATGGCCATTTTGTTGCTTGTTTTATGACTCTTCTTTTCCTTTCTTCCTTTCTTAGTGTCTTTCTTTGTGGTTAAGTGATTTTCTCAAGTAGCACGTTTTAATTCATTACTTTTTTATTTTAGTGCATCCATTAAGTTTTTTTTTCATTGTAGGCCATGAGGCTTACAAAGAACGTTTGATAGACATAACAAGTTATTTTTAAAGAGATGACAACTTATCTTAAGTCACAAAAAGAACAAAAACAAAGAAAAAACTAATAACACTGTACATTTTGATTTTATACCCCCCACATTTAGACTTTTTGTTGTCTCAATTTACATATTTTTGTATTGGTCATTTTTAACGGTTTGCTGTGATTATTACTTTTGTTGATTGATTTGTCTTTTAGATTTTATAATAGAATTATGAGTAAATTGCACACCACAATTACAGTATTAAAGTGTTTCTGGGTTGTCTTTGTACTTAATTCTACCAATGAGTTTTATACCTTAAAAATGTTTTCAGTTGTTTGTTTGTATATTAGTTTAGTTTTGTTTTGTTTTATAAAGTACTTCCTTTAGCATATCTTGTATGAAGGACCTGGTGGTGATATATACTCTTAGCTTGTGTTGGTCTAGAAAAAACATCATTTCTCCTTCATAATGTAAGAAGAGAATAGCTGGATACTATATTCTTAAATGCAGGGTTTTCTTTTTTTTCTTTTTTTCACCACTTTGAAAATATCAAAATGTCATCCCTTTCGCTTTTGATCTGTAAAGTTTCCATTGTGAAGTCTGTGGCCAGACGAATTTTTATGTTATGTGCTGCTTTTCTTTTGCTGCTTTTAGGATTCTCCTTTGTTCTTAACCTTTTAGAGTTTGCTTATTATATGCCCTTGGTAGTCTTATTTGGGTCAAATCTTTTTAGTGTTCTCCGAGTTTCCTATACCTGGTTATTTACATCATTCTCAAAGTTTGAAGAGTTTTCTGTTGTTATTGTTTTGAGTAAGCTTTGTGCCATTTGCTCTTTCTCAACTCCCTCTTAAACACCAATAATTCTCGTATTTTGTCATTTGAGATAAATTTCTATATCATGTGGGCTGTCTTCATTCCTATTCTTTTTGACTGTGTGCTTTTAAAGTCTGTTTTCAAGCACACTGATTTTTTTCCTCTGCTTAGTTTATCTAGCTTTTGAGAGTCTCTAATAAATTTTTCAGTTCAGCAAATGTATTTCTCAATTCAATTCTCTTACGATCTACTCAGAGTATTTTCACTTCTCTGTGGTTCTGATTACTGACTAATCCTCATATTTGCGTTCCAAGATTTGTGTTTCTTTTTTAATTTTTTAAATTTCAATCTCTGTTAAATTTATCTGATAAATTTTTGAATTTTTTTCTGTGCTATCTTAGAGATCACGCAGCTTTCTTAAAACTGTTATTTTGAATTCTTGGTCAAAGAGATCGCATATTGCTGTCTCATTAGAGTCAGTCACTAGTTCCTTGCTTTGTTCATTTTTGGAGGTCATGCTTTCCTGTTTGTGGTCAACTCTTGTGGATGTACACTATGTCTTTGTATTGAAGGATTAGTTATTTATTTTAGTCTTCTCCATATTCTTTGTTTTGTTTATCAGAGAGAGTCTTCATAATTTTTATGCTGTATTTCTTTCCCAGTAGGTCAATGCCTTTTTTTCATTACAAGATGATACCTTCTGCCCAGGTTTGCTACCTGTTCAAATTGCTAGCTGTTTTGAATGGATACTGTGGCAGTGTGAGAACTCTGGCTAGGGGATCATGGTCATGGAACCTGTGGGACATACCTCCTACAGCATGCTCCTGTTTAACCACCACTCTGGTTTGGTGTCTCTTGACCTAGCTACAAAGCAGAGTTTCCAAAGCTGGGGATGATGGACTACTTTCCTTCTTTGTCCCCTGTTGTCCTCAGGAATATTTCTCTCTTCAGGCACTCCCAATAATTCCCACGAATTGAGCAGAGTCAGGTATCCTGCCAAGTAACCCAAGATAGTGGGGAAGCTGGTTGTTCACCTCAATCTCGCTTTTCCAGTGGAGAAATTGTGAGTCAGGGTAAATTTTCCGTTTGCTCTGTGCTAGGAAGATTGCAGGGAGATGCATCTTGGATATGGAAGTCCAATTCTCTTACCATCTGCTCAGAGTATTTTCACATCTGTGTGGCTCTGGTTACTGGCTAATCCTCATATTTGAGCTCTGGAATATTGTTCTATCATGATAACCTTGGCACTATATATTTGTTTTTGTTTTTTTGTGGGGTAGAGTGAAGCCAGCTTGCTTCTAGGCCACCATATTGAACTGGAAATTCTCTATAGCTGTTTCTTTATAGTAAAAAAATGTTTAAATAGTAAACATCCCTTGCAATATTTTCCTTTTAACTCATGAAATAACAGAGCACCAGAGAGGAAAACCTATGACATTTCCACTGAGAAACACAAGGGCTTAGTTCCAATTTTATCTGCAGGCTAAAGGATGAGGTTGCATCCTGAATATTTCTAACCATATAGGAAAGCCTCACAGACATTGGAAGTTTCAAAGACAGAATGTCTTTGGAGAAGGTGACACTGACATGTCAGCTGACATGTCCTCTGACATGTTCTCAGTTTGTATTAGCCTGCTCAGGCTGCCATAAAAGACTAACACAGACTTTTTGCCTTAAATAACACAAATTTATTTCTTCACAGGTATAGAGTTTAGAAGTCCAAGATTAAGTGGTTGGCAGAGTTGGTATCTTTTGAGACCTCTCTTATTGGCTTGCATGTGGCTGCCTTCTGGCTGAGTCCTCTCAAATATCTTTTTTTTTCTATGATTCCTCAACCCCACTGTCTCTTCCTCTTTTTATTAGGATATCACTCAAATTGGATTAGGGCCTTTCCCTTATAAACTTACTTAACCTGAATTAACTCTGAAGGTCTTATTTCCCAAAACAGTCACATTGGGGGGTAGGACTTCAACATGAGAATTGGGAGGGATACAATTTAGTCTATAACAATGTCTGTGCTTGTCATAATATAAGACAGTGTCTCATTTGTAGTTCTTAACCTTGATACCTCGACATAGCATCATTGGTGAAAGATCAAACATTTATATCTCTGGAGTAACTGTTTTGCATATTGCCTGGGAAGGGGAGGTACAGTGTAATTAGTCCCTTGCACATACTGGGGGAGAGAAATCTCTTTTCCAATTAGGGTTTCAACAGATACTTTCATTCTGGAGAATTATAAAAACCTGCTTTATTAGTAGCCATAGTAAGAAAAATCAGCCAGGCACAGGACACATTTGTATGCAGCAAATGTGCTTTCTGTGCCACTGCTTCATGCTACCTGCAGCAGACACAGTCATAATTAAATGACATTCAATCTGTGTATTCAAGACACTTACATCCTAATAACTCTTAAATATCGATTAATCTTTTTTTGAGTTAGAGTCTCACTGTGTCACCCAGGCTGGAGTGCCATAGCACATTTGTGGCGCTCACCCATACTCAACCTCTTAAGCTCTGACAGTCCTTCCACCTTAGCCTCCCGAATAGTTGGGACTACAGGCGTACATTACCACATCCAGGTTTTTTTTGTTTTGTTTTTTGTTTTGGTAAAAATGAAATCTTGCTATGTTGCCCAGGCTGGTCTCAAATTCCCGAGCTCAAGCAACCCTCCCACTTTGGCCTCCCAAAATGCTGGAAGTACAGGTATGAGCCACGGCACCCAACCCTATTAGTATTTTTAAGGAGAAGAAAGAAGGCAATTTTTTTAATGCAAAGAAAGAAACTAAGGGGTTAGGAGAAAATGGGCAGTAACCACTAACAGGTATATAGTTTCTTTGGGAGATGATGAGAGTTCTGAAATTAGATAGTGGCGATAGTTTCACACTTCTTTGGAAAAAAATATTAAACATTAACATTGAATTGTACTCTTTAAAAGAGTGAATCTTACAATATACTAATTAAAGTTCAAGCTGTTAGATGAAACAAAGAGATACTAAAGGCATCCCCTGTTTGGCCTTCTCATGGATGGTTTAAGCATTTTTCAAGCACTGCTACAGAAACTTCTGTTTCCTCTGAATTTCACCACATTGTTAGGTGTTGAAGTTTACAAAAATATGCTTAAAACGGTAAGAGTACACTGGACATTTTTTCTGTAGACTTTAGGAAGCAAGGTTGTGTAATGGTTCAGAAGTAAAATTTAAGTATAAAGATATCATATGTTCAAATTCTGGCTCTACCATTTTTAGTTGTATACCTGTGATGAATTATTTAACCTCACACATATATGCACAACAAATTATGAGCTAAGTATCCTTATTATTCTCATTTTACAAATGAAGAATCAGGCTTGATCAAGGTCACATAGCAAGTGCTTGAAATGTTGACAGTGAAAAGAAATAATATATAGTGGATAAGAAAGAACACAATAAGCCAGGCTCGGTGGCTCAGCCTGTAATCCCGCGCCTTTGGGAGGCCGAGGTGAGTGGACTGCCTGAGCCCGCAGGTTCGACACCCGCCTGGGCAACTTGGCGAGACCTCATCTCTACAATAAATCAAAAATCAGCCAGGCGTGGTAGCGCGCGCCTATAGTTCCAGCTACTCGGAAGGCTGAGGCCGCAGGATCCCCAGAACCCAGCAGGTCGAGGCTGCGGTGGCCGGGAGCGGCCACTGCACTCCAGTCTGGGCGACCGAGTGAGACTCCAACTTGGAAGGAAGGAAGGAAGGAAGGAAGGAGGGAGGGAGGGGGGGAGGAAGAAGGACACAATAATGAAATAATCTGACTTAAAATCTTAAAATCTAGGCTCTGTGACATACTTTGTGACTTCTGGCAAGTTACTTAATGTCTTGCGTCCTCCATTTCCTCGTCTATAAAATGGTGTTTTAGGTGTCTATTTCTAGGTAGTAAACCATCCCGAAACCTGGGGGCTTGAAATGAGTTGCTATTTTTTTTTTTTTTGAATTGGAGTCTCACTCCGTCGCCCAGACTGGAGTACAGTGGTCGCTCCCAGCCACCGCAGCCTCGACCTGCTGGGCTCCGGCGATCCTTCTGCCTTAGCCTTCCGAGCAGCAGGAATTACAGGCGCGCTACCACGCCCGGCTTATTTTTTTATTTATTGTAGAGATGAGGTCTCGCTGCCCAGGCGGGTCTCGAACCCGCGGGCTCAGGCAATCCACTCACCTCAACCTCCCAAAGGCGCGGGATTACAGGCTGAGCCACCGAGCCCGGCTATGAGTTGCTATTATCTCTTCAATCTCTGTAGGCTGATGGGGCACAGCTGGGAAGTTCTCATTTGTGGTCTCTCAAGCAACTGCAGGCAGACGTTGGTGGGGCTGCCGTCACCTGAAGACTCCACTAGGCCTACTGTCTAAGATAACTTACACACATGGTTGGCAGCCAGTGCAGGTTGTATGCAGGGAACTTGGCTAAAACTGTCAACTGTGGCCACTCTGTGTGGCTTGGGTGTTTGAAGCATCAAGGATCCAAGAATAAGCTTCTCAAACTCTCAGAGGTTCAGATAAAAACAGTAATGTTTCTGTTACTTCTGTTGTATTTTTCCACCCAAGCAGATTACTCAGGGTAGTCCAAATTCAATGGAAGAGGAATTACATCCATGTCTTAAAGATCAGCAGGAACATACAAATAGAAAAAGATTTGGTGGTTGCCATTTGTCAAACTAATGGCCCTGGTCTGCTCTTGTCTGGTGGCAATGATCACATTCTCCCCATATAAAAAATATAATCACTCTATTCCCAAGAGCCACAAAGTCTCATCCCATATGGCATTGGCTTGAAGTTCAGGATCTCTCAGCTAAATTAAGTTAGGGTACAGATCACAAGAGATTCCACAAGTGCATTTTTCTGGAGGACAGTTCCGCTCAGTTAGAAGGTCTATGAACCAAGAAGTTTTCTCTGGTTATCTGTCCCCTATATATCCAATATACAACAATGAAGCAAGCATAGGATGATGGCAAAAGATATACCCATTCAAATAAATAAAGGTCTCACTCTGTCTCCCATGTTAGAGTGCAGTAGCACAATCACAGCTCACTGTAGCCTCAAACTCATGGCCTCTTCCAGCCTCAGCCTCTTGAGTAGCTGGGACTACAGGCATGTGCCACCATGTCCGACTAATTTTTTTTAATTTTTTGTAGAGATGAAGTCTCACTATGTTGTCCAGGCTTGTCTCCAACTCCTGGGCTCTAGCAGTTCTCCCACCTCAGCCTCCCTAAGTGCTGGGATTACAAGCGTGCGCCACCATAACCAGACTTTAATCCATTTTGATTTGATGTTTTTATATAGTGAGAGATATATTTTTAATGACAAAGTGTTCTACTGTCTCCCAAATACAATAATTTTTGCTAACAGCTTAGATTTTGAAAACCTCTTTCAAATTCCTCATGTCATATGATAGCTAGACCTGTTAGCCTACATTTACAAAGACTTGAATTGTACGAAGTAGCACTATATCTGGACTAATATGAGAGAGGAGTCATGGTGAAGTAAAATTCCA
This sequence comes from Cephalopachus bancanus, assembly GCA_027257055.1. NCBI lineage: Eukaryota > Metazoa > Chordata > Mammalia > Primates > Tarsiidae > Cephalopachus > Cephalopachus bancanus. Next base: position 2,171,918 of record JAPVLO010000258.1, read on the forward strand.
TCCACTATAAGTTATTCTCCTAGGAATTTTAATCCAAGGGAGGAAAAACAGTTCCTTTTCATTTTCTTTCTCCCACTGTGTAAGCACATATTCTGTTTGTTTTCTTCTCTATAACACCATCCGGAGCATTTATAAACACATTATGATGTTTAGGGCATGAAGGAAAGAGAATGATCTGTTCTACCAGGTCAAACAGTGTTTTTATTCTTTGATTACCATCAATTCAACCTTAGTCTCTGGAAACGTGGATAAGTATTTTTTTAAAAGCAACTTATAACTTGAGAATATTGAACACTTTATTTAAGCTTACTGAACCTCAATTTATGTATATGTAAAGTGAGAGTAATAGTAGTTGCCATCTAGTATTTTCTAAGAACTAAATCTATAAATGCTGCCTTTGTTCCCAATTGAGTCCTGAAATTCTGATAATTGTTTTTTCTCTTTCATTTATTCCTCCTTTGATCTCTAATTATTTTAAAACTTTGTAAGAATAAAGATGAAAACAAAAATTGTGGGAAAAGGTGCTCATGCTTTACCATAGGTTTACATTTTATATTGGAATAGAACATGATTCTTGTAAATTCAGGGCCTTTGTTGATTCAATACTTTTCATGTCATTAGTTTTCTAAGTTGTCTTTATCTCATTCTCTAATTTTATTTATTAGAGTTTAAATTAGGTGTCATGTCATGGAAAAATCCTCTTTTCCTTTTTGTCTCAATCAATTCCTTTGTCACAGTGTGCGACTTCTCTAAATTATTGTCGAGACCTTGAGAGCAGGGTAGGTTATGCTTAACCCATACCAATTTACATTTTGCATTTCCTCTTCTCTTAGCTGAAGCTAAAAAAATATAGTTTAGGATTTCTTGTGTTTTGATATAGAGAAATAGCAATAATACACATCTACTAAGCACTTATGATAATGAACTCTTATACATTGCCTTTTTTATTTTTCACAACTTTTTGAGGTAGGTATTATAACCATTTCAATGATAATGAGGCACAAATAAATCACGTGACACACAGGTCTTAATTTTAGAGCTTGAATTTTAATCCTGTCTATCTAATCCCAAAGATCAAGAGTTTAATTATTATACAGATTCCTGTTTAACTTTAGAATAGCTGTGGATTATTAACACAACTTCCAAATACTATAAGAGAACAGTTCCAGCAAAATTGCATTATTGATAAATGAGATTTTTTTTCCTAGCACTACCAAACAAAAAATAATATTGAAATAGTCTTTTCTTTTTTTTTTTTTTTTTTTTTTGAGTTGGAGTCTCCCTCTGTCACCCAGGCTGGAGGGCAGTGGCATGCTCCCAGCCACTGCAACCTCTACCTGCTGGGCTCAGGTGATCCTTCCACCTCAGACTTCCGAGTAGCTGGAACTACAGGCACGTGCTACATTCTTATTCTTATTTGATATTCTAACCATCTTCACTCTTTCCTCAATTTTTAGCCATCCTTAGCCACTAGGCTCCATGTTATATATGTATATTGTATATATATATATATATACACAATCAAAAATATAGTTTAAAAAGTCAGTTTTATCAGCTAACATATATTAATGTCTAACCTCTGCCACTACATTTTTACATATCATACAGCTACAAAGAATAAAACCTTGATTGTTTATAGCATCATATAGCCTCTTAAACTACTGAAGTTTCAAAGATATCTTTATCCCCTGGATGTAGAAGCAAGGATGAGTAAGAAATCCATCTCTTCTAAGTCAATTATTTCATATAATGCTTGGAAAATTATATTTGTTGCTATTAAACAAACCACATTCTTCTATTTACCATGGCCAGAGTTTCTCTTAACAGCATTTGACCTAAATATTCTAGGGAAAAAAATAAACTCACCAGTTACTGTTCAGTCAGACTGCTACAACTTTTAGGATGGCAGGTGCTAGCCATAAAAGGTATCGATAATTACCAGAAGAAAAATACACAGATCACTAAAACCATAAGCAGTAGAAGAGATTGCACTGGGCAGCCAGCCTTTTCTATATATTATATTTGGTTGGCATTTCTCTATAGTTTTTCTTGTTTGTTTTTGTTTTTTTGTTTTTGTTTTTGGTTTTTTAAGAAAAGGTCAGAGTTGCCAAAGGTTTGATTGAAAAAAACTTGGAGATTTTAAGAGATGCAAACAACATTTTATTAAAAGAGGCTACATTTTCTTGGCATAAAAACCTAAAATTGATAGTGAGGTCAAAAATAGGAAGGCAGAAAGTAGGATAGAAATGAGAAGCAGAAGTCACTGACACTGACGTTTATATATTTGGAGCAGGATGATACACAAGAGCCAAGGAAGAGTGTTTGCAGAAACAAACAGAAAAAAGCCTCAAGGGCACCATTATGGCATCCTCATTGTCCAACTAGTTGCTTCTTTCTTGCGACACCTCACAAACTAGGGTAGGAGTACTTATGCTGATGATGCAGAAACCACACATTCATTTGAATCAGCTCCCATGATCACCTATGCATTTGTTTCCTGTGTCTGCTATAACAAATCACCATAAATTTGGTGACATCAAACAACGGAAATTCATTATCTTACAGTTATGAAGGCCAGAAGCCTTAAGTCAAGGTGTAGGCATGGCTGGGCTCCCTCCAGAAAACTCTACAAGAGATTCTGTTCTCTGCCTTGTCACCTTGTCTGCTTTTAGGTGATAGCTGGCATTCCTGAACTTGTAGTTGCCTCATCCCAGTTTCTGCATATATGATCACATCACCTTCTCTTGTGTTTGTCTGTCTACAAGCTATTTCTTTTTTCTTTTCTAAAAACACTTATTATTGGACTTAGGACTCACTCTAATAATCCAGAGTGATATCATCTCAAAATTCTTACCTTTATTACATCTGCAAAGACCCTTTTTCATATTAAGATAACATGAATAGGTTCCAGGGATTTGACATGGACATCTTCTTTTTTTGAGGTAGGGGAAACCATATAATCAATGATAACATGATTAAATATTCCTCACAAATACAGTCTTTGAAGAAGTGAAACAGTCTCCTTTCCTTAGTGCAAGGGTGGGGAGGACAAGGGAGGAGTAGAGAGGGATTCGTTTTTACGTTTAAAGATTGGACCTTTTCTCCAGCCCATCGCCAGTAAATTCCTGGCTCTTTGAGAAATATTCTAAACACATATACTTAATATCGTGATACTTAATGACAACAGAAACATAAGAAAAAAACTCTTCATCACCAAAGAACAATTTTCTTAGGACTATCTGGATGTCTACAGCAAGGGTGCCCTCTTTCAGGTCACTGGGGATCCACGAATGTTTCTAATAGTCATAAATGATCCTAAGCTTGTGCAACCTGAAAGAAAAATATCTAGCCTACCCAGGACCTGCAATAAATCACATCCTTGAACATCTGGCCTAAGGTAATATTAAAATGTTATTGTCTATCTTTCTGCAATAGGCATACTGTATCATCACCAGGGATATTAGAAGTTTAGTCAATTTCTCACCAACTGAAGTGAGGAATGAATTTTTGGTGAACAAAGAGTTGTTTCTCCATTCTTACCTGGCACAATACTCCTCATTTGCTTTCCTAAGGTGAACAGCTAAAGACTTTAGGAGGAGTTACAAATACTAACCTACAATTAGACCCATACAATGAAATGCTAAAAATCAAGTTATAAATTATGGAACAGACTTTATGGAAGATGTCATGTTTCTTAGCAAACTGATAGTAGATAAATGGGCATAACAACTCCAAGATTTTAACTCTTGTAATCTACATCATACCCAGGAGAAAGTAGGGGGGGGTGGAAAGCAAAAAACAAAAATAGTAACAAGACAAAAAACACCTGAGGCCCACTTCAGAAACCTACTGAACATCTTGCACCTTATCTTTTGCACCACCCATGTGTATGTAAACTGATACAAATAATTGGCAATAGAAAAAAAAGTGCATGGCAAAGTTTTGTTCCTAGTTTAGTTATTTAGTTGTTGTTGTTGTTGTTGTTGTTTTAGTATCTAGAAGCCTTCACCTTAATTCATGATTAATACTATCACAGAGTGCTTTCTTTACTTCACCTTCACTCTGTAACCTTCATCAGTAAGCCTCTTTAAAGACAAAGCTAAATTTCAAAGACTATTTGCTTCACTGGAAGGAATAATACAGTGCATATTGATGTGGGAGATTTCTAAATTAACTCTAAGAGGTTAACAATAGCAAAATCAACAACAAATAGTCGTCTCTTCTCCCATCCTTTCTCTCTCCTCTTCCTGTCTCTCCTTCCCTCCATTCTCCCTCTCTTTCACCTCACTCTCTGTGGTTCCCACTTCCCTGCCTCTCTGTTCCCTGCCTCCAATGAGAACCCAGCTGTCAGCATTGCACTGCAATGCCAGGGGTGTCAAGGATGTTCTGCTAGGCAATGAACAGGACCATTGATCATTGTTTTTCTTTACTGTTTACAGAAAATCTCTTGGCAAGAGAAGTGCCTTGGCCATGCAGAAAGAATCGAGAGTGCTGCAAGGTTTTGACTTTTTGGAACAACACATTAAGCTTATTAAGTTTTGAATATTCAGCAAGTTAAAATAGCTCAATGTTTTTCATCATTATTGCCTCCCTGGAAAAATATATGTATTTGCATCCAAAGCACAAATCCAGAGTCTCTGTACAACAAATAGGGGAAAGAAAATTTTTACCCTCACAGTTCTATATTGAAGTGACCCAGTGAAAAAACAAAACACTCAGACATAACAATTTTAGTCTGACAACTATGTACTTTGGAGACAAAGAGTAAAGAACACTCAAATTACCATTTGCAAAATAGCCATGAATTTTTAGCATACAGCATGAACCATGGAAGCAATACAAGTTGTTCTTTAAAAGCTTTGGATAAGCTTTTAAAGTTATGGATCTGCAACACAAACAAATTTAAACCTAAGAAGACATTCCGTTGCCATGACAATATGATATACTAGCTCCCTGTCACGATGCATCCCGGGCTTCAAGAATATTATGATCACAACATGGCAATTCAGGTTTCTTTGATACCAGTGTGCTGCTTTTAAACCTTATGAATGCATTACTTAGATGTTTGTTTTTAGTTTAAATAATATATATAATGTCATAGGCAAATACCTAGCATGAATTAAAAAGTGATAAATAAAATCTGTTTTAATCTGATGTTAGTAAAAACTGTGAACTTACCAAGATTTTTAGGTAAGGGAAATAAAGAAAATCTGTTGTTCAAAAATAAGAAATCATTTATCAGAAGTACTCGTTTTTAATGCTTCCATGGGGAGGAAAAAACCATTTACTAATTTGAAATCTCAGAAAAACTCATTGAGATATATTATTCATTATGTTATAAAATCTACAAATGTGCTTTAAAAACAAAATAGAGGACAGGTTCTAACTTGTCACAAACAACATGAATCAAAAGGAATATCCTTTGAAGCACAAAAGAAACAGGGTGAGAGGTTTCTTTCTGTGGGCCAGATGGCAGCTTATTATCACCAGTCTCTCACTTTCTTCCCATTTCCCCAAATTCTCCTTGCCATCTCCTTTTCTTATTATTTTGTAGGTGACAAGAAATGAAAGGCTAAACTGCGTCACCATTAATTTATTCTCTCATCAAACATTTAACAAGCCTTTTCTTTTCTTTTTTTAGTGGAAAAATAACAAAGAAGAATAAGTTCAGTCTAGTGAGGAGGGCAAATATAAGAAAAACAAACATAAGAAAATCCTAAAGATTGTATTCCCGGAATATAAAGGATTCCTTAAAATCACAGACAAGTATAGACCTCAAATAACTTCCAGGCACTCAGGTTGTTTAAGATGAGCATTTTCCTCGGCAGTCAGGGGTGAAAGGAGAGGAAATATTTCAAGGAAAGGACATGTACAAAGGCACAGAGCTTTGGAAGTTCATGCTCTATTTCAGGAAATCCCACCAGGCCTGTATGCCTAGAGTGAGATGCATATGGGAAAACAGCAGGAAATTAGATTGCTATAATATGAAATGTGTACTTTGTCCTGTAAAGTATAAGAACCCATCAAAAAATTACAAGCCATAGAAAAACAAAGTCAAAATTTATGTTAGAAAGATCACTCTGACAGAATAGTGAAAGATGCAGTGGGTGGAGGTGAGATTGAAGACAGGAAAATTAAGAAGCTATCAGGTTAGTCCAAAGGAAAGAGACTTGACCAAAGATTGTTTATAGCGAGATGTGAGAAACACTCAAGTGGTAAATATAACAAATGTTACTAATCTATTGGATGTAGAAGTTAGAGAAAGAGGGATGTTTCCAGCATGATGGACTGGGTGAGTGCTGTTGTAGTTTTCCACAATGAGAAATATGAATCAGAAGACAGGTATGGTGAGATGGATTCCTGTATTACAGGAAAATTTCAGCCAGAGAGACAATAAAGGACAAAGAGAGAAGATCAAAAACCAAATGACAGTAACAGCTACATTAAAAAGATATACTGAGGAAGAGCATACAGCAATGGAGAAACAAAAGGGATGGCCAGAAGTTGGAAGGCTTTCTTTCAAGAAGAATACATATTGAAATATATTTAAATGATGTCTCTAGTGTGATAAAGACATCCATCATTATGAAAAAAGAGTATATAATATTTTAACAGTTTAGGAGCAGATTTTTGGTAATAATGCCACCTGTTTCCCTGTAACCTGGTTGCAGAAATAAGCTACCTTTTCTCTCCAAAAAAAGGAAAAAAAGTAATGGTATTTACCACAAATCTCTGAGCCTAGGTTTGGTATTATTATCCTCCTTTTTATTTAATGAAAGAGAATGCTGAAGGACAGAGAGGTTGGCTAACTCCCCCAAGGTTACACAGCTTGTACCTAGAACTGTTCACTCTATTTTCTTCAGAATTAAATAAATATATAATCCAGTCATACTTGAACCACATATGGGAATTTATGTTAAAAATATATAAAATAATTTCATCAATTAGAACTAGTCCATCTTTTCTCTAGTATAAAAATAAATAACTAAATAAATATGTGAGGATAACTGTCCCAGATATGACTACAAGCTAATTTTTATCTTGAAGTCATGGGACTAAGATATGACAATTATATAGTGAAAACAGTAAGAGTAGAAAAAATGTCATAAGCATTTTGTGTAGATGATATTCTTACTCAAGTCAAAAAATCATGTAATTTTTACTCTCAAGTGAGTACAGCCAACCTAAAGGTGAAAATTATTAACCACTATCTTTTTTAGTTATAAAAACAGGGTATTCAGTTTGGGATTCACTCAGTAATGTGGTAATCTCTTAACTGACCGAAAGAAAACCATCAATAGAAAGAATGAAATTATTATAAGTATTTCTTAAAAACAGAACATAAAAGTCTCTTGCATAGATGCATAAAGGGTAAATGATACAATGCTTGGAAAACCTATCTGGCACTAAAATCATGATATAAAAAATGATGAAAACACAGATTAAAACCTGAAACCAAAGCCACATTTACATCAACATCTTTCAGAACTGTGATAGATCCTGCAAGAGTCATATAGAAGTCAGCAAGTATCATAAGGACCCCCTTCATTTGTGTGGTCATTGAGAATATTTCAACTCATTAATACTTTGTAATAACAAAAATGATTACTTTCGGAGCTTAACTTATATTTTACGCTCTTGGTGATTTCATATTTTTTTGCTCTAAAAAAATTCTGTTTGATTGATAAGTAGATATTGTTTCCACCATTTAAAGATGAAGAATGGTGACTTCGGGAAAACTTGTCAGGTTTTATCAGAAAGAGAAGGCAGAAAGTTAGGATATGAATTCATGCGTTTTGACTCTAAGTCTTGTATATCTATAAGATCACTATACCCCCTATGTTCCATTCTATAAACTTTGATAAAGCCCAAGGAACAATATTTTACCCCACAGAAGAAATCAAATCACATTAAGATGTTAGTGGTCTCACAGCAATTATGCTTTATTATTTACTCATCTGATACATAGACAGCGAATTCCTTTAACTTCTCTATACAAATCATGTTCATAAATAGCCAAGGGTGTGTCTTAGGTTGTTTTAAGCTCACTAGTGTGTTCAGAGGCTCTGCATTTTAATTATATGCAATGATTTCATAACTCAGTCCCATGGCAAATCATTATAATAAACACATCAAAAGAAGGCTCATCTCTTTATGCATAATGCAAGTATCAGATACAATGACCTTTCTCATATTTGCACATTAGTAATTTTATTTTAGCAAGGATAATGAATTCCTTTGCTTCTCAATTTATTATTCGTTTTTGTAAAATATTAATCATCTGGTATTCAGAGTCCTTCTTTATAAGTCAAATTTTGAAGTCTCTTTGCTATAACCAAAAATATAAACATAGAATTTTCAGATAGTAATTATGGCTTGCCTAAGCTTCTTAACAGTATCTCAAGGAGTCCAGCTAAAAGATGACTGCAAACAGAAAAGAACATCTACTAAAGCTTTATCCCCAGGACGTTCTTAAGGAATGAAGCTGTTCTAAAAAGTGTTGTAGGGCCTCAGTGGAGAATCAAATGAATTTGTGCATAAAATCATCTATGTTAGACTTCTAGAGTGAGGTAAGTGTTTAGATTATTGACTAAATTAGGTTTGGGATATACTTCTAGCCATTGTTAAGCACTGTCCAGGCCATCCATGTGTTCTTTGAGCTATGGCCGCCATGTTTTCTAAGCTTTGGTCCCTCCCCTCCCTTAGGGAGGTGAATCTCCTCTATCTCTCTCTCTCTCTCTCTCTCTCTCTCTCTCTCACACACACACACACACACACACACACACACACACACACACACACACACACACACATTTACTTTATAAATAAACTATATTTTTCAATCTAACTTCTGTATAATTCTGTACAAATCATAGAGTGCTAGAGCACAGCAAAAAAGATGTTTGATTTGGAGGAATCCATGAGTTCCTAAAGAGCCTTCCATCTTCCAGGTCACATTCCAGTCTCCAGAAGGTCTGTCTGGAAGGTACTTGCTGGTTTTCACAAGTTCAGCTGCCCTCCTCTCCTGTAAATCCTTATCTTTAGCCTCCATTAGGCAGCCCTTTTCTTTGCAATCTAAGAGAATTGAACACAAAAGGGACACCTGAGCCTCTGAATGAAAGAGAAAACTCAGCAAATTATATAAAAATTGAACATCTCTATCTCCCCAACTGTCACCTACAAGTCAATTTCCACTGCCTTTCTGGTGGACAAGAGCATTGACTGAGTACCATGCTTTCCTGGTGTCTAACTGCCCACATCTCCAAGGGTTTCTCTGTCTTTGGTGAGTACAGAAGAGTTTTGGGTAAGTGCTGTTTTCTTCATGTTTAGTTCATCTTTTGCACAGCACCAGATCACATCCTGCCTACCTCCTACTGTGGGTCTGATCTAACACAGAGTCTAGAATGTTAGCCCAGAACTAATAGCACTATGTTTAATGTAACTAGATGGACATGGAAAAATATGGTAATATTGGCAGTTCTGTAAATATCTGTGGATTCTCTTGCACATGCATGCTCATGACTACTGGTTCCAAAAAGAGTAATAAGTGACATGACAGTGTCATAACTTCTGCTGAAGTATGCAGGGGCTGGTATATGGTGTTACAACCACTATATTCATATATTCTTGTGCATATATTATAAATTAGATATACATATATATACATCTAATGCTTATCATATATGTATAAAGATTAGAATAACATTTTGAATTATTAAATAATTTTTTCCTTGTAAATTCCCTTTTGCTCTCTGCCCAAGTCCTGCTCTTCCCTCACACACTGTTCTTCCTTACCCCACATTCATGCCACTGGGCTTTCCAGTCCTCACTGTGAGAGTGGAAAGCCAAGCAGTAAAGAAACCACTTACCTTTGATTTGAAAAAGTCTAGTAGCCATTTTAGAGAAAAAAAGTAAAGCTGGTGACCCTGGGAAAAGGAAGGAGGGCATGAAGGAGATCACAAAGTGGGAAATGGTAGAATGCAACTGTTTTATATTTTAGAGCTAGAACTCTTGTGGGGTTGAGCCTAGAATTATTTCTATCCCTTCAACAAATGCTTGAATATAAAAAAAATACTAGTCAGTGACTATAAGGAACTAGTAGAAAGAGCTTTTTAAAAGAATAGTATTTAAGTAGCTCATTCCACTGAAATTGACTGCATTTAAATCCTCTGCCCCGGGTTCGAGACCAGCCTGGGCAATTTGGCGAGACCTCATCTCTACAGTCAAAAAATTAGCTGGGCATGGTAGGGCGTGCCTGTACTTCCAGCTACTTAGAAGTCTGAGGTGAGGATCACCAGAGCCCAGCAGGTCGATGCTGGGGTGGCCATAAGCATGCCACTGCACTCCAGCCTGGGCAATGGAGTGAGATTCCAACTCAAAAAATAAAAAATAAAAAATAAAAAAATAAATATGCTGTCTAGCTAAAACACAAAACACTCCACTCCACTGAGACTTTCAAAGTACTTTTTTATATTCAAAGTTAAGTCATTAATATGGTTCTAAGTACTCATCTTAATAATAGTAAAACCAATTACTATGTATTTTCCATGCATAATCACATAAGCAAACATGTATGTGATGTAGCTTGCCCTTTATTATATATATGTAATATATACGTGTGTATATACATATATATATGTATATTGCCAATTCCACACTTAAAGAAATAGGGTAGTAAGTACTGCAATGCCTAGGGTCCTTATTATCTTTGAGCTAGTGAAATAGAATATATCTTAAAGGGGAAATAAAAGACAGTCATATCTCCATAGACAGATCTATGTGAAAAGCAAAAATTTACAAAAATATACTCATTAACTAAATATACACATAGATAAATACATTTTTAGTATTAGAATTTTAACTATGAAAAAAGAAAAGATTTCAAAATATTTTGGATGTGTAAAAAACCATAACATTACATTTTGCCATTACAGTTTATGTTTTATTTTACAGCGCATGATTTAGATGGAATTAGTAGAGAACCACAACTTCCGGCCCTTGTCTTGTGAGTTCCTTTCAAATTTCAGATTTGATTATGATGTCCTTCAATATAAATTGTGAGAAAAACCAGTCTGTATTTTAGGAAAGTTCTTTTTAAAAGACAGATATGTACAACACAGCTTAATGCGATTCCGATATTTATAACTATATAATAACAGAGTAGAAACTTTTATGATTTTTATATTTTTAATTAAAACATCAATAAAAATTTCTGATAGTGCTCATCAAACAGTATTAATAACATGTACAACCAGAGGCGATTACATTCAAACTAAAAAAAAGGACATAAAATTTTTCAAAAATTTGCAATTATAAAACATTGGCTTAATAATTACTGGAATTAAATGATAAAAATAAACCACAGTGCTATTTTTAGAAGACTTAAAGACTTGCTAGGGAATTGACTTGGAGTTAACAGGGACCAGCATTGAACAGCCAGTGACAAGAAAGAATATAAATAAAAGAGACATGACTAAAAAATAGGCAAAACATTTTCAGATTAAGGAGAAAGAGGAACACATGTGTTTCTTACTGAGCACCTCTTTTCAGCACACCTGCCTCAAATTCTTAGAAAAATCCTTCAGTCATTCTGCTGCTACCATTTTCCAAGGATATGTAGCTTCCTTACACAACTATCACAAACTCCCCCGTGAGTATACTTGGGTCCTTATTCTTAACCTATTTTGTAAGTATTTCATTATTGAATTTTTTCTAGTCTGGAAAAGAATGGCTAAGGGTAGAAAAAAAAAATGACTGAATTCTTGCCATGCCCATAGACCATTCTGAAGAAAATAGCCACACCCACTGCTGCCTTCTGCTAGGGCAGTGGCCGAGGCAAGCAGTGTCCAGGTGTACAGGACCTCTCTCTTAACTAGAGGTGATTAAACCTCTCCTTCATTTTTTGACCCATAGAGTATCTCTAAGAAGTCAATCTGAAATTTCTTCAGCTGCTGTATTTTGCATGAATAACCTTCACTGTTCAGATTTTCACAAGCATGTTGGCTATGCTCATTGAAATGACTCAGCTATAGGATGGTCACCACCAGTCAACGATGGCAAAAAGCAAGGTCCATACAAATCAGATCCTCCTCCATAATTCAACTGAAACAGAGAGATTCTGACAATAGTCACAAAAGACTTGAGAAAGAAAAAGTTCTGAAAAACATTATAAGCTAATAATGAGTAATGAATAAGAATTTGTAGTTGCAAGAACCTTAGGGAGAGAGAGAGAAAAAAAAAAGTCACCAAAATCATAGAGTACTAGAGCACAGCAAAAAACATTTTGGATTTGGAGGAATCCATGAGTTCCTAAAGAGCCTTCCATCTTCCAGGTCATATTCCGGTCTCCAGAAGGTCTATCTGGAAGGCACTTGCTGGTTTTCACAAGTTCCAGCTGCCCTCCTCTCCTGCAAATCCTTATCTTAAGCCTCCATTAGGCAGCCCTTTTCTTTGCAATCTAAGAGAATTGAACACAAAAGGGACACCTGGGCCTCTGAATGATAGAGAAAACTCAGCAAATTATATAAAAATTGAACATCTCTATCTCCCCGACTGTCACCTACAAGCCAATTTCCGCTGCCTTTCTGGTTGGTGGGCAAGAGCATTGACTGAGTACCATGCTTTCCTGGTGGCTAACTGCCCACATCTCCAAGGGTTTCTCCATCCTTGGTGAGTACAGAAGAGTTTTGGGTAAGTGCTGTTTTCTTCATGTTTAATTCACTTTAAGTATCAGAGTAATGAGTATATGCTGCCATTTAATTGATCAAGTACCCACTTGAAATGTTAACAAAGAGCAATAAGGTATTAGTTTAGTGCTTTGAATTATTGTTATCTCTGAGAGAACCTGTCAATTGTCTAAAAGACCCCTTTATTTTTTGGTTCAAGAAGTGTCCCAAAGTATCATTGGAGGAACAAGAATCAAACTTGCAATATCTTCAGTTGCATCATTTTAATAGAGACATCTCACCGTCCAGCAGTACCAATCAGGAGATGGTGATGCCCACTCTACGAACAGGTTTAGATGGTCAAGGTTACCAACTCAAGGGCCATTTCTATTCTTGATCCTTCCTGAAGGGGCTCTGATAAAGATTTATGCATTATTTTCTTGTTCAAGAACTCATAATATTTACCTAAACTGTAGAGGTCTAGCAAGAGGAGAGAGGTGGGATTAATTAACCCATACCCTAGCTAGACTTAACTGCCTAGGTTGGATACCCTGTGGTCATTTAAGTGTATTTCCTTATTCTATCAATGCCCTTCATTTCCAGAGGTCTCTCTAACACTGCCCTCCTCCTTTTTCCTTAGGTTTTATTATGCATTCCTATAGGAAAAATCAGGCCCCATGCGCTATTACCTTAAAATTCTCAGTTTTAAGGCATTTGGTAACTATCAGCATATAATTTCTTCTGGCTCTGAAGATAAAAGCCAGTATTCTCAGCCTTTCCTTGTTCTGTAAGAGAAAGTAATGAGTTCTCTTCGTTTTCAGAGATAAGAATGGGAAACTTTTATCCCTGGCTCTGGCTGGTTTTCTTCTAAAAAGTCTGAAATAGCACAAACCTTACTCCCCAAGCAATAATTTATTGTGCAGGACCTGTTACACCCCAATAAGGAAGATATGTTTTAGTTTTTATTATATTATAGAGATATGGGACACAAGTAAGGATTAACTGTATGAGTAGGCTGCATGCAGGTCAAGTTTGGGTCTCCACCTGGCACTCACTTCCTGTGGTTTGGGACCAGGTACCCTTTGTGTTGTTACATGCCCACTCTCCTTCCCCTAGCAGTGCCCAGCAACTGCAGATCCCTCACTTGTGCTAATGTGATTAATGTCCAGTTTCACTAATGAGTTAGAACACACAGTATTCAGTTCTTTGTTTCTATGATAGATCATGAAGTATGATGGTCTCCAACTCCATCCAATTTGCTGTGAAGTTCACAATTTTGTTCTTCTTTATGGTTGTGTAATACTTCATTATGTATCCTATTAATGTAATTTTAAATAAATTTTAATATTAGAATGGTTTCAGATTATAAAAAATTTCAAATATAGTATAGGAAATTTTCATGTATTTCACTCAGGTCAGCTATTAGTAATTCCTTCCATTTCTGTTTTTTGTTGTTTTTTGTTGTTTTTTTTTTTTGAGTTGGAGTCTCACTCTGTCACCCAGACTGGAGTGCAGTGGCCGCTCCCGGCCACCGCAGCCTCGACCTGCTGGGCTCTGGCGATCCTTTCGCCTCAGCCTTCCAAGTAGCTGGAACTACAGGTGCGCGCTACCACACCCGGCTAATTTTTTGATTTATTGTAGAGATGAGGTCTCACCAAGTTGCCCAGGTGGGTCTCGAACCCGTGGGCTTAGTCAATCCACTCACCTCAGCCTCCCAAGGCGTGACAATTCCTTCCATTTCTGTGGTACATTTCCTACAATCAATGAACCAATATCGATACATTATTATTAGCAAAAATCCATGCTTATTCAGAGTTCCTTCATTTTTCCCATAATGACCTTTTTCTGTTGAAGATCTCATCCAGGATGCTACATTACATTTAATTGGCATGTCTCCTTAGGCTTCTCTTGGCTGTTGGCAATTTCTCAGACTTTCCTTGTTTTTGACGAACTGGGTATTTTTGAAAAGTACTGTCAAGTATTTTGCAAAACATCCCTCAACTGGGATTTGTCTGACATCTTTTTCTCATTAGACTGGAGTCATAGATTTTAGGGAGAAAGACTAGAGAGGTAAGTTTTTGTTCTGGGTTTTTGTGGGGTTTTTTGTATTTTTTTTGACCATTGCTATCATATTAAATCAAGGGTACATATCATCAGCATGACTAATTGTTGTTGCTAAGCTTAAGGACCCAGCTGACGTGATCATGTTTCTCCACTGTTAAGTTACTCTTTGCTTCCTGTTTTTAAACTTATTCTCTGGAAGGAAGTCATAATGTTCAGCTCACAGTTATAGGAAGTGGGGAATTATGCTCCATCTCCCTGAGGACAGAGTATCCATAGAAATTATTTGAAATTTTTTATATAGGGGAGACTTATCTTTTCCATCCCATTTACTTATTTATTAATTTATTTATATTTGTATCAATTCATGGATGTTAATTTTATACTTCAGGTAAAAATCTAGTACTACTTGATTGAATTGTTCCCCCTGTGGGTATTGGGAGTACTTGCAGTTGAATTCTGTGTCACTTTGGCATGCCCCATTGCAATGATTGTGTTGTATCCTTGTACTTTATGGAATTATAGGATGTTACAGGCTTGTCTTTTTTTATTTCATTTGATTTCATTTTGAGTCAGAGTCCCACTCCATCACCCAGACTGGATTGCAGTGGTATAATCACAGCGACTGTAGCCTTGACCTGCTGGGCTCAGGTGATCCTTCTACCTCAACCCTCAATCTTTCAAGTAGCTGGAACTACAGGCATGCACCACCACACCCAGCAAAAAAATTTTTTTATTTATTTTAGAGAAGCAGTCTCGCTATGTTGTCCATGCTTTTCTCAAACTTCTGGGCTCAAGCAATCCTCTTTCTCAGCCTCCCAAAGTGCTGGGATTATAGGCATGAGCCACTGTTCTTGACTTGTTTTGAGTATTTACTGACCCAGTCCTAGAGTTGGCCATTTCTCCAAGGAGCTCTGGTAACCAAGATAACCCTACTAGTTGTGCTCATTGCTACTTGGATAATAGTAATATAATTTTGAACATAATGGCCAGAGGCTAGCAAGTATGGTCTTTGGAAAAAATCATTTACCTCCCTTATTGTGAGTTTTTCCACCAAAGATTAAATGTAATGTGTGGTAAAGTATTTGTTTCCCAGTAAACAGTTAAAAATAACCTCATGAAAAGGGGAAGGGCAAGTACCCTCCAATTTTATTATTGAAGAAACAACAGCATAGAGAATTTTAATATCTTTTTCAAGTCACACAGATTAGACAGATCCAGATTTCAGTCTTGTTCTTGTAATCATACCAGTAAAACCTCTTTCCCCCCAAAATGATAATTTTCATGGATGTCTCTTTTATAAACCAGTAAAAATAACACCTAGTTTGTATAACATTCCACAATATGGAAGTACCAATTGGCAGTTTCTCCAGAGATGGCAAGTGTAGGAGTGTTTTTGCACCCTGTGGTGCACATGACGGATAGCACTAATGAATTTTAACAGTCTGCCAACAAGTCTGTGCTAACCCTCAAAGTCCCACGTATCACAGCTCCCATAGTCACTGTTAACAAGTTGACATATTTTGGATATTTGTCCACTCCATCTATCATGTGAAACTTTGAGCCCCAATGTTAGAGGTGGGGACTAAGGAGAGGTGTTTTGGTTATGGGTGGATCCCTCATGAATGGCTTGGCGCTGTCTTCATGGTAAAGAATGAGTTCCTATTCTATTAGTTCCCCCAATAGTCTCCATGTCACTAGAGCTGGTATTGAAAAGATCCTGGCCCTTCCCTCTGACTCCTCCTTCTGTCACTATGTAATAGCTGCTTTCCTTCTCCTACTACCATGAGTGAAAGATTTCAGAGGCCCCCATTGGAAGCAGATGGCAGTGTCATACTTTCTGTATAGCCTGAAGAACCATTAGCCAAATAAACATCTTTCATTTATAAATTACCCAGCCTCAGGTATTCCTTTAGAACAACACAAATGTACCGAGACATGAGTAAATGGCAACACTTCCATGAAGAAATTTTTGGTATTGTCATCCTAAAGAGGCAAATAGATAAATATATTATATTTATAAACATATATAATAAATACATAATATATTTATTATATGTATTTATAAACATGTATAATAAAATATATATTTATAAATGTATATAATAAATATATTTATTTACCTTTTTGGATCACACACACACACATATGGCATTTTTCTGTTTAAAATAAGTTCAGACCTTAGAAAAGGGAAGACACTGTATCCTCAGATAGAGTTTAGGAAGAATAATTACTTTTCTGTGAAAAATCTTACATGCAAAGAAATATAAGCTATTTTAACATGAAATTATAAGATTTTATAGAAATATGAGCATATTATAAAATATGCCAGGAAATGTGCACACATTTTTAAGAAAAAAAACTGTATTAAATTGTAATTTTCAATATATGCCATTAACAGAATATAAATACAAGTCACGTTTGACTTCTGCAATTACACATTGCTACCATAATACAATTCAACATCGAATATATATAACATCTTTTAAAATGTGTATACATTTTATGGCACCCTAATGTATATCCATCTACAAGATTAAACAACCCTGATAAAGGAAAAATATAATTTCTGATTCCCATTTAAAGCACGTACAATAAGTGGAGAAGTCAGTCTGAAAACAGAGACCTTTGGACTAAATCAAAGTACAAATGGGTGTGACTTCCTGAATTAGAAGTTGGCAACTTCGACCATCCATTTATTATCCCCCTCACTGTTATCATGACTCTTCTCAACTGAGAAATTAAATAGCTTTACTGACCAGAGTCCAGAAATTAGAAAAATCAATTGTGACTTTCTCCAAATTTGTTTATGCCCCCCTTTTTCAATCCTTGGTATTAATATAGCAGACAATCTTTGGTGATACATCATACTATGTCAGGAAAAGAATGTATTCACATATATCAAGAATGGTGCAGCTTTCACCTTTAACAATTTAAACTTTATATACAAGCATTTGCAGAAGTTTCTACTGAATGGAAATTTAAAACTTTTCCCCCAAAATTCAAATTATTTTCCAAAGAGAGAATAAAACTTCAGGGAATATGAAATATATGAATCAAGGCATTAGACAAATTGTCTTCCTTTCTACATTCATCTCAGACAAAGCAAAATGGCATTTTAGTTGTCTAAGGTAAGATTAGACTTCAGAAAGTGGAAAATATTGTATCCTCAGATAGAGTTTAGGAAGAATAACTGCTTATCTGTGGAAAAAATCTACCCTGCAAATAAATATAAGCTATTTGAACTTTAAATCAAAAGATTTTATAGAGGCTTGAGCATTGTCTGATTGTACTTGAAGAGAGAATCTGCCTTTTTTTATTCCTTTTAGATTTTGGTAATCAGAAAAGAAAAGAATATAATGTGGTTCATTAAATAACCAAGTTCAAATAAAAGAATGATGCTAATATAGGTTTCTAACAGATACAAATATATGCTGTAATCTAATAGATTCAAACTGATTTCTTCAAGTAACAAAATAATCTAAAAAATTAAACAAGGCATTACAAACAAAAAGTCCTGCATATTCAAATCATAAGAATATGTTCCAAAATGTTAACAACATACTTCCTTACCAGCCATCTTATAAATTTTCTTTAAATAATTGGTCTTCAATAAATAATTTTTAAATACAATTTTATCATATTTTAATCATAAAATATGGCATGCTTATTAAAAATGAAAAAATACAAAAAGCCTAAAAACAAAGCAAAAATGAGTAGAAATCTAGTCATTCTGAGATAACAGCTAACATTTGCCTCATATATTTTCAGAGAACTCTTCATGCTTATATATTAATATGATATTACATGCATTTGATAAAACTGTAGATACATTCCCAATGCGCTTATTAAAAATAATACTATATTATGAGAATATTTTAATATCCATATCTACCAACAAAAATACTTATAATAGTATAATATTTCCTTATATGACTGTATTATATTTAATCTTGTACTGATGAAAATATTTGTTCCTTTATATTTTTTACTATGAAATT
Organism: Cephalopachus bancanus; assembly: GCA_027257055.1. NCBI lineage: Eukaryota > Metazoa > Chordata > Mammalia > Primates > Tarsiidae > Cephalopachus > Cephalopachus bancanus. The sequence goes on from JAPVLO010000258.1 coordinate 2,190,645, forward strand.
CTGAAAACATGTAGCATATGTTTTTGTATATATGTCTTTTATCTTTTATAATAAATTCTTCAAAATAGAATTGAGGTATTAGCATTATCCATTTTACACTTTAATGCACAAACTGAATGGATGATAAAAACAAGAGCCAACTGTTTGCTGTATACACTTCATGTAAGGACATACATAGACTGAAAATAAAGAGATGGAAAATGATATTTCATGCAAATGGAAACCAAAAGAGAGCAGGAGTAGCTATAATTATATCAATTAAAATAGACTATAGTTTTTTTTTAAGTTTTAAAACAAAGTTTACTAGAGAAAGAAGAGAGAAAAAAAAGGAGATATGCCAGAATGGAGGAAAAAAGGGAGATATGCCAGATATGAAAGAAACCACCAGATTATAGGTTTTTTTATAGTCAAAAAACTGTGAAAAATAGACAAAGATAGTCTTTATATAAAGATATGAGTTGATTCAACACGATAATATAACAGTTATAAATATATAAGCACTCCATGCCAGAGCACACCAATTTATAATGCAAATATTAGATCTAATGAGATAAAATACAATACAGTTATAGCAGAGAACTTCAACACCCAACTTTCAGCAATGAACAGATCATCCAGATATAAAATCAATATAGAAACATCAGATTTACCCTGTGCTGTGGATCAAATGAACCTAGCTGATATTTATAGAACATTCTATTTAACACTTGCAGAATACAGTTACATATGAAACTTTCTCCAGGAAAGATAAGATGTTAGACCACAAAACAAGTCTCAACAAGTTTTTAAAAATTAAATTAAATCAAATATCTTTTCTGACCATAATGGAATAAGACTAGAAATCAGTAACAGAGAGAACTTTGGAAATTAAGTAAACACATGGAAATTACATATTTCTGAATAACAAATGGGTCAATGAAAGAATCTACAAGAATATTAAACATTTATTGAGACAAATGAAAATGTAAACACAATATACCAAAACCTATGGAGTACAGCAAAATCAGTTCTTAGAGGGAAGTTTATAACAATAAACACGTACATCAAAAGACTAGAAAGATCTCAAATAAACCACCGAATATTCTTCCTCAAGAAATAAGAAAAACAAGAACAAACTAAACTCAATGACAGCATAAGGAAAAAAATATAAGATCAAATAATCAGAGTTGCTTCTTTTTTAAGGTTAAACAAAGTCAACAAATCTTTAGCTAGACTAAGAAAAATGGAAGATTCAAATTAATTAAATCAGAGATGAAAAAGGAGACATTGCAACTGATACCACAGAAATATAAAGGATAATAAGAGATTATTGTGAACAACTACACACCAACGAATTGAAAAATCTAGAATAAATTTATCAATTCCTGCACACACACACAACTTATAAAATTGAATCATGAAGAAATAGACTATCCGAACTGACCAATAAAGAGTAAGGAGATTGAATCAATAACAAAAAGTCTCTTATCAAAGAAAAGCCCAGGACTCAATGGTTTCATTGTTAGATTCTATCAGACACTTAAATAACTAATACCAATTTTTGCAGCCGATCACAAAAAATTAATAAATAGAAAATTCTTCTAAAATCATTTTACAATGTCAGCATCTCCCAAAACCAGAGAAGGACACAACAAAAAAAGAAAACCGCAGGCCAATATCTCCGATGAACATAGACATGAAAATCGTCAACAAAATACTAGCAAACAAAATTCAACAATACATGCAAAATATCATTCACCATGACCAGATGGAATTTATCACAGGGAAGCAAGGATACTTCAACATATGCAAATCAATCAACATGGTACATACCATTAACAGAATCAAGTACAAAAATCAAATTATAATTTCAGTAGATGCAGAAAAACTGTACTTTGATTTTACTACTACTTTATGATTTAAAAAACAACTCCCACAAATTAGGTTTAAAAGGAATGTACTGAACCTCAACACAATACACACCATATATAACAAACCCACAGCTAAGATCACAGTGACTGGGAAAAAGTTGAAAGCTTTTCTCTGAGGGTTGGAACAACACAAAGATGCCCACTTTCACTTATTTTATCTAACATAGTATTGGAAGTTCTAGCCATAGCAATTAGGCAAAAGAAAGAAAGAAATAGCATCCAAATTAGATAGAACTTTAAAAAAAAATCTATTAGTACTAATAAATGAGTTCAGTAAATTTACAGGATACAAAAATCAACATACAAAAATTAGCAGCATTTCTAAATGTCAATATCAAGCAATCTGAAAAAGAAATCAAGTAAACAATTCTACTTACCATAGCTCCAAAACAGTCAATAAAATAAAGCACATAGAAAAAAATCTTTACGAATAGGGTGAAAAAACAATAACTTTAAAACAATAACTATAAAACATTGATGTAAGAAATTGAAGAAGATACAAATAGATATTCTATGTTCATGAATTGGAAGAATTAATATTGCTAAAATGTTTACACTATCCAAAGCAATCTACAAATTCAATGCAATCTCTCTTAAAATACCAATGACATTATCATAAAAATGGAAAAAATAATTCTAAAACGTGTGTGGAACTACAAAAGACCAGAATAGCCACAGCTATCTTTAACCAAACAACAACAACAACAACAACAACAACAAAAACCACCAAAGATGGAGACACTGTCCGACTTTAAAATATACTATAAAACTATAGCAATCAAAACATTATGGTATTGACATAAAAATAGACCAATGGAACAGAATAGAGAACACAAAAATAAATCCACACACTTAAAGCCAATTGATTTTTGACAAAAGTGTCAAGAACATACATTAAAGAAAGGATAGTTCCATCAATAAATGCTGCTGGGAAAAATGTTTATCTACAAGTAGAAGAATGAAATTAGACCCCTATCTCTTATCATACATAAAAATCAACACAAACTGTAAGACCTGAAACTATTAAACTGCTAGAAGAAGACACAAAAGAAACACTTCATGACATTGATCTGGGCAATAATTTTTTGGATAAGAATTGCCAAAATTACTGCATGTTCTCACTCATAAGTAGGTACTAAACACTGGGCACACACGGGCACAAGGATGGAAAAAACAGACTCCAGGCACTGCTAAAGGAGGAGGGAAGAAAGGGAATTAAGTGAGGCAAAGCCACTCCTTAAGTAAAATGCTCACTACTGGGTTGGGGGCAGCCTCATCAGGAGCCCGCATTTCACCTTCACATATACACCTGTGTAACAGATCTTCACACATACAACCTGATACTAAAATAATAATAATAAGAATTTTTAAAAAGGAACTCAAAAGCACCAGTAGCAAAAACAAAAGTAAACAAACTAAAAATTTGCATAGCAAAGACAGTAATCCACAGAGTAAACTAGACAACCTGCAGAATGGGAGAAAATATTGGCAAACTATGTGTTTGACAAGAGGTCAATATCCAGAATATAGAAGAAATTCAACAAAAAATAAATAAATACTTCGATTAAAAAATGGGCAAAAATCCTAAATAGACATATCTCAAAAGATGACACCCAAATGGCCAACGGGTACATGAAAAAATGCTCACAATCACTAATCACTCAGGAAATGCAAATCAAAACCACAATAATATATCACCTCTCTCAAATTAGAATGGCTATTTTCAAAAAGAAAACAATGAATACTGGCATGGATGTGGAGAAATCAGAATCCTTATACACTGTTGGCAGGGTCATAAATTGGCACAGCTGCTATGGAAAACAGTATGAAGTTACTTCAAAAAACTAAAAATAGAATTACCATATGGTCTAATAATTCCACTGATAAATATTTATTCAAAGGAAATAAGGTCAGTATGCCAAAGAGGTATCTTCACTCCTGCTTCACAATAGTCAGATTATGGAATCCATGCAAGTGTCCACCAATGGATGAATGGATTAAAAATGTGGTAAATATACACAATGGAATAGTATTTAGCCACAGAAAAGAATGAAGTCCTGGCATTTGAGGCAACATGGATTAACCTAGAAGACATTATGTTAAGTGAAATAAGCCAGGAAAAGAAGTAGCTGATCTCACAGAAAAAAACAGTAGAATAGTGGTTACCAGGGGCTGGGCAAGGTGAGGGCTATGAGGGGAATGGGGAATGGGAAGAAATTGGTTAACAGGTAGAGTTAAATAGGAGGAATAATTTTTGGTGTTCTGTTGCACAAGAAGATGACCATACTTAGCAATAATTGTATGAAATATTTCAAAATAAATATGAGATAATTCTGAATCTTCTCACTGCAAGTAAATGGCATTTGAGATGATGAATAAGCTAAAAACCTCTACTTGATCATTATATAATGTGTACATATAATAAAGCATCACACTCTATCCCCATAAATATGTACAAGTCTAATATGTCAACTAAAAACAAAATTAAATTTAAAAATCGAACATACAATACCAACTCACTCAATAGAACACAGGATATAAATGTTTAGGGAAAATGCTTAACTGTAATGTGTTAGACTACAAATTTCCTGAACTCTGGGATTAAAATGTGGGTTTTTTGCTGTATTCTCCATGTCAGAACTATAACTAGCATGCAATCAGCACACAATAAATATTAGTTGAATAAATTAATATTGATTAAATTAGACTTAAAGGTTTTAATTTGCATCTAATTAGTTCTTTATTTGAAACTGAGTGCAACTTTTTTAGACTTTTCTGTTTAAGATAACCACTGAGAAACATTGGACTAGAATATAAGGACATAGTCTCTCTTTTCCCATTTCACATGAATTATGCACCATTGTATTCTGCCACCAATGTTATGACCTTAGGCTAACTGATTAATATTTTCGAGTCTCCAATTTTCCATCTGTAGGATGAGTATAATAAAAATCTACTTTGCCTGCCTGTCAGAGTTTTTCTGAGATTTAAACAATATAATGCGAGGTAAAAGCACTTTGTACACAATAAAATGATCTACAAATAAAAGAGATTAACAATTAAAGACAGGCTTAATGTCCTGGAATGCATTATACTCAACTCATATTAACCTGAAAAGATTTCTGCAAACATTCTAAAGCTCCAGGCTCAGAGGCTACTGTTTCTAGTGTCCACTTGCAGATGATGCATCATAATGGTGATTTCTTGTAAAATTGGAAAATGGCATTTGTCTTCACTTTTATCTGCCATATTTAGCTGAACAATGCTTTCTATTGATTTGTGGCATCAAGTCACTTCCTTTCTTTGGGCATGACATTTGCCATTATCTCTGCAAGCACAGAAGTCTAAAAGCAACACTATAAAAAAATAAACCTCGCAGCTTAAGTATTGATTAAAAACAAGCTTGGTTCATTAAAAACACTGCTGGGATTTGAAGCACTTAGAGGTAATCTTTTCTTTTCCTCAGCATTAAAAATTATAGCAATTTTTAGATCTCAATGACTCTCAGAAGGAGTTAGTTGTTATTTAAATGTGCTTTGAATTAAAGAAAAAAAATTGTAAGTTAAAATCCAAATTTCCCATCACCAAATTTCCCATCTGTTTACCTATGTATGGGAAGATAATTTTTTTATGAATAATACTTAAATATGCCATTAATATTTGTATGACACTTTCTAAATTGTAAGAGTTTTCATTTAATGTATCGTATGCCTCTTTCACATCCTGGAATTTCTTGGTCTGCCTCCAAAAGGGACAAGGTCAGGAATGTGGTAGAGGTGAGGCTGAACAGTCGCTAGCTTCTGTCTTTAGGGATATTTCCAGAGAGGGAAAATCTGCTTCCTGTCAAAAGGAAATATGTGTCCCAACTACAACCAACCCTGTTTCTCCTTCCAGCCAGGTATCATGGTGTTGGGGGAAAGAGTGTGGAGTCATAGGATGACTCTAACCCTTTTCCCTTCTAGAAGGGCAATCAGCTAATATCCTACTATAAGCAAAGGGAAATAACAGAGATTAATTGAAAAGGACTTTTGAACCCACTTAATACTCTTTATAACTCTGTCATGGGTTTACGTGTTTAGCTTTCTTTTTTTTTTTTTTTTTTTTGGTTTTTTTGAGTTGGAGTCTCGCTCTGTCGCCCAGACTGGAGTGCAGTGGCTGCTCCCGGCCACGTAAGCCTCCACCTGCTGGGTTCCAGCGATCCTTCCGCCTCAGCCTTCTTAGTAGCTGGAACTACAGGCCAGCACTGCGCTACCACACCCAGCTAATTTTTGATTTATTGTAGAGATGAGGTCTCGCCAAGTTGCCCAGGCAGGTCGCGAAACCGTGGGCTCAGGCAATCCACTCACCTCAGCCTCCCAAAGCGTGGGATTACAGGCTGAGCCACGGAGCCCGGCTACACGTTTAGCTTTCTATCATTTTAAAACTAATTGTCCTGGACATCAGCGGTGTTAATCTTCAGTATGCACATACAACCATCACAGTCTTTGCCATATACATGCATCAACTATAATATTATTTTCTTGATTTCTTTATTTTATTTTATATTTTAAAATTTTAATTTTTATTATAAAGCTGTGGGATACATTTCAGGTTTTGGTATACAAACACTGATCATGCAGATATCCTTGTTGATGAGGTATGCCCCTCCCTCTCCTAGCAGTTTCCCTCAATTGCCAATCCCACCCCTGCCTCGATTATTTTATTTTAATCAGACAAATTTTTACTTAAATATAGTTTAAAGAAGTTTAAAATCTATCTTACTTTATAAATATAAAAACATTATAAATAAAAGTGCAACAGAAAATGGTAAAAATTCAAAAGTGTTGTTATTGCCTGCTATAAAGCTATTTCTCTTTCACTTTTTACAAAGGTCAATGTAGAAAATTGTTCAGCGAAACACTATGACAAATACTCAATCTTGGTTGATCAGAGGATTGAGAGAGAATTGAAAATGGAGTTCTATTCTGTCATTGCTGTGTGACACCTTGTTTGTGTACCACCTAAAAATCTCTCACATCCAGTGATACTTGTCCTCTGGGAAACACAACAGGGCTATATTGTTATCATGTGTCTTTTGAGCTGTTTGGCTTCAAATTCTTGTGCTCCTACTTGGATGGATAAGGAAGAAACTTGAAAAGCATTTCACTGTGCAGGCAAAGCATCCAAACTAAGTTTTCTAAATTTTTGTCCAAATGTATCAATATTACATAGGTATAATCTCTGAGCATGACTGAAACACCATAACAAAGGTCTTAGGAACCTAAGGCATTTTAGACATTTTACACAGAATGAAACCCCCAAAGTAGCCTATGGTGCAGAAGCAGTGTGTGTTTCTTCTCAAATTTTCATGTGCATATAAATCACCTGCAGATGTGTTACAATTCAGGGCTGAGTGGGGCCTAAAACTGTTGTCTTTCCAACACGTTCTCAGATGATGCAATAACCTCTGGTTAGTGAACTCTTCTTGAATAGCAAGAGTTTAAAGGCACAGGTTCAGAATTCAGGTTCTGGATTTATACATAATTTTCAGACTCACCATTTTCCACTTGTATGAATATGAAAAATTATTTAATTTATTGCAGTCTATTTCTTCATCTAGTAGGTAGGATAATAAGAAGTAGGGGAACCTACTTCACTGGAATGTTGTGGAAAACAAATGAGTTAATTCACGTAGAGCACACCAAAGTATACCTGGCACATGTTAAACCCTTAGTAAGTAAACACTAACTCTTTTCTTACTAATTAAATTATTTTATTTTTAAAATGTGGGGTACAAATCAGGGTTAGGTACATATGTGGTCATCATACTGGTAAAGTATGGGTACTCTTATTGGTGTTATGTGCCCCTGCCAGGGGCAGTGCCCTACTACTTCCGATCCCTTTCTTATAGTATTATGATAAATGTTCAGGGTCCACATATGAGTGAGTACCTTTGGTACTCAGATCTTTGTTTCTGTGATAAATCACCAAGTACTATAGACTCTAATTCCATACAGGTAGCAGCAAAGTTAATAATTTTTGCTTTATGGCTGCATAATATTCCATCGTGTACATGTACATTTTCTTTATCCAGTCCACTTTCAATGAGCAGCAGTTGGTTCCATGTTTTTGCTATTGTGAATAGTGCTGCAATAAACATGTGTGTGCTCATATCTTTTTAGAGTGATTTAAGTCCCAGAAGGGTGATTGTTGGGTCATATGGAAGGTTGATTTTTGGATTTTTTAGAAAATGCCACACTGCTTTCAACAGAGGTTATACTAGTTTACATTTCCACCAACAGTGTAGAAGTGTTCCCTTTTTGCCACATCCTCTCCAGCATCTGTTGTATTTTTAGTTGTTTATGATGGCCATCCTGACTGAAGTTAGGTGATATCTCAATGTGGTCTTAATTTGCATTTCTTTGATGACTAGTGAGGTTGAACATTTTTTCATGTATCTATTGGCTGCTCGTATGTCTTCTTCTGAGAAGTGTCTATTCATTTGCCCATTTATAATAGGGTTGCTTTTTTTTCCTTTTAGCACATTTGAGTTCCTTGTAGAACCTGGATGTTAGACGTTTGTAATATTTGCAGCTGGAAAGTATTTTTTCCAAATCCGTGGGCTGTCTCCCTACTCTCTTGATAGTTTCTTTTGCTTTGCAAAAGCATTTTGGTTTGATGAGGTCCCACTTGTCTATCTTATCCTTTTTTATGGCATTTGCTTTTGGAGAGTTGATCAGGAATCAGTTGCCTATACCAATTTCCATAAGGGTGTTTCCTACATTTTCTTCTAGGATTCTTATAGTTTGAAGTTTTACATTTAGGACTTTGATTATTTAAAGCTTATTTTTTTATGTGGTGATACATAGAGGTTCCGTTTCAATCTTCTGCATGTGGTCAGCCAGTTTTCCCAGCTGTATTTACTGAATAGGTTCTTATATCCCCATTGGTTGTTGGTGGAGGCTTTGTCAAAGATGAGTTGGTTGAGAAATTGAGGTTTTGTTTCCAGTGTCTCTATCCTGTTCCATTGGTTTATATTCTTGTATCAATACCAGGCTGTTTTGATTATTGTAGCTTTATAGTAGTTTGAAGTCTGAAAGTGTGATACCTCCCACTTTGCTTCTTTTGCTAAGGATTGTTTTGGCTATTCATGGTCTTTTATGTTTCCATATGAATTTCTGTATTGTCATTTTCAGGTCTGAGAATAATGATGCTGGTAATTTAATTGGTATTGCATTAAATCAATAGATTGCCTTTGGTAGGGTGGACATCTTAACAGTGTTAATTCTTCCAGTCCATGAGCATGGAATATTTTTCCATTTGTTTGTGTCTTCTTGGGTTTCTTTGAGCAGTGTTTTGTAGTTCTCATTGTAAAGGTCTTATCACTTCTCTGGTTAGGAAGATGGCAATGTATTTCATTTTTTGTGTCTATTGTGAATGGGATCATGCTTCTTTGTGGGTTTCTGTCTGTATATTGTTGGTATATAGGAATGCATGTTTATTTTATACCTTGAGATTTTGCCAAAGTCATTTATCTGTGCAAGAAGGTTTTTTACAGATTCTCTTGGGTTTTCAAGGTATAGGATCATGTCATCTGCAAAGAGGGATAACTTTACTTCCTCTTTTCCTATTTGGATACTCATGATTTCCTTCTCTTGTCTAATTGCTCCAGCTAGGACTTCCAACACAATGTTGAACAGGAGGAGTGAGAGTGGGCAGCCTTGTCTTGTTCCATTTTTCAGGGGAAGTGCTTCCAATTTCTGTCCATTTAGCAGTATGTTGGCTGTGGGTTTATCATATCTTACTATTTTGAGGTATGTTCCATCTGTGCTTAGGCGTTCAAGGGTTTTTATCAAGAAGAGATGCTATTGTTCATAATAGCAAAAACATGGAACCAAACATGCTACCCATCAAAAGAGAACTGGAGGAAAAAAATGTGGTACATAAAAACAATGGAATATTATGCAGTCATAAAGAAAAACAAAATTATGACCTTCACAGCAACTTGGATGGACTTGGAGTCTATAATACTGAGTGATCTATCACAGAAACAAAGAACTGAGTATCACATGTTCTCACTCATAAGTGGACCTTGAACAATTATCATAATACTATAAGAAAAGGATTGTCAGTAGTGGAAAATTGCCAGGGGGATGGGAGTGGGATTGGCAGTAGTAGGATTCTGCCAGGGGAGGGGGCATACCTCATCAACAGGAGTACCTGCATAATGAACATTTGTAAACTTAACCCTGAATTGTACCCCACATCTTTAAAATAATTTAAAAAAAGAGGGGATGCTGAATTTTATCAAGAGTTTTTTCTGCATCTAATGATGATTCTTATTTTTACATCTGTTGATGTATTTAATTATGTTTATGGTCTTACAGATGTTGAACTAGACTTGCATCCTGGGGATGAAGCCTACTTGATCATGGTGGATGATTTTTGAGATGTGTTGCTCGATTCAGTTTGCTAGAATCTTGTTCAGAACTTTTGCAACTATGTTCATCAAGGATATTGGCCTGTAGTTTTCTTTGTTGGATCTTTACCTGGTTTGAGTATCAATGTGATATTCACTTCATAAAATGATATGGGGAGAGTTCCATCTTTCTCAATTGTCTGGAATACTTTCAATAAGATTGATATCAGCTCCTCCTTGTATGTTTGAATTCTGCTAAAAAAAAAACCCATCTGGTTCAGGCTTTTTGTGTGTGTGTGGGTAGTTTTTTTTTTTTTTTTTTTGGAGTTAGAGTCTCACTGTCGCCCAGACTGGAGTGCAGTGGCAGCTCCCGGCCACCGCAGCCTCGACCCGCTGGGTTCCAGCGATCCGTCCACCTCAGCCTTCCAAGTAGCCGGAATTACAAGCATGCGCTACCATGCCCGGCTGATTTTTTGATTTATTATAGAGATGAGGTCTCGCTGCCCAGGCGGGTCTCAAACCCTCGAGTTTTCTTATGATGAAGTCAATTTTCTGGGATTTTATTGGTCTATTATGGGTCTCAATTTCTCCTTGTTTCAACTTTCAGAGGTTGTGTGCTGTCAGAAAGTCCTCCTTTTTAGTTAGGTTTTCGAATTTGTTTCCATACAAGTGTACATAGTAATCTCTGATAATCTTTTGTATTTCTTTGGGGTCAGTTATGACTTCATCTTTTGCATTTCTGATTGCATTTATTTAGACTTTTTCTTTCTTTTTCTTGGTCAGTCTAGCTAAGGGTCCATCAATCTTGTTTATCCTTTCAAACAGCCAGTTTTTTATTTCATTGTTTTTCTTTTATGATATTTTTGTCATCTATGTTCTGTATTTGGGTTTTCATTTTGGTGATCTGGATTCTTCTGCTGAAGTTAGGGTTTTGGTAGTCTTGTTTTTCTAGCTCCCTTAGGTGACTTCTTAGGCTGTTAACTTGTGATCTTTCCATTTTCTTCATATATGTTCATAGAGATATGAATCCCCCTCTTAGTATTGATTTCATGGCATCCCAAAAGTTTTGATGTTTCTTCCATTTTCATTTGTTTCCAGAAATCTTTTAATTTCTTCTTTGATTTCCATGCTGATCCAGGTGTTGTTCAGCATCACGCTGTTTAGACTCCATGTCTTTGCGGGTTTTGGGGGAAAGTTGTTGTTGTTTATATTTATTATTATTCTACTGTGGTCTGAGAAGGTGCATGACAGTAGTTTGATCTTATGAAATGTGTTTATACTTGATTTATGGTTGAGGACGTGGTCGATCTTGACAACCTAGGACAAATACTTGTCTCTGTACCCATTCATTTATGTGGAGACTCATGCACTCTGACCACCTCTGTTGCCATCTTGGAATCCCCCCAAGTTAATTCTTATGATGAAACCAAAGATAAAGATTGTAACACATGTTCAGCAGTATTGTATGGTGCTTTGAACAAAGGTCTGTTGCTTCATGGGAAAAATTATATTATCAACAGATCTCAGAATACACCTGCAGTATATGAATGCTATAAGTTGGATATTTGACATTTCACGACTCATGCTGAAATTTGATACCCAGTGCTGGAGGTGGGACATAATGAAAAGTGTTTGGGTCATAAGGGCAGATCTCTCATGAATGGCTTGGTGCCATCCTTGTGGTAATTAAAGAGTTCTTGCTCTATTAGCTCCTGCAAGAGTTTCTCAAAAAGCTGATTGTTAAAAAGAGTCTGGTACCTTCCCACTCTCTCTTGCCTCTCATCTCTGAACACACCAGCTCCTCTTCACTTTCCATAATGAGTTGAAGAAGCCTGAGGACCTCACCAGAAGCAGAAGCTGGTGCCATGCTTCTTGTACAGCCTACAGAAACCATGAACCAAATAAACAACTTTTCTTCATACTTGTCCTCAGGTATTGCTTTATAGCAGTACAAACAGATTAAGACATTGATTATATTAACTTCTTTATTATACTTCTTCAATTGTCTTTGTAAACCTACATGGTAAAGTCTTAATCCCTTGACTTGGCTACAAAACTTCATCTAATTTGTAATTGTCCCTCCAATGCTACTTTCTAGCTCTCCACCTAAAACAATCTCATAATTTAGCCAGACAAAACTATCGCAGGCCGTGTTTTTAAATATCCTGGGCCTTAAAGAGACTATGAACCCTGGAAGCCAAGAATATTTGCCGAGCATATTTCTCTTCCCAGCGGAGAGCCAGAATGTCTTCTATGTATTTATACTCTTACCATTGTGTTCTTCTTATTATTATGCCCTGTATTATGTATTTTAAATTACATATTTACTCTCAATTCTCCCATTATTATATGTTATATACCTTTAGAGTAAGAACCTTGCATGAATGTACCAACAGCAAGTGGTATAGTAAGCACTGTAATTTCAGTGTTTCAGTTTCATTATTTAGCACAGCAGTGCTAAATAGTAGTTGAATTAATGAAACTAAGAAACTAGATAAGTTCTATACGTGCATATAATGTTCTTCTCTTTTCTCATTCAGATATATTTTCGCTTATAAGGAGTATAATGTTTAACTAGCCAGTACTCCATATATATTAAAGGACCACTTATTTGAAGAATTTTTAAAAGAATAAAAATGTACTCACAATTATCAATTCTCAAACCCTTCACAAAAGAATTTTTAGAGTGTCATATTAAAAACACTTTTGTACTTTCATGTAATATGTGCATGCACATATTTTAAAATACAAAGATCTCACATTGGCTATCACAAAAATATTTCAAGGTTTTTTATGTTTTTTATTACTTAGTATACTTTTTAATACATCTATCAACTGCAGAGATATGACTGAATTGAGAAAAACCCACATTGTATATGAAATTATTGTGATAGGCAAATTTTCCCATTTGCCAGTGTTTTGAGATCTCAAGTTTAATTTGAAAATTATGTTTCTTACTATTTAAAATTTTATTCTATATAGTTTTCTATTTTATATAGTTGTGTATTGTTAACATGTTGTTAGAGCATTTTAAAAATCTTTGTCACAATTATAATTGATAGCATTTTTTATATTGTGGTATAGAACATGTTATTTCTTAAAATAAATGTCATCTTAGACACACTATAATTTTAGTATATGGGAAAAAATGGCAAAAGGTCTTTACCACTTGTTAAGCATGTTAATGTAATCACAGAGTAGAAATGCCCAGAATCCTGTAAAAAAGATGGTGCAACACAGGTCACCAATAAAGAAAATTTAATGTGCATCTTTGTGCTAGGAAATAAAGTTGCATAAAGTTACTAAGAGTGTCAGGGATTCATTGCTAGCCACTTTGACTGCCTCATATAAATACTCCTTGAAAATGTTTTTAAATGAAGAGGTAAAGTGCCACTTCTAATTCTGACTATAATAAACTAGCTTGATTTGCAACAAATCACAAGATATTGAATATGTTAAAAACATCAGTTTGAAGGCATAAGAGAACTACCAAGTTATCCAAACTTGTAGTCAAGATCTTAAAGATAAATTCAGAGGGACAGTGTGACATTTAGTATAACTTTTGTCCTTGAAGTATTTGCTGGTTTATTAGTGGTAGATGAACTAATGAGTAGATGTTAGCAATTTCAAGAGGCTAGGAAGAAAAGCCACAAAATTAGAGCCTATCAATGAGGAAAGGTATGGCGAAATCTCCAAATTTTCCATTGAGATGCTTGTAAAGCTACTCCAGAGAATTGATAGAGAACCAAAAACAGAGTCTTCACAATGACAGCAAACCAACCTCACATAAATTTAATCTATGATTGGCTTAAATGTTCTTCTACTAGTGTAACTCTACCAGAGAAAAAAGAAATTTCTCACTGAAAAAGATAACGTCCTCAAAGACTTAAATTATGTCTATAGTCTTTTATATTTGATATTTAGCATTCAATCAAATATTACCTGACACACCAGAAAAATAGATGAAATTATCACAATCAAGAGTTTTTTTCAAAAGGCACCTACAGGAGGTTTCAATCTTAGAGATATCAAGCATGGGCTCTGAAATAGCTTTGACTCATATATTTTTTAAAATTAGTGATTAAGTCAGCATATAACCAGTATCTATGAAGAACTACAGCAGAAACCATAAAAAACGTAGAACTAAGAATACAATAATGAGATATCAAAAATAAATAACTCAGATGAATTTGAAAGATTAGACATGGCTCAAGAAAACTCATCAGATGACAGATAGGTTAGTATGTTAAATCTAAAGCATAGACAGTAAAAACAAAGAGAAATGCAGAAGTATACACACAAAATTACAAAATATGGTTGTGAGACATAAAGAATGTAAACACAGTTGGAGGGAATTTTATGAATTAGAACACTCAATGTATATAAAGGTATTAATTTCCACCAAAGTGATATATAATTTCAATAAAATCTCAGTTAAAACTTTAGGCTCTTTTCCTGTATTTGACAAACTAACTTTTAAAATGATGTGAAGATGCAGGGAGAAAAGAATAGCCAGACAATTCTGAAGAAAAATAAATAGGATATACAATGACCTTAATGTAGTTAACTATCCCACCGTCTTTTTTTAATACAAATTTTGCCTCTATGTTTCTCTACAAATGGGCTTTTTAAATAATCAATAAATCATCATTATGTATCCTGTTTTTTTAACTAAACAATTTCTTCCATTATTCTGTAAATTTTTATGTGTTCACAAACATCATTTCAATTTAATGTATCAAAGGCAAATGGAATGGGTGAATAATTCATATTAATGTTAGTCTGTTCAGTCTACTGTAACAAAATACCACAAACTGGGTAACTTGTAAGCAGCAGAAATTTATTTTTCAAGGTTCTGGAATCTGGAAAGTCCAAGATCAAAATACTAGCAGAATCAGTGTCTAGTAAGGGTCCCTTTCCTGATGCAAAGAGGGCACCTTCATACTATATTCTTACATGGTAGAAGGAGCTAAGCAGCCCTCTGGTATGTCATCTTTTTGTTTGTTTGGTTTTGTCTTCTTTTCTGAGTCAGATACTTACTCTGTTGCCCAGGCTGGAGTGCAGTGGTACAATCACGGCTCACCGCAGCCTCAACATCCTGGGATCAGTCTGTCTTCCTACCTCAACTTCCCAAATAGCTGGAGCTATAGGTGCATGCTACCACACCAAACTTATTGATCTATCATCTATCTATCTATCTGTCTATCTATCTATCTATCTATCTATCTATCTATCTATCTATCCATCCATCCATCTATCTATTTATTTTAGAGAAGAGGTTTTGCTTTACTGCCCAGGTTGGTCTCAAACTCCTGGACTCAAGCTATCCTCTGGCCTCAGCCTCCCAATAAACTGAGAATTCAGGCATGAGACACTGTACTCAGATACTGGAAACCCCTTTATATGGGCACTAATTCCACTAATGAGGACTCTGCCCTGATTATTCCCTTGAGTCCCTACCTGATACCATCACATTAGTAAGTAGATTTCAACATATGACTTCAGGTGAAACACAAACATTCAGACCACAGCAATGGTATAATCCAACTGTAAAATAGAGTCAGATTCACCATAGTCTCTAAACCATTTGTACATGCATGTCTTCCATCATATTTAAATTATAATTAAATTGCAATGTTTACCATAATTTTTCTTCAGCTTTACTGCCTCTTTTTGACCCATATATTTAAGCCATTTCTACAACAGGTTAACTATAACTATTGAAATAACTACCTAAGAAGATAAGCTCAAGTACTAGCCTAGAACGTGACCTTCTAAAGTTGACCCTGATATAAGCTTTAAGCCAATTTTTTATTTGCTCTTTTGATCATTGCTGTTATTGCATTGTGCTTTATGAATAATACTTTTCTCCTTTTATCTGTAAAATCTTCTGATGATTTTCATTTAATTATCCATGATTATCATACACCTACTACAAAAGAATATGCATTCTGAGCATCTGCAGTTGCATCTCTGGATTAGATTTATGGTTGATAGGCAAATATTAATTAGCTAAAAAGTTAACCCTAAAAAATTCCCTTGTAAGGACACTGCTAAATTAACTAGAGAGAATAAGATTTGTTACTTAGGTAATTGAAGTACATAGGAAAGGAATTTAGTGTTTTAAAGTTTATAATTACAGTTTAAAATATTTAAAGGCATTTTAATTTTCTGAGTCTATTAAGGAGACTAAATATAAAAATTGACCTTCCATATGACCCTGTAATCGCCCTAATGGGAATATAACTGGAGGAAGTTAAATCATTTTACAAAAAAGATACCTGCACGTACATTTGTTGCAGCTCTATTCACAATAGCAAAAACATGGAACCAACCGTGCTGCCCTTCAAAGCTGGATTGGATAAAAAATGTGGTACATATACACAATGAAATATATGCAGCCATAAAGAAGGACAAACATATGAACTTCACAGCAACTTGGATGGATTTAGAGTCTATCATACTCAGTGATCGATCACAGAAACAAAGAACAGAGTACCATATGTTCACTCATAAGCGGACCTAGAACAACTATCATAAAACTATAAGAAAGGGATTAGCAGTAGCAGGAAACTGCTGGGGGGGGCACACCTTATCAACAAGGGTACCTGCATAATGAACATTTGTATTCCTAACCCTAAATTATACCCCTCACCTTTAAAATAAAAAATTTTAAAGTTAAATAAAAATATAAAAATAAAAAAGAAATCAAAAACTCACTGTAACAATAGAAAAACTTAAAAGTTGAATATTTTTCATAATGACGATTTCACTATCCATAACTCCCAACAAGTATTATTAATTTAATATCATATCATGCCTCTGTTGGGAAAGAAGCTTTCATGTGTAAATGATCAGTGATCTTCACTGGATCTGATATGACCCACAAGTGTGATGGTGGTAATGATAAAAGAACACACATTCACTAATGTGAATAAAGTTACCCAGTATGCTTCATAACTGAAGATCAGATATTTTCAATGGTATCTTTATTTTCATATTTAAATTTCAAATATTATACAATACATATTTAAGCTTTTTATTTTTCTCTCTTTTGAGATTTGAACATGAATAAAAAAGCACCAAATGCCTTTTAACTCCCCAACCCTAGAGAATGTCTCTCATATTGCAGTTGATAAAAATGGTGCCACCTAAGATTGGCAACTTAACTGCTATTATTACCAAAGTCATAATCGCTTTTCCAAAAATGATACATTTTCAAGAAAACTTTCAAGTTACCAAATTACGTGTTCTTTGCTTCCTGTGGTTCATCTGAAATGTTAATTTGTCCGTCTAGCACATTTTTAGCTTACAAGGACAATATTTTATTTTTGATCTCTCAATAGCATGCTGTTGTAACTAGACTTTTCACAGCAAAGTGAATTTAGGATTATCTAATATTGCTTGGTAATGTTGTGAAAGGAATTATAGGCATCGAGGTAATGCTCATGACTCCTACATCTTTCACCTCACTGTGCAGTCAGCCAAATTATATATTTATTAATTTTGTTAAGCTGGCCTCGTGAGTCAATAGATTGAATAGAGTCCCTGTTAATTAAGTTTGCTGATGAAATGACTAGAAGCTTGGAGAATTGCTTTGGAATTAAAATGAGTTTAACCAGCTGGAGGGGATTTATGCATTGGATAAGGATTGGACCAGATGACCTCTATGGTCTTTTAAAACTCTGAGATTCTATAAAAGATGGCGAAATCAATACAACAAGAATTTATCTGAAAATAAGTCAATGTAGCAAAAGTTAGAAGGGTTAAATTCATTACAATAAATATATAAAAATCCAAATTAGAAATGAATGGTTATACACAGGCACAGTTGAATATTCTAATAGAGAGACAATCTAAACATATGTTACCAAGTTAGGTTAATTTAATTATGCCATTGAGATGCCTTGCTTTCTTTAAAAAAAAAAGGAGAGATATTTTGTATAAAATATTTTTTATTGTGTGCCAGAGATTGACTAGGTGTTCAGTCACATCTGTGTTCTCTACTTCTTGCCCAGTCTGCAAGATTATAGTTTTGTTTTGGTGTTTTGTTTTTTTTGTAGCCAATAAAGCTCCTGTACACAAATTAAACTCTAATCAATAGAAAGTATAGAAGTGTTGTACATCAATTTCAGTCTTTCCCTGTAAATGTTTTCTCATGCAGTTCTCCATTGTATCTCTTTTTTAGGCTGCCTGTCATGGGCTGACTTCCAGAGCAAACTTGGATCCTCTGTGTCAAAGATAAACTTATATCTAAAACACACACATACATGCATATACATATATAATTTTCTTACCGCACACTTTAAAATGGCAGAAGTTTATGAATAGGTATTTCCAAAATATTGAATAAGAATATGAAAGACTACACAATTTCATCAAGGTAATGCAAATTAGAACCTCGGTGAAATACAACTACATAATTAACACAATGGTTACAGTTTAAAAATAACAATCCAAAGTAGTGGTAAGATTGTGAAGCAACAACATTCTTAAGCACTGATTGTAACAATGTTAATTGAGAGAGTTTGATGGCACTACTAAAGGATATCATACAAATATTCTATGTCACAGCAACTCCACTCCTTGATATTTCCCCAACAGAAATGTGTACATATGTTTACCAAATACATGTGCAGGAATGCTCAAAACAATTTTGTTGATCATAAAGCAGAAAAATATCCACCATACAATGAATAAATAAATTTATACACGCATACACACAGAGAGAATGGAATATCATAGAACAATAAACAAGAAAAAAAACTTTTTTATTCCAAGTTAAATTATATAATATTGAGCAAAGAAATTCAGAAACAGAGACCAATATATGTACTTTTATTTATATGAATTTCAAATGTAGAAAAAGTAACCAATACCTATAGAAATAAGACCAGTAGTTACTTTCAATGTGTATGTGGGATAGGGTACTGACTTCTAGGGAATTGAGGGAGGCTTCTGGAATGCTAGAAATGTTGTATATTTCAATTTAGGTTATAATTCTGTATTTGTAAAAAAAAAGTACAGAATTTTGAAGCTAGAAGTTGTACACTCTCCTGCAATTAGAAAAAAAAAGTGTTTACAGAAAGAGCTATAGTCTGATGAGTTTAGGACAAATGCCCCACATATATATCTGATATATTAAAACAGTAGAAAAGCTGTACAATTTTCTTTCTCAGAGGAGACTCAATGGTTCAAATGCAATCATGTCCAGAGGCAGGCTGAGAGATTAGATGACCTTTCTGGGTCTCTTTCAGCCCTATGATTCTATGATATTTTTTACGATATGTTGTTTTTCTTAAAGCCCCCTTCAGTCTTTCTATATCTCTTGTATTGAGTTGTCCAGGACTGAATTTAATACTCTAGGGAGTTTCTCACAAGGGCAACATAAGTAGAAAGTCTGTCACCTCCTTAATAGGTAATATGATGGAGTTGTATCCAGTGGGAAATCTCAATGGCATTTTGTGCAATCCTGCTACAGTTGGATGGATAATGCAAGGTCGTATACAATTTTCTCTCTGCTCTCACCTCTAGATATTTTAACGTTATTTCTTCACAAGTTTCCCTTCACGTTGCATGCTTGGCTCTAGATTTATTTTTTTTCCTCAAGAGGTACTAAATTGACTTCCCTTTTGTCAACTTCAGAACAATTTTTTTAAACATTCTAAGTCTGAATACATGGAGTGGAGAATATTGGTGATTCAAGAGTGGTAGGAAATATCAATGGGTACTTTGTCATTACATAAGCAAAGGGATAATTGATCAAATAATTTGATTTGCTTTAAAATACATTTTAGTGTCATTTGGACACAGGCAAAGAAAAATGGTCCAAAAAAGAGATAAAATTTTGTATTAAATGATTTTGTCATAATTATAGATATTTGAGATTTTACTAATTAAACTTTTTATGGGAATTATAAATGCAACAATTAATATTTCTTTAAAACTTTGGGTTGACTCAGCTTCAAATATTTATTAAATGAACTGATTCCACTATACTACAATATGAATCAAATTGCTGTTATTAACATGTTGCAACTTTCAAATAAAATTAATACTAATATATGTTGTGCTTTATGAAATGTGCTGCATCTATTTTGCTTTGGTTTTGTTGAATATAAAAAATTAAAAATTAGCTAGCTTCCTCTCAACACAGACATCTGAGGAGCATTTATAGTTGGAAAATCCACAGCCTATTATTTCTGGAAGTTTCCCAAGCCAAACATTTACTCTAGAGAAATACGCCCACAGATTTTGAAGACATCTACATTAATTGACACTATAACATTTGTTCCCAGATTTTTAAGGCTCTCCAAAGGCTGTAATTTCAGAACACTCATTCAAACTTTATACCACTGAAAGGTTTGAGGCAACTACAAAAAAAACCAGCATTCCATTGGTACTGTGCATCCGTATATATAGCAATCTCTAAATGCAGCTAATGGAATCTCAGCATGAAACCAGAAAAGATTTTTCCAAACTCATTATAGTTGCAGGTTACTCTAGTTGAAAAATTGATTTTGCACTGGAAAGTGAAAATCTAACTTTACAATGGCATCAATCATTGGGAAAACATGTAAGAGAAATAGTTATTTCTATGCATTGAGGCCTGGATACAAACTTATCCATTCACAATTCAAAGAAAAATTTCATGTCATTCAAATTGCAACCAAACTGTCGATACATTTGAAATAGAACTTGTAGAAATGCAAATAGAAAATCAATATTTATTTTAGGGAAAGAGACTTAAAAAAAAACAGAGCCAATTACTAGATATTCCAGTATATGGAAAATTTGTGAGGGAGTACATAACAAATATAATTGGTTTTAACTCAAGAAAAACCTCATTCTTTAGATAAATGATGCCAGAGATTAGAATTTTAAATAATACCCATCCTATTGGCATAATAATAATATTAGGCAATAATAATAATAATAATAATAATAATAATAGTAATAGGCAAATGAGTAAGTTTATTCATTCATTCATCTAGTGATTCATTTAACAAAAGTTTTTTTAGATTCAGCTGTCTAAAAGGCCAATAAAAGAATAGATTTTAGGAACCTTAATTGTTCTTATTGGCACCATATATCAAATTTTTAAATCATATGTATGACCCATTTTCTCATTCCAGTAGAATATCTAGCCTCATGTTTAAGAGCAGAGAATCCGAAAAATATTTCTTAAAAGCCCAGCATTTCATGAATCCCTAACTGAAAAACACTGGTTTAGTTGATTAAAGACAATCATATCCTCATAGAGAGCTTTACTAACGTGATTTCATAACCAGTCCCCAAACCTGTTTCCACCTGCCAATCATGTAGTTTTTATATAAGTCAGAGGAATTATTGATTAATAGCCATTTCATAGACTGTATTTGCAAAATAGGTGTATTAGACATCTACTTTAAAGCTGTTCCTAACCTGTGGGTGGAAGCCTCCAAGTTGGTTGTCAACATCCTACTTCTTGGTATTTACACACGTGTGTCCCTTGCCTTGAGTGTAAGCTAGACTTGCTGAATAATTTCTAACAAATTGAATCCAGAAAAGGTAACAAAAGGTCATTTTTTAAGGTTAGGTTCTGAAAAATTATAGCCTCCTTACTGGGTGCTTGTTCTCTCTTGCTCTTTTCCTCATTTGTTCTGAGGGAAGCCAGTTGCCATGTTGTGAACTGCACTATGGAGAAAGGCATATGGCAAGGCAATGAGAAAGGTCTCTGGCCAACAAGTGGTAAGGAGCTAGGGAACTTAGAAAAGTTTTCCACCAATAGTCATCAAGCAGTTGAATATTGTGAGAAAACGAATCCTACTAATAACCACGTTAGTGAGTTTGAAAGTAAATCTTCTTCTCCTAGAGCCTTCAGATGAGACCACAACTCTAGCTGACAGCCTGACTGAAACATCATAAGAGACCTTGAGACCAAGACATCCAGCAAAGTTGTGCTTAGATTTTAGACCCAGAGAAATTGTGAGATAATAAATGTTTGTTGTTTTAAGCCCATAAGTTTTGAGGCACTTGCTATTTAGCAATAGATAGCTTACCTTTTTTTTTTTTAGAAAGCAGGATTTATTGAGAGGTTAGAAAAACTCCCACAGTGGGAGGGGACCAAGTGGGCTGCCCAATAACTTACTTTTTTTTCTAACTTGTGTGATTAACTTGTCTTATCACATCGTATGATTAGCCACTGAATTTTAAAATGCTTTAAAAATGCTAATAATCATTAACACTGGCTTATGGGTTTATTGGGGGTTTATGATATTCTTTACTCTTGTATGCTTACAAAAATTCAAACATTTCTTAACTTGCTTTATATAATCAGAAAGAGCATTCACATTTCTCCTTCTCCCTTTTCACCTCAAATAAAACATTATTTTCTTTTAAATTTTCTCATATGAATTATTCCTCATCTTTTTATTTAGCTTTTAAATATATTTTAGGGCATATGATAAAATTAGATAACGTTTACCCAAAAGCAATCTGATATTTGTTAAAGAGCCTCAAGAGATTTTTTTTCTAACTCAGAGGTATTTTTAACAAGTACAAATTTTATCATTAAGCAAATCTGAGTTAACCAATGCAAGAATAGTTAATATTAATAATCATCACTTTTAAAAACTGATATAATACCACTTGTCTCATTGACCTGTGATTAAAAAAACTATTAATATGATATTAACTAACATTTGGTGAGTACTTATTATGTCACTAGCAAATAGTTTTCTTTTTAAACTCCAAGCAAAGCTATAAAAACCAGTGTGATAGATTCTATTTTTTCTATTTGTCAAAAAGAAACTAGGTACCAAGATATTAATGAACTTTCCCAAGGACATACTGTTAGTAAATAATGAAGGTGGGAGTTGAACTGAGATTTTTAATTATTCAGCTATACTATATATAATATATGTTATATACCTCAAACAATGTCTATCATACAGCAAGTGCTAAGGTAATTTCTTTCTCTTTATCATCCTCATGCAAAGTTAGACATGAGAAGCAATGAAATAGCTACCTATATCTATCAGGTTTCTACAGACTTATGCTATACAGCTATCCCAAAATCTTCTTGGCTTAAAACAACAAGCATGTATTTCATTCTTACAAGTCTGTAAAATGGCTGGAAAAGCTCTGCTTCAGACTGGAGATTAAGTCCAGGACCATCTGTTCCTTACCCTAGTCCAATAGATACCCAGAACAAGTTCTGCTTATGTCATCTAGAAGAATCTACAAAAAGGTAGAGCAAAAGGATATACTGTTTCTTGAGGCTTCAGCTCATTCCATTGTCAAAGAGAAGTCACATGGTCAAGCCTAAAGTCAATGGAGTGTGGAAATATACTGGCTCACAGTGAATCAAGACAGAGAGAAGAAAGGAATACGTGTAGATAAATAATATAGTCTGCCACAGCATTCATACAAATTTTATAAAATACACATTGAATAAATGAGATATTTGATTTTTAAACTGTACATACTCTAAAGTTCTATGGTTTTGAAAAAGTTGCTCCCTAGCAATTTCTCTGTTCATTCTCAATTTTCCTAGTCATTCTCTGCTTAATATGTCTAATAACACATGCCATTTTTTAAAAAAAGTCATTTCTTTTTAAATAAGAAAACATAGCGATCTTTAGTCATTCTCAGGAAATCCTTTCTTCCATAATTACTCAAATTAATGCCTAATGGATCTAAAGTAATATCTATAATATCTATTATTTTAGAAATTATGTTCTCAGTCATTGTAAATTTAAATGTATTATGTTTTCTAGGTACCTCTGAGTAAAAGCTCTCACAATTATGTCCTATTTTTCACAGGAAGAATAAACCTGATATTTGTTTTAACAAATGTTCCCTCCACATCTCACCTTTTTTGCACTAGACTACTGAAGGAACATCAAAGAAACTTGAGTTTCAATTGCCCTGCGTTATTCCTCCTTAACTACTGAGTTATTCCTCCTTAACTATCAAAGAAACAGAACTGCCACTTCCTTATTTTGGGATACACCTCCTAGGTGCTTCCAATATATTCAGTTTGCTTGGTGGTTTGTTTTAGAATGAATGGCTTTCGTATCTGTCTTCTTCACTACTTTGCAAATTCCTTCAAAGACTGGATCAGATCTTATTTATCTTGGTATCATTTGCACCTATTCCAGTGCCTAAAACTTAATAGATACCCAAGATATTCATATTAAAAGAAAACTGGCTGAAAAAATAGTTTGTGCAATTTTTCACTAGATAGCCTACTTCACAAAGTTATAAATGAAAATCTATTTAGGGATTGACAGTAGCAGGACACTACCAGGGGAAGCGGGGGTGGGGGTGCACATAACATCAATAACACCGATCTCAAACCAGGCAAAGTGGGAACCAAAGGAAGGCCCAAACTTTACCTGTACGATGACCACTTGTGTACCTAACCCTGAATTGTACCCCTATCTTTAAAATAAAAATTTTAAAAATGAAATTCTATTTTAAAAAAGAATAGCTTTTGAGCAAGAAATATCCAAATTAACTCACTTTTAAAACAGAATTTAAAGCTTGAATTTTCATCTAGTAAGAGGAAAAAAGACCATCATTTATCAACACATCATGCAAGGCATGTTGGGCTCAGAATGATGAATTTAAGAAAAATCTGTACACAATTAGTGTGACCTCCTACCAGCACACAAGAAAGTGTTCTAATTTCAGAGAATAAAGACCATCATACTATGTACAATATCAAGCACCTGAGTCCACAGGAGGTTTTCTAGCTGACATGAAAAATGAAATCCTAAGAAGCATTACAGGACATAATTAATACTGTAGAAAAAGAGCAGTCAGTAACAAAGGCTGTCAAAACTTCTGCTCTAGGTTTACTGTAGTATATCAGAACCCAGGTCTTCTTGTCGATAAATCTCAGACAAAACTCTACATTTGAAAAGAAAAAAAAGAAAAGAAAAGGAAAATATGCCATCATTGAATATCAAGGTTTTTTTTCTAGGAATTTATTCAACCCATGTTTATTCAGTGTTTACTTGTACCATGCATTATTTTATGTGTAAAGAATAAAAAGAAGCAGAAATAGAGAAAAGAATAGAGAAAAGCATAGTTCAGTGAAGTAAATGTGTAAGTATACGTAAAATAATAAGACATTTTAAATACAGTTCATTTTATGAGAACGTAGAACACCCAACCTGAATACAAGAAATAGAAAAAGCTTATGGTGGAGGAAACAAATTATAAGTTCGGAACTGGAAGATCAGTAGGAGTCAGGCAGAAGTGGAACATACCAGAAAAAGGATCAGCATGGGCAGCTCAATACATTTCTTTTATAAGCCATGTTGTGCAGTTCAGACTGGAAAAATTAAGAACCACTGTTAAGTTTTATTTGCCACTCTAACAAACAAGAGACAGTCATATCCTATAAACAATAGCCAGATAGTCCCCCTCCAACCTTGAATAGCTAGGGTTCTACAGTGTCAAAACTCAGTTAATCAGACAAGACTGTGCCTGTGACGTAGTCTTGACAGAACCTTGTCTTGCTTTTGTGTTCACCCATTTCCTGAGCACTGATTTTACAAACTATACAAAACTCTTCAAACGAATTCCACTTCTTTTCAAGTTAGTCAACGATAGCTTCTCTTATTTCCAATCCAATTCCCTGACAATGCAGTCTTTAAAAGATTTTAAGCAGAAAAGTGGCAGATAGAGTTTAAAAACTTTAGAAAAATCTGCCTAGCTGCAGAATATATAACAGAAAGGAGGGTGGTTATCCTGGAGTCAAGGAATCTTACAATCAGCCAAATAAGATTACGATGGCTTCACCTGTAGAAGTGGTGCTGGGCAGGGAGAGCAGACAGTGACTTTGAGAGATATTGAGGTAGAACTTACAAATATGTGGGCATTAGAGTGAAGAAGAAACAATAGCTTTCTTCATTTGCATGAAAACATTTATTGGCCAACTTCTGAGTACGTTGATTATATAGTCAACAAACTTCAGTATTTTGAAAGAAGTCTGAGAAACATAGAGAAAAACCTAAAGAACATATTAGAAAAGAATAATAATAATAGAGATGCAATAGATAGCACTTAAGTAAGTAAAAATCTACCTTGAAATGACTCAAGCAATAACGAATTTTTTTGGATCAGATATTTAAGAGTTCAAAGGTAGATCAGATCATTAATTTAATCTAATAGCTGAAGTAAAATCTCCCTGAATTATGATTTACTTAAAAAAATATTGGGGGTGTCTTTTCTTGTTTGAATATGAATAATGTTAAAGCAGTCAAGGGACACAAATCTACACTTACAAATGCTCAGATAAGGAAGTCCTAGCCAGAGAAATTAGGCAAGAAAAGAAATACGGGGTATCCAAATTGGAAAAGAAGAAACCACACTACCTCTATTTGTTGATACTATTATCTTATACCTAGAAAATCCTAAAGATTCCTGCAAAAATGCTCAGAGAAAAGAATTCATTTCGTTTTGTGTCTAGCTATTTTAGAAAAGACCACATTTTCCAGAAGCTTCGGAAAACTCCCCTTAATCATTGTTGTACATTAGGGCATGCATTCATTTCTGAAATAATAATTTTTGTTAGGTTTATTATATCTGTGACTGTCTTAGGCTAGGGTTCTTCTAGAAAGACTAATAAAGAAAAATATATAATAGTAATAAAAAAAGAAGGTATTATCAAAAATACAAAAAAAGTATTATCAATTTAATGGAGCAATGTGATAACAGTATATCAGGTTTTTTTAAAATTCATAAGAAAATATTATAGGCAACTCTATGCCAATATAACTGACAAAATATATGAATGGGCAACTTTTTAGAAAAAAATAAGTTACGAAAATTGATTTACTAAATAGAAAAACTGAATAGAACACAATCTGCTAAAACATTAAGTCAGTTAAAAAAAACTTTCTTTAAAATTGGCAACAGACCCAGCTCATTTCATAGGCAAATTTTAACAGATCTTAAAGGTATAAAAAATCTCAATATCATCACAATATGTTGTTAATGCTTTTATAAAGGCATAATTGAACAAAACTGTATATACTTAATGTGTACAATGTAATGAGCTTGGACATGTGCAAACACCTGTGATATCATCACCATAATAAAGGTAACAGACATATCCAGCACCTCCCAAAGATTTATTGTTTTCTTTTGTTTTTCTTTTTATGGTAAAAATAATTGTACTTTTGTGAATGTTTTGTGTTAAGAATATTTAACATTCAAAATTAACAAATTTTGAAGTATACAATGCTGTATTATAAACTATAGGCACTATATTGTAAGGAAGATTTCCAAAACTTACTTATCTAGCGAAACTGAAACTTTATACCCATTGAATAACTCCAACACAATTCAGAAACAATAAAATTATGGAAAACTATCTTACTTGTTGTGTGAAACTGACATATAAGAAAATTAGGCAACAGTGTAAAAATTAAATTATTGTTAAATCTCACCTTTGAAATAGATGAAATAAAAATTTGAAAAACAAAAAGCCAATTCAATCCATTGTAACATTATAAAAACTCAAAAATACCAAAAAGACTTATTCCAGGAATGAAAGATAATTTGATATACTTTTTATTTTTATTTGCTTATTTTTTGTTAAGTTGGAGTCTTGCTCTGTCTCCCAGGCTGGAGTGCAGTGGCACGCTCACAGCCACTGCAGGCTCGACCTGCTGGGTTTAGGCGATCCTTCTGCCTCAGCCTTCCAACTGTAGTTAGAACTACAGGCATGCGCTACCATGCCAGGCTTATTTTTTGATTTATTGTAAAGACAAGGTCTCACCAAGTTTCCCAGGCTGGTCTCGAACCCCTGGGCTCAGGCAATTCTCTTACATCAGCCTCCCAAAGTGCTGGGATTATAGGATGAGCCACTGCACCTGGTCAATATACTTTTTAAAATTAGCAACCCAATATAAAACATTAATGTATTAAACTGAATGAATATATGATGAAAAAAAGGTACTGAAACAATCACTTGAAAAATTCAACAGTCTTTATGAAAAAAGTTATTAACAAATCGGGAAGCAAGGAACAGCTTTACCTGAGTATGTGCTACCAAAAATTATTTTAAGAATATTATTCTTAAAAGTAAGACAATAGAACCATTCTCACAAGTATCTAAAATAAAATAAATATTTTATCATTCAATTATTAAACATCACATTGGATGCCCTGATCAATACTATAATTCAAGAAAAATAAATATGAAACATGCACATTTAAAAAAGAATTAACAAAATTGTTGTTATTCATATAGAAAATCCAAGACAATCATAGACAACATTCAGTCTAAAAGAGAGTTTAGTAAATTTTCTGGATACAAAACCAACATATTGAAATTATTAGAATGCCTATGCATAAGCAACAACAAACTTGAAAATCCTATGCAAAATGCAAACATTCACAATAGCTGTAAAAATTATGTATATCTTTAGTACCTGTTAGAAATCAAGCTAACAGAAACTGAGATTTTCACAGAAAAAAAACTGTAACATGCAATTAAAGTATACAAAAGATTCAAAGAACTGAGATATATCCGATTTATATTTATACATATAGCAAAACTATAACACATCAATACCGGCACAACAATTTTGTGTTGTGGATATTAGTTATATTATGCACTATATCTTTTTTTAACTTTCCAAAACAAAGACAAATAAATCAATAAAAAGACCTTTGTGTTTCTGCAGAGAAAAATATATTTTACTTCATGAATAGATGAAATAAATTTGCTACTGCTTATTGATAAGTAAAGTTTTTCACAAGTATTATGTCCCTTGAACAAAAGCAAAAGTTTTTTATATCAGGTGTCTGTCTAAAAATATTTACTGTTTGAGATGAGAATATATTAAAGTCTACTTTAAAAGTGCATAAGGAGGCCGGGCTCAGTGGCTCAGCCTGCAATCCCCGCACTTTGGGAGGCTGAGGCAGGTGAATTGCCTGAGTCCAGGGGTTCGAGACCATACTGAACAACTTGGCGAGACGGTCTCTACAATAAATCAAAATTTAGCCGGGTGCAGAATCACGCGCCTGTAGTTCTGGCTACTCGGAAGGCTAAGGCGGAAGGATCGCTGGAGTCCAGCAGGTCGAGGCTGCGGTGGCCCGGGGCGTGGCGCTGCACTCCAGTCTGGGCAACTGAGAGAGACTCCAAATCAAAAAAAAGTGCATAAGGAGAATTAGACAATAGTATTAAAATCTTAAATAAAAATTACCAGAATAATTTTATTACCTTTTTTATTAACAAAATGATGTCAATATATGCCTATCAAGATGGGTGTGTGGTAAAACTGACCAATTTTTTTTTTACTAATTCAGAAAGCAATTAAATAGAGCGATAAGCTAATGTGACTGAAAAATGTTTATGAAGCAAAAAGATGAATTTTGAGGAAAACCATATTTTTCAAGTATTTTAATGTTTCTTCTTTAACAGTCTCTTTTTTTTCATGTGTCAAAAATCAACATTAACTTACTATTTTTAAGATACCTAGTGTGGAGCGCCTCCGCCCTAACATGGCGCCCAAAGCGGCCAGACCTCAAGACAAAACAAGCCCTAATTAGGCAGCTGGAGGATGTTAGCATACATTCCTCTCTCGCAGGCCTATCGGTGTGTGCCGCGTTACCTTAATTGATTGGCAGAGATACTAGATTTAAGGTCACGGGAAAGAGAAACAAACAGCTGAAGCTGAAGAAGAACGATGTAGTAACCTGGGATTAAAGCAGCTTGCAGAAGAATCGTGTGAGAGTCGTTATTGAAAGCGATAAGTGGTGGCCCATACGGGGAACTCGAAGAAGCCGAAATCCTTGGATTCAGAACTGCAGCTGCTCAGGGCAGTCGACTGGTATGTAGATCCCACAAGGGAGGGAAAAAACTAGAAAGGTCCTCAGTAAAGAGGCGATTTAAGAAGGTCCTCGGCAAAGAGGCGATTTAAGAAGGTCCTCGGCAAAGAGGCGATTTGGGAAGGTCCTCGGCAAAGAGGCGATTTGGGAAGGTCCTCGGCAAAGAGGCGATTTGGGAAGGTCCTCGGCAAAGAGGCGATTTGGGAAGGTCCTCGGCAAAGAGGCGATTTGGGAAGGTCCTCGGCAAAGAGGCGATTTGGGAAGGTCCTCGGTAAAGAGGCGATTTGGGAAGGTCCTCTGCAAAGAGGCGATTTGAGAAGGTCCTCGGCAAAGAGGCGATTTGGGAAGGTCCTCGGTAAAGAGGCGATTTGGGAAGGTCCTCGGTAAAGAGGCGATTTGGGAAGGTCCTCGGTAAAGAGGCGATTTGGGAAGGTCCTCGGTAAAGAGGCGATCTAAAAGGGCCCTCGGTGTAGAGGTGATCCCCTTTTTGCTAACATGGGCACTACTTCCTCTCACCCGCTTTTTCAGGCTCTTAAAACTCTCCTAAGAACAAGTAGACATTCTCTGGCGCATGGTGCAAATAGGGTGTGAATGGCACACTATTGCTTTATGCGTAACCGGCATCCCATACCACAATATGACTATTGCTGCTAACCTCTCTCGAGAGCTTTCCCTCCATCTTTTAGGTAATTGGTCCCAAGAGTTCGACAACCTGACGGAGGCTCTACGTCGTGAAATCATCAGTGTCAACTCCATCAGAGTAGATCCAGTAGTCGCTCAAACCTTGGCCTCCTGGATCGCCCAGGCGGCATACCACCTTAAAGAGTGGGCGGGAATGGGTTCAATGGCCTTTTTGTTATTCTCTTGTTGTGTCCTGTGCCTCTATTGTCTCTGCCTTATGCATCAACGCAATGCACATGACCGTGCGCTACTAGCACAGGCCTTTGCTGCCATGGAGGTGGATCAATCCCCTCAGGTCTGGGTTGCCGCGTTAGGGCAATAAGAACAGGGCAGGATGTGAGAATAGTACTGCACACGGGGGCCCAGGAGGAGTTATCCCATGGAGGGCATGTCCAGCTGCATATGGGTTGACACCGCCTCTCCCATCCCCAGAAAATCGGTGTCGGACAGGTGGGCAGTCGGTCTGGCGATTACACGCGCGAGATAGACTGTCTTACATGGTCCTTGTTATATGGGGGCTGTGACCACTACCCTCTCCTGCCAAAACAAATAAAAAAGGGGAAGCTGTGGAGCGCCTCCGCCCTAACATGGCGCCCAAAGCGGCCAGACCTCAAGACAAAACAAGCCCTAATTAGGCAGCTGGAGGATGTTAGCATACATTCCTCTCTCGCAGGCCTATCGGTGTGTGCCGCGTTACCTTAATTGATTGGCAGAGATACTAGATTTAAGGTCACGGGAAAGAGAAACAAACAGCTGAAGCTGAAGAAGAACGATGTAGTAACCTGGGATTAAAGCAGCTTGCAGAAGAATCGTGTGAGTCGTTATTGAAAGCGACAACCTAGAATTGCCATTGTACTATTAAAAAGTTTTCACATTTACACATTTCCAGTTTCTAAATTTTTATTGATTCTTCCTCTTTCTAATTCCTATACATTTCTTTTTTGGTTCATATGTTTTACCTTTTACTTAATCTAATTATTGACACATATGTCTTTATCTATCTATTCCTGTACATATATATTCAAGGAGACAATTATTGCATGTGTAACAATATATAAGTCTAAAATACTACACAAATGTTAATTAACAGTGAGAGGACTTGGAAAACTCTCATTTAGTTTTAATGGTATTTCAAAATATCACCACTGTGCAAATCAGTATACAACAAGAATTAACTAAACTAAATATGTACATCTTTCTGAAAGTCTTTTTTTGTTAATTGAATTATTTCAATTGCATTAGAGAAGTACAATATTGAAAGAAATCCTGTGGTGAAACCTTTTACAAATGTAATAAGTCTCCCTTTATTCACCCATAATTTATCTGCTGGGTTTTTGTTTTGCTCTAGGCAGAATTTGTAAGATATTAGCACTTGCAATAGTGAGTTATATAAGCTTTAACCAGAATGTCAGCAAACAATTGGAATAGTTGTCAGAGAGATGGGAGGAGAGGCAAGTGGTAGCTCTGGGGGGAAAAAAAAAGCTGAAACTCTTCCTGTTAAGAATTCTGGTAAACAAGATGATTTTTTCTGGAAGCAGATTGATTGTACTATCTAGAATTTTCCAGGATTTGTCTAGGGACTACCTTATGCTCTATGTAATGCTTATTACCTGTGGTAAATCTACTCCTACACTGGTTGATTAAAATGCTCATTGTGTCTATAAAGCTTTAAATTTTGAAGTCTATAGGTTTCCTTTTATCAGATCCTTCCTCCACGTGGATTAGGGGGTAGTCAGCATTCTGGTAGATGGAAGATCTAATTCAAGAGTTGATACTGCTTAAAATAAATCCTCTCAGGTCTGTGTGGTATCACAAAAAAGGCAATTAAAAAAGCATAGACCAGACTATATATCTTATCACTGGCATAAAGAAGTTTCCTTAAGGGGAACCAGAACAAACCTAAATTGACCATTTTAGTTTTGATTTTTATCTGGGTCACAAAATGCTCTCAAAACATCAAAATAAGTTTCAAATATGGTTCTAAATAGAATTATTAGTGGAATGTTCAATGAGGAAAAAGACTAATCCAAATAGAGAAAACAGAATTCTAGCAAATTTTGAAAAATCATATGCAAAGCGAAAGACTAACATTGTCTATCGTAGGTATTTAGATATATTATTTGCATGAATAGAAAAATGGTTTACAATTAGGAAATCAATTATTAATAAAAAATAGATCCTCCGAATTCTAAAAACATCTTTTATTATATGTTAATCTTTAGGATATTTTCTTGACGTCTACTTTGTATAATTCATTTTGTGTTGCAGAATTTCTAATCACAGAATGCAAAATTAAGCTTCAAATTGGTGCTATATTAAAGATAATATATTCTAAATTAATAAAATCTCAACTTAAATATGTCTAATACTGAGTTTTCTATAAATATGTTGTACTAATCTTTATGTAAAAACACAAAGCAATAGAAATTATTAGTAATAAAATTTTAAAACATAAAAGTTATCACCAAAATCATTAAAGAAAACTATCAATTATCAGAAAATTCTGCCATTATCTAAAGCCATTCTATTCTGGGCACTTTTCTGGTATTTATAAATAATTTCAATCTAAAATTAGAGATGTTTTTCTTACAAAGCTTTTATAAACAAAGTACTACTTTTTAAAATTGATTTTGTAAGGAATACTCAGCTAGTATATGAATCGTATTACCGTACAATTCTGTAATCCATATATACCCAGGATTTGTGACTATAGGGAATCTGCAAAGCAAGTTTATGTAATGTTCAATTATTGCCAAAGTCTGCTGATTGAATTCAGAGAGGAATAAAGGAAAGATGGAAGAACTGGAGGGCAACCAAAAAAATAAAAACATACCTGTGTTATAGTAAATGTGAGTGTATGTTAAACATTTAGCAAGTAATCATTATTTTGCCAAATCTGCACTATTATTACAGTATTAACTGATAATTATTTAAGGAGAAAAAACGTTACTGTACATTTGGATTTAGTCATTATTTCATGTCCCTCTCAGCTTTTATAACTGAAAAATATAGAAAAATACATTATTTGCTTTGAATAATTACATCAAGTGACTTAAGAGCTTCAACATTTCTTTGAAAGCTGATGATATGTCAAGTTGAACCCATTATAGTGACTTATGGTAACGGTCCCTGTGACTGGGCTGGTCATCCTCCACTGAAGACCTCTGCCGTGCTGTCATTACTGTGGCCTGTCTTCTGGCTGGCTGACCTCAGCTTCCTTCTGCTCCTCCACAGGCCTTTAGCACTCAATGATTAATGAACTGTAAAATAACAACCAGTCTTTGAGAAAGTCAGGATTCCTTCCCACGAATACTGAAAGGGAATACAAAATCTTTTCCCTGGAGTTGTCAACATTTTCATGAGTAAAATTTCTTTTGTCTTTTTTGTTTTCCCTCTAACTATATGACTGTTTTTTTGTTACCAACCAGTGCAGGAATCAGACATCAAACCAGTTAATCAAAGATTTTTTTCCTTCTAGTAACCCTAAGGTGCTGCTAATGTTTCTTATCAATTTATTCCAGGTCATCCCCACCACTATGATTCATGATTAGCTCTTTCAAAACTTCTATCTTGGGGCTGTACATTAGGGGCCTTGTGAAAGAGAAATAATTCAGTGAAGCAAATACAATTTTAGAGCTGAGAACAGGTTGACATTTTAAAACTTGCATAACTGAAGCAGGAATACTCAATATGAATAGCAATTCATTGTCTAATAATATTGTTTCCTTAAGTAAACAAAAGTTCAAATAAAGTAAAACTCATAAACACAGGAAAAAGCTAAAAAATTCATAAAAAGATCAAATAAAACAGAAAATTTAGGGAAAGAAAGATCTAGCTGAATGCTAGCATATTGGTTTGTAGAGTTCTAGTCCAAATTACATTTCCCAGCAAATTCTTCTGGCTTAAGAATTACAATTCCAATTTATTTAAAAGATTGTTGTGAATATTGAGTATGAACAACAAAAAGCTAACTTTAGCTCTCAGTAAACTTGAATTTAGCAAACATTTTGCAATCAAGTTCTTCTATAAATGAAATAAGTTTCTTCTCTTTTGAAAAAAATACTTTCTTGTTCTCCTTTTTATTTCAGAAAATTGGTAACTGGTAAAATTACAAATAATGTCCAATTATAAACCCTTATAATTCCATCACTGCTTTATAAATTGCATTGGCAAAAAAAAGTATTTCTCTTCTTTTGTATTATCTTCTATGGGTTTTGAAACATTTACAATCTAAATAACATGCAGTATTCTTTTTTTTTTTTGAGTTGGAGTCTCACTGTCACCCAGGCTGAAGAGCAGTGGTACACTAGCAGCCTCGATCTGCTGGACTCAGGCGATCCTTCCTCCTCAGCCTTCCACGTAGCTGAAACTATAGATGCACGTCACTACGCCCAGCTAATTTTTTAAACTTATTGCAGAGACAAGGTTTTGCCATGTTGCCCAGACTGGTCTTGAGCCCATGGGCCGAGATTACTCCCAAAGTGCTGGGATTACAGGCTCAAGTCACTGCACCCAGCAACATGCATTATTCTTGTTGCTTGTATTTCAAGAATAAATATTTTAGTGTTTCTTTGAATTGAAAAATCAAGTTAAAAACACCTCACGCATTCTAACATTAAAATTTCTTTCTCTTCATTTCAGCATATCTTTCCTACCAATCTATTTTATATATACATATAATAATTTTTTTCTGAGACCCGTAGATTCACATCATGACATGTCAGAATAGTTTAGTATTTAGATAGAATTTGAGAGAATTTAGCACAAACATCAGTAGTTATCCAATCAATCAAAAGTCTTGAGAAATAATGGCAAAAAAAAAGTTCTGAAAACTTTAGGCATCAGAAAATGTTGTTTTAAAATTACTACTATTTATATTTCCTGAAAGTATGATTTGTTAAAACAGAAAATTATTATATTATTGCACACAAAATGTGAAAAGGTGTCTTTTCTGATGAAAGTTTAGCTTCAAATGCTTTTTACTGTGGCTGCAGGACTATGACTATTGTCTTTAATTTCTAAGTACACTGTAAAGTGCATGAGACTGATAGTGACTGTGAATTGACCCACTTAGGGTCATTGTGAGTATTTGGACTCTTTTCAACAAATGCTTGTTATAAAATTCAAATAACTAAAAAGATAGCTGAAATGCTAGGTCATTGTTTTCTCAAATCT
This sequence comes from Cephalopachus bancanus, assembly GCA_027257055.1. Lineage (NCBI taxonomy): Eukaryota > Metazoa > Chordata > Mammalia > Primates > Tarsiidae > Cephalopachus > Cephalopachus bancanus. Next base: position 2,226,645 of record JAPVLO010000258.1, read on the forward strand.
CTGTGTTTTCCTCCCATAAATATGGTATTAGTGTCAGGGGTAGAGGTGCTCAAAGACATAACACAGCCTTAAAAACTTCATAAAGGTGCTGAGTTTTTTGGTTTTTTTAATTAGCTCAAGAAGTGGAACAACAGAACAAAATTTTGGAAAACTCAACACAAGTATTTTGTTGTTGTTGTTGTTGATTTGTTATAACGATTTTCCCTTTACTTTTCCCCATTCTTTTATAATTTTTTTCAGAGGAAGGTGTTCTCCACCTAGGCCACAGGACAATAGTTGCACTTTGGTGCTACTATTTTACCACTATGGCAAAATTATCTGCTCACTGGTTGTGTTGTAAGGCATCATATTGAGAAAGCAACCCATTGTCTGGCTTTTTCTCTCTCTAGGTAAGTACTCCTTGATATAGCCATCAACTCATTGATGTGTGATAGAAACTACCTATGCCAAAGCAAAAGAGGGCTCTGACAGACAAAAATGGAAAATCACAAGAGTGAGAACAATAGAAATGCACTCATTTTCACTTTTTTATTCAGTTCACTATTCTTCTTTGAAAACAATATGAAGCAATAAAGTTATTTACTTTAGGACTTTATATTTTTCATAATCATATATCAAACATTGAGTTATTAGTACCCCAAGTTGGTCAAGGTTTGGGACATATACCTATTAGTATATGTCAAATTACCCATTTATATATTCATTCATTCATTCGCCAGATATTTATTGATACCATGTTGATTCTTAGGCATTCTTTGGTTTGGTGAAAATAGAGTAGTATTCAGGGACAGTAATGGTGCCTAACACCAAAAAAAAAAAAAAATGTTCATCTAGACAAAGAAGACACAAGGAACTTCCCTAAAAGGATAAAGACAGAAAATACATAAATTGAAAAAGATGACAACTTCATAAGTGCTCTGAATAAAAATAAAACATGATAATGTAATTCAGTGTCTAAGGAAGAAGGGAAACTACTTTAGGACATACAAAGAAGGATTTTCTAAGAAAGTGCCATTGAATTGTGACATGAATGATGAGTAGAAGCTGGTCATGCAAAAGTGAAGGTAAAAACACAACATGCTGAGGGTAAGGGCTTGAAATTGAAACAAAATTGAAGGGTTCAAGAAACTGAAAAAAGTAAGTGTTGTTTTCCTTCTTTCATTGTCATATGCTACAATTTTAAAAATTGCAAAGGGCAAAGGACTTAACAGTCTTTGAGAGAATAAGATCCTAACATTCCTGTTTGAGTGTGATAGACTTTTTTATGGTTTTTTGTTTGTTTGTTTGTTTGAGTTGGAGTCTCACTCGGTCGCCCAGACTGGAGTGCAGTGGCCGCTTCCGGCCACCGCAGCCTCGACCTGCTGGGCTCTGGCGATTCTTCCACCCCAGCCTTCCAAGTAGCTGGAATTACAGGCATGCGCTACCACACCTGGCTGATTTTTTGATTTATTGTAGAGATGAGGTCTCGCTTGCCCAGGCGGGTCTCGAACCCACGGGCTCAGGCAATCCACTCACCTCAGCCTCCCAAAGGCGCAGGACTACAGGTTGAGCCACCGAGCCCGGCTATGACTTTTTTATGTTTTAAAATTGATACATGCCACGACTTTTGAGAATTCTCACTTTCATATCAACCATTATTTTAGAAGTAAATTCTGGTCCTGGTCCTTAGCTAAGTGATTTGAACTCAAGCTCACATCCCCCACAATCAATATTTATTAAGTGGTTTTACATGCATAAGCTCATGCAACCTCAGAACAAATTTATGTAATTGTGTTAACTCTATTCAAAATAGTGTAATAAAATTTTGGAAGTAATTTTTTGTTTTGTTTTGGTTTTTTGAGTTGGAATCTCACTCAGTCGCCCAGACTGGAGTACACTGGCCGCTCCCGGCCACCGCAGCCTCGACCTGCTGGGCTCCGGCGATCCTTCCGCCTCAGCCTTCCGAGTAACCGGAATTACAGGCATGCGCTACCACGCGCGGCTGATTTTTTGATTTATTGTAGAGATGAGGTCTCGCTGCCCAGGCGGGTCTCGAACCCTCGGGCTCAGGCAATCCACTCACCTCAGCCTCCCAAAGGCGCGGGATTACAGGCTGAGCCACCAAGCCTGGCTTGGTAGTAATTTTTAAAATAGTTAAATTTAGGAATATTAAATCCATAAAAACATAGATTCTAAAACCCTACTTTTCTCTTAAAAATTATTTTTCTTTCACCATCTCTGTTGCATAACCCATCATAATTACTTTTCCTTCAAAAGGTCTTATGTTCGTCTTGTGTTTTTTTAATACAACTATTATTACTCTGTTTTTTTCATCACCCCATGTACTTCCCTATATTTAATGCATTTCCATCTATGTCTTCCTGGCCAAGCCTTACTTATTTTTCAAAGCCCAGCTTAAACACTCTACCTCAACGTTCTTCATAAGATCTAAACCAGAAGAAAAGACGTATTTTATGTATCTGGCAGCTTTTGGTATCAGCTCTCCTTCTGCTTAATATAACTTTGGGAACAGATTTTGAATTTTTTACCTGTGAATATCTCACAGCATCTAGCAAATTGCCCACCCAGAATAATTATTGTGGGAGAGACAAAGATAAAGGAAAATGGAGACTGTTGTCTATCCCATACTTTTCATACAAAAGAGAGATGTGCATGCTTTAGGAGAGCAAAGCGTGTAGAAACATGCAGGCCTCTCCTTTCCAAAGAGAAAAAGTGGCATCTGATTGATTAATTAGGGGGGCAGACCTGGACCTGAGCCTGTAAATTCCTGCATCTATGTTTCTTTCAAGCAGTTGTGTCTCAAGATGCAGGCCTTCTCTGCTTTTAGAAAGCAGGCTCAGCTGGGTTTGGTGGCTCAGCCTGTAATACCGCGCCTTTGGGAGGCTGAGGTGAGTGGATTGCCTGAGCCCGCGGGTTTGAGACCTGCCTGGGCAGCGAGACCTCATCTCTACAATAAATAAAAAAATCAGCCAGGCGTGGTAGCGCATACCTGTAATTCCGGCTACTGGGAAGGCTGAGGCGGAAGGATCCCCGGAGCCCAGCAGGTCGAGGCTGCGGTGGCCGGGAGCGGCCACTGCACTCCAGTCTGGGAGACAGAGTGAGACTCCAACTCAAAAAAAAAAAAAAAAAAAGAAAAGAAAAGAAAGCAGGCTCTGAGTCTATTAAAGGGAGACACCTGTCTTTCCGAGTGTATGAATTTCATTCTGTAAGAACAATGTTAAGAAACTTGATTACAGATACACAAAATGCATTTCTAGCTCAGTTTATTAATAATGAAATTATAATAGTTTACTCTTTACTGTTCTTACTCATTTCTCCTTCTTAATAAAAATCCTCAGTTAGTACTTGATAAATAAATAAATAAACATTTAGTAGAGGTTGATAATTCACCCACCTCAGTTTTCTATTTTGGGATTATTAAAAGACATTATTCTTGGAGGATTCACAAAATGAAACAAGAGTCTAAATTGGTATCTTCTATAATAGTATTATCTCACCTGGCCGCAGAGACAGCATATCAGTATGGCAAAGTTATATTTTGAGTTTTGTTTACATTTTTCCAAATAAAGACCTTCTAAACTTTAAAGATCTGAGGGCTAAATATCTTTCCAACCAACATTAATGAGAAGTTCTATCAGTTAGAATGATTTGGACATAGATAAAGAGGCAAGTTTCATGCACTACTAATCAGCCAAGCATTCTCATTTATTTTAATACAGCTTTGTGTACCTAGAGATTGATATTTCACACACTAGAAAATTTACATTTCCAAGAGACTGAAATAGCCGTAAGTATTCCATGATTAAATAATTATTTCATCATAAATTACTGTCTAATATTCTTTTATACAAAGTAGAATTGATGCATAAAAAATACTTCCCCGTGTCCCATATGGTTCTTGGGAGAGCTCCTGCTGAACCAGACTTTAATTCACTAATGAAAGCCCACCTGCCCTGAAGGGGGAACACCAAAAAGAAACATTTAACATTATCAAAATTGAAGTTGAAGTAAGTAGGCATAGTAATTCCTAAAATCAATTCAGTTGCTAGCCACAGCTAGTCCAAGAAAATTCTCTGCGTTCCATCTGTGTCTAAACAGAGTACATTTCTAAAATAAAGACCATGAATCATACCAAAGAACTAGAATTCTGAATTCATAAGCAAGCAAAAATACAAGTGAAAATTATAATATCTTCTTTTTTTTTAAGTGACTTTTTTTTTTTTTGAGTTGGAGTCTCACTCTGTCGCCCAGACTGGAGTGCAATGGCTGCTCCTAGACCTGCTGGGCTCCGGCGATCCTTCCGCCTCAGTCTTCCTAGTAGCTGGAATTACAGGCGCGCGCTACCACGCCCAGCTAATTTTTTGATTTATTGTAGAGATGAGGTCTCGCCTGCCCCGGCGGATCTTGAACCCGCAGGCTCAGGCAATCCACTCACCTCAGCCTCCCAAAGGCACGGGATTACAGGCTGAGCCACGAGCCCGGCTTTAAGTGACTTTCAAACGTTTTCTTCTAATTCTCTTAGAGATTTAGATGTTTTCTAGTGGTGATTCTTTTCTGAAGTGGCCAAGTTTCCCTCTGTAATAAACACCAATTTCTGGGAAGCAAATTGTATCAATATCATTCTAGTTAAAAATTTTTTTAATTAAAATTTAAAATTTGCTACACTTAACTCTTATTTCTGTCAGAACTTTAATTTAGATGTTAATACATATAGTCAACAATTTAGGACTTTTCCATTTTCCTCTTCATGAATTCTCCATTTAGATTTGAGTTCACTGAAGGGGAACTAAAACTTAAGCTGTTCTGGCCAGGTGCAATAGTAATATTCACCACCAGTGCACAGGCTTGCCTATTAATGATTCACTATCATGTCTGAAATGGAAATGCCATATCACTGAGGTTATTCCATTGAAGCGAGGCCTCATTCAGCTGTGATCTCACCATCTAATCACATTTTTCACAAGTTATAAAAAGGACAGTACTTGTTAGGTGAAAGAAGCACCAAGCTTTTCTGAGTCTAAAAATGTCACAAAGGAGAGGCAATTTATAGCTGTTAGTCACTTGCTATTGCATGAATACTGGCCTACGCTAAAACATTACCTCTGTTTGTGTGCAAATTGTCATCTGTTTTCATTCAGAGTCCAGTTCTCAGACATCTACTGATCTTAGAAGAAAGATAATTTGGCAGTTTTTAATGAGAAAAAAAACAATCTAAAATCTATTATCACATTTAAATGAATTTCCCCAAGGGGCCTGGCTCACCCATGAGTTTGCAACTCTGTCATGAAAAAAATTTTATATATATATATATAATAATATATATATATATATAAAATGTCTGGGCACAATGGCTCACACCTATAATCCCAGCACTTTGAGATGCCGAAGTGGGAGGATCACTTGAGGCCAGGAGTTTAAGACCAGCCTGAGCAACATAGTGAGACTCCCATTTCTACAAAAAAAAAAAAGTCAGATGTAGTGGTACCTGTAGGCCCAGTTACTTTGGAGACTGAGGCAGGAGAATCACTTAAGCCCAGGAGAGGTTTCGGTTGCAGTAAGCTATGATTGCCACCGTACTCCAACCTGGATGGCAGATTGAGACCCTGCCTCTTAAAAAAAAAAAAAAAAAAAAGAAGAGTGGAGACAGATCACTTCTCAGGGTTGATATCTTTTGGTCCTATTTTCTTTATCTTTCCAAAGTCTACATGGTAAAAGCAGTGCTTTCTTTTTTTTTGAGTTGGAGTCTCACTCGGTCGCCCAGACTGAAGTGCAGTGGCCGCTTCTGGCCACTGCAGCCTCGACCTGCTGGGCTCCGGCGATCCTTCCACCTCAGCCTTCCAAGTAGCCGGAATTACAGGCATACGCTACCATGCCCAGCTGATTTTTTTATTTATTGTAGAGATGAGGTCTCGCTGCCCAGGTGGGTCTCGAACCCGCGGGCTCAGGCAATCCACTCACCTCAGCCTCCCAAAGGTGCGGGATTACAGGCTGAGCCACCGAGCCCGGCAAAGCAGTGCTTTCTTTCTGTTAATAACACTATCATCTTTTTTATTTTCTGAACCACAATCTTCTTTTCTACTCATAACTTACACAATGAAATATTTAATTCACTGTTTTGAAAACTGAATTTAAAAGTACTTAATAGTGTGTTAGATTTAGTCTTTCATGCTGATCTAAAAAAAATAACACCATGATATTTTCTGACAATCACTGGTATCTACAATACAAGAGAAGTTAAATTTTTAAAAACTTAGAAGAATAAGAAAGAGTAAATAAATATGTTTTATCTGGTGAAGAAGGTTGGAAATGATGTTCCCTTTAGTGCTCTGATGCTCTCCTGCATATGCAAGGAACTCTAATGTGATAACAACCTAGAATTTCTATGTCTCACTTCTCCCAAGGAGTAAATGGCAACAAACTAATCGGTAATTTTGCAATGAAAAACTAAGGAGTCTAGACTTTCTTTTTCTCTTTAGAGTCAGGATATTCGTAGGAAAGACACATTTTGCATTGTTCTATTGTGTTCAAATGCTAAACATGAAGGATCAGCCCCAAACCAGAGTTGCCTGTGCCTGGATCTGCCTAATTCTCTGGTTCTGTATTAGATATACCCTCTATAGCTATAAGCCATCATCTGCAGTATTAGTATTATAAGTAAAAACTGTTATTCCCCTCCCCCATTTTTAAAATTCTATTCTCTTATATTTTGGTGTCAAAGCCTAGGTAGGGGATGGATTGTTTTCTTTCTTAGGTTTCAGAATCCTAGCACATTTGAAAAAATTATATCTTGCTGAATTTATTTACCATTTATTGGAAGGACTAATCCAAAGATCATTATTGTAGATTTGGAACAATTAAGGGACTTAACAAATAACCATTTTCTTCTCAGGTTCGTTTTTGACTGGCCAGCCTATCATAAAAGTGTTTTAGTATAACAAAGTAATTACCCAAATAACTTGCTCCAATATATAATAGATCATTAGTATTTGCTAAAGTTAATTTTATTTATCTCAGAGCAGTAAGTTAAAATAAGGTATAATAGTAAACATGTTAACAACTGTGAGTTAATAGCTAATATTCATTGAGCACTATGTCATGATAATATTGCTGAAAACACATTGTCTTATTTAATTTTCAAAATGTCCCTAGGAGAGACACATATTATTTAAAATGTTAAAATTCAAATTTCAAGCACCTGTCTGAGGATGTAGAACTCTTTCAGGACTGAAAGTCACATGTCTGACCTCAGAGACTATGTGCTCTAAAACCATACTATATATTGTCTCTGCCAGAATGCTCTTGTTAAACTCGAAAATCACACTAAAAACTAATTCAGCCTAGTTCAACTTGAATTTGCAGCTCAAATCTCACCAAAATGTAAACAGACACACAAGTTCATCAAATACGCAGCACTGTAAAATTTTATTTGGAACCTATTGTCTTTAACCAAAGATTTGTATAAAAAATAGCATGAGCTGGGCTCGGTGGCTCAGCCTGTAATCCCGCGCCTTTGGGAGGCTGAGGTGAGTGGATTGCCTGAGCCCATGGGTTCGAAACCCGCCTGGGCAGCGAGACCTCATCTCTACAATAAACCAAAAAATCAGCCGGGCATGGTAGCACTGTTAAACCTGAGACTCTAATCAGAGAGAGAGAGAGAGAGAGAGAGAGACCACGAAGAGCCAGCTCCGATGCAAACACACGAGGGTCTTTATTCAGGCTCGAGTCTGGGCTCACGCATGAAGCCCGTAGAGGTTTCATGGACCAGAGCCCTGATTCACAATGGCAAGCAGTTTTTATGCACAATTACAGAGGGAGGGGAAAGAAAGGTGGTTTAAACTTGATTTTACATGACTGGGTAATTTCTCCTAATGGGTACGGGAACACTTGGTATTGGTTGGTGCCTTTCATGGCTGTAACATGACTGCCCGTGATTGACAGAAACCCACTTAACGGGCAGAGTGGAATGTCAGATAAGTTAGGTCCATACAGTCACTGCGTATAAAGTAACCTGAGCAGGCAGGTAAGGGGTTACATTAGCCCTTTAAGTTTGCTGATCCACCCCAAGGTATGCTTAGGAAAGCTTGTTTGCTTAACATTTACATAACATAACATGGTCATTATGGGACAACAAAAGTCAAACTTAACAAAGTTTTAAATATGAATGCTGCAAACACATACAGTGAATGTGGGGTAGAAATTCATATAGTACTAATTCTGGGAATTTATAAAATATCACAAACGTCTTATAGCAAGGCAGTTTTTGTAAAAGTCTTTGATCCCTTTAGGTTTACATAGCCACTGCGTGTAAATTAACACTGGCATGGAAGCAGGTGGTTTAAATCAATATAAAGCCCACCTAGAGAGCAGCTAGCGCCTCAGAGTCTACTGTGATAGGAAAGGAATGTCTGAAAGGGGCTTATCGCTTTAACATTTATATCCTGTTGTAAAAGCAGAAGTCAGTATTGCAATTAGGACTGACAATGCTTAATCTAAGAGTTCTAAATACAAACACCACTTAAGACATTTTATATAACTACACAATCAGTCACTACCCGGCACCCGACATATGCCTAATTCTACGGGGTCTGAGGTAGGATTTAAAGTACTAAGATTTCATAAAGTACAATGAACATGAGGTAGGAATACACAAAATATATAGTAAACATGAGGTAGGGATATATGAAATATAGTGAACTAAACACTACTTTTACAGCAAGTATGGCTTTTTAAGTTTCTTGGTTTCTTGGGTCTCTCAATAGCATGCTCTTAACCTAAGTCTATTATTGTCCTCTCAGCGCGTGCCTGTAATTCAGGCTACTTGGAAGACTGAGGCGGAAGGATCGCCGGAGCCCAGCAGGTTGAGGCTGCGGTGGCCGGGAGCGGCCACTGCACTCCAGTCTGGGTGACAGAGTGAGACTCCAACTCAAAAAATTAATTAATTAATTAATTAAAAAATAACATGTAAAATAAGGATTCTTCACATTTCAACATTTCCAGGAAAGAGATACGAGAGACTATTTCAGTTATTGAGGTCCAACTTGAAGATTCCTGGGAAAGTAAAACAAATAGGAAGCAGTTCTATTTGCCACATAATCAAGCCTCAATAACAGAGAACTGCAATGCTGTTCCGTGAATAACAACAGCTCCAAAGCCCAGTTATCCTGTTACCCTCCCAGCAGTACCCCAATTAATTCAGACATCTTATATCTTGCCATAATGGTAACTCAACAGCTTCATTTCTGCTTCTCTCTCAGTGTGCTTCTATTTTTCACATTCTACTCCTGGTTACCTTCACTTCTTATTCATGACTTCTACTTTCTCCAGACATCAGTGAGCTCATGGCTTTTGTTACAGAGGAGCCCAACTTAAAACATCATTAACTTTCTGACTTAGAGTCAAGTGGTCATAGGCTAATGGTGTATTGTGTTCAGGCTTTTGACGTCATCCAACTCCAATGGTACAGACCAAGCACTTTTCTTTTTAAAGCAATCAGACTTTCCTTTGCTCATCCTGAAACTTCACATTTGATGTCTTACCAGGAAAGATTCCAATTATTTCAGAGAAAGACAATCACTTTGACGCTATCTTTACTTCATTTAGAAACATATAGATTTACTATGAGACACAGTATGCATGCATTTAATTTAAAGTTGTTGTTTTTTTCTACTTCAGTTTTGTTTTGTCCTAATCGTCTCTGATGATGTTGGCCAGTTTACTGGTATAGTAGCCTGCGTCAGTGTTAACACACAGCACACACAGTTATACATGTGTAAACATATATCTTAATCATTGTGGCATAATAAAACCAGGTGGTATAAATTGAGCTATTTTAATCAAAATTGTGGTTTCTTTTTTTCTGTAGTCAAAATGTTTTAATCTACCACCATTTCTAGTGATATATCTCACCTTCCTGTCCACAGAAGCAAATTTTAAACATAGTGTCCCCTGTCCCTGACCACACTGAGAGATTCATGACCCAGACCAGACCAATCAGAGCTCTTTTTCAGACTCTGTGTAACTTGTACTATTAGTTCCTCTTTAGAAAACTCTCTAATGAGTGATTCCAAACTTGTTCAGCAATCACAATTTTTAACACAGAGGGAAAGTTTGCCTACCATAGGAGAATATACTGTACGGTCAACTAACAATACAAAAGGAGCTAGGGGTACTAAGAGAAAGAATTCTGGTTTGGATCAAGCCTGAATCCCTGTTTCTCAAGACCCTAGATCTGTCCAAGTCTGAGCTACACCAATATTCCTCCAATAACTCTTCTTTGTTGCTTAAAGTAGCTCAAGTTAGGTTCCTATCATTCACAACTAAAAAATCATAATATATCATCCCTTTTCATCTATCACATATTTGTACTCCCTAATGCAAAAGACTCTGATTGTGTCTCTTAGTCTCTATTAATCATAAAGTGTCTCATTTGGCAGAGTTTTCATCCAAGGCCACTTCAAAGTACCTCTGATTCCCCATGTGTAACATTAACCCATCCTTTATCTCCCAATGACTTTTCCCATGTGACTTTCCATATGTATCAGTGGTGCTATTTTCTCAAAGTTAAAAAAAAAGATAAACTAGCTTACATATTTTTTCTTTTGTCTGTCTCACTTCAACCTCATTCATTTTTTTCATTATCCCTTAAATTTCTCCCTTCTTGTTTATATTCTCTGGAATTTCAGTTTAGATTTTTGTGTGTCTACTGTCTCTCATGTCTTTTATATGCCACTTCCATAGGAATCTACTTGCAATATCATTTTGAGAAACGCTGCTCAGTTTCAGATAAAATAAAAACTCTACTAGTTAAAATCCAAACTTTTCAACTTGAAGTTCAAGATCTATACCTACCATTTCCACCTAATCTCTCATTGCTTTCTTTCAGAAATATCACAATTATCTGTATAATATTCCCTAGTCACATATTTATGTTTCTACCTCTATACCATTCATTTTACCTAGAATGCCTTCCTTATTTTCATCTTATTTTCTGAGATTGTCAAGCTTAAACACTATCTTCTCCTTGGAGAATGCATTTGCCTGGAGGCTAGCTTAGCTAATCAAGAGGTATTGAAACTAAATGTGATGAGGGAGGAGAAAAACATTCAGATAAATATGTAAATCAATTTACTATGGAAAACAGTAGCTATAACATTCAAAGAAAGAAAGCATTGTAGGTAGTATCAGTGAGTCATATGTGGAAATAATTGGACTGGGAACCAGTGATAAAACTTATATCCCCAAATGCAAATTTATATCATTATGCAAATTCCAAGTAATGTGAATATTACATTTTAGGGGGAAAAAAACAATAAAAAACAACTTGTGGACTTGTTGAATTTTTGTGAAAGGGTATTATAGTGTTAGAAGGACACATAGATCTAATATGAAATAGAATGGTGATATAGAAAATATTATGTCTGGCTGGGCTCGGTGGCTCAGGCTGTAATCTCGCACTTTGGGAGGCCGAGGTGAGTGAATTGCCTAAGCCCGCGAGTTCGAGACCTGCCTGGGCAACTTGGCGAGACCTCATCTCTACAACAAATCAATAAAATTAGTCGGGTGTGGTAGCGCATGCCTGTAATTCCGGCTACTCAGAAGGCTAAGGCGGAAGGATCGCCAGAGCCCAGCAGGTCGAGGTTGCGGTGACCGGGAGCAGCCACTGCACTCCAGTCTGGGCAACTGAGTGAAACTCCAACTTAAAAAAAAAAAAGGAAATACTATGTCTATCTAGAAAACCAAGATTCTTAAAGGTAAAGGTTGCTGAAAAATTTCTAGGAGACACTTATTTTTTCTTAAGAAGAAATCAAGAGATTTTGATAAGGGATTAGAGCCACATAATGGTTAAGATTAGTGCTAAAGTTAAGGTTATTCTGAGGGTGAAGTTTAGGACTGGTGCCATCATATGGGAAATAAGATACTTGCACAGAAGCAAGATATAGTGGCATATTGAGAGATCATTTGACTAGAAATATATCTGACAAATTCTACATATATGTTAGCTTTCCTGAGAACATCAAGACCCAGAAAAGTTAGAATTAACCATTAGTCATTATTTAGAACTTGATTTTTCCAATAACAAGGAATTTGATGACAAAAAATTTTTTTACTTCCCTTAGTAATTGGTACATTCAACAAATAGTAAGAATATAAAATATTTGAATAGATCAACTACAAAATTTGGAATCATAAAACATATATAGAACTAACCATGCCAAAATTAAAGATTGCACAATTTTTTAAGATCACATGATTTATTTACAAGCAATTTATCAAGCACAAGCACAAAAACAAGTTTCATATAAATACAAAAAAAAACAGTTAAAAATAGAGCACATTCTTGGATGATGGACTTCATTTAAGTGGACTTGATTTTCAAAATAAGTGAATAAAAAACACATTTGAAATGTTTAAAAAGCATTTTTTTGTTTGTTTGTTTCTTTTAAGGCAGGATCTCACTCCATTACCCAGGGTGCAGTAGCACAATCATGGCTCATTTCAACTTCAACCTCCTGAGCTCAGCCTCCAGAGTAGCTGGGACTACAGGTATATGCCACCATACTCAGCTAATTTTTTTATTTTTTATTTTGTAGAGATGAGACTTGGCTATGTTGCCCAGGCTGGTCTCAAATTCCTGAAATCAACTGCTTCTCCTGCTTCGATCTCCCAAATTGCTGGTATTACAGGCATGAACCACTATACCCAGGCCTTACAAAGCATTTAAAAATAACACATAATTTAAAATTAGAATAAACTTAAAATTATCACATGTGATAATGCTACATGTTAAAACTAGTGAAACAAGTTAAAGCTTTACAAGTATCCCTCACTATCTAACCTTTCTTGACATGAATATTTGATATATTGAGTTGCAAAAATTTGATATATTGAGTTGCAAACCCAAACTCACTATCTAAATCAATACTTTTTATTAAAAATCTATACTTGTATTTCAGGGAAAATGTTGAATTTTTATATGACTAAGGTCCAGAGAAGACAATGTGACTGTAATGTATTCTGAATTTTCTTCAAAGGATAATATTTTCATCTTCTGTTATTTTATTTTTTTCACTAAATATATTTTTAAAATTTTTATTATAAAGATGTGGGGTACAATTCAGGGTTAGGTATATAAACATTGATCATGCAGGTACCCTTGTTGATGAGGCATGCCCCTTCCTCTCCTAGCAGTTTCCCTCAACTGCAAATCCACCCCCCTCCCCTGACAGTTTCTCACTAATGCCAATTGCTTTCTTATAGCATTATAATTGTTCCAAATCCGATGATGAGTGAGAACATATGGAACTCTGTTCTTTGTTTCTGTGATAGATCACCAAGTATGATTGACTCCAAATCCATCCAAGTTGTGGCAAAGTCCATATATCTGTCCTTCTTTATGACTGCATAATATTTCATTATGTATATATACCACATTTTTTTTATCCAGTTCAGCTTCAATGGGCAACACGGTTGGTTTAAAGGACTCTATCACTGATGTATTCCACCTACATTCTGAACCCCAGGGTTTGCTGATGTTGGGCAACTAAGCATAGTATCTGCCTAGGTTCAAGTTAAATGAGTATTTTTCCCCCTTCATTGGTAATTTACATGGTAGACATATTCTTTGTATATACATATTAAAATGTCATTTATACGTGATGTATCATTATTTCATAGTGATAAATAATAGAATAAAATTGGTTTTTAAATGGTTCTATACATAAAGAAAAGCCTTATAATAAGAAAGTTTTAGTGGTTAGGTACAGTGGCCCATACCTGTAATCCCAACAATTTGGGAGGCTGAGGCATGAGGATTGTTTGAACCCAGGAGTTCAAAAGCAGCCTAGGCAGCACAGCAAGACCTCATCTCTAAAAAAATAAAAAAAAAATAGCCAGGTGTTGTGGCACACACCTGTAGGCCTAGCTACTCAGGAGAGAGGCTGAGGCAGAAGGATCACCTGAGCCCAGGGGGTCAAAACTGTGGTGAGCTGTAATTGTGCCACTGTACTTCAGCCTGGATGGCAGAATGAGACCCTAACTCAGACAGAGAGAGAGAGAGAGAGAAAGTTTTAGTGATATGTGGAGAAACTGAGTGAAAGCATTGGTTGGCTTGATAATACATATTTCCACTATTTAAAAATTGAAATGTAATCAGCATATATGTCAAAATTTGCTGTCCAACATAATTTCAGGTATAAAATAAATATTGATCAAAAGGATGCCTTATAAAAATCATTGTATGAGAATAATTAAACTTAATATGTATATAGATATGAATAATTAAGGAATAAAAAATAAGCCAGGAACTATATTTATGAATATAAATAATCCTAAATAAGTTATAGCCAAAAGTATACATGGTAATATACATAGTACACATAAAATTGGGGTTTATCTAGGTATACCAAGATTATTTAACATTTAAAAATGAAACTATGCTATCAGATAAAAGAAAAAATAACCCTATTACAACAACTAAAAGGATGTGAAAAAAATTAACTATGGTCAAATGAAAAAATGTTTCACCAGTTAAAGAGTGCCTGCCAAAAATCTACAGAAAACACATTTTACTATACAAAACAAAAACTACAGAAAACTACTATGCTTAGTAGCATACTAGAGATAATGCATCTGATGTTTGTTAAAATTATCTTTAATGTCAATTAAAGTTAATCTTGCCATCACCACTGTAACAATTATCTATTACTATGAAACAAACAGTCCCAAGACTTCATGTTTTATTTAAAAAATAGTTTATTAATTTTCTTGAATCTCTGAATTTTTTGGGCAGGACTCAGATGGGATGACTTGCTTGTTTCATTTAATTATTTTCTGGGCTTGCTCATGTGGCTTTAGTTTAGACTGACAAACTCAAGAGGACTCATTCACATGTTCATCTTCTAAGCTAGGATAATTGGAATCCCTTTCTCTTTCTCTCTGTCTCTCTGTCTCTCTCTCTCTCTCTCTGTCTCTCTTTCTCTCTCTGTCTCTCTCTCTCTCTGCAAATTTTCATCCTTCAAGTGCTCTCTCCCTTCATAGTCTTTAATTTTCTGGAATTCTTCTCTCTATTTAGTAGGATAGTTTGGAATTTTTACATTGCATCTCAGGAATCTCAAGAGCACAAAAGCAGAAACTGCAAAAAAGTTTGGGTTTTCAAACCCAGATGCCATCATATCTACCTTACTCTGTTGTTTAAATCAAGCTAAATGCTAGGCCAGATTCAATGTGAAAGATTACACGATGACCTAAGTATATGAATGTGCATTTTATTGGGAGTCATTTTCTAATAATCTATCACAGACAATTCATTTAAAGTTTGCATTAGAGATTTCATTCATCATACTAAAATAATGAGGAGGAAGACGATAATGATGATAATGACATTAAGGCTTGGGGTGGGGAATCAGATTTAGAGATTATATAATTGCATATAGAGAAAATCTAAGATAATGAACAGAAAATATTAGAACAAAAAGATTTCCGTTAATTATCTTAACATAAGATTAGTATATAAAAATAAATTATATATCTATATATCATAAACATAAGATTTTAAATTTATTTTTAAACATAATATGTACATTAGCAAAAAAGTCATCATAAAGAATGTAGAAATGCCTAACAAAGATGTTCTAGATCTTTATGAGGACAATTAAGACATTTTACTGAAAAGCATTAAGGATGACCTAAATAAATGGAGATAATTAGCAAAGAGCTCTCAATAATATAAATATTTTATACTATCAACATATAAATTTAATAAAATTATAATCAAAATTACGATAAGATTTTCCATGGAATCTAGTATGTTAATTCTAAAATTAATGTTAAAGAGACAAAAATAAAAACAAAAACAAGAATAACCAATATAAATTTGTGGAAGAGGAATAAGGTTTAGGATCTTTCTCTACTACATATTAAAACTAAACACAGATGTTAATTCAGCCAGTATGATAGTGTTGTAGAGATAAATGAAAACAAATAGAAAAGAACAGTCTGGAAACACAAACATGCATATTTCAAAGTTGACAAATGATAGAAGTGTATATTAAGTAGTGATGAAAGAATAGACTATGATCTTGACACAAGACTTATCCCTAAAAAAAATATAGAAAGCTGGGCTCGGTGGCTCAGCCTGTAATCCCGCGCCTTTGGGAGGCTGAGGTGAGTGAATTGCCCGAGCCCGCGGGTTCGAGACCCGCCTGGGCAGCGAGCCCTCATCTCTACAATAAATCAAAAAATCAGCCGGGCATGGTGGTGCATGCCTGTAATTCCGGCTACTCGGAAGGCTGAGGCAGAAGGATCGCCGGAGCCCAGCAGGCCGAGGCTGCGGTGGCCGGGAGCAGCCACTGCACTCCAGTCTGGGCGACAGAGTGAGACTCCAACTCAAAAAAAAAAAAAAAAAATTATATATATATATACATTTATATATATTTATATATATATATATATTTACTACATACTGTGTAGAAAAATAAATTAAAGATGGTTTATTTGTATAAAGTGACACATTGAAATGTTTCAGATAAAAGATAGGACAAATATTTGTATGGCTTTTGAATAAACAACAAAAAACACAAAGAATAAAGGAAAAGACTGATAAACTGTACCATGTTAGCAATTATAAACTCCTACACATCCAAAGAAACCATAAGAAAATGGGAATCACAAAAACAGTATAGAAGAAAGCATATATAATGACTCATCTAATAATGCATTACTATCAAAAACATTTTTTAAAAACCTTAAAATTCACAAGAAAATAAAAATAAAATAGATAAATGGAGCCCAGGTCTGATGATTCACTCCTGTAATCCCAGCACTTTGGGAAGCTGAGGCAGGAGAACTGCTTGAGGTTCGGAGTTGGAGACTAGCCTGGTCAATACAGTAAGACCTTGTCTCTACAAACAAAATTTTTTAAAAAATTAGCCAGGCACAGTTAAGTATGCCTACAGTCCCAGCTACTCAAGAGGCTGACGCAGGAGGCTCCTCTTAGCTGAGGAGTTCGAGACTGCAGTGAATGAGCTATAATCACACCACTGTTATCCAACCTGGACAACAGAATGAGACCCTGTTTGAGAGAGGGAGAGGCAGTGTGAGGGGGAGGAGAGGAGGAATGAGGAGGGAGAATTGGGAAATTCATATGAACAAGCAATTGAGGATAAGAAAACTAAAATGCCCAGTGAACAAATTAATGATTATTCAGTTTTTTTATGATGACAGATGAAAACAAATCAATAATGATTTGGTAAGTTTTAAATCATTTGAAGAGTCTACAAATTTTTAAACGGGCAAGGACTCTCACATAGTACTCATAGAAGTATAAATTGGTGCAACCTCTTTGGAGAGTGACTTAGCAATAATATAATTTTTTAAATGCCTAGAGAAAACTTCAAACAATTACCCTGAGAAAAAAATATATATACATACAAAATATGTTTTTTCAGCACATATGTAAAATTTTTCAACATATATACAAAAATGTTTTTTAGCATAGTTTATAATAGCATAAACACATTTGGAATAACCAAAAAGGAACAGTACATAGCAGTAAAAATTTATAAAACAGACCCATACTTATAAACACAAATGAATCTCTCGAATATGTTGATAGGAAGCAAATGCAAGTAAGTTTCATGAGGATTGTGCAATTTGATACTAATTACATACATTTTTAAAACAAATCAATCATAATAATGCTTATATATTGCTTATAAGTGTTTGCATATATGGTTAAAATTTTTAAAATAAAAAACATATTCAACACAGTAGTTAGCTCAGTTGCAACTATAGCTATAATGTTTTATTTTACAATCTCGATGAAAGGCCCATGGATATTCATTATATTGTTATCTATAATTTTGTGTGCATGTCCTTGAAATAATACAAAAGTTAAAAAATAGAATTGTAGTGATTGAAAAGGATACTAAGGACATGAAATTTGACAAATGAAATGACTCCCTGTTTTTAAAAATAAAACAAGGATAAGTTTTTCATCTATTTTCAACAAATATTTATTGTAATTCCACTATATGCCAAACATTATGCCAGGTACTTAAGAAATAACTGTGGAGCCAGCTCGGTGGCTCAGCCTGTAATCCCGCGCTTTGGGAGGCTGAGGTGAGTGGATTGCCTGAGCCCGCAGGTTTGAGACCCACCTGGGCAACTTGGCGAGACCTCATCTCTACAATAAATTTTAAATAAATAAATAAATAAATCAGCCGGGGGTGGTAGCGCGTGCCTGTAATTCCGGTTACACGGAAGGCAGAGGCAGAAGGATCGCCGGAGCCCTGCAGGTCGAAGCTGCGGTGGCCGGGAGCGGCCACTGCACTCCAGTCTGGGCGACAGAGTAAGATTCCAACCCAAAAAAAAAAGAAAGAAAGAAAGAAATAGCTGTGGAAAGACCCAGTCACCACTTTCATGGCACTTATAATCTGAGTATTACGTAGTTTACAGACAGTAGAGGTTATGTTGTTCTAGATTTAAAATGTACAGCTAATGTTTAAAGTGGTGGTTTGTGACAACATAGAGTACGTCATATAAACTTAACTTTATTTATTTTATAGCTAACTTTATTTCTTTGAAGAAGTCTTTTTTTAATGACCAAAAAAAAAAAAAAATGATAGAATTCAGCAAATCTATAACAACATACAGATTTACTGATATCAATCTGAAGAAGAGAGGTTTGTTTTATGAGATATTGCACTGCCAAGTTTTCTGATCTATTAAGAGTTTGTTGTTCTTTTGTTTATTTGTTCTTACTGACCTAAGCACAGATATACATGCTAAAGTTTATTTTCAAGTTAAAAATTTAAGAAGCAATGTTATATGCAATATACAAGTTCCCCATTACCTAGTTACCCAATTCACCAGTAATATACCAAAATTATATCTTTATCCCCAATCACAATGCTTGTAGTGAATTTATAAATACTCTCACAGCATGAATATCTAATTTCTACCTAAAATTGTTACTGTCAACTTCTATGACTTAATTAGTTTGTCCCAATCAGTTGTGAGGTCAGTTGAAAGTTAAATGCCTACAACAAATTATAGGTCTGAAGTTTTCAAATGATTTTCCCTTTCTAAAAGATCAGAGGGAATGGATTCATTATATGTGTCAGCAAAGTCGTGTTAATAACTGTTGCTTCAGAACATAATGTATATAGCTGCCACCTTTCATTTTGCTTGACTTTTGTTTGAAGCTTTTTAAAAAAATATTTTGCATAAGAGAAAATTTACTCTTTCAGTTCCCAAAATTCAATAAAAAGAAAAGATAATCAGAGGAGAACATTTTGGCAATATATAAAATTTGAGCACATGAAAGAACACTTCAGGACCAGTAAAAGGCATACCAAGAATGTCAGGCTTACCCCAGAAATGCAAGATTAGTTTAACATTGAAAATTAATCAATATGATTTGCCATATTTGCAGAAAAGAAAGGGAAACAATGTAAGATTACAGCAATCAGTGGGAAAAAAGCATTTAACAGACTGTAACACAAATTCATGTGGAATAGTTTCCTTCTAATGAAGGAAAGAGAATTCTCTTAACCTGATGAAGGCTATCTTTTAAAAAATTTAAACCTAATATCATGCTTAATAGTGAAACAAAAATTGCCTTAAGGTAAGAACATCAAGGGGTAATTTGCCATTCATTTATCATTGTACTGAAGATCCTAGCCAATGCTGTAAGCCAGAAAAAAATTACTACTGAAAAGACCAAAAAAGGGAAATTGTCTTTTCATAGATGATATTTTGCATTTATAGACAATGCTAAGTAATTTACAAAAAAAATAGTAAAATTAATAAATGTTTAAGAAGTTAGCAGGATAAATATCAGTATAAAAATAAGTAAACTAGCAAAAAGACATCTGGAAAATAAAATTTTAAAATTGCTATTTGCATAGTTTCCCAAATAGTAAATACTTTGGGAAATTTTTAACAAAATGTATGACAGAACTGTACAGGGAAACTGCCAGGGGAGGGAGGGGCACACCTCATCAATGAGGGTACCTAACTAATGAACATTTGTATACATAACCCTGAATTGTACCCCACATCTTTAAAATTAAAAAGTTAAAATAAGAAATCATAAAAAAGAAATATACATTGATAAACACCAAACATTGCAAAGATACTTAGAGAAGACCTAAGTAAATTGAGATGTTTGCCATGTTTATGGATTAGAAGAAAAAATAATGTTTCAATATCAATTCTTCTTACATTGATCTATAGATCGAAAGTAACCTAAATCAAATCCCAGGTAGCCTTTTTTTTTTTTTTTTCGGTAGAAGGTGAGAGGCTGATTATAAAATTTGTATGGAAACATAAAGTACATAAAATAGCCAAAACCATGTTAAAGTAAGAACAAAGTTGGAGGAGCTATACTACTCAATTTCAAGACTATAAAGCTAAGGGAATCAGAACTGGGTGATAATCATGTTAGGTAGATCTACAAATGATCAGCACATAGAGTTCAGAGATTGAGCTGTGAAACTAAGGGTGCAAAGGTGCAAATGTAATTCAGTAGGGAAAAGGTGCTCTTTTCTTTTTTATTTATTTTTATTTTAAAGATGTGGGGTACAATTCCAGATTAGGAATACAAATGGTCAGTGTACAAGTAAAGTTTGGGCTTCTCTTTGGTCTCCACTTCACCTGGTTTGAGATCAGATACCTTAATGATGAAGTATGCTTCCCCCACCTCACCCTACCCCCTACTTCCCTGGCAGTTTCCCACTCCTGCCAATTCCTTTCTTATAGTATTATGATAATTATTCAGGGTCCACTTATGAGTGAGAACATGTGGTACTCAGTTCTTTGTTTCTGTGATAGGTCATTGAGTATTACAGACTCTAAATTCATCCAAGTTGCTGTGAAGTTCATAATTTTGTCCTCCTTTAGGGCTGGATAATATTCCAGCGTGTGTATGTACCACATTTTTTTATTGAAGCACCATTCACAATAGTAAAAACAGGAACCAACTGTGCTACCCATTGAAAGATACACTTTTCAACAAACTGTGCTAGGTGTACTAAATATTGATAAGGAAAAAAATAAAAAATAATCTATACCTCACATCATACCTAAATTAACTCAAAATGGATTATAGGTATAAAAGCAAATCTATAAACATAAAATTATTAGAAGAAAGCATAGGAGAAAATCTTTGCAACCTAGAAAACAAACAAGTATTTCTTAGGACACAATAAGCACTTTCCAAAAAGGAAAATAAAGTCAATAAAGCCTCACGGCTAATAAATTATAAAACTTTTGCCAAAACTTTCTCTAACTGTCAAGCAAAGTCTGCAACATTGTACATGCTTTCTCTTATAATTTTTTTCCCGCAATACATGTGAACTTTAGGACATGCAGAAGCAAAACAATCCTTGATTAGAATAATCACAAAACATTTTTCCTGCCTCAAAAACTCTTCTGATTTCTTTGGATTTCTAGTAGAGTTTGTGTTTGACTTTGAGTACCGTATACATGTTTGTGAACATAAAAATGCTGCCAGGGATTTTCATAAAATAAGTTTCCAATAATAGAAAATAACATGTATTTGTGCTTTCTATGTGACAAGTTCAATTCTAAATGTTTCACATGTACTAACTTATGTAATAACAAGAATAAACCTTATGAGTGTAGGTGTTCTCATCTTATTTTTGCAGTTCATAAAAATTGAGGAACAGAGAGGTAACTTACCCAAGTTCACACAGCTCAGTAAGACTTCCCAACAGGGGCTGAATTTAGGCAGCCTGACTCTAGATTCTGTTTTCTTAAACATACACAATGAACAACTGCTTCTACTATATAGCTCAATGCTTCTCTAACTTCAGCAGACATAAAAATCACCTGGCACTTTTATTAAAACACACATTACGGCCCTCCACCTGAGGTCAGAAAATTCACATTTCTAAAAATGTCTCAGATGGTATCGGTTGTGCTGCTCCTCAGATCATGCACTGGTAGAGACATGTTTTGCAGGTAGTTTCTAAAAGTTGTCCTGCTAATGATCTTTAAAACAGAACAGACTTTATCAGCCCAGTGCAGTAAGCTATATTCTCACTTCAGGGCAACAAGATGGAATAAATCTCTTCAAATTCCATGACTCCATGAAACATTTTCCTAAATCAATGTGGTTTACACCCAGAGACAGCCAAGACATGATTTATATAATTCTAAAAGCATTTTTGCCTGTCAAAAGGAAGGAAAAACAAGTGCATACTAAGACAAGGGGTTTCCTTAAAACGGAATTTTCTTATTAACATCCTACAGTGCAAACAATGGTCATAACATAGAAAACAAATCTATTGGGCTTAACAGCTAAACTCTGTCCACTATCAGCTTGCAGGTACAAATTTAAGGGCTGATTTTCAGCCAGGTTTGCCTTCTGCTGCAGAAACAGGATGGGCATTTTCTATTTGAGGAGTCCCACATTCATTTTTGTTTCCAAAAGAGAAAGTTAATTTAGAGAAAACACACCAATCCTGACTGTAGGGGTAGGACGACGGGGGAGGATGCGTTGAACAAAGCCTGAGGTCTGCATTAGGCAGGTTCTCCAGGGCCCAGACTATCTGCAGAAAGACAGCTGCTCGGATTTAAGCATCAATTAAAGATTGTGCTGGCTTTAGTCACTTTCTTTCAAAAGAATATTTTACTCATGTACTTAGAAAGTTGATCAACTGCATATTCTATTAAGAATTTCTCTTTTAAGGACAAAAAATATGTTGAGGATCTTTTCACATAAGCAGCAAATATTGGGAAAAATAATTTTTAAATAAAATGTCAATATAGGTTGGGTATAAAGCCTCTACCTAGTGTCAGCTGGATGTGCCCTAAAATAATTAACTTGTCTGCCATCCTGCAGTACGTAAGAACTTGAGGAGTCATACCCTAAAAATGAAATTTTCTGGTATGCTTTATCCTCTTTTTACTACCATGTCTTGGCACATACTGATTTCTCAGAAGAGTAAAAGTTTGTTATTAATGATTGCTATTTCTAAGTTGATTTAAAAAATTCATTTTAGACCCATATTTTCCATATTGGCAGATATGGTGAAAAAATATTTTTCAATGTTTCTGCTGACTAAGAACAAAATAAAAAGGAGATGGATGTAGAAAAAGAGAGTACAAGCATGTTGTTGCTACACTATTTTTTGTGAATTAAAAATATTATTTTGGAATCCTAATTTCCAGAACTATAAGAGAATAAATTTCTATTGCTGTTATTCTTTAAATGTGTTATTTCTTAATGCGCTTGTTAGCTCATAAGCTAATAATAGAATGGTTATGGCACAGGAATCAAAATGTAGGCATATAAAATATTCATAAATTATATTTATGAATTTGGTTAATGTATGTATATACCTTACAAGAAGCCTATGGAGAGGTTAGCTAATTGCTAAAGGAGTTTAATGCAACTGCTTACCTGGAAACTCAGTCAAGAGTCTTTTTCCACCTGATTCCTTAGACAATTCAGATTACATCCAGATGATTCTGTTCACAATCCAGAGACAAACCCAGGAGATGCTGCAATTCTACTAAGTTAAATCTGTTTTAATTTGTCCCCTGTTACTGAGCATTGAAGCACTATCAGGAGAGGAGAAAATGCCTATTTAGAAATTACTTGTGCTTACTACCATTTCTTGTCCTCAGACTGCTATCCTGGAAGATTAATTTTGAAATAAACGTCATGGTCCAGGCTTACATCTGTGACTCCACCAAATATTTGTTTTGAGGAGCCTTGCAATATTCAGTACAAACTCTTATAGGGAGTTCATAGTAAGAGCTTTATATCCAAAGTGGGAAAAGGCTTTAAAGTGGGTTATGAGAGCCTGTCTTTTCTCTATGCAGTTATTTCAGATCATAGCCAAAAAAAAAAAGCCCACACTTAAATATCTAATAAGTTTTAAAAACTGCCTAAATGAATATGTCTTGTGTAAGTGCTAGAGAAGAGAATCGGAGAATTGAACAAGGGCAGGGAGGGAAGATTTTTCTAAAGAACTGACTTTTAATCTGAGACTTTCTAGATTAATATGGTCCAGATAAGAGATGGGGCAGGTGGAAAAGGAAAAACTGTGATTCAGCCATAGTGAACATTGAGTGTGAAGGCCCTGAGGCAAGAATGTGGTAGAAAGAGTTTGAAAATCAAAATGATAGTCACTGAAGTAAAGTTAAAGACAAAGAAAAGCATGTGTGACTGGTAGGAATCAGCAGAACCTTGTCAGCCAATTTAAGGATTTCAGACTGAACCCTAAGAGTGACTGAGGATTGAAAACAGAGAGATACCATTGCAGACTTGCCTCATGATGAAAATATTTCTTGAAACTCTGGAGAATTGATTAGAGAGAAAGAGTGGAAGCAGAGACACCGTGAAGAGACTTTTCTTTGCCCAGGAAGAAGATGGTATTGTGCACCAAAGTGTGTGTGTGGGGGGGTGTTGATGATATACCAAAATGTTTATTTCTAGAGGAAAACACATGAATTTGGATAATAAGGAAAGAGATATCAAGAATGAGTCCCAGATTTCTGACAGGCAAATTCAGTCAATATTTAACATGAAAAAGCAAGAAACTTTTATGCTTACGCTGCCAAAACTTCAGGGGCTATTCATTATGGCAGGAAAAATAGTCTAAGTTGACTGATACAAAAATTTAAGGATACTTTTGGCTAAATTTGCTAGTGGATAAATGGCTAATATGTGTGAGTCTTACTTTAAATTCTACCTTTAGATGCTATTCCCACATAAGATGGAACTCCAGGTATTTTTAGAAACTTCCTATTGTGCCTCTTAACTAGATGTGGGGTCAAATCACATAATTGAGGCAATTAATGGAAGACTTGCAGTCAAGGCAGATTCAATCGGAAATGACAAGCATTGTTTATGTTCCCCCAACAAGAGCTGAAAGTTTTAACAGGGAGTGGCCCTGGGTCCCCATTCTGACCACCAGCTACAGGAATTCGTATTACTTTTCCCTACTCTTCTCTTCATCCCTGCTCATAGGCTTAACAGCTTCATTGTAAACAAGTTTGCAAACAAGTTTCATTGTAAAAGTTTTTCTGGGGGCAACCCCTTCAGGTCCCCTCCCACCGTGGGAGCTTTTCTGTCTTCTCAATAAATCCTGCTTTCTCACTTAAAAAAAAAGCTTCTCTGAAGGAAAGACATACCAGCAGTAACCAAATGCATTCCTTCTCTCTCCCTCCCTCTTCCTCCCTCCCTCCCTCCCTCTCTCTCCTCCCTCCCTCTCTCTCCCTCTCTCTCCCTCTCGCATGCACACACAAACACACACACACACACACACTGTGCAACCTGTTCCTTATGTATATAAGAACTGCTGGCTTTGCTGAGGTTTATCCTTAACATCAACTAACAGCCACCATTTCCCTCACTCAACTTCACAACCACCACCCACCCTCTGGACCTCTGCAACACATATATATTCCTTGTAAAAGTGAGCCTACAGGCCATCTCTCACTCAACATTTCTGAATGTTCTCTTCTGTATTTGATGTCTAGTTATCACCAGCATACCCTACAAAGAACAGAGTGATGTAGCACTGTCACAATGGACCTGGGGCACAGGTGGGAACACTCGGAACCAGGCAAGTGGCAAAGATATAAGTGGCACCAGTGCAATGGACCTGCAGGGCCTGGTCCACATCAACTCTGCATGAATAGACTGTGATATAAGAAGAATAAGACAGAGAGAAGAGGCCATGGGATTTTTTTTCCCCCAGGGACATATAATTTATTATGAGAAGGCTAATAAAATGACAATCAAGTATTTTTGATGGGGCTTGAGCACTAATTGTCTCCTCAGCCCTTGATTTTTCTACCACATATAAATAAAAATCACACAAGGAAATGGTCATATATGTTTGTGCAGAAAAGGAGAATATATGTGATGAATAATACCAGTAATTTGGAATTAAATAGTAATTCCCAGAGAAATAAGCCCAAACGAAATTATAATTTTGACTTGAACTCTGACAAGCTGCAAGCCAGACTTCTGTTTGCTGGTTTCCCAGTCGTTGAATGGAAAGAAAATGGTTCTTTCCCTTAGCATTCTTCTCAGTCTTTGTGTGCCAATCTTGCTTGTGCTCTGTGTTTTTCCCTTAAAATTTAAACACCCCTTTCTTCCCACCCACAGGATAAAATGCCAAGTGCTATTCTCTGATCAGCTATTGATTTCGTGCCATCTGTCACCTATGATGCATGATTTCAAGGAAAGAAATGGCATAGCATCTCTTAGCTTAAATTGTTCTAGGCAACCGTTCCTTCCAATATGCTAGACACAACCTGTTTATTCCCTGTCTACCACCATGATTTGTTTATGATTTTAGTATTTATAACTTACATCTAAATGAACTCACAAAACATAGTAGAAATTTGCATTTGAGTTGATAGGTTGAAAAGAAGGTTTTTAGAGCATTATTTTCCTCCATCAGGAGGTCTGATAAACATGGCAGTCACCAAAATGAGCTTTCCCATAAAATATTTTCCATAAGTTTTCCTTTCTTCCTTCTGCAATACCAACCCTTATACTTCTTTCTCCTTGAGTTAAAAAAAGCCAGTGAAGAAAATTGACATCATTTTTCAACTTGAACTTTCACCATTCATTAAAAGTTGTTTTGTGTAAAAGAATAATCTCCAAATTGCTGGTCAAATAGGAGTTTTATAGACTATTATCATAAGAATCATAATTATACTTATTTTATGAAGATATAGCAAGTAGAATGCATTAAAAATCTTTTTCTACTTTTCTACTTTTTCTGCTTTTCTAAATTGTAGACATTTCTCTTCTCTGTTCATCTGACCACCTACTTTATACATGTGACTTCTAACCATGTTTTCTAGGCTTTCAAGGAATAGAAATATATTCAAGTCAAACAAAGGAAGAAAACGTGAGATTATCATTACATTAATAAACATAATTATTGAACACTCAGAAATGAAACCCAAAGTACCATTGTATCTAACTGAGACCATGTCAGGAAGTTGCCTCAAAGATTAAAGCAAGTAACTATTTTTCTCAGGTCATTGAGTCTACTACAAATATTCATTGAATAATATCGATGTGCCAGGTACTGTCAAGCAGCATAAAATAAATGAGAAATTGTCTTTGACCTTTTGACACTTAACAGTTTGGTGGGGAATACAGACATTAAACCAATTATTTGAAAAATTTTCAATTCATAAAATTTATAATGTTGAATTATTAAATGCAGAACTCAGCTGATTTTGAGAGAATAGTAAATGATCCCTGGACAAAGCAATTTTAACATTGAGATTTTAAGAATAAACAGAAAATAACTTGGCAAATGGTGCTTTAAGCACTCAATTTGTACAACTGTGTGCTGTCTAAAGCACTTCTTTAGATATGTCTGTTTCATTCTTCTGTCTGTCTCTTTACTCATAACTCTTTCTACAAACTAAAATATACGTAACTTTAAATCTGAAGATGATGCAACCATATGCGTGTCTCTTGTTAAAATGGAGAATGTGATTAACTTAGCTAAGGAGAATTTGGAGGTCTATAGAGAATTTGGTTTTTATTAGGTGTCGCTACTTGTCTAGTCAGCTTGGGGCAGGTGAGGATGGAAGGAGAGGCAGGGAGTCTTGAATAAATGTCTTTGGCTTTAGTTTGGCTATAGTTAGTAAGAGTAAGCAAGAAGGAAAGGTGGATTGCAGCAGATGAACTGATTGGTATGTCTAGGATATAGGTGTTTTGTGCACACACATGTGCAGTATATCATGGGCAGTATTCTACGTTGTTTCTCAGTGGTGGAGAGGAGCTTGTACACACATTAATCCAGCTCCCTCTGTGTAGTTACTGGACAGCATGCAACAGGAGCTGAGGAATGGCTAGATTTTCTCCAATTGTAACTATAGAAATAAATCTGACTCCCTTGGGGAAGTTATTCATGACCTTGGTTTGACTAGTTCTGGCCTTTAACCCTCTGGATAACTATTGTTGCTTTGCAAAGAATTATGTTGAATGCTGCATTATATAGGTATTCACAATAAAACTACTCTATCAGTATTAATATAGTAGTGAATTATTGGGCTCTAGAGTCAGAAAAACCCCAGTTTGAATCCAAACACTACTAATTACTAGCTGCAATAAAAGTTACCTAACATGATTAAGCTGCAAGTTTCTTCATCCATAAAATGAAGATAATAAAAACATCTGTGTCCCAGTTAAGAATTATGTGGGATAGCATACAATAGACTATCCAAAATAACAGTGCCTTAAACACATATGCTTGAGTCTTTCTCATAAGTGAAGTAGAGATACAGGCAGTACAAAGCTACCAGGGTGGCAATGGGAAGCCATCCAGGAGTTTCTGTTCTACCATGCTCAGCACAGGATTCCATCTTCAAGCCACAGTGGTCCATGATGGCAACTGAATCCTTAAGCATCGTACCTGCATTCCTGACTGTAAAAAGGAGAAAATGAGATTTGGGGATTTGGTTCAAAAGAAGTACCTCCCAACAGCCTGTGTTCCACACAAGGGTTCTGTAG
The DNA here is from genome assembly GCA_027257055.1 of Cephalopachus bancanus. NCBI lineage: Eukaryota > Metazoa > Chordata > Mammalia > Primates > Tarsiidae > Cephalopachus > Cephalopachus bancanus. The sequence goes on from JAPVLO010000258.1 coordinate 2,255,170, forward strand.
ACATCCCACCGGTCGGTACGTAGTCACAGAGCTGCAGGAAGTTACAAAGTAGGCTTGCAAATAAAACCTTTTAGCTGGCACATTGTTTCTTTGGACAAAATTTCAATACTAAGGAGTAAATGAAAAATAGATTGGTGGGCAACCAGCTATCTCTGCCACAATATTTCTTACAGGATTATTATGGCGATTAAATGAGTTAATACCTCTTAACATCTTAGCCCAGCACCTGATACATTGTCAGCACTCAGAGACTACCATTATTACTGTTAGTCAATTGCCAGAGAATACACAGTCACATTTTAAAATTGTAAAAATGTAAATTTCTTTATTCTATTTGGAGCTGATAACCTTTTAATGTCAATGAATCAAAAATTCCATAGACAAAATATGTAGAAAAAATGGTTTAAGCCAGTAATTAAAAATTCTAGTTTGGAGAGTCTAAAAATGAACAAAAATGAGATGTTTATATTAAATGAAAGATCTGAAGCTGGGAAACTGCAGAAAACTACATATATAAGGGGGGAAATAGTTGGAAAATAGTTTTCTTGAATTCTAGAGCAATGCTCAATGAACAAATTAGGAAAAGTCATCATAGAATGTGGGTACTTACTCAATACTTCACAGATTTTCACATAACTCAGTACTGGCAACTACGTGAGTGGAGAATGACGAGTGTTCCTGTTCTCCTTGGAAGTTTTTAGTCTCTGCTCTCTGACTTGTCTTTATCTATTTTCATCAGACATTCCCTTTCTGTCTTTTGCTCTTTCTATTTTTCTGTTTTCTATCTCTTTCCCTTTGCTATGTTGCATTTTCCCTTTGCTATGTTGTTGGTGTTTGATGCAAATTATAATCACTGTTTTGTTATTCTTTTGTAGAGTACACATCACCCTGAGTCACTGCTTCCCCCGGCAGAACTTGGTGCCAGGTTCTCTTAGTGCGAATTATCTTTTAATGCTTTCTCAAAATTGAGCTGGAAGCACACTGCCGGAAACATGGTAGGAGGATGGATTTCAGCAACACAAAGACCTAGGTGTGTGCCACATTAGAAAAGTAAACTAATCACCCTCAGCCTCAGTTTCTCTTTTCCTAAAACTAGCAGAATAATAGCATATATTACAAAATAGCTTTTCTTAATAATTAAACCTGATGCTATCTATAAACTCTATAGTATAGCAGTAATCATGAAGCAAGTAAATATTAGCTCTGTGAAAAAACGATGACATAATGAAACTAAATACTAAAATTTCACAATGAAATTTCTGGTTTCTACAAAATATTTTTGTTAAATAAATAATAATATTGTATTATTAAATAACAAGTATTTTACTATGCTAGTAGATCAATAAAAGTCTTCTTCATGGAACCAAACAAAAACTCAGAAACAGAGATGCTATGTTTGATTGATCTGTTGTGTATATTGCATTCCTAGAGAGGATACTGCACATTGTCCAAAGTCTGTCCTTGTGGCTCTAGTCCAACAGCCAATACTGTCATGTATTTTCTCTGTGATCTCTTTCTCTCAATCTTTCATCATTTGATCTAAGAAATATACGATCTCTTTGGTCATTTCTTTTTTCTTATAGCTTGAAGTTATTTCCTCATGATTCATCATTTTCCAGATGGAATAATTCAGACTTTATCAGGTATTCTATACAATGTTAATCCTCACTGATAACACCTTTAGTCTAATTAGAAAGGATATGCTTACTTTTTGCCTGATCATATGAAACAAAAGCTCCCACTCATTCACTGCCTTCCAAAGCACATATGGTGTTTTTCTGTCTAATAGTCTTTTTCCCAAAGCACTGACATATCTTGTCAGGCTTTGCCTACCTCTATCAAAAGCAAAGTTTCTTAAATCGTTTTGCTGATGGATGTTTTTGAGCATCTGATGAGAAAGATAGCTATTCTCTTTGGCAAAAAAATTTTGCACATGTACATTTATACAAAAAAATTATACACAAGTTCAAGAGATTCACAGAACTCCTGACACTTATCAGTTAACTTTTTAGAGTCCACTAGGAAAAAAAAAATTCTATCAGTTAATTAATTTGTATACTATACAAGCCTTACTAAATGTTGTCATGTAGAAGAAATACTTAAAATCATGAACAAAATTTAGTTTCTCTACAACCCACAGCCCAAGTTGGCAGTTTGATTCAACCAATATATATATTTTTTCTCCTCACTTCTAGTTTTGACATCATCCTTTATTTTAGGAAACCACTTATACCCCTCAGCACTTCAAGTCGTATTTAATAATGCAGTGAATATTCTGTAGAACTAAAATAGAAAAAAAGCCTTTCTAAGATTCATACAGTGACTGCCCATCTTATTTTCAACTGCTGTAAGCTAAATTGGTTTTCAATTTCCAATCAAATTTATATGTCATCTTAATCCATGAAAATATTTATTTCCTTTATAGTACCATAAAATAACATAGAAAACTGTGAATAAATCTTCTGATAACATTCCTGAGAAACAGGAATAAAAGTAGTTAATAATTGTTATATATATGGGATTTAATAGTTCTAACATCTCCAATATTTTGGACACTTACAGTTTAAGAGACTGGAGAGTCATGTCGTTCTTAAGTGATGGTAAACTCGGGACTGCAGGACATTTCTTTGTAAATCCAAAGTCTAGATTTTTTTCAACTATGAATTTCTACCAGAGAACACAACTATATTCATCCACCTACCTATTTATCTGCCCTTTCCCCCACCATTGTTGATAACTGCAAAGCACACATTTATTGTGAATTTAGTCAAGGAAATATATACCTGATGTGCATTAAATATATGTAAATTTTACTATATTCCCTTAGTAAAAAACAAAAAGAGAGAAAGGGAGAAAGACTAATTTGAATAGTTCAAATGGTTCTGCTCACCATTCTTTCAATGAGTGCATGCCCACAGACAGTCTTAGGTGACAAATGTGAATCTGTGAATGCTGAGTAGCTGTCAGTTCCAGCACGCCTCTCACTGAGCAAAAAAATGACTCCAGTTATTAAAAATGGTGTTGTAAATTTATATTTTGTATGTGTTCTTTACTGTCTATACTTCATAGTTACAGTAATGTTTATATAAAAACATTTCCAAATCATATTACTCTATGAGCTCATTTATACATTTTAGAAGTAATTTTAACTATATATAATAATCTTCAAATTATGTACTGACCCCATGTAAAATGTAACTATTGTGTTTTTATGTTGTATAAGTAAAAATAAAAGATGTACCAATAATAGGAAGATGGTCACAATGGCAGCTCTAAAATGGAGTGTCCAGAGAGACAATGTTGAGAGTTGGACTATATCTGGAGAAGAGGATCATCTAGCCCATGAATACAAAGCTCTAATTAATTTTGCAGTATTAGAGGTTGATGAATGTGCTTATACCATAATTTAACCTCACAATTCACTAAAATCATGCAAGAAAACCTTCCTTTACTCTGGTCACATCATTCTTATGAGCAATTTTATGATCATAATTTGTTTTTTATACAGATTCACCTATAAAAATAATACAATGTATTCAATTTTCTATTGTATTCACTTCATGTAGTAGTTTTGTTGAGGGTGTTTGTTTTGTTTTGTTTCATCAATAGTGTTTTATGAGTTTGAACGAAAAGACTCAGTTTGACTATGACTCTAATTGTATCTCATCATATAAGGAGGTGAGTATTAAAATCTAACTCTAAGTCTCCTATGTAAGAATAAGCTCCCAGAATATGATAAGCTCACCAGGGTATTATGTTTGAGAAAAACTGAAAATATTTATGTATTATGGAAGAGGTAGGAGATGGCAGCTGTGAGTAGTCCTCAATGCCATTCCGGGTGTAGATGTCAACTTGTAGGCAAATGTGAATCTTTGATGGCTTTTATGCAGGAAAACAAAATGTCTTTTAGTGAATTTGTTTTCTTTGGTTGGGGTGAGGACAAACAAAAGTTGTGTGTCCACAGATGTCTTTGTTTTCTCTTTTCTTATTTCCTCATTACCACTTAATTGCCAGGTGGCACTTTTCCCTTTGTATTGACTTTTTTCTCCTAGAAACTGTACCTTTCAAAAACAGTCCATTAAAATTTCACCTACATTTAAATTCCTTCCTGTGGTTCATGTTCTTACCTACCAGGCACACTTTTAGTATTTCCAGACCTCCTAGGATAGCGTGGTCTTTCTGGTGGTATTTCAGACCAACTCTAGTCAATGCTAGGTCCCCTCATTATCTTTTCACCAGCAATTCACGACCCGCTTTTCTCACTTAAGATCTTGCAGTAGGAGGAATTGGATGGTAATGTGAAAGACCTCAGACTGTAGCTTCTGTTTTTTTGTCTCAATTTTTGTAAGATTTAGCATTATCTGTCTCTAAATTATGCTGAAGGTGTGGCTTTGGTATAGATTTGTTTTTTGCTGTTTGTTGCTCTATATTGTTTGGTGATAAATATATAAAATATTGGCAGGTAGGAACATAAGCAACCACCATTGTTTTCCTCTATCTGTTATACCTCAGAGATAATCGTGCTACCAATATGGCGAAGGAATTGAAAGAGAGGCTAAAAAATGGAAAGATGAAATAGAAGATTATTTTAATAGTGTAAATAAAACGTAACGAGGGATATAATTAACTTTGTATATGAAGAGGATATGGTGGGTTCAGATGATATGAAGAATTTAGAAAGTGTCAAGCAGCAGAAGAAAAAAAGGTGATCTTTAGGCTTCTGACCTGAGCCATTGAATACCATTATAGAGTGCCATTATAAGATAAAGAAACCAGGATAATAAGATGAGGACTGATTTGGGGGAAATGGGGTGTATATGTAGAGAGGATTCAATACATTTAATTTCAGAAATATGAATTTGAGATTCCCAAAAAATATCCAGGAGGTCTTGGTCACTGGGAATCTAGATATAGGGACCACAAAACAATGTTAGAACTAAAGATAGAAATCTGAGAATCTGGGAGTAAACAGCATAAAGCTGTAAGAGAGATGCCATGTTTACGTGTGAGGTTTTTCAAGGAATAGGCAGTAGTAGAGAAAAGAGGAATCAAATATGCCAGGATAAAACCTTGAGAGATATTTCCATTGATGGTGTAGGCAGAGGAAGAAGAGCAAATGGAGTGATCAGGAAAAGAGGAGTCAGCAAGGCAGAGACAAACCAGGAGAGGCCCATTTTGGAAGGAGGGGATAAAACCAGTTTTTGACGGAAGTTTTGGTCTATCTTATAAGTGTTGAACAGACATAAAGAGAAAACCAAACACCACATGTTCTCACTTATAAGTGGGAGCTAAACTAAAAATCTGCAAAGACAGAGAACGATACAATGGACACTGGTAACTCAGAAGGGGTTGAGGGTAAGGGGTGGAGAGACAGAGAATCACCTGTCCAGTACAATGTGCACAGGTGGAGAGTGGTGGGTACAATTAAAGCCCACCCCAAAACCATGTGTACCTCCTAAAGCTATGGAAACAAAGAAAAACAAAAGGAAGAAGTGGAGGGATATATTAATATCAAGTTTCTTGAAGACTGAAAATGTATTAAATCTTTTGACAGTAGGATGTCATTGATGATGTTTGAAAAGACAATTTTCCACAAGTTGGTGAGGTTGACTATCAGATTACAGTGAGCTGAATAATGAGAGGTAAAGAATTGAAGGCAAAAAGCACAGACCTCTTATCTGCCGTGCCTTATCCATTGCAGTGCCTGAAGAACAAACTAAGGATACCAAAGTCATTAAAGTGATATTTCCCAATATTTATACTCTTGGCCTGTATCAATTTTTACTATATTTGTATGTGCTTTTTTAACCATTTAAATAAAAATTTCCTTCATGTGAAAATGTGTATCTAAGTGATTTTTGCATCATGTCTTAGCATGCACCTACCATGAATTCAGTAAGCCAGGATTCAGGAAACTGTTGGCCAAATGAATGAACCAATGAAAGAGTCAAAGCCATCTTGATTCCAAATATGAGGCATGATACTTAGTCCCACTGCTTGTAAAAATGTTTAGCCTCTGATTTGAGATAATGAAGAGATTCTGACTCTTGCTGATTTTATGATCTTTGAATGACAGTCCCTAGGCAGCCGCAGCAGAAGGGTTTTTAGGATGCACAGAAGACTCTGACAACCAGCTGATGTATGCAAATGACCACTCTGACAGCCCTCCTCCATAAGGGGCTTTCAAACCTTAATGTGCTTCACCATTTATCTGTCTTCTTACATGTAAATAAACATTTTTTTCCTGTGTAACTACCCACAGACACTTATTTAATTTTATTACTGCTGTCTCCAGGGCTGCCAGACAAATCTTCTTTGAGCCTATCCTGATTAATAATATGGTTTGCACTGCTTGTTTGATTTTCAAGTCCAGCTCAAAGTGAGACTCCAGTGTAGATCTCCAGATCTTCTCCACATCAGGTCTGTTTTGAAAGGAAGGTTCTATTGATATAGGTGTCAGGGATCACACCACTGAGCATGAATATAAAAGCAACAGCTGGACACAGAGCCACAGAAAGAAAGAGAAAACAACCCAGAGCAAATGTGCCAGAACCAAATGTTTAAAAAGAAAGATATAAAGGACAAATTTGGACTAAAATATCAAATGCAAGATTTCGTAATCCTTTTGAATTTCACCCCAGGTATATCTTCCTACAAAGGATTGCAATCTTTTGCAGGGGATGGGGGTAGGGAGCCAATAAAGAAATGAAATAGGAATGTTCCTGTTCCATTTGTAATCCAAACATCTGCCTCAGGACAGGCTCTATTTCTCCAGCTGGCTATGCTGGTAATATCTTTGATATTTGCATGAAATTGACTTGAATTTTTCAAATCTCTTTTATAATTATTGGGGTAAAGTTCTGGTAGGAAAGCCTGTATTTCTCCATGTTGTTTCAGCTTAATTTTCCATCTAAAGACACTGCCTCACTGAGTCACATCCAGATGACTACCCTCCCAAATTCCTCCAGCCCAAGGCTATGTGTGTTTCAGATTGTACTTAAGAATTTGGAGACCATGGGGTGAGAGGTATATGTACTTAGCTGCACAGAAAAGCAAGCAGCCTAACATTGACTATTAGGCACCCTTGGCTTTAAAATTTACCTAGGGAATTTGTGGTGGTAATTTATTTTTTACTAGAATTATAGCCTTGCACCATGTTGCTGTCTCTCATTCAACACAGACCAAGCTCACTTAGCCATGGCTCCCACCCAAGGTTTCAGATTATTTCTGCTGCAGAAAAGTTTAGCTAGCCCTTTGTTTTATCAAAAACCATCTGCTCATGCCCAAGGGCCTTATCCTCACATTTATGACTGAATGACTCTTCTCTCCCTAGGAGAAATTCTGTGCTAGCCCTTAAAGTTATACATTTTTTTCCTCTTTCTGCTACTTTAAAATAAAACTTGCATGCTTGGACTCATCATTAAAGAAATACGTGCTTATGTTGTCACATTCCCTCTTTAAAAAAAAATGAAGATGTCAATATTTGTTTTACTTATTTGGCTTTTGTCCCCAAATTGTTTATTCTAATTCTCTCCATCTTGGTCTGGTCTCTCCTCCAGAAGTCCCAGGAAAATGATTGGAGAAGGAAAAGTAGAAATCCTTAGTTTTGAGCATTCCTCCTCCTCTCCCCAGTCTCACCTCTGATCCCCTACAGAGAGATCATTAGACTATAGACAAGCCCCCTGTCTTACTCCAGGATATTCAAAATAGCCACATTCTTTTTTGCTTGTTTTTGAGTTGGAGTCTCACTCCATCACCCAGGCTGGAATGCAGAGGCATGCTCATGGCCACCCCCAGCGTCGACCTGCTAGGCTCCCGTGATCCTTCTACCTCAGTCTTCCAAGTAGCTCGAACTACAGGCTCACCCTACCATGCCCAGCTAATTTTTTTTAAAAAGAATTTACTGTAAAGATGAAGTCTCGCCAAGTTGCCCAGGCTGGTCTCAAACCCTGGTCTCAGGCAATCCACTAGCCTCAGCCTCCCAAAGTACTGGGATTACAGGCTGAGCCGTTGAGCCTGGCCAAAACAGCTACATTCCTGAGTTCAGAGTCCATTGTATCCTCTATAACTTTCTGTCCAGTGTTCCTTTCCTTTCACACATTCCCTGTGCTAAGAGATATCCATTTGTTCAACTTAATTTGCTGAATGAGCTATTTCCTGCAATTTACTAGCAAACCACATAGACAAAAAAGTCAACTCTCATGCAGCATAAATTCACAGAGAAAGACAGAAACAAACAAAAATAAATTGTATAATGTGATGAAACAAACTACAGAAGCAATTATAAGCAGAAAAGAGAAAGTGGAATAAGTTGCAATTTTAAATCAGGTTGTCAGAGAAGGGCTTACTGACATGTTGACATTTGAGCAAATATTGGTGTGTGGGTTTGCTATTGCTACTTTAACTAAATATCGGAGACTTAGAGGCATACAGCAACACACATTTATTCTCTTCCAGTCTAGACGTCAGAAAACTGAAACCTGTTTCACTGGGAGGAAATTGAGGTATAGTCAGGCTGCACACTTGCTCTGGGGGACCTGGGAGAGGATTTGTTTCCTGACCTTTAATTCCACTTCTAGAGCCGCATTCTTTGGCTTGTGGTCCCTTCCCTCCATCTTCAGAGTCAGCAGTGTAGCACTGTGCTTCGATGCTCACATTGCCTTCCTCTGCATGAAATCTCCCTCTACCTTGCTTTCAAGAGGAGATCTCCCTCTACCTTGCTTTCAAGAGGATAATTACATTTAGGGCTCACCTGGGACAATTCAGGATCACCTTCCCATCTCAAGATTCTTAATTTAATCACACTTGAAAATCCCCCCTACAAAAAAAATACCTGCGTACACATGTTTATTGCAGAATTATTCATGATAGCAAAAATATGGAACCAATCATGCTACCCTTGAAACCGGACTGGATTAAAAAAAAAATGTGGTACATATACACAATGGAATATGACGTAGCCATAAAGAAGGAAAAACATATGAATTTCATAGCAACTTGAATGAATTTAGAGTCTATAATACTCAGTGATCTATCACAGAACAGAGTTCCATATGCTCTCACTCATAAGAGGACCCTGAACATTTACCATATTACTATAAGAGAGGGATTGGCAGTAGCGGAATACTGCCTGGGTGAGGGTGGGAACAAAACATCAATAAGGGTACCTGATCTCAAACTAGGCAAAGTGGGGACCAAAGGGATGCCTGAACTTTACCTGTACAATGTCCACTTGTATACCTAATCCTGAATTGTACTCCACATCTTTAAAATAAAAAATATATAAACTAAAAAAAAGATAAAGAAAAATCTTCCCAGTCTTATAAAATTTACAGGTTCTAAGAGTTAGAACCTGTATACCTTTGAAGGCCATTGTTCAGCTTACATAGATGGTAAAAGAGCAAGCCATGCAAATGTGTAGGGGAAGATATTTTCATGCATGTAGGGTGGAAACTACAGAAGTCCTGAGATGTACAAATGTCCATATATTCATTGAACAACAAGGAAGCCAGTGTGGCAGAGAATAGTAGATGCAATCAGAGGGAGGGTCTAGTGACAGAGTAGATCAGTTAACATGTTATGGTTTTGAAGTCCATTGTAAAGATTATGCCTTTTATTTTGAGATGAGAGGCAGCCAATGCATAGAATCAATACAAGTGAATGCATTAGAAATGCTGAAAGGCTTGACTTCTTTTCCAGTCATTGACACAACCTCATGAAAGTGTTATAATTCGTTTCAATCTTTCTCTCTACTCCTACCCAAATAATACATACACACTCAAAAAGTCTCTATTCTAAACTGACAGAATTGAGAAGTCAAGGTTTCTAGAATGTCTGCCCCCATCCAAAAGAATTAAAAACCCTTTCAATATAAAACTTGAGTGTCTCACTATTGCTCAATCTTCTGCAATTAACACACCATGAACTTTCTCATCATGGCATTATTATCTCTTTGAATTTCTTTGCACACTGCATTTTGTTTTGAACATTTGACTTACAAGGATCCTAGGCTGTCTATATTAGGCCATTCATAAAAGTGACAGCAAAGTTTGCAAGTCCAGGTGGGCATCACCTGAAAAAGTTCAGGCAGTCTTTGATGGAAAACTCACCTGGCATTGACAAGTGCTGTTAATGAGGCTCTCAGCACTGGGAATACAGTGAGCTTGCTCAAATGGCATGGATAGCCTGAAAGCCTTGGCTTGTCTCCCACACTGCTCCCTGGCACAGGAGACCAACAGTGTTCAGCAGTCTCCTGGTAATGACTATTGTTTGTGATGTGGGCTTGGAGAGCCTATTTGGAAGTCAAAAATTAAACCTGTTTCTTTCTCTTTGCATTCCTGCCACAACAGTTTAATTCTCCAAGCAATGTGCATGCTTCTGACTACCTAGGGGAAGGATCATGCATGAGGAAGTTCAGATTCAATATTTTAATATATCTCACTGCACAGAGCATCTGCATTTCCAGTTGCATGCATTTCTTAGTAAGCAGTAGACAAGTAAAGTGACCATGATGAGAGAAGAAGCAAATGTAAAGGCTGGCAAGCTGCTGCGTAGGTCTAGTTACTTAAGAAGGTCTCTGAAAACCCAGAGAGAAATAGAAAATCTGTACAATTTAAATTCTGCTATTGTTTTATGATTTCTGCTCTCTCATCCCCAAAAATATCTTCAGCCTCATTATATCTTCTTTGGGGTATAGATGACTCCACAGATAAACTTAGGTTAATTTTGTTACAGGGTCTTTTTAGGAGTGTTCCTCAGTCTAATAAATATTCAAAATAAACCAGGTGAGCAAATTATAAACCACTTATCTGGTTTATGTTCTTAGTATTAACTCCAAGTTTCCAATAGAGCTTTGGTTACATTTTGGCAGGGAGGGCAAGTGTCTTCTGGGGAAGAAGAGACAAAGGAAAAAAAAACTGGGATGGGGAGAGCTGGAAGATGAAGCAGTTTGCCCAATTGATACAGATATCAACCATCACATGAGCTATTGGCCTGCAATCCTCACTTGTTCTTTGGTGCCCCAAAGGTCAGTTGTTTTGCAGTTTTCACATGTACATGAATCATTCAATACTAATTCAACTACATAGTTCAGCACTTCTAAGTTGAAAGCCTCACATTGTATGAGAATTTGTTATGCACCAGATACAGTTATCCTTCTCTTCTGTACTAACATGGAAGATGGCCACTCGGTGGGCTGAAAACATTGTTCCCTAGGATTGAACAATCCTACAGTATACTTCACAACTTTTTTTTAAGCAATGCAACTTTTTAAGTAACTTCTTTTCAAACAGTTCAATACATGAAATCTCAATGTCCTGATGTACAAAATGTACATGATAGGTCAGCTTTAACCGCCTCATATGCAATAGAGATTGACTTCTTGCCCTTCTCTGTTTTATTTATTTACTTTCCTATCAGTGCTTCTTAGGATCACCTCCAAATAAACTATTGAGACTCAATTTCCCAGGGTTGGCTTTCTGGAGTAATGCAGCCTAAGATAGGTATCTAGCTCTGTATGTGGTTTACTAAACTCTGTCCATTGATTAAAGGGGACACCAAGTTAAGAAAACTGGGGGATTTGGGGTAATTTGTCCTAATGATTTCAGAGAGGTCAAATAACAAAGTTTATTCAATGAGTTAATGAAATAGAAGAAAAACCCAAGATTGGTGAATTTGACAATATAATATTTAGCTTAATTTGCATGAAAAAAAATCATAAAGTCTACAGAAATTTAATAAACTGAGAGAAGTAATCACAATATATATCACAAAGGATTAAAATCCCTAATATTGAGAAGAAAATACAAAAATCCAATGTAAATGTCAAAAATATATGAACAGACAATTCTCAGAAATATAAAACAAAAATTATTTTAAAACATGAAAAAAATTCAAAGTCACTGTAATTAGAGAATTGCAAATTAAGCAACACTAAAAGGCCAACCTATCAACCTGGAAAAAAATTAAAAATACAGAAGAATATTCAGTCAGTGAATCCTTGGGGGGAAAAGAAATTACTCATATGCATTGCTGGTAGGAGTGCAAAATTGCCCTTCTGGAGAAAAATTTAGCAATATCTACTAAACAACATATACTTATTTCAACCCAACAGTCTACCCTAAAGATATACATCCAACAATGCAGAAATACATACGCAAAATATCATTCATTGAAATATTGCTTGTAATTTCAAAATATTGAAACAGGCAAAATGTTTGTACATAAGGAAATGTTTGAATAAACTCTAGCACATCCGCATAAGGGAGTACTATGAGGCTGTAATAAAAGAATGAGAACAGTCTCTGTGAAGTGATAAGGAATGCTTTTGAAGGAATACCATTAAGTAAAAAAAAAAGCACAAAAGTGTATGTATAGTATGCAGCCTCCACATAAGAAAGAATAGAATAAAAGAAAATTAACTGGCATTTATTAATAGTATTACAGAAATAGTAATCTCCAGATTTTGATAGTTATAACATGGTTAAGGATGATAAATGAGGGCTATGTAGAAATTCTCTGTGCTGTTTTTGCTAATTTTGCACAAGTCTATAGTTACTTCCAATTTTAAAAGTAAAAAAAAAAAAAAGGTTGAAGTCTGATTTATCTCAACATGAATGCCCTAAATCATCTAATAATTACTCTTTGCAACTCAAAAATTTGAAACTACCTTGTGATACAAGAGTCCCGGTTGTTCAGTTGTTCAATTTTTGTTTTTGTTTTGTTTTAATTTTTTTGAGTGCATACACCACTGCCCCATAGTTATCCAATAATTTTTTTCCCACACAAGACTACCAAAGTTAATTTCTGTTTGCATGTAATCAAGGAAACATATAACTGACTCTGGCTACCTTAAAGGGTAGACTTTTCAATTCTGTTTGAAATGTTTAGTGTTTCCATGTCTAAACAGAAAATTTATAGAAAAAAATTGGAAAATTATTAAATTTCTGTTAATATTAAATGGACATATTGTCTTAAGAATTAAAATAAGTTTTGAGTTTTAGAAAAGTTCTTAATGTCCAACACAAGGATGTAGACAGGAGAAGTGATCATCAAAGACAACGTTGACATTAAAAACAACTTTTACTGCTTTCAATTTTAATAAGCCATGACTCAACTTCCTGTCTGACTCTGCCTGGGAGCCCCTTCTGTACTATTTTATCTAAACCTCTAAACCTCATAATGACATCAAACAGAGTGGGAAGTGCTCTCTCTCTCTAGCAATGATCTATGCTCTCATTGTGAATCTTCTACACCAGCTTTCTGATTTACTTCTCTTTTCCTTCCTCTCTGTATCTTTTGTCATTTCTTGTAGTCCCTCAGTCTTTCTATCTATCTTCACCAGGGATTTAACAGGATTAATTTTTTTAAATGAAAGTTAAAATACCTTCTATTTCTTTGAATTCCAAAATCATTTCCTGATTCTGATGTGGGTCAATGTTAGGATGCAAACATATTTAGTGATAATTAGGACTAGTTTAAGACGTAGGCAAAATTGTGAAGAATGTGAAATTGTCCAAACTTCTAACCCTCTTGCTTATTTTTTATTTTACCTAGATAATCATTTAAATATTCACTTAAAAATAATAAAAAATTTAAAATGTGGGTAGACAAATATGAATATATCCAGTTGTATCTCATACTTTGGCAGAAAGACAGACACACAAATACAATATTATATAAGTGCTATAATATTTGTATGAGCTTTCTTTGATTAAAAAAATGTCAAAAATCTGAATAAAGTATGGGCTTTCATTTAAATAAAAGCACCAAGAATAGAAATGATGATATAAACTTGGCAACTATTCACTTAAACTCTTCATTAATACAGTTGTAAGTAGCTGATCTCTTTCCACAACACCTGTTTTTGTACTTTTTGTGTACTAATTATAGCAGTGCTTTGTCCAAAAGTTATCTTCAAATATCCTCTAGTATTTTACTAGTATTTTGAAAGTGAAGGGTATTTTCTCTCTCTCTCTTTCTCTCTTATTATTTATTTCCTTGTATCTCTAGTACTTAGACATATTGCATCTACACTGAGATTTTGATAATCAACAAAAATTTCAAAACTAAAAAAAACAAAAATCCTGTGTGGTAAAATCATTTTGGTTGGTTTTGAAGAATGTAGTCAAGCAAAAACTTTAGGTTTTTATACTTAATTTATTGTTTACTCGGATAGCATGTCATTCTGAGGTGAAGGAAAGAGGAACAAGGATATTTACTTATTTATTTATTCATTTGTATTCAATATCATTCATAATGGGGTGTTATGAGACTGGTAGAGCTACTACCTGCTAAATAATTTGGTTTTAATCTTAAAAGCATCATAAAAAGTATTGAAGAGCATTGAAGAGGTAATGGAGATTAGATTTATATTTCAAAAGGATCAGATGGAGAATCAGTTTGATGGAGCAGGGTTATTATTGTAGTCTAAGTGAAGATAGAAGTGGGTGAATTCAAGAGAAATCTGAAAGATAAAATTGCTAGGACTCACTATGATAAGAATTGAAGACAGAAAGAAATAGGACTTTTGAATGATTCCTAGGTTACTGTCTTTAGCAACTATAGTACTGGAGGTTTCTTTCACAGAGTTATGGGAACAGTAAAAAAAAGTAGCAAACTAAGAAGATCATGAATTTGAGTTACCACTCAAACATGCAAAAGGGAGTATCAACAGCATTTAATACTGTCGATCATATTTTCCATAAACTATTTTCTTCTCTTGGTATCCACCTGGTATATTTTTCTACATTTTTATATACCTTTATTAAGTATATTTGCCTCTCCTGAATGTTGGCGTCTCCCAGAGCTTTGCCCTTGCACTTCATAGATATATATTTTTTTATTCAATCTCACTCATTCTCTATATGATCCATTCCAGTGGTATGGTTTCATAAACCATCTGCACTGTGGTAACTCCTACATTTAGATTTAAATCTCAAGTGTGGTGTTATCTAGGCGCTGGTGTCTTTCTCACACAATTTTTTTTTGTTTTGTTTTCTTTCATGCACAAGATCTCTCACTGCCTGTCCACCTCCCACATACAAATGCTTCAAGGATTACTTTATGATTCACAAACGTGGTAGGGCCTTAAACTCACAAATAAACAAATTTAAAATGCTTTTTGAAAGAAAGCAACAGTCTGAAAGATAGTCAAATATACAATTTAAAATAAGAAACCACAATATGTTCATAAAGATTATAAATAATATGAAATTGAACATTATTTAAATGATCAAGATGACCAAGTAAAGTAGTAAAACAGAGGGTTTTTTTGTATTTGAGATTGTATTGATATGTAAAATAGTTTATATGAAGATATAGTGAATAAACAGAACCAGATTTCATAATCTTCAGATATGACCACTCCTCAGAACTACAGATACATGTATGCAACCTCTCACTTAAAATCTCCACTTGAATGCCAATGGATATCTGGAAGTTAACATATTAAATTGAAGCTCCCAGTAGTACACATCAACCAACTGATCCCTGCTTAACTGAAGTGTCATCATTTCATCCTTACATGGCCAAAACCTTTGGAGTTATATTAGTCAAGATTCAGCGGGCCGGGCTCGGTGGCTCAGCCTGTAATCCCGCGCCTTTGGGAGGCTGAGGTGAGTGGATTGCCTGAGCCCGCGGGTTCGAGACCCGCCTGGGCAGCGAGACCTCATCTCTACAATAAATCAAAAAAAATCAGCCGGGCGTGGTAGCGCATGCCTGTAATTCCGGCTACTTGGTAGGCTGAGGCGGAGGGATCGCCGGAACCCAGCAGGTTGAGGCTGCGGTGGCCGGGAGCGGCCACTGCACTCCAGTCTGGGCAACAGAGTGAGACTCCAACTCAAAAAAAACAAAAACAAAAACAAAAAGCTGGGCTCAGTGGCTCAGCCTGTAATCCGGCGCCTTTGGGAGGCTGAGGTGAGTGGATTGCCTGAGTCCGCGGGTTCGAGACCCGCCTGGGCAGCAAGACCTCATCTCTACAATAAATCAAAAACTCAGCTGGGCGTGGTGGCGCATGCCTGTAATTCCGGCTACTTGGAAAGCTGAGGTGGAAGGATCGCCGGAGCCCAGCAGGTCGAGGCTGCGA
This sequence comes from Cephalopachus bancanus, assembly GCA_027257055.1. Lineage (NCBI taxonomy): Eukaryota > Metazoa > Chordata > Mammalia > Primates > Tarsiidae > Cephalopachus > Cephalopachus bancanus. The sequence continues at coordinate 2,271,254 of JAPVLO010000258.1, forward strand.
TGGCCGGGAGCGGCCACTGCACTCCATCTGGGCGACAGAGTGAGACTCCGACTCAAAAAAAACAAAAACAAAAACAAAAACAAAAAGCTGGGCTCAGTGGCTCAGCCTGTAATCCGGCGCCTTTGGGAGGCTGAGGTGAGTGGATTGCCTGAGTCTGCGGGTTCGAGACCCGCCTGGGCAGCAAGACCTCATCTCTACAATAAATCAAAAACTCAGCTGGGCGTGGTGGCGCATGCCTGTAATTCCGGCTACTTGGAAAGCCGAGGTGGAAGGATCGCCGGAGCCCAGCAGGTCGAGGCTGCGGTGGCCCAGAGCGGCCACTGCACTCCAGTCTGGGCGACAGAGTGAGACTCCATCTCTAAAAAAAAAAAAAAAGATTCAGCATTCTTCAGAGAAGCAGCATACACACACAAACACACACACACACACACACACACACACACACACACACACACACACAGAGAGAGAGAGAGAGAGAGAGAGAGAGAGAAGGAGGAGAATGGGGATTTTAAATCAAATTCTTTTATTCAGTTATCTCACCGGTTGTGGTAACTGATGAGTCTGAAATTCGTCAACAAGCCAACCGAAGTGGAGATTCAAATAATAGGTGACATTGTAGTCTTGATTCAGAAAGCTGGAAATTCAGACAATTTCTATGTTCCAGTCTAGAGACAGAATTCCCTTTTTTTTTATTTTCTGGGAAACCTATTTCTTGATAATTTTTATTTTTTATTTATTTTTATTTTTATTTATTTATTTTTTTTGGTTGGAGTCTCACTCTGTTGCCCAGACTGGAGTGCAGTGGCCGCTCCCGCCCACCGCAGCCTCAACTTGCTGGGCTCCGGCAATCCTTCCGCCTCAGCCTTCCGAGTAACTGGAACTGCAGGTATGCGCTACCACGCCTGGCTGATTTTCTGATTTATTGTAGAGATGAGGTCCCGCTGCCCAGGCGGGTCTCGAACCCGCGGGCTCAGGCAGTCCACTCACCTCAGCCTCCCAAAGGCGCGAGATTACAGGCTGAGCCACCGAGCCCCGCGGGAAACCTATTTCTTAAGGTATTCAACTGATTGAATGAAGACCACTCATATTATGGAACATAATCTCTTTTAAATCAACTGATTGTATATGTTAATTACATCTAAAAAATACCTTTACAGCAACATATAAACTAGTGTTTGACTAAATAGCTGGTCACCAGAGTCTAGCCAAACTGACACAAAATTAACTGTCCTAGGAGTCATTTTAACTTCTCTTCACCCAGAATCCAACCATTCCTCCACCCCACTCCTTTTACCACCTGGTCCAATTTAACACCATCTCTTGTCCAGAGTATCCCAGTCACCCCTAGAAGGTTTCCCTATGTCTACCTTCTGCATGCTCTAGGCTTGCTCCCAACCTCAGGACCTTTAACCTTGCTTACTCTCTACCTGGAAGAATTTAGTCCCAGGGATGGCTGACCCAGTCACTTCTTTCGGGTCTTAACTCACAAGCCATTGCCTCAGAATGTCCCTGGCCTCATCTTTCACCTATCACAACACAAACCTCAATACCCCATTTTCTGCTTTAGTGTACCTATTTTATTTTCCCCACTAGAATATAAACCTTATAGATAAGAATTTATGTGGGGAAGGGGAGAGGGGCAGGAAGTGGGGGGTTTGCCACTGTATCCTAGGACCCAGAATACTATTTGGCATATAGTAGGTATGCAACAATAGTAGTTTAGTGATGGAAGTTACATAGAAACAACCAGAATTAGAGGAAGTTTTGTAATTTGGAATGTCAGCAATAGAAGTACATTAGGGATTATTCAAGACGGTGGGAATAACAATGCAAAAGGCTTGTCCTAAAACAGATAACACGTCAAGGGGACAAAAGGAGTTCAATGTGACTGAAATGTAGAGTTCGACATGGGGGCAATTAGTGTAGAATGAATTTGGATCACTTTGCAGGAGTTGATTATAAAATGCCTTATGGGAACTTTATACTAGATAATGGGGAGATATTGAAAAATTTTAAAGAGAGGAGTGACAAGGTCATATTTCACTCTAAAATAAAATAATAGACTGCAATTTGTATAATGTATTCTCGAGGGACTAAGAAGAGGAGTCACCATTTCTAACATGATCTTGCCTGCAATAAGATAACTCTCAGGATTACTGTGTCTCAAGGAGAAAGAGAAAAGGAAAAGCAAAGTTATTCAAGATGAGACTCTATCTCCTGCATTAAATACAAACAAAAATTATTAGGAAAAAAATGATGCTATTATAGGTTTCTAAGTCTGTGTTGCACTGCAATAAAAAGTCATTTTGAAGTAATAAACAAATATAATTGTAACAATGATTCAGCTACACATGGGAACTGAGGAACTAATTATTTTTACCCTCTAAAGTACCTACTGCTGTTTATCAAGCTTGCAAGATAAATGTTTTAATTCACTGCATTTACATAAATCCCCTTGCAGCACCTTTGTATCGTTGCACTTAAAAAATGATTTTCTAACATTTTCCAACTTTTTTCAGTGAGCATCCTTACATTTGCATTTTATTAAATTCAGTTTTTTCATGTAAAATATCTTATCAACTTATCACCAAAAATATGAATTACAGTATCAATCAAAATTTGAAAATTTAATTTCCTCCCCTATGAATAGAGTCTATGTCTGTCTTCTTACCTTCTGCAGGAGACCCACTGCTTCCATTAAAGCAAACCGAGTAAGTTTGCCCTTAGGAAGTTTAGCTGCTTAGCCTTAGAAAGAATTGAAAATTCAAATTGCAACTCGGTACACAAGCTCAGAACATTATGAAAAAGACTGCTGAATAAATATATATGTATATACTCTTCACATATGAATTTTCCTTAATGTGAGTTGTTCATCCTCTTCATCAGAACAGAGTTTAGTAAGTTCATTTGTAATGCTATGTTACAGTCAAGAAGCAAAATCTCTACCCTTTATAACCCTCACTAAATATATTAGAATAATAAGTATAAATATACAATTCTGTGCTTATTATGCTCTTTTTTTCAGATTGGAAAATATAGTTTATTTAGAAAGTTGTGGGGGGGTGGAATTTACTTCCTCAAGGTAGGGAAGGGGGCCAAATCCAGGAAACATGGCGATGGACATAGCTCAAAGAGCACATGGCCATACCACAATCTAGTAAGGCAATGACTGCTTATTATGCTTTTTTTTTTTTTTTTTTTTGAGTTGGAGTCTCACTCGGTCGCCCAGACTGGAGTGCAGTGGCCGCTTCCGGCCACCGCAGCCTCCATCTGCTGGGCTCCGGCAATCCTTCCGCCTCAGCCTTCCGAGTAGCCAGAATTACAGGCAAGTGCTACCACGCCCGGCTGATTTTTTGATTTATTGTAGAGATGAGGTCTTGCCAAGTATTATGCTCTTTAAGTACATCTTAAAAGAGGATGAAGTAGCATTTGAAAGATGGGAAGAAGCAGAAAGATGTAATTATACCTTTAAGCACATTAAAGAATGGATTAGAATAGATCTACAACTGATCTATTACACAAAAAGCTCTTAGGCAACCCCAAACATTAGCCTAGAGGAGAAAAAGTCTGCCTCTTTCTCATTCTTTCTTCCCTGGATCCAGAGTGGCTCAGATTTGATTGATCAGGTTACTGTTTTTATCCATTTCTGAGTCTTCTGGCTGCAAAACTGACACCAACCAACTGAAGTCGGACCAAAAAGGCCTAAATGTTTCTCTCAGCTCAACTGTACTTCATATAGTTTTATTACTGGCTGTAGGCCCCTGGCCTCCCTATTTTTAGAGTATTTACTTTTGGAGACTAGCAATTGTTCATTTTTTACTTTATTCCTTTGAGATGTATATATTCTATAACCCAGGAGTGCCTTTCTCAAAGTCCTGGAAAATGCAGTCAGCAAGACAGAGTCCCAGTCTCCCAGTTTCTGTGAAAGGGTGGGAGCCTAACTTCAGGACAAGTGCTAATTAGCAGACACAGACTGTCTAACCACATTGACCAATCCTCTCACCCTGTATCTTCCAGTATTTTCCCACTGACTCACCCCAACATTTAAAAACACCCCTGCCTTTGATTTCAGTGGAGTTAATTATCTCTTCCTATTGTTAAAATCTTCACAACTGTTGTAATAGAAGACTTGATTTAGTCTTTTTTGCCTAATTAACTGGGTGTGTCCAGTGCAGTTTTCCTTTGGCAAGTCACAGGCTGATGTTTCCACTAACGGAGACAGTCACAGCCCTGTTTGGGCCATAGTTTCATTTTAAACCCAAGGGTAACAAGGATTCAACTAGGGCTTATTGGTGTATGATTTCATGCATGTGTGTTTATGTCCGTGCCCACACCAACAGTGGTTAGGGAAGTTAGAGGGAAGTTTCTTTGATTTCACCTTCTTATCTGCAGGAGTTCTAGGAGATAACTGTCCCACCCATGAATTAGCCTCCTGATAATCTTGGGAGCAGGAGATAGATCTGTGTGAGTGGCCAACTCAGTGGGGAAGCCTGAGACAGAGTAAGCATTGTACAACTGTTTGTTACAATAATTAATTGAGAAATAAATAAATATGTCTCAAATTCAGGCAAGAAGCAGGTAGATCATTTTTGAGGTCCTCAAATGCTAAGAGTTTATCAGGTCAGGACTTAAAAAAAATTGAAATGCTTAAATATTGAATTTATAAATTCAGATTAAAATGTGAAAAGGGATTTATTTAACTAAGCTATTCAAGGAATTTATTGTTTAAGAAAGTTTAAGCTATTATACGTGAACTAGTCAAATAGTAATTAAAGAATATGTAAAAGAGAAAAAGTGACTGTTCTTTTCAAACAAAAAATTATTTAGACTTATAAGTGACATATAAAATTTGTAAGATAAATCGCTTGAAAACTTAAGCAAAATGTGATTTTTGAATTTGTAACTAATAAATTGACAACAAATTTAACTGAAAAATGTAAACATATATTCATTGCCAAAGGCATTCTAAATACTCGCATTAACTATTAAACTACTTTAATGATATATCTAGCCATTCAGGGATTATTTTGAATAGCTTGACCACAGATATGCATGTCACTAAAAGGTCAATAAAAGGATTACAAGCATTGGGTATAAGGAGATTATCCATTAAAAACTTTCTTGGTTGGTTCTTTAAAAGTAAATCAATAATCAAAAGATAAGCCTCTTTAACATAAACATTCTGTATTTTAAAGGTCAAGAAAAATATAATTTGCTAATTTTAATTGATGTTCATTTTAGCTATATATGAGATAGGGTCATTTGTTACCCAATGAACGAATTCTATATACATGGGTAGAATTTTATTTTTTACCATTTTAAGGAATATGAAAGTCCTTCATACAGAATCAAGTGTGATATAATTATGCCTATTTAGAACATTGCCACCTAACTTTACTATTTTAAATTATTATTGCAGTAGAAGGCACTGTGCTAAGTGTTTAATCTAGAAACACTAGCAGTGTTTCTATTTCAGTTAGAAGTGTTGAGACACATACAAAATAATGTTATTTTTTAAACAACTGAAATAAGAGAGGTAATATATAAAATAAAATAAGATTTTATTTCTTCCTGGCATCCCAAAATTCAGGTATATTTGCTCTAGTTCTTATAAAACAAGTAACCACTTGACAGTGGGTATGATGCAAATGTGTTGTATGTAACTAAATGTCCATTGTCAGATATGTGATTTACCCAGTCGTAAGATAGTTCCTTTGGGAAACATATTTCAAGAAGATCTAATTTGTTCTCTGAGCTTCAGGAAATAATCTAATGAGAAAATAGGCACTTTCTCTATTCAGACATATGAAGGCAGGCCCTGTTTCCTCTTTGAATAAACATACTACAAAAATAATACTGCCACTTAAATTGATGCCATCAGTGGAAAGTCAGTAACCCTTAATAAGAAAGCTAAGTGCAACATATTCAAGAGGAAAAACCTGGAAGGACTTTTCAGAAGGTTAAGTAAAAAATATTTATAGGTAACTATAAAGAAAAATAAGTAAGCTAAGCAAGGATAAAGAATGCAGGAATGTGGTGAGGTGTCAAGACAGAGCAGAAGGAGATGAAAGAAGACTTTGGCAAATTGATTTGCAGAAAAAAAGAAGAAAAGAGTAAGTAAAAATACTTGCACGACCAGAGTGGCAGTTACTAAAGACAATTTCGTTGCTCCCATCAATAACAGGCAGAGGCATTTCTCAAAGCCACTCCATGGCACAGGGAAAAAGGACACTGGAGAAAATAGCATGTCCCAAGGCCAAGCTGTTTTTCTCAGAAATGGTTGACCTAGCTCTGTGTGCTATTGGAAAGAATTACATGTGCATAGCTGAGGGAGAAATTCAGACCTTTGTATTTTTCACCCAATTCAAATACAAAACAGGACACAATCAACATAACAAAAGATGTGCTGGATTACTTAATATAATTCAACTGCATTCATCAAAAGCCTTTCTCTGTTTAGAAGTCTGTTGTCCACAATAGTTAGGTGTCTCGCAGAGATAATGAAATGCATCATCAAGGAAGCACTTATATTGGCATGCTTTAGCAAAGTGTAGGCAGGGCCACCTACTGGGTATGCTGTGAAGTGCAAGGAGAGCTTCCCCATTTTAAAACACCTCCTTTATGAGCTTGCTACTGTGCAAGAAATTTTCTCCTACATGATCATTCAGATCTAGGAATTGTTTATTTGTTTGTTTGTTTGTTTTTTGGAGGCCCAGGTTAAAATCTAAGTCCATTAACTGGAAAGAAAAAAAGACTTCCTTTGTAGGTGTTGTCTTCATGCTAATAGTTAATAACACTGCAGTTGGCAGCTTTGGGGTAAATTCCCAGATTCTCTTCAATGCAAAGTACCCCAATTCATTTAAGGTGGATTGAGATAATTATAAGTAGATTTATTATGTATAGATTTTACAATATATTTGCATGTATAACTACTGTGTATTTATAAGATCAAAGATACTTACAAATATAAATGAAATTACATAATTGTTAATAGTTAAATGAACAGTATACATTTAACATGAAGAAAAAACTGTTTTGCCTAAAGTGAATCACTGAATGCTTAATGTGTCATGTGATAAATGAATTTTTCCACACCTGAATTTTCACTCAGATAGCATATTTGACACTATGGGTTGAATGTATCACAGACATTTTAAGCACCCATTGTTTATGCAATGATTTTGACTCTGTTCTTTTAATAATAGTCCTGAACATTTAAAGTAGCACTGCCTGACTGGAACTAAATTATAAACATACGAATTCAAGGTCTAAAATCAAGCATAGAAATCGATTAGCAATACTTGGTTTATAGATGGTTGTCCAACTAGTATAGATAGGTTTTTAAAAAAATTATCATGCTAGACATCTTAAGTGTTTAAATTTAAACAAAATTCCAAAATATATCCATGTTTGCCTAAGTCTTTGCAGGCTCCAATGTAAGCTAAATTGTTCTGGAGCAATGTTGTATAATAGAACTTTCCTTTTTGTTTTTTTTTTTTTTGAGTTGTAGTCTCACTCTGTAACCCAGACTGGAGCGCAGTGGCTCGCTCACAGCTACTGCAGCCTCGACCAGCTGGGCTTAGGCGAACCTTCCGCCTCAGCCTTCCAAGTAGTTGAAACTACAGGTGAGCCCAGCTTACTTTTTTGATTTATTGTAGAGATGAGGAGGTCTCACCAAGTTACCCAGACTGGTCTCAGACCCCCAGGCTCAGGAAATCCTCTCGCATCAGCCTTCCAAAGTGTTGGGATTATACGCTGAGCTACCGCAACAGGCCAGAACTTTGTACAATCAGCAGGGCAATGGTGGTTCACGCCTGTAATCTCAACAGTTTAGGAGGATCAGGAGCTTGAGATCAGCCTAGGCTACATAGAAAGACTCCTCTTTAAAAATAAAATTGTTTTTAAAATTAGTCAGGTGAAGTAGTAAACACCTGTAGTCCCAGCTTCTCTTTGGGAGACTAAGGTGCAGGGATCGCCTGAGCCCAGGAATTTGAGATTTCAATGAGCTATGGTTGCACCACTGCTCTCCAGTTTGGACTACAAAGGAAAACCTCATCTCAATTAAAAAATAATTGTTATTAAATAAATAAATACATTTTTGAAAAAAAACTTTCTGCAATGATGAAATGCTTTATATCTGCACTATCCAATACAGTAGCCACTAACCACAAGTGACAATAGTTACTTGAAATGTAATGTATCTAGCAAATTAAATATTTAATGTTGACTAACTTAAATTTAAATACCATTTTGTTTTCCTGACCCTCATCAAATTCTGATTTTCCAAAATATTACTAAAACAACTTGTGAGATAAAAAATTATCCACGCAATTTAGTTACTTAAAACAACAAGCATTTATTAGCTCATACAGTTTCCATGGCTCAAGAATTTGGTAGTAGCTTAGCTGAATGGTTCTAGCTCAGAGTCTCTCATGAGGCTGCTACCAAGATGTCTGCAGTCATCTGAAGGCTTGATGGGGGCTGAAGGATCAACTCCAAAATGACCCACTCACATGGCTGTTGGAAGAAGACCTGGTTCTTGTTGGCTGTTGACAGGAGGCCTCATTTCCTCTCCAGGTAGGTTTCTCCATAGCATTCAATGGGACATCACAAAATGGCAGCTGTCTGGCTTTTTTTAGAGCATGGAGGTATCTAAGCTTCCTTCAAAGTGTGCCATCCAAGAGAATGCTCTTCATGCCATAGTTACCAAATGTGCACCCTATCATTTTCTCTTTATTTTATTTATTAGAAGCAAAGTACTTCATCCAGCCTACTCTCAAGAGGAGGGAAATTAGATTCCAACTTCTTAAGGTAAGAATATTAGAGAATTTGTGTGCATAATTTAAATCTACCATAGACACGCTAACTTTTCTAAAGCAATGAAAGTAATAAGTAGAAAAGCCTGCATTTGAACTTATTTTAGTCTTAGTCTGGAACTAGTGTTTTAATTATGGTTCTCCACCGCCTGGAACAACTATACATTCAAATACACAATCTCTTGAGATCACATTTAGAAACCAAATGCAATCTAAATGCCAATGTCTGTTAAGTTTTCTTGGATTTAAAATGGTATGCATTTCAAAAATTTATTTGTAAGTTCCCAAGTGCTATTTGACATTATAATTTCACCGTTTAAAATTTTTCCTTTTTCTTAAACAATTGGTTGTATATTATGCTCAGAAAGACAGTAACGCAATCAGCAAGGTATTTGGAATTCCAGAGTCTATCGTTGAAAATCGTTTCCGTGATACCTCAGAATGACAACCATGCTCAAACTCCTGTTTGACTCCTGTTTGATGGTCCTATATATAATCCTATTTAAGATGTGCCCCACATAGTTAGGCTAAAGGAAGTGTCACAGAGGAGCACAGTTCTAATGATGTTTTCAATTTCTTTATTTCATTTCTCAAAGCACAATATAGAGAATCCAAGTACATAATGACAAGGGTTCTTACCAAAATTTTTAGTCTTCTATCCTCCAATACCAAGAAATATCACAGAGCTTCTCATTATTCTGACAAAAAAACTGTTTCTTTCTCTGCCATTCCATGCCCCATTTTTTTCCACTTCATTCACCACATGTGCTTCTGCAAGAGACTTTCTTTGAGCCTGTGAACCCTGTTCTTTCTTTTTTGCTCTTGTTGAAGTATCTAGCGATGAGGCTGTTGGCCCCTCTGCTTCTTCACTTACAGACTATTCGTCATCATGGCCCAAAGCACCATGTCCTTCAGAGCAGAAGAGACAGAAATATAATGAACGAACTCACAACATTTCATGGCGGTCAGGAAGAAGGGGGAACTAGGTATACGACTGATTTCTCTGCCACTAGGACATAGCTGACTGAGCCAGGAATTGCTGTCTGACAAAGGCAGATTGGACAAGAATATGCCAAGTGGCTTGGCAGAAAAACTACCCACTTGAGAAATCCACGTGTAATGGTGATTGAGAAAACCACTTATACCCTTTCTTTCAGGAAGTTTAACTGTGACACATTTAGCAAAGAAGTAAGTTAGTAGAGAGAGCAGAAGCCAAGAGATGAAGGCTTATGAGGGGGCCCAAAAGACTACAGAATTTCTGTATTAAAATTTGTGTATTTATTTCTACATGTTTTAACTTCAGTTACCTTCAAAGTACTCTCTGTTTGATGTGATAGTTCAAGATGTTGTTCCCACTGCTCAAGACAAGTGCTTGAACTCATCAGTTTTAATGCCTTTTAGTGCTTCCACCGTTTTTTGTCTTTCCTCTTTCACGCTGGCAAAATGTTTCCCTTTGGGGATTTTTTCATCCGAGGAAACAACAACAAAAAAAGTCATTTGGGGCAAGATTGGGTGAATAGAGAGGATAGGGCATGGGAATTATGTCTTTTTTGGTAAAAAAAAAAATTGCTGAACACTCAGTGAGGTGTGGGCAGGTGTGCTGGTAAATCAGCCATCATGAAATGGGCAACCATGTTGAAAGAATCTCCAAAAAAATTCACTGAAGCCGAACACAGCCTCTCACAACAACGCTTGCCAGTACACTGATGTCAGTGTGTTCCTAGAACACTTACCTAGCAGAGAAGTCTATGCTACAAGAGGCCTGCCCTCCAATAAGATAATTCTGTTTTGTGGGGAGTCCTCCCTCATATAAAGCAGTAAACCTTGCATAGATATTAGACCTGAGAGAGGGAGAAGAAAAATATGTATAACACAAAGTCTAATTAACTGAGACATCTCAAGTGTGCCTCCTTTTTGCAAAAGAGGAATTCAATATGCCTATTAGAAAGGATTAAAATTATGTTTTCTATCTTTCAGCAATTATTGTTTAAGGTTTATTATTTACTCTTTTTTTTTTTAACTTTGTTATCAGTTCTAACGTGGTTTCTACAGTAAGAATGATGACTAGCTGGGCATGGTGGCTCATGCCTATAATCCCAAAACTTTGGGAGGCCGAGGCAGAAGGATCACTTGAGTCTAGCAGTTCAAGACCAGCATGGGCAACATGGAACATGGCAAGACCCTGTCTACAAAAAAAAAAAGAAAAAATTGATGAGCATGTTGGCACACACTTGTATTTCCAGTTACTCGGGACGCTGAGGATCACTTGAGCCCAGGAGTATAGGGCTGGAGTGGTTTATGAGCTATGATCCTGCCACAGCACTCCAGCCTGGGTGAAAAAGCAAGACTCTGTCTCTAAAAAGCAAAACAAAACAAAAAAGTGACTAACATTTATTGGATGGTTACTATGCATCCTGTTCTAACTTCATCAAAATTGCTTTTGATGAAGTTAGAACAGGTTATATAGTTAGCAGTAGACAGAGGCAGCAGCTTTGTCTGTTTGTGCTGCTATAACAAAATACCATAAGCAAGGTAATTTTTATTTTGGCTGAAACAACACAAATTATTTTCTCACACTTCTGGAGGCTGGGAAAACAAGGTCAAGGCACCAGCAAGGAAAGTTTCATTCTGAGTCCTCTTTTCTTGACTTGCAGGGGGACACCATCCCTCTGTGTACTCGCAATATCTTTCCTTAGTAAATGGAGAAAGAGAGAGAGAACTCTGGTCTCTCTTCCTTTACTTATAACTATACTAATGCTGTTGGATCAGGGCTCCACATCTATTACCTCATTTACCTTAATTACCTCCACAAAGGCCCTACCTTCAAATACAGTTACATTGGGGCAGAGTGATTTAACATATACATTTTGGGGAAACACAAGCATTCAGTTCATAGCACCTAATATTATCTTTTAAACTAGGAAGTCACTGGTGAATTTATCAACTATGTGTAGGCCCATAAAAATAAAGTGGAGTTAAAGACAGCATTTGCAAACAATAAAAATGCCAGCAGTGCCCCAAAGATTGTATACACATTTTAAGAGATGCTATCTATGCATTACTTTTAGTTCTCCATAATCAGAAGTGTCTGGACACTGATGGTAACCACATTGAGCGCTTTTTGAAATTGCAGAAGTCAAACATACCTTATATTCATCTTTTGTTATTGGTGTATATTAAATATTACAATTTAATGCAGTTTTTCCGTATGTATACATATTTTTGGCATCCCAGTTTTTCCGTATGCATACATATTTTTGGCATCCTATATTTCTCACAGTTCTGGAAGCTGAGAAGTTCAAGATCAAGTCCCCAGCCGATTTGGTGTCTGGAAAGGGCCTGGTCTCTGCTTCCAGGATGGCACCTTGTTGCTGTGCCCTCCAGAAGGGAGGAACTGCTATGTCCTCAAATGGCAGAAAGGCAAAAGGGAATGATGAGCACAAGTTCCCTCTAACCAAACTTATGAATTCACTAATCTCATTCATGAGAGACTTGTGACTTAAACAACTCCTAAAAACCCCATCTCTTAATATCATTGTGTTGGAAATTAAGATTCAACATAAATTTTGGAGGGATCACAAACATTCAAACCACAGCTGGTGGGATTTGAACCCACATAGTCCTGCTGGCTCCAAAGGCTGTTCTTCTAATTGCTGTTTTCTTCTGCTGCTCTAAGTGAAACATTCTCTGTTCACTGTAAGATAATTTCTAAACGTCTTCCCCTGACATGCAGGGCTCCCACAATCTCATCCACAACAATCTTTATCTAATTCCATTATTTCAGTCCTTATAAACCCCAGCCTCTCTTTTCATAGTTCCCCAAAACATGCAGCCTGCAGACTTTGCACTGCCTCTCTCTGCACCTTTATGTCTCCTGGAACTGGAAAACCTAACTGAACCAAGGTGTGATCACAGGGAAAATGACTCATAAAAAGCAATGGGCCTCTCCACTGCCAGGTTCATACATCCGAATGCTGAGGCCATGGAATTCAACTCTGATGAACAATGTGATCTTCCAGACTGCTTTATAAGTGTTTATTTAGGCTCTCAGCTGAAGAACAAGAAAAATGAAATTTAGTGCCAAGCTGTGTGAACATGGTCAGACTCTTGGATAATTTATTTTTTTATGACAAATTCCATTTTCTGCAGCTGGCATGACTACACGAGAAGACATTTGTCCACTGAGAGTACGTTTGTGTCTTTTGCATGGCCTAACTCAGTGGTAGCATTTAATTTGTGCAATATTATTCATTTATTAGACCAAAAGACAGTACATGATCATCATTACTAAGTTTATTGAAATGTTATTACAAGAATCCGTCTTGAGAGGCAAAAGGAACATCAGTGCTTAGCTTGAGATTGTCTCATTATCTTCAAAGTGCAGCTATCATTGAGATGATTAGTTTCCTGGATAAATTTAGATTTGAAGAAGTGTGGATATGTGCCCTGTCAGAAATGCTGTGTTTCAGTATTGTTTCTTGTGTAAGGTTGTTGCTGAGAACAGAAATACATACAGAGTGAATGAAACTGGGTGAGTGTAGGTTAACCAGGAATGGCAAACTCGATTAGAGAACGTTCCTCATAAAGGGGTTGTCACTCATCAGGTCCAGCCAATCACTGCAATTAGGGGAACATAGCACAATGTTGACAGATATTCTTATTTTTAAGAAAAACAGGATTTCTGGATATTGAAATGAAATGCCCTGATGTTTAAATGGTAATCAGAATTCTAAGAATGACTCGCAATGGCCCTCTTCCTTTATGTAATTCTCTCCCCTTTGAATGTGAGTGGAATTTGTCAATATGATGCCTCATAACTTGAAAACTGTTACATTATGCGGCAAAAGGGTGATCATGTCAGGAAGTTTAATCTAATCATATGGTATCAGTAGGAAAAAGCCCAAGGATACCACAGAAAAAGAAATTTTTTATACTTTTTTCCAAAAATTATTCGAGGATAATTGTTTCTTTAAAATTATATTGCAAGCCGGGCTCGGTGACTCAGGCTGTAATCCCGCGCCTTTGGGAGGCTGAGGTGAGTGGATTGCCTGAACCTGCAAGTTCGAGACCCGCCTGGGCAGCGAGACCGCATCTCTACAATAAATCAAAAAAAATCAGCCGGGTGTGGTAGCGCATGCCTGTAATTCCGGCTACTTGGAAGGCTGAGGTGGAAGGATCGCTGGAGCTCAGCAGGTCGAAGCTGCGGTGGCCGGGAGCGGCCACTGCACTCCAATCTGGGCAACAGAGTGAGACTCCAACTCAAAAAAAAAAAAAAAATCATATTGCATGCCTACACAATTCTGTGTCATTTGTTCTTAATTGAGGATTTATCTTTAAAATAGATGCAAATATTTGCACTCCTAAAGTTTCTCCAGTTTGAATAAAATATAGTAAATGTAATACAAGTTCAGAAATTTTGTAAAATATTATTTCTCTTTTGGTAAACAGATTTTGGAAGGTTACGCCTAGTGAATAAATGCATTCTCGTTTCCTGGCCCCAATAATAATATTATTTGGCCAAATATCAAAACAATTTATCAGTAAATATTTTATCTTTCAACCTTCATATGTTCTTTATATATTCAACATTATTAATTGAAGATCTGTTATATTTAAGTCACTATATTATAAAAAGAATGCCAAGAACAAAGATGACCAAAAAGACAAAATAGCTTGCCAGTTTCTAGTAGCTTACTAACGCCTTCTCATTTTAAAATCTAGTGAAGATGTGGGTATGTATGGGCTCTATTAAAGATGCTGCTGAGATTTCTAGCTACTCTCCCCCATCACACACACACACACACACAAAATTTGAAGACATCTTTGTTAACTCACTCAATTACAGGTGGAGAAGCCGAAAATGGCAGACTCTCTATCTCCTCCCATGGATGACAAAAGATCTGCTCAGGGATGCTTACTGCATAAAAACTCATAAGCTGGATCAGAACTCAAGCAGATTTAGGAGCCATTCTGCCAACCCTGGCAGATACATGTGACCAGCTGCATATCTTACCATTCACATGTCACTCCTACTGCATTAGTGATTAAAGTGATGGCTAGGGCCTTCAAAAGCAGGCTAGCACCCTGGAGAAAATCTGGAGACACCTGACCAATATTCTTTATATGAGAGTCTTACAAACACAACATGTTTGGGCCCCTTCACTCCTCCATTCCAGAATTCCAGGCCCTCTTATTCGTACAAGCTTCTTGCTTTGTGGGTGGAGATGGACAGAGGGTTCTTGTGTAACTCTTCCCTGGTGAAATTACTATTCCCAAGGCTAAAATGTTTTCTTTCCAATAGCAATTATTATCTCTGTAAAATCAACCATTTATTTACTCAATGAGATTATGTAATAATGTATATTCAATAAATAAAACAAATATCTTTAGAGGCCACAAATGATTATTAAATGCTGTTTAGAAATGCTAAAGCTTAAGTTAAAAATATCTAACCCTGCTTTTTATTAATTTTCCAATTAATTTCTCATACACATTAAATAAGGTATACATTTAACTAACGTGTTACCCTTTGATTGCCCAGTAGTATTTATTCTGGGATTCCAGACATTTTTTCTTCAGTTTGCATCCTATGTTCTTTATGAAGAATAGCATCAAGTTATTTAATGGTTATCTTTGTGTACCTTGATTATGCTATTTAGCAGATATATCTTGCAGATATATCTCTATGGTATTATGAACACATCATGACATGCTAGAAGTTGCAATTGTTTGACCCTCTCTCAATTTTTCTTTTCCAATTAATACATGGGTTGACTTCCCAGAAAAGGTAATGATGTACAATTGATTGCAGTGTTTACTATGGTTATTTTCAAACTTCTATTCCACTCTTGCTTTACTGATGTTGTTGAGATCAACAACTTGACCTTTCCTTGAAATTAACGGTCACACAGTAACTGTAGGTCTGATTCTAGCAGTATCAATATTTGCTTGGCTGGAGAAATGTTTTCATCTGTTTGCACATGATCTATTTTCTAGTTCTCTTGAGGTCTTGCATATCTTTTGCAATTCATTCTGTGAGAAGGAAATTTCCAAAGCAGACTGCAAATCCATGGTGTCCTGCAGGAGTAATGCGGGAGTCCGCCTTCATGTAGTTATTACACCAGCTGGTCCGCCAAAAACTTTCATCCACTATTGTTTTATGCTAATGGCATATAGATATTTTATTTTCAGGTTGACAATTAAGATAACATTAGTACCAATTATAACTTGATTTGATATGATAATTTATGCATTTTGCTTAAATTCCAATGTAATTGTGTATTAAGAATATTAATAATTTCAAATTTCCGAGTGTGCCCCTGGTATAACAGACATTTTTTTTTTTTCTCAAGCTAGTAAATAAAACTCTCAGTTGATGCTGAAAAATAGCAAACAGCTAAAGGGTGCATCATAGAAAAAAAAACGAATGACAATGTTACATTCACAGAGGACTATTTACAGCATGTTCTCTGTAGTCAGCCCTGTGGCTTCTGCAGATGAACAAAATTTTTAGTAGCAGATGTATAATTAAACATGTATAATTAAGGAAATATAGTGTTTCTGATCTTGGAAAAATAGCCACTAAATTTTAATACATAAAAAAAAAAGAACTTGAATATAAAAGGAAAAGAAAAGGCATTATATTTTAGAGGTAACTTTACAAAATTTGAAGTTTTCAGGAAATCAGATTAGCAATTACAATGTTATTTGGTGAAGAGGGAATGGGAACAAAAATGATGGGCAGCCCTGATGGATATTCTACCTGGATCAGGAAAACTACTGTTTTATTCTCTTTCTTGTCTGTCATATTTAATCTTCATGTCCATTTTTAGTGTGTTTGTAGATTTTTCTCTCTTATTCTGTTATCCTCAATATCTTAAAATATTCTTTTTATTTTCATATATAGTGTATTAATGATAAGTCTGCAGTGAAACTCTGATCTTGTCCTGTGAGTCATTCTATTATTTCAGACGTCCAAAGGGATATTTGCTCATAAATGCTATTCTTAAAAAAAAAAAAAAAAAAAAAAAAAACTGTGAAGAGAGAATTTCCTGCCACACAAAAGGACAATTTGAAGAGGGTCCTGTTTCTATCCAAGTGTAGAATGAACAGATGTTATGGGCCAACTTTCTGTGTTCCCACAAAATTTGCACGTTGAAATCCTAACCCCACAATATGACAGTATGTGTAGTTGGGGCCTTTGGTAGGCGGTTAGGTCATAAAGGCAGAACCCACATGAATGGGATTAGTGCTCTTAAAAGAGGGATCCCAGAAAGCTCCCTCACCCCCCCCCTTCAGTCACGTGAGGATGCAGCTGGAACAGAGTTGTCCGTGAGGAAGCAAGTCCTCACCAGACATGGAGTCTGCCAGCACCTTGATCTTGTACTTCTCGGCCTCCAAAACTGTAAGCAATATATTTCTGTTGTTTATAATACACCCTAGTTTATGGTATTTTATTAGCAACCTGAGTAGACTAAGACAGTAGGAAACTTTGTCTTGGGATTACGGAATAAGAATAAACACACACACACACACACACACACACACACACACACACACACACACACACACAGATATGTGTGTGAGTAATTTTGAATTATTCTAGGAAAGGATGGACATATTTATTTAAAAGTCCATCTTTTTCACCCAATGGTTGAAGTTATAGAAAAATGTTAGGAAAGACAGACTAGGGTGATTTTTACCGAAGCTTGAGAATAAAGAAGAATAATAGTTGCTGAAATAGTTACAATGAATGACTGTAAGCTGGCACTAGATGTGAAGGGGAAACCAATATGGGTTTCTATATCAAGTAAGTTGGAAATGTTCCAACCCAAAACCCCAGGTTAGCATCAGCACCAGGGACAAGGTTCTATATGTAAGCTGAAAGAAAAACCCTTCGTAAGCATGGTTAGAGCTGTGCTGTTTAGTGCCAGCCACTGGGCACGTGTGGCTAATTAACATTTGATGGTCATGGCAATTTAGGAACACAATTTTTAGCTTTATTTAGTGGCAATTACCTAAAATTTAAATTTAAAACTGATACTGATCTACTTTAAGTGTGTTTGGAACAACTTAGGCATGTCAATCTACTCCTTCAACTGTAAAGTCTGAATTATAAATATAGATCAGTTTGTTCTGATGAAAATTTAATGTTTGAATTGAGATGTGCTATAATTGTAAAATACATGTGAGGTTTCAACAATTTAGTACAAAAAAGAAAAAGAATGCAAAATGTGTAAAAGATCTTATTTAAATGTATTATAGCTTAATTCTATGCTGAAATGCTGCTTTTATATATATTCAGATAATAAAATACATTATTATAATTAATTTCACCTGTCAATGTGGCTACGGGAAAATTTAAAATTGCTTTGATAGCGCTCATATTCCTAGTGAAAGTGCTGCTCTCGTCTAAAGAAACTAGAACTTCACAAATGAGTACAGTTCAGGTGAATTTCCCTCTTGAGACATCACTGATATTAGAAAAGACTCTCCTGTAGTTTTTAGGAAGTGACCAAATTGGTGCATGTCTCCAACCATATGAGTCCAATTCTGGCTCTTGATAGTGATGGGTTTTAGCCTCAGAAGTTCAGAACTGCCGAGTGTGGTGGCTCATGCCTGTAAATCCCAGCACTTTGGGAGGCTGAGGTGGGAGGATTGCTTGAGTCCAGGAGTTTGAGACCAGCTGGGGAAACAAGGAAAGACTTTGTCTCCACAAACAATGTTAAAAAACTAGCCAGGCATGGTGAGATATGCCCGTAGTCACAGCTACTTGGAAAGTTGAGGCAGAAGGACCGAGACTTGGTGAGCTGAGATTGTGCCACTGCATTTCTGCCTGAGTGATGGAGTAAGACGCATTAAAAAAAAAAAAAAAAGTTTAACCCAAACTGGACTCTGGACTTTTAGGCAGCTTTGCTCTATCACTATCTGAGTATCTAATACCGGCCCCAAGTTTACTCCCCACAGTAACCTAAGAAAGGGCTGAACTAGGAAATGTCAATAACATACCAGGAAAGCCATTTGCTTGGGAACTAGGAAGCCCATCTTCAAAGAGTAGCTGATGTTGGGCAAATGTCCACTATACAACTCTCAGAGGGTCTACAGGGAGTCTGAACCAGCTTCTAAACCCTGAACACGGCTCTGTAAAACTAGTTTAGATACTGAGCTGCCTCTACTCAGCACATCAAGTAGCAGCCAAACCAGACTGAACACAACTATACTAACCTGTCCTTGGATGGCCTTCAACTAGATATCTAGATTTTCTACTATCCCCTGGGAATATCTGATAGATACACATTATTTGTATCACAAACAATGTATAGAACCACTCCAGTTACATTGGGTGAATTTTATTATCCATCACCATCTTAGAGTATAAAATCTACAAGAATACAGATCACGGATTAATTGATTCTTCCAGGAGAAATTACAAAACATGACTAAGATACAGATTTTTCAGACTCTTAATTTAATGCTTTTCCTCTTATATCATATTCTTTTATAAATGTTGCATGAAATATGCAGAAATATATTAGGCAAAATGGCAAACAGAAGCTAAATGAGCTATAAAGCTTTCAACCATATTCCTCAGGTTCTATTCTCAGTCATAACTTGGTCAAGATCTCTCTTGTGGGGAATCATTCCAAAGCAAAATTCACATCTTCATTTCTTGTTTCCTTGCCAAGGATTCCTATTTTATCTTTTCAGCCGCCACCTGTCTTCTAGGCTCTAGCATTACATTTCCAACTGCTTGGTATATTTTATTTGTTTCCCCCCCAAAACCCACATATCTAAATGTACCATATATAACTAAGGTATCTTTTTTAAAAAAGAAAAACTTAAAAAGCAGAAAGAAAAAGAATACTTGATAGGAAGTATGAAGTACATTACATCTAAAGGGGAGAAAAATTCCCAAGCAGTACTTTGTATTTACTAAATAACACAAGTCAGACTATCTGCTTCTTTTCTGGTCACCAGTCAGCATTCTGATTTACGAATATACTATATTATAGGCCCCGAATGTGCAACATGATTAGCAGGATACTATATATTTCTAAAAAAGCAAATGACACAGATTCTTGACCTAGTCTGAGGGATCAGAAAGGTTTGTTTAAGGAAACGGCATTTGAGAATGCATCAAGGCCTTAAGTTAAGAGAAAGCAAATTACCGTAAAGTAAAAATTGTGGCTGAGCATGGTGGCTCATGCCTGTAATCCCAACATTTTGGGAGTCCAAGGCAGGAGAATCGCTTAAGGTCCTGGGCAACATAAGTAACCTTGTCTCTACAAAATTTTATTTTAAAAATTAGCCAGGTGTGGTGCCACATGCCTGTAGTCCTAGCTACTCGGGAGGCTATGGTGGGGGAATCGCTTGAACCTGGGAGTTCAAGGCTGCAGTGAACTATGATCATTACACTGTACTCCAGCCTAGGCAACAGAGTGAGAGCCTGTTTCTAAAAAAAGTAGAAGATGAGGATCAAGATGAAGAAGGAGAAGGAGAAAGAGCAGAAGGAGAAAGAGAAAAAGAAGAAGGAAGAGGAAGAAGAGGAAGAGGAGAGGGAAAGAAGGAATAAGAGTACCAAACCTGTCTGGTCTGGGACAAAGCATTATCTATTGCTTTATGTAATTCTTAATTTTCTCTAAATAATTTGGAATTCTGATAAAACAATTAACAATTTTCAATAATTTTAATTGTTTATAAAATCAATATATGCCCTGGGGAACTAGTCACTCAGTTATCTAACCGACAGTCAAGAATCTGGGAATATATAAATAAATATTCTTTTTTGTTTTGTCTAATCTACCATTTCCATAAATGTCTGTGCTGGAAGGGAAACCTTTAAGTTGGCCTCCTAGAGGTTTTTACCATGCGGTAAGATTATAATAAAACTTTGACAAATGCTCATAGGTACCTTGTCTGAAAAGTGATTGCTATTTCAACAATTCTAGGCTCTGCAATTAGCCTAATGTCACAGAGAACAGAACCAAATGGGGGCAGTGAACATGGAGGAAAAAAAAAGCCAAAGGATAAGAAAGATCCAGTTTAAGGAATTATATTCTTTTGGTATATCTGAATGTTCTTTTAAAAACAAAAAAGATAAGAGGTGAGGGAGATAATCACATTTACATTTTGTAAGGATTCATTTTAAAATAGCTGCACTATCTGGTAGAAATAGAAATGTAAAGCAAGCCGTAAATATAAACAATACATTTACTTTTAAATTTTCTAGTAGCCACATTAAAAAAGTGCAGAGTCAGATGAATTAACTTTAACACTATAGTTAATATAGCTCAATATATTGAAAATATTATCATTTTAACATGTAATAAATGTAAGAAATATTAACTCTCTTACTTATCAACTTCGACCCTACCATGCCATTCTGGAATGTTAAGGTCAAGTGTTAAACATGCCAATGATAAAGAAAGGTTTATTTAATATTATTATATTTTCACAATGTCATGAAAAAAAAACAATTTGAGAACTTTTATTTCCTCTAATAAGATACTAATTCAGAAAGTGTTATATTTAATTTCTGTGAATATATTTTCTTACTGATGAACTCCTGCATTACTGAGAAATAACGTATACTCCAGGTGGAGGAGACACTTTCTCCGTTTTAATTCACCATCACTGAATTAAAAAATAATAGCGAATTCAGCAATGCAATATTTTACCTATCAATTGGTGTACCACCCCCCAAAAAAACACAGAATAAAAATAATAATACAGCTTCTTCTTAAACATCTTCACTCATCTATGACATAGAACTAGACATTTTTAAGGTGACCTATTTGTAATAAAAATATTGTTATTGTTTTCCTGTGAAAGTTCAAAGCCTGAAATAAAGATACTTGAACTTATCCAAATTGAAATATAATTTACTGGTATCATTTATTCTATCAGTATCTAAAAACATACTTTGGTAGCTACTATTCATTGGATTATCAATGGTCTTTTCACTGGTCGTCCTTATTGTAGGGAGTGTATGTACGTATTAAAGACGTGAAGAGACAGAGATTCAATTCTACTTACCATTAAGTCCCTTAGGACCATGGCCTGTGTCTTAATTCCTCTGATTCCTAAGAAAGTTGCCTGGCACATATTAGGTATATAATAAATTTTTGTTGAATAATAATAATACTTAACCCTTAAATAACATTTAAGATACGACAAAAAATTTGAGTGTTTTATGTATTCAGTCTTCACAATAATCTTATGTGTAAGCACTCTAATAATCCCATTTTATAGATGAGTAAATTGAATCCTGATAATAGTTGTTATAATTCTGTTAATAATTTATTATAACGGTTGTGTTAATACATCAGCTAACATTTATTGAAATCTTCCTGAGAGGCATTGTTTGAGTACAGATCTAAGCTCAGTTTTCCCAACAACCCTAATGAGGTGGTACTATTATTCTCATTTTGTAAATGAAGAAATTGGGTTAAAAGATGCATTCTTTAAAATTAAAAAAAAATAAGTTAAATATTTATGCATTATTCTCAAAATGTTTCAAAATAGAATAATGACTATTTTGTAATTATTTTGTTATTTAATAGTTGTTTAAAGCAGCTACAGTTTATAGAGGGCTATGCACCATTCAAGGCATTTGTGTGTAATAAGCCATTTGATTCTCATAGTAATCTGTGAGAAGTAGTTACTCAATCATCAGTTTATGGGTGAAGAAATGAGGCCCAGAGTTTGAGTAAATTGGTCAAGGTCACACAGAAAAGAATGACAGTGCTGGTATTCATACTGATCCAGCCTAAATTTAGTGGAATTGTATTTAAGTTTGTGGTTTATGCCATGTTTATCTGAGATAGATGAATTATGGAAATTTTCTGCATATCCCAAACTGAGTGAAGGAACAAAATGCACCAACTGTATTCCATTATGGATAATTGACCCATTTTAACAAATACCTTTCTTTTTTACTCTACAGCTGTTCTATTTTAACAGTTCTCCTGCTTTTAGAATTAAAACTCTACGTAGGCCATCCAAATATACATTCCAATTACTGGGGTTAAAGAGATGCTCAAGATACTTTAAAAGAGAATTTTAATCAATAAGGGTACCTGTTCTTGAGAAGTGGGGACTAAATGGAGGCCCAAACTTTACCTGTACAATGACCACTTGTATACCTAATCTTGAATTGTACCCCACATCTTTAAAATAAAAAAATTTTAAAAAGAGAATTTTAAAAGACATTCCTTTTTATTTTTGTAAACTTCTCTATTAAAAAACAAACTACCATCCAAATAATTATTTTGTTTTAAAATACTGTTTAGAATTAAAATTTCAAAAGAGGATTTAATGAAATAAAAACAAAGAAACTTTGTTTTTTGAGTTGGGGTCTCACTCTTTGGCTCAGGCTGGAATGCAGTGGCACGGTCATGGTTACCATAGCCTCAGCCTCCTGGGCTCAGGCATCCTCCTGACTCAGTCATCCAAGAACCTGGGAATACAGGTGCATGCCACCAAGCCCAGCTAATTTTTTTTAAACTCTTATTTATTGTAGAGACAAGGTCTCACCAAGTTGCCCAGGTTGGTCTTGAACCCCAGGGATCAGGCAATGCTCTCACCTTCACCTTTCAAAGTGCTGGGATCACAGGCATGACCCACCATGCCTGGCCAAAGGAACATTGAATGCGATTTAATGTAATTTAACACAGTGAATTTCAGCATTTTATTTCACATGAACGCTTATTTTATCTTTAGACATTTAGGAAGACGATTTTAAGCTTTCTAAAAATATTTCACTGAATAAATAACTTTCATTTTAAAAGACAAACCTACTACTTTTATTACCTTGAAGATTTGAAGGTGATGCATATAAAATATAAATTCACACACGTCCCTACTGATGGAATAGTAATAGTGCAAGCAATATGACAAAGCTTGTCACTTCTTGGTGCATAATTATTCAATTTTTCTCCATTCATAAACACCACACCTTGTTGTCAATAAATAATTCCACTTTAATGGCAAAGTAATAATTTAGACAGATACAGGGTGCACATTTGCAAAAAAATATATGCAAGCTGGTTTACAAGCTAGAGGAACAATAAACCAATAGAAAATACATCATCCAGTTAAGTCCATTGACACCAAGTACTTATTGTTGGGGCTTTACAAAGACTACAAAACTTTTCAGATGATTTATTTCACTGTTTCTGCTTATTTACATGATATGTTACATCAAAAATGTACAAAATATAAAATGTATACAGACAAATGTTTCACAAACTAGTTTAAGTTGTAAACTAGGTGGACCTACTGGGATGTATTGCAGGAAATTCTGTTTATGTTCATGTTTGGACTGTGTTTCTCAAAATGGCAGGGAAAGATTAGCAATTTTCTTAGATCACATATTATACAAGGTCAACTAGTCACTCATCCAGCTACATATATTGATGTTTCACAACAGATTTGATCCATGTTTGAGGCTTCAAAGTCAGGGTGACAATTCTGTGTGCATAAATTCAGTTCAGATTTCCCTTAGGGCAATAGCACCGTGTAAGGACCTTTATACTTAGTGACACTCTGAAAACTGCACAGATATTTTGTGTTGTTGTTGTTGTTATTGTTCTATAGCAGCTGACCCATGGGTGGTCACAGAGAGTAGCACCAATTACACATCCTAAGAGCAACACATTTTTACACGCATAGAACAAGTCTATACTTTGGCTGAGCCCTTGGGTTTTATAAACTTAAAGCCTGTCCTCTGTGTGTGGTGGTAACTTCTCCAATGACTCTGATCAGTTTTCATGCACTCTCTTTAAAGCCTGCCAGGACAGATGTACTTTCAGACAGTTTTACTTATCCAAAAATATTGGCTTCGTGTACAGTTTTGAAGCATGCTCACTCTAGCACTGATAGCTCCTGCATAGTCATAACAATTGTAAATACAGGACAAACACACCAGATAATAACAGCTTTGAAGGTCTGCATTCTGTATTTGTTTGCAAAGTACAGGAAATCTCAGCAAGTGAAACACCTCTTAACACCAACGAGATAAAATACAATTTTGTTTGTGTTTGTTTTGATTTGTGCAAGTTTTAAAAATTATTATTTACAATACCTACCCAGTAGACTGTGCAAATCTAACCATCTTTTACAGTATAAATGCTTCCTCTTCCACAGTGACTTTACTGCTTCAGTGTTCTTTAATGCTGAATTTCTCATGTACAACAATAGCAATCAAAACAACATGCGTCAAAACCAATTAAAAAAAAAAGAATAGGGAAGGAAAGCCAAATAGTTGTGCTCATGCTGTATCTAGTGCTTCCAGCTCTGCTGGATAAGAATTCAAAACCTCCCGCCTTCTGACTCTTTCACTTAGAACTGGATGGAACTTTGCCACATGTCTTAGCTTTTAAGTGACGATCAAAGAGGATTTCTGGGTTATTTGAATATTTTGGAGGATAGGTAAAGCAATTGATTAACAAGGTAAAAATACTGATCTTTCTCCTATAGATTTCTTTAAAAAAAATAGAGAGAGAAAGATATAGAGAGATGAGGCTACTGGTTAACTGGTGTTGCTTGATTGTAAATGAAAATACAGTGGAAATTAGCAATGGTTTAGGATTTCAACCAACTGTTAAACTGCTGTAGAAATCTGTTTTAAGGCAGTGAGACAGCACCATAGGAAATGTTCCTTCTTTCACTGAAAAGGCTCGAACAAATAAAGCCCTAAAAAAGCCTTTGTCAGTGTTGACTAATAATTGGTATAAAACTCTTGTTAAGGGAGTGGGCAGGTGGTTTAAAAAGACCACTGTGGTAAAAACAACCTTATAAAACCTGTGACTCATGTACTAAAAAGTTTGTGGAGCACATTATGAGAACATGGCAGTTAGAATTAAATTGGCACTTCTCCAGTTTGCCACAGTAGTGTTTTTCTGGTGGTTGCACAATTCCATTTGTGCTTATAGAGGACTGGCCTCTTGGATTCATTTTGGAATGGGGTGAGCACACAACACAAACACTACTGGAGCCCTGTGACCAGCACCAATGTGGCACAAAGGAGGTTGGACGGATCAGAAAAATGGACCCTGCCTGGGGAAAACAGTCCCTCAGAGGAAACAAAAGGGAGGGACAAAAGAAAGGTCTGCATTGTAAACTTTTAAAGAGGAAACAAAGAAAGTCCAGTCTGGCTATCCCATGTGCAATCTATTCAGTTACCCTGTCATTAGGGTCTTTTCCAGTTGAGTAATGGAGCCTTCTATCACTCCACGGATATAAACAATTTTTAGACATAACATAAAGTTAAGCTTCCATTTCAATTTAGCGTCTTGGCGGTTCAGATTTAGTTCTCCTGCCTCCTTGGAGACCACAACTCTGGGTCAGGGCCCTTGACAGGGTGCTTTTATACTGGCAGTGGTTTAGTGGAAATACCTTTCTTTCTAAACATGTTTTAAAAGCATAATCCTTTTCCCTAACTTTTTTTCACCCTCTAGAGGGTAGATTCAAGAGATGAATCCAAAATGTCTTCATGGTGGCTGGTGCTTTCACTGTCGTGGCTTTGTGTGCCCGAGTAATTGGCTGCTTCTTGGAGTTTCATTAGCATATTCATCTGAAGAAAGGAAAAGAGACATCGATGTAGGCAATGATGCATTGAGAAAGCCAGTTCTGTAAAAAAACAAGGCCCTGAGCCATACTGAAGAACCGTCTCATCCCATCCAAGTGAAACGGGAAAATGATTTTAGATTCTTACTTGTTGCCCCTGGCTCTTACACTATTTCTCCCAAACATGACTACAACACCAAACCATAAGGACAAAATAGGGCCTCTAGACAACGCTTTTATTTGAGGTTGTGAATGAATACTGCTCCAGCAGGGAGACTGGAAAGGAAATTGTATCACAGCTGGACATCTGGGTTCATTGCTGGAGAGAACGCCAAGCTTCCCAGCTTTTTGGCTGGGAGAAGCAGAAAGCATTGAATGGCAACTGAAAGTCGTGAATGTTCATACACACACGGACGCACACACAGGCACACACACACACCGTCCCTTGAGAGAAGGAGGGGATGGAGTGGAATGAAGCCAGCTGCTGCACACAAGCACACCATCTGCTGCTTAGGAGCTGACATCGAGAGGAGGTGACTGAATGAAGTGGACCATGAGCAACTGAAGAGGGAGAAGGAAAGAATCACTGTCAAGTTTGCGGTGTTGAATTTCTGGCTAAAATATGATTGATATATCACGGGAAACAAAAATCACCTTCTGGAACAACAGCGGCTGTCTCAAGTTTCCTAGCTTTATAGGAGAATGGTAAAGTTTGTTCGAGTAAAAGGGAGAAATGTATGAAAGCACCAGGGGAGAAAGGCAGCTAGCACTTCCATGTACTGCAAAATGAAAAAGCAGTCACATTGCTTTAATTTTGATAGATCTGGAGCACCACTGTTAGAGAGTGATGCTTTTTAAAAAAGATTGTTTAAAAGCAAATTGTAAATAAATGGTTCAACAATTTTAGAAGGCACAGAAAAATTGGCATGTATCTTAATGAGGGTAGTGGACATGTTATATTAACAAGGGTTTCTATACAATGTAATAATATTTATATTAAATAATGCATACTAATTTTTATTATTTTATAAAATAACCAAAGATTTTTGTTTGTTTGTTTTTGTCTTAGAGAAATAGAAAGAAAAAATTAGGTTTCCTTGGTCATGTGTTAGGCTATGTATGCTTGTGTGCTCATTTTAAAAATGTGGATTCAATAAATGCTTGTGAAATAAATGATAAACTGGTAATCATTAATTTCAGCACAAATGCCTTTCTGACAAAGAGGCTACAGTTATAGCATATTTTGAAGTCATTTAATTGTCTTCAGAACAATATTCTGTAACCTAATTTTCAGTCAAACTCTCCCAGTGCATCAAAGCACTTCCATGAAGATATGAACTAAAAATAGTTGGTGATAACCTCTCAATCCTAGTAAGCCAAAAAACCAAATGTTTCCACCAATGAGGCATCTTTCCCTCCCTTCTCTCCCCACTTCTCTCTCTCACACCCCTACCTTCATGCCCAATGTGACATCTTTCTTTCTCTCTCTTTTCCCCTAATCTCTGTCTCTCACACACTCTTACCTATATGCCCAGTGTGGTATCTTTATCTCCCTTCCATCTCTTCCCACCTCTCTTTCTCACACCCCTGCCTTCATGCCCAATGTGGTATCTTTCTCTCCCTCCCTTGTCCCTCCATCTCTCTCTCTCACACCACTACCTTCCTGGCCAGTGTGGTATCTTTCTTTCCCTCCCTTCTCCTCCCAACTCTTTCTCTCATACCCCTACCTTCTTGCCCATTCACATGCCCTTTCCCCTTTTTCTTTTACTAATCCATCCCTCATTAGCAACTGGTTGTAGGTTCAAGCAAGCATTTGTAAAACAAAACGTGTTTGAGCACCCTGCTGATTTACTAAGAGTAGAAATGGTAAGTGATGTCTACTGGCTCAGCCTGTAATCCCGCGCCTTTGGGAGGCTGAGGTGAGTGGATTGCCTGAGCCCGCGGGTTCGAGACCCGCCTGGGCAAGCGAGACCTCATCTCTACAATAAATCAAAAAATTAGCTGAGCGTGGTAGTGCACGCCTCAGCTACGTGGAAGGCTGAGGCGGAAGGATCACCAGAGCCCAGCAAGTCAAGGCTGCGGTGGCCGGAGCGGCCACTGCACTCCAGTCTGGGCAACAGAGTGAGACTCCAACTCAAAAAAAAAAAAAGATATTATTGTATTTTAGTCACAAATGTTTGAAATCGCTTGAATGCTGAGTGTGGTAGAAGTCTTATATAATAAGAGTGTTATTAAAGTCTTAATTTTTGAAAATGGTGACATATAGTAAATATGTTTCATTGTAAAAAGTTCCACATCTAAGATTCCCTAATAAATGTATACAACGGGATTTACCTTGTCTTCTCATACTGATACCTTGTGCATTTAAACCAAAGGAGATTACGAGAGAGGTAAGATAAATGTATGATTCAATCATCATGGTGATAGATCACAATCTTCTAAAAAGTATCTCTATCCTCTCCTCTTCCTTGTTACTTTCCCATACTTATTGCTATGGTTTGGATATAGTTTGGCCCTGTCAAAACTCATTGAAATTTTAACGCCAATGTGGTAGTGTCAAGAGGTGGGGCCTAATAGGAGGTATTTGAGTCATGGGGGGGGATCCTTCATAAATAGATCAATGTCCTTCTAGTGGGGGTGAGTTCTCACTCAGGAGGAAATGGATTAGTTCCCATGCAGGAGTGGGCTGTTAAAAAGAGTGTGGCTTCCTCTCTTGCCATGTGATCTCTGTACACTCCCACTCTCCTTCCGCTTTCACATGAGTTGATGCAGCATGAGGCTCTTAACAGATGCACCTTCTTAATCTTGGACTTTTCAGCCATCAGAATCATGAGCCAAAGGAACTTCTTTTCTTTATAAATTAGCCAGCCTCAGATATTCTGTTATAGTGACACTAAATGGACTAAGACACCCATAGGCATAAATATTATATCTATCATTTCCAACATCTTGGTCAGGTTCTTATATTCCTGATACTCACAAATATACTCATCTCCAAGCTTCCATACTCTCTCTTTCAATCTGTCTCTCTCTACTGTGTTATCAAAGCAATCATTAGAAGCTATGACTATAACTAGATAAGCCATGGGTCTAAATATTTGGTGGCTCTCCTTGCCTATGAGATAGAGTTTTAACTTCCTGCAAAGATAAGCAAGACTCAGCAAGATGTATCGTTGTTTACTTTTGTAGTTTTAACTCCTCCTACCAACATGGATATAGCTCCCTAGGTTCACCATTTTCATTATACTGTTCTATAATGTTTCACATGCTGTTTCTTTAATTTCAGATGTTCTTCCTTCAACCATATGATGAACTCACATTTATACTTTAAAACCCAGCTCAAGAATCTCATCAGTAAAGTTTTCTTCCCATTGCTTCCTCAATGGACTCACAACTTTACCTAGCGTGTACCGCTATCATTATTTCACTGTAGTTTGTATAGGAAGATATCTCTTTCCACTACCGGACCTTGAGCTTCCTGAGATCAGAAATAATATTTAAGCCGGGCTCAGTGGCTCAGCCTGTAATCCCGCGCCTTTGGGAGGCTGAGGTGAGTGGATTGCCTGAGCCCGCAGGTTCGAGACCCGCGTGGGCAGCGAGACCTCATCTCTACAATAAATCAAAAAATCAGCCGGGCGTGGTAGCGCGCGCCTGTAGTTCCAGCTACTCGGAAGGCTGAGGCGGAAGGATCGCCGGAGCCCAGCAGGTCGAGGCTGCGGTGGCCGGGAGCGGCCACTGCACTCCAGTCTGGGCGACAGAGTGAGACTCCAACTCAAAAAAAAAAAAAAAAAAAAAAGAAATAATATTTAGTTCCTGATCCCCAGGTATTAGCACTAAGTACATACTTACTTAGTTTGTTGTTAATGATGACTACATATTGAGTTTTTAAAATAATGTGAAATGTGCCAAAAATTCACATCCTTGTTCAAATTCAAAACCAGATTTCTGACACTAGATAGTGAATGTTTCCTAGGATTTAGGATTTACACTGGACTACAATTATATTTTTGTTTATGTTAGTAATTATAGAAATGTATAGAAAATATTTATTTTCCTATCAGAATGTGCCTAGTCCAAAAATTTATTTATTTATTTATTTATTTTGAGTTGGAGTCTCACTCTGTTGCCCAGACTGGAGTGCAGTGGCCGCTCCTGGCCACCGCAGCCTCAACCTACTGATCTCTGGAGATCCTTCCGCCTCAGCCTTCCAAGTAGCTGGAACTACAGGCGCATGCTACCACACCTGGCTAATTTTTTGATTTATTGTAGAGATGAGGTCTCACTAAGTTGCCCAGGCGGGTCTCGAACCCGCGGGCTCAGGCAATCAACTCACCTCAGCCTCCCAAGGCGCGGGATTACAAGCTGAGCCACCGAGCCCAGCTAACCAAAAATTTATTTTTAGATGAGTCTTTGTCACTTAACTTGCAAGGTATCATAGACACTTGTTTTTTGAGATGTTTAATAGAGCAACAGATTAGGAACCACGAATGTTTTATCTCAATTGTTATATCAGAATGGGAGACCCTGGATCTCTTTCCCCTAAGAGAAAAAAAAAAAAAACATTCAGAATCAGAGCGATGAGTACTTAATGGGGTTAGCTGATCTGGAATGTGAGAATTGGAAAAGTTGAGGACACTTATTATGGACCCATAATCTACAGACTAACACTGACAACAAGCTTTATGAATACCTCTTCTTATCTGAAATAGACACAGTATACCAAAACTATAGAGGCAGGACTGGAATTTATGAAAAATTCATATCAAATAATTCATATTTGTACCCTAAAATTTATATTTATTCTATTAACCATTCTATCAGTAATTATTTAGTGTATGCTTACAATGATAGTAGATTCAAACCAATTCCACCACCACTGGTGATTTTGAACTCAGCATTATCTAAAGAATCAGGTATCATGTTATAAAAATATATCATGTTATAAAAATATGCTTAAGGAATTTATAACCTAGATCAGAATTATTAAACAGGGGATTTCTGAACTCTAAGTGGGTATATATATGCTTCAATGATTTTATAAAACTTTAAAAATAATATGAAAAATGGTCTGTGTGTGTGCATTTTGCTGGAGAAAGGAACTTAAAAGTTTGTAAGATTTCTCACATAAAACTTCTAAAATGTTAAGAAAGACCAGCTGAGATGATGATGATATATATGTATTGGGGTTGTGGGTATAAGAACATTACAAAAAAAATACCAAGTAATTTTATATCCTGGGGCATAGTCAGAGGTTATGACTTTTAAGCATTTTCTTTCTGTGTTTATCTTAAGTAACATAATGGCCTTTATTTTAGTATCTTTTTTTCCTGTATTAGCTGTACAAAACCAATGAGCCCTTTAGTCACAGAATGGTGAACTAAAAAATGAAATAAATTAATATAAATTTATAGAAAATAATCTATAAAAATAAAAAATAGATATACAAAAATAGCTTTTTTTCCTAATAACAAAATACACTTAATATTTTTAGAATATTCATATTTTGCAGTTTTATAGGCTTTTTATTTTAAAAGTGAAATAAACAATAGCTTCCCTTTGATTTCCAAGTCAGTTTATCCTCTTGGCAACTAAAGACTAATTGTAAATTTAGTGAGGCTATTGACATATGTAAAATATTCTGGTTCTCAAAATGTACATTTGATTGTACTTTTTCATTTTTCCATTTAAGAACAAAATTCAGATTGGGTGTGGTGGCTCACACCTGTAATCCCAGCACATTGGGAGGCAGAGGCGAGAGGATTGCCTGAGCCCACGGGTTCAAGATCAGCCTGGACAACTTGGCAAGACCTCATCTCTACAATAAATCAAAAACTTAGCTGGGCATGGTGGTGACCACCTGTAATTCTAGCTACTTGGAAGGCTAAGGCAGAAGGATCGCCTGAGTCTAGCAGGTCGAGGCTGTGGTGGCTGTGAGTGTGCCACTGCCCTCCAGCCTGGATGACAAAGTAAGACTCTGACTTAAAAAAAAAAAAAAGAACAAAATTCAGCTTTCTCTTAAACAGTTACTAAACTGAGTCATGATATTTTAAAATAATTTATTTATTTAATTATTTACAAAATTTAATGCATAATAATGGGAAAATTATGGTCAAAGAGTTTAGCCTGGTTTCAGTGTTTCTTGATTACTTTTTAAATTTTTTTTTTTTTCTGAGTTGGAGTCTCACTCTGTCGCCCAGACTGGAGTGCAGTGGCTGCTCCCGGCCACCGCAGCCTCGACTTGCTGGGCTCCGGCAAACCTTCCGCCTCAGCCTTCCAAGAAGCCGGAATACAGGCATGTGCTACCACGCCCGGCTGATTTTTTTTATTTATTGTAGAGATGAGGTCTCGCTGCCCAGGCGGGTCTCGAATCCGCCGGCTCAGGCAATCCACTCACCTCAGCCTCCCAAAGGCGCGGGATTACAGGCTGAGCCACCGAGTCCGGCTTATTTTTTAAATTTTTATTAAAAAATTTTATATCAGCTTTCTCAGGATGAATTCTGGATTATTTTTAAGCATGCAAGCTTGGTTTTTATTTTAAGAACTTCATTCAATAGCAGCAGCTAAAAATAATAGAGTTTAAACTGTCCCAAATACAAGCCGAGGATAACTAGTGACTTTGATACTACAAATGATGGCATACTAATGACCACACACTGCAGTCAAGATTATATAGGAGGAATCAAGCATCCACTTCTTACCAAGGGATCCCCTTCCGTGTCAGTCTGTGGAATGTGCTTTGAGGTTGTGGCCTCCTTAGGGGCTGTGCAGCCCTCGTATCCAACATCTTCTGGTCGCAACTGAAGTAAGGCTGGGCTCTCCTGAGGCAGAGATGCTGAGCTCCATGGGTATGTGTCCAGCACCCACTTTGAGGGATCTTCCCATGGTGTGCGTTTCCCATACATCTAAGAGTAGACCACATATTTATCACATATAAGATGCATTTCTAGTCAGTAAAATAAGTGACCGCTAATGGAATTTTTTTTTTCCTCATTGGGTTTTGATGAGACTTTCAAGGGTGTTAAGTGTCCGTATACAAATGTTCAGAATTAAAGCATGTATCTCTCTACATAACTCACTTAAGACTTGAAGGCTAGACAAAAATAAAACTGAAAACTTGGGACAGACAATCAGTATTTGGGGGAGAATATAAGGAAAAAATATAAATACATGTAGAAATGACTGCCCACATTTATCTTTACTGATAATTTTACAAACAAATGAAAAAACTCAAGAATAAAAAGTTCCAGTTAATGGAGGATTTCAAAAACATTTATGCTTGACACTAAATAGAATTATCTATTAAAGTGTACTTTGGAAAGATGATAAATAAAAGAGACTTGTTTTTCTCTAATTAATTCTACTCAAACTTTCTTTGAGTAAGACTACTTTCTCTGATAATCATTTTTCTGTGATCAATTCCCTCTTATAATCCCCTTGTTTCCTGTAAATACTTTTTAGATATTTGTGTGTAGACCACTAGCAACAGGAATAAAAATAAGAAACTGAAGCATCAACCTTGCAAGAATGCATATGGAGGTAAAGAGCCCAATAAGAAAGTGATGGTATAGCCTGGTTAAAGTACTGGCAGTGAAATAAAGGAAAGAAAATGAATCTAAGAGATGTTCAACATTTTAAAGCTGGAAGCACACCTGAAACCAAACTAGAAAGGGCACACTGAGAAGACAAATGTTGATGGGACATTGTAAAAAAGTATAAGGCCATAAGGGGCACAGAAAGGAAAGTTAAAATGAAGAGAATGGGGCAGTTACATGGGTACACTAGTTTCCTACTGTACTTTTCCTACCCCTTTGAGCAGCTCTACCAAGGACAACCCTGGTTACCATGCATATATTTGGTCTCAGATGACATATTTCAGTTTGCAAATTATTATATGCAAATCTTATAGTTGATAGCATGTATATTCTATATGGTTTATTTTAGATCAGTGAGACAAAAGCAAAATTGCGGACATTGACACCATGGAAAACTTATGAACTGCTTTCCAGTTTTCTTTGGCGTTTCCTCTGGAAAAGTTATATGAAAGTTTTCAGCCTTAGTTAAAAAAAGAGAGAGAGAGTCTAGGTACTAATATCTGTGCATTTCCTTAGGAGATAATGGCAGTGGTATAAATCATTAGTGCTTTTAAAAAAATATTTCCCTTGTTTTGGAGAAGTTTCCTCTGAGTTAAAAGCTGACTTTATAGAGGATATAAAATATAGTTTGCTATATAACTTAAACTAATTGAAGGAAAAATGTGTAATTCTTGGCAAACTTAATGATGTTTTCAAAAAAATAATTTGGATCTAGAATGAACCTTAAAAGAACATGAAAATTTAGAATCAACAGATGACAGGCTTTTAAAGAACCATCCAAGACAGCAAAATTGTAAGTAACCAATGGAAAGCTAAATGGGGCCTAATCTGTGTTTCAGAGTGAAATATATATTATACAAACAGAATTTAAAGAAGAGAAATGAAATATTCAGCAAGAGAGGAATCGATTGCTAACATTTCAAGAAAGACAGAATCTCCAGAATAAAAGACAAAAATCATTGTATCATTGGCATCTTTTCCATCTAGAACATCTGGAGGAGAATATTCCTAATATGGTTCCTTATAAAAGAATCAACCTTCATCTGAAAAGAGATTTTTTTTTTTTAATTCCTCTCAACGTGAACTTCATCTTGGCTACCAGACTTTGTTTCTTTGCCTCTTCCTCCAATTTAAGGTTCTTTGTTGCTGGTAGATCCATAGGAATGGTTCATGACAGACATGATTCCTTTGCTTCCTACTTCTCCAGAAATACCTTCCACTAATAGACTTTCTGGCCCAGAATAGTATTCAACAGTAATGAGAACTGTCTACCTACCAAAGGTTTTTCCATTTCTTCTCTTCTTCTGTGTTGGGTTTTCTCTCCGCACACAATCCCTACACTGCAGTCGATTCATCTTTCATATTAACTTATTACTATACATTCTGAACCACAGCAAGAAATGAGACATTTGTATCTGTCCTCCAAACTAATTTTGAAGAATCTCTCAGCTTTAGTGTGGAAAACTGTTATTACTTAAGTGATTATACTTTTGCCCAAATGGAGGCTTTATAGAAGTGAAATTTAAATTTGATATAAATATGAAAAAAGAAGCCATGCAACTTTAAAAATAAGATCTAAAGAAACTAAACATTTTTAATATTATCATTTTGTTGTTTTTTTAAGCTTCCTTATTTATCTATTAGCAAACAAATATGACATAAGAATTTCAGGTATAAAGATTGAATGATAGTTCATTAATACCAAAACCATATTTAGAGAACAAATAATTCATTTAAACATTAACTTTAAAATTAGAATTTCTAAAATATTACAAATGATTTTTATAAAATGCTAATTTTTGGATAAGTGATCAAAATAGAAAGACTTAACTTACATCCTGGGCAGCACAATAGTTTAGAAGGTCCTAAAACATGATACATTAAACTTGAAAAATAAAAAATATATATATATTGGTGTAATCTTTCATTTTGTTGGAACCACTGGCGGGGGCTAGATTGGCTCATACCCTTAAAACTACACAATTGAATTATTTAAATCTAGAGTAGAACCAATCAATAGCATTCCCTAGGATCTTAGCTTTATCTTTGAAACTTCAGAGCATCCTCATAATACTTACCACACTTGCCAGAACTATTGTTATAGTTCCAAAAACTGTCATGCCATTCTACTAGATGAAGACAGCATGATCGTAAAAGGGAGTGAAAGAATGGAAAGTAGATGACTAATTTTTTAGATAGTAAAGTAAAGTCAACACAGTATTAGAGTTGACAGAATACAGACAACATGAACTGGACCTTAATTCTGCTAGCAGTTGTGAAAACCAGAAATAGAGATGCCCAATAAAACACCTAAACCTTGGCTAAGTTATTAAAAAGGAGATTGGATTCTTCTACAATAAATTGAATGATTACATTATGTAAATCTTATAGAATTTTATAATTCTACAATTTCATGAAATTTCAAATCCAATTTAAGGAAATAGCAAGGATGATGGAAAAGAGACAATATATTTTGTTGAAGAAGTAAGGTTTTCCTATAAGTAATATATTTTTATTTTTTGGTTACATATAAACAGAAGGGTTGGTTTCAGAGTTTCCTGAAGCGAGGCACATGAGAGGAATAGCAGATATGTTACTAAACCAACCTGTCATAGATAAACAAAGACAACTGCCTTCGAATTAAAAATAGTCTCTCAAAAATAGTAAAGGATCATGCAAGTCATGTTAAAGAACTTCAAACAATGAAGCATACTAAAACAGGAAACTTATAAACAAAAACTATGTGTTGCAAATTACGTGCTAAGAGTATAAATGGTCAAGGCCCATGTACACATGGCTGTGTCACAGATGTAGAACTATGCAGTTAACTGGCTATCTAATAAGAATGGTCTGTAGACACCCATGACAATAATTTGGCTTTAAGTGCATAGTGGCTGAAATAACTGTGTTTTCTCTTTCTTTTGCACATTTGAAGTATTGTATACTAGTTGTTCTTGAAAATTGTATTGCTCCAATTACATAGTTCACACTTTTAGTTTTCTGCATAAATACCCATAAAAAGAAATGTATTTTTTTGCTTTTAAAATATTTTTCGCTTTTTAAAAAAATAGTAATGAAAATTAAGAACTATACCTGAAGACCTTCTCTTACTGCCTCCAGAATATAAGGTACCAAAGAATAGTTCCAGAGATCCGTAAACCATACTCTAGAACCTTCTACATCCATGGGGCAAGGAAGGAAAAGTCGAGGACCTGACAAGAAACAAATAGCAAAACATTTTTGAGAAGCATAATATTTTAATAATCTAAACACAGAGTTAGACATCATTTTGGAGGACTACATATAGTTCTTGCCAGATTCTTAGAGAATTATAATGGCCAGCTTGACTATTATTAAAGTATTTTTACTAACCCAATTTCCTGGCCTCCCATTTCTATTTACAATAAAATATGAATCTAAAGCTCAATGAATTAAGGTTAGGAGAAATCACAAAGGTCAAAATCTTGTCATTCTGCCCCATTGTGCAAACAACAAATCTGTACTGAAATGAATTGCCAGATGTAAAATATGTCATTATTTGCAGAATTAGGACTCAGCATGGGTGTTCTAATCTCAGCATAGAATTCTTTTTTCTAATGTTCACTATGTCTGTAGTGAGAACATTTTAATAATCATTAACAACGAGAAAGGAATTTCTGTGCATGTAATTAAAGAAAGAATACAAAAGTAAACATTTTTATGCCAACTAAATGGAAATAATTCAGTTTTGTCTTCATAAAAAATATAAAACCTCTAAATTATCTCTAACTAAAATCTCATCTCACAACTTTGATATGAGCTATTAACTCAAATTTGTTTTGGGCAGAAACAGATACTATTTATTTCAGATGGTTATCTGATTTTCAGATATTTGCCCATATTGAACTGATTTGATTTCTGTAATATTGTAGTAAACCATAACTGTCAGACAAAACGAATCTAATTGGAGATACAAAGCTAAGAAGAAAGCAAACTTTCAGAAGTGAAAAAAGTAAACTTGAATCTTTGGAAGCTTAAAAAAACATTAGCTTTGCTTGTTATTTTCTGCCATCCAATCTGGCTATCTTTACCAAGTACTCTTAGTTCCTGGAATATGGCACATTGTAATTTTGGAACTCACCAATGGTAACGTCAGAAGAACTGTGTGTTTCCAAAAAACTGTTGAGATGATGCCACGTCTTAGGAATCCAATCTATAATTTTGACTAGGTCATTATTGCGTATGTTCCTTTCAATTTCTATTTCTATCAGTTTTCTTCGAAGATATCTGCCTAAAAAGCCTTTCACTGGTTCTGTGTGATTTGCACATAATACCCACCTACAAAAAAAAAAATGATCAGCAATTTTATATAAATTAAATTTTAAATCTGCAGTGATTCTTTTTCCAATATAAAATAATAATGTTCCCATTTCAATTGGTGGCCACATTTTAATGATCAAATGGGTTAGGAGATCTATTAGCATTAGAGTTACAATGTAACTAACTCTACTTTTTGGGCTAAAAAGAAGCTCATGTGCGTCAGAAGTGAGTGGGAGTCTACATGCTGAACACTCTTCTGTAGGAGAATCACAAATCCTGAAATAG
The DNA here is from genome assembly GCA_027257055.1 of Cephalopachus bancanus. Taxonomy (NCBI): domain Eukaryota; kingdom Metazoa; phylum Chordata; class Mammalia; order Primates; family Tarsiidae; genus Cephalopachus; species Cephalopachus bancanus. The sequence goes on from JAPVLO010000258.1 coordinate 2,309,814, forward strand.
GAACTCTCTTCACATTTCTCACACTTAGAAGAAAAGTGCTCTACTTTAGCTGGGGACATAGCAGAAAAGAATTTCCTTTTCTTTTCTTTTTTCTTTCTTTTTTTTTTTTTGTTTTTAAAGAAACACTTCTGATTACAGATTGAGAATCACAAAATGTTTGCTTCAGGAAGAGTGCCAGAAGAAGTGAGAATTATTTTCACACCACAGGTCACCTCTGACAGAATTTGTCAACATACAAATAGAAAAACAACCACCAAAAACAAACAGAAAGAAATAATACCAAAAAAAAAGTCAACTTAACTTTACCTGAAATTGTGATGAAGCTCTAGATTTGGTGATGAAGAAACTCCCTGATTCATTGTTCCAATAATATATGGACTAGGAAAAATAAATTAAAAATTTAGATTTACTGAAGATAATAAAGTGATTAATCTATTAAGATTGTCTTAGAAAATAATTAAGATATAAATTATTCCATTTTAACATTAGTCTTCAAAAGGGTAATTTTGTAATGTGAGGTTAGAAAATGACAAAGATCATTAGCCTGGAGGTTAATACTTGGGGTTCTAATTTTTCTCCAGCATCAAGGTGAGGCATTTTATTTCTCTGAACCTGTAAAGAGTTTAGATAGAATAATGACAATGGTCTTGTCCCACTCTAACATCTCATAGTGCGTATTATTAAAATAAAATTGACTGTTTTTCTATTTTAATACTTTATAGTTGTGCTAAAGTTTTTTAATAATATGATAGAATTTGTATTCTTCTTTCAATTTCTATTTTATGGCCAGGTGCAGTGTCTCATGCCTATAATCCCAGCACTTTGGAAGGTGCAGGCAAGAGCATTGCCTGAGTCCCGGCGTTTGAGACCAGCCTGGGTATCTTGGCGAGACTTCATCTTTACAGTAAGTCAAAAAATTAGCCAGGCATGGTAGGGTGCACACCTATTCTTCTGACTACTTGCAAGGCTGAGACAGAAGGATTACCTGAGCCCAGCAGATTGAAGCTGCAGTGGCCATGATCATGTCACTGCAATCCAGCCTGGGCAACAGAGTGAGACTCTGTCTCAAAAAAAAAAAAAAAAATCCTATTTTATGCTGACCTGTTTGTAACTTTTTAAAAAATGTCTAGTAAAGATAATTGAGATATTTGGCAACATTAAAATTAATATTATTTATGTTGATGTTCTTATAGGTCCTTTCTTTAGGGGCCATGCTACAGTGAAGCTTTGGTGGGTTTTCTGTTGTTTATACTCTATTCTAACCTTTCCCTTTACAGTAAATAGTAAAAATCAGACTCATTAAGGTAGAGAACTATATCTGAATGTATTATATGTATCTTATTAGAAAGGTTAAATTTAAACTTTGATATGAACTGAGAATCAAACCAGAGCTCCAAAGGCTCCATCTAGTGATTTATTTTCCTGATTAAAATTATTCCATCATTGATACTGGTCTCTCATACATTCAGCATGTCTGGAGAAGCTAACAGCATCAAAGAAGTAGTTTCTGTCACAGCCCTAAAACATAGCTGTTGAATGAGTAAATAGATATTCTAATGAATGCATATAGCTTCTTTAGAAATATCATATATTATTAAAGAGTTTCTCAAATCAAAGGCCTGGAATACAAGAGAAAAATAACTATGTGAGGTAATTCATATGTTAATTAGCCAGATTCAATCATTCCATAGTGTATATTTACTTTGAAACATCATGTTGCACAAGGTAAATACATACAATTTCATTTGCCAATTAAAATAACAATAATACATAAATTTAAAAGATTAAAAGCAAACAAACAGCCGGAGTCGGTGGCTCAGCCTGTAATCCCGCGCCTTTGGGAGGCTGAGGTGAGTTGATTGCCTGAGCCTGCGGATTCGAGACCCGCCTGGGCAGCGAGACCTCAAATCTACAATAAATCAAAAAAAATCAGCCGGGCGTGGTAGCACATGCCTGTAATTCCGGCTACTCGGAAGGCTGAGGTGGAAGGATCGCTGGAGCCCAGCAGGCGAGGCTGCGGTGGCCAGGAGCGGCCACTGCACTCCAGTCTGGGCGACCGAGTGAGACTCCAACTCAAAGAAAAAAAAAGCAAACAAACAAAATGTATAAAGACACAAGAAAGCAAATTTTATCACTATTTTTTTCACATTTGACTACTCAAAATATTTGATAAGCATACCATTTGTTGTATTTACAATTGAGGAAACCATTGAAGATATCACTCAGAGAGCCCACATGATGAAGATTATCAAGGATTATTACAACTGGAAGCTCAACACCATTATTATCAGCACTGCACTGTTCAGCCAGGTTAGCTAGATACTGTTGCAATTCCTTTAAAAAAAAGTGAAGAAAACAATTACACCAATGATAAACTGACACCAATGGCAAGCAATTAATATTGTAGGATTAATAAGCTGTCTTCCATCAACTTTCTTTCCTTCAAAGTCAGATTATTCTATTGGTATCAGCTCTTACTTTACAAAGCAAAGACTATATAATGCTGAGAGGATACATTTTCTTTAAATGAAAGAGAGAAAAGGAAAAACAAGAAGAGACAGTACTGAACACCTGCAGCAAATATAAAACTGTAAACATGAAGGTACATTTCTCAGTGGGTTTCTCCCTAAAAGAAAAGCCAAAATGAGTTCTAGATGTGAATTCTGGATATTGAGATTTCATTCTTAGTTTTGGTATCCAATGAAAAAGTGGATTTTAGCAAACCTTAATATTTCATGTATTTTTCAGACTGAAAAATATATTTTTTGTAGTTCATGTCTACTGACAATGAATTATCTCCAATATTTCGTTTGTTTAATATCTTCACTTCACCTTCAATTATGAAGGATTTTTCACTCGTATAAAAAGATATCTGGCAGTAATTGTTTTTAACCTTTCAGCACTTTAAATAAATTATTCCATTATTCTCCATTAGTTTCAACAATTTCTTCTCATAAATTTGTGGTGATTCTTGTTTCCCTGAAGACAATGTGCCTCCCTGTCTCCCACTGCAAACCAAAATAGCACTTCTCAGTTTCCACTCATATTTTTAACATGTTAATTTCAATTCATTTAGATGGCATGTATCTAAAAGTATATCCACAAGACTAATAAAAGTGTAGTTAATTACTTATTTGTAATCTGCATGCCAATGCTATAACTTTGAAGAAAGACAAAATTTGTTCTATTTCACTGGGTCACTTAACATTAGTATTTAGCATTTCTTGAGTTTCTTGGTTATTTTACAGGTATTATTCTTGCCTAATAGCTTTTAATCTAAATATGATAACCAGTTCACTGATTGACTGCTCTCACAGATGGGTAGGCCAGGAACATAATTAGGTTTCTTAGAATTATCCTAATCAGTAAGAACATTTCCATAATATTTGCATATTTACAATGACATTTTCAATTTGCAAATCTTGCTCAGGGTTAAAAAACAATTTCATGACTCCAGTTTCTGGCAGCCAGGTAATATGTGAACTACTTACTCTGGATGCAACCACTGTAGGACTCAAAACAGAAAGAGACAAAACAATGTCCAGGGTTTCGAAGCATTTGGTAATATTTATTTAAGTCCTAATATGAAATGTACTGAAGAACTAAAGTACTACTTGTTTTATATTGAGACAGCTATATTAAATAAATCTTGCCTAAATCAGGCAACATAGAAAATATGTCTAAAACTGGTGACTAGTCTGAAGAATTTTATTTATCTTAAAAGAAAAAGTGAAATTTATATCACTATTCTAGCTAAAGACATTCATTCAGTCACATATTCACTATCTGCTATGTTCGTAGCCTTAGACGAAGCTCATGGGGTGTGTACAAAAACACACTAGGGACTTTTCAGGAAGTGGAGGCTAAATAGGCTAATCAGACTGTCTTCTCCTGTAGGCTTTAAGAGTTATCACATTAGGGACTGACATTTAAATATGATAAATGATTTGAATATATGATCATAAGTATATTGTGAGTTGTGAGAAATCTAAGAGAATAGATTCCACCTAGCTGATGGGTGTCAAGAACAGTTTTCCAGAGGAGGTAATTCCTCTGTGCCAACCCCCTTACCCAGAGGAGGTCTGGGTAAGGGGGTTGGCACACACACACCAATAATGATAAACTTACAAAACACAATGTGAAACATTCCATGAGAGAGGTGAAAGGATACGTGGCCTGGAGAAGGGAGAGAGATTAATTTCAACCGGGGAATCCTGCTGGCACCAAGGACTCAGAAATAAAACATAATTTCTGTCTTCCAGAAAAGCAGGTCAGCAAGTTCATCACAATACAGTGTGGCAAATGAAATGCACAGAACACCACAGGGAGAGTATCCGGCAGCATCTAACCCAGCCTTAGGGTTTATAGAACAACAGGCTCCAGTGTGGGAAACACTAGAAGAATAAAGAATAAAAAGTGAAAGTGGAAAGTGTGAGTGTATGATGTGTTTTTAAACGTAAGTGCTCTGTTGATGCAAAAGAATATGCTGCATGATAGTAGTGGTGGTAGCAACAACAGAGAGAGAAGAAAAGATCGCATCCATGCAGAGGAAACTGGATTTTATTATGTAAACAGGTGCGAACCATTCACATGTTTGTTTGATTTTTGTTTTCAGTAGGGACTGAGAGCAATCTATTTATCCAAGGAAACAGACATGTGAAGGACTTAAGAATTAATTAGAAATGAAAATAACATTTAAGAAGCATATTACCTTCTCAGAATAGATGGTTAGACATATACATATACAGCTAGAATTCACAGTCAAAAATAATACATCACTCCAAAAAAGTATAGACAAAGACTTTGTTTACAGCATGTAAAAACTACTTGAGCTTGTAGAGAAGGCTTCCTGGGAGCAGTATTATTTGCTATTAATAATTTATTTTTAGGATCAGGCCATATTTTGATGTTAAAGACGGGAGCACTTTCTGAACAAGGGGAAATGAATATTCAAAGTCAGAAACAGAAATATGATAGCTATGGAGAAAGAAAAATTACAAGCATGTGCTTTGTGAAAGTAAATGGTGGTAAATAAATTGGAAAAGCAAGTTTGCAATCTTATATAATTAGTAAGAGCACTGGACTTTTCCCATCGGCAATGAAGAAATATTGAACGTTCTGGGAATCAATGGCCAGAACTGTGATTTAACATGTGGTAAGCATATTGAAAAGGAAGAAGAGAGACCAGTCAAGATAATTTTGAAATCACTGAAGCCAAGAGATACTAAGGGACTAAACAGGGAACAGTGTGATATTTTTGATTTGGTGCAGAAAGCAAAATATAATAAAACATTGAAGGATTTTATTGTAATCAGATTTTAGTTATGAAAAGATATTCTATTTCCCATGAGGTGATTAGATAAATCCAGGAAAAGAGAAACTTGAATTTGTAAATCAAATAGTTAGAAAATGAGTATAGAAATTCAGTAAATAGAGAGTATTATAATAATAAATAGTGGTGGAGGGTGGTTATGGAGAAGATGGAAGATGGACTTAAAGTTTTTCAGAGCTAAAATTGTCATTTCTCAACGTGTATATTTAGTAGGTGAATAGAAGCATATCTGTAAACTAAAAGAGAGTTTTAAAATTTGGGAGGGTGGACAAGGCTAGTGGTATTCAATTTGAGTCAACCACACAAGTCCACATAAGTTGAAGCCATGGGAGTCATCCAAAGAACAGAAGTGAGAGAGAACAGAATATCGGGAAAGAGTTTCATTCGCTGGGAAATAAAGGAAGAGTAGTCAGTGAAAGAGACTGAGAAGGAAAACATGAAGGGGTAGGGAAAAAACAAGGAGGAAATGATAATCATGAAAGTCAGAAGAATTTCTAGAAAGAGATCAGCCGTAGCAGTATGCTATAGAAAAGTGAGAGTGAGAGAGAGAGAGAGAGAGAGAGAGAGAGAGAGAGAGAGAGAGAGAGAGAGCGTGCACAAAGTAATTAAATTTCATAATGAGGAGGTCATTGAATAATTTTTGGACTAGCAGTGCCATTAGATTCTAACATGGGTCTCTTTCATCTTGAGAGAGAAGTAGATCCCTTGGGAATCTGATGAAAGCTACAGACCAGTCAGATGTAGAAGCAGGCATACACAAAGACTTTTTCATATAACTTAATTTTTTACAGATTCCCTTGAAATAACTTCATAACCCCCACTCTAGCTTAAAGCAGATGAAATCTCAGGTTGAGGTATTGATGCATTAGCATTAAAAGTTTGCTTTTTAGATCTCGTCAGGTAGAAGAAAACAAGTACATCTACCAGATGAACATTGACAATGAGATGAATTCCATACTTTGAAAATATAGTAGAAACATCGCAATTATATAAAAAACAGTTGACCATTGCTTTCTCAGATGTTGACTTCAGACACACAAAAAAATGAATCTGCCCAGTTCGGTTTTCTGATCTTTTCCCACCTAACATTCCAAGTGGCTTCAGCTGGTCACATATTCTTTAGCAAATCCATCTCTAGCCTTCTGGGCCTGCTATATCAAATGTCACAAAGTGTAATTGTTTATGTGTACTGCTCTCAATCAAAATATTCCAGCTGGCGGCTTGAGGGAGGGTTTGAAGTGTGGGAAGAGGAACAGAATGTAAAATGTAGAGGTACCAAAAACATGAAAAGATTTTTTTCTCATTTGATGATTTGTTAGATTTTTTTGTTTGTTTGAATCAGTAAGTGCTTTTTGGATTTGTCTCTTCAATGCTATCTGTGGGTAGCATAAAACATGTCAGCAGTTACACAGCTTCAGTTTTTCAGGAAAAGTATTTATTATTCATGCTTCATTAGCATTTTACTTTAGTGAAATCTACATTTAGTAAACCTCCACTGTTAGCAGTTTATCCCTAACACAATCTCAACTTGTCATCCTCTTTTTCTCCAATTTTCCATTCAAGTACTAACCAGGTCCCACCCTGCTTAGCTTCTGAGGTCAGACAAGATCCTGCGTGGTATGGCCATAGACCCTCTTTTAAAATATATATATATTGTCCTCACCCCCAACTCCCAAGATAACTGTCAATTCTGTCAATTTGGCAAAAATTAGCCAAATCCTCTGGCAATAACTCTGTATTTAGCATTACCAATAGCTTCTTCATGTCTTCCAACCATAAGGAATGACATAAAAAAATAAACATTCTTCAGTTACATTTTGTGCTTTCTTGGGAACAAACGCCACATGATTTGTCTATAAGCTTCTTCCCATTGCTGATTCCTAGTACCATGAGTTCTTTTCAAGCACTCTTGGCTATGCATGATTTTTTTGTTTTTTTTTTGGTCATTATTTTGTAATAACAACAATTGAACTGGCCTAATAGTGACACAAATAATTTTCCTGAGAAAAAGCAGAAAATTAGAGTGTTGGAAATAGTTAATCAAAAAAAGTTAAAAGGACACTTATGTAACACTATTAAGAACATCTTTAAGCACTAAACTTATTTTCCTAAACTGAAATGAAAATTATATACATATATGTATAAATGGATTTTAGGGAAAAGTATATTTTACATTCTAAATGAAGCTCAGTCTATTTGATTCAAAACTTGATTTTAAGTGATCCCCAACTTTATAAAAATAACTTGCTTTTTTCTAATATATCTATTTTACCCTTATTTTCTAACAGTTTTTTTTTTCCATATAAGAAGTAAGTTGTAAAGTGTTCTCTCATATCGAAATGGAAGAATCAAAAAACACTGAGGATGACTAAGAGAACTTAAAAAGTCTTTCAGCATTTTTGTCTGAAAATTTTTAAAAATTGTGATAAGAGGCTTTTACATAAAGATATGAGGAGACAGAGAATTCACAGGAAGCATTAAAGATGTTGTCTGAAGCAAACAATGTGCTCTTCCTACTTCTGCTCAGAGAAGTGTCAAGCATTCTACCTCAGGCTCTGTGTCTTCAGTTGAAATGACAATGGGTGATTCAACCACAATTTGAATAGTGCTGAGTTCTAAGGAAATAGTCAGAATGTATGTACTGCATTTATTTAACTTTCAGAAATCCCATCGGGCCTTATGTACATCATTGTTCCTGAAGCATATATATGAGAGTTTCGAACAAAGTTATATGAAATGTGTTATGTGTGTGTATTAGTATAAGGAACCTTCTTTGAGAGCCAAGAGCTATAATTAATAATTGCAGGTAACCCTTATACTGTACTTGCTATTTATGCTGTGTTTCGTTCTCTCTCTCTCTCTCTCTCTCTCTGTCTTGCACAACCACTTATTTAGTCCTTAGCACAACCCTACTATTTTTCCCATTTTACTGACTGAAACAGTGGAGGCACAAGGACATTTAGTAATTGACCCTAAATCTCACAGCTGCTCAGTGTTGTGGACTTAATGGACTATCCCACTAAGAATGTCTTGTTCCCTAAGCTGTATGTCTAGTTTATTCCGGATTGCTTTTGGGAGTCATGTTTATTTCTGATGTTTTACAGACCTCAGGTTTCTGAGAACTAGGTCAGTTTAGATCACTGAACCAGGCTATCTTAAAAAAAAAAAAAATGACCCAGTGACACTGAGATTCCCTCAGGGTATTGCTTACAACAGTCATGGTCTTTCAAGGGAAACTTAGGTGGCACTGATTCAGACTTGAATAAATAACTAAAGGTAAAATTGTTTAGTGTTAGAAAACATGTTAGCTATCAACTATTTCCTTCTGAAGATTCTTTGTTCTTGTTTTTGTTTCAGAATATAAGAGAGTACTGGCTGGATTTTTATAGTACTCCTCCTTCACTTACTCAATACCTGAGAGTATTTAGGCTGAGTTCTATGGCATATTTGACTTTAGTTAGTGAAATGTAACATTACTCAGTTTCCTAAGGTTCCTATACAGAAATCCTACAGAAATGTGACATAAACAAATTTCTGCTCCCAGAATTTCTGCAGGGAATATTCTAATTATCCCCAAATCCCCATTACAGCAACACTCAAGTTAATTTCTACTTATCTATTAAGACCCAAACCAAGTATTGACCTTTTACAAGTATTTCCCTCTTGCTTGTGTACAGACCTTTTCTACTGTCACACTTCCTAAATAGATGTTTAAGAGAAATCAGGCAATAGGCTGTCATTTTATTCTGTATACTCCCAATGCCTTGTGGATTACCTGATAACTGAATGTGATTGAAAATAGCAGTATTGTTCAAATTCATGCAACAGAGTTTGCTCATCCACTAGATTATAGTGTTAGTCAAAGAGATGGATATTTTTTCCATGTACAATATGGAAGTCTCACACAATCTTAAAATTTGATTGCTTAAGACACTATGGATAAATAACAGCTGTTACCTTAGGAATCTGTGACTTACCTTACTTGACTTGTGGTCCACATTAAAAGTGGCAATTGCATCCTCTGTTTTTTTCCTCCCTGATTTGGTTATTACATATTCAGCAAGTTTGTTTGCTAAATAGGTCTTTCCAGTACCACTTGGTCCCGAGAGTATGATTCTGTGATGCTCCATCAACAAGTTAAAGTACCTTTGGGTAATTGGTTTAGGAATCAGCGTATCAAAAACAAAACTGTCCAAACTGTTTTCTTCTACCCCTGAAGGAAGAAACAAAAGGAATAGCATGCCTTACTGTTTTAAAAGCTAGAATTTAAAATATGGTACTCACCAACAAAGTTTTGTTAGGCATAGAAATGCAGTCCTTGCAAAATAATTTCCTAGATACTTCCATCCCACATATGTTGCCATTTTAAGAAAAAAAATATGTATCAGTAATAAGGCAGAGTGAATATTCAAGCAAAAGCAAGCTGTTTCCTTTAGTTCTGGCTTCTCTCCCTTCTGTCTACATTACCAGAGAGAAATGGAAGCATTGTACATTCTATCAAAATCTCTTCCCTCCCTTTGAAGATTATTACGTTTGCTAATAAACGTGAAGATCATCTACATATATGTGTGTGTGCATATTCTTCCTTTTTCTTACTCTATGTCAATTTTCTTATTTTCTTCTATCTCTTATTATACCTCCTAGCTGTATAGCCACTTAAATTTTTGAAGAATCCAAATTGTGATGTTTGGCAAGGAATTAAGTAGGGAAGCAACAGTGTCTCCTTTTACTAACCCAATTACTTTAATCATAAAAATCAAATATTGACAAATTCCTCTATTAACCCAAAATTTATAAAGATTTATTCTAATTCCTTAACATAAACAAACAAAGAATTAGGGAGACAAATATACTTCAGATATTACATTAGTCTATAATTAATAACATCATCTAAAGCAAAAAAAAATTCTCATCCCTGATTCTTAACTTCCATTTTGTGTTCCTGACATGTATTTTTTAAGGACACATATTTTAAAATAAAAAATAGAATGATTAATATTTACTTTGGAGTACATAATAAATTTTTGAATGCTCCTGTACTTAAAGATGATGATGAAGAATATTCAGAAATTTACAATTTTAAAAATCACATTCCTTTTGATGAGTCTTGGTGAATCTTCACAACTGAATTCCAAGTTTCATATCCCAGAACTCAAAGAATTTGACTTTCTTGGATTTCAATGTTTTTAGTAAGACTGCAGCATTTTAAAAATCAGCATGGTTCATTTCATACCAATACTGACAAAGTGGTTAACACAGTTTTCAAACAGGAAAATTTGATGTAAAGCTACAAAAAGAGGGAGGGTATAGAAAATGTTGGTTAAAAAATTACAACTGTGCTTTTTATTTTTATTTTTACCTTTCAGGTTCACAGTGATGACATTATTATCTCCAACAAGGTATCCACAAGGCAGCAGTTCAGGCACTTCTAGGTTATGAGATCTAATTAAATCTCCTATACAGTAGCTTGCAATACAATCAGAGCTCAGACCAAGGCTAGTGGATGTATCGATTCGGAACACATATTCCTAAAATGATACACAAAAAAGTAAAGTCACAACAAAGTTTCAACGCATCTACAAAAAATACAAAACTCATGGGGGATATAAAGCTAGCTGTCAAGAATTTTAGAAATGGGTAATATATGAACAGTTAATATTAAACAGCACAAACAGAGAAAGCCTTCCTTATTTGAATTGGAGGAGAAGAAAAACACTTGTGTCTATATATGCTATTAAAGTTAAGCACAGCAGCTATAAAGAAAGGTTTGTTGAAAATTAATATCAGGATATCTTGCACAACTTACCTTAAAGAGACGTCTAATTACACCATCTAAGACATCCCACTTGGTTTTTCCACTAACACCAATGGATCCTATTAAATATGCCTGAGACTTCTGATCCTAAGAACAAAATAAAGTAGGATCAAGTCCAACTGTACAACCTCTTTAATTACTACATTTTCGACTAAAATGCATTAGCATAGTTGACAATTAATACTAAAATATTTATTAAGCCTATGCATTCTATAGTAACAGGCATACATGGGGGGGGGGGGTTATGTGAAATAAATCATACCTCAACAAACTAACCAAGCAATCAAATGAACAAATCAATAGCAATAGCAACAACAACAAAAGAGAAAGGAATTAAATGAAGCTGTGGTATGTCAAGGAAAACTGATTCATGACCCATTCAGTAGAAGGGAAAGGAGATTTGAAAGAATAAATAGTCTAGCATTTTAATGCAGTGGGTAACTTCCTAAAGAGAAGCACCTTGGTAGGAGAGAAATGGAGAGAGAACAGAACTATACCATAGGGATCCTATAACTTCATCTTACTATTTTGTGATCTTATCTTTAATAAGTTAAAAATTCAGTTTTTAAAAATTTATTGATTTTAATCTAAACTATAATCTACCTATAAGAAATACATTATCCATGATAATATTTCATTGTGACAATTTTTTGTGTAATGCTTTATAATGCAAATATGACATGCATAAATATAAAACAGGTCTCATTTTGGTTTTATCAGAAAGTTCACTATTTAAAAGAATTTGCTAGGGAAAGTTACAGGATTCATTTACCAAGCAAATAATTTTTTTATGATACAAATGATTCCAAATCTATCTCTTTTGTAGGATGGGATTTTGAGGAATTTCTACATACATTAAAATAAGTAAATTGAACTAGTCAAGGCAAGGCTAGTTTCATTTTCATTGATATTATTATTGGAGGACTTGTATAATGTTTGTAAACACTGTTTAAGTATAATTGCTTTGAACAGCTGTTAACTCATCTGAAATAATAAGGACAACTAGAAAATACAATTTTCACTCATGTTAAAAATAGTAAACAATTTAGGATTTATAGTCTAAGGCCTCTTTTATGATGACTGGAAATGGTCACATGGCATAGTGATTATTATACCAATAGATATAATTAGATAGTTGATATATTCCGATCCTGGTACCAGTCAACAGTATGTGATCCTTAAGGGGTGGTAGAATAATCATTGATTCAAGTGTTAGAGGACATGAATTCTATACCCTCCAACATCTACCACCTAATTAAGAAATGTGACCTTAGGTAAACCACTTATCTGCCTTAGCCTCAATTTACTCATCTGTAATACTTAACCTTATAGAGGTAAGTGATTATCATTATAATTGAGGTATAACCTGATTTAGAAGCCAATACCTTTTCAGAATAGATTGAGAAACTAATAGCTGAGAATTTTGATATTTTTACTACCACTATGAACCAATATTTGTGTCCACCTGAAATTTATATGTTAACCCTTTAGCCTCCAATGTGATGGCATTTAGAAATGAGGTCTTTGTTCAAGAATTAGGGTTAGATCAGATTAGGAGGGTGGGAATATTGTGACGGGATTAGTGGTTTCAGAATGGCCCTCTCTCTCTCTTCCCACCCATAGACAGAGTTAAAGCTGTGTGAGGACAGAGTGAGAAGTGTACCCTCTGCAATCCAAGGAGAGAGCCCTCACCAAGAACCAAATCAGGCAACACCTTGATCTTGGACTTTCCAGCCTCTAGAACTGTGAGGGAATAAATTTCTGTTGTGTAAGCCACCCAGTCTATATTATATTTTTAATAGAAGTCCAAGTTGACTAAGACTACTTTCTTAGAAGCATTTTTTTAAATGTTTAAAGACATTGTTTTTCTGAACAGGAAAACGTGTGTTTATAGCCCAGTCAAAACGAATGCTTATGCAATGCTTTATAAACAGCTACTTTTAAATTAGAGTTAGTTTAGGTTTTACTGAGACTATTACAGTCTCTCACATAAAGACTCACTTGGGAAAAGTAGGCACAAATCTGCAGCTCAAGCAGAAAGTTTACTGCATTGGAATGCTTGGAACATTGACTCCCAGTAAGAATTCACAAATGCCATCTCACTTTTCAAACTTAAGCACTTCAATTATTTTCAAAATGCAAAGGATTATTTATTGTTTGATAAAACAAAATTAAATACTTATACATTTGTATCCTTGGCCACTCAATTAAAATTCAACTTAATTTTTTGTTTGTTTTAAGAAAGGATTAGAGTCAGTATGACACCACCACTTTGAAGACAATACTGGACTGCAAAAAATTAAAATACTTGCCCAACAGCAAGGACTTTGCTTAAAAATGATAGACATCAATGAAATTTTTCCTACTGAGTTTAGTAGAACACTTGTCTTTCTAATAGACTATTCATTTAGCTTATAGTCTTCTCTTTGTACAAAGACCACGTTGAAAGCTCTAGGGACATTCTATAGCACACAATAATATTACCTCTAATCTATAAGTGAATCCAAAATAATATGTTACACAAAATGTTTACATCAAATAAAGCAACTATTTTTTCTGTTTTAGAAATAAAGCAGTTGTCCATATTGTTTACAGTGAATGAATGTGGGTGCCTGTAAGACACATTTCTACCTGTATGATGATGCCATTTCTTTATTGTTCCTTTCATGTTTGTATAACACATTGAGCTAATGCCAAGGCAAACACCTCTGATAGACTATTTACCAGAACAAATATTCAGACGTAAAGTACATTTGACTCGTGGTGATTCTCATCCTTTAGTAATAAAGAATTTAAGACCAAAAACATACCTTTGCTCGACCATAGCCCTTGCTTATGGAGACTATAATTTTCACACTGCGGCCATCTTTATGCCCAGTTGCATCACCAGCATCATCTAGTAAAATATCTGCCAAATTTTAAAAGAAAGACACATGATAGAGTAACATTAGCTCAGATGTGTTTACAGTCACTATGTTCTCCCCTCATAGCTTCATATCTTTCAATGAGATCTGCTTTCCATTCTGGCCTTACTAGTTTGAAAAACCTCAGCTTTCAAGAAGATGAATTACTGTGGTTGGGCTAAAGTTTCAATTTAAGACTTTATTTCTGCTTCCAAAGTTCTTCACCCAAGTGTTAGGCCATTGCCTTTAGTAAGGAAATAAGCAGTTTCTTTTCCTATTACACACAGGTCTGAGTAATACCTGAATAATATTTAGTCACCGTTATAACCATGACAAACTGAGAAGCAATCTGATTTTTCTATCCAATCTAAAATATCCAAGCTCAATATCCATGTAATTTATAAGTGTAAAGGTTCTGAAATTGACTGTCAACTGAAATTATTTTCAGGCCTTTGACACATAGCCAACTATATAACTGCTCGCCTTATGTCTATAATTATTAGGTACTATTATTGAATTTCAACCATGGCATTATACTTCTCTAAAGAAGTATATCAATTATCACTCTCCTGGATGCTTTCTGCAAATAGTTTCAAAACTAAAATAGTATTTCTATTAATCTGCTAAGAGCTATAGAAGCACAATAAAGCCAGCAAACCTTCAAAGTATTAGCTTTTAAATGCTGATTAAAGATAAATTTTCAAAATAATTAATCTTTAGTATACCAGACTAATGTTCAATCTGGAGAATTATGAAGGCAAACTATCTCAAATCCATGTTTTCCTTCGACAGTGATGTTATTGTAGAGTCATGCTTAATATGAAGGTAATATGCTGTGGATGAAGGAAACTCAGGTATGTGCTAAAAAGCACGTGTGCCTGGTGAATTTATAGAGATAAGGGCTGTGACTGTAACATCATGGAAACCACAATCTAATAAGAAGTCTTCTGAAAATAAAATGACTTCTATTATCTTAATAGCTAAGAATAGGTTCTTTTGCAAATGAAACAGTAAAAAAAAAAAATGCTTTAAGAACCGTAACAATTAAAAAAACAACTTTTAGAACTTGAGAAATATGAAAGTTTTTGCCAGGAATTTTTAAATCATCAAAGAAACTACCCTGTACTCAAATTTAATTATTTTCCTAAATTAACATTTTTATATTCTTTCACCTTTTGCCTATACCACTCAAAAATAAAACTCGTCTTTAAATGTCATTTTAGTTCTTTTGCTTCTTTGCTCAGAAGTTGAAAGTGATTTTCCATTGGCTATTCACTTCCAAACTTCTTGTAATTTATGATCAAATTTTAGCACTTTGCTTAATTGCCCATAAAGGTTCATAAATATTCAACAAATATTATTAAGCATAAATGATATCAAAGACTGTGCTGGTCATTGGGAATGAATACTAAGGTAATAAATGAATTTTTTTTTTTTTTTTTGCTTTTCTGGAATATACATTTTCAACCTGCTAATTTCAGAATGCATAAGTGCTCTACTGATATAAACAAGGCAGTGAAATAGAGAGTTAACTTAATGGAGCCTGCTGTAGATAGGTAGGTAATCTTGGAAGTCTTCCTTGAGGAGATGGTGTTTGGAGAGAAGACCAGAGGACTAAGAAGTGCTAGAAAAGTGAAGAGCTGGGGAAAGATTTTCTGTGGTGACACAGAAATGGGTAAGGGTCAGTCACACATGGTCTAGTTGTCCATGCAAAGGGTTTAACCTGATTGCTGATCTGCGTATATGCCTTGAAACGTTATTTATTTCATGTCATACTTACTGTTAAAAAAAACTATGTTCAAAATATATAATTTCTCCTGAAAATGGTAGGATAAATATTTATCATTAATGAGTGAATGACTATCCTTGGCCTTTGTCAAGCAATTACGTAAAGCAAAATTATTATAGTAGCTAAAAGGCCAGGCCCTGGATTCATTCAGACCTGGGTTCAAATATTAGTTCTGCTATTTACTAGTTGCATGCTCATGAACAAATTATAGTAATTTTCCTAAGTCTTGGTCTCATCATCTATAAAATGGGGCTGAAATAGCACCTACTTTGTAGGATTATTGACAGCATAAGAAATCACATTTTTAAAGCACTTTATCTTCAGTGTCTAATAAGTTTTACTGTCCTAATCATTATTTCTTTTCTCTGTGTGTAGATTCCAACTCCTTCTATTGCACAGCAGAAGGATCACTCTGTGACTTACTCTAATTCAGAGTATCTTGATAGGCTGATCACCTGAAGAAACAATTCCCGGGAAAAACAGCAAGTTTCAGGTGAGAGTCTTCTGTGGGGTTTTTGTTGTTGTTGCTGTTGTTTGTTCCTTTTTGGTTTTTGTTTTTAATGAAAAATGAGTTTTGGTTATCTACATTTTGAGAGTAGAATAAAAATGATCTGCCATTCTAGTGACTATCAAGTAAAATTCTGGCAAAAACTAAAGGTTTCTCAAACTTCTGTCTTTACTAGATGCATACAAGATGTAGTTAATATTTCAGGAACTGAATATTGACCAATTATCCACTATCCTGCTTACTTTCTTTTGTAAAAAATTAATGATAAACCCTAGAAAGTTTTTGTGTTAGAAAGTTTCAGTATAAAGGCATTTTTGGTTTCCAAGTTTTGAACTCACTAAACAAGAGTAAAGGTAATGAAAACAATATCCAAGTCATGTGATTTAATTTTTTTGATAGTTCAGATATAAGTATCACTACTGAACAATAATTAAAGAAATAAAATAATATGGATTTTAAAATATCTGACAAAATGGGTGATTAAAAAGTATAGTTTTTAAAAAAGGTTAAAGCTTGCCTTCCTCCCAAAAAATTGCCCTAAATTCTCAATCATGAATATCAGTGTGTTAAGCTCAATACACATAGAAGCTGTAAATTTGATGTATTTGATTTTATATTTATTTTTATTAGTTCTATTTTTTCTAGATTCATTTTAGGTTTATTTTTATACCTCTTCTTTTCAAATTACCTTCAATACTAAACTTGCCTCCTTCAAACCTTATCATATTTCCATAAAATCAAACAAAATTATATAACAGGCAGAAAAATCCTGCTGGTAGTCTGTCCTGTAAGGTAATTGTCCTGTCTTTCCCCAGGAGTCAAACCCGAGGACACAGAAATGTAGTGGTGACCATTAGATATGGATCCGACTTCTCTGTTACATTTATCAGCAACAAGTCAAAACAGAAAATGTTACTCAGAACCCTCAGATTTCATGACTTTAAACTTTTGAGTCATTCTTTTCTGGAATCTTTGAAGTGTGTGAATAATACTTTCTGTACAATTTACACATTCAAGTTACTATTTATTTCCAGTCTTGCTTTACCCAGTAATCTGTAATCTATAAGGTTATTTAATTCTGAAATCTCTCCTTTTTGGGGGTTATCAATATTAGTTTTATTTGCTGCTTATTCTTTATTTGCTTTATTTAGACTTTATTTGCTTTTTCTAATCCCTACCAAAAGTTTATAAAAGTTGTTTTACTCAATTACAGTAAAATACTTGCCTTTTAGATTAAAAATGAACATTTTAGATTTTAGATAAAAAATGAACTTTAGATTAAAATTTTAGATTAAAAAGGACAGTATATGTTATTGAGACACTTATTTTATACTATGAAGGACAGTCATAATAGCAGAATTTTTAAAAATTCTGACTTTTTGGAAGAGATGAGATTTACTGGAAATGTAATCAATATCAACATGCTGTTAATTCCCTTCTTCTTCTCCTTCTATATTTTAATGTGCTTTAAAGCAAGCAGTGAAGTGTCTCCAATGAAATCTAAAGTTACTCAGGAATATGTATATATTTGGTTTCCAAGCGTCATCTGGTGGCTATGCTTTGCAATTACCACAGAGTCTCACGTAAATGTTCCCTAAACTAAATTCTATATCCATAACATAATTTGATGCTACAGGAACAGTTATACCTTATAATTGAGTGGTTCATCAGATATTAAGGTTGCATTATGTCATATGACTCCATTTGCAATAGAATCAAAACTCTATATTCTTTCCATCATTAGTACTGTTGAATACAACTTAGAAATTAGGTCCTGATATACTTGCACTATAAAATTGCACGGAACTATTACTATTATATCCATAAGTACTAATCATTATCACTGAAAATATGATTTATTCATCTTCATAATTATGGACTTCTCAAGCACATGATTTTATGTTATATATTTTATTTTATAATGTTATGAAAACTGTATCTCTAAGATTCACTTTTTCACCGAGTATGTAATTTTAAATTTATAGCTAAGGAAGAATATATTATAAAATAAATATAGTACTATTTCTGAGAACTTGAGCGTTAATGTTTTTAAGACGGTATAAAACTCTCCAAATTCCAGGCTTCCCTCCAGCCCTGTTAAGTCTGGAGCATGTTGTGATTCAGGCAGGCATGTGCACTCAGTCACCTGAGGTAACAGCTTCTGTGATGTTCAAATTGTTTAGAGAAAGCCCTAATGACTGCCTTGAAGATGAAGAGGAAGTGCTGCTTGAGGATTCTGACGGTGGCCGAGCAGGCTTGGCTGTGTTACCAGTTTCTGCTTTCAACCGGTCATTTTCCGCTTTCAATATTTCAATTTCATTCTGTTATGAAGAGGGAAAACATAAACAATTTTTAAAAAGAGCTAGTTTGATTGTGAAAATGGCATCAAGTCTTTTATCAGAATTAATTAGCATGTGGTAATACGTTAAATAAACAAATATAAATTATGAAACAGGATTTCCTTCCAAAGGAGGAAAGTTAACCTTTTCTCTGTTTCTCACATGTATGTATTCCTTTATTCACAAATATAGACACACTAGTCATTAGAAAGGTCTTATATAAATATATACATATATTTGACTGCATCATAACTTTGAGAAGTTTGCCAGGACTTAGTCTCACTGGAATTAAGAATAATATAATTGAATAACTCATAACATTTCTCATTTTAAAAGGGTTGTTAAAAAAAGAAGACACAAGTTCAACAACAACAACAACAATAAAGAGATGTTAAAAATCTCATGGGTATATAATGGCATTTGTAATACTACTGTGAATTCATGAAGAATTGAAAAACAGAGCAAAACAAAAATAATGTGAATAATAGTGACTTAAAATTACTTCAGAATCCTAGCAACTATCTGAAAAAGTTTTGTTTCTTCAAAATGGGGCACTAAGCTCATAAAAACAACAAAAGATATTTGATGAATATATACAGTGGCAGATGAATCTCTTCAGCACTAAGCGTTTCTTATTTCAGTCATCTGTGGTACCAAGTGATTACTGGTTTACAATAATAAAATGAAAACTTCATCTGAGCACAGACAGGTTCTGAATTTAGCCTTTAGATATTTCCAAAAAATACAAAAGCTTTACTTCTACAGATGGCATTCTAAATCACTTTCACTTCCACATTCAGGAAGCTTGCCTTGAATTTCTACAGCTTTCTCATTACTTTTGTTTTTTCAACAGAAAATAGGTGAATGCATTTGAAAGTCAGATTTCAAAAGGACAGGAAAAAAGACTTCATAAAGGTAAATCATGGAAATGTGAAGAAGCAAGAATTTAGTCGTTTCTCTAAAAACTTAGTTCTCGGTCTGTACACTAGTACAAATATCTTTAATGGTTCTTGAGTACAACTAGCTCGTTTGTACTCCCACTTCTAACCTGGAATTTGACAAAATTCCCCAACTGGTATTAAGAAATAAGTTGCAAAGTCTGAATAAACAAAGTACACTTCCACAGCGGGGTTAAAACTGGAATTTACTTTATAATAACCAAGAGAAGAGAACAGGCAGCATTTTTATCTATCCATTTTGTGCCTTGAAAGTGCTTCTGCACCAACCTGCATCCGGTTCATGGCTTCCCGGATCTGATCAAGATGATGAGCAGAGCTCAGGGCCTCCAGCCGAATATCTGTTAATTTTAATTCTTTTTCTCTGAGTTCGCTCTTCAGCTGCAGAATTATCTCTGCCTCAGCCTCTGTGCATTCGCATATCCTGAAGAAGAAAACAAACACAAATCAGTGGTCTGGGTAAGCCAGAGGATTAGGAAAAGCACTGCCTCTTTTAAGGGCTGAACTGCAATATTATCCAGCAGGTACAGAAATTATTTGCTACTGGCAAAATCTAGAGAAAAGGGGAAAGAGTTTTACAAACAGGAATGCATTCACACGTTCAAAAACTGAAAAGAACTGTCTTTCTTTATCTTTTAGTCTTTTTTCCCCTCTCCTGGAGTTTAAAAACACTTTGCTATTACCGAATATAAAGTAATACTAAAAATTTCCTTGTTGTTGATATTTATAGGGCAGCAAAGTAATAGTATTACTATATTTCATTCCCACATTTCCAAGGGATTTAAATTTCCATTTGCAACATGTGAATATTCTTTTTAAATGCAAAGTTATTACATCTTTAAAATGTTGATTTCTTCCTTTGTAAAACTGCAAAAAAAAAAAATGACCTTATTTGCCACAAAACTGTCTTTAAGTTACCATGAAAATCCAATATGAACACTGTAGAAAATAAATTAGAGAGATTAGTTTTGGACATTTAAATAATGAGTGAGTGTTATATAATCTTCCTGTTAGGCTCAATGGATTTAGAATAGCACAGCTAACAAAGTTAAGTCACAGGTTTCAGCCCTTACTAGCAGGTTAGCTAAGGGATGTCTGAAGGTCATATACTTTATATCCTTATTGTTTAGTTTTGTTGTTTTATGAACAGTTTTGTAGAAAATCTTCCAAAAATTTGGGTTTATATTAACTTATATCTTTCCTATTTAAAATTTGAGGATTAGATTGCTGGTCACAAAAATTACAGAGGTATGTTCTTCCTTCTTACATAAGTGACACAATTATGTAGTCAAAGCATACTGGCTTTGTTCTCTGTGAGAGTACTATGCTTGTCATTGTCATGAGCACACAAGAAAATATGATTTAAATAGTGTATAAAATAAAGAGAAGCCATTTCATCGGAACATGTTTCCACATTCTAAATGTGTTATTTATTGTACAGTAGTTTCTCCCACCCATCCACAGTTTTGGTTTCTGTGTTTTCAATTACCTGCTGTTGAACATGGTCCAAAAATATTATAGTATTTTGAGAAAGAGAGAGACCACATTCAAATAGTGCCTGTTACAAAATATTGTTATAATTGTTTTATTTTATTATGTTATTGTTGTTAATCACTTACTGTGACTAATTTTTAAATTGAACTTTATCATAGGTAGGTATGTATGTACAAAAAAAATAGTATATATAGTACTGTCCTCAATTTCAGGAATCCACTAGGGGTCTTAGGAAGTATCCCCTGTGGATAAGGGGGACTACTGTACTAACAAAAAGCAAGCCACTATAAAAATGCTATGTTAGATTGTCCAAGAGAATCAAATAAAATGGATTGCAGATTGGTTTTAGGATACCACATTATAGTTGAAAGACAGAAAGAGGAGGCATTTATTGTTGAAATGCAGGTGAGTGATTTTAGAAAAAGCAAAAACGAACACTGCTTAGGTTAGAGCCTGGATCTTTGCAGTTTTCATGCATCACACTCATTTTACCGGGATCTATGCTTGTAGATCACAGGGCCATTTTGCCGTTTCTTTGGTGGCCAGATAAGGGGTGACCTGCATGTACGCACAGTTAGACAGATAAATGGACAAATGCAAGTGAAAAGAAGTGAGAATAATGACTTAGAAAAATGGAGAATGAGATCAAGAAACTCTCAGATTCTAATATATGAAAAATGAAAGAGAAACCAATGCTATACACCGTTCTCAGAAAAATCTAAAAATAATTTGACAGATATATGGTTAGATCATACACATGGGGTTGATCTAAAGTTGGTTCTTTAGATTTCTACACTCTGCAGAGGGAATGACTTACGCCGAGGCAGACTGGGAGGGTTTCATGGATGCTGAACCACAGTCACCAGCATTATGGGGTAATTTGGGGGATGCTGGAAGAGATGAATCAGTAAGCTCTTCAATGTCGGAATGTGAGGAAGGCGGTTTGGTGGACTTTTTCTTCCCAAAGGCTTGTTTGAAAGAGCTTCTCAGCTGAAAGAAGAACAGCAATTACCCCTCTTGTCTATTTGCATTTGGAGAGCTTTGGCTTTGGGGCGTTAGTTTGCAGATGCCATCCTAGCCACTGCCTGGGGTCAGTATTTATAAGCAGAGTATTAACAGTTGCAGCACAGTATCTCTAAATAAATGATACCGTGTTTTGTGTTTTTGTTTTATTCTTGTATTAATCCAGCGCAGCGCAAACATGGAAGGCTTTTAAATAGTGCAAGGTCAAGGGCATGGCTGTCAGAGCACTCATTTAAAACTAAGTACCTTGAAGGGATCTCCATTCCCAATGCTTCTCTCTTCAAGGCAATTTGTTTTAAATGGCCACTTTAGCGCTACAATCAAGTCATGTCCTGCTGACAGTACAAACTTAAAAAAGCAAAATGAAATCAAATTCACCTAACACTTCATTAATTGTGATTTTCTATTCAAATTTTCAATTCCCAGACTATTCAAAACCAGAATTGGTATCCCCTACAGCTCTATTCAGAAAGTGGTTTTACTTCTCTTTAAAATTTGAGATTAAAATGAAAAGACACAAAGGAAAGACATACAAGGTAATCTGTTTTTAAAAGGTATAAAAGCCTACTGCCAAAATGAATAGCATTCATGCCAAGGTAGGGTTTTTTAAATAGATGCATGCCAAATTGTCCACGGTTTATATTCACCTCACTTCCTCTAGAGTTCACCTTGCAGAAACATGAAAGAGTGTGGAATTACAAATCAAGGGAATGAAGGCTGGTCAGTATTTTAAAATATTACCTGCATAAACATTTTTTTTAAACAAAAAAGATATTTCCTTCATTATGTATAGAAAGCACTTCATTAAAATCTTCTGATTGTTAGGTATTGGATTTCATTAAGAGTCATATTTATTTAAGATCTACCTTTGTTTTGTAGTATTAAAAAAAAAAACCTTTACTTCATTGTTTAAAACTTTTTGCCATAATAGTATCTTTCCCTCAGCTTGTTAGCAATTGGTTAATATTATCATACATTAGATCTCTACCAAACTTAATGGGCAGTTTTGTTAAAGTGTATTTTATATTTATGCTATGTTCTCTTGATCTAAAGAAAATCAAGTGACACTAATGTGGCTGACTTTGATTTCTTATGGGGTGAAACTTTATTCACACTATAAGCTCTATTGATTCTAGGGGTAGTGGGAGAGTTTTCAAGCGTTCTTCCTTCTCTTTATCAACTCCAATTCTCTTTCCTTTTCTCTTCCATCACCATCACCATCACCAACATCATCATCACATCACCATTTTTCTTTTTCTTCATCTCTACTCTCACAAGAAACCCAGTCTAAGCTATTTATTTACAGATGCTATCTTATTTTTCTTCATTACAACTTTATAGAGTCGGTATTATCTTACTTTTACAGATGAAACAATTCAGTCCCCTCAAAAGATGAAGTAAGCTGCCCAAGATCCAGGAGAGATTTAAACCCGTTTAGTCCTAACTCCAAAATGCATGTTTTTCAGTGCCATGCCTTTCTAATTAGGGTGATTGGTGTGCCAGTCACTTGAATGGGACTCTTTGTAAACTTCTATAGAGTTCTAAAACCCTAAAGGAAAAAATACCTAACTCATTGTACATTACTAAGCTTATGAATTAGATGAATGATGGTGACTTACCCAGTTTTTCTTTTTCTTTTTCTTGGAGTCCGCATCATTACCACTGCCAATGCTGGAATGGCTTGTGGCACTGTTGATACTAGAAACACTTTCAGAGGAATGCTGTCTTCTGATGCGAAGATCTAGCAACAGACAGAGAGGATCACACTGGCTCATGAAAAGTCTCAATCTGAACAAATAAGTCTTCTAGGCTTTTGGAGAGAGAGTTCTCTAATAAAGGTCAATAGGTTTTGTGCAGATTATTTCAGTGCAGTTTCAGTTTTAAAAGTTTAATATAGTACAACCATTTTGTTTTAATTAACTGAGTTATCAAATGAATATTTAATGGGAATCTCATATAAGTCTGTAGTACTGGTAATTTAATGAATTCTGAGTTTTGTCCAAAATTAAATGCTATGCTAGTGATTTTTACTGAATACCTGGATCAAACAGCTCTTCCAAAATGATTTGTTCCAAATGATTAGTTCCGTGGAGTAAATAGTAACTCATAATAGAATGAGAATTAATTGTGTCTTTTTAATATTTGTGCTTTGAATAAAGTTATGAAAGCCAAATATATTAACTTTCCATTTCAAAGAATCATATCATTTTAGAGCCAAAACAAACCTCGGAAATCATGTAAGCACATCATCTCACAAATGAGAAACTGAAGTGCAAAAAACATAAATAACTTGGTCAAGGTCAAACAGTCAATGAAAGAAAGATCCTCAAATAAGAGTCTATTGTTTTCTGAGTTTTAAAATAATAGCCATTCTCTCTGGTGTATGGTGGTATCTCATTGTGGTTTCAATTTGCATTTCCCCAATGATTAATAATATTAGTGATTTTTTTCATATGCTTGTTGGCCATGTGTATACACTATTTTGAGAGATGTCTGTTCATGTAAAGCCCAAACTTCTTCATCACTATCCTATGTATACATGTAACCAAAATCATGTGTACCCCTAAAGCTATTGAAATAAGATAAAAACAAAACAGGCAGACTGAGTTTGTGAATTAAACAGAACATATTTAAGACAGTGAAATTCTTCCAATATACCCCTAATCCTTGTCTCTGACTTGAAATAGTAACACTAATAACAACAAGTAATAATAAAATTGACTTTTACTATATACTTAATATGCCCCTGGAGTACCTAACTTTATTCTTAAAACAAACTATTCAAGTCAGTTTAATTACTAAATATAATTTTTACATGTCATATTCCTGAAAAATAGTAGAGCCAACCTCAGCAGTAAACTGATTCTAGTATCTATTGTGCTGCCATGTATGCAACATGTAGTCTATACTTAAAAATGTGTAGCGCTTTTCCAGTTATACAAGAAATTTTGAAGAGCCTGGCATTTGATATTTAATCATTTCAAAAGGTATCCACTTATTCCATACAATCAGCTAAGAGGATTTATTTATAGTTATTAAACATAAAACTTAAATTGAAATTATATCTACTTACAGTGTACTGATATTAAGTGTAAGCAAGACACTAAGAAAATTTATAAGATTATATTAAAGGTCAAATTTGCTTTTAGGCCTGCTTTATTAATAAACTTAATTAGCATCAATGCAGATTAGCCAAGCAAAGAAGTCACAATGGAACTTGTAAGATGTCAAAAATGACTATATAGCTTTCAGTTTCCATTAAAATAATAATATAAAATCAAATCTTTCCACTTGACTGATTTACTGAATAGTAATTCAGTAGTAATTTACTGAATGATCCACGAATGGGTAATGAAACAAGTAATGAAGCTGTAGCTGGTCACTTTCAAAACATACAATAAGTGAGTATCGATGTGGGTATATAATATATGTATATACATATACATTTTTACATATATGTATACATCTCCTAATACTCATATACATATATACCTATATATACATAAGTTCCTTAACTTTTCTATTGAGGCAGGCATGCTGACAACTTTTATAGGAGAGAAAAAAATAAAGCAATGTTTTGGAACACCTAGAGTTTGGTCTCTTAAAGTTATTTTTTAAAGTAACAATGAGAACATTTACTGATTTTGCACACCAAAAACATTACCAATTCCAAAACCTAAATCAAGGTATTTACGTGTGTGGTTTTAATTCAACAATAAAGAAATCTAGACTCTCTTACTTACCTAATATGGAAGTCACATGAATACACAATAGACTATGTGCAGGTATTTATTCACGTTTTAAATCTTTGCTGTGATTGGGTGTTAGCTTTTTTGAATAAGATATAGCATTTGCTAGCCTTTCCCTAACACTTACCTTTCATAAATAGAGAATCATAAAATGTTACAGTATGCCAGAGGTTTTTATTATATCCATAATTAATAAGTTATATTTGACATTTGATTAATACCAAGTTTTTTAAAAGATAAGTAAGTTATTAAAATCATAGGTCATAAGTAGTCCTTGGAGGTATTAATTACCTTCAACTATGACTGCATTTACTAATAAAAACTAGCAAAAGCATAATTTCAGTAATGTAATGATATGAAAAAATGCACTGTACTTTTTCTCTAACAATTCCTTTTCAGTGGTGATAAGTATTTAATCCAGTACGGGGTATCATAAAGCTCAGTAATGAATAGTTAATCAAATGAATATAAGCAACCTGAATGTATGGAGAAGCCTATTTTAAAAATAAAATTTTAAGTATGTGTTTGTTCATTCATTTTCCACTTTCTACTTTCTGCACAACCAGTGACCCTGTTCAATCTATTCACATCAATTCTATAGCAAGAACAGCTATCCAACTCTCTCACCTTCAAACCATTCTGCAAACAAAAGCTAGAGAAAATTTTTAAAAGGAAAACATCATCATCACTCCTTTACTTGAGGACTTTCAATGGATGTTCACTTTAATAAGAAGAGAAAGAATTCCAACTCTTAAATATGGCCTAAAAATCCTTCAATAATTCTGTCCAACCATGTTCTGCTTATTTTACCTCTACTCATTATCTTCTTTGTATCAGTTCTATCAAGGTACTAATCTCTTTTCCGCCTCAAGGCCCTCGTGGAATGCTCCTCCCTCAATATTTATAATATGATTTGATAATTATTCCTTGGAATTCATGTAAATGTTGCTACCTTGGAGCAGGCTTTTCTGACTATGCAATTTCTAGTAAGTTCTCTGGTACCCTCCTTTTCTATGGTACCTATAATTGTCCATTTTGGAACGTATAACTGTTTTGAAATGCACACTTAGCTAGATCAGTGATCACAAACATTTATTTATTTTCTGGTCTTCTCTTAGACTAAAAGTTCTATGAAGACAAAGACCATGTCTATTTTGATTACCTATATATATCCAGGACCTTGAACAAAGTATGGCACACGGTAGACACTCAATATGTAGTTGTTGAATAAATGTATTCTAATTTTTTCATGCAACACACCTATGTTTGTCAACCATTATTACTAAAAAATATGTATTGTTGATAGCAATTTAATACACGTACTATCCAACTGTGCGTGGTGTATCTTGAGGAAAAATGACTCCATATTTACACAGAAATAGTGACTTTTAAAACAATAATACATTTTGAAAAACAAAAATAAAAATTTTCATTACCTTCAATTTTCAGTCTTATAACAATTATGTTTCTTACAATTTATATAAATGTGTATGTTTGTATATGTGTGTGTGTATGTGTATACATACACATACATATACATATACACAGGGGGTGCCAAAAAAGGTCTACACATTTTAAGTATGACATTTGCTCAAAAGATGTTGTTAATCAAATGAATGCTAGTATCACCAAGAGACAAGCAGGGTAGTCAAAGAAAGTGATGGAACAAGGTTGAGTGAACACCATACTACACATTGCTATCATAATTGAATTCAACTCTGAAAAGTAATACATGGGTAACATCTCTCAAAATGGGTAGACATTTTTTAGTACCCCCGTATATATATAAAACCTCCTTCATTGCAGTGGATTGTGAACCCTTTGAGTACAGAGTTATTTTATTTATTTTTGTATTCCAAGACCTAATAGAGTACTTAATAGCAGGTACTTAAATATGTTGGTAAACAAATAAACACATTTATTTTATTATAGACTGTAGTTGTTTATCAGATGTCATTAAGAGATGTGATATATAAATAAAGAGAAAGTAGAACGGTACATTAATAAATCGGTGTGAGATTTTGCCATAGTTTGGTCTATAAAAGTGTTCTCATTTCAAATACATCTTTTAAGATCATATGTCAAAAATATCTATGACATAAATAGTTTAAAGGTCTCTAAAATCAAATTTCAATATGATTTCAGAATATAAATTTTTCGGCCATATAATCACCTTAATAACCCATGAAAAGATACATGATTAATCCATCTATTTTCTCCATGTAATTCCAGTGTGATAAGAATCACTTTGTGTTCACTAAATTTAATATTGTGTTTTAATAATACCAAAATATAATCTAAATACCCTGTATACATTCATCCCTTTTAATGAGTTTTTGTTAGTTTTAAAACCTGGAAAATTATTTTTTAAATATTTCTTGATCAATTTAGATATTAACTGTTATTTTGTTCATCTTAGACATTGTTCCTCCCACATCTCTAAGCAAAGGAATTCCAATTTTTCAATTCCAGTAGATACATTAAGCTACCTGTTGCCCAAGATAAAAGGAATCCTTTCAGAAAGTTTCATTTCAGTGACTTGTGCTGTGTTAAAGTAAGGAGTAAGCCTTTTTAAATCCCTTCTGGACCTATTTACAACATGAAGATTTAGAACATAAGCTGCTTTATTATAGCACTAAGATAAGCTTTAAATATGCAATAATTTTCCATGCTGCACATAAGTCAACTCCCCCACATGGAAAGTTGCTAAATTCTTAACAGAAGTAGCCCCTAGAGAACTCATTTGTCCTTCAATTTAAGTATATCTCACTTTATATAATTGTTTTCCTAAAACTGAAATTTAAGTACATTTTAAAACTATAACATTCGTTTTTGTATAATTCAAATATGCCCCTTTTATGTGCAAGGCATCATCATAGGCACTAGAGAGAAAAAAAAACCCAAACCTTCCTACTGTGAATTAGGAAAAACATACCTTAAATAAAGGCACTAAAGTATAAGGTAATTTTAATAAGGGAAGCACTGCCATATCCAGAAAGATACCACAGGGAACCTCATTCAGTTTCGGGGTCAAGGAGGCACATTTAAGCTAATTGCTATAGTATCTCAAAAAGTTTTTATGCTGAACAAACAGGGTAGAATGTTCTAAGTGGAAAAAACAGAATTTGTAAAGAACATAGGAAGCACTGGAAGAAATTCAGAATAGCTGAAATGTGAAATGTATAATACAAAGAAAAGAAAAGAAAAAGAGGTAAGTCTAGCCCAGCATCTAGTATATAATTGGCAATCAATAAATATTGGTTGAATGAATGAAACTGGTAAAGCGAGATCATGTTAAGGAGTTTATGTTTCATCCTAAAGGCAATGGGATACCTGTATACATATGTTTTTAGATGCTTGCTCTGGCTTTGATGTGAAGAATGGTGTGAAGTGGGGAAAGATTAAGGACAGAAAGACTGTTAGTGGATTGTGGTAATAGGTCAGGGGCAAGATGATGGGTGGTGAAAGTAGGATCATAGAAAAGTGAACAGATCCAAGAGATATTCAAGGGTAGAAAATCAACAGCACTTGGTGATTTATTGAATAAGGAAAGGAGGAGTTATGAATGACACCCAGATTTCTTGCTACACAAAAGGATGGTAGTATCATCTATTGAGGCAAAAAAACAAATAAGGGCATGCAGAAAGGAAAGAGGACAAGTCCAAGTTAGGAGATGTTGGGTTTATGGTACCAAACAAACATTCAAAGATATCCACTGGAGTTCTGGCAGCTGGATATACAGACCTATACTTTAAAAGTATGGCCTGGCAGCTGGATATACAGAACTATACTTCAAGAGTATAGCCTGGTAGCTGGATATACAGAACTATACATATACAGATATATACAGACCTATTCTTCAAGAGTATAGCTCCAGGCTGGCCTGAAGATACAGATTTGATAGTTGTATAACTAGAATAGTAGATGAATTTGTATAGCATTACAAATATGATGCATACAGTCACAATGTACAGAATCCTAATGGAAGAGAACTCAGAATATTTACAATTAACAAATGAATGAAAAAGAGTGAACTTACACAAGAAGCATTGAAAAAAGTTTCAAAGGAGAAAAAAACCAAAAACAAGAATGTATGATGTCATGAACATTAAAAAAATGATTGTTTCATGTAGGAGGGAATGGACATCAGGATCAAATATTGTTTCCACATCTAATACAATAAGAATTTTAAATGTTTTCCTGAATTTAGCATCCTACACATCTCTATTGATCCTGGAAGTAATTGTTTTGGTGGAGTGGTGTGAAGAAAAACTATACTCCATTGAACTAAAGGGTGATTGGTGGCTGAAGATATTGATTCAATATACTTATTTTCCCCCAGGATTTATCTAGAAATAAGAAGAGAGATAATAGGGCATTCAGGATTTAGAAAAGAATCTTTAAGCTGGGAAAGAGTTGAGCATATTAAATAATATTGAATAGAGTCAGTACATAAATAAATAGAACTTATGAAAGAAAAAAATGACATGATACTAATAATAAGCACTTCTTCAGTGGTGAGCCAAGGGATGGGGATGGCAGATAGAAATATTTGCATTGTTATGAAAATTACTGAAGCATGGTAATAATAATAATAATAATAATAATACAATAGACAAACATTTAATTTTTTCTTATTGTTTTAAAACCACCTACAGGGAATGGACCTTTTTATTATCCCATTCATGAAAAGTTACTACCAATACCCACTACTTGCTATATAATCATATTGGTTATTTCATTTTTATATACAGATATAGATTATCATACTCATTACTGGGTTTGTTTTGCTTAAAGTCAGATATGCATGTATTAACCAACTATACCATCCTCATCTTCATAAAATTAAGTAGAAAAAATGTGTATAAGACTATAGAAAAAAATTCCCTTAAGATCAATTTAAAAATTATTTTATAATTAAAGTCGTTCTCAAATTCTGGAATTCTGACCACATTACTACTAACTTATTCATTATAAAAGGCAGTGCCACTGAGTAAATGAAGCTTTACTCTATTGTTAAATAAGTGAAATAGATATCTATTTATTGAGTGGAAAAGGAAATATTTCTAAATATACCTTTGGGAGGGTGGTCTGGACCATTCAGCGCTCCCTGAATAGCTGCCTGGGCAGCAGAGTTCTGGGCCTTCAGCATTTCAATGGTTTCTCTTAGTTCAATAAGTTCAGACTCCTGTGGAACAAGCAGAGTTTGTTAATACCTAGAGATAAAAATAAGATACCTTTGTTCATTGTTGACTATCAAATAGGTTTGATTTTAGGTAGTACCAACCTCCTGGATGATCTAGATACTTGGCTGACCTTGCTAAGCTGTGCTTACCAATTTCTTTCTTAGCTATAGTAAAAGATAATTTCCTTTTCTTAGTTATTGTCTTATAAAAGTGATCTGAATAATTTTATTCTTTTCAAAAAGTGGCACCAGACCTGACTAGTACAAAGTAAAGCAAAATATCACATCACTCATTGTAGATAACACACGTAGTCATATTATCTATGATTAAAGTAACTATTTAGATATCACCATTACACTGTTGCATTATACTATATTTATTATCAGCTGGAAGCCCCAAGTTTTTGTCAAATGGATGGTTTCAGATTTTGTCTAAAGTATTTTACACCTGGATAACTGCTTCTTTATATTCAAGTGTAAAACCTGGAACTTAATCCTAACTTACTCCCGTAGTGTCTTTAATAAATTCTGTTAGCAAAGAAAAGTCATCTTAAGTTCTGGTACTCTTCACTTAATAAATTTCCTAGTATGGAAATTCAGTCTCACTAAGTCAAAGCAATACAAAAATAAAGAAAAAGTGAATATATGTAGTATACAGTCATTAAATAATAGTTAAATTACCAAAAATAATTTTTATAAAGAAAGTCAAAATTTTATAAAAAATATATTTTTAATTGAATTTAGAGTGATTTTAAGATATGCCCCAATAAAAACCATTGTAAAGATTTTGCCTCTAAGTTATTTGGGTTTTTTTTTTTGTATTTTTTGAGTCAGAGTCTCACTCCGCTACCCAGGCTGGAGTACAGTGGCACGCTCATGGCCGCTGCAGCCTTGACCTGCTGGGCTCAGACAATCCCTCCACCTCAGCCTTCCAAGTAGCTGGAACTACAGTCATAATACCTGGCTAACTTTTTGATTTATTGTAAAGGCGAGGTCTTGCCAAGTTGCCCAGGCTGGAAGTTAAGTAAATTATTTTACCAGAAATGACTCATTATGAAGAAGATAAAATAACCAAAAAAGAAAGAAGAGAGAAAAGAAGTAAAAGAGAAAGAAACTGAGAACTGTTTCAGCATAGAAAATATTTCTATTAGAAGTTCAATAATAAGGGGGTAACTTTCTTGTTAGGATTCAGTCCTAGAAATTAGATCCTTGTCAGACTCTTAGAGGAAAAATTCCTTAGTAATGTATTTGTCATTCATCATTTTTTCTAGCATCTTTGGCACAAAGCCAAAGAATCAGGCCTAGGTTCTTCATTCCCCAGTAAATAGTCTATATTTACTCAATGCTTCCTATAAAAAATATATATATATATATATATAAAAGGTTAGGGATCACCAACAACAGCCTTTGCAGAAAACTGCTTCATATGTGAGAATGTCCAGTGATTATTCCAACCTCACACACTAAAAGATGTTTCTTGTTAAAACATTTGGCTGTAGCTTTAAAGGAGAAAATAAAAATGAAAAGATTGCATGAAAATGTCAAAAAATTAAGTTTAATTTTGGATATCTGATATATTCCTGTTATAGAGCAGTTAGATTTCAAGTACAATAATCCTTTCATGAACGTTTAATAGCTTGTAAAGTCAAAGATTCTCATAATGAAAAATCAGCAGCTACCTTCTAGATTTATTGATGAGTCTTCAAATACTAGACTGTAATTCATTTGCATTTACTTATCATAAAGTAAAAATATGATATTTGCGGAAATTTTCCATCATGACACAAAAATCAGACCCAATTCATCATAATTTCTCAGTCTCTCCTGTTGTCCAACTAGCAATAGATAAGTTTACTAAAACTTATCATGCTTTCCATTTAAAATAAATCCCTCAAGTTTATAATCATACTACCCTGAATGCACCTGATCTCATCTAAAATAAATCTCCAAGAGATGATATTTTTACCAAAAGTCCATTCTGCTTTCACCAGAAATTTATTCAAGAAGGATATCTATGGTACATACTTAAGAGAATACCATTACAAGTTAATTTCACAGCATAAACACTAGGATGCATAATGAATTTTAATTAAAATCAGACTTTCATCCTTAAACTTAAAATCAATGATGATTATAGTATGGATTAAAAATCTGTTAAAACACTTGGCTGCAGCTTCAAAGAAGAAAAGGGAGATGAAAAGATTACATGCAAATGTCAAATAGTTAAGTTTAATTTTGAGTTGGCTAACTTATTTTAATATCAAACCCTCCATATTTTCTAGAGAAATCCCTTCTAGAATCTATTTTTTAGAAGATTAAAAGTGGAATGTTCAGGGTATGCTACCTTTTCAGAATATTGTGATTAATATGACATGGAAAAATAATCCCTTTTAAAAATTGTATCTTAAAAAAACAACAAATATTAGCAGGTTAGATTTTACTCACTGTAGCACTATAAACCTAAAGAAAGAATAACTAGGTAAGAAATAAATTTACTATATAACTTGGAAAAATCATATCCATAAAAAAATAATTCAACTAAATTCATTTTAGTTGTTCTTTAGGAAAACTTTATAAGTATAAGCAAATAACTATAAAATATTCCCTAGTCTTTCATTTAAAAGATAGCTAAATTCTACATTGATTGACATGATCTGTTCAAACCTGCACTACTTATCTTTCCATATTTGTAAACATTTCTTCTTTCATTCATATTTCAGTTAATGAGATCGGCTCTCACTTGTCACTCATCTCTTTTCTCTTAGTCTTTCCACATAATTTTTCCCTTTGCTTTCAATATCCTTCCTCACCCTTAAGGGCAATGGTAAAATATCTCCATAAGTTGTAAAACCTCTGCTTTCCTGTCAGAAAAAAAAAAGTGAAAATATGCCTTCTCTGTGCTTCCAGGCCATTTAATGCATTTAGCTTATTTAGTTGTTAAAGATTATATCTTTTCACCAGATTTATGATCTCTGTAAATATTGGGATGGTTTTGTTGATATGTTCTGGTCTGTGTTAAACAGAAATTTTTCCCCTTGAAAGAATAATATACAATTTCAGCTTTACTGCATATATATATATGTTAAAAATATATTGCATATATAAAAATATATATGTTAAAAATATATTGCATATACACATACACATTTACCAGAGGTGTTTGGCCACCTAGCAAGTAGGGTGCCATGTCAAAAACTTTTTTTTTAAATTATAAACAAAGTCCCAATATGGGTAAATTAATTAAGCCTTCTCCTTTGGATGGCTGCAAATTCAAGTTTTCCTTTGTCATTCTCAGTAGTATTATAGAGATGAACATAAAGTGTTTTCAAATAAAAATTTGACTGAGACATAGAAATTGTTTTCAGTAGTTTATTTCTAGTCTTTGTTTCTCTCCTTCAAAATTATAATTAGTTGTTCAAATTCATTTTTAAACCATACTTGTCTAAGGTTTCTATAGTGCATGAAAATTGCAATGTTGACTACAGATACAACTAAGAATTCCTTTTTTACTGTCCATGGCAGGAAGTTTGGATCATGGATATAATTAGAAACATGTTCCAGAGATAGCTGACAATAAGACCATTCAATAATATGAAATATGGTTATATAATATTTTTATTTTGAAGGTAACTAAGTGAAGATAATTAAATTTTGAGAATCCCTATTAAATCTCCAGAATAAAACCTGAATAATGTATATGCCATTATGATATAAATTTAAAGTCTCATCATTCAATTCAGTAGTTTCCTGTTTCCTGCTCTCTTCATTAAATACCAAACAGTAGATTGGGGTTGAAATAATTCTGCAAAGGGTCTAGGGAATAAGACAATCAGATTGTATTCTGTTGATACATCACAGTTTTCAAAAATAGTAGGTATTTCATTTATTTATGTTTTTATTTTGAGTTGGAGTCTCACTTTGCAGCCCAGGCTGGAGTGTAGTGGTATGATTACCATAGCCTTGAACTACTGGGCTTGAGTGACCCTTCCACCTTTGTCACCTGTAGCTGAGACTACAGGCACGTTCACCATGCCCAACTAATTATTTTTTATTTTTTGTAGAGACAAGTTCTCGCTATGTTGCCCAGGCTGGTCTCAAACACCTGGGCTGGAAAGATTCTCAAACACCTGGGCTCAAACGATCCTCCCACCTTGGTCCCCCAAAATGCCTAGGAATCGCCAAGGGATTACGGGCATGAGTCACTGCACCCAGCCTCAAAAAAGTAGGTATTTTAAAACCTGAGAACTAGTTGGGCTCGGTGGCTCAGCCTGTAATCCCGCGCCTTTGGGAGGTTGAGTGGATTGCCTGAGCCCGAGGTTCGAGACCCGCCTGGGCAGCGAGACCTCATCTCTACAATAAATCAAAAAATCAGCCGGGCGTAGTAGCGCATGCCTGTAATTCCGGCTACTTGGAAGGCTGAGGCGGAAGGATCGCCGGAGCCCAGCAAGTCGAGGCTGCGGTGGCCGGGAGTGGCCACTGCACTCCAGTCTGGGTGACAGAGTGAGACTCCAACTCAAAAAAAAAAAACAAAAAAACCCCTGAGAACCAAACTAAAATTTTATTTCCCCTCAATGAATCATTCAAGGTAATGATGCCCCTAACATCTGCTATAAGTTTCAAGTTTTCATGAAAGTTTCTCAGGTAAAAATAAGCTGAATGGAGTCAAGTATCTCTTTTAACAGTTTTATACATGTCTCTGATGCTAAACAAGTTATCAAGGCCAGACTTGAAATGCTACAGAATAAAATGATCAATATATTGTGTGTGAATACAAGCCTTGCTTGGTGTTCCTTTTAATCCAATTTCCTATTTATTTGTGACATCTTTCCAAGTTTCTCACTAATATAGGACTTGTTGACTTCATCAAATCTCATCAACTAACTTGACTTTCTCACAAGACTCTTAAAATTTTCCACTAAATCTATTATTTCTTTCCTCACACTGACACACTACCGAACTGTAGTTTCCTTGAACACATTTTACTTCCATCTTTGCTTTGTATTTGAAATGTTGCTAATTTTTCTACCAAAAGAACCGGCTATCCATATTGTATCTGAGTTCAGATCAATTAAATTCACCAATCCCAACAGTGTAAGTAATTCGAAAACTATAAATTCTATACTGCAAAAGATTAATGGACACATTGTCTGACCCTAGCAGCATATTAAAAATCCTTCCAGATGATAAATATCTTAATGTAAACTGGGAGGAGTTAATGTAAAGTCCCAATTCAACTACATTTTGAAGTTCTACCTTATCTAATTTTTTAAACATTTTGTTTTAAATTTCCTCATTTTCAAGTTTAAATTTCTGTCCATTTGGTAACTCCAAAAAGTAGTTTCACAGAAGTAAGAATGAGAAAACGCTAGGCTTTATAGTTAGCCTAAGAGTCAATATATGTCATTGTGATTATTTGTATCACAATCTTTCTTATCTCGCATTCTGTGAGAATATTAAGCCCTACACAATGATTTGAGTGACTATTTCCTCAATTCTGATGCATAGCT
This sequence comes from Cephalopachus bancanus, assembly GCA_027257055.1. Classification (NCBI taxonomy): domain Eukaryota; kingdom Metazoa; phylum Chordata; class Mammalia; order Primates; family Tarsiidae; genus Cephalopachus; species Cephalopachus bancanus. The sequence goes on from JAPVLO010000258.1 coordinate 2,346,414, forward strand.
AGTTCCTTTGTAGATGGAAAGAAAGGAAGTTATTTCATTATGTAAAATGGATGCCTCTGGAAATTAGGTCTATTGACTATGTCAATATCATAATCTATTGAGCCTTAGGTTAGGTATAGGGTAATGCCTACAGATAATTTCACTCTTCATCCAGTATATTGACTATTCTCTTCATATCTACCTATTTACATGTTTACTGTAAATAATATGTCATCTTTTAGCAGGTATTGGGAATGTCGTTAACTACTGGAAAATGCTGCCAGATTGATCTTCATGAATTAACCTTTATCATGTTAGTCTAGTGCCAAAATCCTTTAAGTGATCTTGTTTGCAAAAACCAAATTCCTTAGACCTTTTAGTCTTAATTTCCTATTTTCTTCATGTTCCCTATTATTATTATCATCTCCCATAAATTTCCTCTTTGCGGTACATACTCATGCATGCTGCTCCTTCCTCTATGACATACATTCTCCATTTCCCCTAATTCATCCTGTTTCTTCTCCCAAAGCCTGAGAGGTCTCCTCTGTGTCAACACCACTCTGCAGCCAGCATGAAGAGGCAATGTTCCCTTTGAAAATGCACATGACATTGTACTCTTATATTTCTAATGCCATGATAATTTTCTGCTCCCCGAGTTATTATACCTGTCTTGTCTTTCTTACCAGGTTATAAATATATCAACTCAGTGTTTTGACTCACAAATTTGGCAAGATAATTAGGTTATTTGGCATCTGGAAATAAGAAAATTGTTGGGAGTGAAACCCTCCCTCTTGAAGGGAGTGATTTTGGTCTGTAGCTCAAACTAAAATTTTGATGTAGTTTCAGGCTATTAGCAAAACATGATCGCTAAAATTCACACTTAGAAGCCAGAAGACTAGGACTGAGTCTTAATCTATTTCCTATGTATGCTATTAATAACATGCAACCACCTTGGTCTTTGTTCTTTTTATGTGCTAACTTCCCATCTACCTTCCCGATATCCTCATTCTCATCTTTACTTTTTTCAGTTGTGCTTATTGTCACCTGAAATCCTATGGTTTAATTATATTTTTATCATCACCTGTGACCTACTAAAATATAAGCTCTATTAAAAATATATACAGAGAGTTTCCAGTAAGATGGTGATCCATAAGTGGAATTGTGAGATTCTCTGAATGTGAGTTCCCAAAAAGACTTTACTTTCCTTCCCCCAACCCCCTGCCCATTGCCAGCTGCACAGGTCTGAGGCCTGGGGACCCTCGGTCAATGCAGGGGTGGATATCGCCACCCCCCGCTCCTGCTGCTGCTCCACTATACGTGGCCCCTGCCCGCCACATGGGAATCTCAGCTCCTTCCCTGGCTACATCATCTCACCCAGATCCAAGCCACCAGTCACCCAGGGAGGCTCTAGGCACCCGCCCCTCAGAGATACCAGCTACATTTCTGGCTGAAGTACCCTGTGAGAGGCCCAAAGCCACTCTCACCACTCACCATCTGCCCTTTGGAGCTCTGGAGCTCTGGGCCCACCCTGGCTGAAGCACCCAGTATGTTTCCCCATGCTTGTGTAAGGGAACAGCATATCTAAAGTAGGTGCTGGGAACTCCCAGCTTCCTCCTCCACCCCAGCCTGCTGGTGGCATACCAGATGTAGCGCCCACTGTGCAGTTGATCCCTGGTGCCTCACACGCCACCACAGCCCATCATAGTGGATCGCGCAGGGACCCAGACAAGTGGAGAGAAAGGATCTGTGAAAGAGGAGCTGCCCACTTTGGCCATTTTCCAGGCAGAGATTTGCATTGCCCGCCCACATATGAGCAGCCTTCACCTCGGTTCCTAAGGTAACATCGCAAAACAGGAGACAAATCCCCTCCCCTATGCTGAATCAGATGCAGGTAACTCAGTGTCACAGACCTCTCAGGAAGCAGGCTAAAAGAACAAACCCAAGCTGTGAGTAAATCTAGCTGCTTGCAATGAAAGCAAAGAGGAGAGGCTGGAGATCAGAGCTGAAGAGACTTTAGACACTCAGGAAAGATTCCAGAGCTAGTTTGATTTCTTATTTTGACTTTTGGATTTATCATTTTGACTGTTTGTTTTGCTCACTTTTGTCTGCTTTTTGACTTACACTATCTGCTTGTGTTGGGGAAAATGCATCAAAAGGCATGATTTTATTGAACTGTCTTTGTGTGGTTACCAGTATGTTTTAGGGAATTTTGCTTGTGTGTCTTTTTCATTTCTCTCCAGCCTCGTGTCTCTTTTTTACCTGTTAGTTGGTATGTATGTCTGTTTTTCCTCTCACTCTTCTCTCTTTCTAACTTCCTATTGACCCCCCCCATTATTTTCCTCTTTCGTACCTCCTTTTGTTCCAGGGACCAAGCCTACATCCCGCTGAACAGACAGATTGTAAGGCAGTGGGAAATAGATTCCAGTGTGCCCATACACCTGTTGGAGGATGCTGGAATCAGCAGATAGATTCTGAATCACAGCTTCCCCCTCAATTAAACCTCAAAATTGCAAAAAGTACAGCTGACAGCCCACACTCCAGCCTCAAAGGTGAACAAAGCCAGAGGACCCCCATAAGGAAGAACAGGAGATTGCACAAATGAAGCAAAAGCAACCCCACCTTCGCTGAAAAGCAGAATTAAAGAAGGGGAGGGAAAGGGGGAGAGAGAGAAAAATCTACACTAATGAAGAAAAACCAAAAGAAGAATATGGGTCTCTCCCAGACCCCTGGGAGGGCAGGCACTGAGAAAACTGACTTTGGAATGCACACAATGAAGAGCCCCCAGAATGACTGGTCCCAAACTACAAACCTAGATATCAAGACATTAATGGAGAGATTAAAAAGAATTGAGGAAAGACAAGAAGAAACTAGGAAGGAGTTGATAACTGAGATAACAGTAATAAAGAATACTGTGAATGAAATAAATAACAAACTGATAAGCATGGAAAGCAGAATTAGCCAAGCAGAAGAAAGAATCTCAGAGCTTGAGGACCAAAATATAGAACTAACCCAAACTCTTAAAAACACAGAAAACAAGCTTAAAAAGACAGAACAAAACCTTCAAGAGATGAGCGATTACTTCAAGAGAAAGAACCTAAGAGTAATTGGCCTTCCTGAAACAGAAAGAGAAACAGAAACCATCTTGGAACAAACAGTCCATGAGTTTATTGAAGAAAACGTCCCTCATCTCATCAGTGACACAAAAAATTCACACACAAGAGATTCAGAGAACCCCTGCAATACAAAAAATGATAAGACCAACTCCCAGCAAGAGAAAAAGGCCAGATCACCTACCATGGAAAACCAATTAGAATAGCAGCAGATTTATCTACAGAAACCCTGCAGGATAGGAGAGCTTGGAACCCTATCTTCAAAGTCCTAAAAGATAAACAATTTCAACCAAGAATAACCTCCCCAGCCAAGCTAAGCTTCATCAGCAAGGGAGAATTAAAATCTTTTCCAGATATCCAATCCCTAAGAACTTATGCTGCCACAAGACAACCTCTACATGAAACACTTAAGAAAGTACTAAACACAGAAGAAAAGGAAAAAAGAACAACGTTCTTCACAAGAGTACAGGAAAAAGAATAAAATACACATGAACCAACCCCAAACCCAAAAGAAAGACAACAAACCAAGAGGAACAACAACAACTCTATAAGAACTCTATGATAGGGACGAACTCTCACATTTCAATAATTAGCCTGAATGTGAATGGACTAAATGCATCACTGAAAAGACATAGAACAACAAAACGGATAAAATATCACCAGGCAACAATATACTGCCTTCAAGAGACCCATCTCACAAGAAAGGACACACACACAGACTCAAAGTAAGAGGATGGGAAACAAATTTTCAGGCAAATGGAACACAAAAGAAAAGAGGAGTCACGATCCTAATTTCAGACAAAATACCATTTAAGCTATCAAAAATTAAAAGAGATACAGAAGGCTACTACATAATGATAAAAGGTTCACTCCATCAACAAGAAATATCTATCCTAAACATATATGCACCCAACATAGGAGCGCCAACTTTCATAAAGCAGCTTCTAGGAAAACTAAAGAAAGATATTGACTCTAAAACCGTCATAACTGGGGACTTTAATACCCCACTCACAACCCTAGACAGATCATCAGGACAAAAAATCAGCAATGAGATCCAGAACCTCAATGTGACTCTTGACCAAATGGACTTAATTGATACCTACAGAACACTCCACTCAACGACCACAGAATATACATTCTACTCAGCACCACATGGAACGTACTCTAAGATCGACCACATACTTGGCCATAAATCAAGCATAAACAAATTTCAAAAGATCGAAATTTTGTCATGCACCTTCTCAGACCACAGTGGAATAAAAATAAACATCAACACCAACAAGCTTCCCTCCAAACCCACAAAGACATGGACACTAAACGGCATGATGCTAAACAACTCCTGGGTCAACAATGAAATCAAAACAGAGATTAAAAGATACCTGGAAACAAATGAAAATGAAGAGACATCTTACCAAAATCTCTGGGACGCCACGAATGCTGTAGTAAGAGGGGAATTCATATCCCTACAAATGCACATGAAGAAAATGGAAGGATCACAAATCAACAGCCTAACAAGTCACCTTAAGAAGCTGGAAAAGCAAGACGGCCAAAACCCTAACTGGAGCAGAAGAATCCAGATCACCAAAATAAAAGCCCAAATCTAGGACACAGAAGACAAAGAATCAATGAAACAAAAAAGCTGGTTCTTTGAAAGGATAAACAAGATCAATGGTCCCTTAGCTACACTGACCAAGAAAAAAAGAGAAAATGCCCAAATAAATACAATCAGAAACACAAAAGATGAAGTGACATCTGACCCCGAAGAAATACAAAAGTTCATTAGAGACTACTATGTACATTTGCATGGAAACAAACTGGAAAATCTTTTTTTTTTTTTTTCCTGAGTTGGAGTCTCACTCTGTCGCCCAGACTAGAGTGTAGTGGCCACTCCTGGCCACCGCAACCTCGACCTGCTGTGCTCTGGTGATCCTTCCGCCTCAGCCTTCCGAGTAGCCGGAATTACAGGCATGCGCTACCACATCTAGCTGATTTTTTGATTTATTATAGAGATGAGGTCTCACTGCCCAGGCGGTCTCAAACCCACGGGCTCAGGCAATCCACTCACCTCAGCCTCCCAAAGGTGTGGGATTACAGGCTGAGCCACTGAGCCCAGCCAAACTGGAAAATCTTAAGGAAATGGAAGACTTTCTGATATCAAACAACCTGCCTAGGTTGAAACATGAAGAAATTGAGACCCTAAATAGACAATACAATCAAGGAAATTGACAATGTAATAAGAAAGCTACCTACAAAGAAAAGCCCTGGACCAGATGGCTTTCCAGCAGAATCCTATAAGGCATTTAAGGAGGAGCTGATACCAATCCTACTGAAAGTATTACAGGCAATTTAGAAAGATGGAACCCTCCCCAAATCATTCTATGAAGCTAATATCACATTGATACCCAAGCCAGGTAAAGACATAACAAATAACGAGAACTACAGGCCAATATCTTTGATGAACATAGATGTCAAAATTCTCAACAAGATCCTAGCAAACCGGATTCAACAACACATCTCAAAAATCATCCACCATGACCAAGTAGGCTTCACCCCTGGATGCAAGGCTGGTTCAACATTCACAAGACAATAAATGTAATTAAATACATCAACAGACGTCAGAACAAAAACCACAAGATTATATTATTAGATGCAGAAAAAGTTTTTGATAAAATCCAGCGCCCCTTCCTGATAAAAACCCTTGAACACCTAGGCATACATGGAACATACCTCAAAATAGTAAAAGCCATCTACGAGAAACCCACAGCTAGTATATTCCTAAACAGACAAAATTGGAACCATTTCCCCTGAAAACTGGAACAAGACAAGAATGCCCACTCTATCCCCTCCTGTTCAATATAGTATTGGAAGTCCTAGCTAGAGCAATCAGAAAAGAGAAGGCGATCAGGGGTATCCAAATAGGAAAAGAGGAAGTCAAGTTATCCCTCTTTGTTGACAACATGAATGTGTACCTTGAAAACCCAAGAGAATCTGTCAAAAGCCTCCTTGCACTGATAAAAGACTTTTGCAAAGTCTCAGGGTATAAAATAAATGTGCAAAAGACAATCGCATTTCTTTACATCAATAATAAACAAATAGAAACCCAAATAAAAAACACAATCCCATTCACAATAGCCACAAAAAAAATGAAATACCTTGGCATCTTCCTAACCAGAGATGTGAAAGACCTTTACAATGAAAACTACAAAGCACTGCTCAAAGAAATCAAGGATGACACAAACAAGTGGAAAAATATCCCATGCTCATGGATGGGAAGAATCAACATTATAAAGATGTCCATTCTACCTAAGGCAATCTACAGATTTATCCCATCAAATTACCAGCAACATTCTTCTCAGAGCTAGAAAAAACAACACAGGAATTCATATGGAAACACAAACGACCAAGAATAGCCAGAACAATCCTCAGCAAAAAAACAAAGCAGGAGGTATCACACTACCAGACTTCAAACTTTACTATAAAGCTACAATAATCAAAACAGCTTGGTATTGGTACAGGAACAGGCATATAGACCAATGGAATAGAATTGAGATTCCAGAAACAAAACCTCAATTTCTCAACCAACTCATCTTCAACAAAGCCTCCACCACCCACCACTGGAGAGAGGAGAAGCTATTCAGTAAATGGTGCTGGGAAAACTGACTGACCACATGCAGAAGACTCAAACAAGACCCCTATCTATCCCCATACACAAAAATTAACTCTAAATGGATCAGAGACCTAAATGTAAAACCTCAAACCATAAGAATTTTAGAAAATGCAGGACACACCCTTATGGAAATTAGAACTGGCATCCAATTCCTGAACAAAACAGGCCATAAGAGATAAGATAGACAAGTGGGTCCTCATTAAACCAACAAGCTTCTTCAAAGCCAAAGAAACCATCAAGAAAGCAGGGAGACAGCCCACTGGAAAAAAATATTTGCCAACTCCAGGTCTGACAAAGGCTTAACATCTTGGATCTACAAGGAACTCAAATGTGCTGAAAAGAAAAAAACAAACAACCCCATTACAAAGTGGGCAAAAGATATGAACAGACACTTCTCAAAGGAAGATATCCAAGCAGCCAACAGACACATGAAGAAATGTTCAACCTCACTAATCATCAAGGAGATGCAAATCAAAACCACACTGAGATACCACCTAACTCCAGACAGAATGGCAATTATCAATTACAAAAAATAACAGATGCTAGAGAGGGTGTGGTGAAAAGGGAACTCTTCTACACTGTTGGTGGGAGTGTAAACTAGTGCAACCTATGTGGAAAACTGTGGCAATTCCTAAAAGCTCTAAATATCGACCTCCCATATGACTCTGCAATCCCCCTACTGGGAATATACCCTGAAGAACTCAAATCACTCTATAAAAAATATACCTGCACACGTAGGTTTATCGCAGTATTGTTCACAACAGCAAGAACCTGGAAGCAACCATGCTGTCCATTAAAAGAAGACTGTATTAAAAAAATTTGGTACATATACATGATGGAATACTATGCAGCCATAAAAAAGAACAAAACCATGAATTTCGCAGCAACCTGTATGGAACTAGAGTCTATAATACTGAGTTACCTCTCACAGAAACAAAGATCTGAGTATCACATATTCTCACTCATATAGTGGACCTTGAACATCTACCGTAATACTGTAAGAAAAGGATTGACAGTGGTGGGAAACCATGGGAGGGGAGGGAGGGAAAGGGAGGTGGGATTAACGGTAGTCAATATCTGTCTGGGGATGGAGAGACACCCCTTATCAACAAGGGTGCCTGAATGAAGCATATTTGTATACCCAACCCTTAACGGTACCCTACAATATTAAAATAAAATATATTGATTTGAAAAAATATATATATACAAATTTATAAGGAATATAAACTGTATGAAGAGTATTATAGTATGTATTTATAGTTTATATTCTAGTAGATATCTATGTCTACAGATAGAGATAGAGAGATAGAGTTGTGTTCATCTATTGTTCTATACTTATCTATGCTGTTTTGTCCTCAGAACAGAAAAATTCAATATAAATTTGACGAATGTCTAAATGGGCAACTGAACCCTGGAACTCCAAGAACAGAGTTAAAAAATCTCTACTTTCTATTTCTCAAGCTCTTTCCCAGGATTGTTGCATCATCAGAGAGCAACATATTCTTTTATCTCAGCTCCCTGAAGAAATACCTTTACTGAAATATGATTAAATGTTATGCCCTCAGCTTTTAGAGAGATGCCTATTTGAACAGCGATTTTGCCTTTTGTTATTCCATGACCCCAATTTTCAAACCTTTGCAATAAATGTGTCCTTGAATTCAGTGCCAAAGAGTTTGTCTCTTCAATCTAAATTATGCTCTTGTGGTCAGAAAATGAGAATAAAGCATACCAAGCAATCTTCCTTTGTGCCTTAGCTTTCTTGACATTCAATTCAGTTCAGTGCTTTGCAGGAGTAATTATCTAGGCTCAGATACAATGTTGTTAGATACATTCTTCTACAGGTTTTCACTAGATTGCCCTTGAATTATGCCATATCATATGGGCAAGTAATTGAATAGGCTTCTCAAAACCCCTTTGGGAATAGGCAAATTATAATCCCAGATTAATAAATAAGCTAGTTACCAACATTGCTGTGTATCTACCATTTGCTCTCTGTGTACAGAAACAATTTTATTTTCAGTTTAAAAATGATAAGGGCAATAGCAGACATCCTGATATCTTTTGAGAAAATTTCATAATTTTGGCAATGTTATTTTAGGGATAATGTGCACATAATTATACTTTTTGTATTACTGAGATATATTTTTAAATATTCAGGCATTAAAACACGGGAATTATAAATGAACATACCTCTACATTTTTTCAGCTTTTATGAGAAAATGTACTTACAAATATAAAACAAGATCTTTATATTTGTAAATAAATAGGGAAGAGGGCCAAAAATTCCATTACTTTTGACTTAAGATAGTGAGACTTAAATACTAACCCTCACTTTCAGCAATACGCCCAATGATGAATTTGGTTTATCTTATATTTTTCATGTGAAAAAGAAAGAAATGTAAAGGAAGATAATATGTTTTGATTGCCCACTGTATGTGATATAATAATAGTATCTTACTTTTCATTGTGAACCTACTATTATTATTATTCCTATTTTTAAAAAGATCAGTTTAAGGCTCAGGAAATGTTAGATTTGCTCATGATTATCCCGCTTGTAATAGACACAGCCAGGTTTCACACTCAAGATTACTGGGCTCCAATGCTTTTATGCTTCCCCATCTGGCTGGCACAAAGGCCTTGTAATGCTATTTGCTAGGTTTTTATATTATATAGTGAAGTGGTTAATTTTACCCCAACCTCCCCTCCCAAAAAAAGTAAGAAAATTTATGAGCTCAAAAAATAGTTTGTTAGCTGTCCTTCTATAACAGTTTTGTTAGGAATAGTTTTCTCTTTCATGGGCAGGGGAAATCTACGAACTAAGAGGATAAATTAGAATACAGTTTGCTAGTTATACTAGGTAATTATAGGAATAGTAGATTTTCTCTTTTGATTTCATGGGACTGTTAATTCAATTTAAAAAAACTTTTGTAAACTGACAAAATTTGGTAATAGATGCTAGTTTTGTAAAGCTAATGAAATACCTCACAGAAAATTTAAAGACAAAATTGAACTCGCTCTTAAAGATGGACATAGAAACAGATTCTGGAAATATCCCAAACGTTTTAGATTATGGCTCTCTTTAAGAATTAGATAAAACCTGTGGACATCTGACCATATATACATATATGCATATACACAGTTTTTACAAAAAAATTCTGCATAATTTCAGAAGCCTCCCCTGTCTCTGACTCACACACAAGGAAGTCAGGGCCACTGGACTCACAGCAGAGAAGTAAGCTAACAGGTTATCACAGAGAGAATGACCAGATACTCTCTATGTTGTGTGGACCTTTTTTTAATACATCTGCCTTTGTGAACTGTTCCTTTATTTTTAATATTCCTTCTTCTGCACCATAAAATCTTTCAGGTTTATTTTAAAGCTTTTGATTTAACTTAAATTACTTTACTTCCAAGGCAGCATCCCCAGATGCCAACTAGTTCTTGCTAATTCAAAATTACATAGAATTTTCCCTGGTTGCATCAATGCTGTAATCTGAAGCCCCTTACTTTGTAGAGTCCTAACATCTGTTCCAGGCATCCTTCCTGCATATCTCAGTCTAGAGCTATGGTCCATGTAGACTAGACTTAGATACCATGTAATTGAAATTTCTTGTCAGAGTACAATTCTTGTCAACTGCATAACAATTTTTTCCTAAAATATTCTAACGCTTATAAGCCTATTTTTCTTTCTTAACATTTGGTATTCTTTTCATAGCTCCAATCAGAAGGAAAATAATAGACTGCCTAGAAAGAACTTTGTGCGTGTGTGTATTCCAATATAAATTAATCTGATAAATCTGTAAATTAAAATCTGAAAATATAAGGCATTATCTTATCATTGTTCCAGTCTAGTATAGAATGAATGCTCAGTAGTGTCATTTTTAAGGAGATGCAGGTACTATTTAACCATCCTATGCAACCTGCTGTCTTCTTTCAAGCTCCAGTGGCAATTCCTGAACATACCTTTTGTTCCGCTGTCATGGTTAGACTTTGCAATCGGCCAGTCATATTCCCTAAACTCTTTTCAAAAGCTGCTACAAGGTGAGCCTGTGAACAAAATGGAAGAAATGTAGTTTAAATGTCAGACACTTATGCGGATGGATGAGAAACCTTCATTTCACAAAATGCTTACTTCCAGATTTTCTAACTCCTTAAATACTAACTATGTCCATCATGGCCAACTCTTATTGGTGAATCTCCTTTGGCACAGATATTCCTTTATTATTTCTATACTTTGGCATCTTAAAAATCAGTGTTTCAGTCTCTTGACATTTAATGTGAGTTTAACTTCTGAAAGAAGATGGTATTTTGCAAATAATAACACCTTTTGACTTGCACATCATGGAGGGATTTGACACCTAAAACACTGAATAAAGTTCTGAGTTGCCAAGTTTTTAGACTTAAAGTCCCAAAAGAGGTCACTGAAATAGTCAATGGACAAATGTTCCCCATTTTTATACTTTTATGATGACCTTTGAAGATATTGTTAGCTCCTCCATTGTAATGATACTCTCCTTCAAGTGTCAGACATCTGCTGACAGCTACAATATTATCTTTCCTCTTTTTGTACTTAACAAAGAATTGAATGGGGAAGAGTTGTCTTTACTTTCTAAACTCTTTTCAATAAAAGGGCTTTTCTTCCTGCTTTCTATTTCCTTCAGCTAAAAATATATCTTGGTCAGCTAGAAATAATACTTGATCATATTTTATTTAACATTAAGCTTTTGTGACTTTGGGGTTTTATTTTAAATTTCAGGGAATTATACACATTGTAGTACATAACCATAACTCTTATGATTAAGATATATTTGACAATCTTATTAAAACCCTAAAATAGGAGAGTTTCCATTGGTAGGCTACTGTGCAACAGCTTGAACCCAGAATATTAAGTATGAAGAGGTGCTTCAATCTCTCACCATGGCTTCAGGTGGAACGGGTATATTATCTCAAATAGATATAATTTTATTGTGCTATTAAAGGGAGATAGGGATCGACATTTTATAATCTAAAGTTATAATAAATTATACGTGGGACAAAATTTGTCAATCCTTGGGAAAAGATTGATCTTTCCTTCAGAAAAGACCTAACATGGAGACAATATACCCAATGAGCAGCTTAGAATTGTCATGCTTCAGCTGGGCTTGGTGGCTCAGCCTGTAATCCCGCACCTTTGGGAGGCCGAGGTGAGTGGATTGCCTGAGCCCGCGGGTTTGAGACCCGCCTGGGCAGTGAGACCTCATCTCTACAATAAAATTTAAAAAAAATCGGCTGGGCGTGGTAGCGCATGCCTGTAATTCCAGCTACTCAGAAGGCTGAGGCGGAAGGATCGCTGGAGCCCAGCAGATGAGGCTGCGGTGGCCTCTGCACTCCAGTCTGGGTGACCGAGTGAGACTCCAACTCAAAAGAAAAAAAAAAGAATTGTCATGCTTCTTTAACAGTTCACTTTAACTTATTCTCTAATCACTAGCCATGTACAGAACTGGTTTCTCCGAAGTAGCTGTTGATAATTGTTTTAAACCCCTTCTCCAGCTTGTTTTGTACTAATTAGTTTTTCTATTTTAACTATTTGCCTCTACCCATAAGACCCAAGGTCACTAATCATCCCTTCATGACCCAGACAGACCCCATCACCATGGCAGCAATCTTGTGACTAGCCCACCCATCTGCCTCCTGTCCATCACCTGATGTCAGTATCTGCGTTTACCTGCCCCTTCATGATGACATGAAGTGGACCACCACTGAACCACCTTAACAACCTGCCCCCTTCAAGGGAAATGTTTAAAAGTATTCAATCCTGAGCAGCAGTTGCCATTGCCTCGCTAAGTTATGGTTTGGACATCTGTACTTTGAGCTATGACTGCCATGTTTCTTGGCTCTGGCCCCCTCCCCTACCTTAAGGAGGTGAATCTTCTCTTCTCTCTCACTCCTTCTCTCTTTCTCTCTCTCATTTACTTTCTAAATCGACTATATTTTCAGTCTAACTTCTGTGTAATTCTTTGCATCTTTCACGAGGCACTGGATTGCACAACCCCCACCCTGGCAGGTCTGATCTAAAATTTGGAAGGCCCTGCTGGGATATATTTCAGTGTATTTTAATCCGGTTCTTCCTCCTTCCCCCCCCCTTTCATTCCTTTTAGAAAGGAATGAGAAGACTCAAATAAAATACATCTTGTAGCTGTAGTAGAGCTGAAATGCTGAGGCACCTACTATTAAATGGATCTCAAGAATTAAGACTTTGGAAATGTATCCCTTTATTGGGAAAAGTTAGAATGCCCAAGTCCTTCCATTAGCATAAAGATGCAGAGGTGTCTTTTTTTCTCGCTCTTAACTTATTCTGGGCTGCCTTTAGCTGACACTGCAATACGGAGAAAAAAATAATTTGTAGAGAATACTCCTACTAAGCTTCAATCTAGCAGCACAATTCTTTTTTTTTTTTTTTTTTTTTGAGTCAGAGTCTCACTCTGTCGCCCAGACTGGAGTGCAGTGGCACGCTCAGGCCACCACTGCACGCTCAGGCCACCACAGCCTTGACCTGGTAGGCTCCTGCGATCCTTCCGCCTGCCTCAGCCTTCCAGGGAGCTGAAACTACAGGCGTGTGCTACCACACCCGGCTAATTTTAGATTTACTGTAGAGATGAGAGCTCGCCAAGTTGCCCAGGTGGGTCTCGAACCCGCAGTTTCAGGCAATCCACTCGCTTCGGCCTCCCAAAGTGCTGGGATTATAAGACTGAGCCACTGAGCCCGGCCAGCACAATTCTTTATGCTCCTTATCCAGTCCCTCTCCCTTTTCTCCACGTCCTCTTTTTCCTCCCACCCCACACACACTTTTCATAATTATATATCAAGGTTTGTTAGCAGATTTAATTGGTTAAATAACACTATAAAATAATATATTATAGTTTAAAATCTTTTCAATGACAAGAAATGCGATGACATCAGACTCAGTAGCCTCAGAAATTAGCATAAGGCTATGTTCCATTTTCACTTACATTTTAACCTTTTTTATCGTGAAAAAAAAATCCCACACATAGAAAAGTGAACACATGAAACCGAGGCTAGTGGTTTGCCTGAGCCCGCGGGTTCGAGACCCACCCGGACAAACTTGGCGAGACCTCGTCTCTGCAATAAATGAAAAGCTAGTCGGGCGCGGTAGCGCGCGCCTGTAGTTCCTGCTATTTGGAAGGCGGAGGCGGAAGGATCGCCCGACCCCAGCAGGTCGAGGCTGCGGTGGCCGGGAGCGGCCACTGTACTCCAGTCTGGGCGACGGAGTGAGACTCCAACTCAAAAAAAGAAAAGAAAAGAAAATATACAGCCCACTGTGCATTCATCACATAGTAGCATTCATGCATTTACCATTTAAGTCAAGACATAAGACACTAGGAGTCCCTAGAAGCCTTACCTTGTTCCCTCCCTGGCCATTGTTTCCTCTCCCTTCTTTAAAGATAACCACTACTGTAATTTTTGTAGTGATTATGTTTTTGCTTTTCTTTATAGTTTTTATACCAAAGTTTGCATTTCCAAATACTATGGTTTAGTTTGCCTATTTTTAAAACTGTCCAAATATAATCATATGGCATAATTCTTTTGTGCCTGTTTTCTCTTGCTTAATACTGGTTTTGAGATTCATTCTGGTGGTATGTAGTGGAGTTAGTCTTTGCCGTGAAGCATTCCTATATGTTAATTTGCAATATAGCATGATGGCCATCTGTGCTCATTTCAGTTTATGCTATTAGAAATGACCATAAAATGGGTTACTAAAACTAAAATTGCTTGTTTTAAAATAAGGAAAGTTCTAACAGAAACCCTTTGTCAACATTTACTAAATGAAACATAAGACTCTACTCAATATTGCAAAGTTTTAATTCTCTCAAAGTAGAGAAATGTAAGTTTTAATTACAGGATTGTAAGTCCTTGAATGCATAAACTTGAAGAAAATAACTTCCCTTTAGCCTTTGTGGCTATGTTAGCAGTTTAATAGGAATTAAAATATGACAAAAAAAATCAGGATTGTAAAGAATATGATGTGTAAACTATATTGCTTACATTTTGTAGCTATACGTAAACACAAAATATTTACATTAGAATGTCAGTTTGTAATCTCTTTAAAAATGCTTTTCATTAATTATTCACAGGAAAATTTAATAGCTATTTACTAAAGAACATTTTATTTTGAATCATGTTGCTTTCAATGAAAAGTATGCTAAGATTATGTTAGTAAACTATTGTCTTAAATTTATATCATCTTGGCTTAGTTTACCAGATTAATTTTATTACTTTGGAAGTAATAAAAGGTTAAATTTCTCACCAAATGAAGTAAAAGGAACAGAAGAAGCCAATAAAGGATTGTTTTTAAACAATGATGATCTTTATCACCTTAATGAAGATAAATTTGAAAGTAAAACTGATCAAAGTTATAGGATAATATATCTTACCTGAAAAAATTTTATAAAATGATTTTTTTTAAATATGGATTTTCAGGGGAATTGCTAATCACGGTTTACTGAGTTCTGATTTTCTTTTAGCAGCTGCATAATTTTCAAGTCAAAGTAAAATTTATTAATATGATGATGAATATCCCCTGACTTGTATTAGATTAAGTCTGTCAAGGTAACAAAATAGATAAGACTATTAGTTAAGGGAAGATAATTTTAATATGTACTGTGTTTAGTTTTGGAATCATACAACATAATCTGAATAGACATGTAGAGAAAGATACTGTGATGTTAAACAAAATAAAATACTGTACATAATGTCTGCAATGTATTTGTTTAACCAGAATGGAATCATAGATACAGTCATGGGGTTATCACTGGTGGGGTATGGATTCAGGGGATGCCAGGCAATAGCATCTGCCAGTATACCCCTTCTCCTTTCTAAAGACATACTAGTAGAAGCAGCTTTACAGTCTCCCTGTGACTTTATGCAGCTGCGTTCAGAGCACAAGAGGGAGGGGAAGGCTTAATTTGCACTTACTGAACAGAGACTTTACTGTGCTAGTCAAATGAGAGGTGTGCTGCCCAGATACCTTTCTGACTTACCACTACCCTTTTTAGCAAAAGGAAAAAAAAAAATAGAGTTAGCAAAAAAGCAGATGCATCTCAAAGTTAGAAAAATCAAAACACAGATTATTGTGTAGTTGTCATTCAAAAATAATCATGCCAAGTTCAAATGTGTGATGCATCAATTACAAAAATATCCCAAATTAAGAAAAAGCATTTAAGTCTTGATAGTCCACATATTGAGTAAAAATGAATAGCTGATACATACAATGATTATTAAATTTTAAAGATCAGTTGATATTTTCCACAGAGCCAACTCATTGAAATACATCCAATACATTATATCCATTACATTTTGATACATGCATTATGGAGATCACACCTGCATTTAACCAAAAGGTAGAAAATTGACTTGTGGTCTGAACAAACAATTAAATAAAGTCTCATTTCTACCTTCAAATAGGAATTATACCTTTAAAAGTTCTTGATTTATATTAAAGAAATCCTATACAGAATTTCATATTATTTTGAATAATATTGAATTAATATATTGAATTGAATATTGAATAATAATAAATTGAATAACTAAACAGTCCCTATGATTGATTTAATATATGTTAAACTGAGCAGTGAGTTAATGTATGTGCATGAGTGTTAAAATGTACATATTTATTACATACATTAACAGATTAACTCAGATTAAATGCAAAGAAAACCTCTAAATAAAATTCAAACATAGCATTTCTTAGAACTGAGAGAATGTCAAGTATTAACTAAATCCTTTGATGGCTCATTATAGTCTATAAAATATAAAGTGACACTAAAAACAAAACACTAAAGAGAATGAATGAGTTCAAAATGGTTTCTGTTTAATAGGTGACTACTCATGAGTTGTTATTCAAATGCCTGGATATGTAAAGAAGAATATTCCCATAAAACACGAATGGACATCAATATGTAGATTCTACCTCTTATCATTTAAAATGTTTAAAATACAACTGACATTGAAATTGTTTTATAATCAATTATATATGTATCCATTTATATAAATTCTCAGATAGTGGAATATTTAGTCTAAAAGGGAATTTTAACACACCGTTTTAAACACAGAAGACAATGCATATCTTCATTACCTGAATCTTCTGACTTTCATTCAATATTTACATTTCTATAATGTTAAAGTTGCTGATATTTTTAACAAGTAAATTTAACTGATAATAACAAGATTTAACATCCCATATCACCACCAAATAAGGGGACACTAAATGGTGGAATAAGGTTGAAACTCCAGGAAACTAAAAACAAGATATTACCCCAAAAATTGTGGTAGATCTTTAGGTGCTTTATTTTTAAATTTGAAATAATTATATACCAACAAGAAGTTGCAAAGACAGTACAGAGAGGTCCATTGTACACTTCATCCAGTTTCCCTTAATGGTTGTAGATAATATATCTAATATAATTATAATATCAAAGCCAGGGATTCAATATTGATTTACATATGGACTTTCACACATGTAACGACCATCTCATTCAAGATACAAAACTAAAGATTTCCCTCTTGCTAGTTCTTTATAGTCATACTACCGCTCTCTCTCCACCATTCTTAACCCCTAGCAATTACTAATCTGTCTCTGTTTCTATTATTTTATTTCTGGAACGCTATATATGAAATTATATGAATGAGACCTTCTGTAAATGGCTTTTTTCACTCAGCATAATCCCTTGGGATCCATCAAAGTTGTTACATGTATCAACAGTTCATTTCTTTGTATTGCTGAGTAGTATTCCATGGTATGGATGTATCAGAGTTTATTTATTCATTGACCAATTAAGGGATATTTTAGTGGTTTCATGTTTTGGGGGCAATTAAAAATTCAGGTGCCGTGTACGGGTTTTTGTGTGGATCTGAGATGATTTGAGATTTCTCAACCACGTTACCATTTTTTAAGTGCATAAAAACAGGATACATATTAAACTCCTATCAGTGTGTAAAAATTACTATTAATGATAACATAGATTGAGCTGGGGGGAAGCCGGATAAATCTGGGCATTTTCTCCAAGACTAGCACTTTTTAAACTAGCACAAAGACTAGTGCAAAATCATCTATTTGGCACTGCTTCCTCTAATTCTGCATTTTTTACTTTTTTTTTGACGATTTTTTCCCCAAGGGAGACATTATAGATTTTTTTTTTTCCTAACTGCCCCCTTTCCTTATGACATTTTAAAGTCATAGATATACTGGATATTCATTTATGCTCTGCAAGTATATCTGTGTTTTTTACATAAAATAATAAGATTTGTTTGAAAGCACAAGACCAATTTTGACTCTTCTGTTACTCATATTAATATCCAGCTGAGAAGGTGTGCTCTAGCATCATGAAAACGTACCAGTGAAAATAGTGTGACATACATAGAACAGAAGGGGTGGGTAGCCAATGGATGACCCCTTTCTAAAATATTTGCTGCATTTCTAAACAGTAGCACAGAGTTGAACACCATGGCAGTTCCCCTGTGTTAGAATTTGGTTCCTCCAGCAATTGTGTGTATATGTGGGTGTGTTTATGTGTATATGCGTGTGTTTGAGACTGTGTAAGTGTGTGTAAGCCTTTGCAAGTGTATTGTATATCTATATGGGCATATAATAGAACACTGTTGAAAGAATACACAAGAAAACAATAACCACAAGTGAGAATAGGAATCTCAGAAGAAAAAACAAATGTGTTTCTTTTTTTTTTTTGAGTTGGAGTCTCACTCTGCTGCCCAGACTGGAGTGCAGTGGCCGCTCCCGGCCACTGCAGCCTCGGCCTGCTGGGCTCCGGCGATCCTTCCGCCTCAGCCTTCCGAGTAGCTGGAACTACAGGCCTGCGCTACCACACCCGGCTGATTTTTTGATTAATTGTAGAGATGAGGTCTCGCTGCCCAGGCGGTTCTCGAACCCGCGGGTTCAGGCAATCCACTCACCTCAGCCTCCCAAAGGCGCGGGATTACAGGCTGAGCCACCGAGCCCGGCTCAAATGTGTTTCTTATAAAAGGTTTTTAAGTTTTGTTTTTAAAAACATAATAAGCATTACTTTATAAGTAATTATACTTTATTATACTTTATTACTTTATATAGTTTTTTTAATACTCTTTATCAGCCCATCTCCCATAATTTTTAGGAGCCATTTATTATTCTAATATCTGAATTATATGATGAGGCCAACCAACAGATATTTAAAAATAAAATAAAACACTGCATGACCATTCAAGACATCTGTAAGTATTTTGAAAATCTAATCACAGAGTCTGTCATTGAGTCTGCAGAAAAACACAACCCAGAGGTATCATTTAGGCTAAATAATACTGTTATTGTCCAGTTTTTCCTAAGCAATTCTAAAACTTGGTATTATTTTTAGGAATCCTCTAACAACATCTATAAATAATAAAGAGAATTAATTCAAAATTAATTTGATTCTCCCAAAGTTCAAAAAATTAGATCAATTCCAACACAGTGCAAAATGCATGCACTGTGAATAAAATGACTTCTATTCTGTAGGACTTGTATTTCACAATGATTTTCATTCTTAGAGTGTTTCTTCTTCAAGGTTACACTATAGGCCTGTACCTGCTCATTCTTGAGGTGTCTTGCTTTGTCTGGGAGATACAAAAGCTCAGTGGAGGAGTAAAGAAGTAGAGGCAGGAAGCAGGGCCAAAGCTACACTGCAGAACTGAGCAAACTGTCGTCAAGTCAGAGAGGCAGGACATATGGCAAAATAGCAGGCAATTCCTTACCCCCCATGGTTGTTTCTAACACTTACTGCTCCTTAGGGCTGGGCACAATGCCACATGTTCCCCTTTATTATTATGCATCTACTCTGAGTACTTCCTGGTACACAGGATGATATTCAATAAATGTTAATTTAATTGGTGGTCCTTACTGTCATTATTTTTGCCATCCTGGGCTGCTTTGGCGCCAGTAAGAGTGTATTCTTTTAAACTACTATGAGAAGGCAGCCAAGGTTTTTTGAGAGAATGGTATCTCATCCACAGTGTAGCTAAGCTCTCCATATTTAGACCTGAGTCCATCTTTTAGAATTAATTGGATGCTTAACTAATTGTTCAATCCATTGAGCTGAAGGACGTAGGTCATATGAATATTTTCATCATCCAAAATCAAACACTAACAACTCCTCTTATATTATGACTTGAGAGAGACTTATGCACCAGGAGTGATAAAAATGACCAACAAGAAAAGAAGCGGCACGTAGAGCTTTTACTATTGTTTCCAGTCATAAAAAGCAAGAAGCCATTTTAAGCACAATTAACAAGAAGCCATTTTAACTGCAATCCGTCACCAATTACATTTTATTACTCAGTGTGCAAAAAGGTTAATTTTTATGAGTCCCACTATTCAGTGACTTAAGTCTGTATCATTTTGGACATTGTAAGTTTGTTACTAAAATTATTCCATTTTACTATCTAAAAATCTGTCGTAATATATTTTTAAAAATCAAAAGTGACTTACATTTGCTGAAAGCTGAGATGTGAGGGTAGCAACTTTTTCTTGTGATGCAACCAGTTCTCTCCGCAGCTTATGGATTTGCTGAATACAATAAAAAAAAAATCAATTCAGTATGCTAGTAGAGTTTTACATAAAGCCAAGAATTTAATCCAAGAAAGCAAATACTATATTTAGCCCATTCTATCCCCACTATATTAGCATCACCTCCTGAAAATAAAAGATATGAATACTGGCTACACAGCAACAATCAAGTGTCACTCAGAAGAGGGGTAGGTGTCTAACTTCAAAGTTGGTTCTCAAATCTGCAAATCAAAGTATGCTTACGGGATCCCTTTGTCACCCCCAACTAACTGAATAATAATAAGGCAGATTACTTTGTCTATTGATTCTTCTCCCTCTAGAAAGTTGTGGTAATAAAACTCAGGCAGAAAAATATTTTATTTGTAAAAATTGAATACACATATACCTATTTTTTTTCTTGGTTCTTTTAAATAAAGGATACTCCATGTAATTTTTCTGAAAATCGTAGGCACTTTTTTCTGTGTGCATTTTAATTGTTTTAGAGTTTGGTACCTTCTCAGAATCTGTAGAATATCCTGCAGTCACTGCAACTTGTGTTTAAATCAACATTTACTGAGTCTATATATATATTAGACATTTTTTATTGGCTGGAGTTTTAATGTCTGACAGAGAGGCCTTTCCAACTCAGTATTATTACAATGTCCTTTATTCAGTGAATTATTATCAGTTTAGAATAGATACCACATGACTCTTCCACAGTTTAAAAAAAGGGGACAAAAAACAGTAGTAGTGACCAACTAACTAGATAAACCAACAAAGTGAATATTCAAAACTGTCTTTGATTTTAGTTAAGTTCACATTCCAATAAAATGAAATCAGAAAAAGATAAGAATATATCATAACATGTTTACAATTTAATTCAATTCCAGTTTGTCTACATGTCTCATATTGTAAACAGTCTCTAATAAAGGTAGAACATTTTTAACCATCTGAGAATAGGTCTACATGTATATTTCTGTTCTCAAAGGATTTTAATTACTTAGCTGTTAAACATTCTACTCTGATGCTTTTCTTCAACTACAAGTCTTCTATTGTAGTTGAATTTTTAGAATACTGTCTCAATTTGAAAAGCATTATTGACATAGTTTATTGTCTCTTTACTTTTTTTCCTAGACCTTAGATTTTGTGCAAAAAAAAAAAATGGTGGTCAATACTGAAAGACTTAAAAAAAAGAGAGATAACTAAGCTAGAAGCAGAGATAGTAGATATTTATATATGTTCATCAACTTTGATTCTGTTTCACTCTTGTTTTTTTAAAAAGAGATACACCCCAGTCCAAAGTCACATTTGAGTTACATTTATATGATGATGACCATGAATCATTTCAGAAAGCAGTGCGTCTATTTTATTCTTAAGCTAACACAAACTCAAAGAGCCTTTCTCAAATCAATGGTCACTATCACATGATTCTAGTTTCTGCAAAATATAATTCAGGAAACTGTAAAGTGATTTAATTTTTTTCAAAAACCATGACCCATTATAGGACATAAACAACAAAAAAGGAAGTTAGATATTACCACTAAGGGGAAGAGATAATAGCATTTCTCTACCCCATTCCTATATTATGATCAGTGCTAGAAGTTTTCCCATGTCCATGTTCCATAAATAGTTTAGGTTTTTAAAAATCATATTCACTCTTTGATCCAGTGATTATAAAGATAAATTTGTATAATCAATACTTTAAAATATAGCATGAATTTTACTTCAAAATGCGAATGAGATAAGACTTCAAAGGAAAGAAGTTCCTTTACTAAAGGCATTTATTATTTCTGTAGTCTGATCGCCTCAATGTAAACCAGTCAAATAGTCATTACCTCACCTTGAATAAAGTCATAATTAAAGTTCTCCTGCTCTCTTTGGCCAGGACAAATCTTTTAGGCGGGAAAGGAAGAGAATATTCTCTCCAGGTTGAAGTTTGATTTGTACTTGATTGCAACCAAGTATGTGTTTGTGAAATGTGTGGTTAGAAATAAGCCACACTAGGCATAAAATAGCAATTAGAGGCAGCAAGGTCATGTCATTGGTACCTAAGATTCCATTAACTTCTGCAGATAGTCTCACAGGTAGTGGGGAAAAGATGAATAAAATAGAAACACCACAGGTTTCAATTCACTCATCAGTGATTTAAGGAGTGCCTATTCCTACAGACAACTTATTAGATGCTCAGCTAAGACTCAATCTAGAATGTAAGAGGAGAGTTTGCTGTAAAAACTTTCTTTTATTTTATTTTAAGAGGCAATATCAAAGACCATTTATCAAACAGCTGGCTTAACTTCAGCAGTCCTGTAGTTCTGCTATTGTATCACAGAGCCCTCTAGTGGTAACAATACCAATTTCATCATAAATGTATACTAAAAGCTAAATAGTCCAAATTCGTGAGTTTTTTACCTCTGAATGAGCCTTTTCTTCAGCCTATAAGAAAGTAAAAGAAAAGAATGCAACTGTAAAATCTAATTTCAATTAATTTCAAATTATAAATAAATAAAATAATTATAATGCATATTTAAAATGTTTTTCTGAACTAACATTAGAAGAGAGTGAGATACATAAAGTTATTTAATTAAACTAGTAAAATGCAATACTTTAGGACTTAAAATATCTATTTATATATAAACAATAAGGTATTTTAAAAAGATAGGTAATTTGATCCATAGATATATTACATGCCATAAAAGCAAAAGATAAAATTAAAAAACTCGATCAAAAGCAGCAAAAATACAACAGTTATAAAATTACACTCAAAAACAGAGGACACAAAAAATTAAAATGTTTGATTTTTTAATACAGACTGTAGGAAATGGAGTCCAAGTAATTATAGAGATCTCTAGCTAAGATTTAGGAGTCAGAATTTTATTCTGTGATTTACTGATCATAAAGAATGCCAAATAAAAGGGAGGGGGAACTGACTTCTGATAACTAGAGAAAATCAACATCATTAATTTCTATTTTATTTTAATTTGCCTAGTGGTTATTGAGTTACAAGTCAACAAAACACTAAAACACCCAGGGTTAAGATGGTGATAAAAATTGCTGGCAAACATCTTTGGCTACATAACTTATAGAAATGAAGAATGGCATAGAAACTTCCAGGGTGTTTTGAACTTCAGTTACAGAAAACCCTTAGTTCTGTTTTTCTTCTTCATACTGGGATGCAAGATGCTAGAAAATGAGTTATGTGCACCATTAGATTCAGGAAGCTCCCGCACTCTGGGAAAAACTGGAGAATGCAGGACATTGCTGAACAAAACAAGTCTGCTTGTTGCCATCAGCAGATCCAAAACTGAAAAACAATCGCCTATCTTCACTTTCTGGATGTTTCTATATTAATTGTTACAAAAGTACCTGAACTGCTTTTTATGCTTTCTTTCAGAAAAAAAAAGTAACATAACCATCAGGATATATTTTATGCCCAAGTATCTCTTTTAACATGAGTTTTGTCTTTCCTATATTTTCTCTACCTTAAAAAAAAGTGTAGTTATATAATGGTTAAATACTAAGGCGACTAACTGTTAGAATCTTAACAGCCTTTTTAAGAAAACTGTGTTTTAAAAAGCATTGTTAACATAAATCTTGAGTTATTTTTCATCTCAGTTTTAACTTTTAAGTAAAAATTGTATATTTTTAAATTTTAATAATTTCAATCCTTCATATAAAGTTCAGTTTTGAATAAAAAATAAGCAAGAAACCTTAAGATAAAATCATCATTGCCTTAAGATATATGGCACAATTAACTATATAAATTAACTTTCCCTAGTTCTTTGTATATTTACTGCCAGTTTATTCTGCCCAAATCCTGCTTCTGGGCTTGGTAAACACTCAATAAGTAAAACATGTGTTTGAAAAAAACATATTTGCTCTATTTTATACAAAATTAATAAATATACTCATCACAGTTTTTCATTACACTAGTTATGAGTAGGTTACATATACTAGTAGTAAGCATAACTATTACATATCAATTATCTGTATACTGTATAGTATTACTTTTCTCATTGCTGATTTTTAAAAACCATCATTTTCTGTAATCCTTGTTTCTTTCATACTCTGATTATTAATACTGGGTGGGTGTTACCATAAAATTAAAGCAATGAGCCAGAATATCAATTTTTCCAGTGGTTTAGGTGTGGGATTAATTATATCCTGACAGAATTTGATTAACTTTCATTTTTAATGATGGTTTTGAGCAAGCCCATGTTCCTAAAGGAGGAAAAACAATATAAAATTATTGCTTAAATAAAAACATATCAGTTAATTATTTATTCTGTAAGTCATTCACTTATCTATTCAAACTTATTAATTAAAAAAATATTACTTTAGCACTAGTTATGCATTAGGCAATATGCTAAGGACATCCACAATATACCAAACATGGCACTTGTTTTCACATTAAGATTTGAGTACAGAAGAGTTCAATAAAGTTTTAATATGCAGCTAATCAGAAAACATCTATTACAGGGATAAAAAATGTAAATGCCTAACAAGAAAGGCTTATAAAAAAAATTAAAAGGTCTCTCCACATTAAAAAAGAATCACGGAGACTTCCTTGGCTACTTTTTATCTTCCCACTTTTGATAGAGATAGGGATAGCAAGGGGTCTTTACTTCCTATGAGAAAAGCAACAGCACAATGAGAACTTGCTACCCAAGTTTTCAGGAAAACAAAGAAGAGGTGGTGGAGATTGTGGCTTCCTCAGAGCACAAGTCAGCATCTGAGGAGGTAGACACCAGGTCAGTGACTGCACTCCTGGAGAAATTTCATCTTAGTGTTGCTGGATATTCCAAATATTTTATTTTATTTTTTTAGTTGGAACCTCACTCTATTGCCCAGACGGGAGTGCAGTGGCACGCTCACAGCCACCGCAGTCTCGAGTTGCTGGGCTTAATTGATTCTTCTGCCTCAGCTTTCCAAGTAGCTAGAATTACAGGCATGCACTACCATGCCCAGCTACCAAATATTTAAAAAAAGAAATTTAGAAATGTGAATTTTGAGGTAAAAGTTCCAAATTTCACAGAGTTGGCTTGGGTTTCAAAACAAATACACAAATCCTAAATTTGCCAAAGGTAACACGTTGACAGATCAGATTTGGGCTTGTGATTTCCAACCCGTTTGCAGAAATCCCCTGGGACAGATAGATGGGCTTGATCTGGCTGGTGTTTTCAAATTTCATTTTAAAGGCATAGTCTGAGGAAATCTGGCAACTTGCCTGATGTTACCTAATATTACTGATTGAACCAGGCAAGAATACAAATCAACCAAATCTTTTTCCAGAGTTATTAAGAAT
Organism: Cephalopachus bancanus; assembly: GCA_027257055.1. NCBI lineage: Eukaryota > Metazoa > Chordata > Mammalia > Primates > Tarsiidae > Cephalopachus > Cephalopachus bancanus. Next base: position 2,372,036 of record JAPVLO010000258.1, read on the forward strand.
GCATGAAAAATAATAAGTTGTTTTTTTCACTTTATAGTTTGAAAAGCACTTTTGTAGGCATTTTTTCATTGTCAATGAAGTCTCAGTGTATAATCATGGAGGACTAGGGACAGAATGACTGCTCTTCATATATGATTTTTCTCTTATTAGTCTTCTAAATATGCATTTATTTGAATTATTTTATTATAGCTTATTTGTCAATTTCAGTATATAATTTCCATTATTTTGAATGTTATTATTTGATTTTCCTAATATCACCTTCTCATGTGACTTGACCACCTAATCAATCCTTTTCTCACTTAACCCTAGAATCCTTTTTGCCTCTGTATGTTGGCTTATAAATATGTGTTATATATGTATAAATACCTTATCTGTATTTTAATCCTTTTTCTTATTTTATATTCTACTCTATTTTTTTAAATTGTAGAGACAAGGTTTCGCCAAGTTGCCCAAGCTGGACTCAAACCTGCGGGTCAGGCAATCCACTCGCCTCAGCCTTCCAAAGTGCTGGGATTACAGGCTGAGCCACCGAACCAGGCCCTATATTCTACTCTTAATAATACTTCTAGTTGTAGTTGTCCTCATTGTTTTGATATCCCATTCCTATCTATCTACAATTTTTAAAATGTGCCCCTTTTAAAAATGCACCCCCTTTTAAAATGTACCTTTTTTAAAAATGCACCACTATTCAGTCCAGTAGCCACTAGGCACATGTGCCCATTTACATTTAAATTAATTAAAATAAAAAAATTCAGTACCTTGGAACACCATAATACACTTCAAAAATCAAGAGCAACATGTGGCTGGTGGTTACTGTAGTAGACAGTGTCAACCTAGAACACATTTACTATCAGAAAGGTCTATTGGACACTGGTATAAACTGATTAGTCATCTGTTTTTCCTCAAACTTATGCTCTTTTTTTAGAGAATAAAATATCTTATTTTTAAGTTTTAGAAACACATAATGGCTGTACGTGTTTATGGGTATACGTGATATTTTGATACAAGCACACAAAGTATGATGATCAAATCTGAGTAACTGAGATATCCATCACCTCAAGCAATTATCGTTTGTTTTGAGAACATTCCAAATTTTCTCTTCTAGCTATTTTGAAATACATAATAAATTACTGTTAGCTATAATTGCCCCGTGTTGTCACACTAGATTTTACTCCTTTTATCTAACTATACATTTTTCTTTTTCTTCTTTAGTCCTTCTTAGGCTTCATAAAGGTAATGTTACCTCAGTATTATTATATATATTTAAAACATAATTATAATGATGCAGCATATTTTGATGTTAAATAAAGATTTAAATTGCAGTGGTTTAAGTCAGAATACGAGTCCCCAAAAACCAGCAGTATTGGTCTAATAGGAGGAATACTGAGTCTTAACATATTTATTTTATGTGGGTTTTTTAAAGCAATAGATTCTAAGCACTAATAATGATTTCCTAATTTCTAGAACCTACTGACAATTTTAATCATTAAAAGGTGAAACAAGAAAACTATTGCCTCTGGCAATGACAGTTTGATCTTGAGTGACTGTCTTAGGCAGTAAAGATGTACAATTAACCTACAAACATAAAGGTTTGAACCTAATAAATATGAGCTTAAAAATAGCATTGCTCTTAATACTGCGTTGATCAGAGACAGCCAAGGCTGTGAACTTTTCATGAACATTTCAATATAGGATTAAGGATTATTCATAATACTCAAATCTCATTGAGATGTAGGAAGATGCTTTTAAATATACCTCACAGTTAGCTAGGCATAAAGGAATCCTCTCATAAAACATAACTTCCTCTACTTAAAAAAAAAGATGAAATTATATTTAGTGAGCAGAAAAACTCATCTTGGCAAAAATGAGCCAGAATTTCACATACTGGCAAAAGCCAAGTTGAAACATTCTCTTAGGAAACAGAGATTTAAAATCACACACTATCTCAAAAGTTATGTATTTTTAAAAATATCTCTGGATCTTTTAGGCTTTTACCCTTTGGCAAAATCTCCTCAGGAAATGAATTTCAAAAATAAAGAGAAAAAAATACCATACAAAAGTGAGCAGTCATGACCCAGAAGACCAAAAAGGAAAACTAGTCATTACCATGTAATGATGGCACAGCATAGTACATGGTTTTAGGGGCTCCAAGTCATATCCCAGTGGGCCTCAAGAAATTTAGTTTTACATTTACTCCTTGATTACAATGAGTGCACAAAAGCCAAGTGAAAGCACATGTAAGTGGCCACACAATGACTGGTATAGCAGCTGCCAACTTATTGGGTATGCAATAAATTTCAGCATGCCCTTATTTCACATCACAACTCCTGCGTAAATGTCCTAGGTAAATGTGATCTATTCAAAGTGAAATGATCTAGTTTATCATCTGTGTGCATGGCAAAAGCAGAAGCTTTTTCTTAACACCCAATACTTACGGTAGAGTAAAGGGAAGAAGTACTGGAGACCAGTGATAAGGAAGAGCCGTGAACTGGAGAAAACAAAAAGAATAATAGAATTAAAACAATGAAGTCTACTTACAAACCCCAGGCCTTCGCTGAAAAAGTAAAGAACGGGGAGCTTGGGAAATAAAATAATAGCTTACTGTAAGATTCTTAGAACCAGCCTGCTATAATTTTTTAGATCAAGAGGTTGAGACATGAAAAAGTCCCACATATCTTCCCTAAAGTACCTCCTTCACCAAGTTTTAGAGAGGAGTTGACAAACATGGACCCTATCAGCATGTTTTGCATGTATTTAAAGCCATAGTCAATTTCCATATAATACATAGAAAACCATGAAAACCCAAACTAAAGTTGCCATATACTTTTAAAATTAAAAGCATGTTAATGTTAGTGTTTTATTTCATTTATACAATGATCCAGTTTCTGAATTTTTCTCCACTATACTTTCAGGGCAACAAGAATTTTAATCCATCTTGCCATTTCAACATTATCTGATGCATTGATCATACTCTTATAAATGTAAAATTATTGTTGTCTTAGTAATTTTAGTAACAGAAACATACTCCTTATTCCAACATGGTATCTCACAGAAATTAACAATGGAAATTGCCTACTGGCTTTTCTCTAGCTATATCAAAATAGCATCTTAAACAATTAGCAGCCTGCTTTTTACTTCTGTATTTCCAATACTTTAAACCCCAAAAGGTGGCTAGCATTTTGCTTAACTGCAATTGCAGAAGAGTTCTTCCTCTTTTTCCCATGAAATAATGTAGTTATTTCTGTCATTGTTCATTAAACAAACATTAGTTAAGCATGAGAAGTGTGACTAGCCCTTGCTAGATTCTGGAACTACAAAAATTAAAATAAAATAAAAAAACACAAACCTAGGAGTTTACAAAGAAGCGGAAAAAAAGACCCTTACCTATCACCATACACAAAAATAAATCCTAACTGAATCAAAGACCCAAACATAAAACCTCAAACTATATGAAACTTAGAAAATGCAGGAGACAATCCTAAAGAAATTGGAACTGGCGACCAATTCCTGATCAAAATCCCAAATGCCCATGCCATAAGAGGTAAGATAGACATGTAGGACCTCATCAAACTGACAAGTTTCTGCAAAGCCAAAGAAACCATCAAGAGAGCAGGGAGACAGCCCACAGACTGGGAAAACATATTTGCTAACTATATATCTGACAAAAGTTTAACATCTAGGATCTACAAGGAACTCAAAAGTGCCAAAAAGAAAAAAACAAACAGCCCATTACAAAGCAGGCAAAAGATATAAATGGACACTTCTCAAAAGAAGACAAACTTTGAAAAAATGCTCAACCTCACCAGTCATCAAATAAATACAAATTAAAACCATACTGAGATACTGCCTAACTCCAGTCAGGATGGCCACCATCAATAACAAAAAACAACAGATGCTGGAGAGGATGTGGGAAAAAGGAAGAACTACAACGTTGATGGGAGTACAACCTCTGTGGAAAACAGTTTGGCGATTCCTAAAAGATCTAAAACTCAACCTTCTATACAATCCCACAGTCCCCCTACTGGGAGTATACCCAGAGGAACTCAAATCACTCTATGAAAAAGCTACCTACACATGCATGTTTATTGCAGCATTATCCACAATAGCAAAAACATGGAACCAACCGTGCTGCCCATAAAAAGAGGACCGGATTTTTAAAATGTGGTACATATACACGCTGGAATATTATGCAGCCATATAAAAGAACAAAATTATGAATTTCACAGCAACTTGGATGGACTTAGGGTCTGTAATTCTGAGTGATCTCTCACAGAAACAAATAACTGAGTACCACATGTTCTCACTCGTAAGTGGACTTGAACAATTGTCATAATACTATAAGAAAGGAATTGGCAGTAGTAGGAAACAGCCGGAGTGGGGTGAGGGGGCACACCTCATCAACAAGGGTATCTGCATAATGAACATTCATATACCTAACCCTGAATTATACCCCACATCTTCAAAATAAAATAAAAAGAAAGATATAATTTAAAAGATAACTACAGTAGAATATAATAAATGCTATTGAAATTCATGTGGTGGGTACTACATGAGCATATGGGAGGTGCTTATAACTTTGACCAGAGAAGACTGGAAATACTGTGCTAGGTTAGTGGCAGCATGAATGGATGCAAGGGGATGAATCTGGGAGTGGTCAAGAAGAACCTCTTTAAAACCGAGTACATAGATGTGGTCAAGAGGGGAATGAAGAGCAACTCCCAGATTTCTAATTTGGGCACATCTATGAGATGTGTAAAATGTTGATATTTGAGTCAATTATCTTTTAAAGAAAGCACTTCTTTCCATCCTACTAACACCTTTATAAACTGAAGTATTAGCCTGATGTGCCGGAAGGCAGGTAGACAACGAATCAGGTGATCTCATTTTCGTTCTTTTTCTATGAACTTACAGCACGTGGTTCACTTTCTACATCTGTTGGTGTGCGTGAGCACTGGGCAGGATATCAATAAAATCCCTCCAATCTAGTTCAAAGTCTTGAGTCTAGAATTATAATTGTTCAATATTCAATGCCTGGGCATAAAAAAAACCCATCTTGCTCACTCAGGCTGACTTTCAGCAGTTCAGATAATTTAATCTTATACAGGGAAGGCCAGAATTTCCCAGCATATGAACATTGTTCTATTTTTAAATGCCACACTCCAGAAAGCTCTCTGCATACTAAACAAATTATTTTTAAAGTATTTTCAGAGGCCTATCTGTGAAGAGAGTAACTGAACCATTTCAGAAAAGCAGTGATCTTACCTTTCAGATTGGTTATGTTTTATCTATCTACACTGCAGAAATCAGTTGACTCACAGGATATCATTCAATATCTGTCACAGAGAACTTAGTGGTTTGATTAATAGCACAAAAAGTAGTGACAAGCATAATCTACTGATTTAGTGACAGCCAATTAAATTATAGTGTAGACCGGAAAAACATGAGTCAGTTTGTATTGCTGCCTAAATTTTTAATCAGAAGGTGAAAAGGGGAAAGAGAAAGGAACAGAGCTATTCTTTATTCTCATTTCATCTTTATGACAAACCTATTGTTTGTTACAGATGAGGAACCTAGGATGAATAAAGTCAAGAAACTTGCCCAAGTTCATACACAAATAAATGAATGGCAGAGTCTAAAACCCTGATAAGATTCCACGACTGGAAGTTTTTTTCTTTTATTCATGATTATTAAGGGCTAGGATAGTATGGTTGATTTCATGTTTGGTTTTATTCTTTTTTGAATATGATTATTTAGTCTTCACAATCCTTTTTTAACGTTTATATAATTTTACCCTTTCATTCCCTGTCCCTTACCTTCCATATCTTTTGGTTTTATTCTTATCAGTTTATTTCTGTTTTATTTTAAATTTTAATTCCTTTGGGGAATACAAACAGTTTTTGGTCTGGGCTTTAGGAGTACCCACCACCCTCACCTGTGCACTGTACCCTAAGGGTGAGATTTCCTCCATCCCCCTTCTGAGTCTCCAGTATCCATTATACCATTCTCTGTGTCTTTGCACATCCTCAGTTTAGCTCCCACTTAAAGTAAGAATATGCAGTGTCTGCTTTTCTGTTAGTTTACTTAGGATGATGTTTTCCAATTCCATCCGAATAACTTTTTATGTTTAGTTTCAGTTTATCCTTAGCTGACATGCTTTATAATATGCATGCCACAAGATTCCTTTATGGAAACTTTTAAAAAATTCATTCAATAAAAATCTCTCAAATTCTTGCAAGCAAATTTGACATTTGAAGTTTTATGGTTTAGAAGAATATGTACACTTGAATATTAGTTAAGCTTTCCGAAGTTTTCAAATAATTTTATTTAAAGTATTCCCATAGAATTATACAACTATAAAGACATTTTTAGGTCAGGTGAGAATTTGATTGTCATTGGATAAATAAATATGACTTACAAAGCAAAAAGTAGGTACAATATGAATTCTAAAATGTCATGATATAAAACAAACACTAAAGGGTGTTTCTGTGAACAAAAAGTGTGACTATTATAGTTTTTCTGATTCGTGTATCTTTATGGCTCTTTACTGAGGAATCAAACAAAACATTTGCTCTGACATTTGATGTACCTGGGCAATACTTTCTAAATTTATATATATTTCTGTATGAGAACATTGAATTTACTTTAAACTGCTATATAGTTAAGTATTAATCTAGACAAACCTTGGCATATTTTCAAATGCCTAAAGAAACAGAACATAATACAGCATCAAACTTCTTCAATTTCAGGGTTCCCAAATGAGAATTATACTTACTGATTTCCTCTTCAGGAATACTAGTGAAGTGAGTGATACAATGGTTTCCCACTCAGAGTTAAATGAAGTAACTTTGTCTTTATTTCCCCCATGCCTACCTTCTTCCATGCTGTCTCTGAATGATCCAGAATGACTGATGGCACGTGGCCTTTCCTCCAGAGAAGTGGCACTCCCGCAGAGCTGTGAGTCATCATAGAGATCGAAAGAAGAGTCTTGAGCTGGGATGCTATTTGAGCGCATCATGCTGGGCCCAGGAAGGTTAAACTGAGAAAGATTTGTTGGGCTCACTGAAAAACAAAGCATATACAGCCTATTACACTAGGACTTGAATGATTAAAAGAGAAGGTTGATAGAAAGTGAGAATATGATCCCAATTCTTGTGGAAACATAAATGTGCAAGAGGGTCTCTGTTTAAGGTAGGCCAAGAGTCTGCATATGAAACATTCAATACCAGTTCCTGTGGAGTTCCTCTTTTCCTCTGGAACTTTTGTGGCAAGTATTATGTCAATTTCTAAAGCAACAGTAAGCAAAGCCAACAAGTCACCTCTACTGTTCTTGCTAGAAATATAACAAGATGGTATTTTTTACTGCATGTTATAAAGAAAAGATTGTTTCTCCAGAGTCTATAGTTTTATTTTTTAAAGGATAATCATCACTCTAATGGAAAAAGCAAAATTGAAAAGAAAGGAAAATATAAAAATCTCTAAATTTTTCAAGATCCTTTGTCAAGGCTTTATCTTTTTTTATCAAGAGCTACTTCCTGGGAAATACTTTCAGTCATGTGGAATTCCTAACTGATGGAAATTTATGGTTAGAACCATCATTATTATCAAAGCCAGATTATAAAGAGGAAGAGGAAAAACTTCCTTTAATAAAATGTAATATACATGGTATCTGTAGCCCATCATAAAATTAATTGCATAAAATATTTTTCTACTATGTCTAAGAAATGCCACAATGAGACAGTCAAAAGTCACAAACCATGTATTTCCAAACAAGTATTTTAAGTCTATAAGTTGAAATAAGAATTTATTTATCTACCTAATGCCAAACATTTCTAATGACATTTAACTTTTTTAGGCCAATTGGTAATCATCAATTAGAAAAAGATTTTGTTGTTTGTACAGTCGCATTAGGAAACAATATAATTTTGAAATTCATAATAAAAGCAGAGCAGAAAAATCTAAAAAGATGTTTATTGTAAATGCTCATATCTAAGAAAAGCAAGTTTGCTACTGATGTATGAGGAAGCAAGCAGGAACCTCTCAAGATGTAAAAGGAACTGCTGAGTAGTTCCTTGAGATATGAATGTCTTGGGATTAGAAATAGTCTGATATCATCTCAGACTACTCTGTTTTTTTTCTTTTCCACAGACATTATACTTAATATAATTACTGGCTCTCGAAACAATTTAAAATAGGAAAGTTATACCTTGAAGTAACTGAAGGGAAGTATTTCCTATTTACAAGGTACTGTGCTTGGCATTTTGCACGTATTAATTGATTTAATACTCAGAACAACCCTCTGATAGGAGCTAGTTATGGACTGAAGAAAAAGAAAAAACAGGACTAAGAATCACACATAAGAAATATAATGAAAAAGAAATAAAGTATAGATCTGCAAAGTGCATAATCAATTGGGAGAAGAGAAGAAAAGATGGAAAGAAGGATCAAAGAAAAAGAAGCAGGAAGAGAGAGCAAGAGTCACGTGACAGGATCTGCTATATTTCAGGCACATTCCTTTAGCCCATAGCAACCATTAGTCCCAGTTCGGTCCAATAAGTAAAAGCCAGTACTTACAATGCAGAACATTCAAGACTTAAATGTCTATGTTTAGGGTGGCTAGACTGGAATAAATCATCCTATTCTAGGTTCACAATATTAATTAATTCTTGTTTAATTGAATAAAGTATTCAGCACTTTTGCACATGTATTATTTTAAGATACATATCTAGAAGCTAAAAGGACATTTAATCCACTATTTAGCTTTTCAAAATTCTTACCAGAATGATTGCACAGATGTCCAAATGAAGTGTCCTTCTATAATTTCAAAACATAACTCTGTTTTGTTTTATTTTGTTTGAGTTGGAGTCTCACTCGGTCACCCAGGTTGCAGTGCAGTGGCACCTCACGACCACTGCACCTCGACCTGCTGAGCTCAAGCTATCCTTCCGCCTCAGCCTTCCAAGTAGCTGGAACTACAGGCACGGGCAACCACATCTGGCTAATTTTTTGATTTATTGTGGAGACGAGGTCTGACCAAGTTGCCCGGGATTATCTCGAACCCCTGGACTCAGGCAATCCTCTCACCTCAGCCTCCCAAAGTGCTGGAATTACAGGTTTGAGCCACCACACCCAGCCCAACACTTAACTCTTTCAAGATTAAACATAAGAATTAGGGTACGTTTTTAAAGGGAATAGTTTTTATTTACACTTTTGATGGGTTCTCCATTGGAAATATACCCAACTACTTAAGAATGTTCCATTAAGTTAATATCTATGATAGGTCTTCTTTTTGGGTGCTCTAATCAAATTTTTAACAAAATGACATAGGTTCTGATTTCAAGAGTGGTCACTAGGGAGGATAACTGAAAAAGCTGAAAAGTTAGTATCTAAAATAGACCAAGAAAAGCCATATGATAGAAGATAAATGTAACATAGAGAATTTCTATAAGAAACAAATTGGTAAAGAGCTTCTACTGGTAATTTTACTTTCCATCCTTTTTAGGCAAATATTCTGATCTCTACCCTTCAGTTTGTTCATGAATTAAAAGACAATTGCAGAATAAATGGCCTCTAAGATCCATTTAAAGCTATGAGAGACATGAGAATTTCTAAATAGAAGATAAATAGATAAGTTAATCTATCAGGGAAAAGAGGGCTTCTGACCTTGTCTTAAATTGTATTTGCATAGCAAAGCCACTGTTTTTATATATATTGTGGCAATGTGGGGAGAACAGAATCTGATAGAAATGTGGACTGGGTTTTTAAATACCTCCAAGTCACTCTGTACTTTTATGTCTATAGTGAGACATTAACTAGTGAGTGTAGGATATTGTTTTAAATAAGAAGAGTTGCCCTATGGAATCTACCCCTGACATATTTTGTGGAATCTGGTTATATTACTAGAAGTATCTGGTGAAGATTCAGAAAAATTTTTTATTTGATCTTTTAAAAAAAGAATGTCAAAAGTGTGTTATTTTTATATCCAAGTAGATTCTGCCATTAATGGATTTAGAAAAGAAGCTAGAGATGTCATTCAAATCTACATAACAGAAGAGTGATTGAACCAGCTGTCTGTGTGAGAGGTCTCTTCCAACTGTGAGATGCTATGCTTCCATGAGTATAGAAGAAAAGATTCATTCTCAATAGGTTGAAGGGTGCATACAGAGACTGAGTAAAAGGGGACTCAAGATAGAGGGAAAAAAGCAAAAGCATAGAAACTGCTCTTATACAAAGGTGTTTAGCCATCACTGTATGTATGCAAAAGGTTCCACTTAATATCCAGAAGTAGGATGTGCCAGGTTGATATAAATCTTGTGTTTAACCCTTGTGGTGAGGTGAACAATGAATCTGTGCAATTGTTACCACTCATGGGGACACGGCAACGAGTCTCTGCAGGCTATGAGATACCTCACGAGAACTGTGGCCAATAGTAAATAAAGCTTTATTCAAAGACTTATTTTTCTTATATAAATTACATATTCATATTATTTCCTGAAAGGGACTGGTTTATATTACAGTTAGCATGTTGGGAATTACAAACAAACCATAGTTTACGTTGGCACTAGCTCACAGTTGTCTACTGGAAATCACATAATTGTAGTGATCTAATGTAAATTTCTAATGTTTATTATATGCATTTTTACAGTAATATTTGTAAAACTTTTACATATTAACACATTTTTAACAGGTAGAAATAAGGAATAGATAAAGAAAACATGGATACTGCAACTCTTGAATGTTATGTTCCTTACTGATCATTCAGAAAAGATAATGATCAAATTGAAAACAGGTGATGTCTAAAGACAAATATAGGATAATGTTACCCATATTTGAGTCAAGTAATTACATTTCACATACTTCTAAAATGTAATAATAAAGTCACTTAAATTCATTATTATATTTTAATTGGGCCCACTGTCTCACTCAGTAAATATAAGTTTAGGTAATCTTCAAATGCAATTAAAACTCTAAAAATTATTTTCCTGATTTGAAAATTAGTCATTTTCTTCCATTATAAAATAACACAGCATAGCAATCTCAGAATGCCTGATTAGAAACCTCTTATGCTTATAAAATCTGGGTAGGTACATGAGAGTGTGTTGACATGGATAGGGCAGTCTTCTTTATACCCCCCATGCATGAAAATGTTGAGACATAGGAGTTCAGACACTAAGATCAGTTTGAAATCTACTGCAATTATCTAGAGTTCAAAAGCTTCAGCAAGAACAATGCCACTAAAAAAGAAAGATAGATGTATGAGCTATTTTGAAGATAAAGTCATGGGGTTTTATCTATTTAAAATGTACAGTATGAAGGAGTAAATTGTATAGTTTCAAGTAAGACTATTATACTGAGTCCTGCCATGGAGTAGAGAGAAGGGTGATAGGTGAAATTGAATGAAAAATAGAAGAAAAGAGCTAAAGACTTTGATTCAAGGTGGCTAAGTAGTTTAGCATGCTGATGGGATTTGAGTTTTAATACTCAAAAAGATCTCAGAGAGAAAGATATGAGGGAAGACTGGAATTATTTTTTGGAGGGTGCATTTCTTGTAATACACTAGGTAAGTGTTCTAGGAACTCATTGCCATCAGTGTACCAGCTAGTGTTGTTGTGTGTCACGATTTGAGGAAGCACATCCCGAGTTGTGGCAAACAGATCACTGGTTCTTTCACCCTGGCAATGCACCTGCCCACACCACACTGAGTGTTCAGCAGTTTTTGACCCAAACTGCAAGATCCCTATGCCTTCTCTCTCTATTTGCCTGACCTCACCCCGAGCAACTTTTTTTTTTGTTTCCCTGGATAAAAAATGTTCTCAAAGGAAAATATGTTGCCCACGTGTAAGAGGTGAAACAAAAAACAGCAGAAATACTTAAGAGGCATAAAAATCGACAAGCTCAAAAACTGTTTTGAGCAGTGGAAAGAACGACTTGATAGTTGTATTCTATCAAACAGAAAGTCCTCTGAAGGTGACTGAAGTGTAAACATGCAAGAGTAAATAAACAATTTTTTAATAAATGAATTCTGGGGTTTTTTTTTTTGGTTCCCCCTCATTAATATTTATTTGAGAGATAAGAATTAAAATTGTGACTGAGAACATAGAAAATATGTTTAGGTTAAAAAAAACTCTAAAAAAAAAATCAAACTTGGAAAACACATCTATATAAGGAGCAGATGGAGGATGAATGGCATTGCCCAGGTTTTACACTTAATGCCTGGGACAATTATTAGTAGAGTCTCTTTCACTCTCAAAAGTGACCTTGATTGTACAATAAATGACATAGCCATGTTAAGATGAGCAACCCTGGGAGCAAGAATTGCAGTTGAAGAGGTATAAAGAGACTCAAGAGGGCAGTGTCACTGAAGTCAAGACCTGTCTAATGCCGCTGAAAGATCTTTGGTATAAAGGACAATGGACTAAGGGGGGAACCTACATCCTAGAAAAGTAAACTTGACTTTTGAGACTCCTAGTTTCCATAGCAATGAAATGTAAGGGCTATATTTGATCAGTGGTTTCCAAATTCAAGTCATCAGAACATTAGTGGACCAGAGAGGTGCTTTGTTATCAGTAAAATTATAATTCCTATTTCATTTATTAATTATGCTTCAACTCTGAAATCAAATACATTCCGAAGTGTGCTATATAACCATTGTTTTTAACAGAATGTGGTCATGGACATGTTGGCTTCAGCTGCCATGTTAACTATAATATACACAACCCTTGGATACAACTTATCATTCTACAAATATTTGACATTCTTGGGAAATGAGTCCTTGATTCCAATGTCATAGTTCTGTACTCATCTTTCAGAAATCTAAGCTGTGGATCTCTTTCACATAAAATAGTGTGGTTACTGTCTTGTGAATTACTTTTTGGAGGGTGCATCCCTTGCAATACACTAGGTAAGTGTTCTAGGAACTCATTGTCATCAGTGTACCAGCTAGTGTTGTTGTGTGTCACGATTTGAGGAAGACACATCCTGAGTTGTGGCAAACAGATCATTGGTTCTTTCACCCTGGCAATGCACCTACCCACACCACACTGAGCGTTCAGCAGTTTTTGACCCAAACTGCAAGATCCCCATGCCCTCTCTCCCTATTCACCCGACCTCACCCCGAGCAACTTTTTTTAATTATTGAAAATATGAACCCTCCATGGGTATATTATTAGAATTTTTTTCAAGTGAAAAGAGAAAAAATAATGAGACTACTTTTACGTGACTTTTAGAAGAGAAATCTATTTTTAAAGTCATTGGATCTATTAAATGATAACTGGCATGTTTACATTCCTTTCATTTCTTGTCATTCTTTCCCTGTGTTTTTATAACATTTATGCAAATCATTTAATATTTCATGCAAATGATGCTAAGCACAAAGTAACCCAATGACTAATATGGTAATTTATTTTTCATTGTATCTAGCTTAAAATGTTCACAATGTATTGTTCTAACAGAAATTCTTACATGCATTTTAAGGAGAGTTTTAACATTAACAATGTTAAGAAAAGGTTATCTTGGAATCATGCAATCACATTTTGTTCCTAATTATTTTCATTTTCTAAAAAAATTAATATTGTTACAAGGATGTTTTAACATTATAAACAAAAAAATAAGTTGTTTTATTGTTTTTTAAAGACTATTCTAAGACCGAATGGAAAGAACTCAGGGCCGGAAGTCAGATGTCCTGATATTGATTACTGCCTCTGTCCCTTACTAATGGTGAGACTTTTTCAAGTCAAATGACCTCTCTGAGCATCTGGATCCTAGACTGTAAAAAAAAAACCACAGGAGTAACCTATGTTAATCATTTGTCAAGAGCAGTAAATATCGTAAGTTTGAAAATTATTCTGTAAACAGTAAATAACCATAGAAATAAAAGGTACTGTTATGATGTCTTTATCTCCCCTTTAATTGAAAAGGTTTTATGGAGAAATACTAGAACTCTTGTGAGGGTGAATGATGAGAGGAGCAAAGCATAATCAATGTTTTAGAATATTTTACCCAGGTTGGAAAAGTGGTATTTTCCAGTTGCAGAAGATGACATGGCAGAAGGGGAGACCAGAGGCGACTGGTTGCCAGTGTCCTGTAGCCCTCCAGTAGAATGAGAACGCAACCACTCTTTACCCTCTTCTTGGTTGGCCTGCCGAGATGATGGGGTATATCTGCAAAACAGCACAGCTAAGACACTTAACGCACATCTATAAGGGCAAGGCAATACAAGGACAGGAAAACAATTGAGAGGAGTTTACTATTCAGAATGAACAACAATCTCAAACAGATTGAATATAATTATAATTGCTCAGTTCTTCCAGATGATCTTTATACCATCTGTTTGAATCTCATAGGAAAAATAAATAAATAAAGGAATTTGAGAAGAAAATTATGCTTCTGTGAGATATGCAGTTGAAAATCATAAGCAATGAGCAGACAGCCAAGTTAACTGCAAAGAACTCAAAAGCAAAGTGCCAGTATGGATGTAAAGAGGGTGAAGACATGGACCACACAAATGGCAGACAGTGGCAGGCCAGAGCCAAGGTAAGGAGTGATGGTTACAGTAAGACACAGGAAATGGAACACAAACTTTTAAAAAAATTTTTTAAGGAAAATAGTTCGTTGGTTAAAATGCTACTTGACAATTATGGTTGGATTTTAAAAAAAAGAGGAAGAAATGTGCACACTTTATTGGAAAATAAATTTCTGGAACAATATATTGAATGGAATAATTGCCAGCTGTCTGTGATTGCTAACAAATTGGAGAGAAAAAGAATAATGGAGAAAAACCTGGTTTGGCCATTACTCAGTGTTTCTCTAAAGTAAATTGTTACCACCAAATAGCAACCAACATATCATATGCATATGGTGTTACACCTCTTAGTAGTTTATTCTATAACCCAGATAAAAGTACACAGTAAAGGAAGGCCATAAAATCATTTTTATCATGGACTGAATAATTATTTTGAGATTACTAAATGATATTAGATTAAACTGGTTTTAACTCAATCTGAGAGCTGCAAGTATCCCTGAAAAATATAAATTAAAACTATTTTGAGTTTTTATCAAAAGGATTCTATAAAAATCATACCTTAATTACAGTATCTATCCTATGGTGATGAAAATGTGTTTTTCTTTGATTCAAAGTAGAGCATCCTTCAACCTTTCAACATTAACTGGCCACATCTGTAGACTATATACATAGGGTTTTGAGGTTTTGCAAGCATATGCCTTCAAGATGCAAAAGCTAGGGAGGTTAATTTTATTTTAATCTGTAGATGTGATTTCTGCATTCTACCTAGTTTGCTGCCCCCCCCAAAAGCAATGCCTGAGACAAGTACTCTAAGAAGTCTCATCTTCAAAATACTGGTATTCTTAGTGGAATTTATTTGAATCACAACCTCAAACTCTACTAACATCTCTAACTGAGGCCTAGCTCACCAACTCTTCAGATCAGAGAAAACATCAAGATTAAAAGTGATTGCATCCTTAGCTTCAGGTACTACATTGCAAACAAACAAAGGAGGAAAAGAGACAGCACACAAAATTTACATAACAACAGAGAGAGGCAGTAATTGTGCTGAGAGAAATATATACCTTAGTCCCTTTTTGGGTAGTGTATTTCTGTCAAGCTGCATGCTGTTAAAACAAAGAAAACCCCTAAGGACATAATGTAAACAAAACTTCCAAATTATACATCCAACAAAAAATGGTTCTCTGAACTACAAAAAGTAACTTTGCTGCAACACATATATAATGCTTAACTCATTGGAAAAGGCCAACAAGGGTTGAAAGGTGTTCATGGCTATAACATATGTTGATTTCCTCTCTAACCCAGTAGCATTCAATGATAATTTAGTGATAGGATTCACGGAAAATAGATTAAATCTTGTTAGTATATTTCCCCTATGGACTCTATTTACTTAATGCTATGGTAGTTTCCCCTTTCCTCTGCAGCTGATTAGACTTTTGCTATGATTTCACATACAGAAAATTCCTGAAGGTGGAAATGAGATCTGTTCTGGCTACTAGAGTGACAGGTTTCAATAAAAAGAGAACGTAAAAAACACTGTTTAATACATATCTTTTGTCTTTAATTTTTAAATAAAAATAAAGGCATATTTATCCCCCATTTACATATAAGAAGAAATATAATATAATGAATATTAGCTTAAAATCTAATATTTCAAGCATAATTTATGTAAATATTTTAATAAAAATAAACTACACTATCTTTTAGAAATTACAAATTAGGCATTTAAGAGGTTATGAATGTTATCATCTGTATTTTAAAGAATTCTCAATCAGTAATAAGCGGGAAGAAAATATGTGTCTAGAGAAAATGGCCTTTCAAAAAAAGAGAGAAAGAAGATATCAACATCTAAATGGGACAAGTCTAAGGATTTCTGTGATAATCTCTGACATGTGGATAAGCAAATTGTAAAATTAATTTGATTTTCAGAATTACAGTTCTTTTCCTTTAGAATCTAAAATGATCAAAATTAAATATACAGGATATGCATAATGGGGATGATATAACATGAATGCAAGCACACTGACAAATTTTAATCACTCAAAAGCAAAGCTAAAATGTTTTCCTTATGTGTACTCCATTATTTAGCACTGTGATAGAAAGTATCCAAAGGCTTTATATAGCCCTAATTTGATGGGGAATGTCCATACAAGATAATTGCTATATTATATAGTGGCCAGATCTAGTATATATCTTGACTGTGGAACTTTTCTTTGTAGAACAGAGCAACAAACAAACAAAAGAAATCATATTGAACAAATATGAGAAAACTCCAAATATGAACTACATGTGCTAAAGCATTATCTGGTAATAAGTCATCTTAAAGATAGTGTATTTCAAGTGTACAAATTAAAGTTTAATGCTGCAGAGAATACTTTAAATAGGAATTATTTTGCCAATATTATCCAGTTGTATAAAAGATTATATATTTATATGATGCAGAGCAATTTAATGAAAAAAATCAGAACAAACACATTTAAATTTACCAATATAATGTAAAGCTTTAAGTAGACATATATTTGACTCTGGATCTTAAGGATATAAGTAGATGTTTTGTGCAAAAACAAAGGGTTGCAAGGACCAGGTAGGTAGTGGAAATGAGTGCTGCGTGGCTTTAGTCAACAGTCTAAAAAGGACAGGCCCTGTTTGCCTAGAGCTGGGCAGAAATGTGAAAGCAGCATTATCAGATCTTCCATTTAAAGACAAACCAGGAATTTGCAACGTTGGTTACTACTTCGAATTATTTTTAAAATTTTGTTGGCTCACAAAAAACAAAGCAAAACAAATGTGGACTAGTCACGGCTCAAGGACCATCACTGACTTGGAGCGGTTGCAGAGGGAAAAGCTTCAAAGAATATATTTTATTATTTGTTATTTTTTAAATTCAATTTAATGGAGAGAAATTTAAACAAAAATTAAAATATGAATGAAAAAACTAGTGATTTAAATATAAATATCATGGAAGTCTTCTAAAATTATAGACAGACAGGTAAGTTAGGAACTTATGTACCTCTCTATTACATAGCTTTAATTCGTTTTCCCTAAGTATTAACACTTTAACATACTTTCTCTCAGGTAGGGCTCTTTGGAATTCTTAGCATCCCCCAAATTCACTGACCAATTAATTGTAATTAAGCCAGGTCTACCCATTCGAACTAATTTTATGTTCAACAGATCATAGACTTTCTTAAATGTACTTTAAAGATTTAGAGGCAGCTGCTATTCCTTGTCATTTGGCTCTCAGGAAAAAAGAAAGCATTATGTCAAATATCAAAATGCATTTCAACCCAGTAATTCATTGAAAGAAACAAATTAATGTTTATATTATACTGTACCCATGAACTTATTAATATTTACTTTTTACAGTCTAATATTCATTCATACATTGTTAATATGACGCAAAGGCAAAACATATTTATTTATTCAAAATTAGCTAAAGGTTTATTTTAGAAAAAATATGGGTCATTTTAAATGCTATGACATTCCCATTTATAAAACTGGCCTATTTTAAAGATTGAACAAGAACAACAAAAAAAAAAGCTCTTCTAGAAAAAGAATAAATAACTGTATATTTGCTATTGTATTTTTGTGGTGAAAATTTATATTGATTTCAGCTAAAATATAGATTAGAGTAAAATATTAAAACAACATTTTGGATATAGCTATAAAACTCAGCAATCTTACTATCTAGGTTTGATTTGAGGATGACTTGGTTATAGTTACTTGACTATATTTCAGAATCTTTAATGTCTGAATGCTGAAGAAAGAGGTTAATGACTAAATTCTCAACTTGCTTTGGTCACCTTTATAAACTAAAATAGCCAGTATTTTGGACTGTGGTTGTACTTAATGATAACCCACTTACAGTATGCTTGGTGTGGTTACCAAGTTGTTATTTCTATTCCTCATATAGTTTCAATATAATTTGATTTGTTTGTTAGAATTTTTACAAATGAAATGTGAGAATGCCCATTTATCTTAAAGGTGCCAAAATTAGAATCTAAGATTCTATTGGAAGTCTGACTTCTGAGACAGAAAATCAAACACTTAACGGGCTTTTATGTGTGCTGTCTATAACAGCAAAAGCAAAAGGAAAAGAGATACATGTTCTTTGCCATCCTCCCGCTGTCTGTCTTGATCTAACTTTCATTTATTTTATTTTATTATTTTTATTTTTTTGTATAGACCAGGTCTCACTATGTTGACCAGGCTGGTCTCATTCTCCTGGCTTCAAGCAATCTTCCCACCTTAGCCTCCCAAAGTGCCATGATGACTGGTATGAACCATTGCACCTGGCCCAGTTTTTTTTTGTTGTTGGCATCTGTTTATGAGGAAAAACTTATTCGGTAATTACCAGTCTCCTGTAACAAGTATCAAGCACTAATATTTTAGTTTGTACTAAAATTATTTTATCAAAGGAAAACCCTATTCACATGGCTGTCCCTGTCTCACTGTTAGGGAAGTGGGAAGTAAATTGGGATAGAAGCAATGTTTTGCTCTGGGTTTATTTTACAAAGTTAAAATCAACAGAGAAGTGTAGAGTGGGAAATCTTAGATTAAGGGATAACTGGTGCACCATAGACAGAGTCTACATAACAGTTTTTGTTGATGTTGCAAAATATTATGCTAGGTGTAATACTGGAGGTCTAGAAAGGAGCCGATAGGCCAGCATCAATTTCAGAGTATAAAAAAAAAAAAAAAGACAGGGGAATATATCAGGTATATAGGGAAATATATCAGTGACCAATAGTGCTCTTCACGTGTGACCAAGCCCATTTTTTAAAGCTTTACCTGTGCTTATGTTATCTTGGAGCATAAGCCAAGAAATAAGTAGCATTGT
This sequence comes from Cephalopachus bancanus, assembly GCA_027257055.1. Taxonomy (NCBI): domain Eukaryota; kingdom Metazoa; phylum Chordata; class Mammalia; order Primates; family Tarsiidae; genus Cephalopachus; species Cephalopachus bancanus. Next base: position 2,391,394 of record JAPVLO010000258.1, read on the forward strand.
GTTTGTTAGGGAAGAAGAGACTGTTTTAGGCATTATCCTGGAATAAGAGTCAATACCAACATATCCAATAAAGGATGTTTTGGGGGAGAGAATCTAGAGCCATTTTGTTTAAGTAATGTTTTGTGATAAGTATATTAGGTAAGAAATGCCTTTGTATATCCTCCACTTTAAGTAAAAAAAAGAAAAAAATATATATATACATAGCCAATGGGAAGGAATAATGGGAAAAAAACTTTTTTATATGATTAATTTTCAAGGAATCTATTAAAAATAGCACTGGTGTTATAATTTTCTCTAACAATTCACTCTGATGATTGATTTTTTTTTCCAGGTCAGTTATGATTCCCCAGCAATCCATTTTTCATAGAGATACAAATGAAACAATTTAACATACTGCTGTAAGCATAACTGTAGAATCAGTTAAATTTAGTCTTTAAAAATGTTTACATTGTCAGAAGGAGCTTGTGCTTTTCTGGAGCCTAAACCACATCATTAAACTATCTTGAGAAGACAACCTTCAATATCTAAAAACATGCTTTGAATTTTATCAAGATGCCTACTGGGTATAAATGTATGCATTCTTATTAAGAAACTTAATTATCCAATCACTCTACCCTTAATGGTTTTATTCCTCTGCAAATTTGGTTGATAAGAACAAATAAAAGGCCCAGTCTCATCAATCTTTTGTCCCTTTCCACAGGAGCACTCACACTGAAATTAAAGGTAATTTAATGGGATGGGGGGTTAGGCACAAGGCAGGGAGGAGGGGGTGAGGAAGTTGTCAATGCCTCCAGGAAAGCTCACCTTTCTGAGAGAGTAGATCTCACACTACCAGTTCTCATGAGCAGACTCTGGACCTCGTGAGTGCCTGTAGTCAGTCCAGACAGGGAGCCATGATGGCTGAGGGGGAGGTCAATGGACTCCGAGCTCGTATGGAGGCTAGTCATGGACTGGTAACTCGGAGTGTCCTTGCTGCCTGCAGAGGAACTGCTCAGATTGGCAGCCCACACGAGACCACCTGATGTGAAAGAGTGAACCGATGCTGGGCTGGAAGCCAACGAGTGGCTTAAGCTTATAACATCTGTAGTTAAGTCTGAGGGTTTATTGAAGAGAGGGCTGCTGCTGCCACTTAGCCCTCCAGCACTGCCCATGCTGCCCGTACCGGACGATGGTGACTCCAGACTGCCTTGCCGCGCTAATGTGGTACTAGGGCTGGGCATTACTGAGGAGGATTTCACACCCTCAGTATTAGGTGCAGAGGCAGATTTGCCACCTGCCTTGGCACCAAACAACCTAAAAGAAAAACAAATAACAACTTCAGTTGTTCCAAGAAGCTAATATCCACATTTAATATTTAGGGTTACAGTACACAGAGTCAAGTGTGCTTTGGCGTACTGAGCTACCAAGCATTTCCTGTCTCTGTGTTAATGAACTTTATGAACTTGGACTTAATCAAGTGCTGAAAAGCTTTCATATCACCATAAGGGTAAGTCAGTACTGGGCAGCTACTAGGGGAATGGGGGAAGTGGGCAAAACAAGAGTTAGTCAAACATGAAAATCCCTGGCTTTCACAATTAAGTGATCATGAGAATCTTTCACTCAAATGAATAGTTTGACCATATTTGCTATAACCTATTTACAGAACCATTATAATGAAACAACTTCTACGCATTCGATACAATACTTAAATGGAATTTTTTCTCTTTTACTTTTAAACAGTGTATTCAAAATCTAAAAGAAATGCTTAAGGCATGGTTTAGGAAGTTATATTGAATATCTGGTGGTCCAAGTGACTGTCAGGGAGTAGTTGGTTGGCAACAATATTAGATATTGTTGTCAATCTGTCAGTTTTTCTGCATTTTCCCCAGGAAAGGCCAGAGGGTTTTATGTCAGTTGCCAGTGCTATTCAAATACGTATTTTTAATAGTAATTTGAAATACAGTTGGTGCTATTAGATTTTGGAGTTTAGGCCAGAAAACATTTTAGTTTTGTACATGAAGTAGATGATATAATCAAATTTATGTAAATATGGAGATAAAATGATATGAGGTAATGGCAAAATGATTACTGATTAAGTTGCAATGAAATCCATATTTCCTACAGTGAAAAATTTTATGACGAATATGAGAAATTGTTTCATAGGTAATGGGCCACAGGAGGGCACTATTGGCTTTTACTTAAGCAACAGAAATATTTATTCTCCCTACAAGCCATGCGTTATTCTTTCAAGTGAGAGTCAACATTTCAAAAAGTCAGTTCTTCAGAATTAATATTTCTACTGAGGAATAGAACATCTATGTTTTTCAATTATGCATCTGAGATTGTTTGAATATGAAAGTAAATTTTGCAAGACCCCTTATTTTCAAGATATCAAAGTTCTTGGCTTAGTCAAAAGAATAAAAACAAACATTAAAAATATTTAACATGTAATGAACTGTAATCATACTCTTCCATTTTGCATATCAGAAAACAGACCGAGAAAGATTCAACTATTTGTACAAAACTTTTAGCTATATTTATTTTCCTACTACTTAAAAACATTTTGGTACTTAAAAACAGTGATATCTTAGAGCAGAACTTTACACATTTAATACCAAAAACGATCCTGGTATAGAAATGAAATCATGCTGCTTACCAGAGTCCTATCAAACAAATTGCTGAAGAGTTAGAAAATTCAGCCCACTCTTCAATTGCTATCCTGAACCAAACATCTGAATATTTTCAAATTCTGTCAGTGATATTATACCTTATCTTTAATATATTAAGATATGGTACTGTATATAAATCTCTTCAGTGTAATGTTATAAGAACACGACCTCATCTACATTCATGATCATCAACTCAGAGCCAGCAAGACAGCAAACACTTGGCAATACATGCCAATAGTCATAAAGATCTATCTTGCTTTCCTTTTTAAGTGTGGAAAGAAGGCATGGAAATCTATAGAAATAATATATGCTATTACTTTGCTTTATCACTACCCCTAGGTATAACCATCTACTTTTAAGTCTCTGATACGAGACTCATGTTTTATGTTGTTTGTGTTGTTAATATTATAAAAGTGAAATCTCGAAGTTGGATCATTTTTCAAAATGAGTACTATTTTCTTTTTACTAGCTGTCTATATAAGTGTCTTGGAACCCACTGTACTTTAAAAGATTCTAAGATATATATATCCGAGATAATTGTTATCTAAGTATCTTGGAATATCTATATACATATATTATATATAAAAATTTATATATGATATGTAAAAATTTATATGTTTACATTATATGTGTATATATCCTTTAATACTTTTCCAGCATTATTTTACACATCCTTACCTTCGAAATGTAGGTGAGGCAATATCTGGATACTTGGATCCTGGCTGCCTGAGCCCTTGTGCACCACAGGCACTGGCAGAGGTGGGGCTGGATTTGGGAGAACCTGACAAAGAAACACTCTCTGAATCTGAGACTGCTACTTTTTCCTTCTCCTTATCTGTTTGGTTGACGGTGACAGGACTCGAGCGCCCTGACCCAATCTTAGTGGGTTCTCTCAGCTTCGAGGTGGTGGCCCCTGCTGACTTGCTGCTGACATTGGAATCAATACTGCTGGTACTGGATCTGTGTCCCCCTCGGCCAGGAATGCCGCTGGTGCTAGATTTTGAAGGACGGGGCAAGCTGCGATATTGTAGGGTAGTCTTTGAGCTAACATGAAGCACAACATCATCCTGATTCTGGGAACCGTCCAAACTAGTTTTTCTCCCTGCATTGGATTTCCCACCAATGGCAGCAGATTTGGGAATTTTCCCCAGTGTTGCTGAGCCACTTGTGATGGTCGTGCCGCTGCTGGTGATCATAGTCGAGGACCCTACTCCACTTGGCTTCTTAAATCCAAACGAGCTGGTGGCAGTTGATCTTCCAATGCCCGAAGGGGGCTTTTTCCCTTCATCTCCACTGCTTTTCCCTGCATCTGAAGGAGACCTTTGCAGAGATGATCCTTTTAAGGGAGCTTTCCCTTTCTCGGAAGCTTTGGCATCATCGGTTTTCCCTAATTAATGAGAAATGCACAAATATGTGTGCTTGCATATTTTGATTTTGTAATACTTTCTGAAACAATGCCTAAAATGTGGATGTTTATTTTATTACTTCAGTTCCCAATGCTTATTGTTTTAGATCCTAACTCTAATGTACTGAGAGGATTGAGTGCACAGCTATGAAATTTGGTTGTCAAAGGAAATGTGAGGAAAGATGGAAGAGATAAAATGAAAACACATATTTTAGCTGTTTGTTGATGTCTTACACCTTGCAATTCCCTTCCTTTCTAAGGACAGCACTTAATCCTATCAAGTAGTAGAAAAAGAATTCATGTGAATTTCAGCAGGGTGATTATATTTGGAATACTCTGTTGCATTAGTACTTCAGATGTCACTAATGATAATTAGGCCCTATCTAAAAAATAGTTACGGGGACAGTCTTCCAGAAAGAGATGGTATAATTTTGTAGAATTCTTCCACTCTCTTCTTCCATAAAGTCTAACTCACAAGCAACATTTCAAATCCCCACCATTCCAATCCATCAGATTACTGTGACTGCTTTTGCCCCTCAGAGATTGTAGTGAAACTCAGTGGCACACTTAACATAAGGATTCCAAACCTGGCCAGGTGCAGTGGCTCACACTTGTAATCCCAGCACTTTGAGAGGCAGAGGCAAGAGGATTGCCTGAGTCCAGAAGTTCAAGACCAACCTGGGCAATTGGGTGAGACCTCATCTCTACAATAAATTAAAAAATTAGCTGGGTGTGGTGGTGCATGTCTGTGGTTCCAGCTACTAGGAAAGTTGAGGCAGAAGGATCATCTGAGCCAAGCAGGTCAAGGCTGCAGTGACCATGGGCGTGCCACTGCACTTCAGCTTGAGTGACAGAGTGAGACACTGACTCAAAAAAAAAAAAGATTCCAAACCTTCATAAAAATGTTAGAACAAAAGAAACCTTATTGTTTCTTTAATAACCTTATTTTATTTCCCCATGACCAGAAATAAATGTGGTCAAGTAAGGCACGTAATAGCCCCACATTTTGATGGCGCTCTCTAGAGAATGCCTAGATTGTTGTATTCACCCGGGCTAATATGATAACGTATGTGAAACTGAGACTAAAAAACTAACTATATGGAGAAGAATCTGAATTTTTTTTTTTTTCTGAGTTGGAGTCTCACTCTGTCACCCAGACTGGAGTGCAGCAGCCTCGACCTGCTGGGCTCCGGCGATCCTTCCGCCTCAGCCTTCCAAGTAGCCGGAATTACAGGCGCGTGCTACCACGCCCGGCTGATTTTTTGATTTATTGTAGAGATGAGGTCTCGCTGCCCAGGTGGGTCTCGAACCTGCGGGCTCAGGCAATCCACTCACCTCAGCCTCCCAAAGGCGTGGGATTATAGGCTGAGCCAACAAGCCTGGCAAAAATCTGATTTTTAAATGAAAGTTATTATTAGAGAAAACAAAGTTTGGACAGACACAATAAATTAAAAAGCTTTGGCATAACAGTCACCAAACAACAAGCCTACCAGGAGTCTTGAGCCCACTTGTTCCAGTTTTCTGCCTCGATGGAGTTCCTCCCTGAGCAGACATGCCTCTTCTCCAGGAACCTGTCTGTGAAACAGCCAGGGAAGCTTTCTGCCCTGCTTTCTCAGGGTCTTCAGGAAGTCCAGAGGCAACACTCTTCCACTTGCCACCTGCATCCCCATGGCTGTCAAAGTCTTCTTCTGTTTTTTTCAGCTCCTCAGTACTATCCCAGGTTTCATCTGCTGTGGAACGTTTCTCTGAATCTGTCTTCAGCTATACAGAAAAATATTACAGAAAAAAACTTTACGCAGAAAAAAAGGATCAAACATGAATAAGACATGGGAATGTACTTTCAGATAACTGGCAAAAAAAAAAATTCCAAAGAGTCTTCTATTTTTCTCTATCTTCACTGAAGTTTTATTAATTTTAGCCACATAATTCTCACTTAAACATATTAGAGACTGTCAGAAGAAATATTTCTAGAACCCCAATTAAATACTCCAAAAAGGAAGAGATTTTCTGTCAAACATAACAAGGAAATATAAGACAAGCTAGAATTCAATTATGTAAAGTTGATTCTTGATATACCATTCACAAGAAATCCAGTCATTTATTTCAGAGATCAATAGAAAATTAATCAAGAACGATCTAAAATTAGACTATTAAAATAATTTAGATTTTTCAACAAATATATTATTTTATAAGGAGAAACATGGTAACAGATATCTTTCCAGATTAGATTGTAATCAGTAGAATATATATACACACATATATATAGACATACAATCAGTAGAAAATGTGTGTGTGTGTGTGTGTGTGTGTGTGTGTGTGTGTGTGTGTGTATGTAATCTAATTCTGACTGTCCAAAACAGTCTGAGATGTAAATTTTTGCATCTCTTGAGCTTTGTAGCTTCAGGAAAGACTAAGATAAAGACACTTCAGGGTCCAGGTGTACAAAGTGAGTCGTTGTTAGCTCTGCCTTATTCAGTTTATGCAATTCTTTTGGGTTAAGGGTTTGTGTTACACCTTAATCTAATATAAAATAATTTTGAAGAGGCTGGTTATAAGCATTTGAAAAAGAGAGGAGGCAATTCTCACCTGAGTGTTCTTTCTGGAAGGGACAGTGATGTTGGAGTAAGAGCTGACGGAGGAGGTGGTGTTCAAATCATCAGTGCTGATGTTATCGAGGGTATCACTGAGACCACTGCTCACTGAACTGCTGTCATCCCAGCTAAAGGTAAGATATGCAGCGGTAATGAACCAAACACAGGAAACAAATGCAAGTCACCTTCATTTTCACAAAACATTGATCATGTATTAGGAAGCCAGTCTTTTTTCAATCTTATAATGAAAATATATTTCCTTTCCATTTTGGGAAAATCGTCAGTATTGAGTACATAAACTGAAAATAACCTTATCTGATATTTGGAAAGAATTAGTGCCTGGTACAGTGTCCAGGTTATAGGGGAATGTCTGCGAAACAAATAAAAACACTGATACAAATATTGCATGGTATTAAGAAATAATATCATTACAGCTGACTATCTTTTCTCCCCTGAAAAAGCAACCAGGAATCAAAAGCACGTAAGATTTCATCCTGTGTTCTAAAACTTTGCAAAAACCTGTGCTTTAGTCAGGCACCAGAAAATTATTCTTCATTTTTTTCTCCTTAACTTCCAATAATTCACCAAGTCTTGAATATTGAATTTCATTCAATCATAGCATCCCTCCTGCATTCTCTTTCATTTGTCTTAGATGATATAAAATATATGACCTTGTGCTTTTGGTCTTTCCCAATACCACTTCGTCTGCTAAAACTGGGTCAGTTAAAAATTCACATCTGTCTATGTCACTATCCTTCTCAACACCCTTCAAAGACGTCTTCATTCCTAAGCAGTAGATTCTAAAATGAAACACACCTGCACCACTGCACGCACCTGGAAATCCATTTGGAGTATAAGAGAAATACCTGAAATTCTTAATGCAGTCATGCATTGCTGAATGACAGGGACACATTTTGAGAAATGTATCTTCAGGTATTTTTTAAATTATGTAAATATCATATTGCATACTTACACAAACCTAGATGGTATAACCTAATACACACCTAGGCTATATGGTATAGTCTAATTTTCTTAGACTACAAACCTGTACAGCATGTTACTGTGCTGAATACTGTAGGCAATTGTAACACAATGGTACTTATGTATCTAAAGATAGAAAAAGTTCAGTAAAATATGTTATTATGATCTTATGGGACCACAGTTGTTTATGCAGCCTGTCACAGGTCTAAATGTCATTATGCAGCACATGACCGGATATTTGCTCTTAATCTAAAAAGAATAAATATAATAGACTATATTAATATCCATGTGCAGGTCAACATGGGCACTTTAATTTAGTCAATTTGCCAGATGATGGAGAAATACTGTGACTAAGCATGGTAACCTGAAGGAGAATGAGAACTTCATGGTGTGAAGAGGTGGACCATGGTTCTCTCATTTACTGGCTGGTTCTTTGTTTATTGTGATGTGTTGCCATTACCTGCTTACCTATACTCTCTTAAATGAGTCTCTGTACACTGGCTAATGATGCTATATATAGACAAAAGTAATGTCTCATAAAATGGACACATGTCTTTAAAAGTCCCCCAGGTATAGGACTCCCTTGAGCATCTGAATGTCTCATTCATATTCTGAATTGTTCTTCTGATTTCTTTGTATTTTTCAGAATTTTCTTGTATCTCACTGAACTTCTTTAAAATCAATATTTTAATTCTTCATCTGGGATTTAGAGAATTTCTTTATGATTGAGATCTTTTGCTGGCGAATTATTGTACTATTCTTTTTTCTTATGTTTCTTTCCTGTATCTTTATGTTGATATCTGAGCATCTGGTGTAAAAGTTGCCTCTTCCTATTTTTGAATTTATTTTTGTAGCAAAGCACATATTTTTTCTGAAGGTGTATATGTTGCTGGCTGGGTAGATTACTTCTGCATTGATTTTGGGTGCCTGCAGTAGTGTGATCTCTATATGATTTCTTTGGCTGCAAACAGTTTCAGTGTTAGCTGTGGTTTCTTCAGTGGGTTAGGGTTCAATTATTAGCAGAAGTTGTGGTGAAATGTTACTGGGAACTGGGATGCCAAGTGGGCTGGTCTTTGATCCCCCGTGGTGGCACAATGGGCTGAAAGTGCTTGTTTTACCCCAGAGTAACTAATGCTTGGCTTGCACTGGTGTTAGTGGTTTTAGGAGGGCTGATTCTTGGGGTTCCAGGTGGCTTGTTTGGATGCTGGTAGTGCAGTGGTGGGTTGGGCATGTGAGCAAATGCTCAGACTCCAGGGCTGTCGGTGTGATGTGGGAGATGGCGGTAGCAATAGTGGAGAAACCCACGGGAACCCAAGCAGTCCACATTGAAGCACTATGGAGCAAGAACCTGAGGTATACTGTGGTGTAACAAAAGCATAAACTGTTCTTCCTCCATGTACCAGCATGCTTCATTTCCCCATTCATTTTGATCCTTGTTGAAATGTCATCTTCTCAGTGAGGTCTTCCTTGGACACCTTATCTAAAAATCAAAAATCTCCCTCCTCACATACATCCTCTTCCTCCTCCTCCTCCTCCTCCTCCTCTTCTTCTTCTTCTTAGAATTAAGGTTTTGCTTTATCATCCAGGCTGGTGTGCAGTGGCACAATCATAGCTCACTGCAGCCTCAACTCCTGGGCTCAAGTGTTGCTCCCACCTCAGCCTCCCAAGTAGCTAGGACTACAGGTATGCATCATCACACCCGGCTATTTTTTTTTTTAAATAGAGACAAGGTCTCACTTTATTGCCTAGGTTGGTCTGAAATTTCTGGCATCAAGCAAACTTCCTGTGTCAGTCTCCCCAAGTACTGGGATACAGGCATGAGCCACTGTGGCCAGCCCTACACACATGCTTCTTATCTTCATGTCCTAGTCTCTACTCTTATCACATCATTCAACATACCACATATTTATTAGTTTATCATTTTTATCATCAAAGAACATATGAAAATCATGAGAGTTGGAAATTTTTGAATGTTTGATTCACTGTTGAATTTCCAGTTTTGAGAATGGTCCCTTGCATGTAATAGCCACTCAATCAACACTAGCTTAACACATCAATCAGCAATGGCCACCTGCCCAACTGATTGCTAATGCCGACAGTGATCAGCTAAAGGTACTCCATATCACCAAGGTACTCCATGAAAAGGTTATTGTAACTGCATTAGATTCCTGGATACCACTCCTGCTTGTGTCTCAGTCCCCTAGACAACACCTTTGTTTATCGAACACAAATTCCTTCCCCCACCTGGTTCCCACTCTAAATGCTAAATTAAAGTTCATGTATTCTTGGTTCTATTTTCTAGCACTTGAAAAAAGTTTAAAAGACAAATTCTCATGTTATTTTGTCACTGGTAAATAAGTGAGATAATGTAATTGAAGTGCTCATTTCAGTGCTTGAGACCAGTAGGCATTCACCATTATAGAATGATACACTAGATATATTTAGACACTTAGATGAGAGATTTGCATGTATTTCACAAGTGTCTATTATAAAGTGATTATCTTTCAAGCATAAATGAAGTACCAGAAGCAGAAAAATATCTAGAGACTAGAAGAAAAGAGGATACAATTGCTTAAATTTTTATTGGCATGCTAAATTATCAAAATTCTTATGAGATATACATATCAAGAAAAAATAATGTGTTCTCTTTGAATCTAAAAGTTGGCTAACAATATAATAATATACTATAAAATAAGAGTTTCAAATATTTTACTAAATATTTATTAAGACTAAAAATAAATGCTTCATGAAAAAGAAAACAAAGTAACCCTTGAGATACATGAGATCATTTTGTAAAAACTTCTGGACATGATCCTTGTCTTCCAGGGAATACTAGGTAACCTTTGTATAACAAAATGAAGGCAAAACTTAGAAAAAAATCCTGTTACTTTCCAATATAGCTTTTATTCCCTCCTTGTTTATGATAATTTATATAACATCCAGAAGGAAATAAATATCTTTTAAACATTTTACTTAGATACAATAGCTTTTGCAATAATAATTTTTTAAAAAACCCACCAACAATTAACTATCTAGACTTTGGGTTTTAGTATCCAAATTTTAAGTCAATGATTTTCTCCTCAAAACTAAATGAGTACAAAACCACTTAGTCCTACATCATACCTTTTTTTAAATCAGTAAACACAATGTACTACCTGTCAAGTTTTGAGAATTGCAACCACTGACGTGTAAATTCTGTATTACTTCTGGGTCATTGATAGGAAGCAGTAAAGTGTATTTCAAGAAAACATTTCCTGAAAATGTTTTATTATATGAAGAAAAGAACAAGCCATTAAGAGATTTTTGAATCAGGGAAACCTAAGTACACATCAACATCAACATACTAAAATGATTTCATATTAAATAAATTCATCTCAACCTATAAAATGTATATTATATGATTTTTATTGCAGTTTAAGAAAAGTTCTTTCTTCCTTCTAGGGGGTGTCCTCCTGCCACTGCTTATTAACTGTGCAGTCTGGTGGATCGTGAATAACTGATTTGGAATCCAGTTGGAATGTCATTCCCTCTATGAATCTTTCCATGACTTTAATTCTCCCACGTCTGTGTTCACTACCAGTGTGCTTCCATTCTGTAATTATCTGTTTACAGAGCTGTGTCAGTTATAGGTTTGTGGTTGAGGGCAAGGACAGCAACTTCTCTCTCACAGCCTCAGTGCTCAGCTGCGCATTTGGCCAAATGTAGTGCCTTCATGTTTTGGAATAAATCAGTAACCCTAGTCTTACAATTCACAAACTGCAGCCATTGTCTGTGATTCATTCTCTCATTTTAACACTCACATGCACAAATAATTACAAATTATGGTAAAAATCAAGGGGCTGAAGAAAGAGGATATCAAGGAGAGGGACTACTAAATTTGGTGAATAAAGAACTGCTTCTTTGAGGAGGTAACTTTAAATAGGCACTAAGTAGGCAAGTGAAGATTGAAGAGCAGAGAAAAGAGCAATAAAGGAAGTGGAGACAGCAAGCATAAAATCTAGAAATGACAAAAATCAAGAAACCAATGGGACTAGTGCATTAGGCAAAGGAAAACGTGTAAATTCTGAGACTGAAAAAAATCCTGCTACCCTTGCAGGATTTTATGGATAGTGGTGAGAAATTATGAGTTTCTTAGAAATATAAGAGACATTCAAATGGTTTTAAGCAGAAAAATGACATGAACAGATTTTATTTCAATTATTCGAGTTGGAGTCTGTCTCTGTGGCCTGGGCTAGAGTGCAATGGCAAAATGTAGGCTCACCACAGACTCTATCTCCTGTGCTCAAGCAATTCTGCCTCAGCCTCCCAAGCAGCTGGGACTTCAGGCACACACCACCATACCCAGCAAATTTTAATTTTTTTTTTTTTTTTTTTGTAGAGATGAGGTCTCACTATGTTACCCAGGTCAGTCTCGAACTCCTGGGCTCAAGAAATCCTCTTGCCTCAGCCCCTCAAAGTGCTGGGATGACAGGCATGAGCTACCATGCCTGGCAGATATATATTTTTAAAAATATAATTTTAGTGCTATGAATATACCAGAGGTAAGGAAAAGCAGAAGTCAGGAGCTCAATGCAATTACTGTGACATTCTTCAATCTTTGATAGGAAGTTGCAAGTAAATTAAAAGAAGGCAGTTCCAAGATATATTTTGAGGTAAAAAAGATAGAATTTGCTGTTGATTGGCATATGGTGAGAGAGAAAACAAACTCTAGATCTTTTGTATGCTTCCCATTGATAATAGAAGCCTAAAAAGATTTTTTTGATAAGTAAAATTTTAAAAAGAATCCTCTTCATAAGCTTACTATATCATGGCCTAATACTACCACTCTTGATAAACTATCAAATCCTGTAAACATAAGGTTAAACATTTTCATTCTCACTATTTTTGGTTTGCACATAATGCTCTGATTTTATCCACGGAATATTCATAGAGACTGATAATGTCGTGTGGGTTTTGCGTAAGAGGAGCAATCAATACACTTTATGCATTAACCTTCTTATTTCCCTTTATTTTCTCTAGGAAAAAAAATAATAAATATTTATTCTACTGTGGCATCAGATAGGGTGAGATAACAAAAAGAAAGAAAGAAAGAAAGCTTTTGGTCTTTATAAAAGAAAGCCCTAGGTAGAGTTCGTTAAAATGTATTAATCTGATGCTAATTTAAAATGGATTTATGCAGTCAGGCAGATTTTTTTGTTTTAATGCTCTCTGAGGCAGAGAAGCAACATTTTAAAAATTATATGCACTGAAATCACAAGGGAGATAAAATAATCTTATTAAAATTTCTTTTCTATAAACACATTACTGGAGCAATGCTCATGATAGTTTTGCTAGTTTATTTTAATGCTTATTTTTAAAAGACTGTTATATGGTTGACATATGTACAAGTTTATTTAAAAGTCTTCTATTTATGATAACTTGAGAATGTAACATACGACACACATGAAGTTAACTCCAAGATTTGCTGAAGACAATTTGTTATCTTTTTATATATTATATAGACTTAAAAATCATATGTTCATTGTGTAAAACTGGGCAGTTCAAAAATACATAAAAGGAATAGAGTAAATAATCTATAATTCTGCCAGAAGTAAATCCCAATAACATTTTGGTGATTTCTGCCTAGTCATTTCCAGAATGTATTAACATATACACATGCAAATTTACCTAGTTGACATCCTGCTAATTATACTATTGGTACCTTATTTCATTCACTTTATATCATATTATCATTTGCATTTCAAGATACATGAAATATTTTATAATTTTTCAATTAGTGTCAAATAACACTGCAATGAATATCTTTGTATATATATATATTTAGGTTCTGTTTATGAATATTTTCTTAGGATACAGTTCTAGAAAAAGAATTACTGATTCACAGTGTTTGAATATTTGAAACACCACAGATGCAGTTTGACAACTGAAGAAACATCATTTTATATTCCAACTGTGAGCGTGCTAATCTTACAAAACCCTGAATACTTTCAGGTAGTGTTTCCTTTCGTAATTCAAAAATTTTGACATGTGAAGATATTGACTACTTTGTAGTTTTAAGTTACATTTATCAAATTGTGAGATTGAATTTTCTATCATTTCATAAGCTATTTTTATTTCCACAAACATTCCTTTGTGTATTTTTGTAATAGAGTTTAAATAATTCATTTGTATTAGATTTATACATGTTAAAAAGTTTCTCATATTTCTGAACTCTATTCATTGTTCTTTGCATTTTATTAATGATATTTTTATATATAGGTTTCAAAACTGTTTATTCCACTTTATAGATCTTTGATATTTTATACTGTGATATTTTCTCCCAGGAAATTTTGCACAAATAATTTCATTTCTCTTCCTCTTTTTCCTTTAATATTCTATTTTCATAATAAAGAGAGAAATATTTTTTTTTTTTTTCAAACAATCTCCCCCTCCCCATCTCTTTCTCTATCATTATCTCTATCTCTATGTCTCTCTTGGTCTTCCTTTGTCATCCAAGCTAGAGTGCAGTTGTGCAATCATAGCTCACTGCAGCCTTGAACTCCAGCCTCAGCATATCAAGTAGCTAGGAATATAAGCATGCCAGTAGGCTTGGGGCTGATTTTTAAAATTTTTGTATAGACAGGGTTTTGCTATATTGCCCAGACTGGCCTCAGATTATCCTTTTGCATCAAGAAATCGTCCTTCCTCGGTCTAGTGAAATGGTGTAATTATAGGCATGAGCTACTTAGCCACCGTGCCTGGCCAATTTCTTAGAAATCATTTATTGATAACTATCTCTTTCTTATGTATTGTTATGGTTTACTTATCAAGTCCTAATATATATGATATGTGAGCATTTTTAATGATTATCAAATGTGTTCCACTGAACTATTTTTTGCAGTAATACTAAGTATGCCATTTTAATTATTTTAGTGATGTGGAGAGGCTTTTGTTTCCTTAAAGTCAGACTACAACTTGAAAATATATATATTTAACCGAGAATTTAAGCCGTTTGAGTACATTTTTATATTTTAATTTTTAAAAACCAAATTATATAATTTAGTTATTATTCTGAAAAGTGATTACCATGCATAGCTTTATTCACTTATGAGTGCATCTGCATTTATTGAGTGGCATCCTCATGGCAGAGACTAAGAATACTGAAGTCAGTAAGACATTACAGAGATACAACTTTCACCTTAATTTAGAAAATGTGTAGTTCTCACTTTTGAGAATTTACAAACTTTTTTTTTGGAAAGCTGAACATTTAGTTATAGGCATTTGACTTAATAAATAGCAATCACAGCTATTAAGCCTCGGCTAAATTGTTTTTCTCTCAAAAACTTTCTTTCTCACTTGAAATATTTTTGGCATTAGCTATCTCTTTCAGAGGACTAGAAGTCCCAAATTACTATAATTTCAAGGTTGAGTGAAAAGGGAAATGTTATGTAGAAATAAAAGAGCTTAGCCAAAGCTCAACAACTTCGTTACAGAGCTAACTGTGAACAAGGTTGAAAACAGAAATCTGTTCTGTTTTATCTTGCTTGAAACAGCATTCATTAAAGTAATATACAATGAAATATTTTTGTTTTTCAAAGGAAAATATCATTAACAACGAAGAAGTATTTTTTTGCTTCAAGATACATAAAATGTGTTATAATGAAAGCATTTCAGATTCTTCCATTTTAGAACATTGCCTTGGTAAAGATCACTGCTTTAAAAAGCCACTCCAGTGAGTGACTATCTCTAGAAGGAGAGTGAAAGATAGTTCAAAATAAAAAAGATGTTTGCCAAGAAATTCACATCCCAGAACTGAAGAACAACAGATGGCAGCAGTAACAATGAAATCTTGCAGCAGAAACTGTCTGGCAGATTTTCAAAATGGCCATTTATATTTTCTACCACAAACAGCCAACTGCTGTCTCCTTATATTGTGAGCACGGATGTAGAAGAAAAGACAAAATGCAAGAGTGACGCTTGAATCATCCTAACAGAGGAAGGGGATTAAGCCCAAAATGAGAAATGGATTGGTGATATGACCCTGGCTGGCCAGATGTCTTTGTTTTCTGGAATTTCCCAGGCAGTCTCCTCACTGTTGATGTGTGACCTAGTGTATCTGCAGGTATAAAACATTTCCAGCTGCTCCCAGGTCACTGCCTTACTTCCCACACCTGGTTTCCGTTTCTGAGCTCTGCTTAGTAACTTCCATTTGAATTCTGCCTCCTCTCAGATAAGGATTTCAGTCCGTAGATAGTTGTTGCTAAGCTGAACCATCTCTCATCTCATTAGGAAAACATGTAGAGTCAGGGTATGCACAGAAAGAAAGAGTCCTGGCAGAGCAGAAGGAAGCCAGAGAGAGGTCACTGAGTCCTAGCATGGTTCTGAGTTAGAGAATTGACATGAGCTAGCATGGCTCGGAAACTAAACAGAAGGGAAGTGGTAACCAGTAACAAAGGAAGACTTGAAAAATAGGCCGACCATTACTCTCTAACAGAGAGCTTTTATATCACCAGAGCAGAGATCAATTTCCCAGGATTTGGTGAGGGCAAATGGGGCCTGCCAGAAAGAATGATGTAACGACTTCAATAAAAGAAGTCCCTGTTCAGGTAGCTTGTGGCACAGGCTATGATGTTATTCCCTGTTCTTCTCTAGAAAGATCTAGATGTTATTTTAGAAGCATAGGGGAAGCTAGATAATTGGCTGGGACATATCCTATGAGGTGCTGATTCATGGACTTGTTCTTGGGGTTTGAGCTCTTCCTTCTTTACCAAACAGTGAACGTAGTATTACCCTTAGCTTTAGGAATATGAAATACTGGATAGTCCTCCTGGGCTTATATAAGTCATAGTATTAGAATCAGAAAATGAATTTTATCAGTAGGCTTTATAACCAACCTACCTCATCTATATTCCAAGGTGGATTACTTCTGGCTCTGTCACTAGCCTTTGTAACAAGTGCCTTTATATAATGCCACAGAAGAAGGTTTTACATGCAGGGTGTCATCTGAATTTCAGCTAGACAGTCCCTCAAGTGTACACATTTGGGCTGCATACAACCTGAACAATGACATGTGTTCATCCTGAGTAATATCATGGAAGCACCTGTCCAAAGTAAAAACCTAGATTGCTCCATTATGTATAACTTCAATTTGCATCCAAGTGGTCACCAAGCTCAATCCAGCTATTCTGCCACCTGCCTCTCTTCATCTTCATTGCCATTGTTTTAACTAAAGATTTCGCCATTTTCCAACTGACTATTGCTGTGATCTCCTAAATGGTATCTCTTCTTCTGGTCTGAGTTTACAATGTATCCTTTAAAGAACGAAAATATATTCTGAAAAAAATCTTACCAGGGTACAGAGATTCTTCAAAGTCTGATTTTTGCTTATGTTTCAACCTAGTTTCTTATTACTAGCCTACATATAGTCACATTGAGCTAATTTGTATTTCTTCAAATATTCTGTTTCATGAATTCATACATTCCTAATTGCATTTCTCTATATAAACAGTCTTCCCAGACTAACTCTTACACATCCTCAGCTAAATTGTCTTTCCTCTCCAAAACCTTCTTCAAACACCCAAGGCTCTTAAATAATGTTTCTCCGTATTCTTTGAGTATCCAATTCAAATATTTACAACCCTTATTATAGAGCTTGTCTCACCAAATTGAACTTGCTTCTTTTATTTATCTACTTTTTCATTAGAATGTGATCTACCTAAAGTAGTTGTGGACAAATTTTTGATTACATGTATAAGAAACTTTGTTAAACATGTGCAAACATATGTTTAAAATAACAATAGATGCATGTGAGATCCACGAATTTCATTCTTGTAATCCTAAACAATTAGAAACCTTCTAATCACCCCTTGCCTTTTTCAAAATATTTGACATTTTTTTTTTTTTTTAGCAATTTGGTAACTGTTTCTACTTTAAGTGCTAATATCTAAAAGACTGGTAGGAAGGAATCCAGTGAAAATTCAAATGAGGAAAAAGATGCAAATTGAGGCATTCATAAATCAGAGTCTTTCTACTAGTTTTCCACTCTCTATCAATACTTACTCCCTAGGTAATGTCCTTCAGTCTCATTAGAACATATTGCAATTTCTTCAGTGTAGCCCTATATAAAGTAGCTAGCCTATATGAGAAGCCAAAATGTATGAAAGAAATGTTTTAAACACTAGAATCATTGCTTATTTCACTCCACAAAAGGAAAAACTAAGACTAAGAAAATCACAAATATAACTCAATCATCTGTACTCACTCTGGGATCTGGGCTCTTGGAGTGCAATGGTGAAAAAAAAGAAACAACATGACTATTCAATTGTATTCATATTCATATTCTCTCTCTCTCTTTCTCTCTCTCTCTCTCTCTCTCTTTCTCTCTCTCTCTCTCTCTTCTCTCTCTTGCTCTCATTTTTTCTTCAAAATATGAGTATGAATTGGTTAAGGATGTTTATAACAGTAACTTCCAGAACTTAGAATATTCTTTATGGTATCTAAATATCTTGCAAGACAATCTGGAACTGAGGTCTCAGGTACTATGGGGATGTACTGACAACGTAAATGCATTACTTTTTTTTTTTTTTTTTTTTTGAGAAAGGGGGAATTTATTGAGAAGACAGAAAATCTACCACAGTGGGAGAGGACCTGAAAGGGTTACCCACATTACTTCTTTTTATGCGCACATCAAATATGCTATCAAGAAACTTTAAAAAAAATTTTATGTATAAAAAATATGTTAGATATTATTTGCTTCAGATTTATATCTGTAATTAAAAACACCTTTGCTTTATCTTCAATGTTTATCATATTCCTTAGGTTATTTTTAGATTATTAAAATGTTATATACTTATAGTTGCATATTTACAAAGTATAATATTCAGGTTAAATGCTTCAAGATATTCATAATGATACAGCAGTGATAATATTATCCTCAAAGTTTAAATACACAATTTGTACTTATCTCAGTAATTCCTTATGTTTTACAAAGTACAATTTTTTAGTTTAGGGAATCATTTTCTTCTCTTTAAAATGTTACACCATTATACCCATTGAATCATTGCAGTTGAAAATAGCCATTCAAAATAAATACTTTCTAGGTGTCTTTTTGCATAAAGGATAAGCAAACATTGTAGCTGTCAGATAGTAGGAAATTCCTGGTGGCTCAAGATTGCAAAAGCCATTTTTAAATGTCTTTAGATAAACTCTTTTTATTTTTATTTTTTTTAGAAAGCCAGGATTTATTGGGAGGACAGAAGAGATCTACGGTGGGAGGCGATCCGAGGGGGTTGCTCTTGATAAACTCTTAAATGAAGAGACACATTGCATGAATATCTAATCCTCTGATTGTATTCAAAATTGTTACTTCAGCAATTCTCCTTAAAAAACAAAATATAAATAAAAACAATAATTATTAATTTTAAGATTCATCTCTGTAAACAACAGTCCTTTGGAATCAATATATTTTCTAAATGCAATATTAAAGATGATTTTTGGATAAGAAACAATATTTACTTAGACAAGAAGAAGTTTGTATATTTAATTTCTATTTTTCCAAGGGATTTTCTACTTAATACTCAGCTGGGGTTTTTTAAATTTGTTTGCTTTGTTTTGTTTTGTTCTGTTTTGTTTTAATCCCCAGAGTCACTTTGTTTTGCCAAACTGAAGCAGAGAGTTTTTGGCCTCTAGTCTCTACAGCTTTTCACAATTCTGGCAAATATTTATATCTTCATGATAAGTGTTTTATCTCTAAAAATAATATTTAGACTTATTGTATTATTTCCATCACAACTTCATGTCTCAAGAGATTTAAGGGCACTTTGGATTTCCCAACCAAAGCTTAAAATATCCCCTCTGATTTTTCACTCCATAATTAATTTATTAAGCACCTTCTACATCCCAGGCTCTATACCAATTGCTGATTATAAAAGGGTAAAAAAAAAAAAAATTAGCTTTTGTCCTCAGCAAGCATATACAAGGCAGGCAAAGATAAATGGGTAATCATCTGTAGCTGAGACCATTAATTTTAGTTCATTTTATGTCAAATAAAGAAAAGTAAAATTGCACTATATCAAACATATACCTGAATTTGCTTGTTCCCACAAAAGTTAACCATAAACTAAGACACAGAAACTTGAAAATGTTATTTGATAATTAATTTTCATTGTATAGTATTCAAATAATTCTTGTTTCATTTATTCATTCATACTCCAGAGATTTGCTAGGCACTTACTAGGCCTATGAAGATGAACGGAACACAATCTATGATTTGGCATGTTTCCACAGAGGACTTAACTCAACAACCAGCTAACACTTAAAATAGAAAGCCGAATACATACATTGTTCTATGCTTTGTAACAGGGAGAAACAAAAAGTCTGTGTCTCCTGAAATGAAATAGCCTTAGAATTTGGCTTAAGATCCAAAGCTCATATGGAAGAAACACTTTAGAAAATGGTACTTTCAAAGGGTGAAATGTGTTTCTTTCTGGTGGCAAACAAAAATTACCATATAAAGTATGAATACATGTTTAAAGATCTGTCATTTTATACACTATGACCCTCCCTCAATATAAACCATCTATATTATATGAGGCTGATCTCTCCCTGTCCCTCTGTCCTACTTGCCATTTGGAAAGAAAAGACAATGATGGAATGCATTTATATATTAACCTGTTATAGTTTGTGTATAATATGGCATTT
The DNA here is from genome assembly GCA_027257055.1 of Cephalopachus bancanus. NCBI lineage: Eukaryota > Metazoa > Chordata > Mammalia > Primates > Tarsiidae > Cephalopachus > Cephalopachus bancanus. Next base: position 2,411,697 of record JAPVLO010000258.1, read on the forward strand.
ATAGATTTATTTTTCCTCCTCACATGCAGTTTCCCAATTTGTACAGGTGGCTATTTGCAATGCTACTTAAAATAAACTTTAAATTAAATGTGAACTTTCCAAGAATTCAGGGAAAAAAAAATTTTTTGAGTTAGAATCTCACTCCGTCACCCAGGCTGGAGTGCAGTGGCACAATCATGGCCACCACAGCCTCGACCTGCTGGGCTCAGGTGATTCTTCCACCTCAGCCTTCCAAGTGCCTAGAACTACAGGTACATGCCACCATGCCCAGCTAATTTTTTTTTGATTTATTGTAGAGACAAGGTCTCACCAAGTTGTCCAGGCTGGTCTCAAACACCTGGACTCAGGCAATCCTTTTGCCTACGCCTCCCAAAGTGCTGGGATTATAGGCATGAGCCACCACACCAAGCTAATTGCAAAATTTTAGGTTATCTGTGTCCTGGTTTATCTTGTACACCATTGTAGCCCTAGAGCTCTTCATGGCAGGTGTGGGTATTTGCTGAATGAATAATGAATGAATTCTGGAGGTGAAAAATGCTAGGAAAATTAACTTCACATTTTCTTTCTTTTCATTATAACTCTTTAATTTGGAGCAAGTGAATGCTATTTTCAGAATGGACTGAGCATGATGATAACTCTATATATTCTGTGTATCTTAATTTAATTTAATTATATCTGAGACAGGGTCTTGTTCTGTCACCCAGGCTGGAGTGCAGTGGTATGATCATAGCTCTCTGCAGCCGTGAACTCCTAGGCTCAAGTGATCCTCCCACCTTAGCCTCCAGAGTAGCTAGAGGACTACAGGAGCACATCACCAAGCCTGGCTGATTATTTTATTTTGTAAAGACAGGTCTCACTATGTTGCTCAGGCTGGTTCTCAAACTCTAGGCCTCAAGCCATCCTTCCACCTTGACTTCCCAAAGTGTTGGGATTACAAGCATGAGCCACCATGCCCAGCATCTGTCTAGGTTTAAAAATGAAAGTTAAAAAAAGGAAAATCTGCACTAGAAATGTAGCCCATTATTAGTTGAATTACATGCTAGGTCCTGATTAATACATTGTTTCCAGTTAACATTTTTCTTGAATTAAGTTTTTGGTCAGTTGAACATGCTGAATAATGGGAATTCATCATGTTCCTGAACTATACTACCATTTTTATATTTAATTGAGCTTTTCAATTTCAAATAAAAAAAAATGCAGTGTTATTTTTATGATCTTAAACCTTTAAACACACATCTTTTTTTTTTTTTTTTTTGAGTTGGAGTCTCACTCTGTTGCCCAGATTGGAGTGTAGTGGCATGCTCCGACCATCGCAGTCTTGCCTTACTGAGCTCCAGCGATCCTTCTACCTTAGCCTTCCAATTAGCCAGAACTACAGGCGCATGCTATCATGCCCGGCTAATTTTTTATTTATTGTAGAGACGAGGGCTCGCCAAGTTGCCCAGGCGGGTCTCAAACCCGCGGGCTCAGGCAATCCACTCACCTCGGCCTTCCAAAGTGCTGGGATTACATAAGCACATATCTTAAGTAGACTCTCCATTAATTAGCTATGTTAGTAATCAGCTGCAATTCAAAAAGTCGTTTTAAATGTAAACTATACGCTTTGTAATTATATTGTCATTTTACAATACAAAAATTGAGTAAAAAGTTGAAATGCATGCCTGTTTGGACATATTCACACCCACAGCACAGAAATACTTCTGACACTGAAAACTATCATTCATCTTTCATTTTTATTGTTTGAGTTTGAAAGTGAAAGGCTAAATCTCATGAAAAGACTGTTGTTGGGGAACTGTCACATCTTTTTTTTGACTTTTATTTTTGAAGTTCATGAATTTTAGAAATATGAAAGCAACTATTATAGTAGCTCTTTTTTATCACTTTAAAGATAAATTATAAAGATAGTTGTATGAGGTGTTTTTGTTCTAGTGAAACTTAAAAAATATATATGGTATCAACTTTAAGCAGAACCTACAAAAGTGGTCAGGGTTACTCTGTAATGAAATTCACAACATGCCAGCAACAAAGCTCTATTTAATGTTGATGGTGCCATAATCACTGGGAAATTCCAAAAAGTGCATCACACACTTTATATTAATCTAACAATTTGGAATCATTTCAGGCAAAATTCCGTGGTGAGATCAATTAATGTGGTAAATGTTAGTAGCAGAAGCTTTCCAAACAAGCTGAAATTAGAATTTAGATAAATCTCCTCTCTAATTTTTCATTGCTTAGTATTATACCATCCACATTCATTTGTAGTTCTGGAGCCAAATAATTATGGTTATAGAAACATTTTCAATTTAATTCAACTTTCTCTCTCTTCTCTCTCTCTCTACACACACACACACACACACACACACACACACACACACACACACACATATATTTGGGGGGAGAAAACTGTATACAAACTACAGTAGTAATCACTCAATGCGGGACATAGTAGAAATTAAAGAGATGGATAAACTTAGATAAGGATTTAATTTTGCAACAAGATTATAAATTAATAAAATAAGCAAACAAGATTATGAGAGTAGGGCGATACAGAGTAGAAGAAAAAGACCTTAATCATGAGTTTGAGAAATGAGTAATTTTGAATAGATGTCGAAAGGAGAGCAAAATTTTAGAGTGATTGAAGACATCAGACCATCTGAGATGAAGGCATAATTTGAAAAAGAAAGGAAGATGAAGTTGGATAGATGCACTAGAACATTTGGGATGAGAAATTATTCTATATGAGTTAGATATCATGTCTAATGAACTATTGTCAAATAGGATAGATGCAAGCTAGCAATCAGAGGTGTCAACTTACACATGATGAGGAGGGAGAAAAGAAACCAACTCCCTGTAAAACATCTAATATCTCATCATACCTTGAGTTCTCCTATTCTTGAACCTGTAACTAACTAGTTCATTCAACTGAGTAAAAATTTCAAAAATCATTCATAATGGTAAACCTAAAAATCAGCATCCAAACTAATAAAAATAACTGAAATGAAGTTCATTTTATCTTAAAAATAAGGACAAAAAACTTTGGAAAGCCAAATGAGTATATTTTTGACAAGCCTCAGTATTTAGGAAATTTATAAATTAGTATTTGACAAATCAGAAACAGCAACATGACTGTTTAAACAAGGCAGTGAGTCGTGGTTCTTTTAATATATTAAAATGGTGTGTTTTTTAAAATATGATAAAATGGTCATTTGAGTGCTTTCTTAATAATGACAGCACCACTATATAATTTAGCATTTATCTTTTCCTTGTTTGTTTCACCTATATTAGTTTAATTTCTCCACTTGAATTCAATTTCAGAGGGAAGAAGTCTGAGTTTATGAATGGGTTGAATTCTATAAATTGTTTTTTCTGGGGAGGGAAAGGGAAGTGGCGGTATGGGGGAAGTATGGCAAACTAGTTGACTAAATAAATATAAACTACCTGACCTGTCATATTTTCAAAGAGCATGCAAGGCACAAACATTCCCATGATGCTGATTTCATAACATGTGGAGAATAGAATCCCTTCATTATCCCAAATACTAAGAGACCAATCAATGAGCAGTTATAAACAATACACTGCATAGTTCCTTGTAAATGGTCAAGAGCTAAAAATACGAATCCAAGTGCTGAAAAAAGAAGATGTTTGGGGGTTTTAATATGTTCACATGTGTTGATGTTTTCTTGAATCCTGCCTTTGCTGCTACAACACATCTGTCTTTGGTCCCATTATGCAGTGAGGAGACTTAGAGCGATTTTCCAGTTCATGCTCACAGATTCTGCGTGAGAAGCCCATCTTCAGATTCTCTGGGGACCTCTGTAAAAAGTATTTAGTTGCTGCCTAAGAGAAGCAAGATCTAGAGAGTTTCAGTGATCACAAAATAGTCACATTTATGTAGAATTCTGAATAAGATATTTGCTTATTTTAGTTGCTTTCTGAGTTTCTGTCTTGAGAGGAGGACAAAGAAATTTTTAAATAGTAGGATATAGATCTCTTGATTTTCTTCTCTTAATGAGGACTATTAGCATCACCTGTAAGAGTATATGATCATGCATTTCAATAAAGTGCTGAAAGACAAAAGTAAAAGAACAAGTTGCAAAACTGACAAGATCATAGGGTCTTCAGTCTTTGTCCAACTAGTTGAGGTAACACTGTTTATGGTGATAGGCCATTCATGTACATCTCTATATTGACAATGTTTTGTCCTTTGTTGGAAAGAAATTTGGAAAGAAAAGACTATAAATAAATGTCATATTTAACCTGTTATATTTGGTTTCTAATATGCCATTTATAGATTTATTTTTCTTTACATGCATTTCAGACCCATCAACCAATTGATTTAATGTACATAATTTATATGGTTAAAAAAATAAAGACTGTAGTAACAAGCATAAAATTGTTATATGTTAAGTGAATAAGAAATATGAACTTATGTTAAGTATAGGTAAAATAAAAATGTATGTAAGGAAAGACTGAAAAAGAAAACAAAAAATGGTAGCATCAATTATGTTCACAAGAGAAGTGTTTTAAATATAGCAAAAGCTTTCTGTAATGTTATATTGCTTTTGTAGTAAAAAAATAATAGTTTACTTAATCATGTTAATCTATAGTGAATATTCAAATTAATCTTCCATATTCTGGATTATCATAGTTCACCTCTGGAACTAGAACAAATAAATAGATCCTTAATTAAATACAAAATATTTATTGGACCGTAAAAGGAACTAACTGGCCATGTTAATTCTAAAACACTCATTGCATATGTACAGAAAGAAATTTAAAAGAAGACAATTCACTTCAGTGCTTGTGTTTTATAATTATTTCTAGATAAAGACAAGAAGGTAAGAACTTAACCCTTTATAATAATAGTCTGTTTGACCATTACTAGATTTCTTTACCACCTTTCTGTCAAAAAAATTTTAAGTCATATAAAATAAAACTGAGCATTAAATTCTACCCAGGTTACTTCCCTACCTTCTAAACCCCCATTTCTTGCTGGGCATTGAAATTTCTAGGGAGGTTACTTTGGTAAACATCTAGACAATTCAGAGTTTCTTCTGAATGTGTCAAGTCACTTCCAAACTCCTCTGTGTGACACAGGACAAAATACACATGTGGATACCAACATACACTTTAATCCTCCCTGAGGCTGTTGATTTTCAGCTAGAAGTCTGATTTCTAGAATTAGACCATACATGTCAAGGTCTGTTACAAAATCAGCTCTCATAGAAGATTTATGTCTCTTGGCAGCTTAGCAAAGAAATCCTCGATTTCAGTGAGATCAACAGAACCATTTTTAGAAAATCACTGCCAGACCTGAAGCTAATTTTCTTTAATTTTATAACAGCTGTGAACCTCGTATGGGAGTCTGGTTTTTAATCAGCCCTGCAGCCTAACAAATGGACAGTGAGGATTAAAGAAAATAAACAACAAAAACCATTTGACAGGAAAACCACAACATAACATAAAAGAGCAATCTGGGATTCAGGCTCTATAATGCATATTGTTTCATTGACAACATGCAAAACATCATAGGCAGTGAATTAAAAAATAGGAAAAATGTTGGTGTCATACAGGGGACTCTTCCACATGAGAGATTGCTATTATTATTTTTTTACTAATATAAAGGACAGTCAGTGAAACCACTGAGATCCCAACATACAGATGATGATACATTACAAAGGAAAAACATGATAATAGAGGAAAAAACAAAATGCAAAGGGAACCTGTGCCACAAGTGAGCTGCAGAAATGCCAGCAGTTGAATTGATATATTTTCAAGTTTTTAATTCTCATCAACTTCTAAGGTTTGTTTTCATTTACTACTTCGAGCTAAATTAAATGATCTGTCAGCAGTGATTAATTTCATTAAGCATAAAAATTTAACGGGTTGCAGGTAAATAGTACCAACATTGTAAAAATGGCCTCTCATAATTTCATTGTAATAAAAATATTGGTAGCAATAAATGTGTGTGCTGCGAAGGACATGTGTCTTGTAAGGAACATGAACTGAGCATTTGGACATCATGAATCTAGAAATGAACATGCTTTTACTCCAAGTGCTGCATACATTTTGTAATTGAATTTAATCTTATTTGCATTCACAGAATTGGCTAATAATACACATCCCAGACATTCCTGTTGTCAATACAATACAATTTCCAACACTAGTAAATACAGAACATGTTTCAAGAAGAAGCTACTCTTAAAACAAAGGTAAACAATGACAGAGTTAATATTTCCTTTTATGTCATTTTGTTAGCAATACTACTAATATTGATTCAATATTTTAAGTGAGCCAGTAACTATCTGAATATCTTAGTCATAATCTCATTTTATCCTTTCAACAGTCCTGTCAGGGTATACGATATAGCGAACTAGTTTGCAAAAAAGGAAACGGGCTTAAAGAAGTGAAATAACTTGCCTAATCTTGCCCAAGAGTTGCATAAACATTTTTTAAAAAGACTGAGCAGGAAGGTAAATCCAGTTTTTGTATTCCCGAGCTTGGGCTTTTAATTTCTCTGCCATATTGTTTCTCTGACAAATACATAGAACTTGGAACCCATTGCTGAATGGGTCTGGATGACTTAATAGTAGATCACCAATCTACATTTTTTATCAGGGTGCATTTTACTCGACATTTGAGTTAGTGAACCAGCTACTCTGTCTTCTGTAGTATCTCTTCATTCTCCTTTGCCAAGATGTTGTGTTCCCAAATAATCTGTTCCTGGCTCTCCTCAAAATTTTTAGCTTTGTCCTTTTTCCTAAGTGCCAGTTTTCCATTTCAAACTGCCTGCCTGACATGTCCTCCTGGATGCTCAGCCCACACACAATATGTTCTCACTGAATTCATCTACTTCCTAAATCCATCCTTTCTACTACATCTTCTATTTCTGCTCATAATTTTCACAATCACTTTAGGAGAATATAGTGTGAAATACCACTATAGTTAAGCTGTATTATTATTTACAAATATTCTATCCACTTTCCATTTTGTGGAGTATACATGTTTATCTCATTGACTTTGACCTTGGTCATGTAATGTGTTTGGCCAATGGAATGTGAGCAGATATAACATGTACTATATCCTCTGAGGGTCAGTGCAAGTTTCTGCCAGTTCTTTTTCTCTTCTCCTCTGTCTCAAGAAAAGATATCCAAAAAAATGACGGCCCTTTCAGTCTGGGTCTAGGAACGAAAAACAAAGTCAAGCCACAGTAGTTAATTTACACCTGTGCCCTACATTGTGAAAAAGGAATGCATGCTTCTTATTGTGAGCCACTGACATTAGAGAGCTATTTGTTGTTACTGCAAATACATATCTTTATTTATTCTCCCCTTAACATAAAATCAGTTGCAAATTGCATTAGTTCTATATTTAAAATATATCTTCTACACTCTTTCTTTTTATAGGACCACTACCCGAATTATGTTATTACCCATCACTTTGTTATATTTCCTTACACATGTCTTTTTCTGTATTTTTTGGTCTATCAAGATTACTCTTTCTGAAGTGAAATTTGATCATTTTTTCTTTGCTATTCACAAATCATAAATAATCTTAAGGGACAAATAATAATAATCTCATGGGAGGCTAAGTAATCCCTCACATCAAATAGTGCTGATAGGTCAAGTCAGAAGAGAAATGAAAATTAACCACTGAATTTAGCAACATCTATTTAACATCAGTGAAAGCTACTGCAAATCTTAGTAATAAAGTTATTGATTATCTTAGTAAGAACAGTTTTGGAAGAGTGATGGAATGGAGTGGATTCAAGAGATACCAGAAAAAGAGGAATTAATGACAGCAAGACAAATTTTAAAAATATATTTCAAGAGTTTAGTGTTAAAAGTAGCAGAGAAAGAAGGCAGTGGTCCAAGGGCAATATGGAGCTGGGGGAGTGGTTTTGTTTGTTTTGTCTTAATTTGTTTATATTGAAAGACATACTTCAACATGTTGGTGTGCTGATGAGAATGACCTAGTAGAGACAGAAAAAAAAAAAAAAAGACATGATGTGAGACAGCTTAGAAATTACTGGAGCTAAAAATATGATCACAGAGAGGGGATATGACCCAGTGCCTGACAGGAGTGCTCAACCTTATATAGTAGCTGAGACGGTTTGTACACAGTAACAGGATGTAAGACTGATATAAGTGTAAACTATAAATAGGGAAATGGCTGGGGTGATGAGACTTCTATTGGGATTGTTTCCCAGTTTTATCAAAGAAATGGTAAGCATGCTAACTGAGAATGAAGAAAAGGGATTAGTGTGAAGAGAAGGAATAACTGTGAATTGTTTGCCAAGAGGGCAAAAGTGTGAGTGGACCAGGAAATTGTAGGATTTCTGGGTACACTATTAGTCCACTTGAGATTACTCATCAGGAATTTACTATAAAATCAGTCTGCATGATTTTTATAAAGTTTTCTCTAGTCCTATTCAGTTGGGCAGGAGCAGAGTAGATGTAATGTTGGGTTTAACTAACGTGGAGGTTTTGTTAGTTAAATAAGCAAAGGGAGAAAGGGGTGGTGGGAGTAGAAGAAATATTCAAAAAAGATTTATTTTATTTTATTTTATTTTTTTTGAGTTGGAGTCTCACTCAGTCACCCAGACTGGAGTGCAGTGGCTGCTCCTGGCCACCGTAGCCTCGACCTGCTGGGCTCAGACGATCCTTCCGCCTCAACCTTCCACGTAGCTGGAACTACAGGCGCACACTACCACGCCCAGCTAATTTTTGATTGATTGTGGAGATGAGGTCTCACCAAGTTGCCCAAGCGGGTCTTGAACCCGCAGGCTCATGCAATCCACTCACCTCAGTCTCCCAAGGCACGGGATTATAGGCTGAGGCACCGAGCCTGGCTCAAAAAGGTTTTTTAAAGACTTTTTGGTGGATCGTAGAATCTAACTTGTACAAAGAAGAATATGAGAACACAAAAAGCATTTAGGATTCTGACAAGCTGGGAATCAATCAGTTGCAGGTACTAGTCAGATTATTTTATTCTAGGAGCAAGGAAAACAATGGGAGTGAACTGGAAAAATAGGGGAAGTTGTGACACGCAGAGTTGTTTGAATGAAGAGAGTGAACTTTTTACTAAAATAGGGGAAATTGTGCACTCAGAATTGTTTGAATGAAGACAGTGACCTTTTTATAAGGATAAGTTCTAGAGTGTGATGGGGGCAGTGTAAGGCTAAGGTGCTAGTAGAATAAAGGGCAAGGTGACTGACGATAAGGCATCAAGGTCCTGAAAAGCAAGGGTGTGAGCAGGTGTATGTGGATATTGATAACGTAATAAATTATGGCAAGGGTAGTGTTAAAAGAGTGACAAAAAATGATAATTAAATTCCTGAATAACCCAGGAGAGGGACGTAAAGTTCTTGGCATGACAACCACAAGGAGGGGCAGTAGGCTGTCTAGATTAATGGCAGGGACTTTTCAATGGGCTGAATGTCTGCTCCATAACTCATGTTGAAATTTAATCCCCAGTGTGGCAGTACTGAGAGGTGGGGTTTTTATGAGGTGATTGGGTCGTGAGGGCGCTGATTGGGACATGGATTAGTAGATTATTAGGGTAATGAATTAATGGGTTATCACAGGAGTGGGACTGATGGCTTTATAAGAGAGGAAGAGAGACCGAACTAGCATGCTCAGAGATCCCTGGCCATATGATACCCTGTGTGAACTTGGGACACTGCAGAAGGTCCTCATCAGCAAGAAAGTGATCACCAAACACAACCTATTAGCCTTGGACTTAGTCTCTTAACTTTAAGATATAAATACATTACTTTTCTCCTTCCTTCCTTCCTTCCTTCCTTCCTTCCTTCCTTCCTTCCTTCCTTCCTTCCTTCCTTCCTTCCTCTCTTCCCTCTCTTCCCCTCCTTCCCTTCCTCCCTCCCTCCCTCTGTCTCTCTCTGTCTCTCTCTCTCTCTCTTTGAGATAGGATCTTGCTCTGTTGCCTAGGCTGGAGTGCAGTCGCACAATCATGGCTCACTGAAACCTCAAACTCCTGGCCTCAAGCCTCAAGAAATTCTACCAACTCAGCCTCTGGAGTAGCTGGGACTACATCCAACTATCATGCCTGGCTATTTTAAATGATTTTGTAGAGACATGATCTCACTATGTTGCCCAGTTATTCTCTTACCTTTTCTTTATAAATTACCCAGTTTCAGATTCTCTGTCATAAACAACAGAAAATGAACTAAAACAGGCACTTCAGCACAAGTTGAATTTATGGAGATGGGGGGAGTGAAAATGAATATTTAAGCCACCTTCAGACCCAGTAGTAAATGGGTGTGGAGAAGGACTGCAGGGAAGTAGGGGACTGCAGGGAAGAAATTACTAATAGATACAGTTTAGCTGACAGTGGAAATGGAATTCTAAGCAGCACAGTGGGAGTGTTTCATGTATTGGAAAGGCATGGAAAATGTAGTTTAAAAAAGATTTACAGAACTGTACATTTGCGGGGCTACGAATATCATGGATAACCTTTTATCTGAAACATTTGATATATGTCACAACACAGCTTGTCAATTAGCTAGTTTCCATTAAAATGCTAGCCATAGGAGAACATAACATACAGTACTTTTGTCTAACAATAGACTAACAAGAAATCATAGTGCACCTAAAGCAAAATACCAAAATATTCAATCTATAACTTGTTACCTTCAAGTGAAAACTTACCAGGAAAAAATTAAAAGTTTAGCTGACTTGAAAGAACAAGTTTTTCTGGAAACATGTACACAGATATTTTCAAAACAGCATCATTAACTCAATAAAACCATTAAGATGAAATAATTCATAGGTCTATATGCTTATATTTGAAAATGTGCATATGCCAGGGAATGCGATATAAACTAAATAGTGCCCAGGAAAATATCTACTTAACAATTTATTTTGGGGAAGTTTGACATTTTGTAATGAAAGATTATCTTTGTGGTATAGGCAGAAGCAGAAAAACACAGTGAAAGTCACAGGAGGGAACAAAGAAAAAGAGACAGGTAAGTGTGCAAAGCTCAGCAATAAGGATTCCTGACTCCAGGGAGGATAACTGAAGCCCTGGCCGTTCTCTTGGAAAAAGGAGAAGCATCACCATTCCCACAGACAAAGAACATGATAACCCTTCAGAAAAGCCTTGTTCTCACTTCCAGATCTGCCTCTGCTAAATTTCTAATGTGAGGAAATAAGTGTAGGCCAGAGATTTAAGAGGGAAAGTAGGTCAGGGGAAGTAGTGCTTATGCCTGTAATCCTGGTGATTTGGGATATTGAGGCAGGAGGATTGTTTGAGGCCAGGAGTTAAGGTCAAAAGCTCCAGAACAGCTTGGGTAACACAGCAGGACTCTGTCTCTTAAAAAATAAATAAACAAAAATAAAGTTGGGTATGGTGGTATGGTGTTATGCACCTACAGTCCTAGCTGCTTGGGAAGCTAATGTGGGAGGATTGCTTAAGCCTAGGAGTACAAGGCTGCAATGAACTATGATTGCACCACTGCACTTTAGCCTTGGCAACAGAGCAAGACCCTGTCTCTAAAAACAGAGAGAAAGAGAAAGAGAGAGAAGAGGAGGAGGAGGAGGAGGAGAATGACAATGAGGAGGAGGGTGAGGGGGGAGGGAAGGAGGAGGGAATCGAGCGAAACATGATGATACTACTAGCAAGAGACTACTAGTCTCTTACTAGCAAGAGACTACTAGCAAAATGGATGGTTTGATTCCAGCTGGGAGGAGCATCCATGTCATAGAGCATCTCTCTCACTCATCTTCTGCTGTTTAGGTACCATCAAGGGTTGCAGTCACCACCATGAGACCCACAGCTGTGCTGAGCACCAAACCCTGTATCTGTACTAGTCCCACCATGGTGGTGAGTCACCAGGCTCATTCGTTGGACCTATACATTCAGAGCCATAAAAGCATAAGAGTGACTGTTGACTCTGACCAACAGAGATTCCTTCCAGAAACATACATTCAAATGAGTCTGAAAAAAATCAATTTTACTCTCCCTTAGCATATTATAATGCTGGATAGTTCATAAGATATTAGAGATGTTATAACCATATAACTAACTCAATATTTCACATGCACATTAAACACACATGTATCCAGAAATGTTTTCCTTCTAAAGACAATGTATCAAATCCTGGCTTCTCTATTTCCTGTCATATTGTTTCCTCTTCATACTTGCTAACTTGTCAGGTAGATACACACTATAATAATACACCAGACTCCATTTACAATAATGAAATTGCCTGTGGTTGGCGGCATTTTTGAATTAGCCTATTTGTTATTATCAGAAGCATGTGCTGAGCTAAATAAAGTCATAAGACAAACAAGTTTGAGATAATTAGGTGGTGCTGATTGGACCTGCACTATGCACTTGACTCTGATTAATTCTGTATTGAAGACTACACATTCTACTATATTCTGAAAAAGAGAACATCTTAGCAGAAGGAAAGAGTCCAGGATCCTTGGTGACCACTAGTACCAATTTGAACACTATTATCTTACCGTGAGTAATTGGTCCAATATCTTAGAAAAACTCCAAAGCAGCAGCCGATCAAGAGTTATAATCTATTTTAGATAGAAATTAAACTGTAATGGGAAAAAGTAAAATCTGAAAGTCATGATCAATACAGACACCCTCTGTGTTAATGAGTTGCTGTCATTACAATAACAATGGAATCAAAGTGGTAAGAAAAATATCTCTTCAAAGTGTGGTGATTAAGCCTTTAATTCAAAGAGAACATTTATGCAGGTGAAAATTTATTTTAAAAGCATGCTTCAAGATAAAAAACATGTAAAAGTTAATTTAAGACACACTCTCTATATCACACAGACAATATTACAAAAGGTTTCCTATTGATCTTTAGAAAACGAGAGAAGGATGCCTGATCTAGTCCTGAAGTTTCCTTGCTAAGGGGATGTGTTCCTTTCATTTTCTACTTGTACTGGCACTTTGTACTTTCATATGTTATACCTCAATCTATACTCTGTGAGTAACTACTATGTGAGAGATACTATGAAAAAATAACAAACTGTACTCCAACACCAAACTATTTTAGTCTGAAATGCCAGTTTCAAGAATGTCCATTGAGAAGTCTATGATTTTATCCTTTACAGAAACAAAGAATCTGGGGTTGCCGTGAGCATGCCACTGCACTCCAGCCTAGGAGACAGTGAGACTCTGATGCAAAAAAAACCCCCAAAACAAAAAAAACCCTCAAACAAAGCAAAACAACAAAAACAAAAACAAAGAACCAAATAACACATGTTCTCACTCATAAGTGGAACCAGAACATTAACCACAATATACCAAGGGAGGGATTGGCAGTTGCAGGACACTGCAGGGGAGGGGATGGTATGTAACAACACAAAACATGCCTGATCCTAAACCAGGGGAAGTGAGGACCAGTTGGAGACCCAAACTTCACCTGCACATACATTACTCATGTACCTCATCCTGACTTGTATCCCACAACTTTATAATAAAATAAAGAAAAATAAAAACAAAAAAAGAATGTCCATTGTATAAAATTTGCAATTTTATTGTCAACAGAATAGGTAGGGAATGGGGGACAGGTACATAAGGTATTAAAATACAAGCAAAACACATTCTGTATGGTTAAATATATTAACTCTCCATGTTGCGGTTGCCTCATTTACAAAAAAATAAAGTTTTCGATAATGAACATAAAGCACTTGGCACAGCATCTGTCATATAGTTGGTTAAACAAATGTTAAGTCACCTTCCCTTTCTCTTCTGCCCTAAATAGGGAAGAGAATGGACATCACTTTCATAAGTGGAATTGATGGAAGAAACTCCATCTCATGAATAGGCCTAGTCATTTGAACAGTGTTCTTTGGAGATGGTTCCATTCCAGATGTCAGATCAGTGCCCCTGGGGTTTCTAGGCATTCTCTAATTATAGTTGCTTCATATTTGCTTTCTTATTTGTAAATAAATGATATTTTTAAAAAAGTAACTGTTTTCTGACTTCTACTATTACTTTCTTCTAAGAACTTAAGAGAAGGAAGAAGGGGAATTGTAACTAGCACTGCATAGCATACTTTTTGTATGTCACCTTATGTATTTTTTGTAGTAGCTCTATTAGAGTAGGCTTGGGATCATGAAGTAGATAAAAAATACCAACTAACAAATGTCAGATAAATAAATAAATAAATACTGCCTCCTTTTGCTGATAAGAATGTTATCAGGCATGAAAGCAATGGATGGATCATTGATAGGCTAATAAAACTTCAGAGATAAGAAGTATTAGGCATTGTTTTAGTGCACATTTCTTTCAAAACTGATGACTATGGATTAATTTTTCCAAAGTCAGTTTTAGCTAACTAAGCTATACATCCAAGTCTCTCTCTACACACACACACACACACACACACACACACACACACACAACCTCACACTGTCTTTTTATTTAAAAATAAAAAGGCTGCTTTAGAATTCTTGTGCTAGCCCTCCTTGCACTGGATAAAGGACTCAACGGCACATCAGTTCTACATGCTGTGACAGTTCTAACTACAAAAGGTATGAAACCTCCTAACACCAAGCCTCATATTCACAACTGGGAGATTTCAAATGACATTTTTATTTTGGAGACAATTCTGAGTGCTGCTTGGACACAGGAGGGTGTTATTTATGTATAAGCGTTTTGATCTATTTAAGGAAACACACAGCTAAGACTTAAAAACCAGCAAAATGTTTGCTAGAAATATGACCCAAATTAATATTTTTTCTCATAATTTGATTTTTCTAAATATCTCTGCCTTGTTGCTAAAGTGGTTAAATATTTAGATGATTGACACTATTCCACATTAGCTTCTGAGTATTTCGTAGAATAGTGGCAGCAGATCTCACAAGGTCATCTTTTCACTGTCTCAGTGCAGTTCTGTCTTATGCTGTGGGGTTTCTGAGAGAGAAACTATAATTGGCTTTAATTTAGGACAGAAAGAATGAGATACAACTCTCATTCTTATTACTTGATATCCTCATAGAAAACAAGTTTCTATGAGGGTAAATAAAAATCAAGTGTTTATGAGCGCAAAAGAAATTAGAATGTTATGGGTTAAATTGTGTATCCTCCAAAATGTGCATTTTGACATCCTAACACTCAATACCTCAGAATGTGACTTCATTTGGAGATAGGGTCTTTAAGGAGGAAATCCAGTTAAAGTGAGTTTGTTGGGGTGGGACCTAATCCAATATGACTGGTGTTCTTACTAAAAGAAGAAATCAGATACAGACACAGGGGAAGATAATGTGAAGACAGAAGAGGAGTCAGTCAACTACAAGACAAAGAGATAAGATCCTTCCCTCACCGCCATCAGAAGTAACAAACCCTACCAACACTAGATTTCTGACTTGTAGCCTCCACAACTGTGACACAATGTTTCTATGGTTTAAACCACCCATCTGTAGCACGTTGTTAGTGAAGCCCTAGCAAACCAACAGGAAAATAAATGCCTGGTTCAAGAATGGCCTAGAACAGGAGTTGCAAACTATGGCCATGGAACAAATTCAAACTATACATCTTATTAGCTAAGAATGGTTTTTATGCATTTTTAAATAGAGAAATTGAAGGCAATTTGTTTTCTTTTATTGTCTAAACAGATATATAATTTTGCCCCTCACCCTACAAAGGCTTAAATATTTATTGTCTGGCCCTTTATAGGAAAAATATGCTAACTTCTGGCCTAGATAAGAATCAAGATGTGTTCAATTCTCACTTGATTATTTAGTTATTGAAAGTTCAGTTATCTTTGTTGAGCTTTATATTTTTATTTGCAGAATAGAACTTTCAAACAACTTCTCTAATTTCACAGAATTCACATCAAGGAGTAAACAAAAAATTAAAAAAGTAAAAGAAACTTCAGAAATATGAAAAGGCCTATAAATATAATTGTAGTTTTTAAAAAGGAATATTAGTATAAATTCCATATACAACAGATTCAGAATTATATAGTTTCACTCAAAAAATTTTCTAAACTCAGAGATTAATTCTTTAATGTTCTAGTTGTAAACCAAATATATTCAAAGCAGAATTTCTAAAGAAAACTGCCATCAGACAGATTGGTATTATACTTTTTTACTTTAATTTCTGTCTGAGTATCTTGGTCAAAATATGTATTAAGAGATCACAAGCTAGAAAACCTTCAATGTTTTAAGCAAACAACAGCAATTAACAATAGTCTGGGTGATATGGTTTTGAAAGAATTTAATATTTAAATTCTCCTTCATAATGCTGTCTGTTAACAAATGCTATCTACATGCTTCTTTTTATATTTATACTTTTTAAAAAACCCTCTAAAAAATAAAGCATTTCATTCAATCATTGAAGTAAAAATTTATTGAGTACTAACAGTGTATCAGGCCCTGTGCTAGATGCCAAGATTATAAAGCCAGATAAGAGCCGGGCTCGGTGGCTCAGCCTGTAATCCCACGCCTTTGGGAGGCTGAGGTGAGTGGATTGCCTGAGCCCGCGGGTTTGAGACCCGCTTGGGCAGCGAGACCTCATCTCTACAATAAATCAAAAAATCAGCCGGGCGTGGTAGCGCGCGCCTATAATTCCGGCTACTTGGAAGGCTGAGGCAGAAGGATCGCCGGAGTCCACCAGGTCGAGGCTGCGGTGGCCGGGAGCAGCCACTGCACTCCAGTCTGGGCGACCGAGTGAGACTCCAACTCAAAAAAAAAAAAATAAAGTCAGATAAGACATGGAATACTTTCAATATGTGGAGGAGTATTGAATACAAGCATGCACATGATGAAATGGGGTTTCAGGACAACAGATGTGCATTTTGTGACAAGAACTGCACTTGACTCTGCAGATACAAGGATAAACTGGATATTTCATAGGTTTCTGGGAAAGACCGTCATAGAGTCTTCAAAATAGTATGACAAATTTTAAGACTGACATATACTTAGTTCACAGAGAAGGGACTCTGAGCCTATGAGGTTTTGAGGAGAATCATGACAACTCCTGAACTGAGTCTTGGAGGCAAAGTAAGAAAGGAAGACAGAGTTGGTATTCCACGTTGAGTATGAAATATCAGGCATAAGCGAAAGCATAGAATAGCAGGTGTTAGGGTGGTGGGGGGCAGTGACACTTAAATATTTTCAAATTGTAAACTGTAATGCCAGGCAAAGCAAGAGATAAAGTAAACCTGTAGGCCAGAAGCCCAGATGTCCAGATTATGAAAAGGAAAAAGGAGGGAATAGAGAAAGAGTGCAATTGGAATCCCATAGAGCAAGCATGTTAAGAGGGGAGTAAAGACAAGGCTTTCTTTTGCTTTTGTGATTGGTTCAGGAATGTGCTGATGCCTTAACCTGTCTAATCCTCTTCACTCCTAACCTCACAGAGCATGTTTCTCTCCTACTGGATTTGAACTTTGAATTATTGTAGAACTGATAGTATATTGTTGTAAAGAGAGAAGACTCTCACATATGTTCTCAGTCATGAAAATAATGGATAGATCAATGATAGGCTAATAAAACTTCATAGATAGACAGCAATCATGCTTTGTTTTAAAGCATATTTCTTTCAAAATTGGTGATTATGAACTAATTTTTCCAAAAAAATTTTTTTAGGTATTTAAGCCATAAGTATATCTAAAAACCTCATATTGTCTTTTCATTTAAAAATGAAAAAGATCTCTTTAGAATTCTTGTGCCCGCCCATCCTTGCACTGGATGTAGGATAGCATTCAAAGCCTATCCATGGAAAATATTACAGCCAAATCAAGGGATAAAGGGAACAGGATATTGCTCTACCCCTTTATATCTAAATTTCGAGCTGAATTCTCAGTTATGGAAACATGCATACTTTTTTTTTCTTAAGCGAGTCTTAACACAATTTTCTGTCACAATATCTAAAGAGATCTGTCATTGTAATTGGCAATTACTAATATTTCATTCATTTCATAACTGTTAAAATTAACAGTTGAGAGTTAACACAAGCAGCCAATGGCTTAAATGGGATCCTAAGACAGGAATCCAAAACCAAAATTCCTTTTCATAATTGATTATGATAAATTTATTCTCATAACACTATAATTTCTTCAAATATATATTGCTGTAGTGATTTAAGGACATGTAATCATTGAACACAGAGGATACATGGAGAAAGTAGATAGTCCTGATTAGATAAGTGCACACCTGGTTGCCAGGATTATAGGACTTAAAGAGGAAAAAAGCTGGAAATTTCTATGTTTATTATTCAAACTTCACATAATTACCCTGTATTCAAGCCCTCAAGTGTGCCTGTCATGTTTCCCATCAAGATTCCCTTTCTCTTTGTTTTTTTCTTCCTCTCCCAGTTAAAAATCTTTAGTCTTTTGCTATAATAGAAAATGAACATTTGCTCAGTTAATCAAGAGTTTAGTTGAAAACAAACCACTTGCCTGTTTTTAATTCACATTTATCCCTACATCCCAAGGTAACTGATCCTAAAATTTTCGATGCTTTTGGGGTTCCTGTATAAATTACATGCTTCTTGACTTCTACCACAGGGTTTTCAGTGCTTTCGTGGGCCTGCTAAATCAGTTACCATTCTCCTTCTGTGCTACCATTTTCATAACTGTATTGCTACTGTTTTCTTCTGTACTCAGGCCCTTATGGGTCCCTACACTTAAAAAAAAAATCTTTTCAGCCAGGCTTGGTGGCTCAGCCTGTAATCCCAGCACTTTTGGAGGCCGAGGTGAGCGAATTGCCTGAGCCTGCGGGTTTGAGACCCGCCCGGGCAATTTGACAAGCCCTCATCTCTACAATAAATCAAAAAATTAGCTGGGCGTGGTAGCAAGCGCCTGTAGTTCCAGCTACTTGGAAGGCTGAGGAGGAAAGATCGCCAGAGCCCAGCAGTTCAAGGCTGCAGTGCACTCCAGTCTGGCGACAGAGTGAGACTCCAACTCAAAAAAAAAAAAAATCTTTTCATTAATATATTTGCATAGTTTTAGGGGCAGAGGAGCTGGTATAATATTTGAGTATTAAAATATCTCTGCTATGAAATCAACTTTGCCAACAAATTCTTTTTTTTTTGAGTTGGAGTTTCACTCTGTTGCCCAAATTGGAGTGCAGTGGCCACTCCCGGCCACCTCAGCCTCGACCTGCTGGGCTCCAGTGATCCTTCCGCCTTAGCCTTCCAAGTAGCTGGAACTACAGGCGCTTGCTACCATGCCCAGCTAATTTTTTGATTTATTGTAGAGATGAGGGCTTGTCAAGTTGCCTGGGCGGGTCTCGAACCCGTGGGCTCAGGCAATCCGCTCACCTCGGCCTCCCAAAGTGCTGAGATTACAGGCTGAGCCACAGAGCCCGGCTTAAATACTTAAAATTTAGTATTGAATTTAAATTTAAACAGCATCTCTATTAGTTTTAATTGTGATTAATCTTTTCTGGCCACTAGCCAAGAAAATGTGCTTGGGATCAAAAGTGAAGTTGAAAACGGATTTAAAAGAAAAACTACCTACTCAATGCTATGTTCACTATCTGGGTGATGGGTTCACTGGAAGCCCAAAGTTCAGCATTATACAATACACTCATGCAACAAAACTGCACATATATCCCCACAATCTATAAAACAGTAAATACAATATTATGGACATCATTATTTTTATTCTTTGTTTTGTAACTTCCCCTAGGTTTAAATCCCAGCTGTAACATTTACTAATGGCATAACCTTGAGCAAGTTACTCAATCTCTTTGAGACTTGAATGCCTCATTTACAAAAAGGAGATGAAGGCTATTATGAGAACTAAATTATTTCGTATATATAAAGTACTTAGAATCAGCCAGACATTCAATAAGAAAACTATTATTACTTTTTTATTGTTATCTAGTAAATATTTGAGCTGTCAGGTGGACATGGCTAGTACAAGTTGTCTGAGGTCAGAGGAAATACACTGTTAGGGAAATAATAGATAAGGTTTTGTTCAATAAACAATAAGGAACCTCTGGGTATTTAATTAAGCTTCAAGAAGAAGCATAGCTTTAGTCAATAGGTTTATCATCTACTTTTTCAGCAAGAAACCTAATTGACAAAATATTTTTAAATTACAACAAATTCATAAATCTCAATAGTTTACAAATATATGCTTAGAAAATAAAAAATAAATTAAATTCTAAACCTTTATCTCCTAAAATGAGAATAATAAGGAAAAAAGTTAAATTCCAAATTTGCATCTATCTAGCTCTACATAGGGAAAGATAGATACACACACACACGAACATGCACACAGATATATGGGAGGCATCCTCTTCTAATAATTTCAAACTTATATCTTTCTAGAAACAAAATACATAGATATAAGCATACAACCAGATCAGGTAAGAGTATGTTAATAATGAGTTAATATGTTAATAAAAAATAAATAAATAAATAATGTTAATAAAGAGTATGTTAATAATTCTGCCAGTAAACTGGAAATGTGATAGGTATATTTAATGGTTGATTATACTAGTTCCTTAGAAATATAATTTATTCTAAATGAGAGACGAGTATGAAATTATTAAAGTCATATTTTAAAATAACATTTAGCACTGTGTGGCAATGTTCAGTATGGAAATATAGTGAAGAAAGCAGGAAGACATACTATATGGATGGTATAACCCAAACTATTTAAATAGAGAGGTTAGGTAGGGCTAGATGGAAACATTAAAGCAATATCCTTAGTTGTTTTAGGGATGGGAGGATTATAGAATATTTTTAGGCTCTTTTTTATATTTTTGTATATTCTGTGAATTTTCACCAACAATCACAAAAAGTTTTTAAGTGAAATATGAAAACATGTTCATTTACAACAAACCTAAAATAACATGTAGGCTCTGGTGAGGCTTAAAAAAAAATACAACTTCTTGCAAATAACTTTAACTGTTAGAAACACAAATTAAGTTACACAAGAAAAATATAAATGGAGCCCATATGACTCTAATAAATAAGTCCATGCCACCCACTTTGTGTTGTGGAGTGAGCAAGATACAGAATTCATCAGCTGGCAGTCGAAACCCCTCAATTTAATGATCCCAAGTTGAAAGTCTCACCCCATTAGTTAGACTATTATAAAAAAGAATTCATCTCTAGTTCTTGAAGGGAAGAACAAGTGTTTCATGTATAGATGCAACTTCTTAAATCAAATTAACAACTTAATTAGCTAACACAATTTCTCCTGTTTTATTTCAAGAAAAAAAGAAACATGTACTATAAAAGCCCCAAATTCCTATTTTCTTCATATAAATACTCTTTTAGTATTTTTCAGTATATAAGCCAAACATATTTTTCCCCTTTCTATTCTTTCTGTTATTTTTTTAAGACTGTCAGAAATTGATATTTCAATAAGAATTCGATTACAAGATAAGATAAATACATAAATAAATATATATATGTAAAAGAGCAAAACACTGCTAAATTGCTTTACTGATATAAACAAGTTAACCAGTCTTTTAGAAGTTTAACACATGAGAAAAAACTGCTTTGTCATTTGTTTTTTCAGATCAATTGACAATCTGCAGTATAAATAGAATATGATTACATGCTGAATTAATTTACCAAACTTTTGAAGCTGAATTAAAAAAAAAAAATACCCGGGCTCGGTGGCTCAGCCTGTAATCCCGCGCCTTTGGGAGGCTGAGGTGAGTGGATTGCCTGAGTCCGTGGGTTCGAGACCCGCCTGGGCAGCAAGACCTCATCTCTACAATAAAATCAAAAAATCAGCTGGGCGTGGTAGCACATGCATGTAATTCCGGCTACTCAGAAGGCTGAGGTGGAAGGATCGCCAGAGTCCAGCAGGTCAAGGCTGCAGTGGCCGGGAGCGGCCACTGCACTCCAGTCTGGGCAACAGAGTGAGACTCCAACTCAAAAACAAAAACAACAACAACAAAAACCTGTTTATATCCTGTAGATATGTTTCAACCAAATGGAAAAATTAAATAATTTACAAAATAAAACATTTCATTTAGGTATGAGAAAAACTTTCATCTAACAACAATTTTATGAATATTAAGAACATAAAAACTCAATTCAAATCCTGCTGTTATCATTTATTAATAAAGTATCTATGGGTAAATTACTTGATCTAAGAACTCTTTGCCTCACATAAAATGGTAGCAAAAAAAATCCACTTTATAGGGATGTTATAAAGTAAAATAATGTATTTAAGTAATATAATATGTTAGTTACACAAAGTAAGTCCTCAATACTGAAAACTACTATAGCTATTTTTATTATAACAACCTTGACTCCTCCTCCTGCTCTTATCCGACTTTCTCTTTCTTCTCTTTTTCCTCAGCATCATTCCTATCCTCATAAGATTTATTAATAAATCATATTGGGCCGAGTTCGGTGGCTCAGCCTGTAATCCCGTGCTTTGGGAGGCCGAGGTGAGTAGACTGCCTGAGCCCTCGGGTTTGAGACCCGACTGGGCAACTTGGCAAGACCCCATCTCTACAATAAATCAAAAAATCAGCTGGGCCTGGTAGCACGCGCCTGTAGTTCCAGCTACTTGGAAGGCAGAGGCGGAAGGAAATCCAGAGCCCAGCAGGTCAAGCCTGCGGTGGCCAGGAGCGGCCACTGCACTCCAGTCTGGGCGACAGAGTGAAACACCAACTCAAAAAAATAATAAATAAATAAATAAATAAATCATATTGGAAGCAGATAAGGTTAAAAAAAAAAAAGAACTGCATAAATGAGATTACTGAAGATCATCCTTTCTATTGAGAAAGTAATTCTATGATATAAAGTTAAGTTTTGGCCAATTTTAATAGTAAGACCAGTCTTAGGAAGAAGCAGTAGCATTTAGAGATATGATCTACAACTTAGGCCAGTTGTATTGTCTAAGCATCCTTTGACTCTCAATGGCATTTTAGATTTTAACAATCTACATTCTAAAACCCTTTACATATTAGACCCTTGAGTAAAAGTTTCCAAAGATTGAACACATGATTGGCAGACAGTAGGATCTCAATACATGTGTGTGGTGTGAATTAATTCTGTATGGGTATTACTTAAAAGTATTGGAAGTTTATGAGGTTACTCACAATGGGAACAGCTAGTATTAAGAACTTGAGACCAGTCCAGCACCAGTTAATAAACTCACAATGGTAAGCAGAATGGTAAAGGGAAGTTGAATGGTATCAATAATAATTTTTCCACTTCCCTAGTGTTTTGCATTGGTCTTTCTCCATTTAGAGTAAAGAAATGTGGGCAGAAGAGGCAGGCCATTTGAGTATAAAATGAAGTAATTATATTTGCTTTATCTATTTCCTTCTCAGTCTATTAATCTATATTGTGTTTACTTTTAATTATTATGGAAAGCTAGTTAGCTAATGAAGGAAATTCTTAAAATATGGGAATAAGCCGGGCTTGGTGGTTCAGCCTGTAATCCCGCGCCTTTGGGAGGCTGAGGTGGTTGGATTGCCTGAGTCCGCGGGTTGGAGACCCACCTGGGCAGCAAGACCTCATCTCTACAATAAATCAAAAATCAGCCGGGTGTGGTAGCGCATGCCTGTAATTCCGGCTACTTGGAAGGCTGAGGCGGACGGATCGCTGGAGCCCAGCAGGTCGAGGCTGTGGTGGCTGGGAGCAGCCACTGCACTCCAGTCTGGGCGACCAAGTGAGACTCCAACTCAAAAAAAAAAAAAAAAAAGATATGGGAATATACGGATTCTGTGATTGTGCTGGAACTAATCAACACAGAATAGAAAGAATTATTAGAGTGTACACAGGCAAGTAACAGGCATCATGAATCTGACACCTGAGATATTCGCTTGCTGGCTTTGGAGAAATCTTTGTTGCCTTGACTTTTCCTACCTGGAAAAAGCATGGACCTAATGAGGGCCTCAGGCCTCTCACCTTTATAAATGACTCTCCACATGATTTTATGAGAACTGGTCATGATGCCCTATGTAATAGCAATGCAATTTACTGCACATTGCTAAAGACTCTAGATTTAGAGATTCAATGTGACTGTATCTTTATATTTGAACTTAGGCTTCCTTCAATAGATAAAGAGTTACAAAGACTAAAAACTTGAGACTCATGTAAAATCATGACAATCTTTAATGCCTTTAATAAATCCTGTTATCAGCTGTGACTTCAGCATCTAGATTGTAGTTTCACAAATCAAACCAACCAAACCAAAACTAATAATTTCTATTATGTATTATGCTTTTATACTTTCAATGTCATAACTACACATGCAAAAAATTAGTGAAAATACAAAATTACATTGATTAGTTTATAATTGAAATTAGCAATCACTGTATTAAGAAATATAGTTTATATAACGATGTGGTAGACAACCCAATAGACATGGAAAAGGTATCTTGCTACCACAATTTGTGGAATTTTGTCCATATTCAATATATAACATAGTATCTGAGGCTTGTCCTTCTGTCCTTTGAGACCCATCCGGTCATCATACTGAAGTATAGTCACCTGGATGAATCATCTACATAACCAAATTGTGACTTTTATAATCACTCTACTTTAGTAACTCAGGCGATAGCTTACTTTGTCCAATCATCTAGAAAATTTCTACATCTCAAATGTGAAACGTATTATTATTTTATTTTATTTTTTGGCATAACCCTACCAATCAACATCTTTCATTCCCTTTTTAATTAGACATGCTCATGGACTTCATGCTCATGTTTTCAGAATCCTTTGTCTCATAATCTAATAAGCATCCTATGTTTCACCATCTGCATTTAGTTTCAGACCAGTTGTCAATCACTTAACTCATACTCCAAACAGCATACCTTACCACATCTCACCAGTCCATTTCCAGTTCTGGATGAATTCAATCATCTAGTTTTTCTGTTTCCATACCATACATAGTACTAAGCTACTATGTAGCTTAGTAAGGCTACATAACATACATACTGATTAGATCTACTATAAATTAATGGTTTCAAATTTTAACTAGGTGGCTTTGGGTTATTTCAAGGATTCTTAGCATAAAAATTAATAAATTGGACTTCATCAGAATTTAAAACTTTGTGCTTCATAAGATACCATTAAAACTGATTAGATAAGTTACACACTAGTACCATAGATCTAATAAAATACATATACAGAGAATAATTATATGCTACAAAACAACATTTCAGTCAAGGATAAACTATATATACTGTATATGACAGCGGTCTCATAAGATTATAATATTGCTGTATCTTGTCTATGTTTAGAAACACATATGCTTACCATTGGGCTACAATTGTCTACAGTATTCAGTACAGTGACATGGCATACAGGTTTGTAGCCTAGGAACAAAGAGCTATACCATATAGCCTACATTTGTGTAAGTGTACTCTGTGATGTTTCCACAAGGATGAAATTGCCTAAAATAGCACTTCTGAGGACATATCCCTGTTTTTAAGCAACTCATGACTACATATTTTTTAAAAATTACTACTCAATAATTAGAAGCAACTCAATTACTAATACACAAATGATTTGAATATACATTTTACCAAAGAAGCTATCTATGTTCAAAAATACTGATAATAACAGGTGTTGGTGAGGATAAGGAGAAATTGGAATACTCAGACATTGTGGGTGGGAGTGAGATGATACAGCAATTTGGAAAACAGGCAATTTCATAAATATTTTCATAAAAATTTATCTTACAACTCAAAAGTTCAATTCCTAGGTATTTATCAAGAAGGGACAAAACATATATCCCCATAAAATCTTACACATGAATGGTTACAACAGCATTATTCATAAAAGCTAAAATAGCAAAAATATTTGTTCAACAACTGAAGAGGTAAACAAAATATAATATCGCTATATAAAAGTATATCATTCCTCAATAAACAGGAATAAAACTACAAGATATGTTACATGTGTGAACCTCAAAAACATTTCATTAAGTGAAGTAAACTGTAGGAAAAAGACTATATATTATAGAATCCATTCAAATAAAATATCCAGAAATGGCAAATCTACAGAAACAAAGCAAATAAGTGGTTGCCTAGGGCAGGCTACTGGAGCTAGATTGACTTCCACAGAGCATGAGGATCTTTGTGGAAATAATAACATGTTATAAAATTGTATTGTGATAATTGTACAACTATGTAAACTTGCTGAAAATCCTTGAATTGTACCCTTAAAGCAGGTAAATCTTTATTATGAAAACATTATATGCATGTGAGTGAATAACTAGGCCTTTAATACCTCTCTGCAAATCTTTAATTTTATCTGAGAAATTTGTGTCCATATTCAGTGGTCATTCCTCAAGATCCTATTTTCAAAAATTCCTCAAGATCCTATCCTGCACATATATTTATAATTCTCAGCAGTGATTTAGTATCTACTTTAGACAGAAGGTAGAATTAACAAACTCCAGGAATTTTTCCATACATCCATACTAATGTTGATGCCCCTTTTCTGTTTCAGAGGAAAGATTATTCTTCTTCAATCTAACTTCACTCATTTTGGTCCTTGTATTAGTCTGTTTGGGCTATTATAATAATATATCGCAGGCTGGGTGGTTTACAAGCAAGAGAAGTGTTATGGAGGCTGGGAAGTCTGAGCTCAAATTACGGGCAGATTCAGTGTCTGGTGAGGACCTACTTCATAGACTTATATACAGCTGTCTTTTTGCTGTAATCTCACATGGCAGAAAGGTCTAGGGAGCTCTTGAGGGTTTCTTTTATAAAGACACAAATAACACTTATGAGAGCTCTGCCCTTGTGACCTAATAGTTTCCCAAAGGCCCTACTTCCAAATAACATCACAATGGGAGTTAGGTTTTAACATAAGAATTTTGGAAAAGACATGAACATTCCATCTATAGAAGTCCTATAATTTCTTTCTAGATTATTCTAATATCTTCCTGAATTCTAATCACCTTATTTTGACTAGGAATTCACTCTCTATGCCAATTCAAATTCCTTCATCCCTAAAACAAAACAAAGCAAGAAAGCTTTCTTACCCTGTAATCATGGCCTCCTATTTTTTTCACATCATGAATTTCCCCTTTCATAATATCCTGGTAGTACTTGGCTCTTTCCTGTCCTCCTTTGCCTCTCTGCCCAATCGAACTGTGTTGCTAGTTATATCAATATATAGCCTATATTTGCTTATTCGTTTATTCACTACACAAGCATTTGTTAAAAGTTCAACATGTGAAGAATATAACAAAAAATCTGCACTGGTGGGTTTACATAATAATGGAGGATATAGAAAATAAACATATAAATAAGTATGATATGTTAGGGAGTAATATGTGCAGTGAATAAAATAATAAAAGGTAAAGGGTATAAAAGTAACTGGGAGAAATATATTTGAGCTACTCTGGAAAGACTACTCCAAGAAAATTACATTAAACTGGGATGGAAATGATGCAATAAAGGCAATAATGCAAGAAATGTAGAAAAGATCATTTCAGGCAGAAGAAACATCATTTAAAACTTTGAGATGATAGACTGTACAAAGGTCAAAAAAAAGCCTGGCAGGATTGAAGTTAATGAAAACATCAGGGGAAAAAAATGGCTGAAGAGAAGTTCAGTGGGTGGGGGAGGGGCAGCAGTTTTCAGAAGTCATTTGTAATGACATGCTACACACACACACACACACACACACACACACACACACTAGGAGATGAGGATATACACAGGGTGAGAGCTAAGACTATCCTTTCAGCAAACACAAGTTAAGATATCAACAGCATGTCAGTGAGAAGAAACTGAAGACTAATATCAGAATTCACTGTCCAACCTTTGGAGTTGGTTGTAGAGGAACGTACGATAAATTGTACTCTGTTCTTATTTCAGAATGTGGATATATTACGTCTTAACCTTTTGTCTTCCTCATAAATGTGGAATTAAAGAACCACTCTAGGTAGCAATGTATAATAGTTCTGGAAGTGGGTGATCCTTTTCTGCTCAACAAAATCAAGATTCTGAGTGACAAGGAGGCAAAATCCTAGTCAGAATTACATCTTACAAAGGCAATGTTCTCAAACAGTGATGATTCTGATAAAACTGGCAGAGCAATTTCCAGCAAAATAATCACCAGTATATGAAACACACAAATACAAGCCTTTGAGTAATTTTAGGGAGTGGAAAAACAGAAATAAGTTGAAAGCAAGAGTAGTATATTTTCAACAGCATCTTCAAGAAAAGCATCAAATTTAGTGTCATATGTTTCAATTTTTCTATCACTAGCCTCCAGTGGATCTGAATGGAAAAAAATATTGCCAGGTTTCTTTTCTAATAAGGAAAATGAGTCTGTGTTTATAATTTTGCTGTTATAGACATTAACATTTGCTACTGTGTAACCTGAAATTTTAAAAACATTCTCCCCAGCAACACAATTTTAGAGTATTACAGAGCTAAAATGGTCTTGCAAATGAAACCATCTTAGCTTATATTTTTTATTTTTATTTATTTTTTTTATTTTTTAGTTGGAGTCTCACTCGAATGCCCAGACTGGAGTGCAGAGACTGCTCCCGGCTACCGCAGCCTTGACCTGCTGGCCTCTGGAGATCCTTCCGCCTCAGCCTTTCAAGTAGCTGGAACTACAGGTGCACGCCACCACACCCGGCTAATTTTTTGATTTATTGTAGAGATGAGGTCTCACCAAGTTGCCCAGGCAGGTCTTGAACCTGCAGGTTCAGGCAATCCACTTACCTCAGCCTCCCAAGGTGCGGGATTACAGGCTGAGCCACCGAGCCCGGCTCATCTTTGCTTTTAAAATGCTCTAAAATTATTAGTATTCAAAATAAAAAAGTTCTTTGGTTTACACTATCTTTAAGAGTTTTTGCTTATGATGCTATTTATGAAGTTGCTTTATGCCCTCCTCCCCATCATATCTGCTGATAGAATTACCTGTCTACATCCACCGTCACATCGTGAACTCCTCTCTGGATGACATCTCTGGAGGTTGCTGTGTCTGGGATTCGGTTCAGACTTCTAGTATACAGGTTGAGCCCTCCATCTGTCATGTACCTGAAAAGAAATGTCTGATTAATCCACAGAAAATTAAATAAACTTATTTCTAAAATACAACTTGATAAATAGTACCCACAATTTTCAAAAATTACTCTATTATAGTTTTTTTTTTCTGTATAGACATTCTACTCACCAGGAAAAATTAAAATATATTTTCAATTTCATTAGAAAACCAATATTCCTTACTTTAACAAGCAACCAGTCTATTATAACACCCATTTTTCTCTTTTGTTATCAATATTTTGAATAGGTTTGTAGATAATACATCTCTTAGCAAAATAAAAGCAAGATAACTTTATTTTGTAAATACCACCTTTGGAGAGTTGGAGGTTATAGCAATAATGAATTTGAAACCCACGCTTCCATCATATCTTCCACCACATCTGCCATCTTCCTAGAATTGTGTTTTTATATTCAATGTCTCATATCAACAGCTGTATGCAAAAACAAACTCCTTTTTAATTGCCATGCACACACAGGGAACCTAAAGTGATTCTCAAAAGTTCCCCAAAAGGAACCCCCAGTTCAGTATCTTCCTTTAGAGGAGCACAGCTAACATTAAGAAATGCCCCCTAGCTCAAATGTGCTAGTTAAGAAAAGTGTGCTAATAATGAATGACTGCTATGAGCCTTTTTATGATTGCTTGAAAAAAAATCAAGCTTCAAGAAGAGAAACTCTTTCATGTGGGTAAGACCTAACTGACATAAGGTCATTATGTCATGATGATCAAGAGTACTGAAAGACTGCTTAGGTTCCACTACAGAGCTGCTATGTAGTAGCTGTGTGGGCTTGGGCAAGTCGCTTAAACTATCTATGCCTTCATTGCTTCATCTGTAAAAGGGAGTTAGTAACAATATATTTACTTCTAGTGGTTACGGCAAGATAATGATGAGTTAATACAAGTAAAATGCGTAGAGTGTCATCTAGCACAATATAAATGTATTACTAGCTATTCTCTGCATTAGAATTTCTATGTTCACTAAAATAGCTCACATCTTGAATATGACATTAGAGGAAGCATTAAGATTAGACATCTGTAGTACAAAAGGTAGATCCTTTTAACACAGTACAAGTAACCCTGACTATTCACACAATGTTATACATAGTTCAATCATCACAAAGTTCATAAAGAAGTGAATTAGGACCAAGGCAGAAGCAAAATTAAAGTGTATCTTCACCCACCTTGTTTCTAATGTTATTCCTCAGAATTTTTAGATTACTTTCTGTTTGGATCACGTGACTTAAAGTAGAATTCTTGTTTACATTCTTGGTCCAACTATTTTTCACTGTGACACCTGAAGATGACTTCAATTTCCAGCCAATTACAATCTGTAACCTTTTGCCCAATTTTTCAGGGTGTTCCTTTTTTACTTCATTAATGGAGAATTTTTCAGACTCATTATGAGTAAGAGGCCTTTCTCTGACTAATTCCTAATTACTGACAGATTCATATCCCCAAGTGTTCAAAGTAATTTCAAAAAGAGGAGAAAGAGATAAGCCTTTGCATGCTTCAAGAAATTCTGAATTCTCGGAATGCCAATTAACTCATTTTCTGAGTTATACCTACAGTACATTAAAAAAAATAGAACTTCGTTCTTATTTACATTGACTTCATGAGGTTCTTTGTTGTTACATGAAAAAAATCCTAAATTAAACATCTCCATTCATTACTGTGTCTATTGAGTCTACTGTCTCCTTAATCAATAAAACATCATTTTCAAAAATTTAAAGAAAAAGCTGTCATTCTCTTTTTTTTCATGAGTTGTAGCAGAAATATTTTTAAGCTCCTTTTTCTTACCAAAAAAAATCAAATTAAACTTTTCTGGAATATCTTCAGCCTTCTTATCTTCTCATATTTTAATTCTAGGCTGATATATTTGGCTGCCTTCTACTAAAGCCGCCAGTGGCACACTGCATACACTGGTGACAATGAATAAGTCCAGCACATCCTGGGTATTCTCTGTACAACATCCTTTAATCACCCTTGAACTGAGATCAGTCACATCACCTGCCAACCATGTCTAGTCATCTTCCTCACAGGGAAAAGTGAGTCGTGTTTTAAATTTCACGGCCGTGTACCCGACCATGGGAAAGAAAAATTGTGTAAGGTCAAACAGGCAAACATCACTGGAGAAGGTTTTCATATAGAATTTGGGGTATTTTTACTTGACCAACATAAAACATGTAAACCACTGATGTATGTTTAAGCGAGGCTATCAAAAGTCTCTTTGGAAGACTGACAGGGATCAGAAATGGAGGAAAAAAGATCTGAATCAGATTTCAAATGAGGAATAAAAGAAGTAGAAAGACAAAGCCTACCACAACACTTATTTTTTCTACTTAGTAAGTTCAGCAGAGACTAGACAGCTCTCATCAAACCAATTTCCTCCTCCTTCTGGGCACAGACCTGAGCCACATTTTCTGGCTTCTCTGATAGTCAGATGTGATCATATAGCTGTTCTGAAAAAAAGAATGTGGGTGGAAGCAACATGTATGACCTGGTACACACAAAATATTCTCATGCATGATTCTTTCCCTCTTTTGCCACTTGCCTGTTGAATATCAATGTCTAGGGTGACATTGAAAACCTGGTTGGATCATAGCAGAATTATCATCCGTCTTATTCTCTGTATGACTACATGGTGTACATTCCTTAACTGAAGAACAGAAACACCAGTGAGGGTTTTACATAAAGAGGAAATGAGCTTATTTGTGTTAAGTTACTGAGATTTTGAGAGTTCTCTGTTACAGAAATTAATGTTAACTAGTAAAACTAGTGTGCTGGAAAATTAAAAATACTCCTGAGTATAGGTAAGCCTGTAAAAATATATATTATAATATGCAGAACTCAGTTGATAAAAAACACTATCTCAACTACTTATCTAAGAATATTTGTGTATGTGTGCATATATATGTACATATGTGTATATTATGCATTTATTGAATAAATGAACAGCCACAAAAGTATCAAAATACTAGCATGTGAGTCACATGTGGGTAGGCACTCTGTCTATATTGTTCATCACTGCACATGCAGTACCTGGAATATTGCTTGACACATAGGATGAACTGAACAAATAATTTTTTTAATACATACATACATACATACACACTTCAGCTTATGATCCCTCTTCTCTCTCTGTTCTTTCCCCAGGTGTCCTCATGCCTCCCACAAGTTTCACTGTCTTCTATTAAGATGAGATATATTACATCTCTTTCCTGGACATTCTTTTTGCTATTTCACAACCTTTACATCCCACAGTCTCCAACTCTGCATTTCTAATGCTATAGCCATCATCTTCCCTCACTGTTTTCTCACCAAAAAATCAGGACCGCCGGGCTTGATGGCTCAGCCTGTAATCCCGGCCTTTGGGAGGCTGAGGTGAGTGGATTGCCTGAGCCCACGGGTTCGAGACCCACCTGGGCAGCAAGACCTCATCTCTACAATAAATCAAAAAATCAGCCAGGCGTGGTAGCGCATGTCTGTAATTCTGGCTACTTGGAAGTCTGAGGCGGAAGGATCGCCGGAGCCCAGCAAGTCGAGGCTGTGGTGGCCGGGAGCGGCCACTGCACTCCAGTCTGGGCGACAGAGTGAGACTCCGACTCAAAAAAAAAAAGAAAAAATTAGGACCTTCTGTCTCTCTCTCTCTTCCTATTTTCTCTAATGTCATAATTTTCCATCTCCTGTGCTTACAATATAGACATCTTTTCTAAATTTTTTGCTTCCCTTATGCTCTCCTGACTAGTCCTTCACTGGTTCTATAAATTTTTTACTGGTTCTGTAAATTATTTCTTTGCAGTGCCTCCCATATCACTTATTTTCTTCCTTTTATCCCTACGAATATCACTACCATATGTTTGGCCTTATGACTTGAACCAGAACTCTTGCACTAGTTCATAAAATCTAGCCCTAGAGCTTTCTACTCAATTCATTTTGCATATTTTGCCTGTGTTGCCCTTTCCAAAACCATTGTCATCCTTGCACCCTGATCTGTGTCTATTTGGTAATCGCTATGAAGTAGTGTTTTGCATCATTTTCAGTACAGTTGAAACTTAGCATAATGATGTCAAGGTGTGTCACAATAGTTCCTATCTCTCAAATTTTATCTTTAAATATCTACTTTTCTTGACTCTTAATTAAGAGAAAGATCATTAATATCATGTCATCCAACCGTGCTTCTAACCCTGTTCATTATACCTTAGTCAGGTTTACTGAATGAATTATATCCTCTACATTTATACTTCCCTTACAAATGTTCTCTTTTAACAGATCTCCTTCGTGTGTTTTTATTTTATTTATGTATCTATTTATTTATCTATCTATTTTAAAGATGTGGTGTACAATTCAGGATTAGGTACACAAGTGGTCATCGTACAGGTAAAATTTAGGCCTCCCTTTAGTTCCCACTTCACCTGGTTTGAGATCAGGTACCCTTATTGATGTTGTGTACCCCAACCCCCACAACCCACCTGGCAGTATCCCACCACTGCCCACCCTTTCTTATAGTATTATGGTAAATGTTCAAGGTCCACTTATGAGTGACCTCATCTGTTTTTAAATAAAAAACAGAACTAAAATAATATTCATTCACTCTTTTCTCATTCATGTCATGGTTTCCTACTTTCTCTTTATTCTAAACTCTTAGCTCAACTTTTTTCTATATGAATCTTTTGAAATTCCAAACACATTTCATTGTAGTTGTTTCATGATTTCTGATTTAAACTGCTCCCAAGATATGCTGTCACGCTTCAGATAAACATTTCACATGAGTGTGAATGAATATAGCCAATCATCATTATTCATAAATTCTTTATTTGTGAATTTGCCTCTTTGCCAAAATTTATTTGGGGCCCCAAAAATCAATACTCTTAGCACTTCCACAGTCCTTCAATGACATTCACAGAACAGTACAAAACCTGAGTTTCAGAGGTTTCCATATCAAGTAAAACAACATAAGAGTCTGTCATCTTGTTTCAGGTCTCATACCATAGAAAAGTATTCTATGGTCTAATCAATGCCATGTTTTTCAAATTTTTGTGTTTATTGTTGGAGATTTTGCTGTTTAAAATGGTTCCCAAGCATTGTTCTCAAATGCTGCTTTGTATTCCTAAGTGCAAGAAGGCTTCGTTGTGTCTCATGGAGAAAATTTGTGTTAGGTAAGCTTTATTCAGGCATGAGTTATGGTGTTGTTGACTATCAGCTCCATGTTAGTGAATCAACAATATTTAATAAATAATGTGTCTTTAAACAGAGACACACATAAAACAGAGTTATGCAATGTTATGTATTATTTGGTTGGCAAAAATGCTGGGGCCAAAGTCTCATAGGAACCTAGCCTATATTTCCCCTAGGAGCAATAGCTCAGTATTCACTAATGTAGTATTTGTGGTGACTTCATAGAACATAACTACCACAAATAATGAGATTGAGTACATGTGTTCATATAAATGCATGCATGTATATATTTACATATATAAGTATATATGTATATTTATGTGTATAATTCATCATCCAAATATATTAGAATGCTGAATATAAAAACCAACATACACATATGTCTACAGTTAAGGAGACAGGGAAAGAAAAGACAGGAAGAGATAAGGGAGAGAGTGAAAAGGATGGAGAAGAAAGAAGGTAGAGATGGGGGCGGAATACAACTTAGATATCCCTGTGTTGCAGTCATGTTCTCTGAACAGAGTATTCCCTCTAGGCTATGTTAAATACATATAACATGATAATGGTAACCAATAACAACCACACATTGAAATAGTTATTAATTATATGTCATGTCATGATGATGAAGAGGAGGATGATAAATATATTATATTAGGGTTTGTGTTAGGTAAAACTTTGTGGGTGATTTTCTTCATTCCTAACAACTTCATGAAGATGGTACAAGTGTATCTTTATTCTAGATGACGAAAACTAATGTGGATAAGTGAGGTTCCCAAGAGGTCCACACATAGCAAATGGTAGAAAGGTGTATAGGTACTCTAATTCTGGTAGCAGATAAACTATAATCTGTCCTAATACATCACAATTTGCCTCTCTAATTCCAAATTGTTAGAAATTTGAGGAGGGCCGGGCTCGGTGGCTCAGCCTGTAATCCCACGCCTTTGGGAGGCCGAGGTGAGTGGATTGCCTGAGCCCGCGCGTTCGAGACCCGCCTGGGCAGCGAGACCTCATCTCTACAATAATAATAAAAAAAAAAAAATCAGCCGGGCGTGGTAGCACAGGCCTATAATTCCAGCTACTTGGAAGGCTGAGACGGAAGGATCGCCGGAGCCCAGCAGGTCGAGGCTGCGGTGGCTGGGAGTGGCCACTGCACTCCAGTCTGGATGACAGAGTGAAACTCCAACTCAAAAAAAAAAAAACTTGAGGAGGGCAAATACCAGGGATGGCTTGGTGAGTATCTGTATATCAGAGCAGAGCTATAAATCTCACCAAAAGCTGTTCTGCAGTTGTTTAAGTCTTTTCTCCATTCAAACAAAAGCTTTTCATGAAAGCAGTCAGGAAGGGTTACACATATAGAGGAAGGGCTTCCTACACTGGTCTTCTCAGATGCAGAAAGACAAATCATATGTCAAAACCCAGACTCCCATGAAAATTATAGATACAGTTAGTTAAGAAGCTTTCCCACATGTTATAGAGCCTGAGTTTTGAAGTCAAGCATATCTGAGTCCTAATGCAGGTCTGGCATTTTCCTAATGCAGGTCTGGCCTAATGCAGGTCTGGCCCCATTGGGGCCAATGTGGATTAGTTTTCTTATCTGTAAAACATGTATAAAAATATCTACCTCATAAGGGTTGCTGATGGGGGAAAGGTTAAATAAAATATCTTTAAAGCACTTAACAGGAGTGTGGTGGGTCATAGGAAGTGCTCAGAAAGGCAGTATCAATTATCATTAGAATATCCTGATTGCTTCCTTTGGGCTCTGATTAAATCAAATATTCCAAATTCCCAAAATACACTAAGAGTTTTATAATAACAACACTTTTTTTTGGAATGTAATAGGAAGCAGTAGAGAAACAGGGGCTAAGATTTTTTAAAATGTGATACTATCAAAAGAATAAATAGTTGAAACTTTCAACTCCTGAGTGATTTTTCCCTCAAGTGGGGTTGGAAGCACATGATTAAGAATGTTGAAAATATTTGTTCCTCAAAGCAGTAACAGGCAGCTTCTCACAAGCCAAAACAGAAAAAAATTCAAGCAGCTCAGTAATACTCCTCCTGTCTCCTTCCCACGTCCTTCACTATAAAATCTGTTACTTGTGAAAATCACACTGAAAAACACAGGCCACATTTGTTTCTCTAAAAAAACAGAAAAACGTCGTGGCTTATAATGAAGTTATAGACATTGTGGATTTTTTACTTTCCATGAATGAGAAGAGGAGAGGCCCCAAAACACCCCCAATGACTTCAGGTTTTTCACATTTGCTAATAACTTTAAGAGTGAACTCACATGTCCTTTTCACATGATCACATCCCAGGATACCACCTCCCCTCTTCACACAATGCTGTTAGAGACCAGGGCCACTTACCCACTGTTGATGTCGTCAGCCCTAAGACTTTTCCCAAGGATATCACCATCACTCATATAGCCACCAACATCAACTTCAGAAGACATGTCCAGGTCACTGCTTACTTTCTCATTCATGTCAATCTGTGACATGTTTCCCAGTCGAGAGACGGCAGCTCGACGGAGTGGTGTTGTATACATGAACCTCGAGGGGTCTGTGTGGATGAACCGACCCGTGCCGCTGCGAGTGTAGCCAGCACCCATGGAAGGAGCATCTCCTGCCTGAAGTCGAGGACACGCCTGTCCTAACCTCCAGGTCATGGGAGTGGGTCGACTTGTCAAGTTGGGGATGGTCCTTCCATTCACTTCTGTGGTCACAGTGCTGTCAAATGTTGTCTCCAGGGTGCTGTCAAATAAAAGGGAGAAATAACTATACTCTGGTTCACTTGGGGCCATAAACCTAGAATGTACGATAACAGAAAAGGCTAGAGTTGAAGGTCATTTCTTAGAAGTATGTCATTTTCATGAATACCAAATTATACATCCATTTTTAGATTATAATCACCTCTGAAGATGGCAAAGTATGGGATCGGGTATTCACTCTCAGTTGTTCTTTGTTTCTTTTTTAAAAAATATTTTTTATTTTCAAGATGTGGGGTACAATTCAGGATTGGGTATAAAAGTGGACATTGTACAGGTAAGGTATGGGCCTCCTGTGGTCCCTCCTTGGCCTGGTTTGAGATCAGGTACCCTTATTGATATTGTGTCCCCCCTCCCTAGCAGTCAGTATCTTCTTTGTTTTCAAAAGAAAGGCCACCATTGTATTTTGGATACAACAAAATATTGTTCCACATTCTCAGCAAATTCTTAAACCACTGTAACCTTCTCAGATCTATTCTAGAAATTAACTACAAGTATGTTTGAATGTCTCCCTACCACCTCTCCCCAGATGCATTTCAATTGCAACTGCTGCCACTGTTCTCTGGTGCAGTCATGAAATTCCACTTAGCAGTGATGGCGGTAGTTGCAGCAGTTAATTCTGATTGAACAGGGCATCGTATTGAAGCAGAGATAAACAGACGACAGAGATAGATAAGTATATGCTGAGAATTTCCAGTTTAAGAATAATTATCAATTGATCGTTACACAAAATTTAAGTAAGAAAATAGTAAGGGATAACTGAAATCCCTTCTCTATTATTATAAGAAAAGTACTTGGTTGTCATTTTTTCTTCTCTTTGTTTGCCCAAAGATATGTCGATTTAAAAACAAAAACAAAAAAACAACCTGTGGCTTATCTGAGTCCCACGAAGACTGGACATAGTCTCTTCTAAATTTTGCCTCAAATCTGCTATGTTTTTAACTGTTCTCATTCTTCTTGTTTCAGGGTCTTCACCTAGGAAAGTAACATGATAGTAAATTTGCTACTCACATTATTTTCTGTCCTCAGAATAATTGTATATATAGATAAATAATACAAACCACTCTTTTTTTTTTAATATTTCATTTCCTTTAGAATACAAAAATAATACAGGGGGGAGGAAAAAGGGAACATACTTTTAACTAAAAGAGTTGACAATTTTATTTTTATATTTCACAATACAAATAAAAGCTGTACTTTTTTGTCCCACTTTTCCTGTCCAAAACTATTCTCTGATAGTCTTTCTTATATGCTACTAAGAAAACACTCAGTCATAGCACCATGACCTCCTGGTGGAGTAGAACAAGTACTATAAAACTGATAAAAGAGTCCTCCCCCATCCTTATCTGTCTGGTCGAGTCATTCCAGGCCACGTGGGCACCATCATGGGATGGGCGGGAGGCCTCATCACTGGGGGCCCAGGCATCATTAGCATGTGGCCTCCCATGGGTACCCCCACTCCAGGAGCAGGTCCCACTGGCATCATCCCAGGAGGAGGAGGGCCCATCATTGGCATCATGGGAGGGCCCCCCAAATGGGGTGCCGGCATCATACCAGGGTGAGGAGGACCCGAAAGACTAGGGGGAGGTGAAATCATTGCCTCTGCAGGAGGAGGAACAGAGGATGGAGTAGGAGGTCTTTCCTTGTTGAAATGCAGCAGTCGTTTTGTCAATCAGGCTCTGAGCCTGCCCTTCCATACATTTCTGATAGTAGTCTTTCACATTCTCTTTGTGTTTCCTACCACTGCAGTGTGTCTTTCTCACAGATGGAGAGTCATGGGTGAGGTAAATATCATAGTGGTCACAGTAAAACTTGCTGTAAAACCACTCTTCTTCAAAGTAAAAAGCTAGACAGAAAGTCCCAAATAACTATTATCATATACAAATTATAAATCTTTCTACAAATAAAATGTGAAAATAAGCAAGTAATAATTTTTGAAGTGGTGATAGCACAAGAACACTTTTTAGGTCTATGATCTTATTTGCAAAATGAGGCAATCATTTGGAAATATACTATATGGTACACCACGTTACTGAGTTTAATTTAAAGATCTATAATATGTGAATTCTTATTATTTCAATAATTACCTGCTTCAAAGTGTTCTCACAGTAATTGAGATAAACTTGCCTTATGTAGCAAGCATACAATGGACTCTGGGGAATAAGCTAGAGACTTTTCTTACAGTAAGTAGTATTGTATATGTGTTTATGTGTGTGTATGTGGGGTGTGTGTGTGTGTGTGTGTGTGTGTTTGTGTGTGTTAAGGTCTCATTTTGTCACCCAGGCTGGAGTGCAGTGGTATGACCATGGTTCACTGCAGCCTTGAACTCCTGGGTTTGAAGGATTCTCCTGCTTTGGCCTCTCAAGTAGCTGGGACCACATATGCAAATTACCATGCCTGACCAAGTTTTTAGGTTATTTGTAGAGT
This sequence comes from Cephalopachus bancanus, assembly GCA_027257055.1. NCBI lineage: Eukaryota > Metazoa > Chordata > Mammalia > Primates > Tarsiidae > Cephalopachus > Cephalopachus bancanus. The sequence goes on from JAPVLO010000258.1 coordinate 2,451,004, forward strand.
TGGGGGACTCACTATGTTACACAGACTGGCCTTGAACCCCTGTGTTCAAGCCATCCTCCTGTCTTGGTCTCCCAAAATGCTGGGATTATAGCCATGAACTACCACACCCGGCCAACTTTTTCAGTATTTTATTTTATTAGACTTGTGAACCAAGATTCATAACATTGAATAGTTCTGTTTTTAATTACTTTTCCACTTTCTACAGGGAACCAAAGCAACCACACCACCGACACTAGAGTTCAAGTAAAGTCCTAGGCATCGAAACCCCAAATGTTTGTGTATAATGGGCATCAAATCAATAGCTTTGCCAGCATGATAAATGCTGGCCTGACACAACCACAGTCTTCTCCTTAGGAACAGATACACGCCCTTAAACCATTTTGTTTGTGCAATACTTCCCAAGCCAGTGGCCTGGGAATCTGGATAGCAGGAAAAAACATGAAAATAGAGAAGTGGAAGCATCATTTTTATTCCATTTAATTTGGGCTGAGGTGGGTGTCCAGTGATGGAAACTTTCAGTACAAAGAAGGAAGAAAAGAAAAAAATGAAGAAAGGAAGAAGAAAAGGAAGGAAGAAACTGGAATGGATGGATTCAGGGGAGGGAAGGAAGGAGAGAGAAGGGAAAAGGGGGATCTGAAGGGGATGAAAGGGAAGGGAAGTGAGTAAAATGGAAAGAAGATGGAAGAAAAAGGGAAGGAAAAGAAAAGTAGGAAAATAGCATGGTTTAAATTACACTATGAAAACTATCACACAGACAAGACGCATATCTATAATCTGTTTTAAGAATATAGGTAACTATTCAACCTGTTAATTAACTTCCCTAGCATTAAGGTCAGGGAATGTAAACATATGCAATAAATGTGTTCTTTTAATACTTATTATCATAATTATGGAGTGGTTGGGAATTTCAGAGATTACCTCGCCTTACCTCTCGGCCATAGAACTCATGTCTGTTTCATGTGGGACAAGGCCATCTGCCTCTGCCTAAAACCTCCAACATTGGAAAAGCCTCCCCATCTCCGGGAATAGTTGACTTCTTCCATCATTAGACAAGTCCAATTGTGAAAGCACTTATGGAAGATGAGCAATAATTGGTCTCCCTTTAATTTCCACCCAGTGGCTCTGAAACCAACCGAACAAATCTACACTATCTTTACCATGGCAGTCACTCAAATAGGGGAAGACAACTGTTAATTCCTTTACCTTCTGTAGAAAAACATTACTCCTTAGTTCATTATTCCTCATCCTGAATTGCTGCCAAAACAGCCAGCCCATCCTGAATAGTTGTCAGTCTGTAAATCTCTTCTCTTTAATTTATATATTATTTGAACAATTAAAATATGTTTAATAGCATGACTTCAAACTTAGAAAGCACTAAAAACTTTTCTAAATTAAATATATTAAAAATTAAAAATACATGTTGGGACCTATGAACATGGCATACATTTTTCTTACACTAATTCAAGTCATGCAATCTCTAATCCCATAGATTAACATTCTTTCAGAACTCAAGACTCTTAATAACCCTTGAAAGTCTGACCGTATTCTCCCTGGAAATTCTTCCCATACTTCTACTCTACATATAATACAGTGTATTTGAGAAATGGTTAGAATGAAGTGTACCTTTCATTTCCAAATAATCTGATAACTTTGAAGAAAAAGGAGGGTTTTGTATTTTTAAAAAATCTTAAAGAGTTAGAAAAGAATACCATTATAGTTAAAGGCAAGGAAGAGGCAAAGAAGAGATTTATCAAAACTGGGTCAAAAGACATAGTGAAAAGGGGGACAGAATTGGAGAAACACTAAACCCAAGATTCAGAATATAAAAAGTCATATAGAAGTCTTATATTGGAGGTGGTGGTAAAAGATGAGAAGTCATAAAAGGAGGAGTGTGTTAAGATGGCTCTTTTTGGAGGGAAGGGAAATGTAAGGCATTGACCTCATACAGGTTTCTGGAATGCACCATTACATGTACCCTCTTCCATTTCCCTATTTCCATTTCCCTTTGAAGTTGTTATCAAGTTGCATCGGAACCACTTCTTAACTGGCATAATATTAAAACTGATATATGAATTATGCTCACTGTCTTTTTAATATCAATTTTAAGAACACTGTGCTTTCATACATTGTATTTCACCAAATATTTTGTTCTGATCTACTTCATCTCCTTTAAATTTCCTTTTTTTAAAAAATTAAATGAGCATCTTAGATCCTTGGGTTCTTCCAACTGAATTTGTTTCTTTAGTTTTCCTTATGTTCAGAACCTTTTCAAACACATGGCAGAAATTCTGAAATTCCTGTGTGCTGTGGGTTTGGATATATTCAACAACTTAATATAATATCATTATTTAGGGAATTGCATCCAAACGCCTTTCCTTCCCTCCTTAGATTTTTTTTTTCCATCATGACATCCACTTATAACACTGCACCACTCATGACAATCAGACAAATGGACCTTTTCCTCCCAACACTTACTGAGCAAAACATAATTGCTGCCTTATTCATGTCATGAACGATAATAACCAAAGCGAAATTTATTGCAGTAAATGTTTTCAATGACCCACAAAAGGCAAGATAAAACTAAGTGCACTTACAAACCCCCTAAGGACTGATTGCACAGTCTGAAATATCCTGTAAATGTGTATCCAAATGAGGTCTAGAGGCTTTGGTAGTGGGTGAACACAATTGAAAAGGCCAAATGTAAGAGCACAAATAAAATCAAGCATTTAGTAACAATAAAATTCAGCAGAAAAACACACAGGAGAAATGTATTTTATCACAATAATGTATCTCCTCATACTTCATAATCTCAAAGTCAGCTAATATTGCTAAAGGAGGCTTCCTATATGTCAGGCACAATGGTAGAGGCTTCCACACTTTTTCCAGAATGGTATATTCTGACATCTGCTTGAGTTTTTAACATCAGTGCAAACTGCTTTCTCATTGCTCATCAGGTCTTATTCATAAGTAGACCACCGAAGAACACTCTGTTTGGTGTTTCTGTAATCTTAATTAGTGGCAGACAGGTCATTTAATCTGTGAGATCCTGCTCTTATTGGTGGGGGGGCTTTAATTACATATATTGTAATTTACAGTGCCAGCTTTGTCATCTTTTAACTGGAAATTAAATGGTATATGAGTAGACCTGACTCACACAGAATTACAGCTCTACCTTATCCACATTACAAATGCTATTTAGAATATACCTGCCTGATTTATTTTGATTAGTGACTCTAATTTTGTGACCCCTCAACAGTGATTTGGAGGAAGAATTTTAAACTCATCCGATTGATCTTGACACTCTGTGGGAAAATAGCACAATATGATCAATAGCTTGATAGTTACTTTTTAAATGTTTTCCTGTACAGTGATAGCGCAGTCCCTAGTCTGCCTGACTTATTAGGATATTCGAGAGCAAAGAGTTGCACTCAAGGAACCCTGACGAAAAACTAACTTGGAAGAGGCCATTTTGAGTCATAAGCAGTACCTGTTCAAACACGTGGCAGAAATTCTGAAATTCTTGTGTGCTGTGGGCTTGGATATATTCACTAACATAATATGTATCATTATTTAGGGAATTGCATCAGAACACTTCATTGTCTGGAGGTATAATTATTCATAACACGGTTATGTGAATAAACTCTTCCCCTTACTTTTTCACTTACATTTTTGAATACAGGCATAAGTCAAAAATAAATAAATAAATAAATAAAAGAAAAGCCTTAAAGGGAATAATCACATAAACACAATAAACAGATGTTCTGTTTAAAAACAAACCACAGCATATGGACTTGTATTGAGAGGTTACTTTCAGACAGTCAAGCTCCCAGTTATTTATTTATGCACAAAAAGGCATGTGTCATATCTACACCCACCCATAGCATGCTATAATTTAACAGAACAACCAACAAATACTGTCAGGGGATTACACTGTGTTCATGTCTTTATAAATACTTAAAAGGTACTTACAACAAGATAAATGACACCACTTTCAAAGCAAAAGAGAAATATTATCTGATTCTACAGTTCCAGATAATACAAAAAGAAAAGGGTTCATAAAGATCAAGACTTCCTCTTGCCTTTGTCCCACACTGCTCTTTTTGAGAAGCGGTTCATCACAGAAACCACACAATGGTGGAAAAGTAAATCTTCAGTGTCTGAACACCTGGTGTGTTCAGATTCAGAAATCATTATTCTGGCAACTGTGGAAACACGACTCTTTTAAAGCCAAACTGACACAAAAAACTGAATAATAGTTGCCTCTGCTGTCTCTGTAAGCTCTCCTCTTCTAAAGCTGGTTCACTAAAAGAGTCTAGAAAATCTCATAAAACATCTTGTAACAGGAGGATCTACATAAAGAATAAAAAACAAATCTGTATTTAGCATCCATTGCATGAATCAGAAACAAAGAGAATCCCCGACCAGATTTAATTCTGCTGAATTTAAGAAGCCCTATATGAAATCCTATGTGGAAATACACATTGGCATAAAATGTGATTTAGTCAATGGTTTAATACCTAGGTCTTTGGGAAGAAGGGACTATATGATGTAAAAATATTTTGGCAGAGCACTGAATTTAGAAAAAACAATCAAAATGTACACATTTTAGCTCATTAGGGAGGGGACAAAGTTGACACTTAAAGTTTAATCACAAAGCCAATGACTCACTTGACATCTTCATATTAGTTAATGATTGTGTCAGAAGATACTACTGAAACTTGTCTCTTAAAAAGGCCTAGTTTGTAAAGTGTGAAAACAGTTCATAGTCACCTACATAGTAGTTTAAATGGTTACCACGTGGACATGCAGGAACAGTTTTTGCCAAATGCAAAAAAAACTTTAAGGCAGCAAAGTCCTCTGCATTTTTGAAACTGTTCCTAGAATAGTGTTCCTGTCACTAAGGTATAAAAAGGACCATCTATTCAGGTAACACCAAGGCAGCAAGAGAAACTTAACTGCACAGAAAAATTTACCCAGGTGACCCTTCATTTCTCATTCTATGTCTGTGATGAGGTCACCTTGAGGGAAGTTGAGCAAAAAGGCCCCTTTAATGACTAAGTGAAAAAGTTGTTGGAAGTTTTAAAATGTTAACACTTATTTATGGATGTCTAGAAGGTACCGGACACCAGGTTAATAATGCCCATGGCAGATCTCTGGTTTTCACTCTCTCCAAGTAAACTTTACAACTGGTGTTCATAACTCAACTTTACAAAGAAAATCATTTCAAGACACAGGAATTAAAAAATACTTTTCAGTAACTCTATTTTTTAAAAAGTCTGGAAAATGAAAGCTATTTGGTAAATGCAAATAATTTATAAGCAATATGACATTTCTTAAAATGCCACACATGTTTTTAGGAGCAAACTGGACTTACCTAATATGTCAGTGTAAAGTGCCTGTTCCAGATCACCCAGCATGGTGAGGATCACATCCTCATCCAGGTGAGCAGTCCCTTCCCGCAAGCAGCTCTCTCCTTCTTCTTCCGCCCAGCTCCTGCTGATGCTACTTGGTTTGGAGGACGCATTTTCATCTTCAGATCTGCTCTCTTCATCACTCTCCCCTTCCAAGCCTCTTGTTACAGACCAGTCCTGTAAGTCCTTGCCGCCTAACTGGCTGCCACCTGCAGGCAGGAGGCTCCAGGATCCTGAGCCGCTGCTGTGGTACAGGGACTGCACAGATCGCGAGAGGAACCTGGACAGTGAGCGACTCTCTGCATAGTTGGATTCTCTCTGGCTGGCCTTGGCAGCATTTCCAAACCAGTTGGAAATGCGCACTGAGGGTCTCCTCTCCCGGTCACTGGTGAGGGACAGATTGGTCAGAGACTTCTGCTTCTGAAGGCAAGCTCCCTTTCTTTTCACTTCTTTGCTTTGAAACACAGAGAGTTCAGCAGGCCGCTGCATGGTTCTTCTGGTGGCTTCCTCCTTCAATAGGACTTCATATTATCCTTCTTACATTGCAATTGCAACGGACTGCTTTGGTTTCATTTATCACATGCACTTCAATAAAAGCTCAGGCTCAAGCGTTCACAGAAGATTCTGGAGATACGGCATATCTAATGATATGCCCGCTATTGAGCTTGCCACATCATGTCACTGATCAGCAGTACTCACAAACATTTTGCTTGAATATATCTGAAGCAGAAAAGAGTTCACCAAAGACTCTGCTCCAGCTGCAAAGTAGTCCAGGAAGCCAACTACGTTTGCCGGTCTTCATCCAATCGCGTGCCTCAGCAGGATGATGGGTCCACATTTCCCTCCTCTGCTTCGGTGTTCCGAAATGCAAGGAGGTAAAGCACGAGCAAATGCCTCTTGCTTTCTTTTTTTCTCTGCTGCCTTTCACCAGCCTTCAGCTGATCTGGGTCTGCAACCCTTTACTCTAATGAGCTGACACAGTGCAGCAAGTACAGCGTCCTCATTGGAGCTCAGGAAGAGCAGAAATTAAGCACTGAAGCCCAGCCCTGCACGAGCCACTAGCGTTTTTAGTATTCCACCTGCATTCTCAGATCTATGGCTCTTCCTTGCTACTGCAGTGAATGTTGCTGGCTGCCATGGCAGCAAACATCCTGCTAAATTAAAACAGAGGCACGGAAGCGGCTGTCCAGCCTAGGATGCCACAGGTTTCAGAGCCAAGCCTTTATGAGATGCCACGCTATTACCCCCATGCACATTTAAATGACTCTCAGCCACCTAATCTCAGACACGGTCTCTCTCTCTCTCTCTCTCTCTCTCTCTCTCTCTCTCTCTCTCTCTCTCTCTCATACACAACACACACTCCCCGATGCCGGGAATGACAGACTAATTCTCTGTAGCTGCAGGCAGCTGAAGCAGGCAGACCTCCCTTCTGAGTGTTGCAATTTATGCTGTAGAAGCACAAATCAAATTCAAGAGTATAAGGGACCTAAAAAATGAAGCATGGCACTCTCCACCCGCTGACAGATAATGCTTTAAAGGGAAAGACTTCTCCTCATTTTCTAACAAATTCACAGGCTTTTAATTCTGAAGTTACTTAGTAAAATCCAATGTGACAATAAAAATCAAAAATTTTTCCTGCCTTTCTGCAAAAGAAAAAAGCAAAAAATAAGTTAAAAGGTTTTCCCCCTAATATTTTGACTCAGAGCATGCACTTGAAAGTTTATAGTCAAGTGCGTAGAAAATAAGAATGTATAGAAATGCACAAGCACAAAATGTACCTTATGCCTTTTGATATTGAGTGTTTTTCCAAGTCTATTTTATAACCCTATTACAGTATAATTAGCTCTTACTTTTTCATATTTTGATAAAACCAGAAAGCCTGAAAAGGTCAATTTTGTATTTACTTGGTACTGGTTGTGTATATATACCACCACCATGATGAAGTGAAATTCTGATTTTAGGAAAAAATTTAAAAACAAATATACAATATAGATGAGAGCATGTGTACTACTGACGGTTAAACAAAAGAGTATTAACTTTTTAGGACTTAACTTTGAAGATTTCTGCCCATGCACAGAAAAATAAGGGAAAAAGATATTTCCCTTATTAAATGGAGGAAAGCAGAGAAATACAAATATTATCCTCATCATTGTCAGAGTTAATGAGATATAATTAATTCTGATGTTCTACTCCCTATTGCTAATCTCAACTAGGGGAAATAATCTCTTAAACATATAAATTAGTATTATAATATGCATTGCCTATACCTTTACACATGATGACAACTTATCTTGCAAAATGAATTATTCCTTATGCCCTCCTTTTCAAAATAGATTATACTTAGATTCATTTTATATACATGTAAAATGAATTAGATTTTAAAAATAATTATTTGTGATGAAATTTTGCAATAAGTTGAATTGTTAATATTGATTCTTAATTTTTCACTTAAAAATGTGCTTAAATATTGGCGAGACCTCATCTCTACAATAAATCAAAAATGAGCTGGGCATGGTAGCGCACCCTGTAGTTCCAGCTACTTGGAAGGCTGAGGTGGAAGGATCGCCAGAGCCCAGCAGGTCAAGGCTGCAGTGGCCGAGAGCGGCCACTGCACTCCCGTCTGGGTGATAGAGTGAGACTCCAACTCAAAAAAAAAATGTGCTTAAATAAAATGAGAGTACAAAGTCAAATCATTGAAACTGACAATTATGCTTCTAAAAACATAATTTTTAAAAGTATTTTTACACAGGTCAAAATACTACTGTCCTTAGGATTCCTAAGCAGAACATTCCTTTCCCCCTCATTTTGAGATATAGTGACTGAGTGAGTTTTTCCAGGTTATGGTTGAAGTTATTAAACTTCAATTTGTTTGACACTTATCTTACTGTTATACGATAATGTACCCAAAAGCCTTATGGCATCACACACACACACAAAGGAATTCTAATGCTTTAGATATTAAAAGAGTTGACTTTATTTATCTATAAATGAAAGCAATACTTATGCCCTTTCCTTATACAAAAGCGCTTATATACCAATCAGTTTAAACTAGTGGTTCTCAGCTATACATTTTCAGAACCACTTGGATGGCTTCTTAAAACAGTTTGCTGGGCTCCAGCTACACAACTTCTCACTCAGTAGTTCTGCAAAGATCTTAATACTTTGCATTTCTAACATATTCCCAGGTACTGCTGGCTCTGGAATAGCACTTTGAGAACTACTATGCTAAGATTAGTGGTTTTCAACTGGAAGATGATTTTGCCTCATAAGGGACATTTGGCAATATCTGGAAACGTTTTTGGTTGTCACAACATGGAGGTGTGGTGGTGAAATCTAAGCAGTAAAGGCCAATTATGCATTATGCTGCTAAGCATCCTACGATGACTAGTCAGACCACTACAACAAAGAATTGTGCAGTCTACAATGCCAACAGTGCCAAGGTCGAGAAACATTGGCTTGGACTAAGCATTTACAATTTAGAAATTTCAGTGACTTTCAAAAGCAAAGATGCACACTTACTGGCATTAATATCTACTCTGTTGGATACAGCTCTGGTCCTTTTTTCAAAGATTCATGGTGAAAGAGAAACCTCAATCTGGAACTTGTTGATTTCATGACAAAAGGAAAAAAAGGGATAAGCAATCCGAGCAATGGCTCTTAAGTTTTCTGCTCAGAAACAGCACGTGTCACTTTTCCATTCACATTTCATTTGTCAAATCAAATCACATGGTCCTCTCTGATTCAATGGGACAGGGAATATAATCCTTCTGCAGGAATGAAACTTGGAAGAGGTGACTTAAATCCAATGGAGCCAGCTAGGAGAGACGTGTAGAGAGGGACCATAAATATTTTGAACAAATAATCCCAATAGAGAAAACATCAAAAGGGGGATTTTTGTCTGTTTCTGTTTAAAGACATTGTTGCCAACTTGTAGTTATAGTAGTTTGCCCCTGAAACTACATCAGTTCAAATTTAGCCTGAAACAGTGGGAGACTCACCACTTCTCTAGAGATAGCTATCCCTATTTGCTTTGAATGTACATTCATACATGGGGTTTCTATGTTAATTTGCATTCACATATATAAACGTATGCTATCAAGGTAGAGGAGGAAGTCTCATTGCAAAAGAGACGTGTATGCCCAGTCAATAGCAAAAACGCGAGTCATTCTAATGTTAACAAGAAAGTATAGTTACTATAATGTTCTGGAAAGAAAGCTCTTTAGTAAACATAATTATAGTGTGGCTATTTAAGTAAGAGATCTAAACTGATTTGAGTTGCCTAAGCTTGAGCTTCTTGATCTTTATAAACATTAAAAAAAGGCAATTTTAGTGACAAAGGTTGCAAATGTCAGATATTTCCATTATTTAATGCAAAGACTGTTAAATAAAAAAGCACATGGAACCATTAGATTATCCTTCTGTTTAATAGAATTCCTTAATTTCATAATGATTTCTTGGATTCATCCAATTATTTTAATATTACTTTTTTAGAAATTACATGCCAGATTTATTGATATTGAGTCAGTCTGGCATCTGTCAACATTTTTCAGTTGAATATGAATTCCAGATAAAGGTTAAAATGTGCATTAAACAAATGTTATACATGTTGCTAGATAGCCTCATACAAAAAAAAAGGGCAAGTGTGAATATATGCAGAAAAAAAATCTAAAGATGTTCTTGGATATCAGTGCAATGAAAATCAGCCTCGCTTTTCATTTGGCAGGATCTCTTGGCACTTGATAAAAGGGATGGCCTCTAAGGACAAATTCTTTCTGTCAATGAATGTGAGGATAAAACGCAAGCCAAAGCAGTAAAATCTGTGCCATCAATTTAGCCAGCATTGGAATATTAAGCTCATGACATGATTCTTAGAGGATAGGCTATAACCAATAAGCTCATTTCTTCATTGTCAAAAATTATGTAATATATTTTACCTATGATAATTATTGGAATCACCATTATCAGATCGGATAAATATCACCAAATTTCCTCACAAAGAACATGAAAAATAGAAGAAAATCTGAGTGATGTACTTAAAGACTTTGGGTGATATACTTGAAGACTTATAAAGATCTCAAAATTGAAAAAGTCTTGACTTTTCACCAGTATGCCATTTAATGGGGTGTCACACATTTCTGATGCTTATCTACACATCATAATTTAATTACAATTTAAAACTTTCTATCATTTAATGACAAAGACAATGTTTTTAAAAACTTCACCTGAGTTTTGCACTGATGAGAATTTAAACAGCTAAGCTTTCCAACTAACTTACTAGATCCCTTAGCCACATCTGCATTACAGTATGAACCATTCTAGTTGGTTTTTTAAAAGTAAAGCAAATCTTTAAATGTCATGCATCTTGTGGGTCACACAATACAGATGCTTTTCATATTCGTGTAAGCACAAAAAAGGAATTTTTTTTTCTTCTGAGTTACATAAGTGAAAATTGCAGCAAAGTAGGGAAGAAATACTTTCAGACATTGATTGTTCAGGGGTTCAGACATTTTCAACAATGACCTTGAGTTTAGTTTCTCCTGATTTAGGTTCTGTTTTTTCCCCATGTTTGTTTCATTTTAGGGTAAAGGTCATTCTCAGAAGCTCCAAGCTTTCTTTTTATTAGGTCTAGTGGAAAAAGAGGCTTACTCTTTCATAACAGTCTTAGGAAAACTTCTGAGATTGAGTCTTATTTGGTCTTATAAGAATCTCACTTGTTCTCACTGAGTCTTACTTGACTGGATTGGGTCACACATCCATTTCTGATACAGTCACTGTGATCAATGAATGGGGTGTTCTGATTGGCTCCACTTAGGTCAGTTTCACTTGGACCACATGAACAGAGAATGATCCCCAAACAAAATCAAGATGTCGCTATCAGAAGATGGGACAATGGATACCAGTCAGGCAAAACTTCACCAGTACTTCAAGGCAGGCTTACTAAGCAGTCAATAGTGCTTAGGATATCAATCTCCTAACTTGCCAAAACCCCTTTCTAGGTATTGTACATTTTAATTTATGTTGTTGTTGTTGTTGAGTTGGAGTCTCACTCTGTTGCCCAGACTGGAGTGCAGTGGCTGCTCCCAGCCACCGCAGCCTTGACCTGCTGGGCTCCGGCGATCCTTCTGCCTCAGCCTTCTGAGTAGCTGGAACTACAGGCATGCGCTACCATGCCCAGTTGATTTTTTGATTTATTGTAGAGATGAGGTCTCGCCTGCCCAGGCGGGTCTCGAACCCGCGGGCTCAGACAATCCACTCACCTCAGCCTCCCAAAGGCGCGGGATTACAGTCTGAGCCACCAAGCCCGGCTACATTTTAACTTTTATATTATTTTTTAGACTTTCCAAAATTATATAGGGTTTAAAAATTCACAAGACCTGACTCTTACCCTGTCAAGACTAATATCATCAGAGCTTTGTATCATGAAGGCCACTTTACTTGTAGAGCAGGACAGAATTATTTCCCATTGAGGTCCCCACACCAACCATGAGAAATAAGAGCTTAACAATAAAAAAAACCCTTTAAAATACACAGTGAAAAAAATAAGGTGCTTATGGCAACAAAGAAGTCTAGCAACATCACCAGAATACCTGCATCTGCTGTTAAACTGCAGCATCAACAAAACAACAGAAGGCTTTCAGTCTCCACCAATGATGCTGTGTTTTGATTATAAGATTACTGTATACTATATTTTATCTCCTTAGGGGAGAAGAAACATCAGAAGCAGTTGAAGAAACAGGAAGTAGGTTATCTAGGGATAAGAAGGCATTCTGCTGGATAGCTTTTTTCTTTTTTTTTCCTTTCTTTTTTTCCCCTCCAGTCAGGGTCTCACTTTGTCTGTCTCCTTGTCTCTCAGCCTGGAGTGTAATGGCTCACCACAGTCTCGACCTCCTGGGCTCAGGCAATCCTTCTGCCTCAGCCTCCCAAGGAGCTGAGACTACAGGCATGCGACACCACACCCAGCTACTTTTTTTTTTTTTGAGTTGGAGTCTCATTCTGCTGCCCAGGCTGGAGTGCAGTGACATGCTCACAGGCACCCCAGTGTCAACCCACTGGGCTCCAGTGATCCTTCTGCCTCAGTCTTCCAAGTAGTCAGAAGCTACTGCACCTGAGCTTCCAAGTAGTGCCCGCTACCGCTCCTGGCTAATTTTTGATTTCTTGTAGAGACGAGGTCTCACCAAGTTGTCAGGGCTGGTCTCAAACTCACAGGCTCAGGCAATTCACTCACCTTGACCTCCCAAAGTGCTGGGATTATAGTCACCGAGCGCGGCCTTTTAATTTATTTGAGGAGATGAAGTCTCACTATGTTGCCTAGGCTGGTCTCAAACTCCTGGGCTCAAGCAATCTTCTCGCTATAGCCTCCCATAAGCCACCACGCCTGGCCTGCTGGATGACTTTTTAAATTATTTCCTCCAGGGCTGGGTTAGGTGACTCAAGCCTGTAATCCCAGCATTTGGGAGGCCAAGACAAGAGAATTGCCTGAGTCCAGGAGTTTGAGACCAGCCTAGGCAAGGTGGTGAGATCTAATTTCTACTAAATCAAAAAATTAGCTGGACATGGTGGCGCGCACCTGTAGTTCCAACTACTTGGAAGGCTGAGGCGGAAGGATCACCTGAGCACTGAGCACAGCAGGTAGAGGCAGCAGTGGCTGTGAGCATGCCACTGCACTCCAGGCTATATATATATATATAATATGTATAAGATATATATTTTATATATATATTCTCCACAGTCCTCTGCCTCATTAACAATGGTTTTTGTCTTAGAAGTGCTTCTTTGATTTTATAAACAGACATAATTTCTTGTTCTGTTGTGAATGCATGCTGCTCTAGTTCTTCAGTGAGCCCATCACACATTTTCACCATGTTGTCTATTAGCACTTTTTCCACAAGGTTAACAATGTCATCTTTATTGCCACTAGTATCACCATCACTTTGATTCAGAACAATTTCAGCTATGAATTTCTAACAATTTCAGTCAATGAATGAACCACTAGAACCTTCTATCATTAACATTTTATTTTTCTTATCACTAACATTCTTTAATATCCACTTCTTCCAGTTTACTGACGGACTCAATATTTTTTTTGCATATTTAGGGGAGTCAGATACAATTCTTCTTCTCACTTGACATATAGAATTCTTTAAAATCACCAGATAGTTCATCATCATCATTAAACATAGTCATTGGTCAGAGGTTGTGCCAGGCATACACAACTGTGTTTTTAGTCACTGTGTTTCAAGTATTGGCAATAGCATGCACAGCAACCTCCATTCTAAAGTCCTTATGAAAACTTACACTCATGGTTCTGTTCACTGCTGCTTGCATGCTAATCAAGAAAGTGTCTTTATAATTACTTTTCATTGATTTAAGGATTTCCTGGTCACATGGTTTAATAAATGAAGTCACATTTGGGGGTAAGTACATTTTTCATTAGAATATCCCCTAGACAATGAGCAAAACATTGTCAAGGAATAATAAAATCTTGCAGTCATATTCCAATTCAACTTTCCCTTAGTGAGCAAGAACTGCTGGTACAAAATGCTTGTCAAACCAATCAGAAAAGATGTCCCTGGGATCCATGTCTCTCTGTGAGCATAGTAATGCACTAGTAAGAAATTCACTCTCTGAAATCAGCAAGGATGCAAGCTTTTGCCTATCACAGCAAGTTTATCCTTCTGCGTGCCTGTTGCATTAGCACATCTCAGCACAGTTATTCTGTCCCTAGCATTCTTAATTCCTGCAGAAGTTGTCTCATCAGCTGTAGTCAGTGTCTTTCTAAGGAAATAACATCAGAACAGTAATGCGTCATTACCATCGAAGACTTGTTCTAGAATCAGATTTCTATTAGTAATGATCTTGGCAGACAAGTCAACAGACTTCTCCTCTGCTTCATAATCAGCAGATGCTTTATCACCCCATATCTTTAAAAAATTAATGCTGTGACTTTTCTTAAATTTCTATAATCAGCCTGTTCAATATTTTGAAAATTCACAGTTTGCTTCAATTTTCAGCTCTTCATGATGAATCTTTGCTTGTTTCATGATCAACATAATTGAGTGGCATGTGTTCACTGTGACACTGATGGATCCTTCAATACACAATAGAATACCCTTCTATTTTTCATTAACTTCTGTTCATCACTTTCAGCATAGAAGTTTAATTATTTATTCGTCTGTTTCTTTGGGTCACATATGGTGATCATTCTAACACCATACTCTACTGTAAGATGTTTCACACTATACCACTGTCCAGTTTCTTCAATAACTTGACTCTATGTGCTACAGATACACATAAATGCTGCCTCCTTTTTTTTTTTTTTTTTATTTCAGGTCTCGCTATCATCCAGGCTGGAGTGCAGTGGTACAATCATGGCTCATGGCTCACCTCTTCCTTGACCTTCTGGACTCAGGTGATCCTTTCACCTCAGTGTCCTGAGTAGCTGGAACTATAGGCATGTGCCACCATGCCGGGCTAACTTTTTGATTTTTTTTTGCTTTTTCTTTTAGAGATGAGGTCTCGTTATGGAATCCAGGCTGTTCTTGAACTCCTGGGATCAAGCAAGACACTTGTCTCAGCCTTCTAAAGTGCTGCAATTACAGGCATGAGCCATTGTACCCAGCAACTTCTTTTCTTATCACTGTTACCCACGGGACATTTTAAACAATGTCTTTATACCACAGATCAGAAAACAAGCACAAAACACATAGTGAGTTATGCACATAGGTCTTGGTTCCAGTGGGGCACTGGAGGGACTCTGATATCAGCATGTCCTACCTACAAATGTGCCATATTATTACCCTTTGTGGGTGTGCTTGTGTGGATGAATCTGGGTAGGCATGGAAAAGATATATATATCAGCTAACAGAGGCTGAGAGGCTCTTTTTTCCACTGAAAATGCTGAATAAACTGAATTGTACACCTGAGTTTGTGGCTCATCACATGAGGTCACGTGCAAAATTTTCCACTTGTGGCTTCATGTTAGCATTCAAAAATTTTGGATTTTGGAGCATTTCAAATTTTGAATTTTCAATTTAGGGATGCTCAACTTGTGATACATATGTATTCTTATACTTTCATTTTTTAATGTACTCTTTTAAAATGCTAGGTCATCAGGAGAGTTTCTGAACTGTTACATTGTTCCTATAGAATTACTAAACATTTTCTTTCTCATATTCTTTGATTATTCAGTGATGGCATAATCAAAATAAAAGTTTTATTTTCTATGAGTTTCAACAGCTTCAGTTGAGTATTATAAACCCTAAGTTCATTGTGATTACTTTTTGAATGTCTTCCAAAGCCAAAGGAATCATTCCTACCTTTTCTATATTTTCCACCTGAAAATTATTAGTTTATTTTTTTCATTGTGGATATCATTTTTATGCTCTGTCTAGTGTATTAATCATTTTATGTGCATTTATTGAAGTTGATTCATATATATTACTTGTTTCTGAGTTCAGATAGCAAACAATATCTGTGACGCCAACAAGATAGTTTAACATATTGGGCATCAAATGTAAGCGATAAGAATGAGTTATACAAGCCGGGCTTGGTGGCTCAGCCTGTAATCCCACACCTTTGGGAGGCTGAGATGAGTGGATTGCCTGAGCCTGTGGGTTCGAGACCCGCCTGGGCAACTTGGCGAGACTTCATTTCTACAATAAATAAAAAATTAGCCGGGCGTGGTAGCGCATGCCTGTAGTTCCAGTTACTTGGAAGGCTGAGGCGGAAGGATTGCCAGAGCCCAGCAGTCGGGGCTGCGGTGGCCGGGAGCGACCACTGCACTCCAGTCTGGGCGACAGAGTGAGACTTCAACTCAAAAAAAAAAAAAAAAAAAAGAATGAGTTATATATAATTCTAAGGTTTTAGCATAGGGCAACCGGAAAGATGGCATTGTCATTTAGCTCTGATGGAGACATGGATAATATGGTTTTGAAGAGTATAATTTTGAGGGCAATAGCAGGGGTCCACTTTGGGACATAACAGGTTAAAAGTGCCTACAAGACATTCAAGTAGAGATGCTGTGTATGCAGTTGTATATTTGAGTCCAGTGTGAAGCCAAGAGAACTAGAGCAGGGAGAGACATTTATAAGCCATCAGTATATAAAATTAAAGCCATGAGATAGTATTAAATCACCAAGGGAGCACTTATAGGTAGAGAAGTGTAGGGAAAGAGACCTGGGTCATTTCAGTCATCAGAAATCATGAAGAAGCCGGGCTCGGTGGCTCAGTCTGTAATCCCGCGCCTTTGGGAGGCTGAGGTGAGTGGAATGCCTTAGCCCATGGGTTCGAGACTCGCCTGGGCAGCGAGACCTCATCTCTACAATAAATCAAAAAATCAGCTGGGTGTGGTAGGGCATGCCTGTAATTCTGGCTACTTGGAAGGCTGAGGCTGAAGGATCGCCGGAGCCCAGCAGGTCGAGGCTGTGGTGGCTGGGAGCAGCCACTGCACTCCAGTCTGGGCGACCAACTGAGAATCCAACTCAAAAAAAAAAAAAAAGAAATCATGAAGAAAACATATAACTAGAAATGGAGACCAGGAAGAAATAAACAGTGAGGATCAAAGAAAATAAAGAAAAGATGATACCCTGGAAACCAAGTATCATAATCCATTTGTGTTGCTATAAAAATACTTGAGACTGGGTAATCGATAAAGAAAAGAGGTTTATTTGGCTCCCTGTTCTACAGGCTGTGAAAGAAGTATGGCATCTATATGTGCATCTAGTGAAGGCTTCAGGCTGCTTCCATCATGCTGGAAGGCAAAGAGGAGCTAGCACGCAGAAAACACATGGTGAGAGCAGAAATAAAACAGGGCAACCCCTCCGGTTCCTCCCCACTGTGGAACCTTTTCTGTCCTCTCAATAATCCTGCTTTAAAAAAAAGTAAGGCAAACAAAGAATAGGTGTCAGGCTCTTTTCAACAACTAGTTTGCATGGGAACTAAGAGGGAGAACTCATTTACTACCATAAGAAAGGCACCAAGCCATTCATAAGATAATCATCCCCATTACCCAAACACCTCCTACCAAGCCCTGCCTCCAACACTGGGAACCAAATTTCAACATAAGACTAGGTAGGGCCAAACAAAACATATCCAAATTATAGCACCAAGGAAGAAACTTTTTAGAGGAGGATAAATGGCTGCTGAGAGGGGAAATAAGATGAGGACTAAGGTTTGATCTTTGGGTTTGGTTATGTAACCTTTAATGATAACTTTAGCAAGAGCAGTTTCAGGGGAGAAACGGGGCTAAAAGCCTAAGAGACTATGATTGACGGCTACTCTTTATCAGCATGTGGCATAAAAAGAAAGAGATAAATGATGGTAGTTGGAGGGCAAACTTGGGGTCAAGAGAATCTTTTTTTAATTAAGTTTGGAAAGATGATAGCACACTACAGGTCAAAGAGAATGATGTGGTTAAGGGGAGGGATATTAAACAGTAGAAGATAATCTAATCCAAGTAAAAGCAGAGTAAACAGGTATTAAGTTGGTATAAGTACTATACTTTGGTAGATATGAAGACGGGGTTTGTGAACTTCTTTTCTATGTGCTCTGTTTTTTTCAGTGAAGTACACATCAAGATCATCAATTAAGAAAAAGGATAAGACATGTGGTATTGTATACTATAAAATAAAAGATTTAAAGAATGAGAATTTAAGAATCTAAGAATTTAAGAAAGTAAGCAGCCGGGTTCAGTGGCTCAACCTGTAATCCTGTGCCTTTGGGAGGCTGAGGTGAGTGGATTGCCTGAGCCCGCAGGTTCAAGACCAGCGTGGGCAGAGAGACCTCATCTCTACAATAAAATCAAAAAATCAGCCGGGCGTGGTAGCGCATGCATGTAGTTCCGGCTACTTGGAAGGCTGAGGCGGAAGGATCACCGCAGCCCAGCAGGTCGAGACTGCGGTGGCCGGGAGCGGCCACTGCACTCCAGTCTGGGCGACAGAGTGAGACTCCAACTAAAAAAAAAAAAAAAGAAAGTAAGCAGATAAGAGAAATATAGAATGACTAGTATTAAATATTCACTTGAGACTGGTGGTCATTAATGTAAAGTGAGTCACATCAACATGTAATGTGTTTTTCTTCTGGTTCATTCATTGTTGGTATGGTACATGAGGAGAGTTCAATGTAACTAGTTCTGTGATCATATCAGAAGAGTACAATGAAATGAAATGAAAGAGAAGCAAGAAAGTTAAAGATATATACAAGAGTAAAATTACAATCAGTTATTACAGGAATTTTGCTGCTTAAAAAGAGAAGAAATATCATACAGAGTTTGGTGAAGAACAGTAAAAAGTGGTAGGATCAGCAAATTGGAAATCTTAGTGGAACCACTGGTGGAGACGGGACACATAAGGAAGAATACTGTCAAGATAAGAGGCTATAATCAGCAAAAGTAGGGTGCATGCAAGTGAGGGCATAGAGCAGTTGGAGATTCTGATAATGCCCAGATCTAGGTAGGGTATGACCATGAGAATAAGTAGCTCAGGAGGGATTACAAGACAAAGCCATTTGAAGAGAGGCCAAGTGTTGGAAGGATCATCTATGTAAATATTTAAATCGCCAAAACTTAAGGCAGAAATTGTAATAAAGTGATAGTGATCCAGAAGCCAAGATTCTAAAATGACAAAGAAATGCATCTCATTTCTTTGTGATAGTCATCTTTTCATCATTGGCCTACTGGCATATCTCTGTCTAGGTTTTTTTTTGGTTGTAGTACTCAATTTATAACTTACTAACCATAAATAAATATCATCCTTCTTCCACAAAATCTTGTTTGCATTGAAAGACATTTTCACTATCCCACTATAGGCCAATTTTTAACAGCTAATAGTAAGAATGACACAGTTAGATAAGTCTCAGTGTACCATTTATTAACTGTTTTCTTTTTTAAAATTATATTTCTATATAAATCATAGACTCAGTCTAGGATTCTATGTGAACAATTCATTATTGCTGCAAAATAATAATATGCTTTGTAATAAATCTATTAAATTATTATATTATATTAAAGTCTAGTTTATATTTCACTCTCAAGTGTTCTATTAAAAATCAGAAGATGAAATGGAAAAATTAACTGAAAATACAAAAATGATCAAATGGCAGACAGAAAAAGAAAGTGGAGAAAAAATCAAATATGAATTATTTATTCAATAGGAGATACTCAGTGATACATTAATTTCAGAAAACAATGTTGATTTGTAAAATTCATGTGAAAATTATAATAAAATTCTACTAAAATAATTTCTCTTATAGATTTGAGCACAGGTACTTTATAGGCATTTTGAAGGCATTTTTTTATAGGCATTCATTTATAAAAAGAAATATGTGATGTATATACATCTTTATGATATGCTAGGAATATAAAGTATCTAGTCACAACAGATACACAACATCATTCTGTCCATGGTACAGCCTAGAGCTAAGAGAAACCCAGCACTTCCCCAAGTATTTGGAAAGTCTACAGTTACCACCTCCACATCAATGTCTTAGCATTACCATGTCTACTTCTCCCTTGCATTGACCCTTTGTTATAATCTCCACATGAAACCTCTGATGCCTACTGATATTACTGAAATTAATTCCAAATGGTACCCTTGTGAGGTTGTTCTGTCACTGCTGCCAATATCCACTGGAGAATATTGCAGTAATGTCCCAAGCTTGCCAAAATGTGTTTCAGGTTTGCCAAGGTGAGGAAATGTCTTAATACCCAAATTTGTAATATGGTTGCTTTTCATGAGCTTCAGAGTGGAGTATTTTTTTAAAATTAAATCGTTCCATTAGGTTTTTTTTCTTTGAACCTAGCTATGAACATACAAGACTAAGCCAGAGATTTATTGGAATAACAGACATACTTCTACTTTCTTCATGTATTATTATACTCAGAAACAGATAAAATCTTCTTAAACTTCCTCTCTCCTTAGGAGTAGTATATTTTTCCAAGAGGTTACTTGACTCTTCATGAATATAGATCTATACATAACAAAATTACACAAAAGGCCTTCCGCATATGCTCAGGCTTGCCTAGATCCTAGAAAAAAAACATTGTGCTTAAGCTGAGAACCCTGTTTTAAAAAGCTATTAAACTGTGTCTGGGTTATGTATATATTTTTTATATCACCTATATACATTAAAATATTTCCGAATCAAATTTTATCCCAGAATGCACATTTGTAGCCACCACATAGAAATGTTCCAAATAGTACAAAACTGAAGATAGAGCAGGGTTGGATTAGCCATGGAAAATTTACGCTGTCAATCTTTAGTATATCCTCAATCTTTAAATATATCTAAGGTATGTCTTATTAACAACAGAAGATTCTCAGGTGTCCTTTGATTGCATTCAGCTTGACTGAGGGCAAAATGACTAACAGTCCAGCTTCTGAAGGCATTACCATTCTTTTCAGAATAACAAAGAGATCATCCCAAGCAGAATAGCCAAATATCTAAGAATCTCTGAAGCATGACATGTATACAGTTCAGTTTTGCATAAAAAACCATGTAGCATAATCAAGATATGATAAAAAGACTTGCAGAGAGATGACAAAAGTCTGAGGTTTGACCTACCAATCAATCAGGTCACTTACCAGATATCTCCTCTAGGCACTGCTTAGCAGTCTTACTATATGATGAATCCATCTTTGTAGGACTAGTACAGGAGTCAGCAGATGGTAAAGAGGTACCTTCATTTTCTGAATGTGCTCTGAAATTAGCCAAGAACATAGAAATAACTAGCAATTGTAATCACCAGTGACTCATCAAAGTGGAAATTCCACAATACAAGAAAAATCAATGTATTAAAGGTTTTTCCATCAAGGTAAGTAAGCATTTGTTTATCACTGGATTGTTCCAAGACTGTCTAAGAGAATTTTGTTACTTTTCATATAAATCCAAGTGGGAGAGATTAAATCAGATATTTTAGACTTTTATCCATTTGAAAACTTGTAACTACCAACAGTTGATTGTATTTTAGGACAAACGATTTGAAAAGATTCAACTTCTTGCTATTTTAGAAAAAATCTGGCCAAATCATGTTCTTGTGAGAATAATAAAATCACTGAAACATATGCAAAACTCTATTTTTTTCATGAAAATCTCACAAAGTATATTCTAAAATACAAAGTAATAATAAATAAAATAAATTAAACAATAAATTGGTTCCAGGCAATAGACGTCGTATGATAACAATTACCAAAGACTTCAGGAAAAGTAAGCCAATGAGAAACAAATTCTCATTCTTGCAACTACCTCTTATTTTATATGTTTTATGTCTGTGTATTTTGTTGTCTGTGTATGAACATGAGTATTTCTTTGTGTGTGTGGTTAGCTTGTAAAGAGTAGGTCTAATAAAATGGAAAGCACTCAACAAAGGAACTGTATACTTTTGATATTCTAATCTTACTTCATGCATTTTTCTTCCTTTTATGCACAGGTAAACATTATACACTTCCTTTCTTGTGGAGCCTCAAAACAAATGTACATTTGATCCAAACTATCATCTATTTTAAAAACTCACAGCATGAACTACTAAGACATAGGAGGAGGCAAGTCAGCATAGTATTGCACACTGGACTGTATTCTTTGCAGACAGCTCATTTGCCTTACTTGGAGTTCCATTTCAAGTATGGGTATAGATCACAGCAAGTGATCTCTGACTATTTACTAATTGAAGAACATCTATAATGGGTATTAATATGTGAATGAAAAATTCAATATTTATTGAATCAATGATCAGTTAATATTTTGCTTTTATTCTAAATACTAGTTTATATTATGTATGTACTTTTTTTTAGAGATAGAGTCTTGCTCTGTCACTCAAGCTGCAGTGTAAGGGTATGATTGTAGCACACTGTAACCTCAGACTCCTGGGCTCACATACTCTTCCCGCCTCAGCCTCCCGAGTAGTTGGACTACAGGCACTCACCACTCCACCTAGCTAATTTTTAAATTTTTGTAGAAATGGGTCTCACTATGTTGTCCAGGTGGCTCTCAAACTCCTGGCCTCAAATGCTCCTCCCACCTCAGCCTCCAAAGTGCTGGGATTTCAGGCAGGAGTCACTGCACCCAGTCTAAATCCTAGTTTAGAGAAAATATAAAGTTTGATAATTGATATCAGTAATAGTTGATATTTAACTGACAGATCTAGAAACTTTGAAAATTTCATTAAAATTTTAAGATATTATGGAAAACTATATGCTGCATGTATAGAAGTATGTGTCAAATATGTGAATTAATACATAAAAGAAAGACAAAACTATACAAGAACTCCTATAGAGAGCTGTGCCGTGGCCTGCAGTAATTTCTGGCAGATGATTACTATCGTATTTTAAATTAAAACCAACTATAAGGAACACAAAATTAAGAAAGAGGATATACTATTCAAGTGACAGGATATACCATTAAGGCCAGCAAAGACCTCAAAGCTGTTAAATGCAAAACACATTTCAGTCTTCATCTTATTTAATATCTTGGCAGCATTTAGAATAGCAGATTACTCCTCTCTTCATGACACTCTCCCACTTTGGCTTTAATGACAAAAATTCTCCAGTTTGTTTCTAATTTTTCTGTGGATTCTATTTTATCCTCTTTTGTTTTCCTTTACACAACCATTGAATATTATGGTTCTGGGTGGTAGAAATGAAAAGGGGTGGGGGAAATACAAAGAGCAAAATTCTGGAGTTCCCCAAAGGAATATCGTGTCCTTCTTCCAGTTTTCATTTTATGATCTCTCTATCATATTAATGGTATTAATAATTATTGGCTATCCATACATGAATTCCAAAATTCTAACTGTAACCCAACACTTTCTTCTGAATTTCAGATGCATATGATGACTGTCTAATTGACATTTTTTTCTAGGTTGTCACAAAACTACGTCAAACCCATTATGTACAGAATTGAACTCACAATCTTTTGTCAACAAACCTCATCCTCATTCATGGAACCCTTGGGTGAAATCCTTACGGAGTCCCCAAGGCCTTGCATGGTTGAGTCCCTGTCTACTGTTCAGCATTATCTTGCACAAGTCTATGCTTTATCCTCTCCACTGTGGCATGACAGCCTTTGGCCCCCTCCCCATAGCATCCTGCCTAAACGAAGTCTTAGCACTTGATTATTTTCATTCCCACTTCATCCAGCTCATCCGTCTTTCTCTTTCAAGTCTCAGCTCAAGTGTTATTTCTTAAAGAATCCTTCCAAAGTTCACTGATCCAGTAAAGTCAAAAATTATAATCAGTTAGAGTTCCCTCGACCTATCTTTCCAGCACTTCGCACTCTCATAATATGAAATGAATATAATTATTTCATTAATGTTTAACTCCCAAACTAAACTCTATTCTTCATGTTCAAGCACACCATTGTTTCCCAATGTCTCGTCACGTGTTTAGCATTTAGGTTTCATTCAATGAATATTCAGTAAACAAATGAATAAATCATGTAAGTATGGTTGGTTGATAATACATATGGAGGCAGACATAATGATTAACGCCCTGGGTTTGGGTGTAAAACTTGGCCCCATCGCTGAATAGTTATTAACTCATGTAACGATGGCAAGTTACTTTGCCTCTCTGAATGTCCATTTGTTCGCGTGTAAAAATAGAGAAAAATATGTGCCTTACAAAATAATTGTGAAATCAACTGCTATTATTACTAAAGGCCTGGAAAGGCATTTTCTTGAGGCATGTAAAATTCTGCTTAATATTAAAGCAGCAAATATATCTACTCTTTGTGAAGCCTATTATTTTTCTTCTCTGGCCCCAGCTTCTCATATACCCCCCTCCCATCTTCTGATAGCCCCTCCTCACTAATTTCTTAAGTCTGCTATAGTCTTTTCTTCCATCTGGCTTAATTTCTTGTGGGCTACTCTACCTCACTGACTTCTTTCTCAGCCTGTTGTCTCTGAATGAAGGGTAAAAAAATCCTCTGAAGTGTTTTGAAGATTTTTATTACTACTGAAGAAGTTTAAATGAAGAGCATGTAGTGTGATTGTGGACCCCAGGGAAAGCTGACTGGCTGGCTGCCAAGAAATGTCACAAAGGCACAGTGCCTTGGTGAACTGGCTGGGAGCCAGGGCTGGCCTATACTTTTGCAGACTCTGTATTCATAGATTTATCTCTCAGAAGCTGAGTCACATTAAGTATTTCACTGAGATGTTTGTCTAAAGTCCAATGCTAATTGATTCCTATGAGAACAAGACCAGCAGCTGTCACAGGAGCCAGAATGCTTGTGGCTATGTTAG
Organism: Cephalopachus bancanus; assembly: GCA_027257055.1. Taxonomy (NCBI): domain Eukaryota; kingdom Metazoa; phylum Chordata; class Mammalia; order Primates; family Tarsiidae; genus Cephalopachus; species Cephalopachus bancanus. The sequence continues at coordinate 2,475,643 of JAPVLO010000258.1, forward strand.
TTGTAACAATTCTATCTTCTTGTAAGAAAATCTGGAGCCAAAGAATATTCAAATGTGTTTTGGCAGTAGAGCTTTTGCTTTGCTCAAGACAAACATATCTTAAAAAGCATTCCTCAGAAGCGAACTTGTGGTTATTTTCCTCAATATATGACCTAATACTCAATTCTATTGGTTAAGTCTCCACTACCACTGTTTGAGACACTCTTTACAAATTGTGTTCATACTTCTGACAGCTCAGTCTTGTCTTGGAAGCCTTTGTTTAATTTTTAATGTGGCAATGTAGTTTTCTTCTTTCTCTCCCCACCCCTTTCTCTTTCTATCTCTCCCCCCCCACCCCCCTTCTTTCCTCCCTTCCTTCTTTTCTCTCTCTCTTTTTTTTTTTTTTTTTTTTTTGAGTTAGGGCTACACTCTGTCACCCAGGTTGGAAAGCAGTGGCATGAACATGACTCAGCAGCCTGGATTTCCTAGGCTTAGTTGCTCATTCCACCTTAGCCTCCTGGGTAGCTAGGACTATAGGTGCACACCACCATGCCTGGCTAATTTTAAAAAAATTTTTTGTAGAGATGAGATCTCACTATGTTGCCCATATTGGTTTTGAACTCCTAGGTTCAAGCAATTCTCCTGTCTTTTCCTCCCAAAGTGCTGGTATTATAGGCATGAGCCTCCATGCCGGGCTAGCAGTGCATGTTTCTGACTGATTCATTCTTTTATATCTATTTTGATTCAGTCACAAGAGATTCTTATTTCCCTTGTTTTCAAGTTCTTTAGTGTATTTCCTATTATATTTCCTATACAAGATATCTGCATTAGCAATAATATGGAAATAGATGAATCAATGAAACAAACATAAAAGAGATAAACTTCAAATCTTATTAAAAAACTTAAAAGTCACCCTTGGTTTATATTCACACATAAGTGAGACCAGATATCTCTACTTTATATATGTTACAAGCCATCCATTTCTCTAGCATTTTTACCTCATCATTTGTTAAAGCAAAATTAGATTTTAACTCCAGTCCCTAGAGAGGCAATCAATGCTAACTGGTAAAGATTTAGCTTTTATATGAATGATCAAAGAAGTTCAGTTAAATCTCTGGAGATTCTCAACATGTCCTGTAATTTTATGCATGCTTTATACCAATAAAATAAAAAGATTTCAGTTGATTCATGAAGCAATTTATAAAGACTTCAGAATCCAGAGTATTTTTTAATCAGAAAGTACATTTTGACAGATATAGTGAATATTTCAGTGGCATCATTCACTGTTCCCACACAAACTGATAATACGTTTCCTTAATATTAGCTGGAAAAATAAAACCACTTAGTATTATGATAATCTTTAAGAATACTTAGCAGATATGGTCTTGTGTGGACTATCTCACTGTGTATTTACAGCATGGTCAACATAAGTACTTATCAAAGCTATAAGGTATAGCACTGCAAAAACACTCTAATTTATTTAGAATTTAATGGACAGGTCAGGGCCCTCATCTGTTACTAGGAGTTATAGTAGTTAAAAATCTAGATTTGGGTACTCGGCAGCCCGAAGACATGGGGGCCTCGCGCGCTGGACGGGGCTCACCGCGCTCCCAGTAGCTGAGCGAGGGTCTACTGAGGCGGATCCCAAGGTCCCCGGACAGCGCCTCCGCGGCCCCGGGGCGGCAGCTGCAGCAGCGGCGCGGGAAGAAAATGAAGAACGAAATTGCTGCTATTGTCTTCTTTTTTACAAGGCTAGTTCGAAAACATGATAAGTTGAAAAAAGAGGCAATTGAGAGGTCTGCTGAGAAATTGACTCTGATACTTCAAGAGAAATATAAAAATCACTGGTATCCAGAAAAGCCATCAAAAGGACAGAGATGTATTCCAGTCAATAAGTTCCAGAGAGTTGATCCTGACTTCTGAAAGCCTGTGAGAACAGTTGCATCTTGTACAGCGACCTGGGCTTGCCAAAGGAGCTTACTCTCTGAGTGAACCCCTGTGAAATGTGCTGTCGGTGTGGAGAGAAAATCAATGCATTCATTGTTGCCAGCTTTGAAAATGAGGATGAGGACAAGGATGAAATCTCCAAGAAAGTTACCAGAGCTCTTGATAAGGTTACCTCTGATTATCATTCAGGAGCCTCTTTGGATGAAGAAACAAGTAAGGACGTGGAAGTGAAACCCAATTTGGTGACTGCAACCCCAAGTCCTGTGTACCAGATTTCAGAACTTATGTATCCACCTCTTCCAGCGTGGCACCCTTTACCCAAAAAACAGCCAGGAATGTACCGAGGGAATGGCCATCCGAATCACTGCCCTCCTCCTGTTTCATTTGATTATCCAAATCAGGGAAGGAAAAATAAACCATATCTCCAGGTTCCAGTGACATGGGTACATCCTACTGGAATGCATTGTGACCGGAATCACTGGACTAATCCTCACATGTTAGCACCTCACTATTTCCTTTTGATTCTGTTTGTGTCATGTTGAGAGAAAGGTAGAACAAACCTTACTACACATTAAAGCTCATACTAATAGTAGTGAAGTTAGATGAACCAAACCATCAAACTTATTTTTGTAGAAGTCATTGAGAATAATCTTTCTTAAAATATATATATGCACCTTAGATACATTGATATGGTTTGGGAAAATTTATTAAAGTTAGTCAAGTGCCTGAGTTTTTAATATTGGACTTGAGTATTTATATATTGTGCATCAATTCTGTGGATACGAAAACACTGTAGGAGTGGACAATCTGTTCTAGCGCCTTTGAGCATTTACTTTATGGAGCATATGTAAGTTATTTATACACAAAGAAACCTATTTTATGTCATTGTTGTTTAGAAGAATTACATAGAATCATGTCGTTGCAAATAAAAAGTAGTTAGAGGCATGACAAAAAAAATCTAGATTTCACCAATGATAACCATAAAAGCTCCTACCTGTTTTTGTGCACTTACTATGTGCCAAGTATTGTGCCTAGTTTTTTTCCTATGGCATATCACTCAAAATTCACAAAAAAAAACATAGGTGCCTCAGATAAAGAAATTAAGATGAGAGGTCAAATAATTTGCCCTAGATAGCAATCTCGTAGATGTTTAACCAGTACTTGAACCTGGCTACCTCTGAATATTGATCTATTAACCACTATGCTACAGTTTAACTCCTTTCAAATGCCTCTGAACACTAAGTCTTTACTGCATTTGCAGTCCCCTTAGCTGACAGCCCAGCCACTAAGTCTTTGAATGTGACAATATTCACTATTGTACCCTAAATGTTATTCTTTACTTACTGTCCACTTAAAGGAACTCAGTAATAAATTCTAGATTCTATCAAACTTCAAAATCAATTTCATAAATAGGGGTGTTTGCATACTGATTTTTATTCAAGAAACTATATCTCCTTGTGGATTCATTGTGATATGGATATAGTCACAAATGTGGATACAAAAAAGAACATTTGTGTATACATGAGCCAGAAACATAAACTAATGGCATTGTAACTCTTGTTTTATCAACCCAACAAAAAGTAAAGAAAAGTGCATAGCTTCCAAAAAATAGTTATATGCTCACTTTTCTTTTTCCTTCCTGCTAGAAAGGTAGACAGGCAACAGCCAGGACTGAGGCTAGGAAACTGTCAGAGCAAAGAGTAGTCCAATAGGGATGGGAGATTTGTTAGACTCAGGGAAGTTGGAGATGAGCAAATGAGAAAAGACATCAAGAATAATGCAGCCAGGTTTCCAGTGGCTGGCAAAAGGAGGTGCAAGTTGGAAAGAAGAATAAATACTGTGATGTTGAGTTGGAATAGGGGGTATATATTATATCTATACACACACACACACACACACACACACACACACACACACAACTAAGAAATACATGTATTTCTTAGTTTTGATCAATGAGAAAATATAGGAGCAGTGAAATCTTGGTTTCTAAATACCACCCTATATAAAAAGAAATCAGGGCACCTTAAATAAAAGCTGAAACAAGTTACAGAAAGTTCAAGATGAGCCTAGAACACCTTGAGCCACAAAGAAAGTTCTCAATAGTGATGGGATATGTTGAAAAGACACACAAACTAGGCTGAGGGGGATTCCAGTGGCCAAATCTGGGAAATTTAAGCATCAGAGTAAGTTGTGATAGGAAAAGATTAAACCCACTGAATATAATAGAAATCCATTAATTCACACAATTTAAATAGATAAACATCATAGGGAGAAAATAAATATCTTTCTTAAAGTAGTTATCAAGGAGTAAATGCAGAAAAAAGATGGAATTAGAAAAAAGTCATTATTTACCACAACAAACTGTTAATGCAGGCAAGAAACCTCAATGGATGATAAAACTTGTGAGTAAAAGTAGATCTAGGAAAATAATTTTTATGCACAGACTCAAAATATATTTCCACCAAAAATACTTATTAAATATAACTGGGAGTAAGGTCATTTTAGGATAGAATAGACATTATCTTAATCAAGCAATCAAATTCAACACCACCAAAATAGGTAATATTGATATATTTATATTATGTGATACCTAAGAAAATGCAATGAGAAAAACACAGCACCATTTCTGTAATACTCCAGACAAAATATACATATACACATATATATGTGTGCATATATACATTTTTAATCATGAGGAAATATCAGCCAACCCCAAATGAGAAATATTATATAAAATACCTGACCTTTAATATGTCAAAGTCATGAAAGTCAAGGAAATACTAAAAAACTGTTTCAGATTTAGGGGTATTAGGAAACCATGACAACTGCATGTAACATTTACCCTGAATTACTAAAAGTGATATATTTGGAACAATTGTTGAAACTTGAATAAGGTCTCTGGGTGCTCTGAGCGAAGTATATATGGGAGTTATCTGCACTATTCTTGAAAACATTCTGTAAGTTTAAAAATTGTTTCCTCAAAAAAATGAAAAGAAACAACAATGGTTTGATTAGGCAATTTGGCAGTGAACCTTGTAAGCAAGTACAGAAAAGGTAGTTTATAAACTTCTCTGCTGAGAGAATGCCAACTCATAGCAGTATTCTACACAATAGTACCTCTTCAAGCAGTGACTCTGCCTTCTATCTTAAAAAAATACTGCTATGTGAGAATATTTAAACTGCTGCCTGATGTGTGAATATATATCAAATCTCACAAAAGACAAGCTCACAAAGCAAGAATTCAATAAGATTTAGTTTGTGCAAATGACCAAAGATGCCCAGTTCACATAAAACTACAACCACAGTGTAATCTTTAATAGTAGCTGCAGGGTTTACAAAAGCTTTATCTGAATGATGGTTATGGCTCTACATCTCAATCTTGGTAAACCCACAGCTCCTCCTACTCAATCTCCTTGCTCAACAAAATAGCCAAACCTAAAACCTTGTGAGCAAGCATTTTCAAAATGAATGTTTTGCATCCTTTGTCTTTGAGAACATAGTGCATTCAAATGTCAATTTCTTAAGTCATATTCAAGGCAAATGTGTAATCTCACAAATACCTGCTACAACAAATTTTTTTTCTAAGAATTCATGATGCTGTTGTGTAAGGTACACTACATTATACCAAAAATAAGGACAAACTCTAAGTTTAGATTTCTGTGACCTAATTTTATAAGTCAAGTGTGTATAGACGGTCTCAGCTTATATTTAATGAATAACCTTAAGAAGCAAAAAGATTCTCTCCTCAATAATAGTGTCTGGCCTTATCGAAAACTTAGGTCTATTTTTTTCTCTTTTGAAAATTCCTTACACTCCCGATTCTTCTTTCTTTGCCTCTAGATGTGTGTTTTATGTCCAATGCATAGTCTTCTTGACATTGATGACAAATGGGCAAAAAATGAAGAAAAGAAAGTAGACCACAAAATAGCAAGTTATAAATCTGGGTAACACTTACTTTAAAAAAATTGTTGGAAGCTGCTAAAGAGATAGGTTTAGGGAAAATTTGCAGGATTCTCTTTTTTTCTTCATTAACCAATTATTTTCCTGTTTTATTGCACATATTCTTATAAACATGAAGAATATAGCTGTAAAGTACTGAATGCAAAAGTAATGTGGGGGAATGGCATATGGGAAGAGAAGAGTATATATATATTTTTTTTCAGTTGGAGTCTCACTCTGTCACCCAGACTGGAGTGCAGTGGCCGGGCCTGCTGGGCTCTGGCGATCCTTCCGCCTCAGCCTTCCCAGTAGCCGGAATTACAGGCATGCGCTACCACGCCTGGCTGATTTTTTGATTTATTGTAGAGATGAGGTCTCGCTGCCCAGGCGGGTCAAGAGTATTTTTGAAAGTTAAAAGAAGCTAAGGTTTGAACCCCAAGCATGGAAAACAGTTTTAAAGAATATAACACAAAGGGAAGACACCAAGAAAGAAGAGGAACAATAAGAGGAGGTCTTTCAAAAAGAAAGGAAAGAAAAACTATGCTGTATTCTCTCTCTCTCTCTCTCTCTCTCTCTCTTTCTCTCTCCCTCTCTCCCCCCCATATATATGGTAATTACATAATTAGGACCTTCTTCAAGACTTAAAAAAGTTACCTATGAAAGTCAATAAATTGCTCCTTCACTAGACATTTTACCTGTTTCATCCTATACTGACCTCTCCTACAAACAATCCATTTTATGCACTGTGGAAAGAGTACGTTTTCTAATCATGCCTTACACACACATGCTCATGTGCATGTATGATCACATCACATACATACACATAAATAGTCCAAGTTCCTGGCATTCAAGAATTTCTGTTACAACAGGGCTTCAATCAATCTTCAGTGTACAGGAAAACTGAGTTACTTGCCAACCACTCTGCATATCTTATGTTGATCTTGTTTATACAGTTCCTCCTGCCTTAAATTTCCCATTCTGCATTAATCTTTGCATTAATAAACCCCACTTATCTTTCTCGACTCATGTGCCACTTTCCCTGATTCCAACATCTAAAGGTAATTCCCCTCCCCCTTTTTTTAAAAATTTCAGTATATCCAATCTGGTTCTCTCCTGGGAAACTTTACTCTTCCAGCCATATTTTGTACTCCTCTTTGAGCCTGACTCTTGTATACTACATTGTAACAATGAAAAGAAAATGACTTAGGAGAGCCGTGATTGTTTTACTCTATCCTTAATGCATAAGAGATATTTATTAGATAGCTGTTGAAAAAAAATAAGTTAATTAATGTGCTAAACAGAAAGTATGGTTGAATTCTTTAAATATTTTAAAGCTGTTTACATTTCCATTAAACCCTCCCATTTATAAGAAATGAAGCCATTGCCACAGTCATTGCCTTGCTAAGCTATGGTGTGGCCATGTGCTCTTTGAGCTATTGCCAGGTCATGTTTTCTTAAGCTTTGGCCCTCTCCCCTACCTTGGGGAAGCAAATCTCCTCTTTCTCTCTCTAATTTGCTTTCTAAATAAACTATGTTTTCTAATTTTAAAAAAAGAAATGAGAGACTTCAGAATTTTTTGTACATTTTTGCCAGGTTTTAAAATTCTTCTACAGCAGGTGATTCTAACACAGGATGATGGGTATTTCATTCAACAGCTTTTACTTGGTGTTACTGTAGGTAGGCTCTGTCCTGGGCAATTGTGCTACTAAGTAAGAGAGATAAGACTCTTCCTCTCAATGAGCTTATATTACAGTGTGAGGTGGCTGAAATCACACTAGTTAGCTAGTAAACGAGAAAAGAGCAGATGGTAATAAACTTTATGAAGACAATATAGGAAGATGATGAGACAGAATTCTGGCAAGGGGCATGGCAGACGTCCCCTAGGAGTGGATGGTTGGAGATGGTTGGAGATTAGAGGATCCAATGACAAAATGCACCTGCAGAGATCTGGAAGCTAGTCATTACACGCAGGGAGAACACGCCCTAAGGTGGGATGGGGTGGTTTGTTGAAGAAGAAAATAAAGGATGGGATATAGTGCTCTATAGAGAAGAGAAGCTTTTGTGTGCCTGGGGGGATAGATAGTGGGCTAGATTACACAGGGCTTAATTACACAGGGCTTGGTAGGTAATGGTGTGGTGTTTGAGTTTTATTTTTTAAGTATATTGGAAATATCTCCTAGTTGACTTCACAAATTGGAGTGATGTATGATATTTGTTTTTAGAAGGTCAGAGTGCCTGCTGTATGAATGATGTTGTAAAGACCCCAAAGTAAAAGCTGCGAGACTCACTAGGTATATTAGGTGATAATTGGTGGTGATGTGGCTTGAACCAGCAGAGAGAGTAGAAATGGAAAGAAAACCCAATTGAGGGTATGTTTCAGATGAGTTGGGAGGACTAGCTGAAAACCAGATGTATGAAAGGGGATGATTGAAAGAGAATAACAAAATATAGACTCTTTCAAATTTTTCTTTAGTCTTTCGCTCATACAATAATGACTCTCAACCTCTAGTCTCTGCAGCAGTTTTATTACTTGTATTTGCAGAGCAAGTCACAATTCCATCATGACTGGAATATAAAATCAGAGAGTATCAAATATGAATGATGGCACAACATTTTCCTTTTGACCTGACAAATTCAAACTCATTATTTTAATCTCCTCTCTTAGTTTGTCTATGATGCATTGATTGACCTTGCTATCATGTAAGATTTAAAAAATATCTTTTTTTCTACATTAATTCTGTACATTGCATATGATTCCATAGCAGCAATGGTTTTATATTTTTTATAAACAGACTAGACTGAGCTCTCAGAAAGAGATTTTTAAAAATCTTTGTATCCTCTATTATACAGTATTTGAAGAATGAGTGATTGACACACACATGGAAAAGAATTTGGTGATTCTTCTTTGCCTAAACTATGGCAACTTGGCATTTTACCACTTTTTAAATACCTTTGGTGATCACCTTAGCATTTTAAAAAGCAGCCTATTCCAATTTCAGATTGCTGTAATTATCAGGAACTTCTTAGATTAATTAAAATCCTCTTTAAAATTTTTCTGCCTCTTAATCTTAGTTATACCTATTCATTAAATGAATAAAGATAACAAATTCAAAACTACTTTTTATCACTTTGTAAAAATAATTCAGTTATAAAAACTTTATATAGAATACTTTGCATTGGATAGAGAGTTAGACTGATACGAAAGCTATTAACTTCCAGAATCCAACATTATATTTATAAAACTCTGAACATTCAGTTTGCAAGATAGAGTATTACAAAGTATAATTGGAGTCCCAGAAGGAATAATTATTAACCTAGCATGACCTAGAAATGGAGTGAAGAGAAAAAAATCACCGTCAGTCATTAATCTTCTCATTATATAGAAGTTATTTATCTTTAAATATCATGCATATGTATGTTTATATACATATTCATATATATGTATTTTAAATTTATACTAGCTAATGGCATCTAAGCATTTCTCATTATAAATGAGTTCTGATTGAGAATTTTGCAGACGCACTATAGACATTTTCTTATCCAAAAAAAACCAAACACCTTATTTCTGTACATGCAGAAAGAACTGATAAGCAAAATAAGGCATGCCATAGGCTATTTAAAAGGAACATTTTGAGAATTAGACAGATTTGAGTTCAAAAGCAAGTTTCCACTAGCTTTTTGATCTTGAGAGATTATTACTATTCTCACTTGAGATCTCTGCTTCTTCATTTCCATAACATGGGGATAACTTTCCTTTCTCATGAGTTTATGATCAAGTTTAAATGAGAAAATGCACATAAATCTTGTGACACAGAGTCTTTCACTAGGTAAGCACTCAATAAATTATAATAACCTTATAAAATAGTAAATTATTAGTATTTTCAAATGATGAAAAATTCCAGACAAGTTTGTCAGGTTTTGCAGGTAGAATTTTTACATGGGATTGAAAGCAATGAGTCAGAAAAGATAACAGGTGTTACAGAATCTGAATGTTATGACTCTGTAAAACAAACATCTTTCACTGATAGTTGAAACCCTTGAATGTTAACCACGCTGCCTTGAAATTATTTGCATGATCATTTATGAAATTTTTTCTGAATTGATAAAATACTTCAACAACAATTGCCTCATATGTAGACTGTGATGTAAAGCTTTCTTATTAGGTAGTTTGATTTATGTTTAATTATATATTACTGATAATAATAAAAACAATTACTGACAGTTACAACAATTATTCCAAATCTGGCTCTGTACTAGAAACTTTACATAGAATTATTTTCTTTAATCTTTAAAACAACTGATCAAGGTAGATATTCTTTAACATCCACACTTAACAGGATTAGAAACAGAAGCTCAGTATGTGACATACTGTTTGATGCTCTTTATAAATATCAACTCAGCCTTCAAAATCGCCTTATAAGACAACTTCTATTATTATTACTATCCCCATTTTCCAGATTAGAAAATATTGAAGTTCAGAATCTTTATATATATTACCGAAAGGCATAAGACTAACCAGGGGTGGCACTGAGATTCCAACCAGGCAATGCCATCACCTCAAACACAAGACACTGTTTCTGAACAAAGGAAGAGTGAGACAGACTTTGTAGTTATAGCCTTAGCTACTTGGCTACATTACCTCACTTTTATAATTTTCATTTTAAAGAGGGCAAACAGAAACTCAAAGGAGATGGAGATCATGTCAGGATCACACAGAAGGTCTACACTTTTAACTTCTAAGTTGTACTTCTTTCTCTTTGTAATAGTTAAAAGTTACATTTTCAAAAGGAAACTGCTAAATTTATATCTACTGGTTATTTTATTTTAAACAATAAAAAAAAACAAAAAAAGCTTGTGCTACTTTTAGAAAGAAGCCTGCTAAATTAGCAGATCTAGATTTACAGTTTCCTATGAAATTCACTTGTGATTTTTGAAATGATTGATGTTCTTACAGAATATATTTTGAATCCACAAGGATGCTGAGTAGGACATATTTAAACCTTCATGATTTTTTCTTGTATTTTTTGAAATGTGGTTTATGACTTTGACATCTTAAATTCTGTTTTGTTAGATAGGGATTCTGAAGTCAGAAATAGGTTCACACTCCCATCTGATCCAAATACAAAGGCTTTAAATTAACTATTGCTACTGAAGAATAACAAGACTTAATTGGGGCTCCCCAAGAGCTTAAGTGTAATAGTATAATTTTGTTTTTCTGGATATGCAAACCCCAGAAAAAAAGCACTTAAATTAGGTTATTCATTTCGGAAATGAATCACTATAATTATTTGCTTTATTTAAAAAATACATTTAACAAATTTAATAAACTTTTAAATGATATCCTCTTTATCCATTCTTAATTATAGCAAGTCTTGTTACATATTAATAAAATTTTCTGTTTTTAAACTATCAACCCTCCAGGAGGATGAACAAAGAAGACATTATTCCTCCCTAGTCAGTCTTTTTATTAGCCAGGCAGTGAATAAAACTAGGGACACAGCAGTGACTGACATATTTCCAATTGACTAAAACAAATCACAGAACAACAAGTAAAGTGTGCTGTCTTTATAAACAGTGCACTAGGATATATGTGTGGAAATATAGCATATACTGTATAGCTTAATATCTACGGAATAAAATACAAAGTAAAAACATAAAATGTGAAAAAGTAAAAACGTACAAATATACTAATTATATAAGTAATTATTTTTACTTAGAAGCTTATACCTAGAGGTGGGAAATTAATATAAAAGTTACACTGAGAAAGTAATGGCTTACAAATAGCATTTAAGAATTGTTTACAATATGCCAGGATATACAATAAGCCTGTTTCATGCATGATCTCTGTTAAAATTCTCTATGAAGTAGACTGATTCTTATTTGACAGCTAAAGAAAATGAGACTAAGATGTGAAGTAATTTGTGCAAAAGTCATATAGCTAGTAAATGGCAGAGCTAGGGATTGAATCCACAGAGTCTGGTTCCAGAACCTGTCTTGTTAACCATTATTGTACACTTTCTCCCAAGAGTGACAAATAGAATATCTATAAACTCTAAAGCAAAGTTATTTTAAGACCACTACTAGTAATTCTAGCGGTGGGGTAGTGGCAGTAATAGTAATAAATATAAGAGAAAATCATGGTATGGTTCCTTTTGATAACCAGTTGGTTAAATGTTAAAAGGCCTCAATTTCAGAGGGAGAGACAGAATAAAACTAGTTCCATTGAATGCTTCTTCCAGGCTAAGATTCCATATTAAATTCTAGGCTTCTATCTTTAGCATGTCCCAAAAGGATTCTGTGGCTTAGCATGGTGATTCATGCCTGCAATCCTAGCACTTTGGGATGACACAGTGGGAGGATTGCTTGAGCCCAAGAGTTCAAGAACAGCCTGGGCAAACATAGTAAGAACCTGACTCTACAAAAAATTTAAAAGTAAAAAGAACTCTACAAAGCACCACGTCAGCAGCCTTCTTTATTATACTCAGAGTATATCGCCCCATAAATAGGTTTACAACCGTGAATGAACAGAGGTCACCTTACCTGTAGATGAATGGTGCCACTGTGGCTGTATTCGGGTGGCTGTGCTGCTGCTGTTGAGGGAGTTGGACAGCACCATTTCCTGTGCCCTGCCCACTGCTGTGTGCTGATGGTGCAGTAGCAGAACCAGAGAGAGAAGCTTGGCCAGCTTCCCTTCCTTCTGGAGGAACTGGGTAGTTAGATGCGCTTGCTTTCTCAGTGGTGATGGGCTTAGGTAAGGACTGGGAAGGGCTTCCCTTGGTAGTCCTGAATTTCTCAGACTCTTTGCTGGCTGTGCTGCCAGGTGAAATGGTCTGCTTTGCTGTTGGCACTTTAGAGCCTGGTTTCGGAATTCCGCTGGAAGATGGAATTAAACTCTCTTTCTTGGCTGCTGTCGTCTTGCTACCCTTTGGGATCAAGCTTGCGATTTTGGAGGTCTTTTTTGGAGCCGTCTCTGTCACCTGATCCTTCTCTTCCTTGACTGGTTTTTCAGTGCAAACTTTGTTTTTGTCCCTGTTCTTTTCCTCTTTATCCTTTGGCTGTAGCAAAGACTTTTTATTGCTGAGATTTTTGCTTCCAGCTTTTGGAGGGGCCAATTTAGGTGAGACTTTGGGACTGCTATTTGTTGAGCCACCACTATTCAGACCACTGTTAAAACCTTCCATTTCACCAGATTCAGAAAAGGCATCATCATCCTTCCCACCATCACTGGGTCCTGAACTGGGAGACTGTGGGGTGCGTAAAGCTGTCCGGGCATTGACCAGCTTGAATTTCTCAAGCATGGACTTCTGTCCTGAGGGAGCAGTTTTGACCCCTTCTGAAACAGGTGGCTTCAGTCTGTCTGAAGATGGTGTGGGAGAGGTGGCTGGGCTCGACTGCTTCACGGTCAGCATGGTGGAGGTGGCACTGTGTTTGACATTCATGGACTTGCTGCGCCAGGGCTTGCTGGCATTCGGAGAAGGGATGGCAGAGGCAGGGGGCTGCCCAACAGTGCTGAGAGGCTGCATGTTACCATTTACACCTGAAGACAGTTGAGGTCCTTTGGAGGAATCTGAACATTGTTAAGGAAAAAAAAAAAAAAGATGATTAGTCTTCATCATTTTTGTCACACCGTTGAGTACCTCCTAACTATTGATAGGGGGAAGCATCTCTCCTCTGAACTGAAAAGAGACCTGCTCTGTGGCACCAATCAATTCTGTGACGTGATTGATTTTTATCATTTATCAAAAATGTAGTGCTTGGGAGGCATTGGTTTTGGGAAAGATATATGTCATCGTCCCCCCCGCCCCTCCGCCGCCGAATGTATTCTTACTCAAATGAACTTGCTAGTCACAGATATCTCCAATCAGTCAATATACCTGTTGTTTTTTAGAACACCTCGGTGCTTGGGCATGAGCCTAATTAATTTCCATAAGTATTACAAGTGTGGGAAGATTACAGAAGTTTAAATAAGTGATCAAAGAATTAGAAGACTTCAAATGTTAACATTCGTAAATTGTATAATTCTGATCATATTATTTAATTTAAGTTTTATCAACCATGAATGCCTTCCTCTTTCATCCTTTTATTGGGAGAGTTAGAAGATGATTAAATTAGATATTTAATTTGGTACTGTTAACATATAGATATTGCAAAGTAAAGGCAAACTGTTTTTGATGAAATGCTCAACAGAAATATTGTATAAAGAATATCTTTTTCATAATATTCAGGAATTGGACCTCAATGAATTTTATTAAGTATTTATAAATGTAAAACTAGAGTGCTTTTATTTTAAAATGTCTTCTTTACAAAAGTCAAAACACATGATACTGTATGGAATCAAGCCAACTGGTACAGAATACAAATCTTAACTCATTTTTCAGAAGAAGAAATTAAGATACAACAAAAGGAAATAACAATAAGTTAAAGGTAAAAAAAAGAGGTCAAATTGTTAGTGGAATTTTTGTATGAACCAGGCAGGTTAAGAAAAAAGTGTACCTAAAATAACATAGTTGGCATTTTAAATTTATGTTAAATTTATGTTTTCTTAAGTAAATTGCTATACCAATGCTGATTTCTAATTCTTACTACCTCTTTAAAATGTCTCATCTCTACTGGCAAAAACTAATAGTAATAGTATAAGTCTGTACTATATAGTCAAAATTTAAATGTAGTAGTTCACTGAAAAGTCGAAGTATTTATGTGGCATATTTAAATTCTAAAGTATCTAATAATAAATTAAATTTTTTTTAGAATTCATACAGGCTGGGCTCAGTGGCTCAGCCTGTAATCCCAGCACTTTGGGAGGCAGTATTGAGTGGATTGCCTGAGCCCACGGGTTTGAGACTAGTCCAAGCAACTTGGCAAGAACTCCTCTCTAAAATAAATAAAAATTTAGCCAAGCATGGTAGCACTAGCCTGTAGTCCTGGCTACTTGGAAGGCTGAGGCAGAGGATCACCTGAGCCCGGCAGGTCGACGCTGGGGTGGCCGTGAGAGTGCCACTGCACTCCAGCCTGGGCAATGGAGTGAGACTCCAATTAAAAAAAAAAAAGAATTCATGCAATGTCTGTAATAGTTCCCATGTTTGTATTTTTTTTTTTTTTTTTTTTTGAGTTGGAGTCTCACTCAGTCACCCAGACTGGAGTGCAGTGGCCGCTCTTGGCCACCGCAGCCTCGACCTGCTAGGCTCAGGCGATCCTTCCACCTCAGTCTTCCAAGTAGCTGGAACTACAGGCGCACACTACCATGCCCAGTTAATTTTTGATTTATTGTAGAGATGAGGTCTCACCAAGTTGCCGAGGCGGGTCTCGAACCTGTGGGCTCAGGCAATCCACTCACCTCAGCCTCCCCAAGCGAGAGGTTACAGGCTGAGCCACCGAGCCCGGCCATGTTTGTAATATTTATGGAAATTCATTAGGTTCATATACAAACACTAAGGTTTTTAAAAAACAATAGGTATGTACACTGATTTGAGACAAATCCAACAAACTTCAAAGCTTTCAATTATTCAAACCATTCACTTTCTATGAATGGATTTAAATATTTTGCTTATTGTCTATGTTATATGCACAACTCAATGAGGTGGCAAGGGCTCATATTTCCAACTCACATTTGTGGAAACCAAAGCTTGGTGAGCCTAAACACCTCATTCAATGATGCAGAGATAGTGAGGAATGCATGGTGGAGCCAGGATTTGATTCCACACGATGTCACTCTAAAGCCCAAGCTCTATAATGGTCAAGCATTCTAAGTGTTTCACACAGAAGATCTCACACTTTAGTGTGGGTCACCTGGGGTTCCTACTAAATGCACAGGGTGATACCACAGGTCTGCAGTGAGCCCTGGGGTCCTGCATTTCTAAAAAAACTTCTTGATGACATCAGTGCTGCTGGTCACAGACCATGTTTTCAGTTGCAAGGGTTGAACAGACTCACAGATTGTGAAAACTGTTGACATTTTCAGCAGGGTTGTTTCTTATGACAGAAACCAAATTGCCTGAATTCATTAAATGTTCCACAGCTGTGCAGGATTAGCATTTTTCACTCTGAAATTTCAGAACCGTGGTCAGCGCTGAGCATACCTGGATGTTTAGCAGTTTGTGACAAAGCATCGCTAAACACAAAGCAAGGCCCATCTGGTGTTCCTAATGTCCTTTTTCCTATCATTTTAGCCACATATCTAGTGTGTATCTGCTATCTCTCCACAACTTGGGTAAGAAGTCAGGGAGAGAACTCCTATCCCAGTGTGCTTGGGAGCTTTGGTGGGATGAAAGGAGGGGTAGGGAAAAACAAGTGAAGATGTTTTTTAAGTGTCTGGTGCACAAGGAATGTAGGAGAGGGTGTTCCTTCCTTAAAAAAGATAAAACAAGCTGAGAAAATTAGTCAGATAGATTGCTATAGAAGTTCAAGCACAGAAGAGGAATTTCAACATCACTGCACACAAAAATGAAAAGAGAGAGACTCCAAATATGCCATTCACATATGACCCACAGTAATGGTCACAGCAACAGCTGTAAAAATCATCCTGTCGAGTACACACTTATCAGACCATATCAGACCCTTCTCTAAATCTGTCCCAGCCTGTCTCTATACAACAGCAATGAGGTGCTTCAGATTTCATTAAGAGGGCAAATCACAGGTTGTTGCACATCAGGAAGGCAATGGAATAATACGAGTCTCTCTGGATTCCTCATAATACAGGTTGCACAATAGCAGTTTAAATGGCAGCATCTGTAACTTCAACAGAGTAGGGGTGCATCCACACATTTTTGTGTCTGTCATTCACATATTCAGTAATAAGCAGTCTGGTCCCAATGATATACTTCTGAAAGTTGATACTCAGCTTCTGACAATGAATTAATCTTGGTATGGAAAAAAGAACAGATATCCAATGCACGTATTAAAAGGCATTCCTGAAATGGATTTGTGTCTTGCATTTCATTGACTATCTCTCCTTCTAGCCCTGCCTCTTGTCTCTAATATTCAAGTAGCAGTTTTCTTCCACTTCCCCTCTTCTGCTTTGTCTTTCTATACTTCCACATCTACCATCGCCAACTCCACCATAACCAAATATTCATCTACTGTGCTTTATAAACTTTTCATACAGGGTATCTCATTTAAACCCACAATAATTTGCAATATACTTATCATTTCTCTTTGTTAGAAATGGGGACATGGAATCTGAGAGAAAGTAACTTGTCCTCCATCACACATGTAATAGAACTTTTAGAAAAGACAAAATCAAAATTGGAACTCAGGTTTATCTGGCTCAAACACTTGGAAGGCTTTCACTATCTTTTCTTTCCATGTTTTTGCTGCATGCCCAGAAATTCTGCTGGTATGGCTCTTCAGAAAGTCACATGTTTGTCAGACAGTGAAGTTAATTGGGTAGCTCCTTGCTTTCCTTCTTCCTCAGTGAGCAGAATATAAATGAGAGAACATCACACGTGGCACTCTCTACTCAGCCAATTACATGCTATTTCTTTTGGCATCCTACATGCACCCATTCCTCTGAGTTTATATGAGAATAGATATTAGTTAATGCCAACAAAACATCTACATTCACAGAGTGAATGTCTAGTTATCTTAGGTAACAAATAATATGATGACTTGGGAACAAGGTCAACCTAGCTCTCAAGTTAGTACACTGAGGCAAATGTGATCACAATAGGCACGTGGAAGGTTTAAAGAGGGACATTTCTGAATGAACACTCAGTTGGCTTTAGAGCTTAGCACTGTGTTGCCAACAGTGATACTGGCCTAGAAAGGACATAGGGACCAACCTTAATCTGAATATTTCTTTTTCCTCAGTGAATAGGAGTTTGCTCAGATGAAAGCAAACTAGTTTTCAACTTGGAAATAAATGAAGTGACAATAATGATGACAATACCCCCATTTTTTAAAAAGTGTTCTCTGCATAGCAGGCATTTTACTTGAGATATAGATGGCCCCTGCCTACACAGGACACCCTATGTCTCACAGACCACTGTGGAGGGGAGGGAGATAATGAAGCAATAAGGCCATTGCAGTCACTTTGGTAAATAATTAATTTAGATTCTCATTTCACAGTAACATCCCAAAATGCCTTTAATTCTTTTGAAAGATAAAAAAATGTAAGATCTAACCCCAAATGTCTTGTTGACACTGTATTTTAACATAATAAAGCAAAAAGTCATGACAAAACACATAATTAAATCAGCAGTAAAGTAATATGAGTATAATAGCTAAAACACATTTGCATTGGCTTGAAAATAAAACAGTCCTTTGACTTTATAGTAATTTCAAAGTAAAATGAAGAAAAAGCTTAAAAGCTAGAATCTATGCTTTAGATGACAATGAACCATCTAAATTTTATGATTAAGTATCTCCTTGTGCATCTCATCACACTGCCTTGTATAAATGATTGCTTGTGTAATGCAGTTGTCGATTTTGCAGCGACTCAACAAAAACCATGGCATGGTGTTTTGTAAGTGATCCTGAGGAGCTGTCCATGCTGCAAGTGCTTCTATTGTATCCTCTGCAATGTTTCAGTGCCACTTTGTGGGTGTTGTGCCATTCAGGGAAATTTCCTTTCACCAGACAGTTTTAAAACAATGTCCTTTACATCCAGGCATATATTATTTGTGGGCACACCAACATGTGTGTGCATGTATGCACAAACAACATATACACCCAAGTCTACCCAAGTCACATCACCTGATATATGTACCTAATTATGGTAACTCATGAAGAGATCCCTATGATTCCTGAAGTTGTGATGTTGACACTGTGTTTTAAAGTAATAAAGCAAAAAGTCGTGGCAAACACACAATTAAATCACCAGTAGGGGGCACACCTCATTGATAAGGGTACCAGCATGGTGAATATTTGTATACCTCACCCTGAATTGTACCCCATGATTTTAAATAAAAATTAAAAGAGGAAAAAATAAATCACCAGTAAAGTAATATGAGTATAATAACTAAAACACATTTATTGGCTTGAAAATAAAATAAAACAGTCCCTTGACTTTATAGCAATTTCAAAGTAAAATTAAGAAAAAGCTTAAAAGCTAGAATCTATGTTTCAGATGACAATGAGCCATCTAAATTTTATGACTAATGTAAAATTCTCATTAACTCTTACAGCATTATAATGTTGAATTAAAATATTGCTCAATCGTTTCCATCAATCTTACTATTGCTATGTTGAGTGTAAATAAAATTAAAGTTCCTAAGGAGAAGAGAAAGAAACCCTCCTCTTCAGTAAATATACAGGCACAATATAAGAATCTCATATGAGAAACAGCAAAAAGATGGTAGTGACATATTTCTTAGCAACCTGGAAAAACACATCCCTACTAAGGAACTTTACTAACGAACTCTATCAAACAATACATATTCATAGATTTTGTAATTCAGAAACTGGATTCCAAATAAAGCTAGACATTTTTGCATTTCTGGTAATATTAAGCAATTTAGCACTTTCTTTCAAATTTATGACACAGATTTTGTAAAACAAGAATGTTTTCTTAAGATGATTTGTTTCAGGCATGCAAAGTATATGTCAAATGAACAATGGCATGGTTTCCTCGAGACTTGATGAATAGGTACTTGGTTCTCTTTAGCACATGTATCTAGAGTACTCTCATAGGGTGCGTGGCCACGATGATAAATACTGGAGTCAGAGGCATTATTCATTGTCAGTTTCCAAATGGCAGGTCATCAGGAAAAGAAACTGAAGGACTCTCAAAAGAAATGCTTTACAAATGATGCTATTTTCATTTCACTACTTGTTCTGAGAAAATTGGTTCCACATTCCACTTCAACATAACAATGGGATGGCATTGCATTCTATTGTAACATTTCTATTTCAGCCTTCTCTGCAAGTGATAATCTATTACAATGTGCACTGATATTTTAATTCATTTGGTGAAATGGTAAAATGAACACATTTTTTTGAATTCCATTATTATTAAAATGATGTTAGATGTATCTTTTGAAGTGTAGTTTGTGATTCTCTACTGATTTTCTTTCATTAAATGTCACATCATTTTCAAATAAACTAATTTGTTTTACAAATCATACACATGAAAAGCTGCTGTGCTTTCAACAGTATGTTTTTCTTAATAGAAAAGTGAAGTTGTTTTAATTGTGAATAAACCTTGACTATCTATTACAAATTCTAGAGATTTCTGAATTGATTTATATAACTCATCACCCAGACTTATTAAAGAATGCAGAAAATATATTTCTACTTAGAAGCATTCAAAGAACACATTACAGATAATTGGTTCATTCTTCAAATAAATTTTTTTTATTAATTTAAATGTTCCAATTTTTAAAAACTGAAAACATAGCAATCAGACTAAGAACATTCAAATTAGTACTTTCTTAGTTCTGTCATTATAATACTGCAAACTTTGAAAGTTCTTTCTTTATTTCCATATTGGCTGGGTCACACCCAAGATATGTATGCAAACTAGTTGGTGACAGAGATCACCTTGTCAGTAGATCTTATATTTTATGTGTTAGGCTAGCACTATAAATTTTTATGTCAAAAAATAAACATCTTTATTGAAAAATGTACCATTTGAATACAGAATAAAATTATAAATTATTTTATATATAGTATTTATTACTGTTTTATTTGCTCTTATCCTTTAAGAAAATACTTCGAAAAGCTAAAATAGCATACACAATGATTAATTTAGAAGCACTGTGGGAAACTGCCAGGGGAGAGGGGGCATACCTTATCAACAAGGGTACCTGCATAATGAACATTTGTATACCTAACCCTGAATTGTACCCCACATATTTAAAATTAAAAATTAAAAAAAGAAAATTGATATTGTATGCATTGACATAATGTAACTCCGCGTTTAATAGCAAATGCCATATTGCATGTAATACAAATTCCAGATGAATGTACTATCACATGAAGCCATTTAAGCTTAAGTTACTATTGACAGTGTATAGATATTTAATGCCTACGTTTTATATACTATAAATTTGTTTGAGTGTGAGAGCACACATTTCAAATGTTTTGGAATTTTAATGAGTTGGGATTACAAGTAATGATTAACTCACCATGAAAACTCTTGTCTTTCGTTGTAGAAACATACCTTAAGGAAATCTGGCTTAGGAGCAAGGCCCGCACATTATATGACATCTGTCTCCACCTTGTGGTTATTATAAATATTACTACTTTCTAATTTTGCTCTATTTTTCAGGTATACATAGGAAAGGTATGTTTGCAGTGAGTGGCCATGAAAATGTATTAATGTTTCTCTATCTTTGGATATTTACTTTTAGACATCAGAAATAGACTATTTCACATTCTAGAAAAAAATAGATACATTATGATATAAAAGTGTTCGTTTATCTAAAGCATTTCTAAGTCTCTTTGCCAAAGTTATTAGTAATTTCTTGCAAAAATATTATATAACTATGATAATATGCAACTTAACTGGACACTTTGGTACTCCATTCAACACATCTCTATTTCTAAGTCTGTTAGCTGCCCCTAGACATTTTATAGCATATACGAGAAGCATTAGCCTGAAGCTGTCTAACACTTTCTAGAGAAGTCACAAAACGAGGGGAAATGATTTTATGATACGAAACTGTCATCTCCCATCTCCCCAGGAAGAGTGTAATCTTCAGAATATTTCTTAGGATTTTACTTTATTTTTTTTTATTTTTATCTTAAAGATGTGGGGTACAATTCAGGGTTAGGTTCACAAATGGTCATTGTACAAACTCCTAAATTCCAAATACAGACTTTTCTTTCCTTTTTTTTCCCCTTGACTCAAGAGCTGGGGATGTTGTAGGGATCAAAATATACAGCCACACAGCTCTGCCCTCAGCGGTTTACAATCTGTTTATTTTTGCTTTAGTTGAAAAGGGAGAATGTTAAATCATAGGTCACACCTGTCAATTCATATCCAAGTAAGAGAAAGTTGTCTAATCATTTGCCTATCTAAAACAATTTGCAATTATCTCATCTGAGCAAAAATCTTCCTATTTGGTTGACTTAACCCCAGTTTTTCAGGTGTCTACTCACTAAACATCTGTGATACTTTTTAATGCCGTGTGTTGTTTTATGTAGAGCCCAATACTATGAAGAGAAGTTTGAGGTTCTACTGATTTGAAAAGATTTCCTCAAAATCCAGCAAAACACCCTAGTCCCACAAACCACGACACTACTTATAACAGCATAAGATCTCAATTTCTCATGGTTCAAGTACACCCTCCACACCCTCTCCTCTGACATTCATTCTCACTACACAGTGACAGGCATGAAGGCAACACTTCTTTAAAGGTACACTTTGCACATCACAGAGAACTGTGTAGCATATAGTTCATTTATAAAATGACTTTAACACAGAATCCTACAAACTGTCCTTCCTTCCTAATGATTTTATAACTTGATATTTATATTAGGTACTATTTCAAGAGAACAAAACAAATATGTATAATTTGTCTTCAGGAGAAAACTGAGGTTGCAATATTTCCTGGATTTGCTGCTTGCAAAGATAAATGCCTATCATAATTATGTTCCAACATTTGATGCTCCAACCATACCTGCCCTCAATACTTTACGGCACATACTTTAACTTGAGCTAAGGATCCCAAGAAATTCAATATAGATTTGTGATTTCCTGATATAGTTTCATTAAAAAAGGTATAAGAAAATGTGATTTATATGCATTTGGAATTTTTGAGAAACAGATTTTATGCTTGGATATATAATTAACTACTTTAAAATACATGAGCTAATTTCCTTAAAATGTTTTTTATATAAGAAAGCTGTAATTCAGGAGGGGGGTAGTTAGGAAACATTAGGAAATGCCACTGATAAATTTTCATCCCAAAATCTGTTACACTGATCAAATATTATATTTGGCATGTAATTCACAAGACTCATATCAGACTTGTGCTCATGATGATGCAACAGATGAACACTTACCTTTTTCATTTCCGTTTGCATAATTTGGAGGCTTGTTTTTGTCAATGCTGTTAAAGCTCTGACTTCTCCTATTTAAATTAGAGGCTCCCTGGACCTTGCTGCTGCTGCCTGCAGCTGGCACCCTAGAGGGCCCTGGAAGCCTGAAATAGTATAAGAAAAATTACATCATTTTGTGTATTACAAAAGGGGAGGGAGCAAGGGATTCTGAGCAGGGAAGAGTCAATGGGAAAATCACAATATATCATGTTCTAAAATCTATTTGGCAGACAATGGTGATTCAAGTGACAAAAAATAAGTAGTTAAACACAATGTTGGAAATCTTCAAAAACATCTTGCTTCACCATTCAGTAAGCATGTCCTCAAAGAAGAATAATGTAGAATCATTAAAATAATCTTTAACTAAAAGGTCACACTAATTGGACTTGGTGGCTCAGCCTGTAATCCCGCGTTTTGGGAGGCTGAGGTGAGTGGACTGCTTGAGCCCATGGGTTCGAGACCTGCCTGGGCAACTTGGTGAGACATCTCCACAATAAATCAAAAAAATTAGCCGGGTATGGTAGCATGCGTCTGTAGTTCCAGCTACTTGGAAAGCTGAGGTGGAAGTATCACCGGAGTCCAGCAGGTGGAGGCTGCAGTGGCTGGGAGCATGCCACTGCACTCCAGTCTGCGCAACAGAGTGGTGACACTCCAACTCAAAAAAAAAAAATCACACTTACCTCATCCCTGATGTATAAAACTTTGTCTTAAATTACTGTTACAATTACATGAAAAGTGAGTGAAAAAATAACTTTGTTATGTTTTCAGCATGCTAATTAGTTATTTGCAGTTGTTAAACTGTTCTTGCCAAAATATGGAGTATTTGTTTTCTCTACGGTAGCTGCATCTTAAGTAAGTATCTATTAATAACAAGGATAAAGTTACTAAAAAGTTGAAAACAGCAAATGCCTGTTGAATACCTAAACCAGCTAGCTACTCTAATTAAAACATGGTGCTGGGACCCAGGTCATGAATTAAATTATACTTGATGGTCAGACTCACTAAGAATTTTTTTCATTATCTTGCCAAAAATAAGCACCTAGACTTTAGGTGGTTATCTCACAAGTCTGGCCAACTGACTACAAAGGAAATATTATAAGAAAAGATGCAGTTCTCAGAAGAAGAAAATCACTGTTTGCTGAATGACCGTTTAAAATATATCTTCAGTGACCATAGCTTCAGCCACTCTTTGCATATAAAGTATAGGGCATGAGAAAATGTATACATGCTATCTTATAATTAGGGGCAGCTGAACAGGAGGTTATGACCTACTGATATTTTATTTAAATTATACTTAAATATCACTTGGATTATTTGTTTCACTGTTTAAGCAATTTCCACGTTAAAATCTCAATTCTCAATTACTTCAATTGGGCCTAAAATGTGAAATAACTAGATTTTGGTTTTATACTACTAATATATATTGTATAGGCATAATGATCTCAATTCCTAAATTAAAAAATAGAAATTGAGAACTAATATTGACACTCTAACATCCAGTTAGAAAACATGATATTTAAGGTTGCCAATACTTTTAGTAATATTTGCTGCCACCATGTGAATGCCATTGTGTACTACTCTAAAAATTTCTATTTGAAAAGAAAAAAAATCCAGAATTTACAAATACAATACTAAATGTTTTCACAGTGTCCTTTTATAACAATTTTAAATAAAATATTTTAACATATTTTATACTGGTGCCCAATGTATCAAAATTTCACAATCCAGTTGTTACAATAATCAAATTTTATCTCACCGTTATAATACTACTTGACTATATTACTCCCACAAATTTTTAGAAAATAATCAAACCTTAGAAAATATACTTTATTAACAATAACAAGCATTGCAAAATGGAATGAACATTAGGAAAAAATAAAAACCAGCTTAAAAACAAACATGATGATTTCTTGGAGCAGTTAATAGTTTCAAAATGTTGACTGTGTTTTAGAGTTTAAATACATATGTCTAATAAATAGTCCCTTCAGCTTTGTTGCTAATTAGCGGTGGTACCATACACAAGATTAGAATCATTTTCCAAATGATTCCAGCATTTAACTTTCGCTCAAATGAATCTACAAAGGATTGTAAGTATAGCACAATAACCACAGACACTAGGAATTTGCAGTGCCAGTGACTGCACTCTGCAGAAATAACTCAACTAATTAATTTGGTCAAATGTCCCAATCATAATAAGTCTGAGAACCATTTCTGTTGATATAGCCAAAGACTGAGAAAGTTCATTCCAAACTCACATGTACAAACAAATTTTGTCACAAAACTTGCCCTGCTTGCAATGAAAGTTGACCTGTTTCTAAAAAGCAATTAAAAGACATTTTAATCTTTACTATGAACCATGAAACCAAGTGATCTTCAGTCCTCAGAAGAACAAATTTAAAAAATACGTTTGCTCTTCTCATTACCCTAATTTGATGGGCAGCCAGAGAAGCTCCAGATCATTCATCAAAGTAATAAAAAAGGAAATGAGATGAAGGGGGCGGGAGCGGGGAGAGAGAGACACTCACTATTAAAACAAAGTGCTAGAAATACATTTTACATGCCCAAGTTTTAGAAGGAATAATAACAACTGTTCATTATACACAGCAGGTCACTGTTCCTTACACATCCCAATTGATATAACTTATTCTAATTTTTTATTAAATACCTTTCAATGTGTCTCTCTAGGATTATTTTGTTTTCTATGGAAATGAACATAACTTAGAAAGCCAAGGCAAGGGGAAAGGCACCTACCTCAAGTCAAAGCATCAGAAGCAGTCCTTGTGGTCAAGCATTGCATAATACAATTTATGAATAGCACGATGACTAAAAAAATCACCCCTGGATACTTCCCCAGTGAACGAAATAGCACAAGAATCAATACTAATCAGAGGTGTAAAACACTTTTGCTGTGGCTTCCTTCAGCTGCCCAATGCTATTACCACCATGCCTTCAGCAAACTTATCATTTTTTAAAAATCAAACGCTTTCAACACATTTTTATACATCAATCTCCAAACAGTATGCAATGCGCTGCCATTGATTATAATAGATTGTCTTTAAAATACATTTGTTATAAAGAAGTAAAAATTAAAAATATGATAGATAGAAAAACAGTCCAGACTGGCCTGGTACTAATATCCCCACCAAAATCTGCCAATGTTTCTCAATTCTGCTTTAAAATATGCAATTATTAATGCATGCCCAACTCAAAAATCAATTATAATCTTTTTGTAGAACTTCCAGATGATGTGACCTGGAAAAAATGAGGCCTTCAGAATTTTTTTTCCTTCTTTTTTTACTTGTTCTAAGCCTAGAACCTAGACTCCGTCACAGCACTATGTGAAACTAAAATAGAAGAAGCTAAATCCATTTAATGATCTAGCACAAACATGCTCTTCCCTTAAACTATGTACGGAAATCTGCTAGGACAAATTCAGTGCTCTAAACTTCTCATTCAGAAGTGTGTCATTTTAAAAGAATTTAGAAAGGACAAAATATCACTCGGTATTTACTTGAATATCACTAAGAAGCAATAAATTAGAGAATATTAACTGACCTAGTAGGCTTTTTCTGACTGGTTGCAATTCCACTGTGATTAGACTGAGGTGCATATCTGGCTGCCAGACTGTATGAGAAGAAACAGAGAAATTGAATTAAAGAGATTCTTTGAACATGGAAAGAAAGCACAAACTTACAAGAAAACTATGAGTTAATGAAATGCAATTGGAGCACATATAAACATGTATAAAGAACAAATTAATTAGAAAATTATGGCAATGCAACATATACAGCATGATCTTTGATTATGAATGCACTATGAAATAATGCAGTGTACCCCTTGAAATAAAATGTGTCATCATTGACTTTAAAATTATGGCTTGTGATAGTCTGGATATTTTTTAATAGTATTATTGCATCCTATTAAAAATTTCAATCTTTGTAAATGACATGATTGAAAGATTTTTTTTCCTTCAAAAGAGTAAAATGAAGAAGAATATGAGATGAAAGTCCAGTTTCTTTCGTAAACTCTTCTAATTTGCTTTTTTTCTAAATATTATTTTGAAAGCTAAGTGGCTAAATAATGTGGTTTCCACCTAGTAGGCTATTGCTGGTTTCTCGTAATAGAATTTTTCAAGAAAGTGAATAATAAAAGATATTTTGTCAAAAGAAAGATGTATACAAAAATAAAGAGACATTGAATATTCAAAAACAAATGTAAATACTAATGACAACTTCTGGGCATTTTTGAATTACATTTCTAAATGATTTTTTAAATAAAAATATTTATTCAGTGACTCACAAGAAAACATTTTTAAACCAAGTTTTGAGAAGCAATGCTTTATAAACAAAATGCAAATTTGTACATTAAACTAAACTTAAATTGAGTTACTTAAGAGTTCTGGAATCGCTGTGTTCTAAAGAATATTGCTAGAGCCAGGACATGTAACGGCCATGAGTTGATGCCTGAGTTTCTTCACTTCTCAGGTGAACCGTGACTCAACCTGAACCCAGTTGCTGTGCATGTACAGCCCCCAAGGTCTCCAAGGAAACAAGAACAGCCTGGGGGTATTGGAATCAGGATGAGGTCACAGAGAGCCCTACTGCAGTTGATTCGATTGCTTCACTGACAACCAGAGGGTACTTCAGTCAAGGAAAGAATTACTTAGGATGAAAATGTATTTCCTAAGTCAACTCTTACCACACTGAGATGCCCTGTGGTAGGAGCTTAAAGATTCTTAAAACAGTCTGGCTGGAGGGGACTACATCCTTATATGGAGGTGACTTTTCAGGCTCACAGAGCACTTGTTTTTCACATTTGGCATGTGATATATTGTTGTTTTCATACAATGTGTTTTGTTTTCTAACTACATTGGGCACTGAGATAACTGGCAACAATGGTCCAAACTATCTCAGCAATAATAATATCACAGAGTAACTTACAATAAAACAATCAAACTGTCTCAATGCGGTGAGATAGCAATTTAAAAATTAAATTTGAAAAAAGCACACAAATGAAAAATATATCTATTTTGCGAACTGCTCAGCCTACTTGTCAATACAAGAGTAAAGAAACTACATAAATGTTTACCACTGTGTCTATCCTATACTCTCTAAATTGAACACAAATATTAGCAATAGAGATGACAAAGAATGTACTTTCAGTTCTATTGTAGGAATTATACATTCTTTCATTGAGTAGAAGCCACCTTACTGCTTTTTCCTCCATGATTTTAAAGAAGTGTCATAATATAATTCTTACAATAGAACTGGAAAAACAACCACTACAAAGTCCAGTCAGTAATTTGGCCAAAATCAGTCTGGTTTGTGATCCATGCATATTTGTTGACTTATTATGTAAGAACACTCTATTTCCTGCCTGTGTTTTTATGCCTAATCCTTTTCTTTAAATCCTTGAAACTTGGCTTTTGTCCTGCTTCCCTTGAACTTGTGAAGTTGTTAGCTTGAAGAATACAATCATTGTCTTCAGTTCTATGTTCTTTAGTCTTTGTATTTGGCCATGTTGATCTCTCCCTTTCATAGTCTGTCATTCCAATATGCTCACCTGATTTGTCCACCATTATTCTTGTCCATTTTCTCTTTCCTTTCCTGGGTCTTCTTCTTTCCCCATCTCTTAAAGGCATAATATTGGCCCCAAGACTACATTCTTTCTCCTCAAACACTTTTATGTATTATTTACTTAGTAATTTATTTTCTGCTATGATTTCAACTAATTAATTTCTGTTCATACTCCCATTCACCAATATCAACTGAATAAAAGACTTGTCTATTTACATAATCTTCAAGCTCACCACACCAAACTCTCTATCTTGCTTCTTTTGTTCCCAAAGTCTTAATCAGTTCTTTACTTTTATTCACAAGACCATAGTTTTCTTTAATTGTGTAGACTTGAAACTTGAGTTGCTTCTTTCCTTTTCTCTTTCAAATACTACAGATGAGTAATCAATACCTAGTCATGCTGATTCAACCTCTACAAATCTATTGGCATCTCTTGTTTCTCCCACATGTATCACAGTAACTCAAGCCTTCAAAACTTCCCATAACACCTCTGGCCTAGAGGAACTCAAGGGTTGTGCTGCTTATCTAATTCATTCTTCTGAATAGAACATGAGAACCAGAAAGGACTACAAAATGTACCTAGGCTTGACTCCTGGTATCATTGTTTTTCTTAAACAGAGAAGTGAAATTATAGGTGAAGGAAGAAAAGTCCAAGAAGATACAATACATTTCTTAAAACATGCAGCTGATTAGTGAGATTCAAAGTAAATTATGACATTCAAGGACCTCTACAAAATATTCTTATATTGTTTCCATCTTTATCTTCCACTATCTTTGCCTAATACATTTTCTAGCCAAGATAAATTTGTATCTCATTTGTACTCATCTTTTTTTCTCTGCCTTCTATAATTCCTATGGGAATACTCCCTACCTGTTTTTATCATGCCAAATTCAATCCATTTTTTCAAGGACTGTTTTAAATTATACCAAGCTCATGCAAAATTTTAAATATGTCCTTGAAAGTATACTTGAAACGTTGTGTTCAGTTTTATAAAATTAAATGACTGCGAATGCTTTGAGATCATTTTTAGGAAATAAATTCCTAGAGTTTCCTTGATTTAATCAAATGTACCAATACTATCATAGTTATTGAGAGTTTATCAACTTTCTTATATTAAAAGAGAAAACTAATACATTGTGAAAACATAAATGTCATATGTCACCAAATCATTAGCATAAGTGTTATAACAGAAAGTGTATCATTAATAGAATTATTGATTAGACAATAGAGACAATATTTCAAATACCTGTATTTTAGAAACACTATAATAAAAACACAGACAATAGAGCATTCTACCTGACAAATAATCCAATTTCTTTAAAATAAATTGCAAGAAAAATTATAGAAGGAAAACATATATAGTAATGTCAGAACTTAACCAATCGTAATGTATGTAAGCTTATTTGGATTCTAATTCAAACACACAACTGTTAAACATTTATGGGAGAAAACTGAGGAAGTTTTAATACCCAAATGTTAAATGAAAAAAAATAATTGATATTTTTAAAGTGTGATTATTTTGAATTGTGGATATGTAAAAAAGAAGCTTTATCTTACAGAGATATATTTGCAATTTTTAATAAAATGGGGCTGTATAATTAATTCAAAGTAATGAATAATTGAATTAGGGCCTTGGAATAGTGTGGTATAAATTTTACAAAGGTAGACTGTGAGTTGATAATGGTTGAATTTGATGGATGGGCCCATAAGAATTTGAATGGAATTAAGTATGCTAAAAAATTAAAGGTAGAATAAGAACTATTCTTATCAATTATTATTATCCTCTAGAAAGCAATTGCACTGTCAAACATAACTGCCAAAAAATGCTTGGCATAGCAAAAAGAATTAGTATTTCTTTTGGTATGTTTATTTATAGGGCAGTAGTATCATCATTCTGAGTCTATTTTCCAGTACTAAGAATAAGGAAAATATTATTTCACCAATTAAATGATTAGTCTTATAAATTCTATGATCTTTTATTTTTCATGATTCTAGGAAGTAACAGACTTTGTTGTAGCAATTGCATTTCTAATAGCTGCCTAATCAAAAATTACTGGTCTGTCACTACATAAGTCTTTACCACTCTCAAATGTTTATAGACCAAGAAGAATAGACTCCCTGAAAGATCAACTTCTTTATTCTTTGACTGACTCTTTAGCTTCCATAGGAAGCCCAATGAGCAAATAATCAAGTTAGGCCTAATAACTAATATTTCAATAAGAGTGTATAATGTTCAAGATACTTTACATATATACAAGTATATGTGAGCATGTGTATATACAGGGGGGTGACAAAAAGTGTACATATTTTAAGATATGTTATCTGTGTATTACTTTTCTAAGTTGAATTGAATTACAGTAGCATGGTGTAGTATAACATTCACTCAATTGTGCTTCTGCCATTGGCTATCTTGCCTATCACATGGTGATGCTAACATGCGTTTGATTAATGCCATCCTTTGAGAAAATGTCATACTTAAAATGTGTATACATTTTTGAACCCCTCCCACCCCCCCTATATTTAACTAGAATTGTGTTAAATGCTGGTTCTAACTATAGTTTTGGTGCCAACTTGTTTTTATGTCATGTCCTCAGCAACTATACTTAGATGTCTATTACCTTACCCTGTTTCTGTCTGCTCACCTGAAAAGAAGACAGGAAGAGAGTAAGGGAGGCTTAGTTGAACACTGGCAATGTTCTAAAAAAAAGTTATCACTTTAGCCTTTAAAATCACTGGTAATCTAGGGTGGACAGAAATATGAAATCATCAGTCTCAATATTTCTTCCTTTCACTCAATTTTTTTCTTCCAAAGCCTCACATGATCAATCATTACCCATTTCTTTCATTATTGGTTTGCTATAATTCAAACTCTTTGTTTCTTAATAGTTCTTTTTATTTTTCTTAACATTTTTCTCTGTCTCCTCAGACAGCAGAAAAGCATTTTCCCCCCACAGTGCTTGTAACACCATTCCCCAAGTTTCAAGTTCACAACATATTAGTAACAAAGCAAGTAATTAGGCACAGCTAACTTGCAGTCTATTAGTAAAACAGACACAGAGAACATGTAGACACAGCTTTGAGGTCAGTGGGGTAAAAACCAGAGTCAGAAAACCACTAAACTAGGGATTATTAGGCATCTGGTTGAAGATTGCATAGTTTTATTATTTTCTGAAATGCTGTCCAGTGAGACAGCTTACGGGTGGGCAAAAAATGTCAGTAACAGAAGTACAAAAGAAATAAATATTTTGAGACTCACTCTGGGTCCTACTAAAGGAACTATCTGACCATCTTTCTAGTAAAGTGTGCTATCATGGGGATGCTTTTTATTTTTCCTGAATTTGGAAGCAAAAAAGAGGAAATATATAGCCTTTTTTTTTCAAAAAAATATGGAATTCATTTGCTGTTTAAAACACTCAGAACCCAAACTTTCAGAACTTCCTAATTTGGCTTCAGTGTAAATCCCCATGTGGAATTATAATATCCATTTATTATAAGGAAATAAAGCTTCTCAAAGTAAACAGGTCCTGAATTGTGGTTACCCATTTTTACTAACCACTATAGCCTCAATACCTAAAATGTGGTCTACAGACCAACAACAGTGACCTCACCTAGAACTTGTCAGAAAAATGGAATCTCAGATACCATCCCAGACCTGCTGAATTTGAATCTTCATTTTAACAGAATTCCCAGGTGATTCCAATGCATAATAAAATCAGAGAAGCTGTGCTCTACAGAATATCTACAAATGAAGGCAGAAAACCTGTTGTTTCCCAGTTCAAACAGCATAATCTAAGCATCTCAAGCCATGCCTTTTCTTAGTATTCCCCCTCCATCACACCTACTGCTATAGATGTCAACAGTCCCCTTCTTATAGAAATCTTCATTTTGCCTAGTTTTCCTGACACAAGAGCCACATCTCCAGTTACTATGCCTACTTCCCAAGTACAGGTTCACTCACTGTTTTCACCCCCAAAATTTTATGCTGTGAACATAAACATTTTCAAAATTATAATTTCAGATATCAGCTAATCAATTCCTCCCTTTCCTTTATAGAAAATCTATTTTTTAGACTCCACACTCAATCCTCTATTTTAAACTTAGGAATCTATTTTCTAAATATCTCTTCAATATCTCTTAAATATTCTATCTAGATGATATGGTAATTGGTAAGGTTAAGGGTCTGTCTGTCATCTGAACAGATCATGTTGTTCCCCAGAGCAGGAATTATATTCACTTTTGAATTCTCAGTCCCTATCATAGGGTTGGTATATGTTCAATAACTAAATAATTGCGTGATTGACTCACTGGGTGATATTAACAAACTGTGTTATGAGATATCTTCACCTTCTAAGCAAGAGAAATTGTTTCAAGAATGGAATTATCTGAAGTATATTAAAGGACAGAACAGAAATAAACTAGTCATTATTGTATACTTAGTAAGTGCCAGCAATTTATATTTATCTTATTTATTCAACAGTCCTTAAAGGTTACACTATACACCTTATTGATAGACATAAAAAATGAAGCTTTTAAATAGAAACTCACTTGTAAAGTTGTACATCTGATAAATTAAAAGTGCTGAGATAAGAACTTAAATTTGGTAGACTCCATAAGCTATGCTCTGTTTTCTGGTACCGTACTGCCTTCTTATAAATTATCAATAGAAACATTTTTGTTGCCCTATGAATTTCTGAAGATTTTCATCTATTATGACAACACTTTTATATTGTCCACAGAATATCCATTCTCCCAGTCTCAGATCTACCTTCAATAGACAATATTTGGCATTCAGAGAAATAACATTCAACAACTTTATTCAATATGCTACTTTACCTAGAAATCTGGAATACACAAAACAAATTTTAAAGAATCCAGGCTGTATTATCTGAGCAACGGTCCTCAGTCTTCCAAGCAAACATTATCATTTAAGTTATTAAACAACATTTTAGTCAGGGATAATGAATATGGCACATAATTCATAACTAACCACTCCCACATCCATTTCAGACATCACTAGTAAATCACAGAATTTATTTTCCTACTAAGGCCTGTGGTAGCCTCACAATCCTTGGCCAAAATTCAAGCAGCCCTTATTATTCAAGAGGAATTAGAATGATAGTTCAAACTTATTTGCATCTCTTCTCTATGCTTTTACTAACACATTGTGAAGAAGACTTAAATAGTTTCTTACAAGATTTTTGTGGAAGATTATATTTCTGATATAGTTATTCTAACAGAATAACTTGTATGCAGAAGTAAAAAAAAATATGTAATCTTACTCCTTAGTTTTCAATTCGGGAACCAAATTTGCTTCTAATATAGTGCACATTAGCTTATTAGAAATTACCAAAACATAATACCTGAACCAGATAAAATGTATCAACTTTATTCTTTGTAGCTCCTATCAAGCCTCTTCCAAAAAAATCTCTACTGAGGCAAATGGTATTTGAGTTGTTTCAACTCGTGTTTAATTACTGTAGTCATTTAATTATTTTTCTTTTCTTATTAATTATTTCTACACCTGTTGTTTGTCCAGTAAGACTCAGAGAGTCACATATCTTCCTTAGGAATTTGACCTTTATCTCGATTGCAGTAGAAAAATATCAAAAGGTTCAGAGTAAATGATACATTCTCAGATTAGATAGATTCTTCTCTTAGGAATGTAAAAGAGGATTGCAGTTGGGAGATTTAGCAAGACAGGAAATAGGGAGTCTAAGCACGAAATGACTGCCATAATTCAGGAGAGATGTGAGAAGGGCTTAATGAAGGCAGAGGCACAGGAAAAGAGATGAATGATTGAGATATGTTAAAATAATGCACATAAGAACTGAAAGAAAGGGTTAAATCTAAGACAACTCTTGGGCCTTGGGCTTGGGTTGCACCATAAAGTTACACTGAAAAGAGTGTGGGAAAGTGAGGTTGCATATCCCTAGTACAGTGTATGAAGAGAAACAACAAATCAAAAGTCCAGTTCTAAGTTATGTCAACATTCAAGGAGTGGAGAATATAACAGAAAATATTGAGGGCGGAAATTCAGTAGTGAGTGTTCTCACTCTTTGAGACGTGATAAAAGTCACTCTATGATTCTGGTGAATCCTGTACAATGTAACATCCTATATCGCTCAGTCCCTACAATTAGCCTGCTCATACGTGCTTGATCATCTTCCCAACACCATATCCTTTGGTTCTTGTCTATCACTTTTGATGCTGCTATATTCTTACTTGGAAGCCCATAAGCATGGTCTTTTCAGTAGAATGGCTAACGTTTAACCATGGCTCTTGATCTCCTAGTTTAAAAATCACTTTGGGATCATGATTTTTTTAAAGAAAATAAAATTAAGTCTTACTTTCCCTTTCATTTTTATGAATACTATTCACTCTTCTTGTTTACGAAAGTCAACAACATAAGTACTCTAGGACCCAGTTCAATAAAACATCATCAGAAACTGCCCCCAAAGGACATCCTAGACCCACCATTCCCAAAGCAACACATACAGGGTGGACCTTCCTGAACTTATAACTCTTAACACTGTACATGATCCAAAAAGCATCTTAAATTCAGTATCTAATAAGTGTTTTGTTTTATGACAGTGATTAGATGAAAATATAGTTAATATCATATATTTATTTTAATATTTCAATCAGAGTTTTGTATTACTTTTGTTTTCTAATATACACATAATGTGAAAGACAAGGATAAAATGTCTCAGAAGATAAAACATTCTCAAAAGAAAAAAATAGTTCCTTTGAGAAGTTAACAAAAAGCTACCATAAGTCAGTAAACTGCAAAACAAACCTTCTCCCTGCTGGCTTTTTTCACCCATGGATGTTTGTGGTCCCCAGAGTTTTGTGTCAAGCTCACCTTTTGTTCCCTAGCTTTATATACTTTTCCTGAGCTGTTTTTTTTTCCACTTCTATTATTTCAATCAATGAAACATTACTAAGCTAATGCTCCCAGGTCCATATCTCTCACCCTGGAAACTCTCCCATACTCCAGAGCCACATACTGGACACCACTATCTAGAAATCCCATTGTCTAGAACACCTCAAACCCAGTAAGGCCAAAGCTTCTTCTCAACTGTTTCTACTATATTATCTTTCTTTTTTGTCTCATTGAACTACACCAGCGCCACCCAATTAATCAACAAAAATAGAAATATGATGATTGTCTTTTACTCTTATCTCCAATTGGTCACCAAATCCATTGTTCCAGCCAGACTTTCATGTCAATTAATACTAAACTGCTCAATTTCTTACCACTATAGCTGCAGTGTCCCTCCCTACTTCTCTCCCCAAAGCACATCTTTTCTTTACCCTGTCACCAGGGCAGTATAAGTTATAAATAATCTTATTTTTCATCTTAAAAAAAGCAAACCTCAGAGCAATATTAATTTACATTCAGGAAATAGTCCCAGCTTCTAGGCATAAAATCTATAGCCTTCATAAACTGACCTCTGTCTACTTCTCCAGACTTGTCTCTCATTATACACTGTAACAATTTTAACACAGAGTTATATCAAATTATTGATAATCCTTATATTGAGAGGTGAGATCTTTGTGCAATCTGCCCCCTCTCTGAGTCTGGGTGGGCTTGAGATTGCTTCAACTAACAGAATCACCATGTGAGAAGTACAGTGACACTGAGGCCGCCATGCTGGAGTGCCCATGGACAGTGCCACAGAGCTGCCAGATCTGTGTGTGAAGAAGTCATCTTGGAAGTAGATTCTGCAACCAGAGATGTTCTGTCTCCCAGCAGTTTGTGACACCCTTGTCATTTCATCCTTCCCCATTAGATGCCTTAGACATAGTAAAGCAAAGAAAAGCCATCTCCTCTATTTCTTGGCTTACAAAATCCAGATCATAATAAAGCTCTTATTGTTTTGTGCCATTGGATTGTGGTATTTTTTTAAAAATAGCAATAGTTACTTCTAACTAAACTTGATCCTCACAGCTATGGTGCCCTGAATGTAGAGCGTCATTTCCTTCATTAATCCCTTTATATATGCTCTTTCCTCTAACTTTGATCACAGAGCAACTGTACTCTGTTGAGTTGGTTAGCACACCTATTTAACTACCCACTTAAATATCTAGGTACACCATTAAATTATGGCCAATTTGAAAAGTAACAACATCACCATATTTCAACCACACACCTAGCATAACTATTGGCACATGATGGGGGCACATTTATTTGTGGAAAGGTCATACTTTCAAATCACCAGTGGGAAATAAACATTAGGATCTAATGTAATATGTAAAGGATCACTAGTAATAATATTGTCTTTCATTATGCCATGTGGTATGCATTGACTCTGCCCAACTAGACAGGAGTTGGTTCATCAAAACATAAAAATCAACCACAAACAGTAATTTTATAAATTGATGTACTTAATCAAAAAGTAGTTGAATAAACTATGTTTAACAGAGAAAAGTAGAATCTAAAGGCAATTTTTCACATTCCATAGGTTTTATAATGCTCTATCTCTATTATGAAATTTTATAGAAAAGTCTTTTAGAATCATCCTTGTTTCCCACTTTGTCTATTTACTATCAGTCTTGGAGTCACCTAAACATATCATAAGAGTGGAAATTCCTATACAGAATCTCTTTTATAGTCAGACATGTAGTACTCTTGATTTCCAAAAAAAGAGAAATGCATGCTAAATTATAATATCACTTTTTTTTTACATTTTAACATTATTCCCAAGGAAACAAGGAGAAATACAAACAATCTTCAGAATATGAAGTAAGAAGTATATTGGGTCTGAATTATAGTAGATATTTTTTATCTCCCAATTTTGTTTCTCTTCTATAAAATAGTACTATGTTTAAAAGCCAGAAATTATTTCCTTTCAAATTCACTGAAAATGGCTTGAGAAACATATTGAGAATAAACTACTGAAGATATATTATAATTTAATATATTTTTAACAGTCTTAAGCTAAGAATTTTTAGACAAAATAACAAATTTTGAAGATAGTAAAGTCCATTCACTTAAGAATTTTAAAACTGAAATAGATCGAAATATATTTCTTTATATGCCCTATGATTGCTCAGGGTAGAAGTGAAACCATATATTCATGATTACAGTTTAAAGAGTTCCTTAAACCCAATTCTTCCTTTAATATAAAGATGTTCCCTTCTGCAGGTTTTTTTTGTGAACTGCTATAAAATGATAACTGACAAGTCATTAACTCTAAGAAAGAGAGAAGTCCAGGTATACCTTCTGTACCTCAAAACTATATGTATTTCTTTAAAAAGTAATTAAGATATTTTACACAAATTGTCCTTATTTCAGAGTAGGTAATAAAAGTGCTTTGTCTTTATAGTTACATTTTGCTGAGAATCTACTACAAGCAGTTATTGCCTAATCCATAAATGAGTCAGAGACCACTTTTATCCACATGTGTTTCTTTTTAGTAACTGGGTGGCTGAAATATCATCCCAATTGCATTTGAGACAGGTTACTGTGATAACTTATGTCATTAGTGAAACATGGTATGAAAATGTATTATAACCTTCTGTCTTATCTTAAATTTCTACAGACAGTTAATAAGGCCACCTGCATGGTCTGCTCTTGTGAGATCTAAAAACAGTAACTAGAGTGGGAGATGGCTGTGTAAGATATAGCATCAAAGTCTCTTGCTCTTTTAGAAATGGCAAACTTCGAGATAAAGGAGAACTCAAGAACCAGACTCATAATTCTTTCACAATATTACCATAAGTTAGATTTTCCACAATGCTTTTACTTACACATAACTTAAAACACTAAGCAGTTTTAAGGATCTTTTTTCATTTCCAATTTTCAGCATGGAGTAAAGTTACATCTCAATACATTCAGAGCTCTATTCCAAAAGCTCATTGTAATGCAGCCACCTTAAAAAATTAGATCCTGAATACTGGTAGACAAAGCTATTTTGTCAAACTAAAAACTGTAACTATGGCAAAAATCACCCTGATGAAATAAAAAATAAAAGATTATTTAATACCTCCAAAGATTTAAAAAGTATTGTAGCAGCTCAAATATATTAACAAACTGTCTCTTAGTACATATGTTCAGGAAAATGACCTTCAATTGTTACATTTATAAAATAATTACCTAAATGCAAGTCTATAAAGTATGTGAAGATATACGAGAAAGTCTATTCTATCACCTTCATAATTGAATAGTTTCCCATTTTCTGCAAAGCAAATATAATCATTGATACAATTAGTTTATTATTATGAAGGGGTAGATGAGGTCTCAAAACACCTCTGTTAAAATTTGGTGCAGTCTGCTGCACAGACTTGCAGAGAGAAAAGTCTTAAAAATATTCATCTTATGAGATCAAGAGGAGTCAATCAGACAGGGAGAGACAGTGGACATGGTCAGAAGTGGAAGCATAGGAAGTAAATATGAAGAGGTACACTTTGAAAGTATGTTTTGTAATGAAGATGGAACCTTGACAATGCTTAAAATCTCATGGGCAAAACTATTTTAGTTGCTGAAGTGTGTTAAGTTCCCTAGATCTAATTCCATGTTCACCCATTGCCTGATTATAATTTGTATTTTCATGTAGATCTGACTACAGGAAAATCATTCTATAGTCATACTGAAATAATTATCATTTTTGAGGCAGTTCTAATTTCTACTGTAAGTCAGTAAGTTGAAAATTTGAGGTCTGTCTTTAGAAGAAAAAAGGTAATACACAATAATTTCATGTGGCATAAAATTGCAAATACAAAAATCAAGTCTATTTGAGAAGAGAGTGCCTCATAAACACCAAAATTCTAGTATCTATATCTGTTAGATTCAAATTTCTAGTGCTTCAGAGGAAATGTTCATAAAATGTACAAACAGAACATTAACATGTCCTGTGGTAAATTTTTTAAATGAATTGCAAAAATACTTATCCTGGGTCACAACTCTATGATGGTACACATTTTACATTTAAAAAAACTTGGTAGCTACGACAATAATACTTGTTCACTGTTATTTTTATCTACACATATAAGTCAGAAGCATGTCAGCTTAAATTCTCTAAATTAAGAGTCAGCCTAACACTTTAAAATGTATTTATTTTATCACAGTCTCTTTGGAAAGTTAAAGTATAATTATGTTTTCATTTTTAATATATAGAAACTTAACTTCAGCTCATTGATTTTGATTCTGTTAAGGAAAATAAAGGTTATCATAACTAAGAATGATTCCTTACAAACAAAATAAAACAAAAACCCAGTTAATGAATCATCTGAACAAACAAGAAGCATTTTAAACTACATTAACTGAATAATCCCAGACAAAAAGGTGCCGGCATACAGGAGTGCCTTGGTTTACTTGAACAGATCCTCCAAACCAGTAAAAAAAAAAAATGAGGTCCATATTCAAAGTTATGTACTATTTTATGCATACATTCAAACAAATATCAACTTTCACTAGACTTTCAGAGAAACCTTGAATAGGAAAGAGTCAGAGTATGTGTTTTGATTTTGCAGAACATATTTATAATAGCTACTATATAAACATTTCATTGTTTCAATTTTTGACTCAACCAATACTGTGAGCTTGAAAGAATCATTTATATGAACAAAACAGAATGTAAATCTTACGAACATTGATAACAAAAAAATAAAAGTGCAGATGACAGGGGTTGGGAATTGTTAGTGAATGGGGGAGAACTGAAAAGAAGTGTTAATATCCATGCTTTACAAACTAGAATACCAAAAAGGACTCCACAGTTGATTTAAAAGGAAATAAAGATGTCATTTTATTAAATCATGTTACAAAGTTAATCAATAAAAGAATTAAAGATGTTGGAATATAACTATGTTTAATAGCACTCCTACAAAGACCTGTCTATATTTGCTATCTTTTTTTGATTGATAAATAAAATTGTATATATCTATTTCTAATTCTTCCATCTTTTTCTACTGTACAGATTTCAATCAAATTATGACAGTAAGTACTCCACTGAAATAGCTCTCATCAAAATCTCCAGTGCAAAATCCTGAGGTCAGCTTCCTATACTCACCCTACTTATAGGTAACAATCTATGTCGCTGAGGTCCTATAAATAATGGTTAGAAACACAAACATGGGAATCAGATTGCCTGGATTCAATTACAGCTTAGTCTCCGTGAAACTTCATACAATTTAATTGTCCTCTCCATTTTCAGTTTCCTTTTCTAAAAAGTAATATTAAGGATACAGTACTGGTATCATAGGACTGCCATGAGGATTGAGAATGATCACCTATTTATAATGGCAACTAGAACATAGAAAGGCATACATAGGATGACTATTGATCTCTCTCTCCTCCTTGGAACATCCTTTACTGGCTTTCAGGAATGTAAGCTTCTCCTAGTTTTCTTCCTATTTTAAAGGCTAACTCTTTTTGGAACACCTACACCAGATCTTGCTATCGCCCTGATCTCTAAACATTGGTGGATCCTGATCCAAGGCCTCAATTCTCTTCCTCATCTATGCACAGATGTTGATGACTTTATCATGTCTAATCTCATAGCTTTTTATGATTTCTATATGCTCATGTCTCCATAATTTTTATTTATAGGCTACATCTGTCCCTTAAATTCCAGTCTTGCAATTTCAATGGCCATCTCAATAATCCTCTAGATAAATCTCTTTGGTGCTTCAAAATTGACATCTGACTTTTTCTCTACCTTCTCCTTCCATTTTTTTTTCATTTCAGCAAATGGAAACATCACCTTTCTAACAACTAAGACTACATGGCAATGTGGGATTGACAGTTGAGGGAAACTGCTAGGGGAGAAAGGGGCACTCATCAACAAGAAGGGTACCTGTATAATCAATGTTTGTATACCTAACCCTGAGTAGTACTCCACATCTTTAAAAAAAATTAGCCTGATATGGTGGCATATGCCTGTAGTTCCAACTACTTGGAAGACTAAAGAGGAAGAATCGCCTGAACCCAGCAGGTTAATGCTGCAGTGGCCGTGAGTGTGCCATTGCACTCCAGCCTGGGCAACAGAGTAAGACTGTCTCCAAAAAAAACAAAAGAAAAAAGAAAAAAAAAACAAAACCAAAATATCCAAGATAATTAATGAGTTGATCTCTGTGTACTTAGTCTGGACTTGAGTAGCATTATTAGACTTTGTTAATGAAAATATTATTACTTTGAATTATTTTTGTATATTTAATAAAACTTAGAAGTGAATTGCAGAGACGTGATTAGAGAAAAAGCAAAGGAAGAACAATGATGAGGCTGACTTAAGGTTTCTAATGTGTGTCAATATATTATATTATACGTGTGATATGATCTTCAAGTGGGAGAAGGAAAGAGGGAAACAGCTGACTTGAATGTCTATTATATGTTAAGTATTGTGCTAAATAAGCATTTTATATAAAAATTCATGTGGAATCCTCATCACCCTTATGAGGAAGTTACCACCATTCCAATATTAGAGGTAACAGCACTGGTATTTGAGCAGGATGAAATCATTTGTCCTATGCTACTCTATTGAGAACTGGCAGGCCGGACTCAAAGCCACATATGGTTATTTGAAAATAACCAAAACTATATAGATGAGTCTTCATCCACAAGAACAGAAGCACCAGTGTTTGACAAGCTTTTTAAATAGTGGAATAAAAACATAGAACATAACCAAAATGTGTGCACATGTGTATACACACACACACACACACACACACAACTTTTTTCATTGCTCTCTTTTGACATTATACTTTCTTGGTTTCCTAATTCAATTAAGAATCATTTCTTTCTCTTCAATTTTTCTCTTTAGCAATGAAAAAAAAATTCTGCTTAAAAAAAAAGTTTTATAAATGTCCCTCTTCTTTTTTGTTTTGTTTTGCTAAAAGCTTAATTGATTCACTGACTTTTTAAAAGAGCACACAACAGGCCACAACACAGAACTGAATTTAGGAACTAATTGAAGCCAGGTTCGTGAGGGCTTAAATTACTAGAGCCTTCCTGTCATCTTAAATTAAACTTCCTTATATACTCTTCAAGATTTATAACCCTTGGCCAAAAAGCTGTAAACCGTCCCAGTTTCACAGTGAATCTCCCAGAAGGAAATGATGTTTCCTGGAAAAAAACCCTGGAAGGCAAATGTCCTCAATGGGGCAATGCTTCCAAGAGCAACGTGTGTGGTAAGGCTCACAGGATCCTTGGAAAGGGGCAGCAGAGGGAACAGACAAGTCACTCATAAAACATGTACTCAGGGATTTTGCAACTTAACTTGTGAGTCCTGTAGGGGCAAGTTCATCTTAACTGAAAGTGGACACATTCTTGACTGACTCCCACAAAATCAAACACAGAAGGGCAAATGCTCATCTGAGGAGATCATACTCTCTGCAGTTCACAGAATAACTCTTTTTAAAATTCAGAAAGATTTATCTTTATGACTGTGTTTGCCACCCATTTCTGTCATCTATCTATGTAATTTCTTACCTCTACTTTTACATTCAATTATCTACGTTTTATTTTATAAAACATAAAAGTAAAATAATAATTCATGTATCTTAATGACCACTATTTGTGAGCTGGTAAAATTCACCAACTATAACAGGATGAATCACTAATGATAACAGGATGGAGTCATTTAATAATCTAGTCAAAAATGAAGCTAAATGACTCATTTTAAGAAAAATCACCTTTTTAATCTTTTAGCAAATAGAAAAGCTCATCATCTTAAAACTTTGTGTATTACTAGATCAGTGCATTAAAAAAATACATCTTCATTTTATTCGTTTTTCTTCACTATAATATTTTACAAGTTATTCTCAGGAAAATCATGTATTCATTGACTGGGTATCATTAGCTGGTATGTGTCAGGTACTACACAGGGTTTTAGAGGAATTGAACTTACTCTTGTCAACTAGAACTCTAGTGGTAAAAATGCAACATATAAAAACTAATGTTTGAAGAAATATCCTAAATGCCTAAGACATAGTTACTGATGAAAATGATTTTTATGAGTTTAAAAATAATAGGAATCATTTTTACCTTGTTTTCTAAAATAAAAAATAAGATTCCCTCATCTCTCAGTTAATACCTATGATATCAACTCTTACATAAGATTTTAGCACTTTATATTAAGACAGTTCTCATATTTTTCCATTTGGTTGGAGAGAGAGCCTTTTCTCTATTCTTTTCAAAACAAAAAAGTAAGAAATGTAAAAAGAACTGGGTTTTAAGTGAATGCAAACAGGATACTTTGTATTTTGTAATATAGTAAGATGTCTAATCTTTAGCCATGTAAAGTTAAAGTTCATCCAAGAAGTACCTCCATAGAAAAAAATCTAATTTTATATTAAATATACTCAAATTTTTGAGAATTTATTCATTTTTGGTAACTATTCAATGACTTGATAAGCAAGCCTTTATAACTCCAAATATAATCAAATATTTCTTTGTGATAGATTTAAGAAATTTAGAATCTGAGTCCCAGCTTTACTTTAATATACACACTGTATTAATATGGATATTAATAGAAGTGAATAATTCAAGTCAAATGATAAAGCTGATTAAGGATCAAGAAACAAGATTTCCCTCACAAGTCATTAATGAAAACCACATAAAGGTGACCATTAATCCAGAGGTATGTGACTTTAAGTAGTATTTTCTCCCTTATATTGTTAAATTATTTTTGACAAGAGAAGGGCAATTATTTATGCTAATATGATTTATTCACAAAATGAATTAGTAATCTGAACATCCTAAGGACGATGGTTTTATGTCAGATTAGCTATGGCATCAATATTTGTTATCAGTATATAATTAAAACTTTGAATAAAAAGGCAAAGCATGCTTTATTAGCTGCAAATTTAATAGATGTATTGTTTCTAGATCAGTTATCTTATATGGATTATCTAAGCAACACATATTGCTATCCTCACAGTGCTTACTTTCTAGAGTGCAGGAAGTGAAGATTATGAACAATGAGTGTAATAAATAGGTAAATTGTAAGTTAGAGGATAATTATAGCTATGGAAAAAAGAGGAAATGTATAGATGAATACAACAGGCAGTGCAAGTGGACAGACTATAATATTAAAAGCAAGGTGTGTCATTGAGAAGGGACATGTGAGCAGTTGACTTGAAGGAGACGTGTGAGATAGTCATGTGACTATTGGGGAAAGAGCATTCCAGGCACAGGGACTGGCTAGAGCACGTTCTAAGGTGGGAGCAAGCCTTGGCTATTTGAGACCATTCCAGGGTTTTGAGCATGGGAGTGACAAGTGCCAGGTAGTGTTTTATAGGTAC
Source organism: Cephalopachus bancanus (assembly GCA_027257055.1). NCBI lineage: Eukaryota > Metazoa > Chordata > Mammalia > Primates > Tarsiidae > Cephalopachus > Cephalopachus bancanus. The sequence goes on from JAPVLO010000258.1 coordinate 2,520,307, forward strand.
TGACTCATTTATCCCGTAAACAACCTCATTAGTGCCCTTTTTAATTCCTTCTGAACAAATATGAAAATAGAAGTAGGTAAGTTGCCTAGATCATCCAATTAGTAGGTGGTGAAATTGGATCCAAGTTCTGGCAGTCTGATTCCAGAAGTAAACTCTTCACACTTCAAGCTCCAGGTGCCATGTGAATAGGACACATACATGCACACTTATGCACACACATCATTCAAATGTACACATACGCAAACACACCTACACACTCATAAACACATACACAAAAGTTTAGGGAAAGAAGAGAGCATAGAAGAGAATTTGGTATCCACACTCTATTCACTCCTCTTGATCCGTGTTTTATCTCTCGTATATTTTGCTTGTTAACCATTAAATCAAAACTTATGTTTAAATGAAAGATGTTCCAATTGATTGAATACATCTGGAGTTATTTTCAAAATAGCAAACCAAATTAAATATTCTTAATGTATAAAATAAATGTTGTAAAATATATATACAATTATGCCAACTTATTTTAAACAAAGAGAACAAAGCAGAAACATTCTCATTTAACTGAAACAATGTGCCCTAAGACATTTTATGAGTCTACAGAGGAAAATATAATAGCATTTTTTGGCTAAATATCCAGAAAAATACAGCAAGCTAACATTTAAACTATTTACTTGAGCCGGGCTTGGTGGCTCAGCCTGTAATCCCGCGCTTTGGGAGATTGAAGTGAGTGGATTGCCTGACCCCGCGGGTTTGAGACCCGCCTGAGCAACTTGGCAAGACCTCATCTCTACAATAAATCAAGAAATTAGCCGGATGTGGTAGCACACACCTGTAGTCCAGCTACTTGGAAGGCTGAGGTGGAAGGATCGTCGGAACCCACAAGTCGAGGCTGCAGTGGCCGAGAGCAGCCACTGCACTCCAGTCTAGGTGACAGAGTGAGACTCCAACTCAAAAAAAAAAAAAAACCAACCAAAAAAAAAAAAAAAATCTCAAGCAATCATTTACTTGGAAAGAATTTTGAAATCAATAAAAAGTCATTATATTAATAAATCATGATTTATAACTCACACCTCCAGTCAATAAAGATAAATGTGTCACTAGAATTTTTTCTTCTACATTAATTATCTTGATCTTAAAACATAGAAACTATATTAATTTCCTACATATTTTATCACATGAGCTTTTGAAAAATGCTTTTATAATATTGATTGTTATAGGTAAGTCCACATAAATTCTAATTCACACATTTATTCTTAATTCATAGACTAATATACTAAATCTATATGAATGAAAATGAGTACTGATATACAAAATATAATTTCATTCAAAACATATAATGAATTATATAAATAGTAAGACTTTTAACTCTTGTGTATCAGAGTCATGAGTACTGCTTTTAATAAAGCTAGTACTGCTCTACAGACATATTTATTCAATTCAAAAAGTAATTAAATCCAAATTATCAGAAGAAAAATTATCTAACAGTCTACCTCAGTCTTAAAGGTCACTGGTAAAAACAATACTATTTATATCCTTGTAATGAAGAATAAGACATCCCGCCCCAAGATGGTATAAAACCATGTTTCTTATGTATAGTTTCATATTTTAAAATATCCTACAGTTTCCTAACAGCCATGTATATCCAGCAGGAACAGGAAAATAAATATTTCCCCCAAAGACTCATAACCACCGAGAAATTTCAAGCAAGAAATTCCACATGGCAGATATAGAAAAAGATTGAAGCAATGACAAATGATATTCCATATCACTTCCAGAGTCAACACGCTTTATACAAAATCACTTTATTTCTTTTATTTTTTTTTCAGCTGCTATTCTCGCTTCTTATTCATTCAAATTGCTTAAATCAAACTCTAGGCAATATTATTTCTGGCTCTTTTCAAAATCTATCTCTTTGTATCAATCATTCACACAAAAAACAATAATAAATAAAACATGATGTTTCCCATTTTCCATCTCTCTATGCTTAAGGAAATCCAAGAAACTTACCCTATAGAGATTTATTTTTCACTTTGACTCCTGTACAATCTTACTTGACATAACCAAAAGCCAAGACAAGCTCAGAGAACAGAAGTAAATACATTATTGAATAATGAAAAATATCCCCCATCATCCATGAACTTTATATTTATATGCTGTATTTTTTGGTAAAATTATAATTTGTCTTTATTGATTTAAAAAACTCACCATTGAGCCTTCCAAAAGGAATCAAATTTAGCCACACAGAGAAAAAAATATTGCTTATATGAAATGAGAAACAAGGTCCATAGAGGGCTGGTTGATAGATGAAAGAGAAGATGGTTTCTGAAAAGTTGAACAATTGACAGTAAGTGGGAGGTGGTTTGTAAATGTATTTTGGAAATTTATCTTAATATTTGAGTCATTTCTAGTTATCAAACTCAAGGCTAACTTAAGATTATTAGGTTTCAAGTTTGGCTTCTAAGATGGAAAAAGTTAAATATTTACATTTGCTTTATATATATATATGTGTGTGTGTGTCTATATATAGACACACACACACACATATATATATTCTTGTCATGTTTTATTAAGTAAGAATTTCGGGACGGCACTGAACATAAATAGTTACAGTGGTCATCCTGCCTGGTTCCTAATCTTAGAAAGAAAGCATTCAATATTTTATTAGTAAGTATGATGTTAAATGTGAGAGTTTTTTGCAGGTGGACTGCACCTATTTGAATAAATTTTGTTGTTAAAAAATTTTAGAATTGTGGGGTACATGTGAGAATTTGTTACATAAGTATATTGTGTGAAGGTGAGGTTTGGGCTTCTGTAGTGGGCATGGTATTCCCCTCAGTAGTGGGCATGGTAGTCAATGGGTAGTTTTGTGATGTGTATATATATATATATATATTTTTTTTTTTAAGTTGATAAAAAGTATTTTCACATCCTCCTTCCTTAAGAAAAATATAACAGTTACTTACATAACAGAGCTACCTAACACACACTCCAGTCATTGTTTAGGAACAAATTGTAGCAGTTTGCATGAAACTTCATTTCATGAATATTTTTGCTGTGTCAACTAGGCGGGGCTACAGTCCAAGTTCTTTAATCAAATACTAATCTAGGTGTTGTTGTGAAGATATTTTGGGGATGTGATTAAAGTCCATAATCAGTTGACTTTCAGTAAAGGATATTATCGTAGATAATCTGGATGAGTTTGAGTCAACCACTTGGAAGAATTTAAAAGCAAACCTGAGGATCTCTTGAGAGCAGACCTTCTACCTGTGTATTGCAGTTTCAGCTCATGATAAGAACTACTCTTCAGATTTCAGAGTTGCTGTGCCAGTCCCCACAATCATGTAAACGAATCCTGAATTCTTCACAGCAAATCTGTTACTATGTATCTCTTACTGGCTCTATTTCTCTGATTGAATGCTGACTGATACAACTTCACATTGGGAGTGAGGGGGGCTTCAATGAAGAGGGAAGGAAGTTGCCATGATTTGGGAGCACCTTGCCCCAGGCTGTGTCTACATGTACCAAAAGACTCAAGCTAGACAAACATACATGTATTTGCATATAAACACACACACACACACACACACACACACACACACACACACACATACACACACACAAATCTCACATTGCAAACAGCTTGCTCCCAAATCTCAAATTCCTATGTTTAACGGACCTGAAATTTTTGACAGACTTAATTAATCAAAGGCAACAATGAAAGATTACTACATAACAGGAGACTAGGACTCAATACACATTCTAAATATTAATTCGTAGAAGAAAGTAGCCATGCTACATGACTTACACCGAAGACATTTCACAGCTTGATAGAAAGTAATAATCATCGTTAAAAAACAAGTAAAATATTTCATCTAAATAATGATAGGTGTTGCTTGTCCAACCAAAAGAAAGGGCTTTTAACTTCTATTACACTAGTCAAATAATCCCATCACAGTGATATAAAAATAGAAGTATGTTTTTCAAACTTGTAAACAATAATTTGTTCAAAACATGCTGTATTTAGATAAATTGGGTTTAAACACATTCCGTGCTTCCCTTCCTTACCTGGACTGCATATCTTGTTGGGTTTTGGCCTGACCGGCTTCCTGCTGAGGAGGAGCGTGAGTGACTCGCTGCTGGAGTTCCACCAAGGACTGATAGTACTGCTGCTGATGGTGCTGTTGCTGCTTGTAGCGAGACAAACTGAAAAACAGTCCTAGAATGGCTTTTAAGTTTCCATTTCTTATTTCTGTGTCAAATGGAAAATACAAAAAAATTATCATATAAATTAGATGTTCTTGTTAAAAGTTGAAATTCTAGAGATAATTCTCTAAAATTAAATTTATGAAGATAGAGATATAACTTGTTTCCCTTAGTCACAGATTCAAACAAATCTGAATTTCTGAAACATGATGACATTTCCAAATAGTTTAGAATTTCAGAGAGAGAACAAAAGGATGGAGGGTAGAGGGTAGAAAACAAAGCTCACTCAAAAGATATATTCTTTGCTGACTCTGAACTACAATTTTTCTCAAGTTGGCTTCTTCTTGGTAATGACTGGGTTCTCTCTCCTGGGCTAATCATTTGATTTAGCATGCTGCTTTCTTCACAAATATACACAGCTGTTACCAACAGCTATGAACCAACAGTTCATAGCTGCGGCTATGAACTGGAGAAAGTAAGCCACTTAAATGTTGGTTTTCCTGCATTTATAAATATTGATGTTGTGTGTGCACTTCATAGTACCAACTGGATTTATAGCAATAAATATTCCTTCTAAATCACTCACCCCCAATTTATTTATGCATATATAAATGCAAATAGTTTCTAAATATATATATATATATATATACATATCAAAAGATATATATGCATGTAACTATATAGCTTCCAAAAAGCAGTCATATCAATTTTTAATGATCAATTCATTTATTTTTAATGTATGCTATTATTTAAAAAATAATAAAGATCAACTTACATGACATTAGATAACATAAATGAATCAAAGGGAAATCTTTGTTCTAACTGATGGAGTTCCTGTGTAAGTTTTTAAAATATTGAATTAAAAACATTAAATTCACAAGCAGACTACATGTATGTAACTTTTTCACCTGTAGTTACAAATTAAAAATTAAGAAAAGAGAAGGAAGTAAAGCTTGCAAGAAAGCTACACAACTTGTAATCATATTTTAAATAAAACTTGCTGTTGGTAATAAAATACACCCTCCTCTGAGATCAAGGTTTTGTGTTCCCCTTGGGAGTTTAGAAAAATTAACAAACTATTTAGATTTCTTGTTCTCTGATAGTTTATTATGTAACCTAAACTATGCAGTGAAATCATTCATATAAAGTGAACCTCTGAGGTGTGCTATTTTTCTCACAGACTTTCCTCACAATTTCCCTCATATTGAAGAGTTGGCTTGATTGATTAATCTAAAGCTACAGTGAGAAACAGTTCATTCGCTCCTATAAACTTGAATGATATTTTAAAGGTTTTAATATTTTCTTGTTTTATTATTATGCATGCTCAATTTAGAAAATCATCTCAAGTACTTACATATTTTTAAAAGTTGAATATAGCAATAGTCTCATGTTAATAAAGACTGTCAAGTGAGAAGGAAAATACATAAAATTGAAAGAATGACAGCATGTCTAGCCTGCCTTTAACCACTTATAAGGCAATATATTTTCTTTGGGAATTTTATACAAATGTTATTCTAAGCAACAAAACTACTAGTTAGGTGTGAACCTAATCTTTTGGACATTAAATGTGTAATTTAATTATATATCATTGCACATTAATATAAAAGAAATGCAAATATCATTTAGTGTTCTTAAGCATGGAAAATTTTATCTTATATATGACAAACTTTTGCAAATGTTTGCTAGCTTTATATATGAAAAAAGTTTTTAAAATGATGAAAACTAGTTCAGTTTTTTCCTACTTTGCTACTTTTCAATTTGAATGATGAAATTGCAAACCCTTAATGATTTAAAACCTTATATATAATAGTTATTAATGCTGTTAGTGTTAATTATTTAAGAATTGATACTTATTTAGACTTACCAAATATTTTGACTATCACTACTAGACTGAATGTATTACAGAAATGTTATTGATAAAATAATATTTCAACATTAATGATACTACTTTACCTGTGTTTATATCCATCACTTATATAATCATGAATCCACCTACTTAAGAATTTTTAAATACTACAAACCAGAAATAAAAGATATTTCATTGATTCACTCCCTCTCCCATATACTTGTTGATAAAAAGAACAGTTCTGGCAAAATATGAAAAATATTTAAATAATGAAAGCATATATGAATAATCATGTTAATGCTTCTACTGTTTTGAAAATGTTATCAGTTTCCTTTATTGTATGAAGGAATTATATAGTCCAACATTACATTTCATACAGTATGAAACACTACATTTCTTACCATATGAACATTGATGCCACTTGTGACAATACAAGTGTTTTTGTTCTTACCTTCAGCAGATAGACCTTGAACATTTACTCCTCGGGCTGCTAGAAAACTAAGGCAGACATCAACATTTTCAATCTGCAATACGAAAAGCAGTGAAAAAGCAACTTAGAGGATTATTTCTTAGTAAATACATGAGTTAAAATGAAACCAAAGGAAAAAAAAAGATAAAGAATGAATACTTTACATTCATTGCATGCTAGAGGTCTTTACCAGGGTTTAACTAGAATTATTTTGGCTAATTGCAGGATGAATATAAAGCTTTCATTGTCCAATTTGGTACTTTCAAACAATTCATAAAGGCCTGACCAAGAATGGCATTCTTGGAGATTAGCAACCCACCTACTTAACATAAAACTGGATTTTGTGCTTTTCAAATAAATCTCGGTGAAAGCATCCATACAGGATGAGCCTGTTGCATGTGTGAGACTTAGAATGTTAGGATGTGGGCAATAGAGATTCAACCAGTAACACTTGTTAAGTATGTCAAAAGATAGACAAGATGGAGAAAGGGTTTATATAACAGAAGTCAAGCATGTTTTCACCCCAAATCATAGAAAATAATAATAATAATAATTATTATTATTATTATTTTGAGTTGAGATCTCACTCTAATGCCCAGGCTGGAATGCAGTGTCATGCTCATGACTACTGCAGCCTCAACCTCGGGTGATCCTTTCCCTCAATCTTCCAAGTAGCTGGAACTACAGGTGCATGCCAGCTAGAGCTTAGCAAGATCTTTGTTGCAGAGACAAGATCTTGCCAAGTTGCCTAGGCTGGTCTCGAACCCCTGGGCTTAGGTGATCCTCTTGCCTCCATCTCCCAAAATGCTGGGATTACAGGCATGAGCCACCATGCCCAGTTGCAAATCTTAATTTTTAAAATTGTATTTATTCATAGAGTGGAGTAATTCTCTGATTAAATATAGGCTTCCTTTGCTATTTTAAAAAGGTGATATTCACAGTTTTAAAATAGTTGGTTTCAATATGATTACCAGCTTGTAACCAGTTAGGGTGAGAAGCAAAAAGTGAAATGACTGATTTATATTAATTAAATGAGTGATTTCAACATTGGATATGACATTATGCAGCAATTATACAGCTACAACTTTTAATAGGAGTGTAGAAAGCTAGACAGTTCCGTTTCTTTGTGATTTATCTTCCTGGGTTTTTTGGTATTCCATATAAGTCTTGAAATTTAAAAGCAAGTAAAAGATTTAAAGTTAATAACTTGACAAGGTATTATTTTCTATCTTGTTAAATTCTCATCAAAAGCTATGAATAAATACACACAAATTCTTCCAGTGTCCTTCCTACCTTAGCTTCATAACAAGGTCAAAATGTCTCTTAAAGAAAATAAAAAGAAAAAAATGAATATAAAGCAGACAAACTACTTAGATTCATTTTAAAACATAATTTCGTGTATAAATTAAATTTAAGTAATAATATCCAAAGGAATGTTTTTTGCTTAAAGATGACCACAACATGATCTAGTGAATATTATCCTAACCATCAGCATCTGAATATCCACTGAAGCTACAATGCTAAAATATGTATCTAATTATTTTCTTTCTTCATGTTTTACTCTGCTACAGAAATAAGATTATGTAAGGAAAGAAAGAAGGCGAAGGGATAACAAGAACTGAGGCAAATTGGAAATTCTATGATATTCAATCAAATTATTCTTTTAAATGTATCTTTCTGAAGTCCATTAAAATAAAAGAAAAAGCCGGGCTCGGTGGCTCAGCCTCTAATCCCGCGCCTTTGGGAGGCTGAGGTGAGTGAATTGCCTGAGCCCGCAGGTTCGAGACCCGCCTGGGCAGCGAGACCTCATCTCTACAATAAATCAAAAAATGAGCCGGCCGTGGTAGCGCGCGCCTGTAATTCCAGCTACTCGGAAGGCTGAGGTGGAAGGATCGCCGGAGCCCAGCAGGTCGAGGCTGTGGTGGCCGGGAGCGGCCACTGCACTCCAGTCTGGGTGACAGAGTGAGACTCCGACTCAAAAACAATAAAATAAAATGAAAAATAAAAATAAAAGAAAAATGCCAAATAATTATTGTAGCTTAATATTAAGAAAGCGAATAGTATTAAACATTTTAAATGATTGCAATAGCAGTCCTGATGTTACTAATTTTATAGCAATTATGTGCCTTTTATAGAAAGGAAGATTTCTGACTCAAACATGTAATTTGCTACAAAGTGTTAACAGGATATTATTGACTAAATTTTAGTTACATTTATTATACATGAACAGACAAGTTCACCAAAAAATCCAGAAGAAGTTAACACATAGAGTTCATAATTAAATTCATTACATAATATTTTTAGTTTATCAGTTAACCAGCATATAAAATAAACTAATGCCTAGATTAGATGTTAGAGACACAAATATGTGTTAGCATACACTGAAATTATAAAAGGAAAATAAAAGGGCCCTAATAGAAGAAAAAAATCTTAAAAATATACCATTCATTACTTTCAAATCTATTTATCAGGAGTATTCGACCTTTTGTACTATTTCCTTATATCATTCATTATGTGCATTAACAACTTAAGATATGTTCATCCAGTTCCCCATTAACACCATAGTAGCCCAGCAACAGATTAAGTACTTGAATACATAGTTTCCAATATGACTATTAAAGTCTAGTTTATTAGACTTTATTTATTCAGCAATGTTTGTTTATTGATCACAATTAATTTTCCAACAATGTAATTTTTCCCTACTTAATATCAGGCTATTTAGAAATTCAGGCATACTTGCTATTTTTAGTACATACTATGCTACACTTTTTACACAGCAAAAAAAAATTACAGTAAAAAGAAATGGCTTTGAGAGAAATTGTTAATTGTCATTTACATGGTCAGTCTTCTCACAAGAGGTATACTTTAAAACAATTTGAGTGGACTTTTTAATGATAAAATAATATTCTTTGTTAGCAATGATTTTATTTAAATAGATTCTAAACATTGTTTTGTCACCATCCCTGTTTCTTTAAAATAGATTGATAGAAATTGAAGATGTGCCCTGTGTATGAGAGGGGGGTGAGTGAACTTGACACACTCTGGATCAATTTTCCCCTCAGCTGCATGCAAGTCATTGGTCCCACAAGAGAGGAGTCCCAATCAGGGCACAGAGGCAGATGACCAGAGCCCAAGTGTAATGGGGAACAAACCTGTGTTCAGACAGCTTCCAGTGCACCTTCCACCACTGGAGCCCAGGAGCTGGTTACCAGGCTGGGAAAGTTTGCCTGGAGATTAAGCTTGTCTGGCACCCACCACCAACATCTGGGGGTCAACCACATACCCAGATCAGAAAGATCAAATGCTGAGCAAGGACTTTAATGGGGAGGGAGCAACATGAAAGACACCTGAAGTCATTCCTCCTAGGGAGGTATCTGGGCTGCAAACCATAAACCAGCAGACAAGGGGCCCATCCCCCACCTGTTCCCAGCAAAGAACTTGCAACAAGTCTGAAAAACAAACCAACTGGACTAACCACAGGAAAAACTCTGCAGTAGAGGTAAATTTTTCAGGGTGGAGAGCACAGAGCAGAAGTGAGTGCCCTCTCTCTCTTATTGGGTGTTCTATATTGCACAACAGAAAGGGCCATTAACAAACTTCAGAGTAACAAAACCAAAAAGGAAAGATAGGGAAGTGTTGCTCTTCACAGATGGGGGAGGGGGGAAGTTCACAGAAAATTTTGGAATCTTAAAGAGACAACACCAGAAAAAGCAACTATCAGTGCACAAAAAATGGAAGCCCCACAGAATGACCTGTCCCATATGACAGTCACAGAACTCAGAGATTGGTTGGTTAAAATGAATAAAGAGAACTACAAGAAACTACAAGTGAAATTCACCAAACATATACAAGAAGTAAAAGTGAAATGGGCCAATTTCAAAAAGGACCATTCTAAAATACTGGAAATGAAAAACTAAATCCTGGAAGTTAAAAACATATTAACAAGCATAGGAAGTAGGATCAATCAGGCAGAAAAAAGAATTTCAGAGCTTGAAGACCAACATATGGAACGAATCCAATCTGTCAAAAACATAGGAAAAAAAGCTCAGAAAGAATGACCAAAGCCTCTGAAAGATGTGGAACTATGTAAAAAAAGCCATATCTACACCTGACCAGTATCCCTGAAACAGAAAGGAAAACTGAGAACACATAGAAAAAGCATTCCATGAAGTCATCCAAGAAAACTTCCCACATCTCACTAGAGAGGTGACCATTCAAGTGCAAAAGATTCAGAGAACCCCTGAAAGTTATGAAAAGAGGATACCATCCCCAAGACACATAGTAGTCTGTCTCCACAAAGTAAGCATGAAAGGAAAAATCTTAAAGGCAGTAAGAGAGAAAGGTCAGACCACCTACCAGAATTGCTCAAGACTTATCTTCAGAAACACTACAGGCCAGAAGAGACTGGAGTTCCATTTGTAATGATCTCAAAGACAAGTAATTTCAGCCAAGGATTTTCTACCCCACCAAGATAAGTTTAATCAGCAATGAAGACTTAAATTTCTTCCCAGAAATCCAAAGCGATGCCAGTACAATATGATGCCAATATGAGAACATGCTGCCTCCAGAGCAGTCCTTCAGGAGATGCTTCAGAAGGTGTTGAGCACAGAAAAAAAGGTCATACCCGTGAAAAAAAAGTACAGGTAAGTACAGAGTTAAGTGAGCATACAGATCATCTACAAAAATGACAATACACAGATACATAATTACAAAAGTAAAAAGGAAACAAAGCAACCTCATAAGAGCCCTATGACAGTGATTAACTCTCACATTTCAATAATTAATTTGAAAATGAATGGACTGAAAGTACCAGTGAAGAGGCATAGAATGGCAAACTGGATAAAGAAGCATGATCCAACATTCTGTTGCCTCCAGGAAACTCGTGTCATTGTAAAGGACGCCCATAGGTTCAAAGTAAAAAGCTGAAAAATGACCTTTCAGGAAAATGGGAAACAGAAAAGAGTAGGGCTAGCTATTCCAATATCAGACAAAGCAGACTTCAAACCATTAAAGTTAAAAAGGACACAGAAGGACACTACATAATGATAAAAGGCTCAATCCATTGTCAAAAAATATCCATCCTAAACATATTTGCACCCAAAACATAAGCAAAAGTTTTATAAAACTACTAAGTAAACTAAGAGAGGACGTTGACACTTACACAATCAAAGTTGGAGACCTCAATACCCTGCTAACAAACCTAGATATATCAGAGGCAAAAAACCAACAAGAAGATTCAGTACTTTAATTCAACACTTGATCAAATGGACTTAATAAACTTCTATGGAACACTCCACCCAACAACTACAGAGTATACATTCTATTCATGAGTACATGGAACATACTCTAAGATCAATCAGATTCTCAGACATAAATCAAGTGTGAACAAATTTCAGAAGGTCAGAATAATACCTTGTATCTTCTCAGATAACAGTGGAATAAAATAAATATTGCCACCAACAAGATTCCCCCAAAACACACAAAGACATGGACACTAAACAACATGCTGCAACAACTCCTAAGTCAACACAGAAACCAAGACAGAAATGAAAAGATTTGTGGAAACAAACAAAAACAAAGACACATCTAATCAGAATCTCTGGGATGCTATGAAAACAGTGTTAAGAGGAAAATTCATAGCATTACACGTGCACATCAAGAAAATAGAAAGATCACATATAAACACCCTAATGTCACAACTAAGGGAGCTGAAAAGTCTAGATCATCTAAAACTTAATTTCAGCAGAAAAATTCAGAGCATTAAGATAAAGTCACAGTTGTAGGATATAGAAGACAAGAATATCACAGAAAGGATCAGCAAGACAAAAAGTTGGTTCTTTGAAAGGATAAATAAGATTGATGGACCCCCTAGCCAGATGGACCAAAAAGAGAGAAAGTCCAAATAAGCACAATTAGAAGCAAAAACATGAGGTCACAACTGATCTTGAAGAAATTCAAAAGATTATTAGAGATTACTATGAATATCTGTATACAGATAAACTAGAAAATCTAAAGGAAATAAAGGACTTTCTGACATCATACAACCTCCCAAGTTTGAAACAAAAAGAAATTAAAACCCTAAACAGACCAAAAGCAATCAAGGAAATTGACTTATTCATAAGAAACCTCCCTGTTTAAAAAAAAAAAAAAAAAAAAAAAAAAAGCTCTTGACCAGATGACTTCTAAGCTGAATTCTATAAGACATTCAAGGAGAGGCTGATGTCAACCTTACTGAAAATATTCCAGACAGTCGAGAATGAGGGAATTTTCCCTAACTCATTTTATGAAGCTAATTACCATACCAATACCCAAACATGGCAAAGACCCACCAAGAAAAGAGAATTATGGGCCAGTCTCCTTGATGAACTTAGATGCAAAAATTCTCAACAAGACTCCAACAAATTGAATCCAACAACACATCTCAAGGGCTTCATCCCTGGGATGCAGGGCTGGTTTAACAGTCACAAGACCATAAATCTAATTCAGCACATTAACAGATGTAAAACCAGGAACCACATGATTATCTAATTAGACGCAGAAAAACATTTGACAAAATCTAGCATCCCTTCTTCATAAAAAAACCAAAAAACTCAAACACCAAGTCATAGAAGTAACATTCCTCAAAACAATAAGCACCATCTATGATAAACTCACAGCTGATGCCTTGCTTAATGGGAAGAATCTGGAACCATTCACCCTAAGAACAAGAACAAGACACGGATGCCCACTTTCATCCTTTGTATTCAACATAGTGCTGGAAGTCCTAGCCAGAGCAATTAGGCAAGAGGAGGAAATCAAGGGTATTCAAATAGGAAAAGAAGAGGAAGTTAAGCTATTTGTCTTTGCAGACAATATGATTCTATTCCTAGAAAACCCTAGGGAGTCTGTCAAAAGCCTCCAAGCACTTATAAATGACTCTGGTAAGTCTTGAGTTACAAAATCAACATGCAAATGACAGTTGCATTTCTATATACCAGCAATAAGGAGGTGGAGAATCAAATAAAAACATAATTCCATTCACAATAGCCATACACACACACAAAAAAATACCTTGGCATCCACTTAACTAGAGAAGTGAAAGACTTTTACAATAAGAACTACTAACACTGCTCAAATAAATCAAGGATGCCACAAACAAATGGAAAAACACCCCATGCTCATGAATTGGAAGAATCAGTATTGTCAAGATGTCTATCCTACTCAAGGCAATCTACAGATTCAATGCAATATCCATCAAATTACCAACATTTTTTTTCACAGACATGGAATTGACAATATAGAAATTCATAAGAAAACATAAAAGAGCACCAACTATCAAAACAATTCCCAGCAAAAGGAAAGTAAGGCAGAAGTTATCATACTTCCAGACTTTAAATTTTATCACAAAGCTTCAGTAAACAAGGTGGCATGGTATTGGGACAGAAATAGACACATAGACCAGTGCAACAGGACAGAGATTCAGGAAGTAAAAACACAGTATCTTAGCTCATCCTCAACTAAGCCACCAATAACAATCTTTGGGGAAAGGAGACCATATTTAGCAAATGGTGCTGGGAAAACTGACTAACCACATGTAGAAGAATGAAATTGGATCCCTACATATCATCAAATACAAAAATCAGCTGAAAATTGATCAAGGTCCTAATGAAAAATATAAGAATTCTTATAAAATATAAGAATCATATAGGAAAACATAGGAAACATCGTTCTGGACATTGGAGTAGGCAATGAATATATGACCAATTCCCCAAAAGTGAACGCTACAGAAGCTAAATAGACAGGTGGTACTTCATCAAGCTGAAACGCTTTGGCACAGCAAAAGAAAACAACATGAGAGTAAAGAGACAACCCACAGAACGGGAAAAAATTTGCAAATTATGTATCTAACAAAGGCTAACATCCAGGATCTACAAGAAACTCAAACAAAATGAAAGGAAAAAAAAACTAACAACCCCATTTAAAACATGGGCAAAAGACATGAACAGACACTTCTCTAAAGATGAAATACAAGCAGTCAACAGACACATGAAAACATGCCCAGCATTCATCAGAGAAATGCAAAACTACAATGAGATACCACCTAATTTTGGTGAGGATGGTTGTCATTAATAAATCAAAACAAAACAAAACAAAAAAATCAGGTGCTGGCATGGGTATGGAGAAAAGGAAACAGTTCTGCACTGTTAGTGGGAATGTTAGGCTAGTTCAACCTCTATGGAAAGCAGTGTGCTAATCCCTACAAGAACTAAAAACTGTTATTCCATATGATCCAGTAATCCTCTTTTGGGAATATATCTGAAGGAATATAAGTTGCTCTACCAAAAAGATACTTGCACATGCAGATTTATTGGTGTACTATTCACAACAGCAAAAACATGGTACCAAGCCTGCTGCCCATTGAAAGCGGACTGGATAAAAAAAATGTGGTATATATACACGATGGAGTACTATGCAGCCATAAAGAAAAACAAAATCTTGGTCTTCACAACAACTTGGATGCAGTTGGAGATCATCATACTAAGTAAACCATCACAGAAAAAAAGAATGAAATACTGCATGTCCTCACCCATAAGTGGGCCCTGATCACTATTCACATTAGCTCAAGGGTGAGATCAGCAATCGCTGTGCACTGTTAGGGGAGGGATAGAGGGAAGGAAGAGGGTGGAGGGCATGTGACAGCACAAAGGGTACCTGGTTCACTACTGGGAGAGTTAGGGCCACCTAGAAGCCTATATGCAGTCTACCTGCGTAGTAAATCCACACTTGTACCCAACAACTCTATAATAAATAAATAATTTTTAAAAACAAAATTAAATAAAATAGGTTGCCCTTAAACATTTCTCAGTTAAACAGGCCTACTATAAACACTGTTTTAATTACTTTTTCCCCTATTAAACCACAATTGTTCTTCAGACTAAAAACTTCTAGTCTTTTTTGGTAACTTACAAACAGATTAAATGATTTTACCGTCAGAGTCAAGTAACTGAAGTCAGTTTTATTTTTCCTCAGTATTATCTGAATCAGGTATCCAATGCAGTATCAAAATTCAAATCACTTTTATTCCAAGTCAAATTTTAATTAGAGTGACTTCATGAACTGTACCTTAATAAAGCATTTTCTAAAATTATCGACTGTGACCCATAGCAAGAAACATGTTAAGCAGTACAACCCAATATACATATACATAAACATAATGAAACAAAAATTTCATGGAATGATACTTAACCTTACTCAATTCAAGTCACCGTAATGGATTCTGTACCTCGCACTGTTTTCTATTCAATCTATGCAAATGTTGGTTAAAATCCACTAGACAGATTTCAGAATGTATTAATAAGTGATAATCCACAATTTTAAAAACACTGCCCTAAAGAAGATCAGAGCATTGTCATGACTACATTGCCTTTTTGTGGGGGGGAGGGGAAATAGGGGCCAGCTATATTCAATGGCTAATAAGAAAGTAGAAAATTATCCTCAGAAGCAAGATATCTGCAAATTTTTGACTAAATCAGTTAACCCACACAGAAAAAAGATTCAAACTATGATTTTGTAATCATACATTAATTTTTAGGATGACCTTATAAATAATATGTCCCTGTATCTAGTATCTGAAAAATAAATTTACATCTTTTTCCTCAGACCACTTTGGTTTATCTAGACACAAAAATTATTAAAGAAAAAAGGACCAGTTGAAATTGTAATCATTCTTTGATAAGCAACCAGTTATTTGACCAATTTAAATAACTGTTTCTAAATTTTTAGGTTATTTGGCAAAAGTTGGTCTTTTCTTAATCATTCTTTCTCTTCACTCCTCCTGTTTGGTTTGTGCGCATATAGAGTCTCTATCAACTGTGATGAAAAAGAACATGAATGGATGTAGAAAATTTATTTTCGGTCATGTTGGTCAGTCCATTAAACATCCAAATGGAGATATTTACTAGGAAGTTGGACATACAATCCAGAGCTCAACTGAAAGGTTTAAGGGTAAAAATCTAAACTTGATGAACATCCCTCAAATTTATGGTACTTAAAGGTTTGTGGCTTTAAATACATGCAGATGGTATTTTAAGTCTTGAGGCTATATTAAATTACCAAAAGTATATAGATATAACAGAGAAGAAAAACAAACATTGAGAGCTGGAAAGAAGAGGAGAAACTAACAGAAGAGATGAGCAAAAACCACCAGTGAAGTTGAAGGAAAATCACGAGTGTATGGGGTACAAAAAACTACCAGAAGAAAGTATTTTAAGGCCACAAGAAAGCTGAGCACTATTGAAAGCTGTTGACAAATCAAGTAAGATGAGAACTAATATCTAAGGATATTAGATTTTATATTAAATAAATGAACTAACTAAAAGTACTCCTCATATCTCATAGTAATTCCTCAAATATGTATATTTAATATTATTATAGTATATAAATAGAGTTGTCATTTTATTACCCGTGATGTCCTGAATGTCATCAAATGTCTTCCTTTCAATATTTCTTTTATCTTTGGGTAAAGAAAAGTTATCAGGGGCCAGATCAGGTGAGTAGAGAGGGTGTTCCAATACAGTTATTTGTACAGTGCTGCCAACATAAGCACACACTGGCAAGTTCGTGAACTTGTCAGAGCTCAACAATTAACAAGACAGCTCTAATGGCTATTCCAGAAAAAGAGTTCCAAAATTGCTTTGACGAGTGGACTAGGCGCTAGCTTCAGTGCATAGCTTCCCAAAGGGGGTGCTTAGGTGACCATAGTGATATTCAGCAATGAGTTATGTAGCACTTTTCCTAATATGGTTTGCAAACCTAATTGTCAAACCTTGTAATATATATGATATATATATGATATGTATATTTATATTTATGATATATATATATAAACTCTAATTTAAAATACTATTAAAAATCAATTCACTGTATCTACTGACTATTGACCCTGGCAAGTAGTCTTATTTCTATGGTGCCCTAAACTTCTCCTTTCTAACACTTGCACTCATCTCGTCTGATGGGAACTGACCTGACATCTCTCCTCTCAGATTTGCCCTTCTATCTCCAGTACCTCATACCATGCTGAACACAAAGTTAATACCTAAGGCATCTTTGTTGACTAACTGGGTGAATTAACAAACAACACGTAGCATCAGGTATAAGACCTAACAGCATTTGGCCTGCTCTATATTCCAAAGCTTAGTTTCTGGGCTTTTGCTTTTGTAAGACCAGACAAGAAAATACTTTTTACTCTAGAGGAGAAAAGATGTTGAAGACAGTACAAAACCTAAACCAGCTGGTAATAGGCAAACTAGTAAAAAATAGATGCGTCAAAGGATTAGCCAAGTTTTGAGCTGCCAAGTAAACATGTAGAAATATCAACATTCCAAAGTATTGAAATGATGTGAGGAGGAAGCTTGTAACTATTTTATTTTCGGATGAATGGAACCAAAAACTTTTAAGACTGTGAAGGCCCATAAAAATCATCTTATCTCTTTCAATTTAAAAAAAAAAACACAAGCAGCAGGTAATATATGTCAGAGTCAGCAAAACTGTACATACACAACACAACAAACTGTACATAATAAGGACTCAATATCTCATAAAGGAATTAAACTATGATTATTATAACAGTTTTAATTTTAGTGACAATGGTATCAAATAGTATCATAGCCTCTTTAGCTTTTAGCATTATGCTAACTTCCCCAAGAATTATTCATATTCCATTAAACTTGCTTCCCCAATTTTTAACTCAGTAGTTTCTAAACTGTACTGCACATAAGAATCACTGGAGAAACTCTTAAACCCACAGATGCCCTATTTACACCCCCATCAGTTAAATCAGAAAGTTAGTGGAATAGGAGCCAATTATCAGTACAGTTTACAAATCCCCAGGTGAATCCAATTTGCAGCAAATCTTAGAAGCCACAACTTCAATTATGTTTTTCCAAGAAAGTGTCTGCATATAATTTCAATTTATTCCCATGTGGATGCAGGAATTGCACTGTTCAGACTATAGTAATACACTGTCTTTTTCTTACTTAGACCGTGATACTATATAAGTCACGTGATTTATATTTAATTCCTATGACATTCAAATATATAATTCCCTTCATAGCAGTAATACAAAGAAATTCATTTTGAGTTCTGTAGGCACCACATGTCACAGTGTAATAGTCGCACTGTAGCATAGAAACAGTCACTCCCAGGACTTTTACTTGTCTATTATTATGTCAGAAACAATTTCTTGGACCCTTTTTGCTATTTGTGGCTTATCTTTTATTGGCATGAAACACCTACTTTCTCTCTTTTCTTCATGCTGAGTTTAAGCATGACTATATAACTATACAAATATTGACTATATAATCTAACCAAAAGAAAACATTTCTAAGTTCTAGATTCAGTCATTATTCTCAGAGTATCAAAATGTATGGGTACACTGAGACTTGAGGCTTTTGGATTCTATCAAAATACTTAATGTTTTCACAGTGACTTAAACAAAAGCACAGGGTTTTTTTGGAGATTAATTCTTAAAATGGATTTCTGTGTCTGTTTTCTTCATTGGAGTAATTAAATACATTTCATAGAAGTTGGTCCATATTTTTAGAACTGAGTAGTTTCTCTTGAAAATTTAATATTAGCATCTTATAGCACTAACATTTAATTTTATGTTCTATAAAATCAAACTATTTATTCATTCATTCATCAAACATTTATTAAACTTCCTTTGTGCCTGAAAATGTGCTCAGTGCTACAGAGATAAATTTCAGGACAGAGTCACTATTCTCATGCATCCTAAAGAGAATTGACTTCTTTCCAATATTTTCAACTAATCCCATGAATAATTTATCTGATTGCCTAATTTCATAATTGTAAATTTGTCTTCACCCTTATATACTAGCTAAATATGAGCATGTCTAATTGTTAAATAGCAAACTGGGTTTCAGGTAAGGAAAGGGTTTTTCATATTCTTTACTTATGAAACTCAAGACAATAAGATCAATACATTTATATCTTCAAATTTTTTTAAACCTGAGGTTTGCATAATACTCCACTGGAATTATAATACTATAAGACAGGGATTGGCAATAGTGGGAAACTGTCAGGGGACAGGGGGGTGGATGTGATTGGTGGTTGAGAGAAACTGCTAGGGGAGGGAGGAGCGTACCTCATCCAAAAGGGTACCTGTGTAATCAACGTTTGTATACCTAACCCTGAACTGTACCCCACATATTTATAATTAGAAAGAAAAAAACCTGAGGGTTAACATTTCTTCTTCTTCTTCTTCTTTTTCTCCTCCTCCTCCTCCTCCTCCTCCTCCTTCTTCTTCTTCCTTCTTCTTTTTCTTCTTCTTCTTCTTCTTCCTCCTCTTCCTCCTCCTCTTCCTCTTCTTCCTCTTCCTCCTCCTTCTCTTTTTCTTCTTCTTTTTTTTGAGTTGGAGTCTCACTACACCACCCAGGGTGGAGTGCAGTGGCATGCTCATAGCCATCGCAGCCTCAACCTGCTGAGCTCAGGAGACCTTTCTGCCTTAGCCTTCCAAGTAGCTGGAACTACAGGCATACGCTACCACACTTGGCTAATTTTTTGATTTATTGTAGAGATGAGCTCTCACCAAGTTGCCCAGGCTGGCCTCCAACCCATGAGCTCAGGCAATCCTATCACCTAGGCCTTTCAAAGTGTTGGGATTATAGGTGTGAGCCACCACACCAGGCCAACATGTATTCTTGGCATATCGTCACAGGCTAGTTATTTGAAATTCTGGTATTTATTTATTTATTTCAGTGTTGAATAAACTATTCCAAAGATGTAGTGTTTTTAATGAGTATGACTCTTTATTGAACTCATTCATTGTAGACACTGTACTTTATGATAGTCAGCCTTTTCTGCAATTTTTTTTACTACAAAACTGATATAGCCTGTTTAAGAAAATATAATTGGAAGTATCTCTCATAATATTAACAAAGTAATATCTTGTCTATTCACAGATTTATTTCACAATTACTTATGGATATTTAATTAAAATTACAGCTAGGTACTAAATATCCAGATATAATTAATAACCACCATATAGTTTGTGATTAAATCTAAACCATGGCACAACACTTAACATTGAGTGATTAGTTCATTCAGCAACTATTGGCTGTTTATTATGAGCAAAGGACTCTGCTGGATGGTGAAGGGTCATAAGAATGAAATACAAGGTCTTCCCTTTGTAAGCTTGCAGAATCGCTGAGGAGACAGAAAAGATTCATACATTGTCATAACACAAGGCATGGTATGGTAAATTTCAAAAGAGAATTATAAACAACACTATATGGCAGTGAAGAGAAGCAATTATCAATTTTCACTATAGAACTGGGGAAAGTTTCACAGAAGTGTCATTTAGACTTGAGAGCTAAGTCAGCTTTTGTAAGGTTAGACAAACGTAGAAGGAGAAGCAGGGTGTGCCAACCAGAGCAACTGTAAGGAAGTGTTCACAAGGATGAGTAAGTATAGATCATGCTAGGACTAACTAGCTGCAATTATGTTTACAGAACTCACTTTCACCTGGGATTTTAAAGGCTGTATTACCCCTTGTACTCAAATACTGCTACAAGATAAAAAGTTAAATAATCAAAAGCCAAGAGGCAGGCATAACATCATGACTTATTTCTCTTTACAGAAGAAATGCACTTCAGAATGTCTGAAGTACTAGATATTGCTGTGGTGAATCATATAATGTCTAAAAAAGTATAAACTAATCTTAACTTTGGCTATCATTGGAAGGTGCATTCTTTTGTGATTTGTGTTATTTTTTTGTTAACCACACTTCCTATTTTTCATGATAAATTTGTAATACTAACGTCATTATATCAACTGAAATACATAAATATAATTGCAACCCAAAAGATGGCTCAATTTAGCAAATTCTTATCCTAGCATAGAATTCAAATAATTACAGAATGTATCAAAAATGTTGACCAGAGATAATTTTTTTCTGAAAAAACAAAGCAAAATAAAGTAGTATTTTTGCTTTAGTTAGAATGTATAGGATGTTTGTTTCTTTTCATTTATTTAACAATTATTGCTTCATTGAGACATTTCCAAGCATTTAAAACTATATAGTTATAGGTAAGGGAGATAATTCCCATTTAATGGGATGAACATTACGATCAGAGAAACACAGATTCATAGGGGAGAATGCAGCAAGGTCTAGTCCTCATTGGAAACCAGGAGGATTAAAAAAGGAGGAAGTTTTTAATAACTAAGACTTATCAAACATAGTTA
The DNA here is from genome assembly GCA_027257055.1 of Cephalopachus bancanus. Taxonomy (NCBI): domain Eukaryota; kingdom Metazoa; phylum Chordata; class Mammalia; order Primates; family Tarsiidae; genus Cephalopachus; species Cephalopachus bancanus. The sequence goes on from JAPVLO010000258.1 coordinate 2,542,065, forward strand.
CAAAGATACCGTCTTCCGAATTTGCCATTGCTATACCAATTGACAATGATGAAAGTGTAGATCAGAGAAATGACTTGACATGCTCAATGTCACACAGAACCCATGTTTCTAACACCCACGTTTTTCTGCTAAAAGGGGAGACTAAAGCTGGTTCTTGACAGATTAGGAAGGGTTGGCCAAAGAAGGTATGTAATACGAGGTGAATCCAGGGAAGAGCTATGTGTGAACTAGTCATGGTTGAGAAACATCATCAGTTGAGGGAACTGCAAAAAGTATTGAGTTGAACCTCACTTAAGACTTTCTCCAGAACTTACAATTGTTTTCCAGTGTGAAAATACTCTAATGATTAGTACCCTTTAAATCAGCTTGAAGAACATATATAGGCAGAAGGGGCTCTGGAAGCAAGAATCTTGGAATTTGGAGAAATATAGTAATAGGAGACAAGGATAGAGAGATAATGGGGTTCAAGGAGGAACATTCTCCATGCTAAGGGTCGGGCTTGATCCTAGACTTCAGAGATCTGATGGGGTGCTTAATCAAAAAAAAGAAATGAACGGTGTTGTGTTGAAGACATCCATTTTATATGACTACACAATACATACATTGATTTATTCATAGGAAGCAATAAAAATTTCACAAAGCAATTTTTACCCACACTTTCCACAATGCATTCTGATTTTTAAAAATTCAATTCCAACATATTTCATTTTTGAAAAACCAGTTGTCACACACTAACTTCATAACATATATGTGAACAAGTTGCATTTTGAAAAACTTTGTACTTCACATCAAGAATGAAAGCAGAGAAAATGACTTGGAAGTCACTTCTCTATTTTCTCATTCATCATACAACAACCAAACACAAGAAGGAAGTTTATACAGAGTTTTAAGCAAGTATACCATTCACTCCAAATGCAAAACATTTTTCATCTTCACTACAAATTCTGGTAAAGTTGACACTATTCCTCTCCTTCATTAGAGCTTTGGAGAGAGAATACGGTTTATATAAGCGTATTCACTTAATGAGTAGAAGAGACAGAATTCAAACTCAGACCTGTCAGTCTGCAGTGAACTTGCTCTTCCGCCACACTGCGCTTTCTACCACTTTACTTTAGATGTTTTGACTGAGCCACTTCCAGCCTCTGACTCAAGCTTTCTATGCAATTGAGAGGTGGCTAGGACACAGTGCTACGTACCACACAGGTGCTCAATACCTATCTGGTAAGGATAGAAATAGTATGCAAAATCCACTAGCTCCATACATTTCATAAATTCACAAGTTTCAATGGTTCCAAATTATTTCTCAAATATCCAGTCCATTTTATATGCTGCTAGATTAACATATAGGATAACTGATGTAACCACAAATCAAAGAATGTTGGCATCCCCCCAAAACCAGAATGGATGTCCCTCGCAGCCTCTGGAAGAGCACAGCACTGCTGACACCTTGATTCTAGCTCAGTGACACTGATTTCTGGCCTCCAGGAATATGAGAAACTAAATTTATATTGTGTTAAACCGAAAAATTGGAAGTAAATTGTTACAACAGCCAAAGAAAGTGAATGTGATGATCTACTGAGTAAAGCAGGAGATATCCAGACTAGCAAGATGAGCTGGGATCATCCTGAGCCTGCATGTTTCCAGGTCTCGTCCTCCGGGATTGCAATATGCTAAGTATTAGAGAAGGGAAGCAGGAAGGATGAAAGGTACAGTTTAATTAGGTGCACGTTGTCCTTTCCCATCACAAACTTCTCTGTGTTGTAAGATAGGGAGAAAGATAGGGATGGAGATAGTAATTTTGAGTTGCTCTTGTTTTTTTTTTGTTTACTTGTTTGATCTGTAGTTAGACACAAGAAGTACTCTTATTAATTAGGCACTATAGCAAGCTATCGCAATATAAGTGTTGGCAATAAAACATATTATAAATATAAAAATATTAAAAATTGCATCAGTATTCATTGACTTAAAAATATGCTCTGTGGATTTCTAATAAATTCCTGCTTTTTTATTTCTTCCAAAAACCAACAGAACTTGCTGTTTTATTATGAAAGCATGCAACTATTCTAAACTTAAATAATATTTACACATATAAAGGGCTAAAGTTACATAAAATAATTTTGTTACTTGCCAATTTCATAATTTCATCATAAAATCTATAAATGATTTCTCTCACATGACCACCCAATCTTCCCAGTTTCACGAGTGTTTCTATTCCTGCCACAGAGAGAAGAACACAAATGTACTATTAAAGAATCTGTATTTATATTGCAAAGTTGGGCATAGGAGTGGAAGAAGGAACAAAACATTAAAAAAAAAAAGAGCAATTCCACTCAAAATTCCAGCAGGTAATTTCGCCAATTTCAACAAATTAATTTTAAAGTTTGAAGAAGAGTCAAAATATCCAGAATTGCCAAAAGGATAGTGAAGAACAAACTTGAATGACTGACACTACTTGGCTTCAACACTTACTATAAAGTTACAGTAAGCTCCCATCCCCTACCTTGGGGAAGTGAATCTTCTCTCTCTCTCTCTAATTTATTTTAAAATAAACTATATTTTTTAATCTAAACATAGTTTCAATGATCAAGATGGTGTGGTATTGATGAAATAATAGAAAAAATGGATTAGAGTAGAATAGAGAGCCCAAACCAAGATGAATATTGTCACAAAGACACAAAGGCAATAAAATAGAGCAGCAATAGCCTTTTCAAACAATGGTGCTAGAACTACTGGACATCTACATGAAAATAAAAGCAGATACAACACCAAAGGCATGAGAAATAACTGATAAGAATTTCACTAAAATTAGAAACTTCTTTTTTTGGAGTTCAGTGGCACGATCATGGCTTATCTCAGCCTTGGCCTCCCGGGCTCAGACAATCCTTCTGCCTCAGCCTCCCTGAGTAGCTGGGACTACAGGCGCATACCACCATGCCCAGCTAATTTTTAAATTTTTTCTGTACAGACAGGGCCTCACTGTGTTGCCTGGATTAGACTCGAACTCCTGGACTCAGGCAGTCCTTTCACTTTGGCCTCCCTAAATGCTAGGATTACAGGTGTGAGCCACTGCACTCAGCAAAAACTTCTGCTCTCTTAAAGACAATCTCAGAAGACTAAGAAGACATACCACAGACTATCAGAAAGTATTTGCATGATATACATCTGTTATCCAAATACACAAAAAACTATTAAAACTGAATAAGAAAATAAGCAACAAATAATCTAACTTTTAAAAATGAAGACAAAGACACCACACCAAAAAAGACATACTGATGGCAAATAAGCATAGGAAAAGATGGTCCACATCGCATGTCATCAGGGAAATTTAAATTAAAACCACAATGAAGCACCACTACACACCTTTAAGAATGACCAAACTGAACAACATGGTAAGGATCAGAGCCAGAAGAACTCTTATTTATCACAAGTGAGAATGCAAAATGGTATGGCCATTTTGAAAGGCATTTTGGGGGTTTCTGTTTGTTTGCTTACTTATTTTACAAAACTAAACAAACACCACATGATTCAGCAACTGCACTTTTTGGTATTTATCCACAGGAGTTGAAAACTTATGTTCATGCCAAAACCTACATATGGATATTTATAGTACCTTTGTTCATAATTGTCAAAACTTGGAACAAACTAAGATGTCATTAAGTAAGTGGACAGATAAATAAACTGTGGTATATCCAGACATTGGAATACTATTTAGCACCCAAAAAATGAGCTGTCAAGTCATGAAAATATATGGAGAAACTTTAAATTCATATTACTAAGTGAGAGAAACCAATCTGGAAAGGCTAAGTACTACATAAATTCCAACTATATGACATTCTGCAAATGACAGATCTACATAACTACGGAGACAGTAAAAAGGTTAGTAATTACCAGGGGTTAGTGAGAGGGATGAATAGGTGAAGCACAGAGGGTTTTTAGGGCAGTGAAACTACTCTATGATGCTATAATGGTGGGTAATTGTCATTATACATTTGTCCAAACCCATAGAATGTACAACACCAAGAGTAAATTTTAATGTGAACCATGAACTCTGGATGATAATTATGTATCAATATAAGATTATCAAGGCCGGGCTCGGTGGTTCAGTCTGCAATCCCAGCACTTTGGGAGGCCGAGGTGAGTGGATTGCCTGAGCCCGGGGGTTCGAGACCCGCCTGGGCAACTTGACAAGACCTCATCTCTACAATAAAAATCAAAAAAATTAGCCGGGCGTGGTAGCGTGTGCCTGTAGTTCCAGCTACTTGGAAAGCTGAGGCGGAAGGATCGCCGGAGCCCAGCAGGTTGAGGCTGCGGTGGCAGAGAGCAGCCACTGCACTCCAGTCTGAGTGACAGAGTGAGACTCCAACTCCAACTCCAAAAAAAAAAAAAAAAGATTATCAACTGTAACAAAAGTACCACTCTGTTGGGGGAGGTTGGTATTGGAAGAAGTGATGCATATGTGGGGGTAGGGGATATGTGGGAAATTTCTGTACCATTTTCCCAATTTTGCTATGAACTTAAAGCTGCCCTTAAAAAATTAAGTTTTAAAACAATAAATAGGAGGAGGAGGAAGAAGATGAAGAGGTAAAAATCCAAAGACCTGAAATCCAGGCATTATTTTGTTACATTTATTTGTAGTAAGTATGAAAGTAATCTGGTATAGACTAAATAGACATGAGTCTAAACCCTAATTTTTGGCTTAGTAAATAAGGGACACAGGTAGTGTTAATGAGGTACAGCTCCCATGCAGCTTTGCTGTGATGACTAAATGAAAAGTGTAAGCAAAACATCTATCCTAGCACCAAATTGATATTCAGCTGACATCCAATCAATATGTGAAATCACTGAGTGATGATAACATCATTGAATTTTCAGGCCCATCACTAAAAATCTAAAACTCTAAAATCGTTACTGGGAAAATGCAATGGCTTCCCAGTATTTCTTGTTATGTTTGAAATATGACTAATACAAGCCAGATGGGAATAGGATTTTTCAAAGTGGAACAAGGAATGTCAACTTTTTGTCTGTGTCTATTCACACATGTCAGTATAACTGAATTCATATTAAAATAATTTGATCAAGTAACTAGCTTAGGCACATCTACTCAATTTTAAATAACTTATTGACCTAAGACAAACTTTTCAAATGTTTGTACAGGCTTGGGCATGGTGGCTCATACCTGTAATCCTAGGAGATTGGGAGGACAAGGTGGCAGGATTGCTTGAGGCCAGGCTTTTGAGACCAGCCTGGGCAACATAGTGTGAGACCTTATTTCTTAAGAAAAAAATTGCCAGTAGTAGTGGTGCATCCCTGAAGTCTTAGCTACTTCAGAGGCTGAGACAGAAGGATCACTTGAACCCAGGAGTTTGAGGCTACAGTGAGCTTTGATTGCATCATTGTACTCAATTCTGGGTGACAGATTGTGACTTTATCTCAAAGAAGAAGAAAGAAGAAGGAGGAGGAGGAAGAGGAGAGGAGGAAGAAGAAGAAACAACACAAATAATTGCACTGAGGTCTAGTAAACAAGACTTCCTATATTTCATTCCTTTTTTTCTTATTATAGACATAAAACCATCATAGATGTTTAAGCTAAGCGTACCACAATTAATGTGGAAAATAGCCTCATTTCTTAATATATTGTTTTCTAAATGAAGATTGTTAAAGGTAAAGAAAAACTAAAATTATAAAAAAGTTGTTACAAACTATGTCTTATAATACTACGTATTATTGCATTTTGTGCTTACTAAGATACTGACCTACCAGTAAAACAATAATTTATAGCATTTTATGTCAAGAAAAAAAAAACGTGGGATAAAGAGCATGCTAGCTATTTAAGAAAGTTAACATTCAAAGATACAGTAGAAATAGTAACTTTATTTTTTTTTTTTTGAGTTGGAGTCTCACTCTGTCGCCCAGACTGGAGTGCAGTAGCCGCTCCCGGCCACCGCAGCCTCGACCTGCTGGGCTCTGGCGATCCTTCTGCCTCAGCCTTCTAAGTAGCCGGAATTACAGACACATGCTACCATGCCCGGCTGATTTTTTGATTTATTGTAGAGATGAGGTCTCACTGCCCAGGCAGGTCTCGAACCCGTGGGCTCAGGCAATCCACTCACCTCAGCCTCCCAAAGGCGCGGGATTACAGGCTGAGCCACCGAGCCCGGCTGTAACTTTATTTTTCAGTGATTATATATGTTGATGTAAAGCTTATTAATGTTCCTCAAAAATTTATACTTTCTATCCAAAAAGAAAGACAATAATATTTAATACAAACCAAGATAAGTTACACTGAGATACTACCTTACTCCAGTCAGGATGGCCATTAAAAAACAACAGATGCTGGAGAGGACGCGGGGAAAAGGGAACACTTCTACACTGTTGACGGGAGTGTAAATTAGTACAAACTCTGTGGAAAACAGAGTGGCAATTCCTAAAATATCTTAAAATTGACCTTCCACACAACCTGGCAATCTTCCTGGGAATATACCCAGAGGAACTCAAATCACTCTATGAAAAAGATATCTGCACATGCATGTTTATTGCAGCACTATTTACAATACCAAAAATATGTAACAAACCATGTGCCCATTGAAAGTGGACTGGATAAAAAAAATTGTAGTACATATACATGATGAAATATTACGAAGTCACAAAGAAGGACAAAATTATGAACTTTGCAGCAACTTGGATGGACTGAGAGTCTATAATATTCAGTGATCTATCACAGGAAAAAAAAATGAGTACCACACAATCTCATTCTTAAACGGACCCTGAATAATTAACATTACAACAGGAAAGGGATTTGCAGTAGTGGGAAACTGCCAGAAGAGGGAAGGAGGAAGAACATCTCCTCAATAGGGTCTCTGATCTCAAACCAGGTGAAGTAGGGACCAAACTGAGGTTCACCCTCACCACTTCACCGCCTGGCAGGGCACTGGCAGTACTAGCTGCAGTCCAGAGGCAAAGTCCCATGGAAGAGAGGCACCATGGGATAAGAGAGGCACTCCACCACCATCTTGGAGGCGGGGCAGGAAAGTGCTCCAACTTGCTCACCATGGAGCAACAGACCTGATATCTGTGCCTGGCAGATCAACTACTCAGGGATTGATTGCCACCAAGAGGGAATATCTTGAAAGCACAAACTTCAGAAGGATCCGAGAGTGCTGAGTCCCAGGCGCCCCACCCCCTACCCTGATCCAGCTGCCAGACAAAGGGTGTGGCCAGTAAAGGATGAGGAAGAACTCCAAAGAGATCAGTGGTGAGTCAGCGGCTGACCTAAACCCCCACCTCCCCAGCAATTCTTTGAACATCAGACCCACACAGCTGGGCCACAACTGAGAGGGATAAACCCAGGCAGAGCCAGGACATCAGTTGCAATAGGAGAACTCCATTCCAGGATAGGCCTGCCTGGGGCACCCCCCCACAAGTATATACCTGGGGAAGAGACAATCCTGCACCTCCCCACTGGAGGAGATCTCCCTGATCATAAGAGAGTGGGAGGGGAGGACTGCGGCCCCACCTACCTCTACTGCCCCTCCTCCTTAGTGAAAGAGGTGGCTCTGCAGGAGAGACCTGATTAAAGGAACAAATACAGAGCCTGCCTCAAGAGGGCAGGGTTTTTTTTAATTTAAAAAAAAAATTAAAATTTTTTTGCCTGTTTGTCAGTCCATCTATTTTTCAAATATTTTTCCTCTGTGCATGAATGTGTATGGGAAGGTTTGATCTGTATACCCCCAAATTGTTTTCTGTTTCTGTTTCTTTCTTCTTTTATTTGTTGCTTTCTGTTTATGTGTGTATATGAATGATTGAGTGTTCATCTTTCAGTTTTGTTGTTGTTGTTGGTTTGTTTTTGCTCTCTTTAATTTTGTTTTTTATAGTTTAAGGTGTGTGTCAATATATGTGTGAGGGTTTTCTCTGAATCCCTTTTTTTGCTTTTTTCCAGCCTTTCTGTTTTTCTTCTCCATTCACTTTGTGCTAAGAATGTATGTATTCAGTTTTCTTGGTTTTGTTGTTGTTTTTGTTTCGTTTTACTTTATTGTTATTCCAGTTTGTTTTGGGGTGTGTGTGTGTATGTCTCTGTGTGTTTAATAGTTTTTTGTATTTGTTTCTGCTTTGCATCATCATATAGAGTTGTAGTGGGGAGTGGGTCTCAGGGAACACATACCACAATGAGTGAACACTGTAATTTGCAAGTAGTTTCTGAATCCTAACACCCCATCACTTACTTTATTTGACTTTCTTTTTTTTTTTTTTTTGAGTTGGAGTCTCACTCTGTGACCAAACTGGAGTGCAGTGGCCATTCCCAGCCACCGCAGCCTCGACCTGCTGGCTCCGGTGATCCTTCTGCCTCAGCCTTCCAAGTAGCTGGAACTACAGGCACGCGCTACCACGCCCAGCTAATTTTTTGATTTATTGTAGAGATGAGGTCTCACCAAGTTGCCCAGGCAGGTCTCAAACCCGTGGGCTCAGGCAATCCACTCACCTCAGCCTCCCAAAGGTGTGGGATTACAGGCTGAGCCACCGAGCCCAGCCTTTATTTGACTTTCAAAAACTGCAAGAGACAGCAAAGCTTTCCACCCACTGTCCAATTTCAAAGTAGGACAAATCCAGAGCATAGATCAGGGAAGAAAAGAGGGTTGAGCAAACATCAGAAGGGAAAACTTCTCCCACTGGCACTGAATAACAGGACTAAAGAGAAAAACAGCAGATCTGTCATGAGTGAGGAAAAACCAACAGAAGACCACAGGAAATTTCGAGTGTCCCAAAGAGAAAACTCCTGAAAAATCAAACCTTGGTGCCCAAACAATGGAAGTCACCAATGATTGGCCCTAGAATACAGCAAGATTAGGGAATAGATGGAAAGAGTGAATAAGACTCAAGAAAGATAAGATGAAACACTGAAAGGACTTGAAACAGAGATTTTGGCAATCAAAAATTGCATCCAGAAAATAAGTAACAAGATGACAAGCATGGAGGGTAGAATTAACATAGCTGGAGAAAGAATCTCAGAACTTGAAGACCAGAACATGGAATTAACCCAATCTGTAAAAAAACATAGAAAGAGGACTCAGAAAGAAAGAACAAAGCCTACAAGATATGTGCAATTATATCAAGAGGTCAAACTTACACATGATTGGTATCCCAGAAGAAGAAAGGGAAATGGAGAACAAGTTGGAGAAAGTATTCTAGGAGGTAATCCAATAAAACTTTACCCATCTCTCCAGAGATGTGACCAGCAAAGCACAAGAGATACAAAGAACCCCCACAAGACATAAAAGGAAAAGACGAACCCCTAGACAACATAGTAATCTGCTTACATAAAGTAGGCACAAAAGAAAAAATCCTAAAGGCAGCAAGACAGAAAGGTCAGACTGCCCACTGGGGAAAACCAGAGTAGCAGCAGACCTACTGGCAGAAACACTATAAGCAAGAAGGGACTGGAGTCCTTTATTCAAAGTCCTCAAAGATAAATGATTTCAACCAAGAATTTCCTACCTAGCCAAGCTAAGTTTTATCAGTGATAGAAAATTAAAATCCTTCCCAGATATCCCATACCTAAGATATTATGCAGCATTCAGACCAGCTCTATAAGAGATACTTAGAAAGGTATTAAGCACAGAAGAAAAATAAAAACAAAATAGAATGACCACACACTTCCCAAGAGAACAGCAAAGCACAGAATCAACAGAGAATACAGTGCAAAAAGAAATTTGAAAACACACACATACATCAACCACAAACCAAAAGAAAACACACAAAGAATAAACTTAACAAGAACATCATGATAGGGATAAACAATCACATTTCAATAATCAACTTGAATGTGAACGGAGTAAATAAACCACTGAAAAGACACAGAATGGAAAACTGGATAAGAAGCCATGACCCAATTATTTGCTGCATCCAGGAGACTCACCCCAATACAAGGAATGCACACAGACTCAAAGTTAAAGGATAAAAAATGAGTTTCCAGGTAAATGGATCACAAAAGAAGGCAGGATTCATGATCTTAATATCAGACAAAACAACCTTTAAGCTATCAAAATTTTTAAAAGATGCAAAAGGACACTACATAATGATAAAAAGTTCAATCCACCAACAAGAAATATCCATCCTAAACATACACATACCAAACACAGGAGCACCAGTAACATAATAAAGCAACTACTAAGTAAACTAAAAAAAGATATGGACTCTAACACTATTATAGCAGAGACTTGAATACCCCCACTAGCAGCCCTAGATAGATCATCGAGGCAAAAAATCACCAAGGAGATCCAGAACCTAAACTTGACACTCGACCAAATGGACTTAATAGATACCTACATATTATTCCACCCAACAATCACAGAATATACATTCTACTCATCACCACATGGAATGTACTCCAAGATTGATCAAATCCTTGGTCATAAATCAAGCATAAACAAATTCCAAGATTTCCAAGGTTGAAATCTTGCCATGTACATACTCATACCACAGTGGAATTAAAATAAATATCAACACCAACAAAATTTCCAAAAAGCTCATAAAGACATGGACACTAAACGGCATGATGCTGAACAACTACTGGGTCAACGCTGAAATCAAAGTAGAAATTAAAAGATTCCTGAAAAAAAATGAAAATGAAAAGAAATCTTACCAAAACCTCTGGGATGCCATGAAAACAGTTCTAAGAGGGGAATTTATATCTCTATGACCATACATGAAGAAAATGAAAAATCAGAAGCTGAGAGCCTAAGAAATCACCTACAGGAGCTGGAAAGAGAAGACTACCAAACCCCCAACTTTAGCAGAAGAATCTAAATCACCAAATATGAGCCCGAATATGAAACACAGAAGAAAAAAATATCATAGCAAACATCAACAAAAGAAAAAACTGGTTCTTTGAAAGAATTAATAAGATAGATGGACCCCTGACCAGAATGAATAAGAAAAAAGAGAGTAAAAACTCAAATAAACAAAATCAGAAATACAAAGGATCAAATCACAACTGACCCTGAAGAAATACAAAAGATTATCAGAGATTACTATGTACACCTCTATGGAAACAAACTAGATAACCTAAATGAAATGGAGGACTTTCTGACATCACACAACCTCCCCAGGTTGAAACGAGAACACATTGAGACACTAAATAGACCAATAACAACTCAGGAAATTGACCCTGTCATATGAAAACTACCTACAAAAAAGAGTCCTGGACCAGATGGCTTTCCACCAGAATTCTACAAAATGTACAAGGAGGAGCTGATACCAATCCTATTGAAAGTATTCCAGGCAATTGAGAAAGATGGAATTCTTCCCAAAACATTTTACAAAGTTAACATCACACTAATACCCAAACTGGGTAAAGATCCAGCAAGAAAAGAGAATGACAGGCCAATAATCCTTATGAACATAGATGCAAAAATCCTCAACAAGATACTAGCAAATTAGATCCAAAAACCCATCTCAAAAATCATCCATCGTGACCAAGTAGGGTGCATCCCCAGGATGCATGGCTGGTTCAACATTTTCAAGGTCATAAATGTAAATAAATATATCAACAGATGTAAAAGCAAGAACCACATGATTATATCATTAGATGCAGAAAAAGCTTTTGATAAAATCCAGCATCCCTTCTTGATAAAAACCCTCAAACATCTAGGTATAGAAGGAACATACCTAAAAATAGTTAAGTGCGATTTATGATAAACCCACAGCTAACATGTTGATAAATGGAAACATTTCCCCCTGAAAACTAGAACAAGGCAAGGCTGCCCACACTCACCCCTCTTGTTCAACATTGTGTTGGAAGTCCTAGCTAGGGCAATTAGACAATAGTAAGAAATAAGGGTAACCAAATAGGAAAAGAAGAGGTCAAGCTATCCCTCTTTGCTGATGATATGATCCTATTCCTTGAAAATCCAAGAGAATCTGTCAAAAACCTGATTGCACTGATAAAAGACTTTGGCAAAGTCTCAGGGTACAAAATAAATGTGCAAAAGACAGTTGCATTCCTATACACCAACAAGCAGGCAGAGATACAAATTAAAAGCACAATTTCATTCACAATAGCCACAAAAAATGAAATTCCTCAGCATATTCCTAACCAGAGAAGTGAAAGACCTTTATAATGAGAACTACAAAACACTGCTCAAAGAAATTCAAGAAGACACAAATGGAAAAATATTTCATGCTCATGGATAGGAAGAATCAACATTATTAGAGTGTCCATACTACCAAAGGCAATCTACAGATTCAATGCAATACCCATTAAGTTATCAACATCATTCTTCTCAGACCTAATGACAATAGCGAAATGACAATAGCGAAATTCATATGGAAACATAAATGACCGAGAATAGCCAAAACAATCCTTAGTAAAAAAAAAAAAACAAAGCAGGTGGTATCACACTTCCAGACTTCAAACTTTACTATAAGGATACAGAAATCAAAACAACCTGATGCTGGTACAAGAACAGGCATACAGACCAATGGAACAGGATAGAGATTCTGGAAGCAAAGCCTCGATTTCTCAACCAATTCATCTATGACAAAGCCTCCAAAAATAACCACTGGGGAGAGGAGAACCTATTCAGGAAATGGTGCTGGGAAAACTGGCTGATCATATGCAGAAGATTGAAACAGGATCCCTACCTATCACCATACACAAAAATTAACTCTAAATGCATCAAAGACCTAAACATAAATCCTCAAACTGTAAGAATCTTAGAAAACATAGGAGACACCATTATGGACTGGAACTGACAACCAATTCCTGATCATAAACCTAATACCCATACTTTAAGAAATAAGATAGATAAGTGGGACCTCATCAAACTAATAAGCTTCTGCAAAGCAAAAGAGAGCAAGGAGACAGCCCACAATGGGAAAAAATATTTTCCAACTGTATATCTGACAAAGGCCTAATCTCTAGGATCTACAAGGAACTCAAACTCACCGAAAGGAAAAAAACAAACAGCCCTATTCAAAAATGTGCAAAGACATGAACAGACACTTCTCAAAAGGAGATATACAGGCAGCCAACAGAGATATGAAAAAGTGTTCAGCCTCACACATCATCAGAGAAATACAAATCAAAACCACATTGAGATACCACCTAACCCCAGTAAGAATGACCATCATTAATAAAACAAACAACAACAGATGCTGGTGAGGATGTGGAGAAAAAGGAATGCTTCTACACTGCTGGTGGGAATGCAAACTAGTGCAACCTCTATGGAAGACAGTGTGGCGATTTCTGAAAGAACTAGAAATTGACCTTCCATATGACCCAGCAACTCCCCTATTGGGAATATACCTGGAGGAACTCAAATCATCATACAAAAACAATGCCTGTTTGTTGCAGTTCTATTCACAATAGCAAAAACATGGAACCAAGCATGCTGCTCATCAAAGTTGGATTGGTTACAAAAAATGTGGTACGTATACACAATGGAATTTTACACAGCCATAAAGGACAAACATATGGACTTCACAGCAACTTGGATGGATTTAGAGTTGATCATATTCAGTAATCTATCACAGAAACAAAGAACAGTGTACCATATGTTCTCACTCATTAAGTGGACCTTGAACCATTATAATACTATAAGAAAGCAATTGGCAGTAGTAGGAAACTGCCAGGGCAGTGGGGTGGGATTGGCAGTTGAGGAAACTTGCTAGGAGAGGGAGAGGCACACCTCATCAACAAGAGTACCTGCATAATCAGTGTTTGTATATCTAACCCTGAATTGTACCCCACAACTTTATTTATTTATTTATTTTGTTAGACTCATTTCTTTATTTTTATTTTTTATTTTTTCATTTTAAACATATTTTTTATTTTAAAATTGTGGGGTACAGTTAAGGGTTAGGTTTACAAATATGCATCGTTCAGGCAATCTTGTTGATAAAGGATGTCTCCCTGTACCCAGACAGATACTGTTACTCCCACCTCCCTTCCGCTCCCTACCCCCCCATAGTTTCCCACACTGTCAGTCCCTTTCTTATAGTATTATGATAGATGTTCAAGGTCCACTATATGAGTGAGAACATGTGATATTCAGATCTTTGTTTCTGTGAGAGATCGCTCGGTATTATAGCCTCTAGTTCCATCCAGGATGTTGCGAAATGAATGATTTTGTTCTTTTTTATGGCTACATAGTATTCCATCATGTATATGTACCACATCTTTTTAATTCAGTCCCTCTTGATGGACAGCATGGTTGGTTCCAGGTCCTTGCTATTGTGAACAATGCTGCAATAAACATACGTGTGCAGGTTATCTCTTTTATAGAGTGATTTGAGTTCTTCAGGGTATATTCCCAGTAGGGGGATTGCGGGGGTCATATGGGAGGTTGATATTTAGAGCTTTTAGGAATCGCCACACTGCTTTCCACAGAGGTTGCACTAGTTTACACTCCCACCAACAGTGTAGAAGTGTTCCCTTTTCACCACATCCTCTCCAGCATCTGTTATTTTTTGAGTTATTGATAATTGCCATTCTGACTGGAGTTAGGTGATATCTCAGTGTAGTTTTGATTTGCATCTCCTTGATGATTAGTGAGGTTGAATATTTCTTCATGTGTCTGTTGGCCACTCGGATGACTTCCTTTGAGAAGTGTCTGTTGATATCTTTCGCCTACTTTGTAATGGGGTTGTTTGTTTTGTTCTTTTCAGCACGTTTTAGTTCCTTGCAGATCCAAGAGGTTAGGCCTTTGTCAGACCTAGAGTTGGCAAATACTTTTTCCCAGTCTTTGGGCTGTCTCCCTGCCCTCTTGATGGTTTCTTTGGCTTTGTAGAAGCTTGTCAGTTTAATGAGGTCCCACTTGTCTATCTTATCTCTTATGGCCCGTGCGTTTCGGGTATTGCTCAGGAATTGGATGCCAGTTCCAATTTCTATAAGGGTGTGTCCTGCAATTTCTAAGGTTCTTATGGTTTGATGTTTTACATTTAGGTCTCTGATCCATTTAGAGTTAATTTTTGCATATGGGGATAGATAAGGATCTTGTTTGAGTCTTCTGCATGTGGTCCGCCAGTTTTCCCAGCACCATTTACTGAATAGGTTCTCCTCTCCACAGTGGTAGGTGGTGGAGGCTTTGTCAAAGATGAGTTGGTTGAGAAATTGAGGTTTTGCTTCTGGAATCTCAATTCTATTTCATTGATCTATATGCCTGTTCCTGTACCAATACCAAGCTGTTTTGATTATTGTAACTTTATAGTAAAGTTTGAAGTCTGGTAATGCGATACTTCCTGCTTTGATTTTTTTTTTTTTTTTGCTGAGGATTGTTCTGGCTATTCTTGGTCATTCGTGTTTCCATATGAATTCCTGTATTGTTTTTTCTAGGTCTGAGAAAAATGTTGCTGGCAATTTGATGGGTATTGCATTAAATCTGTAGATTGCCTTAGGTAGGATGGATATCTTCACAATGTTGATTTTTCAATCCATGAGCATGGGATATTTTTCCACTTGTTTGTGTTATCTTTGATTTCTTTGAGCAGTGTTTTGTAGCTTTCTTTATAAAGGTCTTTCATGTTTCTGGTTAGGAAGATGCCAAGGTATTTCATCTTTTTTGTGGCTATTGTGAAGGGAATTGTGCTTTTTATTTGGGTTTCTGTTTGTTTATTATTGGTGTAAAGAAATGCGATTGTCTTTTGCACATTTATTTTATACCCTGAGACTTTGCTAAAGTCTTTTATCAGTATAGGGAGGTTTTTGACAGATTATCTTGGGTTTTCAAGGTATACAATCATGTCATCTGCAAAGAGAGATAACTTGACTTCCTCTTTTCCTATTTGGATACCCCTGATTGCCTTCCCTTGTCTGATTGCTCTAGCCAGGACTTCCAATACTATATTGAACAGAAGGGGTGAGAGTCAGCATCCTCCACATCTTTATTTTTTTTAAAAAGTGAGGCTCAACCTTTATCTGTACAATGACCATTTGATTTGTATTACTAACCCTGAATTGTAGCCTACACCTTTAAAATAAATTTTTTAAAAGTTACTTTAATTTGTATTTATCTTACTAATTATACAAACAGGTAAAAATGTTGATAACAGCCGGGCTCGGTGGCTCAGCCTGTAATCCCATGCCTTTGGGAGGCTGAGGTGAGTGGATTGCCTGAGCCCGCGGGTTCGAGACCCACCTGGGCAGCGAGACCTCATCTCTACAATAAATCAAAAAATCAGCCGGGCGTGGTAGCACATGCCTGTAATTCCGGCTACTTGGAAGGCTGAGGCGGAAGGATCGCCGGAGCCCAGCAGGTCGAGGCTGCGGTGACCGGGAGCAGCCACTGCACTCCAATCTGGGCTACAGAGTGAGACTCCAACTCAAAAAAAAAAAAAGTTGATAACAATCAGAACAATATTAAAGCTATTTGCTCTATAATATAATGTTAATACAAGACATTCTTGTATTTTAAATTTTTACTTGGCAGGCCAAGTAATTCCCACAGCAAAATAACTTCATGTGACTGCTGTTTTTCTTTGTAAATTAGACTTTTCTATTTTAGAAAATATCTTTTTCACCTTGGAAATCTTACTATAGTCTAAAGCAAAATAACAGATAAATCATGGTCTTTGGTGTCTTTTAACATCAAATTTCAGTGGACTTTAGGATTCATTAGTCCAACTTCCTCACGTAGAAATGAGTAGAGACACTGAACATTTACTGAATTCTTTTTCCTAGGTCACATATTCAGGATTAGACCATTGCTCTTTCCACATAATACACTGCCTCTCAATTCTTCCATGTTATTTTATTTATTACATTTGAAATTTACTAGTTTATTGAGCAATTTATTGAGACAAACTTAGTTTCAAAAATCATTAGGGTACCCCATGATTCTAAGATTTAAAAAATTAGGGCACTATTCTAATAACTTAAATATACATTCCCTGATACTAGTAGTCTATACATATTCTTCCAAAGTTTGCGCTTATATGAATAAAATGAAATCACCAAGGAAGCTACAAAGTAGATATTTTCCTATAACATTTCTTTAGGGATCAGAGCTCTATTTGTAGTAAAACATTTGTCTTCATTAAGCTATCTTTTTCTAGTCACTAGAGAAGTTGAACAGTTTCAAAAATGCCAGGGGATCATGTGAATGGACTAACTTAGCAATATTCCTCTCCTCTGAGTCATAGGGCTAGGATCCTGCAGTGTGCCATGTATAAGGTCTTATTAAATCTTTAAGAGCATTCCGATATTTTATCTCTTCCCTATTTGGTTAGGAACCTCATCTTCTTATCTAAAAGACCCTTTTAAAAGAGCAGCAATTATAAGCAGTAGCTGAAAGAATTAAAACTTTAAAGGACAGAATCCTGATAAAAGCATAAGATATTTTTACTATCAAGAATAGTTTCTCTTTCAGATTAAGTATAAACTATAGAAATGGGATAAAGAGGACAGTGAAATCCATAACTGTATTTATTCTGGAAACCACAATCCTGTGACTTGAAATCAGATAGGTAGGGAAGACTGAAACCTAATGTTCCAGTTACTAGGAATAAAAAAAAGCAAGAGGCACAAGCACTCCCCAAATTTCTCATATCAGCAAATTTTAAGTAACATATATAATATGATAGAAAATAAATTTGAAGGATGTGGCTGAGAAACACTTGAGCTACTAGGATAAAGCAGATGAAAGAGCCAGGAAAAAGGAAGAACAAGCTGTGAATGGCATTTGTCAGACCCTTAGCTGTGCTATATAGTCTAACTCCTGGTTTGCAACTATTTCACATTATCAAATGTCCTCATGCCTCTGTGCATTTGTGAAGATCCTTAAATATAATGGTCTATTTTAAAATAAAGAAATATTTGTTTTCAAACAACTTTTACCCGACGTGTCTAACATTTTTTTGTTTAAGAATCTTGCACTTGTGCCTCTGCATTTCAAATAAATGTAGGGCGTTTTTCTGCTATTTTTAATCTGCTGGACATTTGGGACATTCCTGGTATTTATAGTTTACTAATTCATTTCCTCGTGTAAGTTAACCAAAGTTGTGGCATGCAGCATATATTTTGAATCCTGATACCACCCACCTAGAAATTACTCAACAGGTGCCATCCACATTAGTAACTTCATCTTTGGATGAGGTTAAATTTAGTGTTGACTAAGTTTCTACCAACTAAGTTCTGTTTTTCAGGACTAGTTTAGTCTTAAACTCATTTAAAAAACAAACCAATTATTTTGAAACTCAAAGTAAATATGAATCATACCATCTCAATAATTATTTTAATAAATTACTAAAGGGACTTTATATTTTTCTTAAATATGTGCTCTTTGAACCATATTATTTGAAAAAATATCATTGGAATTATACACACTCATATACATATATTTAAATTATCTTTATCTATTATAAGGTACCACATATATATGTTGAATTTTTCTTCAGTATAAGGTAACCATTGAGAATCACATGGGAAGAAGCACGGCAATATTACCTAAAATTCTGAAACTGTTATTGTAATTTAAATTCCTTTAATTTCTGTTTAATCTACTATCAAATACCCACATCTTCACCTAATCATATTATCTTATGATATGACACAAAAGCAAAGATATCTCTATTTTATTCCAATATTAAGTCTTCCACACAAACTTCTAAATCTCTTCCTATTCCTTTAGGATTTGGTATCATCACTTATTTCCCCAAATCGCTGTTTTCTTTGCTGTCCTTCTATTGCTTCCTCCTTCTCTGTGTACTTCCCCACTTGCAATAATTCCCTTCAATCCTGACTTCTTCTCAAGCCATGTATTTTTTATTCTTATATTCCTGAGTATATTCTTAGAAAATTATTCATGACTTAATGGGCATCTGCACTTCTCAGTTACTCCTTAACACACTATCACTCTATAGATGTTCATGTCCATCAATGCCAGGTCATTAATGCCTATCTAGTTACCAGAACTAATCTCCTCAGTCTGGTACACTATTAGGCTACATAGAATTTGAAAACATCTGATACATTTTGCTCATCTTATTTTGCCCTAACTTACTGAGTTAGTAATAGCTTCAACTACTGTATCTACCCTAAGAATTAACACACCACATCTGTGATCTACTTCCTTAAAGATGGTCTTACTTTCCCAGCACTCTTTTCCTTTTCTGACTCCTACATCTCTTTCTATCAAACAAATACTGATATTTCTCAATGTGAAAACCTCAGCTTTGTCCTGTGACTTTATATAGACCTCTGAAAGACCTTTTTCTTGTCCATGTCTTAAACTTTTACCTACGTGCTAAGTATATTATAACTTCTACCCTTCTCTGACCTTCAGGAACACATTTTCAATAGCCTAAAGTAACCTCCTACCTGATGTTTCTATAGATACATCAAGCCCTTCATGTCAAAAATTCATCAACTTCCCCCCTCTGCCTCTTTAATAATCATCTTGTTCTGTGGTAATCACTTATCCACTGAGGCCAAAATTGGGGGCTGTTTTAAGCTCTCCATACTCTCAATCTTCCACATACAATTGGAGACCAATATTTACGTACTCTATAATCCCCAGAAAGCATTTAGGTTGATCTTTCACATCATGCCACAGCTCAGTTTTAAATGTCTTCCAAAGACTCCTTGACTTAGAATACTATACAAATTCCTAACTTTGGCCCTACATTATCAGGCTTCTGCCTTATCCTTTCAACATCTCTCTTTGTGCTCAAATCACAATAGTCACCTGTTTCTAGAATGCCCTAAAACTCACTCCCTTCTTAGTCCTTCTTCCCCGTGCAACTCTGTTTATTGCTGTTTTTTTTGTTTTGTTTTGTTTTGTATGTTTTTCTTTTTGAAGACATTTCCTCCTTTGGTCCTCATGTGTAGTTCATTACTTTAAGCATCCTTATGCCTGGTATCATAAGTGCTAAGTAAATACTGGTTACATGTGAATTAACTGCCTCTTATAGAAAGTCAAAAATATATTATTGATTCATACCACAAAAACATATATTCTTAAGAACTTAAGATTATTCAATAAAGATTATCAAGCTTAAAATTTAAGTTAAAATCAATAGTGACTAGAAATCATAGCAGACCTAGTTTTACCCCACCTTTGTTATTCAATACAAGCAGCAGTGAAGGGCCTCAAAAGATCAGATATACAAAAAGAGCTGTTCAAAAGTAGTTCTATGAGTAAGTATAGACTCACTGTAACTAATGCAGTGTCTCCTGGTGTTATATAATAAAGAAACGGGCAACATCCTGTTTGGAGTAGATATATGAAATGTATAAGCCTAGTCATGGTATCATAATTTTCTTCCTCTACTTCCTTGTTTCAGTTAAAGTCCAGAGTTTATATTCACTCATAGCATAGTGCCTATGCAAATTCTTAAGAACAAAGGCAAAATAATTCAACCGAAAAAGTTACATTTATTTCATACATCTTCTTCTGAACCAACATATTTGAGGGCATATCAATTTCAGATTCAAAATTCAACCACATCAGAAAAAAAGCAAGGATTCAAGTCATTCTTACTCAAAATGCAATGTGATTCCAACTAATACTCTATGGCTGGGCAAAGTACTTTTCACAGCATTTGCAGTTCTCAGTCTTTTGGTCTACTGTTTTAAAATCACAAGTGGCAATATCGGCATATCATGTATACTAGCTGTTACATGATATTTTGGGGTTAACAAGAATAAGAAGTAATAAAAAAAATTAGCAGAGTCTGATGCTTATAAGAATATTTTCACAGATTCTTATAATCTCTAGGTACAGATATTGCAGATAAATATATAAGATAAGGACAGCATTTCTATTATTCATAGTTAAGAGCTATGGAGATTTTTTTTCTGTCATCAAGCATAAGCTTGCTTGTTTATTGAATTATCTGTAATCAGAATCCAATTGGAATGATAGCAGAGTAGGTGACTGTTTCTGGACTTTAAATGTTTTACAGTATCCAATATCTCTTTATTGTTAAAATAATGAAAGTAAAACCAACAATGTTAGGCTATGGCTAAAAATATAATATATGGTTTTGGGGGACTACAGAGCTTTTTAAGTTAAAGCTCTAAAAATTTTTTAACAGATGTTAATCCATGAGTGTGTTCTTCATAAAGTTTGCAGAAATATTCTGCATTGCATTTCAGTTTTGTTAATAAAAAATGTTCACCCACATATGACATTATCACATTCTAATTAGGACTTATTTTACAGATAAAAAAGTTGCGGCTCAGAGAAGTTACATGTTTTTCCCAACATCACACAGCTATTACTGTAACAGGGTCTGACCATACTCTGATTCAGCCTGCTCTCAGTAAAACTTCAGAAAACAACTAATTAATTCCCACAGAGTCATGCTTGTGCCCAGAGAAATTAGATCAGGAAGTTTCCTTAAAATTGAAGTATTTTATAGAAAACCTTTCTTTTATAGTAATTTTTTTAACAATAGCTACACAGAGTTCATGACATTATAATAAGTCCTGGAAGTACTTGTTTAAAAAAAGAGACAGCTAGTTAATCATTCTTTAAAAATAATTCATTTTATTATTTTTGGATTTCAGTTTTATGACATGAAGTAAGGCAGGTCAGCAGATTTTTTAAGTTTACAGTGTTTTTTTTTTTTTCATTCTTCCAAGTTTCTGACAACTAAGGACTCATTAAGTTCATTTGGAATCCATGTTCTGTACTAAAAAGAATTTTAGGGGAAGTTTCATCTTGTGGATTTTGGCTATCACTCCTGATTATATATGTCTGATGTGGCTTTAGTAAATGCATTTTGTATTTCAGGTTATCCAATAAAATTAAGTTGTGGCTTTTTAATTAAGAAAGTGATTTTTATCTCAGCAATGTATCAATTCGTAATTTTATTAGAGAACATTAAGCTTTACTAGTTGGTAAAGATAAGAGATGGGTGGGGAAGAGGCAGACCTTCAAACCGAGGGCTTTCTGGAAGAGGCTATGAATCATATCTCAAAATCAGTCACTGCTCAGCAAACTTACAGCAGCATGACTTGAGAACTATTTACAAAAATATTAGAGTCCACTTGTTTACACGGGACTTTGTTATGAACAATGAATAGTTGTTTACATACTTTATAAGTGCACATGGCAAGTTCTGTTCTTCAAACCAGTTGTTCAGATAAAAATAATCCACTTAAAAGTGAAAATGGGATTTAATATCATTAAGGCCAGTGTTAAATTTTTCAGAACATCAAAACGCACAAAAAACTCAAGGATCTAACAAAACATCTGGAAATAAGCTGTGTGTATAAAGGAGTCATATTTATTCAACCATATTGATGCTATCACATGTATAAATTGCATCCCTGGAAATACGTGTGAGACAATGTGATCAAATAGTGTCTTAAACAAGCAGGAAGACATGGAGAAACAATTTTGAATCCATTTACAATTGCACTTAACTCTGGAAGTGAAGATAAGCATTATATATGAAGAAAAAAATACAAGTCTTACCATCTGAGACTGACTTCTAGGACATCCAATGATATCTTCAACTTTTTCATTTGCTAAAGCCAAGTAATAAAATAAAAGAAAAAAAAAAAAAGAACGATATGCTTAAGCAATGATGTGAAACACACACACGCACACACAAACACACACACACACACACACACACACACACACACACACACACACAAAACCCTAAAAAAAAAAAAAAAAAAAAAAAAGGCAAAAGTGCTGCTACTACATGTACTCAGTTTTCCAAGCTGTGTACAAGAGGACACGCTTGTTAGCAGTCGCCAATTCTATATGCACAAATCAGGCACACCAAAAAAAAAAAAAAGTGAGAAGGAAGTTGCTGCTAATTCTTTAGCCTGTGCCAAATGACTGCTGACATGAAGCCTTTCACAATTGTCCCTGCTGGATCAGGATACAATTTCAAGGAATCTCAGAGTATATGAGTTGTTCCAGCTAATGAAATACACACATGGGAGACATATGGTTTAATGAAGCGTTCGCTTCTGACAATTTCGTATATGTCAAGAAACAGTTCTAGCTATTTAAAAGTATAGCCAAACCGCCTTTTTCAAACAGCCTCACAGAAACATTTTAATTAAATCAGGGAACAGCTACTTTAATCTCAGAAACACATGGACCAGTTCAGGAGGCATTCAACTTAAACTGTATTTTACCAAAGAGATGGGAGCAGAGACTTTCATGCTTTCTTTCAGAAGACAGATCTTACCAATGATCTGGATGATTTCTGCTAGGAGTACTCCATCTGCAATATCTTGTTGCAAATCCTTGATCAGTCGCTTGTGGCCCGATTTTGCTAGGTAGTGGTTGGCCCAGTCAGTGTAAATCTGTTGAACAAAGGGAGGGAAAAAGTGAGATGGGGTGAGGGAAAGAGAGACAACAAAACTGCTTAAGACAAATGTTGGATTCAAAGGGAAGCTATTCTGGATCACATTCCAGTTTAAGAAGTCATAGCTCAAAAGGAAATAGTTGTAAAATATTTTTTAAACAGCTCTTCCCCCCACTTATCTCTCATTTCAAAGGGAGATGATTCACTCTTTCAAAATCAAGGACTGGTCACTTGTGACAGAGCAAAACTCCCTTCCCGGATGACTCCTGAGGAAACTACTGTTGCAAATCAGTTTAGCTTTTCTCCATCTTTCCCCTGTTTCTATCATTTTGAAAATAATCCCGCCTGTCCATGGAAAAGGGAGCCACCTGGACTGATTTATATAGGAACTGTACTATAAAAATGTGTGTTTCTCTTAAGATTGTATTGAATTTGTCATGTGAGACACGATATGTGACAACATTTTGGCATCATTTTATGAAATAATTGCAAATGCCTTCCTGTCTAAGATATTTTATTTGGATTGTCATCTCCCATTTAAGCCTCTTGAAATGTGTTTATATGAGAGAACAGAGGCAGCAAATGGAATTATTACATAAAAATTATAATATAAAATTAAGAAGTAGATTGTAATTCTCAAAGTTGACAATTTGACATAGAGCAGAAGTGTCTCATTAACACAGATCAGATCATGATATACAGAAAAGCTGAAACTATACAAAACTTTTACAAAAATAAATGTTGAATTTTTCAATGTCAGAACACCTACTAGAGTAAAGTAATATAATTGTAAAGGAAAACAAAAAGTGTGGAAACTTCAATTTCATGGGTGGTTCATATGAATACATTAGTAAGTTTATTATAAGGCAGTCTATAATGTGATGTAATAGAAAAATGAAAAAAGTGAATGAGAATAGAAGAGGGAAAATAAACAGGAAATATGAATATAAAAAGTATTGTTAGAAGCACTAGAATTAGGACTGGGAGGAAAATAGAACTTATAATATGAGTAGTATAGGGAGGGACCTTCCTTTCAGAGAGTACAACATACAGTAAAGCGGAAAGGTAAAGCAATCTAGGACTCAGTTATAAAATCTGTAATTGAGGCAGGTTGCTTACAATTAGGATAAATTAGGCTGGCAAGGTTACTTGTATCTTATATGAGGGGGTACCCCCCAAAAAATCCAGGCTTATTTTTTTGGAGGGTGGACCCCATGTAGTACAGGCTCCCCTCACTAGGTAAGTGTTCTAGGAACCCATTGGCATCAATGCACCAGCTAGTATTGTTGTGAGAGGCTGCCTTTAGCTTCAGTTAATTTTTTTTTTTCAATGCGTTTGCCCATTTAGTGATGGGAGATTTGGGAGCACACCTGCCCATACCATGCTTAGCGCTCAGCAGTTTTTGACCAAAAATCACATGACCCATGTGCCATACCCTTTCTATTCACCAGATCACACTTCAGGCAACTTTTGCTGTTTCCCTGGATGAAAAGTCCTCAAGGGGAAATGTTTTGCTGGTGTTGAAGAGGAGAAATAAAAAATGGCAGAAGCACTGAAAGTCCTCAAAATTGACAAGTTCAAAAACTGTGCTGAGCAGTAGAAAAGGCATCTTGATAGGTATATTGCATGAAATGGAGAGTACTTTGAAGGAAACCAAAGTTTAAACATTTAAGAATAAATACACACATTTTGATAAATAAATTCTGGGTTTTCTCAGGTTCTCCCTGTAGTAATTAGTACTGAATACTAGGCAAATTGTAATACCTTTAAAGAAAATTTTTTCTAACAAAATACACACTTTTTGCTAAACAAATAAATTAGAAGTGTAAAAACTAACAAGTGAAAATCTCCCCACAACTTGCAATTCGGTCTACTTTTGATTTTGCTATAAAGTTCTAGAATTAATATGCCTACATTACACTTCATAACAGTATATCACATTACACACAGTGAGATTTTTTAATCAGATCTTCCTCAAATTGTACATATTATTCTTCCATTTCAAATTTGTATATAATAATATTTTGAAAGTATTTCTAAGAGCCATTTCACCCATCTATATCTCACAATTTTTGATATTTTATTACATATATTATCAATCCCTCTGTTGAATATTTAATTTGTTTAAATATGTTTCCATTACATCTAAAGTTGAAAGAGACTCATTATATGTGTCTTTGCACATGCATATACTAGTATGTTTATAAGAACAAAACCTAGAAATGGCACTGCTAAATTTTGTTTCAATGGATGTCAGGTATAAATATCACAAAATTACAACATAAAAGAAAAAAGAGTGGTTCTTTTTTATATAAAGTAATATCTAGTGTATATCTAGGAGTGATTAAATTTCCTAAAAGCCAGAAATACTTGGAGGTAAAAGAAAAAATATACATGACAGCTAAATTACATCTCGTTTTCCATACACATGATCTCTATGTTGAAGATATTAAAGTGTGAGAAAAATTACTTGTATAACTGCTGCATTAGATACAAACACATGAATTTTAAATAGACACTTTTTTATTTAATAATAATTTTCCTCAATTAAGATTTTATTATATTTGTATGATCATAAAGTTTTCATAAGGATTTACACTATTTGATTTTTTTTTTTTTTTTGAGTCAGAGTCTCACTGCCACTGCAGCTTCGACCTGGTGAGTTCAGGTTATCCTTCTGCCTCTGCCTTCCAAGTAGCTGGAACTGCAGGCAAATGTCACCACACCCAGCTAATTTTTTGATTTATCGTAGAGATGAGGTCTTGCCAAGTTGCTCACGCTGGGTTTCTGACCCCTAGGCTCAGGCAATCCTCTCACTTCCGCCTCCCAAAGTGCTGGGATTACAGGCGTGAGCCACTGCACCCAGCTATACTATTAGATTTTAAAACTGACCATGTTTTCCTTCTTTACACATTAATCAAAGATAGAATTAATTTTTTTTGCCTACTAGAGGAACTTCAGGTTGAGTCAGACTTGAGTTGTGCTGATATCCCTATAGGAAGGGTGCAGGGCCATCAGTTGACCTTGAAGGATCCACAAAGATGAAGAGAATGAATTCTGGAGTCAGACAGATCTGGCATTGAGGTCCAGCAGACCATTTGCTACTTGTGGGACCTTGGCCAAGTTACCTAACCTTTCTAAATCTCACATTCTTCATTTATAAAACAAGGATAGGATTGTGTCAGGAAAACAAAATAGCACTTATAAAATGCCTGCCATAAAATTAGTCACGACAAAAAACTTTCTGTTATTATTATCATCATATGACATCTAGTTTCAGTGTGCTATTATAGCTCTCCAACAAATACTTGTTAAAGTTACTGCGCCACAGAGGTTAAAAAAATTGAGGGGACTGCATCAGAAGACTAAAGAAGTTGTAATACTTGCTTTTGACACTACTACTATTTCTGACTCTTCCTGCTTTCTAAATCCCAGGTGCCATGAATCTGTCTGCTAAGGGTCATCAAGACCTACCATGTCTCTATGGTGATATCACTTCCATCAAACTCCATGTTGTATCGATTTTGTTTCATGAAGAGATTATATTATGGGAAAATGCTTATTTAAATAACAAACAAAATGATATGTATTATAAAATGGAAACAGGAATACTCTCATTCTCCAAATGCATGTCAACAGTTCCTTAATCTTTATCTAAATTCCTCTTGGGACTTAGGGAAGAAAGCAGATGGGAAACCAGCTATTTGGCTTTAAGAGACCCTGTTGGGAAAGTCTCTGATTTAGCTCACAAGTCATTTTTTTATTTCTTCCAGAACAATCCCGAGCTTAAGGGATTATCCAGCATCTCTAATATCTGCAACTTTGCTCAGAACATAGGTCTAACTTTAGTTGCAATCAGTGAAAGCAATATCTATATAACTTAAAGCAAATTTATAATTTAAAGCAATAGCTATATAATTTAAAGCAAATTTCCATGTCAAAAATAAGCCCTACAAACTTTATTTATTCTTTTTAATAAACATGTTTGTCTTTGTAAGCAAAAGATATTTGAGATTTTTCAAGGAAATCAAAAGAAAAGGGAAGCTAGTACCTTCCAAAAGTATGTTATAATTGAAATGATAAAATATGAAATAACTACAAAGTGACATGTAAATATATGTTTTAAACATTACACATAAATTTATATTTTTGACTTTAAAATTTTATAAATGTGAGCTAAAGAAAAAGGTGGAAAAATAAGGTGTGACTTTAATGAGACAGTCTTCAAGCAAAGGACATATGGTATGTAGATATATTTAAAATCCATCAATAAATTTACTGTAATCTCTGAAGGGAGGGAATACAAACAACCTTGTCAACTGTCATTAGAATCTGTTCTTCAACTAAATATAACAGAATGGTGAAATTATGTCCTGATATTGAATTTGAACTCCAAAATTGCCCTTGGCTATCACAGTAAAATAGTCAGTGTTTAACCTCTTACCTGCTGCTGAATGAGCTACAAAATGTGAGGTAATGTATTTTGTAGAATTGTGCTATGAAATAATTATAGGTATTTTAGTGAAGAAGTTGGCATAATTTGAAACAATGTCATATTAATCATAATTAAATGTTTGATAATTTTTGTAAGAGGGTCATTGAGGATTTTTATCATCAACATTCTGGTCAAAGCTTCCAATATAATTTATCTTGAAATACCTGAAACCAAATTTCTTCAACTATTTTGATGAATTGTAATGTTATGAACATAAACGTCATCCTGTGTGATAACTGTATTTCAGGGAATTCAGGTGAATTAATATTACATTTATCAAAGGGCTATTTGGAAATTCTAGCACAATTAAATGCATGGCATTCATTTATGGTAATTAAAAATATAAATATCAGAGGTACAATAGCATATTTTATATTTCATGTTTATCAGTATAGATTTTAGAATCTGTGATGCAATTGCATATATTCTTTGAGAAA
Source organism: Cephalopachus bancanus (assembly GCA_027257055.1). Lineage (NCBI taxonomy): Eukaryota > Metazoa > Chordata > Mammalia > Primates > Tarsiidae > Cephalopachus > Cephalopachus bancanus. Next base: position 2,570,265 of record JAPVLO010000258.1, read on the forward strand.
CATTCTATATCATTAAAATTTCTGTTCTGTCATTTAATAGTCATGTAGACATTGATTTAACATTAATTTTCTCTCAGATCTAGAGTCTTCTTATCTGTAAAAGATAATATAATTATCTACTAGTGGGATTATTGTGAGAATTTAAAGAGTTTATACTTTAGAATATGGCTTTTCACTTAACATATATTTGGTAAATGTTAAATATAATTATTACTAGATTACAGTTTTAATATGAAATATCTATTAAATGTGAGACATTTATTAATATGAATCTATTCTTGTTCAACCTTTAAATTTTAGTTATTCATCCAAATGTAATTAACCTAATTATAAAAAACTACTGCAAGTTGTAATGACCTCTTAGTTTAGTCACTTGCCCCATCATAGTTTTTATTATAAAATAAAAGGATGAAATAGAAGACAACATATCTGACACCATTTTTCTTTTCTGAAGTGAGCCTTCACAGGAAATCAACATCAGAAGATAGACTCTGATTCTCTACCGAGACCTAAACTTTTGTTTGCCATGTTTTTTTGTAACTATTCACAATATTACACACTTCCTTTGTCTATCACAGAAAGCTGCTCCTACATTTTTAACCATCATTTATTTTAGAATTTGGTGAATGTCTTATGAGTAGCTTACCACTCAGTTATATACAAATAATTATGACTTTTTGTTATCCCATATACTTCACTGAAGTACACATTTCAACAAGATAAGTAACTTATTTTTAATGAGTGCTAAATGATCAAAGAAATGGAGAAAAGTAATAGGGGAAAGGCAGACTCTTCATTCAAGATAAGATTCTATTTAAATAGAAAGACACTAATCTATAGCCTAATTAGGAAATACTATGCATGCAATCAGATGATTTTTCAATTGAGCTGAGCTGGCTTCAATGCTGCATTTATTTAAAATATGACTTTTTCCCCTAGCATTCTAACAGTGACATCATATTACTGTAAGCATTGTTCTCTGCTCAAATTACTGTATTGTCTTTGCAAAGTCTAGTAGGGTTTCCTAAGATATGACAACCAGAAATTTCATGGAAAACCAAGGATTTCTAAGGCAACAACTAGGATTCTACACAGAAAGCTGTAACGCAGTAAATACATAAAGTTGAACTAGAAATCACATATTAAGGAAGAGTGACAAGTGAAGTGAGTATTTTTTCCACTAAGAGGACAATTAGTACTGGGAAGAGAATTGGAAGGAAAGCGAGTTCTGAGAACAGACCTAACAGGCAATCTCTCTAGCCTTAAACTAAATTGAACTTAAATTAAACTAAATTAAACTCAAACTCAAAGTAGTATTTTGACCTGGGAAGGAAATCACAAAGCACAAAATCTACTACAACCATATAGTAAAACATCCTTTTTGTTCCCCCTAGTCCCTCGAGAGTCATATAGAATTGTCCAAAAGAAAAAGGTGTGAGCCTGGAGAACAAATCAGGACAGGAAGGATACATAGAATAAGTACAGAAAAGCAAAAAGGGCATAGAAGATATGAGGAAAGGTTATGATAATTCAAGTCTGACAGGCATGATAAATTTCAGCACTCACCAGACAGCAGTCCATTTTTTTTTAAATGTGGGATAAAATTCAGGATTAGGTATATAAGTGGTCATTGTGCAGGTAAAGTTTGGAGCTCCCTTTGGTTCCCTCTTTGCCTGGTCTGAGATCAGGTACTCTTACTGATGTTGTGCCCTTCCCCTTTGCCCCTCCCACCCTCCTTTGCATCCCCCACCCAACCTGGCAGTATCCCGCTACTGCCAATCCCTTTCTTACAGTATTATGGTAAAAGTTCAGGGTCTGCTTATGAGTAAGAACATGTGGTACACTGTTCAGAATATGCCAATGAGCAAAGACGGGTCATCCCTGGTGACATGATAATAAGTAATAAACCTTCCCCAGTCTATCGCTGCAGGAAAAAAGAAGCACAAGGGAAGAGGAAGAATCTGGAGCTCAGTCAATCTTGTCCTGAAGTTTTACACCAGAGTGATTAAATTACTTCAAACTGAGAGGGAAAAATTTTCTCCTACAATATAGAAATAAGAGCTTGAGAAGTGAATTTACATATCCTTTTTCAAAGCTAAAACTTTGTACAACTCAGTTTTATGACTAAAAAATCCAAGAATGCTAGGCAATGGTGAACAAAGAAGGTTGCAAAATGACAGTGTGAGATTAAGACACATTACATGTTATTTTCAGTCAGTTTGAAAATTTGATCACAGACTGGATCTTCAGTTGCTGTTACAGAACTGATATGACCAAGAGATCCCTGGAGTCCCATCTCATGACTCTTGCAGACCTTCTAGATCTCAATATTTGAGTGTCATGTGGTACAATTATGAACTGAATCCATTTAAAGCTTTTGGTAATATTAAATATTATCATAAAACATGTAATAAATTTACCAATGACCTGCTTCAACTCAGCTAATATAGCTAACTTTTACATCAAGGTTAATGCTGCATGTTATGAAGTTTTTCAAGAAATTCAGATTTGAAAGTTGATTTGAAAGTGAATATTCATGAGTCAATAACCTCAGAAAATCAGTGAATAATCTATGAAGGCTAGTAAATTCTAAAGTAAACAGCAAGGAGTCTGATATTTTCTTTTATTTTTTTCTTTACTTCTCGTCCAATCTTTGACCCAGTTCTGTTAATTCTGTCTCCTTAATATCTCTTAACCCTTCTGTTCCATTGCTCCTATAACTGCCATGGGTCAGTTTCTCCTCATCTCTCATTCAAATGGCTCTAAGAGTCCTAGACACCTTCTCAGAGAGCACAGGCAGGCTAAGCATTAAACTCTTCTATGCACTACAGCTATTGATTACTTTAAAATGCAAATCTGGAGGAAATTGTCATAAAAAATAAAGTACAAATATGATCAAGTAATTTAATTTCCTAATAAAAATGACATAATGGCTCTCACTTAACTTCAGAAAAAAAATTTTCTTCGAGTCAATGTAATTTTTTTTAAGAAAATTGTTTTAAGAAAATGGCAGAGAGAGGGGAAAAAAAAACACTACTCTGAAGACTTTAGAAGAATGACACTATTGAGTAATGACAAAGGAAAGGATGAGTTCTGACAAGCAGAAAGAGGGACAAACCACATTCCATACAGAATATACAGGAAGAACAAAATCTACAAGGGGACAGAGGTATGAAATAGCATGGTGAATTCAAAGAATCATGTATAATCCTGTGACCAGAGCATGGAGAAGGGGCACATGGAAAGATTAGAAGGAAGAGGTAAGGAATCAGGTAAGGGCCAGGCAAAGAGAAGTCATATGTAAAATTAAGAAGGCTTTATTTGTCTTATAATTATAATATAAGACATTTAGGTGAAAGTTTATTTTTATGTAGGGGATATAAAAATGACAGTCATGCTTCTATTTCTAATTTCTAGCTGGGGTGCAGCTATGAAGGCTAGTTTACAGCCAGGAAAGCAAAGGAGATTACTTAAGAAACTTCAGTGTTCTAGATGATGAAATAAATACCGCCCTATATCTACTAGGAAATTGCCTGCAGGAAAATAGGAACAACAACAACAAAATCAAAACTCAAACTCTATCTTTCATAACTGCAATTTACAAATAAGGAAAGCAGATGAAAGAATCATATATGATTTAGCAAAGAGTAGTAAAGGAAGATCAAACCAATAGGAGGCTGAGAGGGAGATAGAAGAGCAGTGTAAACAGTTTTTCCCACACAACCCCAGAATGGCTCAGAAAGTGTAAGTATCAGATCAAATGGAATGTGGGACAGATTTAAGACTGATGTGACTACGTGCCTCCTCCTTTTCCATCAAGAGCCAGGAATTATAGACTTTAGGGAAAATCCAGATTGAAGATTACCAGGAAAACAAAAGAGTGAAGGCATGGGAATGAAAACAGAAAGATTAAATGAAATTATATATACTGACATTGAGACTCCAATAACTGACTTCCCTTTCTGGGCACTTTCTCCTTCATGAATCTGTTTTTGACAACACTGGTCATCCCTAAGATCAAAGAAATTCACTTTTCATGGCACCCAGGGAATCAAGCATCTGGCCAGTTCTGACTGCCTACAATGAAATGCAGATGACACTAAGATTTGTACACACACACACACACACTGCACGCATGCACGCAAATAGCTTCTAAGCAGCTTTTTATTATCTCACACTTGATACACAGAGTTGAGCATTACCAGACATTCTATGAAATTTTCTGAAATAAAATGCAGATACAAAAATGGACAGGTAAAAAGAGGACAGAATAAAGTAGAGACAAAGCCAGGAACAGAAGAGAACTTTAAGGAAATTATAATTCATACCCTAGGTTGGAAAGGAGATATTACATCCATCAGAAGATGCAGAGGAAAAGGAAGGGTATATATGTGCATACAGACACTAGCACGCACACACTCACACATATATATATATTTGAAGATTTGAGGAATAAGTATAAGTTTTGAAAATTGAAAATATAATAGATGAAATTATTTTATTTTATTTTATTTAATATTAAAGATGTAGGGTACAATTCAAGATTAGGTAGACAGGTGGTTATCATACAGCCAAAGTTTGGGCTTCCCTATGGTCCCCACTTCTGGTTTGAGATCAGGTACCCTGAAATTTTAAAAAGTGAAAAGACTGGAAGAATAAATTGAGAAAATTTATTGGAAAGTAGGCCAAAATGTAAAAAGATGGGCAATAACAGAAAAAAAAGTAGGCATACAAGGGGGAGATTTAGGAAGTCATATGTCAGAGTAATGTGAGTTCCAAAAACAAAGAGAAAAAATTATAGGAAGGAATTATGGCAGTAACCAGCATAATTAAGAACATAAAAATCAATAACAATAATCAGGGATAAAGAGACTATCCCAAAAGCTTTAGGAGGGTGGAATACAAAGAAACAAATGAAAAAAGTCCAAGTTACTTTCAAAGGATCTGGAATTACAGCGACACCAAAAGTCTCTAAAGCAACATTGCAACTAGAAGAGATGAAGGAATTCCTGTAAAATTCTGGAGGGAAGTGATTTTCAGCCTCAAATTCTATACCTAAATGAACTATCAACAAGAGTAGAACATAATAAGGATATGTCCTACCAAAATATTCTAAAGAAAAAAATGCTTTCCATACAGAAGCTATCAGAAATAAAAATAATGGAACAACAGACAGGTGACCAAATGTAAGGAGGGAAAGACATGTTCAGATGAATGACAGGAAAGCCAGTCAAACTGCTACGTGGCAGACCTAGAGAGCAATCATTCTAGATGGAATAGAGAAATGAGTCTTGTACTGTTGACATCAGGGAACTACTAGAACTCATAGCTTATCTGACAGTTTGGCTATGAGGAAAATTGTATTGGGATGTATTTTACAGAGCTGCTGGAATCTATTTTTAAAAATTAGCTAGAGATTCAAACTAAGAGCAGGATACTGTATCTATTTTGACCATAAAGCCAAAGGGAACAAATAATCAACATCAACCTCTTAAACTCTCATGTCCCCAACCTTACCCATCTCAGTGATTCTTTGGTATGCAGACAGCAAATACACCCCTTAACTCAAGTTTCAGATTTTATTAGAACTGAGATTATATTAATATTTTTATTTGAAGCTATATTTATCTGTTTAAATTTGTAGCCATGAGTGAGCCGGGCTCGGTGGCTCAGCCTGTAATCCCGCGCCTTTGGGAGGCTGAGGTGAGTGGATTGCCTGAGCCCGCGGGTTCGAGACCCGCCTAGGCAGCGAGACCTCATCTCTACAATAAATAAAAAAAATCAGCTGGGCATGGTAGCGCGCACCTGTAATTCCGGCTACTCGGAAGGCTGAGGCGGAAGGATCACCGGAGCCCAGCAGGTCGAGGCTGCGGTGGCCGGGAGCGGCCACTGCACTCCAGTCTGGGCGACAGAGTGAGACTCCAACTCAAAAAAAAAAAAAAATTTGTAGCCATGATTCATCAGCTTGGAACCTAGTGACATCTTTCTGATTAGAAATAGGAAATTTTTAGATGAATAGAAATAGACATAAATGTAAGCTGATAGGAAAATTAAGGGTAGGATTTCCTGCACTAACTGGAGCATGCACTAAATTTTTTCACATGCAGTTTTGCTTTCTTTTTGGTATAAATTCAAGGGGTACAAGTGCAGTTTTGTTCCTGAATATACTGGACAATTGTGAAGCCTGGGCTTTTATGGTAACCATCATCTGACTAGTGTACATTGTATCCATTAAGTAATTTCTCATCCCTCACCCAACTTTATGGTTAGTGTTGACAATCAGTCACTTTGGCAGAAATCAAACACTTAATGAAGAACCTTCTATTTTGTCTAAAATGCATAGGGCTTGATTAGTACTCTCTTCTCCTACCAAAAAATATGACATTATATATATTTTTGAAAAAGGAATTTGAGTTATGTGTATAGCACAATTCTGGTAGCGATTTAAATTTTATTTCACTCAACTTCAATTGCATTTCCATTGCCACCAGCAGCTTGACAAGAAAGGGCTATGTAATATTCTTTCTCTAAGATATAATGTCCACTAATAACAGTGTGGAAAATAAGGTACTATTTTAAACACGTTAAACAGTTTAACTCATTCAGTCCTCAGAGCTACCTAAGAGGAAGATGCCACTATTCTATTTTATAGATGAAGATGCTAAAACAGAGAGAAGTATTTTCACAAGGTGGCAACAGTAAGTGCTGCACAGAAGATACATGTTCTGGCTCAAAATTTGCACTCTCGGTCCATACAAAAGGAAATGTGTTATTTATAAGCCTTTCTTAACTCCCGCCCTTTACAATTATTTCCATTATGTCTTAGATCCATCTCAAAATATTAGGGAAAGACTCTTTCTGTGACTGCTACAACATCTGACACAATATATAGCTCTTTGGGAAATTCATCTAACAGTTTGCAAGTCTAATAACACAGGTGACAATATGAGCTAAAATCTGAATATTAAACTATATCAAATTGCATTTTAAAAAGTTAAGAAAACTTTTAGTTCCCACCATTTCCTAGGAGAAAAAAAAAGGAGACTACTGGAGATTCTTTTAACTTTTTATTTCAGTCTGATAAATTGATGTAAATAGCGCAAATAAGTTCAAAGCAAAATTAGTTCCATCCTCTAAGGACCATGTGACATGCCATAAAAGATGCATAAGGAAAATAATGTTAATAAAACCCAAAGTTAAAAGAGAATAAACAATATCCATGTTTAAATCTTGGTGGTTCAGAATTTCTAGGCTTCTGACGTGGGCATATTCCCACTCACATTCTTAGAGTTTGCAGTGAAGAATTGACTGAAGAAATGTTTAGCATAGACTGAGGTTCTCAAAATGTGGTCCCTGAACCTATACCATCAGTGTCACCCAGGAACTCACTATAAATGCAAATTAGCAGGATCTACACCAGATCTACTGACTCAAAGACTCTGGAGCAGGGTCAACAAGCTGAATCTTAACAAGTCCTCTGTTGTAACTCTGATGTATGCTGTTTAAGAACCACTGGCATAGATGAGTGCTGTTCACAATTATAAGAGATTTAAATCTAACATCTCTGCCTGTTTTTCAATGTAAAGGGTATGGTGTTTCGATATAAGCCAGGAGCTAGAGGCTCCAGAGGGATATGACAGTGCAATTGCACTCCAGCATGCGTAACAGAGTGAGACACTGTCCCGAAAAATAAAAAAATATATAAATACATATATTCCCTTACCTCCTAAGCCTTTCTTGGTACCAAGAAAAACATGCCAAACCTACAGCAATGCTCACTGCAAACAATTCATGCCTATGTTTTAAAAACTTTAAATTGTTAATGATAAAGGTAGATATCTATCTCAAAGTTGTTTCAAGATAGAATACAATTTATTTATTTAGAAGGAGGTGGCCAAGGACAGTTTGTGTTCACTTAGGTTAAAAACACAGAACTTGGAAGCTGAGAGAAAAGTCACTGCCAGCTATGTTAAAAAGCCACAGTGAAAAGCAATGGAAATAAAAAGTATCCTAGGAGCACTAGTTCATCCATCAGTTGAAAGGCAATAGTATTGAAATTTCCAGGAAAAAAAAAACTTTAAAAAATATTTGTTTGCTTTCTCCTTACATCAACTCTAAATAAACACAAGGCTATTTGTAAGATTTTGATGATCCCACCATAAGACATCCTATTTTTATAAACACCTGAAATATTTAAAACTACAATAAATTATAATGAGACATATTGATGAGATATGTCATCTAGTTTACTATTTGCTAAAGACACTTCTATGGATTCTGTTTTTATTCCGATTCTACACAATTACACACTGAATTCCTGTGGGTGACTTCTCTCCAGTGACATGCTATAGCTCCAAAGCACCACGGGTAGGGGCTAGATCCACATTCCTGCCAGTCCTTCAGCCAACAGTGGGGGCTACTGTGTAGCGTTGTCACACTGCAAAGCAATGCAGCTGGAATAATGAGAAACCACGTGGCTACTAAGAAAGCGTCAAGACTTTTAGAAGTTATCACATGAACAGCTTCCTTCAAAACCTCCAAGCTTTATCCTAAAATCCTTTCCTTTGAAATGCTAAATTGCAAAATTGCTAGAATGCTAATAATTCCACCTGAATCCCTTACAAATTATTGGCAAATAAAAATAAAATACAAATGACAAACAGACATCACTATATGATTTTATAGTATTTATAAACAAATACAAGAAAATGAAAATCAAAGATTTTAAATCAGTCAATATTTCAAGTTTCTAAATCAAATATTAGGGATTTTATTTCCTTTAAACCTACTCCTGTGATTGAAGTTACTCCTTAAAAGAGATATGAAACATGGTCTAAAACATTAATTCTACATTGAAGACTCAAGAAGTAAAATTCTCACTAGACAGGAATCTAATGTAAGTTGATGTTGTTTTTTCCCAACCCTCCGCCCTCCCTAATCTTCCTCAATACCCCAAAAATAAAGTTTTTGAAGAGTTTCAGAAGTAGAAAGTATAGGGCTTGAAGTCACAATTCTGGGTTCTTTTCCAATTTCTACCACTTACTACTGAATCTTGAGGTTTTTTTCCTCTTTGATGCTGGAATCATATCCTTATCTACCTTGTCTATCTCATAGGATTATTGTGAGAATTAACTGTAATCAAAAACATTTGCAAAAGCAAAATGATTCATATAATATAAACCATCATTATTATTATCAATGGAACATGCTACTCATGAATTATATTTTAAAACATATCCTCCCAAACCAAACATGTAGTAATTTCAAGTATTGTACATGTCAATATCGATATCAATGACTTCTTAAAATTTAATTAATGATACACAGAAAATAAGTTATTTCTATAGAATATCCTATCTTGAATTTCTTCTTTGTCCATATCTGATCTATTACCTAATATATTCCAAGGAACATTATACTTTGGGTATGTATTTTGAAAATGGATGATTGCATAACCTTTATTTTTTTAATTAGCTTGAACTACAGTTCCAAGTAGCTGGAACTAAATGCATGTGTCACCACACCTGGCTAATTTTTTGATTTACTGTAGAAACAAGGTCTCTCCAAGTTGCCCAGGCTGGTCTCGTACTCTTGGGCTTAGGCAATTCTCTCACCTCCTCCTTCCAAAGTGCGGGGATTATAGGAATGAGTCACTGTACAACAACTTACTTTTTATGAAGAGTTGACCCAACCAAGCATGTACTTCCAGTTACCTCATGACTGGAAGTTCCCCTACCAACACCTCTTGTCAGAGAACCTATTACATTTTAGCTGTTGTTCACCAAAACTTGTGCTCTATCTTCCATAGCATAAAATGTCCTCTAGAAAGCAGCTTCCCACACAAGGACTTCATTTCTGGCTCTTCTCCCCTTACATTAAGGTGGAGAAATGTGTACTGGTTATCACCATTGGAATATGAGCTGAAGTAATATGCACCTCTTCCAACTTTGGCCCATAAAAATCTATTTGGCCATCTATTTTGCCCTTAGGCCAGCTGGGAATACTTATATCTAAAATGAGACCACATAGAAAATGTGTGCATTGGTCATTCTAAGTTCTTGAGTGACTGGACAAAACAAAGCATGTCAAATCCATACCTAAGAAACAGGAAACCCTTGGATCTGTGTAGGTGAGAAATATGCATCTACTACATGGAGAGCCATTGAAATCCGGGAGTTTATGAGAGCAGCTGGCATTAATTTCAATTATAAAGACCACCTCCTTGAAGCCAAAGACTCTTACAGCTCCCCTATGTATGTAATTATGATTACAATAGAGAGTTCGAATTCATTCCTAATATTCCTATTTCCCTTGCAGAGAGCATGGCCCTGTACCTACAATTCTTGCAGAAGAATTGCTCTTTGTTCCTGATCTTTTCATTCATTCATTTAATAGCATCTTTTGAGCATTTATTATGAGCTCTTCATCACTAGAAACTCCTGTATCTTCCTTTTGAAGCCCTGAGATTAGTCCCCCAGCAATTCCATTCAATTTTTTCATTCAATTTGACCTCCACTGGTTCTAGAGTGGAGATCAAATATCCATTGCTGGGATCCTTGGAGCTTGCTAAAACCTTTTGAAAAAATAATAAAACTAGGCCTAAGTATTGAATATATTTAATATCTGGATTTTACTTTACAATTTACAAATCAATCATCTCATTTGTTCCTCATCATACCCATTTGAAGTGAATACAGCAGGTGTTATAATCATAGTCCTACTTTACAGACCTACAGAAAAGATAATATGGATTTAGGTGGACTGTTCAGCAAAATTATCATTTATGACATTAGTTCTATGGCAATGAGGGTTCCAAATTTCAGTAAAATACATTTTTAAAAATTTGGAACATGATCAGTTTCTAAATCCATGACTTCCTCTCTCCTATTTTAGCTCTGATATTTGTGTCTGTTTATATGTGTGTGTGTGAAAATAAATTCAATAATTAATTTCAGAATTCTTCACCCTCATAATCTAGCTGATAGAATTCTTAAACAATAGAAAATGTGTTTTTTATTTCTTAAATTGACTTTAGGCTTACCATATACCGCTGTGACATTCCTTTATTCTTTTTTATATGAATTCATATGCCAAAAATTTTAATTTATATTAATTGCAACTAATATTACAATACTATTATAATACCTAATGATAATTATTAATTAATTTTACAATATACCTAGTGATATTTTGTGTGGCTAAATACCTAGTGATATTTTGTGTAGCAAAATGAAAATGAATGATGCAAAAAAATCAGAATAGATAATAATCTTGAGGTATACATAGAAAATACTATAACTAAATTCAGGGCATAATAGTATTTATAATGAGAATGATTATGATTAGATACTAGATATTTTTATCTATAAGCAAAACTATTCTGTAATGGTAAATTCCTTACATAATTAAAACTGATTTCAAAGCATTGTCTTACTAGTATTCTAAGAAAATTAGTGAGAACAGTTTAAAAGCATTTTTTGGTCTTATAGAAAAAAAGTACAGTGAGACTTTGTACTCAAATCAGTAATATGAACACTCATCATTATTTATTAATCCCATAGAGAGAACCATAAGTAACAAGAAGAGAATTTTGGTTCAGGGACACAGTTCCAGGGACAGGAGTCAATGCTAGACAAAGATAGGAGCCTACATTTATATGGTGGTCTGAAAGGGCAAGGCACTTTGGAGTGGCTCATTCAGGTCCAGAGAGTCATACCAACAGAGTGTGGGCATACAGGAACTGTAAAAGTTTGAGTGAACAGTGTTGAAAAATTTTCCCAGAAGTAGAGGAGTGGAGGTCAGTGAATAAATGATCAAAGAATCAGACAAGAACCGGGATGTTCACAGGAGCCTGGGAATTATGAGATTGAAGGGAAGCACGGGCCTCCAAAAGGACAAACATTAAAAAAAAAAGCACAAAATAAAAAACAATAAAAGAACAACAACAACAAAAAAACCTGGTTCACAGTTCTAAACACAGAGGCAGGAAATTACACAAAGGTAGCTGTTTTGGCATCTTATGGGATCATAGGTAATTGGAACTGGTGGTTAAGCTAAGGAGTGTTTTCATGATTAACTGAGCCAGTAGCTTTTGTTCATCAAATGACCAGAAGTTCTTGCACTTCAAGTTCATTGATACAAAGATTTCGAGATAGAACTTTGATCTAATTGCCATCTTTCCCACTAAGTCATGAACGGCACCTTCCCCAGTACGGCATTTACTGCCCAATGCTGGGCACGTTAAAGATGTTATTTTAGTTAATCTCCAAAGGACTCTAAGAAATAAGAATTGTTATATTCATCTTATGTATGAACAATTGAGGATTAGATCCGTTTACTAACTGCCCAAAGTCAGTAAGTAGGAAGTCAGACAGTTAGATTTGAAGTTACTTCTCTTTCTCTACAATACTCATACATTTTCAATGGCACCATACTATGAAGGAGGACTGCCCCCCCAAAAAAAACAGAAATATCTTTCTGGAGGGTGGCCCTCTTGTAATACCATGATAATTTGTTCCTCAGGATCAAACATTCAATCAAAATTTTTATCTGGACATTTTGAGAAGGTTGTGTCGTGATTTGCCAAAGAAATATTCCCAATTGTGGCAAACAGGTGACTGATTCTTCTACCATGACAATGCACTTGCCCATACCATACTGAGTGTTCAACAGTTTTTAATCCAAAATGGCATGATCTCCATGGCCCACTCTTTCTATGCACCCAATCTTGCCCTGAGTGACTTTTACTTTTTTTGCTTCCCCAGAAAAAAAAAAGTACTCAAAGGAAAACATTTTGCCCATGTGGAAGAGGTGAAACAAAAAATGGCAGAAGCACTAAAAGGTATTAAAATTGATGAGTTCAAAAACTGCTTTGAGCTGTGGAAAAATCATCACAATAGGTGAATTGCCTCAGAGAGTACTTTGAAGGTGACTGAAGTGTAAACATGTAAGAATAAATACACATTTTAAAATTAATAAATTCTGGATTTTTTAGGTCCCTTCTCATATCTTCTGTTGGCACAAACAATAAAAGGGGGAAAATTAAAATGTTTCAATGTGTTTGGCCTTGTACTGCCTTGCTTGCCCATAAAATAGTTCTTTAAAATGTATAACTTTAACCCCACATTTTTTCAGATTTTTCACCTTTTCACATTAGATGTCTCATGTTAGCACCAAGGAAAAGGAATTTAGACATGAGAAAAGCTCATAAGACAATCTTTCCCAAGTTAGTTCCAAGTTGCAGTTCTTAAAAACAGTATTATTTTCTGACTTTACTGTGTTTGGTTTAATAAGTCACAGTTTGCTGTTCAAGCTGCCAATGTCTATAACTGCATGTGTATGGCTAATGTTGGGTTTGAGTATTATTATTATTATTATTATTATTATTTGAGTTGGAGTCTCACTCTGTCACCTAGACTGGAGTGCAGTGGCCGTTTCCGGCCACTGCAGCCTCGACCTGCTGGGCTCCAGCGATCCTTCCGCCTCAGCCTTCCAAGTAGCTGGAACTACAGGCGTGTGCTACCACGCCCGACTAATTTTGTATTTATTGTAGAGATGAGGTGGGTCTCGAACCCGCGGGCTCAGGCAATCCACTCATCTCAGCCTCCCAAAGTGCTGGGATTACAGACTGAGCCACCAAGCCCAGCGGGTTTGAGGATTCTTAAGTGCAATGTTTCTACATGGCTAATCCTGAACATTTCTATCAATAATAAAATTAGAATTTTGGTCTGTATCTCTATAACTTCATCAACTAATTTGCAGTTGGTATTGCCTTAACTGATGAACATTTATTTGGCTCAAAATTTCTAAATTAAAATTTAAGTAAATATTTATAGAATTCCATATCTTGCAAATATATATCTTGACCACACAAATCCTTAGTCATCGTGTTTATGACAACAAAAATGTTTCCCATTTTTTCTCAAAATATTCCAAAGTTAAGCTTTTTAAAAAGTCTGGTGAATATCTCACACACCACTAGACTTAAATTTCAGCTTCTCCACTGGCAGATGAGCCTTGGGAATGTGTCCTTTTGACGTTCTCAAGATGAGATTGTTAGAAACCTAAGTCTTCAAACACAGGCCCAAAATTCTCTACTTGGAAATACATACAGCCATTCTATTCCCTTTTGTGACAAGGATATGGACAGAGACGATATGAACTGAATGGTGACCTTTGAAAGTCTACTACTATCCACATTCACCAGACAAAACAATCATTGATGTGACATTATTTTCTGATAATCTTCTCTTTCCCAAGACAAGAGTCATGTCAAGTGCAATTTTTTTTTTTTTTTGGTAACTTCTTTTTTTATGAGAAACATTGCTGGTTAACATTTGTACACATGCAAATCAAGTGGAAAGAGTTGGCTAATATCTATCTACATGAAAAAAAGATGTTTGAGCATTAGGACATGAAAAAAAGTTTAAATGCCTATACCTGTCCTTCTGATAAGTCTAATATTCACAATACACACTTCCCAAACAATTTATTTCAATTTTCCACAATAGCAAGTTGTTTTACCAGAAAATTACTATGAAGTATTTATTTGTTATATAAAATTTATAAGTAAAAAAGTCAGTTAGGACTTAATTCATTTTACAGTTTTGAACTTTTTATTGTGTTTTTTATATCTATCTTTTCCACTTTCTTCATGTCCAATTTTAAAACATTGGTTAAAAAAATCCAATTTTTTTTCAAACAAAAGAAAACTGCTTGATTTGATAAAGTAACTGAGATTAAGTGCAACATATAGTATGACATTTTATATTCAAATATTAATTATGTGTTTTGAAATACTATTGGTATATATTTGAATAACAGTAATAAGACCACTGAAATGTATGGCACTCTTACTGCATGCTGTCCTGCGCTACATTCTACAAAGGTATAATGCAATTCTCAAAGCGACATGTTAAAGAAAGTGTTACTATGACTCTTATTTTACAGATGAGGGAACTAAGATTTAGAGATACTAAGCAATTTGCTAATGGTTATGTAGGTAGTAAGGGAAGAGCCAGGATTACTAATCAAGCCTAACAAACTCTAGAGTTCTTAACACTATATTTGTTATAATTTAAAATCCATATGATAAACATCGCTTAAAATGGTGCTAAGTTTCTAAAGCTGACAAATTTACAGGGTCATATCCAAAACCGAAATATAAGTGATCATTCAGACCTCTGTAGAACTGAATTTATTCACTTCAAATCCAATCACACAGACTCCCCAATGACAAAAGGCCACCAGAAAATCAAAACTCAATTACATTTTCAATAGGGTTGAATAAACAGTGACCCTTTAAGAATCAAAATTCTGTTAATCTGATTGATTATAAAGCAAAGGGAGTATATTTGCCATGGAGAGCAGTGTATCCACAGACTGTTTCAATGAAAACATGCTTATTCTGTAAGAAAACAGATGTTTGCTAAACTGGAATATTTTCCTTATTTACACATTTCGGTAAAGCACGAGATTAAAGATACTATCTTCATTTTATTTATTTATTTACTTATTTATTTTGAGTTAGGGCCTCACTGTCACTGTGGCAGTAGTGCAGTGGAATGATCATGGCTCACCACAGCCTCGACCTCCTGGTTTCAGGTGATCCTTCCAACTCAGCCTCCCTAGTAGCTGGGACTACAGGCACATGATACCATGCCCGTTTTTTTCTTTTTTCTTCTTCTTCTTTTTTGTAAAGACAAGTTCTCACTATGTTGCCTAGACTGGTCTCCCACTCTTGGACTCAAGCAATCTTCATGCCTTGTCCTCTTGAAATGCTATGATTACAGGTGTGAACCACTACACCCATCCAAGACAACGTCTTAATGTGCCATGATATCTTCTTTACCATACCATATCCACCAACACAGAGTTGCAATAGCACTGTGAGCATTTTTGGAAGTTAAGATGGCAACCCAACTCTGACACCTCAATACTTGAAGTCAAGTGGGTCTTCTGATTAGGAAGTTCTAAACATAAGTTTACTTATGTTCTCATAAGTTTACTGCAATTGTGACCAGTTCATGTAGAAACTCTATCAAGATTTAGCAAAGAAAAACCCTTAATCACAATTTGACCTTCAGCCTGCTACCCGTGTATCCATTTCCCTGCCTATAGACATCAAATATTTACTCAGTTTGTTCTCTTTCTGTTATATTCATACTCATCCCAAACCTAAAGTAAAGCTTCCAATTCTTCCTCTATTGTGTTGTCTTTGAAAATATTTGTTCTCATATTATGCCTTCAAACCTGCTCTCTGAAGGAATAAAACCTCTCCTGACTGAATAAAATACCTGGCCACTTGTATATATTCACTGTGGTAGACTGCAATAAAAGTCATACTGTCCACTCTTCCCATAATGATATGCAGCATATTTCTCCAACCTTGGATTGGGATTGACCATTTGCTTTACCCAGTTTAATCTTAGAAAACCTGATATAATCAGAGTTTGGAAAATCACTGGTATAACAGGTCTTCACTGCTTGCTGCTCTTGGAGCTCTGAGCTGTCATGTTAACAAGCCTGAGTTATCCTACTGGATGATGAAAGACCATGTGGAGAGAAGCTCTAGTCATCCTGGCTGTATCAGATGAGACCATCATAAACCAGCTTGCCGAGAGCCATGGAATCTCCAGAAACAATCACCTAGTTGACTGGCAGCTGACAATAACATGAGTCAGCCTATGGAGCAAAGATGAATTTCTTTGATGAATCCAGCCAGATGGACAACCCACAATGTTGTGAATTAAATAAATGATTATTATCTTAAGACATGAAGTTTTAAGTTAGCATTTTAGTAAAAGTTACCTGATACATTTTCCAGTAACTCAAATTGGTATGGTTGGGCTAACAGGATCAGTGACTGACAGCTCTGGATTGGCTGCAATTAAAGGTCCTCAGAACACTGGCTGCAATGATGCTCAGTTAAGGTTTTTGTTTGTTTGTTTTTAATCTAACAGAATATAGATGCAAAATGCAAGTTAATACTGTTTCTAAAAAAAATTAGCCCAGACCATGGAAATTTGTCCAAAGGGAGAGTCACAAAGTAGTGTTTAATGCATTTCATTTAGGAAGAGCTCTAATAATTACAGACAGCAGAAATCCCTGGAGTACAGAGGGAAGTGGGTAATAATCACAATTAACCCTTCTCTGCAAAAGGAGAGATGCCAAAATATTGTTCTTTAGGTATAAATTCAAGTTTCATGCTTGACTTTGATTAACTCAATCTGGACTTTAGTTTGTTGACACTACTGCTGGAAAACAATGTGATTACTGCATGCAGGTGAATTGGCGTATTTATAAACACCGTTCCACTTTTCTAACCTTAGGAATAAAAACTATTTGCTATAAGGATCCATTTGGTCACTGTCCTTGTATGCAAAACGCCACTGTATGAGTTAGGATCTATTCAGGAAAATAGAAACCTTCTTAGACATTTTAAATAGAAAGAATTTAATTTAGGGCTATGGACTGAAGTGATAGAGCAAACACTTACACAGACGAACAGGTAATGTTTAAATAATCTAGATTACAGCAATACAGGAAGCCACCACCAACTCTACAGCAAGAGAAAAAAGGGGGTATGAAATAGCCAAATCCTAGAAGCTAAATTTAAGTGATTGGAGGATATGAGACCACAGAGGAGAAGACATACCACATAAGAGGTCAGTCCACCATCCCGAAATAGAGAGGGAAAGAGAGAGAGAATACAGAAATTGTTATATTACATTACATTTCAAGAGAAGCAGAGAATGGAAAGGAGGACAAAGAGGCAATATCCAGCTACTACAAGTAAGTCAGTAGAAGAAAATAGGTTTGTTTAAAGATGCAAAGCATTAATTATGTTAAGATATATAATCCTAAGGAGGCAAATAGCCCTCAGTAAAATATTTAAATAATTGAACACAATTGATGATATAAAAGATACGTATTTTATTTTTTTATTGTTATTTCACATGGTGTTCATATCTTGATAAAACTTATAGTAGTATTTTAAATTTAAACCTAATATTTAAAATAACGATAAAGAGAATGGGCTCTGGAGACAGTTTACTGAGGCTGCAATCCCTATTCTGGCAATTAATACCTCTATAGTATTGGGCAAGTCAGTTAATTAAAGTCACAGGTAATAGTAGTATATGAGCCGGGCTTGGTGGCTCAGCCTGTAATCCCGCGCCTTTGGGAGGCTGAGGTGAGTGGATTGCCTGAGCCTGCGGTTCGAGACTCGCCTGGGCAACGTGGCGAGACCTCATCTCTATAATAAATCAAAAAATTAGCCGGGCATGGTATCGTGTGCCTGTAGTTCCAGCTACTTGGAAGGCTGAGGCGGAAGGATTGCCGGAGCCCAGCAGGTCGAGGCTGTGGTGGCCGGGAGCGGCCACTGCACTCCAGTCTGGGTGACAGAGTGAGACTCCAACTCAAAAAAAAAAAAATAGTAGTATATGTGTCATTTCGTTGTAATGAAGATTAAATTAAGAATGCAGGCAAACCTCTTCCCACAACATCTGATTCAGAATAGCCCAGCAATAGGTATTAGTTACACTATCAGTTATTAAATATTGAAATGTAAATTATACAAACATAACCTGTCAAACTTTTAAACTGTTAGTTTTGCTTTTCATTATGATTTTCATATAATAATACCATGTTTAAAAAACTGTTTAGACTTAACACTAAATTAACAGTAAATGCTTCTTGACTCGTGATATTGTCAAAGAGACTGAATACTGTTTTCTATGTCTTCTGGTATTGAATTCTATCTTCTATGTATTTTTTTTTAGTATTACACATTAAAAACTTTATCACTCCATAAGTAATATATTTTCTAACACTCATTGTAATAACAAAACAATGGTATCTGGGCTTTGAAGTGAGATCAACATTTATATTATGATTTTCAGTAATCTTTTTTATCTAATGATAGTGAAAATCAGCATTTTTATGATCTAACCCAAAAGACGATCTAACCCAAAAGACTGATGAAAGGTATGCATTTAGCCAAATATGTCTTCACAAATGCCTTGTCTTTGTATATAGGTAGAATGTCATTCATAGATTAACATAGCTTTTAATATAACAGCAACAAAAAGGGTATTATGCAGATTTATATTCAGGGCTTTGTTGAAAATGGACTCTAAAATCAATGGAAAGTCTTCCCCTCATCTACTACATTTCAACTAATGCCCAATAGCCTCTATCTGTTTGTTTACATCTATTCCATACTTGGTGGAATTTAATTATTCATTTCCCTTTGTTCTATATCTTTAAATAAATGATTGTTGTCTTAAGACATGAAGTTTTGAGTTATCATCTTAGTAAAAGCCACCTGATACATTTTCCAGTAACTCGAATAGATGGTTGAAAGGGCAGAACTACACAAGATACAACCAGAAAGGGCAATTATTAGTCTTTCCTTTCTTCTTTTTTTTTTTTAGAATAATTTTTCTTTTCATATCTTGCTCTGAGCATGAAAATCTTTTAAAACAGTTTCTGGCCAGGCTCGGTAGCTCAGCCTGTAATCCTACGCCTTTGGGAGACTGAGGTGAGTGGATTGCCTGAGCCCGTGGGTTCTAGACCCACCTGGGCAACTTGGTGAGACCTCATCTCTACAATAAATCAAAAAAATTAGCCGGGCGTGGTAGCGCGCGCCTGTAATTCCGGCTACTTGGAAGGCTGAGGCGGAAGGATCGCCGGAGCCCAGCAGGTCGAGGCTGCGGTGGCCAAGAGCGGACACTGCACTCCAGTCTGGGCGAGAGTGAGACTCCAACTCAAAAAAATAAATAAATAAAAATAAAACAGTTTCTGGATTTGCTCATTCTTCTTCTCTGAATAAAACATTGGACCAGTTGTACACATTTTTCAATGTCTTTCAATTAACAAATAGTTTCTGTCAATTTAAAAAAATTCTGGTGCAATCTAAATCCTACACAACTCTAGTCTAGCTTCAGGGCTTTGCATTCTCTGTTTCCTTTACACAGTATGCTCTTCCACCAATATTGAAATACTTCCTCATGTAAATCACGTCTCTGATCAAATATTACCATCTCATTGTGGCCTTCCTCAGATTTCTTTTCAAAATAGCCTCTTCCCACTGCAATTCCATCATAGTATAACCCCATACCCTGCTGTATTTTCTTCAAGTACTTATCATCACCTGATATACTATAGCTTTGTCTTCTGATTACCCTCAGCTTCTTCTTTGGAAGATAAGTTTCATGTCATTCAGCACTCTGTTTTGATCACTGCTATATGGACAGTTGAATAGGGTCTCGCTCATAGGAAGTACTCAGTAAATATTGATGGGATAAAATGAGTAAATGAGAAAAGCATGAAATTTTTCCTTTCCCTTTGCTTCTGTATCTTTAAATAAATGATTGTTGTCTTAAGACATGAAGTTTGGGTTAGCATTTTAGTAAAAGCCACCTGATACATTTTCCAATAACTTGAATAGATGGTTGAAAGGGCTGGACTACACAAGATACAGTCAGAAAGGGCATTTATTAGTCTTTCCTTTCTTCTTCTTTTTTTTTTTTTTAGAATAATTTTTCTTTTCATGTCTTGCTCTGAGCATGAAAACCTCAACGGTGTACTCATAGCAAAGATCTTACAAATTTGACAGCTTCCTTGTCTCCACAGCTCTACTAGAGAAGGTAAGAGCCAGTGAATTTAATTTCCTCTCAGAGATAAAGTAACTGTCTTCAAGGATCATAGAAAATGCACCCTTCCTATCTTGACAAAATTTTGAAGGTATAAAATCTCAAAATTATATTAAAAGATGCAAAGAATACACTATCTAGATGAATTACTTGATTCTGGCTAGAAGATCTTTTCTTTCTCCTCACTTGAAGTGATCCAGAGGGAAATCCCAGGCTTGCATGTCTGTTTTTGTCAAACATTCAACTGTAACTGATAATCTCTACATCTGTTATTTATTTGACAGATCTCCAGAGGGCCATACGAGTAGAAATTTCAGAAAAGCCCTAAACAAACTCCACAGCTCTTTGCAATGCCAGGAAAAAATTTTAACTGTTATATAAGTGTTAGATTTAATCTAATCATTCACACAATGACTATCAATGCATTCTCTGGCATAAAGTACGTAAAGCAATTTGTGACTTGTCCACATTGTATTTTAAAATATAAACTAATTACACACTAAAATTAGGCCACTTGACTCTGGGAGGAGGCAAAAACTAATGAAAATTTGCAGCTGGTCAGGAAGTAAATCCAGGGTGGAGAAATTTTCACAGAGAAAGGAAGATTAGAAGGCATGAAGGATGATATTCAGAATTTGTTAGGGTGTTTCTGAGGATCTGACAACTGGAATCCAAAAGATGCTACATATCTCTTAAATATATATTTTACAACTAAACAAAAAGATCCTCAAAAGTTGATGGGGCTGCATTTGGCTTGGATTTTTTAAGTCATTTAAATGATTTATTCTGTAAATAATACATATACTGAAACAAAGGTGATAAAACTGAAAACACCAAAGCTTTAAAATAAAGGCAAGGCACTTATGCATTTCTTAACCTGGTAACATATTTTAATTTATTATTTTGAGTTTGAACTGTCAATTTCCAGAATGAAAATAGAAATCTGAAGATTTCTATTTGCAAGCTATTCAGTATTAACTTTATTCCATAACAGACTAGACAAATTGCACATTCAGGAAAGGAAAAAACAAGCAAATACAGGTTATTCCATTGAGTAGTAGCTAACCTTTTGAGGAAATTTAATCCATGCCTATGACTATAATATATTTTAATGGAATCCCCCAAACAAAATGTTGCCCTTCAAAAGTGATTTTTAGATACAAGCAAAATCATTTATCTTGCAATTTCATGGCATGGAAACATCTGTAGTAAAACACTAGAGAGCACCCTTCACTAAGATATCAAAGTAAAAGTTAAACTCAGAGGCTAACTGAAGCACAAGCAGTATAAATCATCTGAATACCTCCAAAAGCATCTTACACATTCTCAAATGATCTACTACTTGATGAGTAAATGAGAGAACAAAGCTCCTGACAGTGAATCAAAGGCATGATCTCTTTACATGCCAGTAAGTTCAATACTATTAGTCTGCAAAAGAGATTGCTAGAAGCTTCTCAAAGCAGTTTAAAAAGTTGGCAATAATACAAAATGTAAAAATTATGGGAAGCATTAACCAGCTAAACATCTGCTGAAATTTTTATTCAATTAAAAGCAGAGCATCTCATAAAACCTCAACTTGGCTTCCTTAAAATGTCATGGCTCAGAGGTGGAGGGGCACTTCTGCTCTGGATATGATTAAGATTCATAAAGAATTAAGACAAAAAAGAAAGTCAACATTCAATAAATCTAGATTATGCAATTGGCACCATACTAGAAAAAAAAAAGTTGCATGAGAAATCCAAGACCCAGATCAGACTGAAAAAGGGTATATACAATCACCCAAAAGAAGGGGAACATAACTAAGGAAATATAACTTCAAAATCCTCTATTAAAAGGTCTGAGGCTTTTAAGCTAAGATTTGCAGAAACATTATATTATATTATTATATTTATTATATAGTAAAGATATAACTTAAGATAAGTGTCAGACATAAAAACACTCAACTCTTATTTTATCTTCAGCATCTAGATCAAGGATAATGTACTTAGTACCATTCATATATCCTTGAACTCAGGGTTCAATCTTCCAATGAACTATAACCTCTAGGTTAGATTACTCTGATAACTAAAAATATCAAACTATGTTGGCACGGTGCATATAAAACAGAATAATGGCTAGTATGTAGTTTAAATATTATCAATGTTAGTTATGATTATCATAATCTTCATTCTTTTTATTAAAATATATTAAACTTATAGTAGCTTGTTAAGAGTAAATGTAGGAGCATTTAGACTTTTCTACCCATGCACCAATCATCACTAATGACTTAACCATTGTTAGACATATAAGCTTTTCATGTTCCCTCTTTTAGTCTAGCTAAGTGGCTTTCTTCCTTAAGAATTGCTGTATACCTGAGATGTGAAGTAAAAGTATATTCATATGCAACACAAAACCATATACACCATGCTTTAAGGCCAAGTATACTATTTTAAGGTGTTTTTTCCCATGCACGTTTTTAATGTCATAAATTGACTTTGGAAACTATACTAAACAAAACTGGTAACTGAAAAATGTTATTAAAGGTCATTGAAACAACTGAAGATAAAAGGCCAAAAAAATTATCAAAACTCTTTAAATGTACACATTACTTCCCAAAGCTTTTGACAAATGCATACTTTAAAAATTACAAAGATAATAATAACAATAGTGTGCTTTTTAAAAATAGAAATTGATCTAATTTTTAAATGTGAAGAAAATACGTATTTGTAGATCACTAGCTTGATGTTGACTTATGGAAAAATTTAATATAAATTACTAAGCAATTTATTTGTGAGCATTTTCAAATTAAAAGATCATTTTAACAATCAAAACTTGTTCACTGGGAGCAAGTCAATTTAAATTAATACCATATTTTGTAATAGGATTATTAGGCGTTCCTTGGCTTGTAGACACATGACTTCATTCTCTGCCTCTATAGTTACATGGCATTTTCCCTTTGTGTCTCTGTCCAAATTTCTCTCTTCTCATACGGATGACACCAGTCATTGGATTAAGGTCCACCCTAATCCAATATGATCCCAACATAATTACATTTGCAAAGACCCACTTCCAAATGAAGTCATATTTATAGGTGGAGGGTGGGGGTTAGGACTTCAACACATCTTCTTTTAGGGGGCATGATTAAGCGCTCCAACATTATTACATTCTAGAAAATTAACATTACTTCGCCTCAAGTAATACTTGACATAAACTCAATGGGGAAGGTGAAATGGTGAAAAGCAAGGCCTACTAAAGTTAAGCTACTTTTTCTTTTTTTTTTCTTTTTTTTTGAGTTGGAGTCTCATTCTGTCGCCCAGACTGGAGTGCAGTGGCCGCTCCTGGCCACCTCAGCCTCGACCTGCTGGGCTCTGGCGAGCCTTCCACCTCAGCCTTCCAAGCAGCCGGAATTACAGGCATGCGCTACCACACCCCGGCTGATTTTTTGATTTATTGTAGAGATGAGGTCTCACTGCCCCAAAGGGGCAGATTCTGTTCATACAGAATCTCTTCATTGGGTACTTACTGTTTCCTAAGTACTGTACCATACTGGCTGGTAGAGGCTTAAGAAAGATGACCATTCACTTCTCTCCCAAATACAAAAATTTTGAGAGTTTTCCCTCAGGTCTGTTGTTTGTCTCCACTGATCAGCATCTATACCTCAACATCTTTCTCGACCATGTTTTACTTTATTGTTTCCCATCTTTTCTTTGGTTGGTCTCGAACCCACAGGTTCAGGCAATCCACTCACCTCAGCCTCCCAAAGGCGCGGGATTACAGGCTGAGCCACCGAGCCCGGCTAGCTACTTTTTCAAAGTAACACAGCAAATCACAGGCCAAATATTGATTTAAATATTTAACTGTTTAATTATACAGGCTGTGTCTGAAACTGGGATATGAACATCCTTGGAGTTACAAAATATGTGGTCAGTGGCATAAGCAATTTTCTGATTGGCATGGCCCAACTTCCTTGAAAATTAACTTTCCCTAATGACAAGCGATTTTAACCATGAATTTTATATTGAAATAAATACATTTGGGAATATAATATAAAATTCTTATTGGATATTATTATAAATAATTGATGCTTCACATACATTTTTTAAGTCTAGAAGATCAATTTTTAGTAAACCGTTATGAGTAAATTTTCACTCCATCAGCCTGTAAAAAAATTAAAGAAGCATTGCCAGAAGAATTTTTGTAAAGAGAATGGGAAATCAGCACAGCACAATTACATCAGCATAGGATGCAATTCTGAGTCTAAAACGACAATAAATCAAAATATTCTACAGTCCGCCTTTATTAGTTGATATTTTAGCAAAAACAGAGACAGATGATTGAGACTGAAAATCTTGAATAATTTTGTCATGATGAATTAACTGTTTCATAAAATCCTTTGGTGGCAAAGCTTCATACTTTTACTGGTCAACAGGTTAGATTAATTTTATGATAATACCAGATTCAAATCCCATTTTCTTGAGGTAACTACCATTTTCCAAAACTAGAAGAGATCACCTGCTTCTGATTTTCTTTTACCAAAACGTCCTCAGGCATTTGATTAACTTTTACATGGTACTGGCTCTTTACTCTTCCCCAAACACATTGCTACTTTGTTATTCTAAAGCTCATGTTTGGTTGAAATTACACAGCATTGCAAGGTATCCACTCATTCTTTTGTTCATACAGAATCTCTTCATTGGGTACTTACTGTTTCCTAAGTACTGTACCATACTGGCTGGTAGAGGCTTAAGAAAGATGACCATTCACTTCTCTCCCAAATACAAAAATTTTGAGAGTTTTCCCTCAGGTCTGTTGTTTGTCTCCACTGATCAGCATCTATACCTCAACATCTTTCTCGACCATGTTTTACTTTATTGTTTCCCATCTTTTCTTTCTTACTTCAATGTTCAAGCAAAATAATTTCGGAGGCACACCACCAGCCTATCAGGGTATATGTCATTTCCCTGAACTCTAGGAGAATCTCCAAAACATGGAATATAAGGGGCAGCCTATGTACTTTCTGCCCTGTTTTCAAACAGAAATCACTTGTTTGGGTCCTTTTTGGGGAGTTTTCCCAACTACAAGCATCAGCATATAGTACCACAATTTCCTAATGACATATATAGGTATATCCATTTCTTTTTCTTTTTTTTAACAGATTTTCAGTTGGTATTTCTTGTACCCTATTCTCCCATCAGCATTCACTGCGGTCAACCTTGAAGAGTGTGGAATGGAGTCATTACCTGGATGGACACAGTCCTCCCTAAATTAAACTGATGTTTTAGTAAGATCAGAAAAGGAAAATGTTCCTGAAAAAGTTTTAGCTACATATATTAAGATATGTATACTGACTTGTATTTCCTGCTTTAAAAAAATCCTCATCTTTAATTATGAAATTATTACAAAATCCTATACCCACAAATGTAAACCTAACAATAACAGTAGCCACATTTTGAGCACTTGCAACATCTAGGACATTATATGGGGCTTTATATCCAGTAGCTAATCTTCCAACAAAACCATAAGGCAGATATTATTATCTTTATTTTATAAATAAGGAAACCAAGGTTGGCAGAAATTATCTTGAGCAAGGGTTAAACGGCAAATAGAAGGGTCAAGATTTGGATTCATTCTGCCTATTTTCACATTTTTTTTTAACTGACTATGGCATTTGTAGTTTGTTTTTAACCTTTAAATGTTTTAAATATAAACTGCCCCATCTATTTTCATAGGCAAGAGTCAATCACCATTATTGTATACATATAATATATATAATACATATAATTATATATAATAATACAGGAAGAGCATTATGATCTATAAATTATGTAAAGCAGAAAACTCTCTTAGAAAGTTATGTTGAACATTTCTCTGAAATATTGTAAATAGTAAAGCAAGGGAAAAATCCATCCCGTAATCAGGATATGTTAATGATATCTAAACCAGTTATCATGAAAGCATGTTTTTTCCCGGAAAAAAGTAGAAGAAAATCCAAACAATACTATTAAATGAAATTAACATGATTATTAAAACTACTTAGACACTAGAAACTAAAGAGTAACAAGGATATATTATCTTTAAACTTCATTTTCTTCCATTAAAAATATTTGTATCACTGTTTCTTCTTCTTGTGACAAACAAATTTATGTGCATTTTCGTATGTGATGCCCATTTGGAAACCATTTTATATTTCTTACATAAATAAATAAAAGACTTCCAAGCTTTCCAGTGAAGCACAATTTATTTAGCCCCTAAAAAGTCATAAACCATATGTCAGCTCTAATACTTTCTTGAGCCATATGTTGTTGGCTTTATGCTATATTTACAATACAGTGATTTTAATATTTATGTCTATTTTCCAATAGGTAATTAGTGGAAACAAGCAATTTTCAATATAAGTTGTTTTGGAACACCCTGCTGACAAATAAACATATAATTTGTGATTGCTACTTATATACAACAGTTCATTATGTTTTAAAATCATACCATACAAGAAAATATGCTCAAAACCACTGTCAACCACAACTCTATAGTTTCTACATAGGAATGGTTTATTTCTGGCTTTCCAGAATAGTATGGAAGAGAATGATGTGGCAATCACTTTGTGTTTAACACACAGGCCACCAACTTTATTCTGCCACTCGTACTGAGAAAGAAAAGTTTATAAACATCCATACCTATTTACAAGTATGTAGCACACATGTAATGTCATATAGACAAAAATAGTGCAGTTAACATTTATTGAGCCTGTTCACTTGCCCAATATCATGTATATCTGTAATACACTGATATCTTAACTGTTGCTTAGACATTTACACTCTTAGGAGATGGCACTGGAATCAGTCAGCTTTCTTTACTGAAAATTAGGTGTACTGATACTTATTCTAGAGGGCTGTTGTAAGGACTCCTACATATAAAACAGATAATTAAAAATAGCTGAAGATTGTATAAAAGTATTTGCTTCCTCCCCAAACACAATGCTACTTGATTATTCTAAAGCTAATGTTAGTTGAGATGACACATCACTGCCCTAAGGATGTTCAATAATTCTTCCATTAGTTGATAGAGATAATATGTGACTTGTGTTACTCATTATCACAAGGAAAAAAACTGGGAAGTCTGGAGTCTATATGTTTCATAGAAGAGACAGAATGGAGCTCAGTCTCAATCCTGAGAGTCCAGAGGGCTGCCAAGAACTTTTATCTGGTAGCTACTAGAAACTACTCCAACCAAAGTTCAGCCTGGAGAAAGATAAGAAGCAAGGGTCTTCCACACAAATGAATAAAAGTTGTGAGAACAAAGACTTGAGAATAAATAACTGTTACCTGAATGAGCCACTGTCTCTCCTGATGCCAGGTCTTTGAGCATGCTGTTCCTTCAGACTTAAATGCCCTTTTTCACTTTTGTTCAGCTAGAAAGTTTCAATTCGTTCTTTAAGTCAGATCTTCTCAGGGAAGATTTTGCAGGTCTACTGAATCTGTCCCCGGCCCTCCTCCCAAATTAGTCATTCAATGTCTGTGATTCCTTTGTAGCTTATCTATATATGTAGCAGTAAACTGTAGTCTCCACGCTATCTCCATCATCCATGAGGTAAGAGACGGTCTTTTACCTTTGTTTACTGAGAAGTTAGCACAAGCCTGACATACAGGAAAATCAAAACAAGTTTACTGACGTGAGAGCTGAAGAAGAGGTTCCTGGGACAGGAAGAAGAATGGCTTGAAAGGGACAGAGAAAAGAATGCCTGAAAATCAGGATTGCAAAAGATCCAGAAAGCAGGACAGAGAAATTCAGATTGGACTTCAGATTTTAGGGTTGTTGATGGATGACTGACAATCTAGATAACTCTCAGAAAGTGGAGATAACAGAGTCTGGGAAGCCTGCCTGCAGGGGGCTGGAGCCATATAGATAGACCAGGATGGTGGCAAGGAAGTGAAGAAAGATGCAACTACTAAGTACGGACAGGCATTGGTAGCTAAGTGGGTAAATATTCTCTTCAAAGTAATATAGGGCTGGCTGTTTACTTCTAATAAAAACGATAGAAGTTAAATAGTCAACACATAAATAGATTTACTATGTGCCAGACATTAGTCCAAACCCTTATATGAACTAAGTCATTAAATTTTCACAACGTCCCTTTAAGGCTGGTACTATTATTACCTCTGTTTTATGAAGCAAGAGAGGTTAAAGAACTTGTGCAATCACACAGGTAGTGTGTGGTGCAGCTGGGATTTGACTTCAGGCTTTCTGGCTCTAAGTCAGAGTTTTAATAATATACTACAATACTTATAGATTATTTTCGAATCCCTCAAACCTACTATAGTCCCACCAGTAAATTTTTTCTTCCCTGACAGATTGTCTCAATGTATCACTCAAATATAAAAAGCAGATTTTTTATTGTAATAAACATAATCTCATACAAAGAAGATTTAGCTTTAAAAAAGAGAGTTTATTATAAAGATTCAGAGGTTTGTCTGTCCTAAGGGCATCTGTTGATTCTGGAAAAATCGTAAGCAGGAAATTGGAAATTAATTGGAAAGCCCTTGGGAACCAAAGTGTGCTTGCTTTCTTTCCTTTCTCTCTGTGTCTCTGCCACTATGTGTGTTTGTGTATGTGCATGCACGCATTTGTCTCTGTTTAGCTCATGTCTTTTTTGTCTGCTTTTCTCTGCTTCATTCTTCTCTCATTGTGAATAAACTGTTTTTCTCTTTTCTGCAAGTCATTGTAAATCCAACTCTAATGTTTCTGAGTTAATCCATCCAGTGCCTGTAGCTATCTACCTTATGCGTCACAGTTTTCAGGGGGAAGAAATAGAATTGGTATAGCTTAGATCAGAATTCTATCCTATATCTAATTAGAGGTGGCCAGAACGAGCAAGGTCTCATGACATGTTAACTACCTAGTAGCCGGGCTCGGTGGCTCAGCCTGTAATCCCGCGCCTTTGGGAGGCTGAGGTGAGTGGATTGACTGAGCCCAAGGGTTCGAGACCCGCCTGGGCAGCGAGACCTCATCTCTACAATAAATCAAAAAATCAACTGGGCGTGGTAGCGCATGCCTGTAATTCCAGCTACTCGGAAGGCTGAGGCGGAAGGATCACAGGAGCCCAGCAGGCGAGGATGCAGTGGTCGGGAGCGGCCGCTGCACTCCAGTCTGGGCGACCGAGTGAGACTCCAACTCAAAAAAAAAAAAAAAACAAAAACAAAACAAACAAACAAACAAAAAACTACCTAGTAGATTGCAGGAATAATACTCACAGAAGTGAAGGGAGATGGCAGACAACCATGCCCTAACCGTTCCCAGTAGTTAACAGCAAGCTAAATGCTCAAGTTCGATCAAAAAGTTTCCACTGTGATCAACACACAAATGGAGAACGAGTTGCGCCAATATTTTTGTGTGTCTGGTAAGCCATACTTAATACAGCTTTAATTAAATAATGAAATAATTACTTTTAAAAGCTAAGCATATTATCTTTGGATCTGAGTTATTTTGTTGTTAATTCCAAAAGCTTTCAAGAGAGAGAAATGCATTAAATTTGGACATAAAATCCAGGTGATATAAATATATAACTGAATATATAAACCGAAAATATAAACTGAATATATTTGAAAGTAAATGTAAGAAAGAAAAAATAAAGGAAGTTATGACACAAAATAACCATACTTTTGGACATATCACAGAAGTTCTCTGCGTTCTCAACAGTCCTGTAAGTTGAGGTCATTTGACTGTGTACTTTGAAGGTCTTCTCTACTTTTAAAATTATATGGTACTTCCTCTTCCCACAAATAGAGTAGCTACGGTAATCTGAAATCTTTAGAGAATTCCTTTCAAACAAAATGAGTCACTAATCATATTTTTTAAAACATGAGAAAGAAAACCATTTTTCCCACTTATATATTGTTGGTAATGTATATTAAAACAATATATTTGGGGTCTCCCCTTTAAGTAATCTCTATAATTTGTAATACATCTATTCATCTTGAATCTGAATTTTTGAGATTCCAGCTGGTATTCAAAAAGCACCAGGACCATGAAAACATGCATTGCATTTTGTTATTTTAAAAGGTGAGTTTTTAATGAAATCATCTGAGATGTATTCAAAAGCTTTTAGAGACCATGGGAGAATATACTCACTTTGCTATCACTGAGCAATAAGTATGAGAATAACTTATCATTCTCTTTTGTACACTGATCATATACTCATTTCAGATTTCTTTCTTAATATTTTAAAAATTAATGTACTTGCTGGAATTAAAGCAACCATATGGCACCAGAGGACTGCAGAAAGGAAACACCAACTCTTGTACAGATATTGCAGAGAAGGAAAATTAGAGTAGACATAAGTGTAATGAAAATGTCACGAAAACAACTTTTGGTCCTAAGCCCAAAATAAATTAGGATAAAATTAACTAGAATCTGGCAGTAGTTCTAAAGTAAATTTAATAAGTATTTCTAGGCCTTTCCATTCCCTGTTGGCTTGGTTTTCATGACCACCTACATTTTGGAATAATCTTTACCAAATTTTTCATAGGCTCAGTTTCAACATCAGAGTATGTCTACACAACATTAAAAATAAAATAGTTCAATCAAATGGCTGGCCAGCCAGTCAAATCCCTGGTTTGATGGAACTGATCAATTTACAAAGTGAAGACAGTCTAAAAACCAATTTCAGGTAAAGCAACATCCTAATTAGAGATTTAGATTAGTAAAAGAGATAATTAAAAGAAGTTCTATTACCAAGAAAATAACTTGTCAATTAAGGTTTCAGGAGATAATTTCTGAAAACAATGTATGGTCTCTAAAACACCATATCAGAAATAAAAATTAACAACATAAGTCACTGGTTTTAGAGGTAGAGATGAAATGCCCATCGCATCTTCTCCATGAATGATTATGCATACACATATGATATACAACCACAGCTAAATCCAAAGTGCACTTCTTATGTGCTATTCATGAAGACAATACTTGGGGCTCTCAGAGCTGCATATTCAAGCAAACTCAGGGACTCCAAACAGAAACTGAAGAAGAGGCCTCCTCTTAAGCCAAAGTAGCTCAGCTGAGAGTGACATAAAAAGGGCAGCCACAGCACAATGTGAATTTGAGAAAGAAAGGAATATAGTTTTTAAAAAATTATAGTGAATTCATAGAACCAAAGAGGGAAGATTATGGTAAGTATAGTCCAGGTCTGGGGAATTATACAGCGTGAACAATCTTCAGGTGACCTTCATTTTTCACAATAGGCTTAAGTGAACTTTATAACTGCTTGGGTTACTTATGTTCAGTTTCCTTCAAGCCCATAATTTGCCTTCTCTTGTCCCCAAGATGATGAGGAAGTGAGTGCATAGTTAAGGACAACATACTGGAAAAGAAGAAATAAATCAAGCTAATGGCTAAGCTCTCCTTCCATAATGAAGCATACAGCCAGGTACTAGACCCAACCTACATAAAAGCTTTAATTGGATTCTAATCAGAAGAACTTTCTTGTAGTGAGAAGTCTATCTACCAGATTTGGAGGTCAAAAGAGCAAAAAGATGATCAAGATTTCAAGAAGGTAGCCAAAGAAAAGAAGGGTAATCGGCATGTAGTAGAGGAAACATTAGAACAGAAGAAAAAGGAACACATATTAGGAATAAATATTATATTGATTAAATAATATTGATTATGTTGATTAAATGATGAGTTTCTGGTAGCTCATGGATAAACAGTTTTTTGGGGTTTTTTTTAAACATTCAAATTATGAAAGAATAAGATATGCCCTACTTTTGAATCCAAAACAGGCACACTTTGGATATATTACAAGTTCCATTCCAGACAACCTCAATAAAGCAAACATCGCAATGAAGCTAGTCACAACTTTTGGTTTTTTACTATATATCAAAGTCATGTTTATACTATACTGTGGCCTATTAAATGTCCAATAGCATTAGGTTCAAAAAAAGTACAAGGGGAGACCCCCCAAAATCAGAACTTATTTATAAAAAATTGTGTATTTATTCTTACATGTTTAAACTTCAATCACCTTCAAAGTACTCTCCATTTGATGCAATACACCTATTAAGATGCTTTTTTCACTGCCCAAAACAATTTATGAACTTGTCCATTTTGATGTGTTTTGTTTCAACTCTTCCACATTGTCAAAACATTTCCCTTTGAGAACTTGTTCATCTGATGAAATAAAAAAAATTAAAAAGTTGCTCGGGGTGAGACCAGGTGAATAAGCAGAGTAGGGCACAGGGGTCATGTCATTTTTGGTCTAAAACCACTGAACACTTAGCATGGTGTGGGCAGGTATGTTGTCATGGTGGAAGAACCAGTCACCTATTTGTCACAACTCAGACATTTCTTCCATAAATCGTTATGCAGCTTTCTCAAAACTTTCAGATAAAAACTTTGGTTGACTATTTGATCCAGAGAAGCAAATTTCAAGTGTAGTACAAGGGGTTTGCCCTCCAAAAGTTAATTACATTTTTTTGTTTGTTTTGCTTTTGGTTCCCCCTTGTACGTATCCTAATTTAAAAACACTTTATTGCTTTAAAAAAAAAAAAAAGGCCATCTGAGCCTTCTGGTAGTCATAGTCTTTTTGCTGGTGGGGGGTCTTACCTAGGTATTGATGACTGCTGACTGATCAGGGTGGTGATTACTGAAGGATAGAATTTATTTTAAGCAATTTCTTAAAATAAAGCACAATGAAGTTTGCCACATCGATTGACTCTTTCACAAAAGATTTCTCTGTAGCATGAAATGCCATTTGGTAGCATTTTACCTACAGTAGAACTTCTCTCAAAATTGGACTCAGTCCTCTCCAACCCTGCTGCTGCCTTGTCAACTAAATGTATGTAATATTCTAAATCATTTGTCATTTTAACAATGTTCACAGTATCTTCACTTGGAGTAGATTTTTATCTCCATAAATGACCTTCTTTGTTCATCAGTAAGAATCAATGCCTCATCTGTTCAAGTTTGATCATGAGGTTGTAGCAATTCGGTCACATCATCAGGCTCTACTTCTAACTCTCTTGTTATTTATACCACATGTGCAGTTACTTCCTCCGCCGAATTCTTGAACCCCTCAAAGTCAACCATGAAGGTTGGAATCGACTTCTTGTGAATGTTGTTGTTTTGAACTCTTCCTGTGAATCAAATAATGTTCTTAATGACTTCTAGAATGGTGAATCCTTTCCAGAAGGTTTTCAATTTACTTTGCCCAGACCTACCAGAGGAATCAGTATCTATGGCAGCTAGAGCCTTACAAAATATTTCTTAAATAATAAGAGTTGAAAGTCTTGAAAGCTGTAATAAGCTAATCTATATTTCCCAAGTTTTAGGCAACTATAGTGATTTTTCCTTATAGGAATGGCAACTGTTTTGATAGGAAAATAAGTTGATTGTTTTTGTATGTCTTCCTCAGTACATTGAAGCCCCATCATATTAGGAGGCTTATATTCGTCATCCTCCACTGTGAACATCCTGGGTCCAAGACAGCAACCAGCACAGAGGGGACACAGCCAACAATTGCTAAATTAATAAGCACACTGTTTTATTCTTTTTTTTTTTTTAAGTTGCAGTCTTACTCCATTGCCCAGGCTGGAGTGCAGTGGTACACTCCCGGCCACTCCAGCGTTGACCTGCTGGACACCAGCGATCCTTCTGTCTCAGTCTTTCAAGTAGCCAGAACTACAGGCGCGTGCTACCACACCCGGCTAATTTTTGTTGTATTGTAGAGATGAGGTCTTGCCAAGTTGCCTGGGCTGGTCTCAAATCCAACTTGGATTGCAGGCTCAGGTAATCCCCTCTCCTCAGCCTCCCAAAGTGCTGGAATTACAGACTGAGCCACCGAGCCTGGCCTCACACTGTTTTATTCTTAAAGTTATTTACTTGTATTAAGTGACTTACATCCCTAACCAGTTTTTTTATTTTTATTTCTGAAAAAATTTAAAGTATTTTATTTATTTCCATTTTTGTACATTTATGTATTTTATTTCCAGAATGTGTTCATTTTCTTTTATAAACATAGTAGGATCATGCTAAATATATATTACATCTTTGCCAACTTGAAATCTTTTTTGGATATACTTAAGCCTGTGATAAAAACTTATATTCATTGTTTGACAAGTCTGATGAGAGCTGAAATGTAATGAAATGTAAACATATTATAGGAGACTTTCTCATGCTTTGGAGTGAAATCATGATATAGCATAAAAGATGATAAATGTCAGAGATCCATTGTTTGTTCAAGTGTGTATAATATTACTTAGCAAATTTCCATAATCATCTCATTCTCTTTGATAAAATGTGACTACATATACCTAATCTGTAATGGTTATTATAAGAAACAAATGAAATACATAATTATCCAAAGCAACAAATTGTCAAATAAATATAGGTACTTATAATGAAAAGAACTGGTGACCTAATGCCATTCAATGTGAAGTTAGCAGAGAGTCAGACCACTTAGAGGCACAGCTAAGAAATAAAGGAATATGAGATAGGAAGTTGAGTTCAACAAGGGTAGAATCCATGGTGAATACACAAATATCCCCTCTTGAGGTCTGATTAGAGTTGTAGCAACTCTCACAATGCTTTCAGTAGAATCAATCACAATGGGTTAAGACATGTTATGTTAATACATACACACCCATACACACCTGCCAACAATCTCCATCCCTAAAAGAATAAAGAACAAAATAGGAGCCTAGGATTGGCAACACAGACTATAGGTACAGCACTTGGAGAAAAAAGGCAGAAGAGAGAATCACAGCAGCCAGATGAGTACTAAGTCCAGGGCAGCCTACCGGCTTGCAATTCAAATTGCTGTGACAAAGTAACTTGAATCTGAAGCCAACAGAAGTACAACCAAGGCTTAGCTAGGGAAGAACAAATGATTCCATTTGTTCCTGGGCATAGAAAATATATAGAGAGATGAGGTGAAAGAATAGAGATATTCTAGGAGAACAGAGATGAGAAGAAAGGGCAATAGAGAATGGGGTCAGAGTTCTAGGATTACATGGAGAATGCCAGTCAATACTCAAACTTCCTATCATATTAAAGGAGTAATGTGATGTGCTAGCTATACAATAGTCATTTACTGAAATTACTGGCAGTGTGTACTGAAGATTTACTACCATGAGACTTAAGATTCTCTGTTTTCAAACCCAGGCCAAGTTCCATGATGTAGTCAGCAGTGAGCATGGAAAAAAACAAAAACAAAAACAAAAAGGAGAAGAAAAATTGAAGGGCTAAACATTAAGTCAACATTCTGAGGAGGAAAATTGATTCTTCTAGATGCCTTCCTAGATCAGTGCCTGCCAAATATATTATGAGACTACAAATCATCTGAGGACTGGTTGAAATGCAGATTGTGATTCACTAGGTCTGCTGCAGGGCCTGAATTTCTATATGTTTAACAAACTCCCAGGTGATGCCCATGGCTCTGGTCCATAGAACACACTTTGATCAGTGAGGTACTGAAGTGTGAGTAGTCTGAGAGCCTCACATGAATCTTCTGTGACTGTTCATCTGCCTCCTGCAGACCATGACTTACAGTTGTACTTGGTTTGGCCAGACATTTTAGATTCTACATTGAAAAAGCAAGAGTTTCACATCAATATTGAGTTTCCTGGTTCTCCTAAGATACTTAGGATAGCTGGCATCGAAGGGCCTGAAGTTATACCCAGCACCCATCAACCGGTGCTGAGTAAAAACCATTCCTTGAGATGAGACATGTTTCCTTAATTTTCCATAGCCACCTTCACTTCTAAGTACATCCCTGATAAAGGCAGAGACAATTTTCTATTCATTAGGAAATTATGTTGATTTGTATACTAAAGAAATATCTTGCCATACTCTTACACATCTCTGTTAACATTAAGAAAAAATGTAGGCTGGGCTTGGCGGCTCAGCCTGTAATCCCAGCACTTTGGGAGGCCGAGGCAAGTGGATTGCCTAAGCCTAAGGGCTCAAGACCAGCCTGGGCAACTTAGTGAGACCTTGTCTCTATAATAAATAAAAATTAGCCAGGCATAGTAGGGTGTGCCGGTTGTTCCAGCTACTTGGAAGGCTGAGGCGGAAGTATCACCAGAGCCCAGCAGGTCGACACAGGGGTGGCCGTGAGTGTGCCACTGCACTCCAGCCTGGGTGACAGAGTGAGACTCCAATTCAAAAAGAAAAAAGAAAAAAAAAAATGTAGAGCAAGTGGCATCATGTTCTATACTTTTTGCACATCCCATTTTTAAATATTACTTGCAAATCCTCTTTATATTTTTGACCTTGTAATATCTAGTCTTTTTCATCTTTCCATTTACAGTACCTAAGACAGAGCCTGGCATATAGTACTGTGAATTGAATTTCTAATGTAAAACACATCTAAGGAAAACAGAGATTCAGAGCTAAAAGGTTTTGTTTGGGAGACTTTAGTGGTACTCTCTTTTGTAAGATCAATGTTTCCTATATAAAACTGGTTTTAATATGTGGGTAGACCCATGAGCTATATTTATATCTACCTACAGTAAACCTGTGGGTTGATAGTTAATTGTGTAGATTAATTATGCAGTCTGACAATTAAACAATAGAATGAGGATAATCTGACTCTTAAAAATAATCTTGGAAGTCGGGCTCGGTGGCTCAGCCTATAATCCCGCGCCTTTGGGAGGCTGAGGTGAGTGGATTGCCTGAGCCCGGGGGGTTCAAGACCCGCCTGGGCAGCGAGACCTCATCTCTACAATAAATCAAAAAATCAGCCGGGCGTGGTAGCGCATGCCTATAATTCTGGCTACTTGGAAGGCTGAGGTGGAAGGATCACCGGAGCCCAGCAGGTCGAGGCTGCGGTGGCCGGGAGCAGCCACTGCACTCCAGTCTGGGCGACAGAGTGAGACTCCAACTCAAAAAAAAAAAAAAAATCTTGGTTAGTGGTATTAGAAATGATATAAAATTAAAATATAAAGTATAACCTTACTATATTGCTTAATTCATTAATTTTCTAACATCGTCACTTTCTCATTTTTGTGAAAGATTTTCACTCTCCAAAAAATAGCATTGAAAAGTTTTTTTTCTTTTTTTGCTAGAAACTGAGATCAAAAGATAAACTAAATGTCCAAAAAGGTCAGAATATATTAAATTCCCCTTTCAGTGATTATAAATTATAATTTATACTTTATGTGAACTCTTTGCAATGGAGTGAGAAACATGACTCCTTTTATCATATCTGTATATTTTATCTAAAAAGAAGCATTTGGGCAAATGTTTCCAGACAGGATTCATACACACACACACACACACACACACACACACACACACACACACACACATACCAAACAAGAGGAGGGTTCATATATGTGGTAATAGAAGGTGGGACGGCATGGAAGGAAAGCAGATTTGAAACAGAATCATGATGCCTACTTAAAGCAGACATTTTAAATATTTAATAAAATGTAAAACAGTATGTTTTAGACATAGCTCATGAGTAAAAGTTTTCATTGAGAAGAGAACTGCTGAGAATATTAACATAAAATCAAAGTCAAAATAATAGAAAGGGCAAGTTCTAATCAAAATATTTACCTTTTATTTGGAGGGTTACATTCTAAATTGAATGTCCTATACTGGTGCCAACAACTAAAAAAGAAAAAAAATTGTTGTCTTCTTTACCCTGAGATAACTGACAAGTACGTTTTGAAAATTCTATCATCCATAATCTACTATTCCCCAACTCCCTCCTTCCCACAAAATTCATACACATGCACAAACATGCAAAGTCATTCTAGACCAGTTTTAAAATTGGTCTCAGACAAACCAGCAAGTGTCTATTGACTTTTCATCTTTTTTTTATTATTCTGTTCATATTTGTTATCCCCATTTCTGTCACTAAGGTCCTAGGCATGCAAGGCTCACATTAGATGAATCAATGAAAACCACTTTCTTCAAGAAACTTTCTTGTCCTTTCCTCTCTTTCTTCCATCAGAACTCATCATCGCATGTCTCTTTCAAATGTACTTTAAATAGATGATATTTTAATGAATTATTCCACTGCAGGTAAGGCATTTGGCATCAGGAAAATAGGAATATGGGATATCTGCTATAGCAGGGGAGTAAGTTGGATGAACCTCTCCAAAAATGCTGTATTTGGCAAGCACAATGTTTTAAAAAGATTTTAGTCGGTTTTTAAAAATCAAAATATTTTATATACAACTCCAGGTTTCTGGATTCTTTTGAGACATGAAAAGACCTGGCAATGCTGGGCCAACGTTCTTGCATATCAGCGGTGATCTGGAGCTGTCCTTTTAATACAGAGCTTGTATTCTTCAGTTCTCTAGCTCCCCTCACCTCCTCTGTGGCTTCTTATATTCAGCACTTTTCCCTTACTGACTCTTACTGACTCTTACTGACTCTAAAACAGAGATTTTATCTGATCTCCACAGACATTTATATGAGTTTGCCACTCAAGTGGTAGATACTGGCTAGTTCTTTCTAATTTTGTTGGCTGTAGCTGGTGGTAGGCTTGATTCAAATAATAAAATCCCAAAAATTCAGATCTTTCTAATAATCAATCCTGTTCATGTTTTTACTATGGGTAGTTTATTGTTTTGTAACACTGAATGTTGCAAAAACAATAAACTACCCATAGTAAAAATTACTATATTAACATGAAATATCGCTTAGAGTAAGATTTGAAGAAATATAACAGATGTACATTTTCTCTAACCTTTATCTTGGTTTACACTTTATTTCAAATCCTGTTTTAAGGACAGAAACCTTTCTAGGCTATGCTCATAATTATCATGCTGAGGGGGTGATGTCAACATCATCTTGTTAGTCAGCTGGAAAAAAGTTGTGGAAAAGTGCTGGGCAGAGTTCCAACATTAATGAAACAAAGTCAATCTGCTATAGTTTTTGGAATCAGGAGGTAAGCAGGAAGCTGAAATCCTGGAATTCAGTTGATCAAGTCATGCATTTGAAAGAAGAAAACAGCCGGGCTCGGTGGCTCAGGTAAAAATCAAGAAGTAAATTAGAGGAAGGTAGCTGCACAGTTGGGCAAAAATCACTTGTCTTATGTCATCCTTGGTATAACTTTTGGTCTGTAATTTTCTTGAAATACATTAATGTAACTAGATAGAGAAGAGCAATATTATGATTACACTGTAGTTTTTATTTTAACATCAGCAATTAAACAAAAGGTCTTAGAGCACTTTGAAGATATTTCTCTGACAACCTTGCTTTGTTTTAACCACTAATGGATGCATTCTACATGAGAGTTGCTATGGTCACTCTTTCAAAGTCTTATTCTTGTCAACAAACTCTATTTTCCTTCATTTTGTCTTTGAGCAATTTTCATCCTTTGACAGTCAGATTAAACTTGTCTTAATCCTCCATTTTATTTAAACTTGTTATCTAATTTTTTAAAAAATTAATAAAACCATCCTCCATTTTATTACAAACCCATCCTCCATTTTATTTAAACTTGTTATCTAATTTTTTAAAAAATTAATAAACTTTCTTTTGAATCAATTTATATTTAATAAGATGCTACCCATTAATATACACATATGACAATGTCAGTATAAGTACTCTATGCAGCTCAACTCTAATAATATTAGTATTATGACCTTTATCTGAGTCTTTTTGTTTAACAATCTTAATGCTTTCAAGTTTTATGCTTGAGGAAAAACTTCTTACTGACCATGAGAGAAAATCTGACTTAAACGTAAGCTCCTAAGAAAATGTTTAATTTGATAGAATAGGTCCTCTATACATTTTGAGATCAGAAAATCTGCAGCACGATGTAAACTGTAGTTGGTTATTAAGCTCATTTCTGAGGTTCTTAAAAATTCCAGCTTCATATCTTTTGTCCCTTCATGTTCTTATACATCCTATTTTATATTTATAGAAACCCTCTTCATACCATGTAAGTAAAAGTCCTATAGTTAGATGCAGGGGAGATTCTTATAACTAACTCAGTATTTCCAAATCACTTTTTCAGAAAACTAACATTCCATGAGATACTAATAAATGTCACTCAAAGGCACTAAATGATTATCATGAAACTTATTGCTTATAGTCATTGCTATGTCACTTACCTAATATTGAAGTTAGTTACCTGCTTATAATAATTACCTCTATTTTTCCCTTTTAATAAGTAACATATATTTATTACTTTTCCTGGGTACTTTCCTGAGCACATCATCTCCATCTTGAGATAAAGACAACAAAGTTTAATAGCCTTAAATAACTTTTCAAAATCTTCAGCTATGAAATGGTAATGCTGAAATAAACCCAATCTAGGGCTTGCTTCCTCTAAAGCTTTTGGTAGTCACTAGATGCACAAAGAAATAATTTCCCATTGGCAAGAAGATGTGACAACATTTGTCAATTCACTTTTGCATTAGATGCTTCTACTCAGTGATTATAGGCTATGTCATGACCCCGTCTTACAACTTCAACATATTTATTTTATGTCAGATTTTGATCATTTACTTTAGCAATTAAATAATTAATGAGACCATTTGCCTTCTATTTTAATGTTAGTTTCAATTATTTTTCCAGACTACTTGTGAGTATCTTTTCAACATGATAATCTGACAATAAATACAATTATAAAAGTGTTCCATGGTCAAAAAGTTTGCAAAGTTTATATGTAGGTCAAATCCTTTAAAACCATGATAGTGACAAGTGTGGAGAGGTAACTTGCCTTATCAGAGGTTTCTGCTGGACCAGAGGATGGGGAACCATACCTGCAAGGAAGCATGTCAGAGCAACAGAGGGGAAAGAGTGAGGGATCAATGACACCTTCAAGGTGGAAAAAAAATAAATGCACAAGGAAACACTAGCACTTAAGAGTAACAAATCTTCTCTGGAGGGCAGCAGAGTATACCACAGAAGTGCATTAGACTGGAAAGCAGGACTTTATTGCCATCTCAATAGCTGCTGGCTTTTGGGATCATACATGGGTCCTTAACCTCGTCGGGCTTTAATTTCACTGAGCAAGTGTTTGTGAAATTGTTAGCTCTGTTTGTAACTCATATGATGTAGTGTGTTATATTAAGTCACATTAACTTAAGTTGTTATTGTTTCAAAAAAATGCAGCAAGTCACAAATAATAAGCATAGAAATTTGTTAAAGAGTCCTGAAAAAATAAATCTAGAATTGAGAATAAGAGAATTGAGAGGAACACTAGCCCAAATACATTATATATACTTATCTGCCAAGGATATAAACATGAATACAGAAGACAAAAGACTTTATGCAATATTTGAATTCAATCTAATATGAAAACAATACTCACTACAGAAACATTTACTGACATAGTTTCAAAATAATCTTTGATAGTTAATTCATATTGAATTACAGCACAGTTACAAAAGACCTTATCTAAATTACTGGAAAAAATATATTTGATTTAAGTTATTTTGTTATTTTAATTTGTTTCACTCACCAATATTTAAGGCAGCAGTTCCAAGGAAACATTCTAAAATTACATCATGAACACTAAATTAACAGGGAGTCCTACCTATGGAAGGGGATAATCTTACTTAAAAAAAGAAAAGGCGGAAAATATTTGACTAACCACAGGCTGCTTTGGAGAACTATTTTGTGCCTAAATTATTAAATCATTTATCATATTAAAATAATGGGCATGACTCCTTCTCTTTGAACTGGCTTCTATAACATTAGAGGCATTTCATTTGTTATATTGAGATTTAGGGATATTTTTCTAAGTCAAAATAAAGCGGGTCATTTACTCTGTGAGGTTCTGTTTAAATATCAAAGGAAAACAGATGTTCTCACTAAAGTAAAAAGGAAAGGTAAGAAATAGAAATGTTTTTCTAATTCCAACTATAGATGACAAGATATGAAGTAGATACACGCTAATGAAAAAATGTATTCATTATGTTTCTTTATTTCATCATGCCTTTAAAATTAAAGAAATTGAAATAGACCACAGATAGCACAGTTCTCAGGCAATTCATTCATCAAAAAATTCAGCATAGAACTAAAATTTGATTGAATTTGAAATTTTAGAAGAAAAATTGATAAAATGAAACCTTATGATACTGAGTCTTATAATAAAGTATAATTCAATAATTCAGTTTTAATTTTTAGGTTTGTTCCTTATTTTCCTTGTCTACTGAGTTTGGTTTCAGTTGTGAATAGTTACTCAAGCTGGCCTCCAGACATTTATAGAATAAGAATGAGAACTGCTGTATGTATTTACACAGAGTCCAAATTTATAATAGCTGTCCTGTGTATATCTTCAAAAAGATACCAGATGCATATGAATGTCATAACTATCAGATGTATTTTTTTTCTTTCTTTTTTTTTTTTTTTTTTTGAGTTGGAGTCTCACTCTGTCGCCCAGGCTGGAGTGCAGTGGCCCCTCCCAGGCACCACAGCCTCCACCTGCTGGGCTCTGGTGATCCTTCCGCCTCAGCCTTCTTATGCTAATGTGTATATCCTTTCACCCTAAACATAAAAATTGTACCTAAGAATGACATTAAGAAGAATCTAAAGTAATTAATTAACCTGTATCTCTAATAATAACTGTCTCAACTATTTAATTGTCATTAATCCTAAACTGAAACTAACAGTACTGAAGAGGAACAATAAGGTACTTTATGTTCTGTTCAAAATTTCACAATTTATTGAGTTCAACATAACAGGAGTCCATGAAAAGCAAAATAATCCTTACTGAGTTATTATTTTAAAAATTTAGAGTAGTAAAAATAGTTGCATTTGCCATGAATTATTCAGTATTTTGATTATAAATAAATCTACCTATGTTAGTCAGGGTTCTATTGAGAAACAGAATCAAATTACCAGAATCAAATTCAGCTCTAAATTCCCAGGAGAGATGGTATAGTTTTTCCAATCCATTTCTGAGGACCTGAGAACCAGGAGAGCTGATGGTGCCAATTGTGGTCTAAGGACAGAAGACTAATGTTGAATTAGGAAGGCAAAGCTCCTTCTCATACAGAATTCTTATTTTATTTTGGTCTTTGATTGATTGGATGAGTCTGGCAAAGTTAGAGAGGCAATCTTACTCAGTCTACAAATTCATATGTTAATCTCATCCAGACATACTTTCTTCACACACATGTCCAGAATAATGTTTGACCAAAAGACTGAGCACTCCACAGCCTAGTCAAGCTGACACATTAAGATAAACCATGACACCACACGAAAGGTGGATGTAGACTCATCATGTAGATGATGTTGAAGTTGCAGAGGATGTTGAAGTTATTCTAAGGTTAAAACATTCAATTGGCCAAATTTGTCCCAAAACTCTTTTTTGAAGAAATTGGTTTTTTTCATATCATACAGAAAAAGATGGGTTTCCCCCCCACCCCG
Source organism: Cephalopachus bancanus (assembly GCA_027257055.1). NCBI lineage: Eukaryota > Metazoa > Chordata > Mammalia > Primates > Tarsiidae > Cephalopachus > Cephalopachus bancanus. The sequence goes on from JAPVLO010000258.1 coordinate 2,614,229, forward strand.
ATTACTTGTCTTAATTCTTGAGGAGAATACTGGTCCTCTCCACATGCTCACATGTACAACTTATCTGTCTAAGAAAACAAAGATAAAAACATGTGAAGCCCTGGGATACTGAGTGATTCATGATAATTCTATATCTTATATACACAATGCTAAATACATACAGATTATTTTTTACCAGTGTAAACTTTAGTATCTTCAGAAATAATTCAACCAGGAATTTGATGTCACCCAAAGACTTACTTGGGACATAATATTTGAGGATCAAACTTAATGAGGCAATTAACTTGTGATTCTCTTCTTTACTTTAAAGTTATCTTACTGTATTAAGGTAAAGCACTTCAAAACAAAATCATAGCAGTTGAGATCACTGCAGAGATTTATTGAAAAATTTAGTAAAATCATCATCACTTACAAAAGAATGATGACCATAAGAATGTACATTTAAATAACCTTTCTAATATTTTTGCAAAGCCATGGTTGAAGTCACCTTTGATTATCATACCTCATGTTCATCATTAAAACCCATGGCCAGAAAGCACTTAAAGAATTTGTTTCCAGAAAAAAGCAATGTAATAATCTTTGTGTGTTTAGATATGCTTTATTGTATGCTGTATTAGATAATAATAACTATAATATTCAACATGTTCCCATTACCTATTTTCTTTTTCTTGGCTATCTAAAAATTGAAATAATTAAATTCATAATTATAATAACTTGTGATTTTTAAAATTTCTAACAACATCAGTTTCATTGCTTTGTTGGATAGAGTTCTTATCCTTTAAAAATCCTCTTTCTAACCTGCACCAATTTTTTTAGTGAAATGAGATGTTTTAGTTAAAGTTTACTATTTATCTTTAAAATAATTTTATATTTAGACTCTATCTAAACTCTAAAAAGATCATTTACTAGTTACAGAAAAAAATTCAGAATTAAAGGTCACAAAACTACTAGAGCTATCTAAATAAATCTCAAAGTGGAAAATGGAAATTAACATGTAACAACTCCATTCTTCCCACTAACAAATATTTATTAAGTTCTCACTAAATCTTGAGGCTTTTGCTAAATGCTACTCACATAAGAGTGAACAAAGTAGATATGGTCTTTGATATCATAGACTTTATAATTTGGGGAAACATAGGTGTTAAACAATTATTTGAATAAATATGAATTTCAATAAAAATATAACTACAGACCTAAACATATTACCATAATCTTTCCCTAGATATTACTTCTGAGATTAGCACATAAAGCAAAAGTTACTCATATTTGAATTTTTTTCTAAAAAATTCTTAAGTTTCCTATAAAATAGAAGATAGTTTTATGTATACAACCCTATAAAATTGTATAGAAATTGAAGTCAAAGCAATGAAGTCTTCCATCTCCTGAGCACCAGAGTGTATAACTGAAGGAAATGGTGGAAAGAATTCTTCATAGCACTTACATTATTTTCCTCTTATCTCTACTGTAATTCTCTTCTTCTCTTACCAACTCCTATAATTGAATTTCCTAAGTAAATGCATCTATGTGAGTGGTTTCTCTGTTTTTCCAGAAGGGGATCTTCTCTAATGCAAGGTGAATACTTATATTATTAGCTTCTGATGTTACACCTGGAACCTGAATGCATGGCTGTTCAGTGAGCATGGAAAACTATTGTCAAAACTCCATTAGCCTACGAAACAGTGTTCCCTTCTTATAGACTCTGGAATCCACGCTGTGCTAAAGAAAACAAAAAAAAAATCTCATACAAAGGCATTTTAAGTTGACTCTGAGGACTAACGTTAAATAGTAGAGCTATAAATCATTGCAAAAAGCAACACCAGACTGGAACCACAATTATATAGCTCAGTTTAGGCCAATACTTATTTATTGATAGGCAATGTTCTTGATATTTACTTAAGAAGACAAGATTTTAAAAATTATTTCCATGGCCAGAAAGAAAAAGAAAATGGCACCAAATATGTACCAAAGTTAGTGCTTTTATTCAAGAAGCTATGATAGTTAAAGCAAGAATATCAGAAAAAAATGGGGAATATATCTATGTTTTTGAGAAAGGTGAGTTCAACAATAAGTTGTTAAGGGATGAAAACAACAAAATGCTGAAATGACATCCAAGACCTATTCGAGATATTTTAAAATTGAAATAAATTGCAACCACTGAAAACATATGAGAAAAACATGGCCCCTATCCTCGAGGAATTTATAGTCTAACAAGTTAGACTAAAAGATGGATAAGACATATTCAATTTAACATGTTAAGTTTTGGATAGAGACAGACACCTACATTATAGTGGTGGTGGAATGAACGGGAGTTCAAAGGGCATGGGGGGAGGGGTAATTTAACCATGAAGCAGCAGGCTGTGTGAGGAGAAGCCATTCAGTGTTACTAGAGCGGAGAAATGACTGTAAATGAATGCAGGACCGGGTCACAGCGTTTTTGAATGCCATGCCATGCAGCTGGAACTCCACTCTGCAGCAAATAGGGAGCACTCACATGAATGTCGTATGGTCAGATTTACAACTTAGGCTGCAGAGGAAAGATAGGTTGGGAGGCAGTAAGACTGAACTGGGACTATCAACTATCAAGGAGGTGCCTTTAGAGAGAGATAATAATGACTGAAACTAGGACAATGACCATACAGATAGACAAGGGGGGAACGGAAGGAACTTTTAAGACATCAAATAAATAGGGCTTGGTGGTTGATTTGATGTCAAGAAAGAAGGACAGATAAATAGAAAAAATGTTACTTTTAATGGAGAGTAGGAATTGCTTTTAAAAAAACTAGTATTTATTTTAATTAAACTGTTCTTTAGTGAAAAAATTTATTTTCTCCCACTATCAGAAAAGGTGAAAAAAAATAGAACTAAAGCTATATCTCAGTTTGGATCTAAACTAGTCTTAAGCAATAAGACAGAATAATTCAGATTACAAATGGGTTGTTTTCCTTTAGCAATGTCCTTTTAAGAATGTGGCCAATTCAGACCTGATACGGGGGCTCAAGCCTGCAGTCCCAGCACTTTGGGAGGCTGAAGAAGAAGAAAGGAGAATGAGAATCACTTAAGCCCAGGAATTCAAGGCTGCAGTGAGCTAGAATAGTGCCACTCCACTTTAGCCTGGGCAACAAAATGAGACCCTGACCCCAAAAAATAAAAAATAAAGAAGCAATAGCAAAAACATGGAACCAATGATGCTGCCCATCGAAACTGGACTAGATTTTTTAAAAATGTGGTACATACACACGGGGGAATATTGCACAGCCATAAAGAAGAACAAAATTATGGACTTCGTTACAACTTGGATGGAATTGGAGTCTATCATACTCAATAATCTATTACAGAAACAAAGAACTGAATACCACATGTTCTCACCCATAAGTGGACCCCGAACATATATTATAATACTACAAAAGAGGAGTTGGCAGTAGTGGGACACTGCCAGGGGACATGGGGGCACATAACATCAGTAAGGGTACCTGATCCTAATCCAACTGATGTGAAGTCCAATGGGAGGCCCAAAACTCACCTGTACCTAAAACACTAATGTACGCATTCCTGACTTATACCTTACAATTAAAAAAGGAAGAAGAATGTGGCCACATCGATGCATTTAAGTGCATGTTAACAGATCATTAACTATACAACAGAGAAACTAAGCTCAGAAAATTGGCATAGGTAGAGAAATTTAGAATGAATCCTAGAAGTCACTTCAAATTAATATGTGAACATCTTCTTTAAAATTTTGACTCGCAAAAATACTTCTCTGGGGCAAATATAGCCTAAGAGAAACAAGAAATCTCCATGCATGACCAATACAAATTTTATTTTTATGTAGATGTTTATTGTACAACAAACTAATATGCATTTCTTAAGTACTTATTCTGCACAAAGTATTGTTGTGACCCTCTATCAATATTTTTCTGAAAATAAGAGACATATATATGTATAAATATATGTATACATTTATACATAGCTATAAAAAAACAAGTAGCAGCACCATTTTTGACAAACTAGTTTCCTTAGACTTCAGTTTGATCATTTATAAAATTAGACCACTGAAATTTAAGTTTCAGCCAGGCTCGGTGGCTCAGCCTGTAATCCCGCGCCTTTGGGAGGCTGAGGTGAGTGGATTGCCTGAGCCCGCGGGTTTGAGACCCGCCTGGGCAGCGAGACCTCATCTCTACGATAAATCAAAAAATCAGCCGGGCCTGGTAGCGCACGCCTGTAATTCCAGCTACTCGGAAGGCGGAGGCGGAAGGATCGCCGGAGCCCAGCAGGCGAGGCTGCGGTGGCCGGAAGCGGTCACTGCACTCCAGTCTGTGCGACCGAGTGAGACTCCAACTCAAAAAAAAAAAAAAAAATTAAGTTTCTCCAACTCTGACTCCTTGACATAAAGGGAGACAGTCAATCACACTTCAATATACTAAAACACTTATTAACTTCTAGAATATTTAACATCTTTTATTTTTTGTTTTTTTAATTTTAAAGATGTGGGGTACAATTCAGGGTTAGGTATACAAATGTTCATTATGCAGGTACCCTTGTTGATGAGGTGTGTCCTCCCTCCCCTGGCAGTTTCCCATTACTGTCAACCCTTTCTTATAGTATTGATAGTTGTTCAAAGTCTGCTTACAAGTGAAAACAGGTGGTACTCAGTTATTTGTTTTTTGTCCTAACCTGTGTAGGAATAATCTCACTTTCAAGAACAATGATAAGTAAATGGTTGAATATATTTACTTTAAAGCAAATGGCCGGGCTTGGTGGCTCAGCCTGTAATCCCGCGCCTTTGGGAGGCTGAGGTGAGCGGATTGCCTGAGCCCGCGGGTTCGAGACCCGCCTGGGCAGCGAGACTTCATCTCTACAATAAATAAAAAAATTAGCTGGGCATGGTAGCGCACGCCTGTAGTTCCGGCTACTCGGAAGGCTGAGGCAGAAGGATCGCCGGAGCCCAGCAGGTCGAGGCTGCGGTGGCCGGGAGCGGCCACTGCACTCCAGTCTGGGCGACAGAGTGAGACTCCAAATCAAAAAATAAATAAATAAAATAAAAAAAAATAAAGCAAATGACACAAAATTTGACAACATTATATACTATCCCAATAGACACTGTGTTCCATGAATGTAGACTCATCCAGCAATAAAGAGGAGATTCCAGGAATTCTCCATTCATCATCAACATTATTATCACCATATTTTTTCTGACATATTTTTTCCTTATCTATCCATCCATTCATCAATCCATCCATCCATCCATTCATTCATCAATCCATCCATCCATCCATTCATTCATCCATCCATCCATCCATCCATCCCATTGCTTCTGTCTCTCTAAAGAATCTTCACACTACCTCTAAGCACCATGTTAAAGGTCATCTGGCTATTAAATAAATTAACTGGGCCTTAGAAACTGAGTCTTATTCTTTTACTTGAATGAGTTATAAACAAGCATCAAAGCTACAGGTAGGTGCTATACCTACCTCCTACAGAAATTATTGATTTTATATTAAATTATTACAAAGTAGCACAAATAAATATTTCAGGTGTCCAAACACAGATTGGTTTGCACTCTGTTTATAAAATGCTGCCATTATAGTATAATCACTCTTCCTAAGAAAGATTGCCAGCTGGATATATGACTTCCAATTTCCCTGTGGTAAACTGAAAGTTGAAAGAGAAAAAGAAAAACTAATGGAATCATTACAGGTCAAAGCAAAAATCCAATGCTGCAGAGACCATCTTTAAGAGAAAAGAAGAAAAAAGAAGAAGGAAAAGAACTCTCTTTACTATGAAATAAGCTAGTCTGTGTGCATGTTCTAACTCACACACTGTCACCTTCTCTCTTTCTTAGAAAACATGCTAGAAGAAAATAACTTTTTAACCAAATAGTTTTTCTGACCAGTGTGAATGCTATAAAGATTAACTGTCATTTTCTATGAATGCTGACAGGTTATTAAATCTAATCCTGATATACACTTCAAAGAAGAGCCCAGCAGAATTACTAACAATATGCAAACACTAGAATGACTTGAGATTTCACCTCCAAAGACAGTAAAGTCAAGCACGGGAATAGGGTAGGGAAAGAGAGACAAATCTTAAAGACAGCTTGTAAGGTCAAAATCATTATCATAAAAATTTCTTTAAAAAGTGTCATACCCAAAATAAATTCTTATAGTTATGCATATTCAAGTTTGAGATACACTAATTTGGTCTAAAGGAACAATGAAAGCACATACATTTGGCCATTCTTCCTTACAGATGCAATCATGCCAGGTCAGCTACTCAGGAGGATGAGGTGGTATGATCTCTTGAAGCCAGGAGTTCAAGGCCGTAGTGCACTATGATTGCACGTATGAATAGCCACTGCACTACAGCCTGGGCAACGTAAGGAGACCCTGATCTCAAAAATAGATAGATAGATAGATAGATAGATAGATAGATAGATAATTACAGTTATGCATTGCTTAATGATACAGAAACGTTCTGAGAAATGCTTCCTTAGGCAATTTCATCATTATGTGAACATCATAGAGTGTGCTTACACAAATCTAGAAGGCAGAGTGTACTATACCTAAGTTACATAGTATAGTCTATTGTTTCTGGGCTATAAATATGCACAGCCTGTAACTGTATAGAATACTGTAGCTTTTTGTAATACAATGGTAAACATTTGTGTATCTCAACATATCTAAACATAGAAAAAGTACAGTAAAAATACAGTATTATAGTACAGTATGTGGTACATCTTCGAATGAAACATCATTATGCAGCACATGACTTTAATTATACAATCTCTGATCATTAACCGGCAGAGTAGGTGGAGATAGCATCAATTCATTGCAAACTTAAGAGGGGGTGATTCACATCTCCGTATTTACTGAAGGTTTCCAGTGTACAGTGTGATAGCACTAATGTTGCTCTGGATGGAGGTTTAAAGAATTTCTGCTTACCTGTAGGTTTTTTTCCCCCTTCTACTTAATGTGGAGCCTCTCTATTAAGTAACTGCAAACTAACAGAATTGTCCATTTTCCTGACAATGACATTTTACATGATGTGATTTGACCACAAGACACAACTATTTGCCAAAGAAGATTTTCTCCCTCAGGCTTCCTACTGATGTATTCCCAGAATGAGAACTAAAATAAGAAGAACAGAATTATACCAATCATAACGTCTTTACTACTCATAAACAGAGGGCCAGATATACTCATATGACATGCCACTGGATAGTTGGGAAGGCTTGGGTTCCTATTCATTCTCACCTACTATTGAAGCACAGAAGATAAACTTATATTAATAATAAGTACGACCATTTGTTAAAGTAAGTAAGCCAGGCACACTTCTTACAATCATGTTCACGTTAACAACATCCCTGTAAGGTAGGAATTGTCACCATTATGCATGTGAGGAAAATGAGATTAGAGAATTTAAGTCATTTATCTAGTGTAAGTAGATGCTTCAATATCTGAACTCATATCTGCAGGACTTCACTATCAACTGATGTGTACTACAAAATTATAGAAAAGATGACTGGTTTAACATGATAATGCTTTTTTAAGATTAGCTTGTAATGCAGTGAACTCTGATAACCACAAATAATACTTTTATGCATCCATATACAGTTGTAATTTTCACATTCATGATATCATTCATCTATATAGTTCGGTGAGTCAAATATTATTTTAATTCCCATTTAATAGGCATTCTGTGAACACAATCATGTAGTGTGTAAGTAGTTAATTAAGATATCTATCTACTAAAGCAACTTGCCGCTCTAAAATCCCATGATTCTGTGAAGGTGTAGAGGAGATATTTTTGAACCTGGGGACTTTCCAGAGTTATTTCCTTAATCTGAACAACTCCCCATTACTAACTCATAAGTAGTCCTTTGAGCAGAGGCAGTATTTGGTGGCAATAAGCTACCAACCACCAAACACTGTTTTGTTCCTTATATATAAAGTTGCTTCCCCCCGCAAGAGACAGTAAAAATAAATGGCTGTCTGGAAAAAAGTATACATAGGCAGCAGACACAAATATGCTCAACTGGGAACTGAAAATCTGCAAACTCAGTTCTCCTTTCTATAAACATCTTACTGGACTGTATGAGGTTGATATAAAGGTTATTTTTTTTTTTCAGTCTTTCTCAAAAAGAAATTCAGTTCATAATTTATGGCCAAAGGTCTAGAGGAAAGAATAGATATAAAAACTATCATAGAGTTAAAACAGAACAAACGTAATCAAAGTTAAAACAGAATAAAATTAACCAACATGTCTAAGTTCACCTACCAATGGACCTCACAATCAGATCGCATTATTTTTTTTTTAATAGACTTTATTTTTTAGAACAGTTTAATATTTACAAAAAATTGAGAGGATAATACAGACATACTCAGAACCTAGTGTCATCTGTAACTAATATCTTACATTAATATAATGTATTTGTTACAAGTAATGAACTTATGTTAATATAGTATTAACTATATTATTATAAGTATTATAAGTATTAAAGTCCATACTTTAGATTTCCTTAGTTCTTAACTAATGTCCTCTCTCTGTTCCAGGTTCCCATTCTGGATACCACAATACATTTATTTGGCATTAGTTATCTCCTTAGGCTCCTCTTAGCTATCAGTTTCTCAGACTTCCCTAGTTATCAATGACCTTGACAGTTCGAGAAGCACTGGTCGCGTATTTTGTAGGATACCCATTTACTGGAACTTGCCTGGTGTTTTCTCTTCTGATTATACTGAGGTTATGAACTTTTGAGAGGAAGACCATGGAGGTAAATATCCACAATGCAGAGTATGTGCCTGAGAGAGGGGGCAGTATCTGGTGAGTTCAATTCCCTTTCTAGTTCTCCCTAGTGGAATCAGATTATCACTCTATGGTCTATTCAATTACCATGAAGGGAGATTTTTGATATACTGCAGATACTCAGACTAATTATGTTAGTGTTTCAGTTTTTATTATACCATTGGGTCTACAAAGGTTTAGCATCAGAGCTCTGGCAAGACTTGTCTACCACAGTTGGAGCCTTTAAATTTTATTCTAATACTTTAGAATATTCTAGAAATCTAATCTTTGATTACATTAAAGAGGAAGGTAAAAGGTTTTCAAAAATGTATCTTCATTGGTGTTATATACTTCATGTTATTTAATGGAAGAGTTTCCCTATAGACCAAAGTTTCTATTTGATGATAAGAGGATTTCTCTCCATTTAACATTATTAAATGTGTTATTTGAGTTATTCATGGAGTTAAATAAGAAGAATATGAACCTATGAAATACTTTTTATGCCTCAAACATATGATATTTTTAAGTTCTAATCAAAAGGCATACTTCTTGTAACTAACCAGCAGAGAAAATTTGTTACAAGTCACTTCTCAGAATTCTTCTGTGATAATAATTAACTATAAAAACTTAGTTTTTGATTTTGATGTGGGATAGAGGAAGATGTTTGGTTTAGCTTTCTGTGGTTGCTGGAGCATAAGAATTTTCTGATTTAAATCAAAGTGCTGCTGTGTAGACAGAGAGGCCTGTGAAGTTTGAAGGAGCCAGTAGCCACTTAGAGCTAACTCATTCATATTGTAGCAAGGTCTTTTTAAAAACTGCATTCTTGTATCCAGTATCATTGCATGGACCTTCAAAACCATTCTAATTAAAACTTAAGGCTCATGTATTCAATTTAAATTTTCCAATGGAACGTAGAAAGAAAATATTCTAAAACTGGTATAATTCCTCTACCACCATTCACATTTTATTAATGTTGTATAATCATTTACCATTAATATAAATGTGTTTGAGACTTATTTTTCTCTTGCAGATTTGGATTTTTGCTTTTTTGTAAAGTTAAGGTATTTTCTACTTTCAAATTATATGCTGAAAATTTTTATTAATTACCCTTCACAAAATGAATTTAGTAAAAAAATATTGGGAAA